>CM056804.1:7483434-8770144 GCA_029852875.1 Mythimna loreyi
CATTTTCCATTGTTTCTTCGCTCCTATAAGTCACAGCGTGATGTTATATAGCCTAAAGCCTTCCTCGATAAATGATCTATTCAACACAAAAAGAATTTTTCAATTCGAACCAGTAGTTCCTGAGATTAGCGCGTTCAAACAAACAAACAAACAAACAAACAAACAAACTCTTCAGCTTTATAATATTAGTATAGATAGGCCTACATGGGCACTTATAAAACATCAGAAGCTAGTGCACGGTTCCAAATTAGTAGTTTCCTATTGAGAAGAACCGGAAAGGAACTCCATGGTTACTCTTTAAAAAAAATAGATAAAAGAACCCAAAGGTAAGAGAGATACCTATGACAAGCCAAAAATAGTAAGTACTTTGGTATCTTATTTAAAAAACAATGACACTACGGAAATATGTACTCTGCAATTAGATGATGCAATAGTCGGTCGGTTCCATAGTATGTAGTTTGTTCATAAAATTGCACATTAATAAAAGTAATTTCAAAGAAAACAAAAGCCAATGATTACTGTATGTACAATAAACTCGAGCCAACTCATAAACAATAACGATAAGATTAACATAACCAGAACAACGCGAGTATAATTCCAATAATACTGCAGTATTGGCTATTACTGGCAATATTGGAAATGTTATACATAATGAGAATGGTAACCCAGATTACCTATTACTTCCTATTTCGATTGTTATTTTAGTACGAACTAGCGACTTGAATTACGCATTGAAATATGTTGAACGGTTGGGTATTACTTAAGTAATCTATCTATATACATAAAAGGAGAAACTGACAGACTGATATATCAACGCACAGCCGAAACTACTGGGATTAGGAACGTGAAATTTTGGTCAAGGCTTCCTTTTATGACGTAGGCGAACACTAAGAAAGGGTATTTCAAAATTCACTTCCTAAGAGGATAAAAACGGGGTTCAAAAATAATGTAGAATTGTACAATTGTACATAACTAAAACTACTACAAATAAATGAAAATATAAAAAAGACTTCATCATCATCATCAATTCAGCCGAAAGACGTCCACTGCTGGACATAGGCCTCCCCCAAACGTCGCCACAACGACCGGTCCCATGCGTCTCACGTTTTTTATTAAAAAAAAAAACTTGTTATGATATATGTTAATTTAAGCAGAGTGATTTCCCAACTAGACTAAAGGCTAGCTTAACTTAACAACTAGTTTTCTCCCAGCAAATCTTTAAATGATAGAGATCAAAAACTCAATAGAGATAAAAATAAAAAGAACAAAAATAATTCTCGCACACTCAAATCATCCAACAATAAAAATATGTATCTACTTGATAAAAAGCATTTATCGATATCGATAAAAACCGATTCCCATCCCTAGCCATAAAATATCAGTCAAAGTATGACAAATATTGTTTTTACTACAGTACGGGATAGACCGGACGAGCATACCGCCTGCACAGATTTTAAACATATCTCAGTAAATAGCTACATAGTTTTACAGATGGGTTCAGTACATACTCGTATTTATTATTGTCTACAGTGTTTTCTTGAAGAATAACCTGGGCCTCAAGTCTGCTTTTACAATAGTATCAGAATATAGTCCGTTTTTTAATCCTAGACTACGATTTGACAACTTAAAATGTCAAACTCCAGAAAATTGGGAACGTAGTTTAAGAGTGTGACATTCTGAGTTGTCAAATCGTAGTCTAGAATTTAAAAACGAACTAGTTGTTCATTGATTCCAAAATTGTTGATTTTGACAAGTTTGGTAATCTACTAATATAATGGCGTCATTATGACTTTCCAATGATCAACCAGTGACACTTCATTGAAAGATTTTTTTGAGAATGGTAATCTCGTACATAATGACAAATAAATATTTGACATATGCGGTAAATTAATAAAATGTTTGTTTTGTAGTTTTGTAGCTCTTACTACAATTCTATTACGACACCACTGACCGCCCAATGATCAGCCATTATGAATTAACAGATTGCGAACTTTTAGCAAAATAACAATGGAATCGTGTTGGAATGACAATATTTTGAAAAAATAAAAATTTGAATTGCTGTAAAGAAACTTAATTTATAGGTAAACTTATTTGACATTAATATTTTGCAAATATTCAAAATTTATTACTTCTTTTTGGAGTCGGTGCCAGCATTTTTATTGTTGAAACTTAATGTTAGGTAGCTTTTTAACCAGTGCCATTTTTCGTACATAATGCTTAAACATTTTCAATGTATATACATATTTATATATATATTTATGTATGTGTTTTTGTGTGTTTTTTATGTGTATGTATATGTGTGTGTTTTTTGTATGTATGTTTATATGTTTGTTTTTTTTATGTATTTGTCTCTTAATTAAGTATTATATATTTGAGTATGCAAATAGGTACTAAGTAGTTTTATAGTTAAGTTAGAGGTAGTTTTTCAAGGGATTGTTGCCCATTCGTAATTCCTTGCCTTGGCTGGCACCGACTCCAAAAATAAGTAATAAATTTTGAATATTTGCAAAATATTAATGTCAAATAAGTTTACCTATAAATTAAGTTTCTTTACAGCAATTCAAATTTTTATTTTCAACTTTTTAGTGTAGGAACTTTTATCGTTTGGCTTTTTTTGAAGGCGGTTTTTTTTTTGTAAAAAGTTTTTTTTATTTGTAGCCGTTTAGTGTTTTTTATTATAATGTGTTATGGCAACGAAGTCAATATCGTTCCTACATTTCTTTTGAAAAAGTTACCAATGTCATATAAGTAGGAATACATATTATAGGTACATTGTTACAGTGTAGGAGAGATGATATTATGCATGAAATACTTATGATTCATCTCATGGGTACATCTCATAACAGCTCTCATCATCATCATCATTTCAGCCAGAAAACGTCCACTGCTGGACATAGGCCTCCCCCAAACGTCGCCACAACGACCGAGTCTGTGAGACTCGCATCCATCGCATTCCCGTGATTCTCACCAGGTCGTCCGTCCACCTTTTGGGAGGTCTTCCAAAGCTGCGTTTTTTGTTGAGCGGTCGCCACTCTAGAACCTTTCGGCCCCATCGGCCATCTGTTTTACGAGCAATGTGCCCTGCCCACTGCCACTTAAGTTTGGCAATTCTTCGGGCTATGTCGGTGACCCTGGTTCTCCTGCGCATTTCTTCATTTCTGATTCGAACACGCAAGGAAACTCCGAGCATAGCCCTTTCCATTGCCCTTGACAGCATTGCCCATGAGAGCTCTAATAAGCTCAAACAATGCTAGGATACGTTTTTTTATTTTGAAGTTCCCATGCCGAACTTCCACCTTCCAGCTTCATCATCACATCAGTTCAATAGTACCTTACAGCCAAAGTGCATCTTATGACAATTCTAACAAGCCCAAACACGGCTAGGATATATTAATTAGTTACGCAGTTCCAGTGCCTACCTTCCAGCTCCATCATCATCATCAGATCAGTTCGATGATAATTATTTAATATCATTGGTTTATAGTGCATTTTCATAGTTGCTTAACTACCTTGATTGTGATATCTATGCGAGTGTCAAGTTTCGTTAGCCGTTTCTGATCTTCTTCACCAGTTCCACCTCATCAAATGTTACTTTTTGACTGTAAATACTTGAGTTCTCAATGAAAATATAAAAAAAAACTATATAGTTGCTTATAATATTTGAGGAGTTCCCTCGATTTCTCATGGATCCCATCATCAAAACTCGATTTTGAAAAAAATGGGACCAATCTGGAAGGATATCCTTTCAAGTACAAAAAAAATTTTGCAAATCCATCCATAAACAACGGAGTTCTGAGGTAACAAACATAAAAAAAAAAAATAAAAAAAAAATACAATCGAATTGAGAACCACCTCCTTTTTTTTGAAGTCGGTTAAAAAAGCAAACTTGGGCCTCTGGGATGAATACAAGAAGCTTTTTTTGTTGAGATGGTAATCAACTAACGACTTCTCCCGCCCTTAGATGGAGCGGTAGCGAGTGTATCAGAATTTTATAGACTAGGTACTAGCTTTTGTCAGCGGCTTCGCCCGCTTACATAAAATATAGCCTATGTCACTCAGGAGTAAAGCAGCTTTCTATTGTTGCTAAAAAATTTCCAATCGGACCAGGAGTTCCTGAGATTACCTCCTACAAACAAAAAAATAAACTTTACCTCTTTATTATATTAGTGTAGAAAACTGACTAAAACTTCACCTACATTCTTTTAATTCAATTTCTTTGTTGACTGTTGTTGACTATGACTGAGCGTTGAGATGACGTCAGAACAAAGGATTTTTTTATCAACTCAAAGCGTTCAACGTTAGCGAAACGATTGTAACTTGGCTAGTGGGCAGGTGACGTAGGGGTTAAACGCGAGCCTATCTACACCAAAAACAAGTCAGTTCCTTACATCTAAAACTTAGAAACATGAAAAACAATAGTTTTTCGTGGATCTAAAAAAAGAAACGCTCAATAAAATTGGGCAACACTTTCAGCACTTAGTACCGGACAAAACGTCAAGCAGAATTTGTCACCTTGCAACCCAATCCACCTTTTTACAACGAATACTCTCCGTGTTGAATAAATATCGTATTTCGCGGAAAATGGCCAATTGTTGAGACTGGTAACGGTCCAGAAATTGTATAAACAAGTTAATTTAACTCGAAAACTTGGTATCCCTTACAATAACTTTAAGTTTAGGTTCAACGCACACTGCGATGACAGCTTTTTGACAGATAGGTTGAATGACTACCTTTCAACGTTTACTTACGCAGAAAAAGAATCATATTTATAGAAGTTTGAAGTTTTTTTATGGTGGGCCAAAATCAACCAACGATAACTGCCGTCCTGGGGTGGAGCGGAAGATAGTATCAGACTTTTACTGACTAAAAACCCACCGCAATCCTTCTTTGCCTTAGTTCCGGGGCCTTGTTCTTAAACTTTGGCCGTGTTCCAACTAACGCGCAACGTCACTATTATACTCAATAGCCCTTATATTTTATGAAGATTAAATTTGGTCGGATTCGCGATAAAATCACTTTTGATGCAAATCGGAATTAGGGGTTTCACATTTACCCATGGCTCCAGGATGCTTCGACCCTACTGGGTACCAAATCCTGGGTACCAAGTTTGTTAACAAATCCGTATGGCGTGCAGGAAAGCGCGACTTGGGCTCGGTCTGGACGATTACCGGACAGTCGGACAGCGAGCTACGGTGACACAAACGGTCACACACAGAGAGTATGGCGAATTATCGAGCAGTATGGTCCGGTAACCGTCCGGACCAAGCCCAGTCGTCGACGGCGCGCACTGTTCCCACGCGCTTCAAAGAGTTGTCAGCAACCATAAGGAAACCAAGGGCTTGCGTCTGAAAGGAAGGCTCTGGCCCTGGTATAAAGGCAACGTGGGGCTGGGTTGTAGTTCTTACGTCGTTCCAGATGCGAGCCCTTGGCCTCAGTTGGCTTCTACCCATTTCCCATTTTTTTTGTCCCATTTTTGCTTTTGAGGTACGAAACTAATAAAATGAAGATACCCAGAAACAAAAGCCAGCCAAAGCAGCTCTCATCAACCGAATAATTAACTTAAATAATGATGTAACTGTGTGCGCTGCGCCTACAACTAATGGGCTAAGGGTAGTCTTTGTAATTCGGTAGACATTTTGTCGATAAAATAATTTGATAGCCGTTATAAACAATTGACAATTAGGTGGAGATGTGCTGTAGAATTAGGAAGAGAGGCGTTATAGCTTCATTTCTTATTACGCTGGTTTCTTCACGATACAGGTCGTTTTACGATTTTTATAAAGATTCGAATCTGGTTATGATATGTCTGAGTATGGTTTCCGCACTTAGTCTTGTCTAGACCATTGTACGTGAGCCATAGCGGCCATAAACTTTTGTGGGCTTATTCCAACCAGCTCACTTATCTCCAGAAGCTGATTGATTAGGTCTTTCAGATTTTTCAGGGCGTCAATAAGGGAGTTCGGTGTGCCTAAGGTTCGTGTGCGTGTGTCAGTAACACCTGTGCAGTCCAGGAGCACGTGCGCGATTGTCTCCTCCCCCAAACACGCTCTGCACAGGGGGCTGTCCGTGATGCCTATTGTGTGAAGATGTTTATTCAGTCAGTAATGTCTGGCAGTTATGAGTACTTTTTGCGGCCTACCCAAATGGCCTTAGGGTCGAAGCCTCCTAGGGTCGAAGCCTCCTGGAGCCTAGAGGGTGGTGGAAAACTGTTACCTCGACTCCAGGAATAAGGCAAGGAAGGTACGGGGTAGGTTTTTTAGTCAGTAAGAGTCTGACACTGGTCTCCCGCTCCGCCCAAGAGCGGGTTTCGTCATTGGATGATTTTAACCTACCATAAAAAAAAAAAAACCCAAATGGCCTTTCTTTGGTATTGTTCGTCAAATCGTTGAGCTCTTTAGTAGTCCTGAGTTGAGCTACACGAGTACTGACAAATGCTTGCACTGACTGGACAGGTCCACTCAGAACTGTGTGGTTCTTTCTTCAAAAGACCATCTCAGACTCCAATCTGCATGGTTCCTATATGATTTGACCATTACATGTTTGTGTATGGACTTTAAAACAGACTTTGACCCCTGAGTTTGTTTCGGTGTTTCTTCTCAGGGTAATCAGCTAGGAAACACCGGCCTCATATAGTATAAAAAGACGAAAAAAGAAATTGACAAAAACCTACTTACAAAATAAAATCATTTATCAGTGTACAGTGTCCAGTGATAGTCCCCGCCACCAGGCGCAGGCTGCCTCTGTCTGGTCGTATGAGTTTTTTAGTGAGGGATTCGAATCTGGTAAAAGTAGGAATAATAAGATACAACAGCGGTGAACGAGTGGTAACGGCCCTGACTTGAGTTGTAGGTCGCGGGTTAAAACCCAGCCAGGCCATAAATGACACAAAGTAGTTCTTTGTGTAATTTATTTCATCACCACTGCTCTCAAAGCGGTGAAAGAAAACGTCGGCAGGAAAACGGCATGTCCTAGAACCAAGAATTTGAAGGCATGTGACATCCACCAACCCGCACCATTACCTAGGTACATACATAGTACACCAGTACATAAAAATCAATGTCACTTTGCGTTGTAATTTTAAAACTCAGAAACGGGCATTCAAACCAAATGTTTAGGCTTTGTTCAGACTATTTAGTAGATGGTTTATGTGAAGTTTGCACAAAATCAGTCGAGTGGTTCTTCATTTACGATATTTTTCTGTTGCCGGGAGCGAAGCCACGGGCAAAAGCTAGTTACCTATACAAAGCGCACTCTTACCTCCCTTCAGAGGTAACAAGCGTATAGTTTACTATTCAAACCGGACGTATTGTCCGTCCGTTTGTACACAAAGTTATACATATGTTAAGCAAACGTCTTTGACTTCATATAGTGCTCTGTTTAACATACCTTTGTCGAAGATTGCCTCTTCATACTTAGAAAAGTGTGTGTTTCTAGGAATTTATTATATATCAGCTTCTGTGACTTCGCCTGCGTATATACCGTGGCTATACGCGGCGTGTAAGTTGATCACAGTCGTTAAGCTAGATATTAATTACAAGGGCTTGCAGACGGCGAGCAATAGGTAGTTCGCCGTCTAGTCGTCTGATAACGGTCCAGACCAAGCCAGGTCGTCGACGGTGCGCTCTGTTCCCGCGCGCCTCAAGGAGTTGTCAGCAAACCGTAGAGACCCTACAGAAGAGTCGAAGCCAACTGGGGCCAAGGATTCGCAAGGAGTCTGAAAAGAAGGCTCTGGCCCTGGTATAAATGAAACGTAGGGATGGGGTAGGTTGTTTAGTCAGTTAAGAGTCTGACACTGTTTCCCTCTCCACCCAAGTGCGGGATCCGATGAATGATTTTTACATACCATAAAAAAATGACATAAACAATTTCAACATTCAATCCAAAGCATTATACCTACCGAAAATTCATCAGTTTTTCAATTCCTTTTTTCACAGTCGAATCTATCGCTGCACTCTTCATCAAACGTCAGCATGCGAATGGAACGTCATCGGATGGAACTGGCCGACATATCGGTCGAGTCGGACGGATGATCGAGTGACAAGAACAAATTGCTTCGGCGCACTCAAGCTGTCGGGTGACAGCTTAAACGGTGGATTATTTTGAACGAGCTGTACGGTTTTTGTGTGAGCGAGCATTGGTGGAGCAGTGGTAATGGTGCTGACTTACGAGTTGTAGAACGCGAGTTCAAACCAAGCTAGGCGCATCACTTTGTGTAATTTATTTCATCACCACTGCTTTCAAGACGAATAATATAAATTTGCGTAAATCTAAAATTGATTTTTTTTTCTTATTGCAGAAATCATATATGTATTTTATATTTAAGAAATAAAATAGAGATAATAATGCAATATAAAATAAAATAATTCATTTTTTCATGTATTTTATCACGTGTTACTAACAGGTTTTTTTTTGCGGTAGGTAAAAGGGTCAGGACCAAATTTTTGACGTAATCGCACAACGGAAATCGCAACAAAATGTGTCACACTGGAAAATAAAGGTAGCGCAACAATTCTATTGTGCTACATTTATTTTCCAGTGTGATACATTTCGTCGCGTCAAAAATTTGGTCCTGACCCAAAAATCATCGAATGACGAATCCCACTCTTGGGAGGAGCGAGAAACAGTGTCAGACTCTTGCTGACTATAGAACCTACCCCGTGCCTTCCTTGCCTTATTACCAGAGCCCCGGTGTAACGCTTTCACACCAACCCTCAGCTCCGGGAGGCTTCGACCCTGTAGGGCCTCTACGGTTTGTTGACAACTCCTTGAGGCGCGCGGGAACGGAGCGGTGAGCGAATAGTGGTGGAGCAGTGCTAACGGTGCTGACTTTCGAGTTGTAGAACGCAAGTTCAATCCCAGCCAAGCCCATTACTGTTGTTGAAACATCTACGGTCCGGACTAAGCGTTTTGCCTCGTCGTTTATACCGCGTACTTCGAGGGACTAGAACAGTTTGCCGGCTGCAGTGTTTCCGTCCGATTATAATTTAGGTGTCTTCAAGGCTAGAGTGAATAGGCTCTTAATAAACTAGTGCGCATCACCATCAACGATTGCATCACTGCTTACCATCAGGCGAGATCGCAGTCAAGCACTAGTTTACAGTAATTAAAAAAAAACTTTGTGTTATTTGTTTTATCACCACTACTCTCAAAACGAATAATATAAGTCTGCGTAAATCTAAAATTGGTAACTGTATGTCACATAAGGGTTAATTGTAGAAATCATAGAAGTATTCTATTTTTAAGAAATGAAATAACTATAATAAATGACGCAATATAAATAAAACTTAAAGATTTTTCATGTATTATCATTTCATCACGGGTTACTAACAGGTGGGATCGCAGTCAAGAGCTAGTTCATGTACTTAAAAAAGAAAAACTTTATATGACATCAATAAGTTTATAAAATTCAGGATTGATTTTGGTTCGAAATTCGAAAATAGTTTTACATGATACCTTTATCCTCCACGAAGGTGTGTCTATGCTGGAACTTACCTGAAAATAAAAAAGAAAATATATTAGTCACAAGAAACTACAGAAACACTGAAATTCGATCGGTATCACGAATCGTAAATCGAAAGAAAGAAAGAAAAATATTTTATTTGGAACATATATTCTATACAAACATTGAATGCTTTCGCATCAACCCTTGGCCCTAGAAGTCTTCTACTTGCCGACAACTCCTTGAGGCGCGAGGGAACAATTCGCGCCGTCGACGACTTGGGCTCGGTCCGGACGGTTACCGGATGGGCGGACAGCGAACTACCCATTGCTCGCCGTCCGTCCGGAGCTGATGTAGTGAGCCCGTAGTCAGCACCTACTCCATACAAAGAGTACTAATCACTCGGAGCGAGTCGGGTGTCGAGTGGCTCTATCAGCTTATTACCTTAGCACAACCCCATTTACACACTTTTAGTTACAAGCGTGACGATTCTCTATGAACTTCATCCCTCCCTTGCATGTAAAAACACACTAGAAATAAAAATAATAATTATGACGCCCACATCATTACTAAAATACGAATTAATAGTTCATAAAAACATTATTTTTATAACAATAATGACTTTATCTCTAAATCAAGCATATGTTGTATGTCGGGGAAGGTCGTGGGTCGCTAAAATACGAACTCATTTGGATAAAATCATTTATATGGGCTATTAAATAAACATTAGTTACAAAGGGGACTTTTTGTTTTAAATTGACAAAATGTATGTCCAGTTTGGAGGGTCCTAGTCTACCCTCCAAACTATAAAAAATGGTTTCCTTTAAGAAACCGTTTTTTAAAGGAAACCATTATCTAGGGTTCTGTACCACAAAACGAAAAATGGTCTATTTTTAAAAACTGTTCATCCTATCAAATTCAAAATAATTTTCCTAGAAAGGCTTTTTTATATTTTCTAAACTTATGGTTTAAAAGTTAGAGGGGGACACAGAAAACAAAGCGTCCCCCCGGACGCATTGTTTTTTAATTTGGGAGCGATTATTTCCGAAAATATTGATATTATGAAAAAATATTTTACGGGACCTTTAATCATGTTTAAATACCTATCCAACAATATATCACGCGATATGGAAGAAATGAAATCTCTTTCTTTCTTTCTGATACCAATAATTCAGCTTTCTAGCGCTAACGGTCGCTGAGATTATCCGCGGACGGACAGACAGACAGACTTGGCGAAATTATAAGGGTTCCTTGTTGACTACGGAACTCTAAACAACAGACGCACAGATTGACCACAGTTCCATAAAGGATCCATTTTTGCAGACTGAGGTACGAAGCTCAAAAACGAACCATTTACGATGTTTTCCTTCTCTGAAAGTCAGTGAGAATAAGGAGGCGTTTCAGTGACAATAATTATCGGGTAATTAACGAGACAAATGGTTCGCACGTTAGCTACCATGATAGATAGATATAGATGAATTTTCCTCCTAGTAATTCCGGAATACGTTCTTCATTTTTGTAATTCCCGGATTTTATGGGAGATATCATCAACGATATATTTACTTCCTCAAACTTCAGCGAAGTAAGTATTCCACGACTGTTACACAACAGCGTCTAGTTCCAAGCTAAGCAGAGCTTTTGTTATTAGTACTAGATAGTTAGTTGATAAACATACTTATATGTTTCTCTTTTTGGGTATAATTTATCTATAATATGTATGTTAAATAGGTATAATAATACATATTATACCCAGGCACAGAACAAGTGATCGTGTTCATAACACAAACATTTGATGCTGAGTGGGAATCGAAATTTGAAGACATGTTACAGACATCAACCCGCACTAGGCCCGCGTGGTGGATTACGGTCCATTTCCTCTCATAAAGAGGAGTCCTGTGTCCCAACAGTGGGAACATTAAAAAGGCTGGTGCTATGATTTGCTAGTATTCACATACGGTGATATTGAATGTCAAATTACGTAGTGTGTAAGTAGCAATTCATGGAATTGCTGGGGCTCTAGACAAGTGGCAATCGCTCCGTGTCGAATCCATTTCTAAGTTCGATTTCGCCTTAACGATGTCGACCACAAAATGGTAGACAAAGTGACATCGACTAACATATCGATAAGTCGAAGTGTTGGTTCGATTAAATAACAACTTCTTGGCTATGGTTATCGAATTAAAACGTCCAATTTGACGTATAAACAACTAATAACAATTAGCGAATCGAAAACGTTTGACCACGTGACTTTTCGAAGGCATATGTCAGTTCCATACATTTCGGAGTTTCGAATTTCGTTATCGTTAGTGAGACTGTGACTTTGTCTAAGCCCCCAGGTCATATGATGACCATAGAATTCCATGAATTGTTACTTAGCCAACTTCCTCTTTCCAAATGTTTGCTGTGCCCGAATGTGTATATTTGTTCTGTGACAATTTACCATATTTGTACAGTACAGTCGTCGGATCTAGGCGAGTTTGAAGTTAGGCTTGCGAATTTTAGCGCTTGAAAACTCGTACAAAAATAAACCATATATTCTTTTACGAGTTTTCAAGCGCTAAAATTCGCAGAGCCTAACTCCCGTGCAGGCACTTAGTGTCTGCACGTCAGCTAACTTCGGACTCGCCAAGATCCCACAGCCGTACTGTATATATACGACTATATGGATTGCAATAAATAAGTAAATAAATATTGAGTATTGAGTAAGAAGTACGTACGTACGTACGTACGTACGGCGTACGGCAAGTATCCACCCTTACGTTGTTGAGACACCTGCGGCCCGGACTAAGCGTTTTGCCTCGTCATTTATACCGCGTACATCGAGGGATTGGAACAGTTTGCCGACTGCAGTCTTTCCGTCCGAATATAATTTGGGTGTCTTCAAGGCTAGAGTGAATAGGCTCTTAATAAACTAGTGCGCCTTACCATCAACGATTGCATCACTGCTTACCATCAGGTGGGATCGCAGTCAAGCACTAGTTTATTGCAAGTTAAAAAAAAAAAAAAAAAAAAAAGAAGCTCGTACCCCAGCCAGACCACTGGTCATCACGACAATTACAATACCACGAGTCCAATAAATTATCCACCGTAATTTAATAACGCGTAGTTTTCTGGACGAACAACGTGAAGATAGCAATAAATTCCTAGTCTCATCAGGGGTGTGTATATCGTATAAATAACGAAATATCCCCTGCGAATGTTCGTGAAGGTATGTGGTCATCTATGAGGGGTACCTATGTGTGTGTGTGTTATTTTTTACAAGCTTTTATTTAGTTTCACCTGTTCGAGTCAAGTTTGTGAATGCTATGATTACATGCATCCCCCCACTTCAATATTTAATCTGTAATCATCATCATCATCCTTTTAATGTTCCCACTGCTGGGACACAGACCTCCTCTCTAAGAGAGGTAATGGGCCATAATCAACCACGCGGGCCCAGTGCGGATTGGTACATGTCACATGTCTTCGAATTTTTGGTTCTAGGACACGCCGGTTTCCTCCACGTGCTCGAAAACCTGCCCTAATCACACTGCGTTTAGGCACGCAATAGACTGTTTTCCGCACTAGTGCGGTAAAGTACGCGTGCTCACCCCGGATACAACTTTATTACGATTCATACGTCTATGGAAAAAGTCGTTTGACACTCGTGTGAATTTGTCAATGCAGCTCTCGGCTCACTTGCCTACGGCTCGGGCGAATTCCGCATCAGTCGCAATGACAAACTTTCTGCACTAGTATCAAAATGTACTATAAAGTTTATTTTCCATCAGGTGGGATAGTGGACAAGCGCGAGACTATCAATAAAAAAAAAGATTTTTCAAACGTTTTTACTGGGACCTCAAGAAACTCAAGGTTTCTTCCGCATTACTGTCCTTACTCGCAAAGACTAACTTCCGAACGAAAATAACCCAAAAAACCAACCTCCAACTACCAGACATCTGTTACATCACCAAATGCGGTCCCATCAATAACTGCCTGCAAACTCAAAATAAACCCTAATTTTATGACCCCAAGGTGCTTTTTCGTTTGACACGCGAGTTACATAACTGAGGAAGACGGTATGTTCTCTCCAGTTTTATGCGTCGATAATATTTGGCAATATCTAATATGAAAGGCTTGTTTGTATGTTTGTGTGAAATTAGTTTATGGATTTTTTTATTTGCTGTGTCCGGCTGTGTGGTCTTAAGGCAGGAAATGAGAGAATTTAATATTTATAGTAAAAAATATGGAAAGAATAACGATTTTAGCATAGCATAATGTTCGCGGTGGTAATGAAATAAATTATCTACACAAAGTAATGCTAGATACGCCTGGCTGGGTTTGGACCCGCGACCTACAACTTGTGAGTCGGGGCCATTACCACTCGACCACCACTGCTCTGCATATAAACTAATCAACCCTTATTTTGGGAGAAAAATCTAATAATATCTTATCTCGAGTTTTTTTTTTGTTGGTAAAATTAATCCAATGACATCTCCCGACCTTGGGCAAAGCGAAAGATAATTTCAGACTTTACTGACTAAAAAACCCACCCCATTTCTTCATTGAATGATTTTCCCACCTAAAAGTCAGTTTCCCCCTACGAAGGGGTTTTCTTTTTATCATGAAAAACCATCTAATGACGAATGCCGCCCTTGGGCGGAGCGGGAAACAGTGTCAGACTCTTACTGACTTTGCTCCTTCCTTGCCTTGATCTCAGGTCAGGACCCGGTAATACGCTTTCGCATCAACTCTTGGCCCCAGGAGGCTTCGACCCTGTTGGGCCCCTAAAGTTAGCTGACAACTCCTTATGGATTATTACCAGAGGACCAGACGGCGGGCTACCCATTGCTCGTGGTCCGCAAGCTCGCGCCTACGGTAGTTATTATACATAGAAAGAAAGAATATTTTCGCAAAATATATGTTTATATAGCTACAATATTCCGCAAGCACTTCCCGGTTTCACCATAGTCTCCGTTCGCGTGACAGTCGACGGTGTATAGACACGAACGCGAAAGACCCACTTATTTATTCAAGAGAGCCATCTAACATACAGATATATACAAGAAAACAATGTTATTTCACCTGCCTTATGAAAAGAATAGGCCCTTCTCAGGTACGATATGGGTATCGCGTTTAAAAATACATACGGGAAGTATTTTGATATGACCTTATTTATTTATTTTACTTTAACAAAAACGGCTATCCACCAATTACATTAGTTAAAGATATATTAGACTCACACACTCATCTCACAGAACTCCAGGCATACTGACATGATCGCCTTCCATTCGTCCGCAAACACATCACATGGTGCGTGTCCAAAAGAGTGTTGAGCGCAAAGAGAGTACGAGGGACAGGAGACTGCTCGCGCAACAGTGTGACTCGCAGGCACAGCGAATAAGCTATGTCTCCTGATACGGCTATATTTTATTGGAGCACAAAGTTGAGATATCTCGATACTGCATGTAGCGGAGATGAGAATGTTGAGATGGATGTGTGGTGTGACGAGAATGGATAAAGTGAGAAATGAGTATATTAGAGGAAGTCTGAAAGTGGCGCCAGTGACTGAAAAGATGAAAGGAAATCGTTTGTCTTGGTATGGTCATGTGAAGAGGAGAGATGAAACGCATGTCATAAAAAGGGTTTTGAGTTTACACGTAGATGGATGGAGAGGAAGGGGGAGACCAAAGAAGAGATGGATGGATTGTGTGAGGAGTGATATGAAAGAAAAGGGAGTTACTGATAGTGTGACGGGTGACAGGACAGAGTGGAAGAAAAAAACATGTTGCACCGACCCCAAATAAAATGGGATAAGGGTAGGATGATGATGATGATGATGATGAAAGTTGAGATATCTCGGTAAGCAGCTCTGGAGCATCAACCTTGACCTTGATATAAAAACACCCAAGTGGTTTAATGTAAAGAGAGCTTATTCGTTTTTGGGGTTTTTTTAGATGGGAAATCACCTAATGAGGTCTTGGGCTAGTGGGCGGAGCGGTACGGCATGTCAGACTTCCTCCTGGAGCCTAGGGTGGTGCTAGGGCTTTCAATCCGGAGTTCCGGAGTTTCGTAACTCCGGAGTTTCGAAGCGATTTTAAGCATTTTTCAAGTCCGGAGTTGAAATAGAACACCGGAGTTGAAACCGGTTTTCAAAAACCATGTAAAATTATTTACTAAACGACGAAAAACGCATCTAAATTCTTGTGCGTAACTTAACCCGTTGTTTGATTCCTTCCTAAGTCCTTAGCACAATACTTCGGTATTATTCGGTAGTGCTCGCGTCGGCCCGTCGAACAATCTCATCATCATCATCCTACCCTTATCCCATTTTATTTGGGGTCGGTGAAACATGTTTTTTTCTTCCACTCCTGTCCTGTCACCCGTCACACTATCAGTAACTCCCTTTTCTTTCATATCACTCCTCACACAATCCATCCATCTCTTCTTTGGTCTCCCCCTTCCTCTCCATCCATCTACGTGTAAACTCAAAACCCTTTTTGTGACATGCGTTTCACATGACCATACCAAGACAAACGATTTCCTTTCAACTTTTCAGTCACTGGCGTCACTTTCAGACTTCCTCTAATATACTCATTTCTCACTTTATCCATTCTCGTCACACCACACATCCATCTCAACATTCTCATCTCCGCTACATGCAGTCTTTTTTCATCCGTCTTTTTCACAGCCCAACATTCTGATCCATACAGTAGGACAGGTCTTATCACGGACTTGTAAATTTTACCCTTCAACTTGAGGGGCATCCGTGGGTCGCAAGTTGTTCCCGTGACCTGTTGCCATTTCATCCATCCTGCGTTGATCCGATGCGTTACGTCTCGGTCTATCTCACCATCTCCTTGGACGAGATACCGAAAGTCGGAACAGATTGGTATGGGCGTTCCGGCACTCCAGTCTGTGCCACCACACCTCCAATCTATTCTGGATCTCTTGACCACTCTCGGCAACCAGCACAATGTCATCGGCGAATAACATACACCAGGGAGCCTCTTCCTGAATGTCCGACGTAAGAGCGTCCATTATCATCAGGAAGAGGTAAGGGCTGAGAGCCGACCCTTGATGTAAGCCAACAGCCACATTGAAGCTGCTAGTGGTGCCTGCTGTAGACCGGACTTGGGTACTGCATCGACTTTACATCGCTCGGATCAACTGAACATACTTCCCAGGCACACCTTTCTCCTTAAGGGCCCACCACAGAACCTCACGAGGTACCCGGTCGTATGCCTTTTCGAGGTCAATGAATACCATGTGCAAGTTTTTATGTGCACCTCTGTATTTCTCACACAGCTGGCGTATAGCGAAAACGGCATCCGTTGTACCGCGACCTGGCATAAAACCGAATTGGTTCTGTGAAATTTCACTCTCTTCTCTCAACCGCCTCTCAATAACTATTAAACTATTTATTATTATTATTTATTATTATTATTATTAACTTTCTCCCAGGCTTTCATAGTATGTGACATTAGCTTTATTCCTCTATAATTGTTGCACTCAAGCACATCACCTTTGTTTTTAAAAATGGGCACCAAAGAGCTGTTGCACCACTCATCAGGTATGGCTTCTTCCCGCAACAACTTATTGAAGAACAAAGCTAACCACATCCATCCATCCACTTGCCCGTCGAACAATCTATGAAAACGAATAAAAGATAGAAGACTTGCAAAAATAATCGAAATTTTACAATACCTTCACGACTGCGAAGATCTATTTAAAAGTATCTTGAACTTTTAGAAAACCTACTAATGAACAGATAGAGGCGGAGCTGTATGAGGGATACAGGGTGGCAAAGCGCACCCTCCGATCGGAGATAAAGCGGGCCAAAGATGAGGCCTGCAAAGCGTGGCTGGGGACGCTCAACGCTGATCCGTGGGGACGCCCATACAAGTTGGTGCGAGAGAAACTCCGCCCATGGGCTCCCCCGTTGACGCAGAGTCTCCGGCCACAGATCGTGGAGGGTGTGGTGAGCGCTCTGTTCCCTGCGCGGGGGGACCACTCCCCCCCGCCCATGGCTCCGCCACCAGCGGTGTCTGACGCGGACCACGTCAGCGACGACGGTACCAATGCTCCGGAAGTGACCGAGGTAGAGATGAGAGTGGCGGTACGCAGGATGGGTGCGAAGAATACCGCCCCAGGACCCGACGGCTTGCCAGGAAAGGCTTGGGTCCTGGCCATGGAGGCTCTCGGGTCTCGATTGGGGGGGCTCTTTAGCGCATGCTTGGAGAGGGGCCAGTTCCCACTTCCCTGGAAGACGGGAAAACTGGTCCTCGTCGCGAAGCCGGGGCGCCCTGCGGACTCTCCGTCCGCGTATCGGCCCATTGTGCTGCTTGACGAGGTGGGCAAGCTCTTTGAAAGAGTCATTGCAGACCGCCTCGTCAAGCACCTAACACTGAAGGGGCCCGATCTCGCGGACGACCAGTTCGGGTTTCGCAGGAGGCGCTCCACGGTGGACGCCAAAATGCGCGTGCGAGCCCTCACGACGGGGGATGCGGTGTCCCGGGGCAGGTGTGTCTTGGCGGTGTCATTGGACATCGCCAACGCCTTTAATTCCCTGCCCTGGAGTTGCATTAGGACGGCACTCCGGTATCACCGGGTGCCCGACTACCTCTGTCGTACAATCGAGGCCTACCTGTCCGACAGGTACATAGTCTACCCCGGTCACCAAGGAGATTGGAAACGGCGAGAGATGTCGTGCGGTGTCCCACAGGGATCGGTACTAGGACCGCCCTAGGGGTTGCGACAGTCGTTGAGAGGATCCAGCAGTTGGGACTCAAGGTGGCACTGCACAAGTCCGAGGCCATGTGCTTTCACGGCCCTCGGAACGCGCCACCAACGGGTTCCCAACTAACGGTAGAAGGAGTTCACATCGGCGTCGGGTCGACGATGAAGTACCTAGGACTTGTCCTCGACAGCCGATGGAATTTCGAGGAGCACTTCCGACGTCTGGCCCCCAAACTCAATCGGACGGGGGCTGCTCTCAAGCGGCTCCTGCCGAACCTTGGGGGTCCAGACGCCTTCTGCCGGAGGCTCTACGCCGGCATCGTCCGGTCCATGGCCCTTTATGGGGCACCAGTGTGGGCGCCGACGCTACGTAAACGCCCGGCGGCCCAGCTGAACGCCTGCCAGAGGGTCATGGCCATCCGGATGGTGCGGGGATACCGCACGGTGTCTCGAGAGGCGGCGAGCCTCCTTGCTGGCCTACCACCATGGGATCTGGAGGCAACAGTCCTTGCACACATGCACGACCAGCGCGTGGAGGTGCAACGCCGGGGCGAAGATCCGCTGCCCGAACATGTCGAGGCGTGGCGGAAAGAGCTCCGGCGAGATCTCATGGTGAAGTGGAAACAGCGACTGTCGCAACCCAGCGCTGGGCACACCGTAATCTCAGCGGTAGTGCCCCTCTTTGAGGCGTGGCTGGATAGACCTCACGGCGTCCTCACCTTCCGCATGACGCAGGTTCTCACCGGACATGGGAAGTTCGGGAGATTCCTGCACCGGATTCGTGCGGAGGAGACGTCCGGGTGTCGCCACTGTGAGGCGAGCCCGGAGGACACGGTGGTGCACACGGTGGAGGTGTGCCCTGCTTGGGAAGAGCATCGCCGTGTCCTCGTGGGGGTGATCGGCGGCGGCGACCTCTCGCGCCGGGCCCTGGTTCAGGCCATGGTCCGCAGCGAAGAGGAATGGCGGGCGGTCGCCTCCTTCTGCGAAGCAGTAATGCTCGTAAAGGAGGAGGCCGACCGCATAAGGCAAAGGCAACGGCGTACTCGCCGTAGCCGTCGCCGCCGCGATCCTGCCGATATCCGGCCACCGTAGACACTGGCTCGCGGACGGTGAGCAATGGGTAGCTCGCCGTCCGGTCGTCTGTAAGACCGAGTCCTAGTCGTCAACGGCGCGCACCGTTCCCGCGCGCCTCAAGGAGTTGTCAGCAAACTGCAGGGGCCCTTCAGGGTCGAAGCCTCCCGGAGTCTAGAGGGAAGTGGGAAACTGTTACCTCGACTCCAGGAATAGGGCAAGGAAGGTACGGGGTAGGTTTTTTAGTCAGTAAGAGTCTGACACTAGTCTCCCGCTCCACCCAAGAGCGGGTTTCGTCATTGGATGATTTTCACCTACCATAAAAAAAAAAAAAAAAACTAATGAACAGATATCTGAGACAATTGTTGACGTTTTGAAAAGACTAAAATACTGCGTAAACTTGCCATCTACTTCATCAAAATCACCAATGGAAACGTATGAACCAGAATTGCACCTAAGTGCAGAGCAACTGGAGCAGGATTTAAGCAAATAAAAAAATATAAAACAAAGCACCTCATCTGCTAATTTGGAGCTGGATGGATTTGTAAGACTAGCAAAAACAATTTATGACAATGGCGGGTGCAGAGGTACCTTTCAAAAGTGTACCACTATCTGCTGTATGTCTTGTCGACGTCGTCGATGAGCGTGGAGTCAGAACGAGCATTCTTGGCAGCAGGCTTTTTCTGCACGAAACTTAGAAGTTCTCAAAACAATTGTTGATTTTGTATATTGGTTCATTTTTTTGTTATTTTTTAATGCGTATTAGTTGTTTATTACAACGTCTGTCTGTCAGACATAAAACTTTTAAACTAAAAGACTGATTCTTGTCTAGTAAATGATTATTTTTTTATGATTTTTGTTTGTTTTAATATTTTGTAATGCGTATTAGTCGACTTTTATAACTTGTATCTGTCAGACAGTAAATTTTTAAACAAAAACATTGATTTTTTAACAAATAAAACTTCTATTGATTAAAATAAAAGACATTTTTATGAATTTCTAAAAAAGTTGTCAACTCCGGAGCCAACTCCGGAGTTCCGGATTTGATTGCTCAACATCGTAACTAGCTCCGGAGTTGATGGCTTTCCGATTTTGAATGCCCTAGGTGGTGCAAACTGTTACCTCGACTCTAGGAATAAGGCAAGGAAGGTACGGGGTAGGTTTTTTAGTCAGTAAGAGTCTGACACTGGTCTCCCGCTCCGCCCAAGAGCGGGTTTCGTCATTGGATGATTTTCACCTACCATAAAAAAAAACGGCATGTCAGACTTACTACAGTACGGCTGTCGGATCTTGGCGAGTCAAAAGTTAGGTTCTGCGAATTTTGGCGCTTGAAAACTCGTAAAAAAATAAATATTTTAAACAAATAAATGCAATTTGCAGTAGTTATTGCTGTTAAAAAACTGTTCCGCCCGCTTCAGGGAGTTGTCAGCAACCGTAGGGACTCTACAGAAGGGTCGAAGCCAATTAGGGCCAAGGGTACGTGTCTGAAAGGAAGGCTCTGGCCCTGGTATGTATGGCAATATAGGAACGGGTTAGGTTGTTTAGTCAGTAAGAGTCTGACACTGTTTCCCGCTCCATTCAAGGCCGGGATTAGTGATTGGATGATTTTTACCTACCATAAAAAAAAAAACTGGAGCAGGCTATATTTGCAGTTTCCTTTCGTAAAATGTGACAAATATCAGTCTAAAATATTTTATTTAGACTATCAGTACATATCGAGCCTCATTTTATTTCAGTACGTGAACAAATCGGTGACATAAAGCTACATACATTGACTACTGTATACCGCGGCACCGCCCGTGCCAGTCGCGGGAACAAATCACAATAAATATACTATGATTTACTTTTTGGAGTACGGAGTGCTATAATTTACTTGGTAAGGTTATTGCAGAAATATGCTAAACCAATTGTTACCTTTTTTTGGTGAGTAAAAATCGTCCAGACAGATAGTGTCAGAGTTTTGCTGACTGAAAGATCCACCCTGTTCCTTTCTACGGAGTTGTCAGCAAACTGTAGGGACCCTAGAGGGTCAAAGCCTCCTGGGCCAAGGGTTGATGCGAAAGCGTAACACCAGGACTCTGGGACTAAGGCAAGGAAGGAATGGGGTAGGTTTTTTAGTCAGTAATAGTCTTGACACTGTTTCCGCTCCGTCCAGGGGCGGGATCCGTCATTCGATGACTTTCTTCTCCTACCATAAAAACCCTGTTCCTTTCTAGCCTACAGTGGGCTACAGCCTAGTTGGGCCCCTACGGTTTGATGAGAACTCCTTGAGGCGCGCAGGATCAGCACCGTGGACGACTTGGGCTCGGTCCGGACGGTAGGACAGCGAGAAATGGGTAGCTCGCCATCTAGGAAAAGGAATGGGTCGTAATCCACCACGCAGGCATTAAGAGCCTATTCACTCTAACTTTGAAGACACCTAAATTATAATCGGACGGAAAGACCGCAGCTGGCAAACTGTTCCAGTCTCGAAGTACGCGGTATAAACGACGAGGCAAAACGCTAAGTCCGGACCGTAGAAGTCTCAACAGTGTAAGGGTAGATATTTGCCGTACGGTTGTCCGATGGTTAAATTGAGATAGCGGAATCAAATCGTGCAATGCCCGCGCAAACTCTCCATCCTGTAGAAAATCCCCTGCCCCGCACAAAAATCGAAAAAATAAAAAAAAGCAAATCGAATCAACATTATGAGTACACCTCATAATGTGGACAATAAAGTTTATCTACACTAATATAATAAAGAGGTAAAGTTTGTTTATTTGTTTGTAGGATTTAATCTCTGGAACTACTGGTCCGATTGGTAAAATTTTAGCAACAATAGAAAGCTGCTGTACTCCTGAGTGACGTAGGCTATGTTTTATGTACGCGGGCGAAGCCACTGACAAAAATTAGTAATAAATAAATAAAGAAAATCGAAAGGCCTTGCTGGTATGTATTATAATCAGAATTGTGTACAGTAATCGGAAGTAACTCGATATGACAGTTGGATCTGTCTTAAGAAACCTTCGACAGGGTCCTGTCACATCAAGGATAATCACGAGAGAAAAGGTAAAACAACAGAGGGAAAGATATTTATGTTTCATTTTCCGCATCTTTGTGAGTAGGGTTGCCCTTTGTTTAAAAAGAAAGAAAGAAAATTCACGACTTATTGGCGATTCCGAAACAATATATTATGTATTCGTATATAAACCTGCAGGTAGTTGTCGCTACGCTAACTAATAATGCATCTACCTACATGTACAAGGACTCGTCTATCTGGTGTTTGTTCAAAAAAATAGTTTCGTTAATGTGTATTATGTCCTTTCGAGGACCGTAATTAAAGACATAATAGAAAGACAATGGGTGTGCGTACCGTGTTCGCTTGGGGCTCAAGAGTTTAAATCGAGATTAAGAAAGAAGTACTATATACCACCTTGTCAGCAAACTGAAGAGGCTCCTGTAGAGTCGAAGCCAGGAGGCCAAGGGTTGATGCGAAAGCGTATTACCGGGGCCCTAGGATCGAGGCTAAGAAGGAATGGGGTAGGTTGTTTAGTCAGTAAGAGTTTGACACGGACTCCCGCTGCGCCCAAGGGCGGGATTCGTCATAGCATGATTTCTATCTATATATATAAAAGGAGAAACTGACATATCAACGCATAGCCGAAACTACTGGGACTAGGAGAGTGAAATTTTGCACAATTCTTCCTTTTATAACGTAGGCGAACACTAAGAAAGGGTTTTCCAAAATTCACCACCCCCCAAAGGATGAAACGCGTGTCCAAAATTTGTGCGAAAACCTATTTTCACGCGGGCGAAGCCGCTGGCAGAAAGCTAGTCACTTATAAAACGTCAGAAGCTAGTGCACGGTTCCAAATTGGTCGTTTCCTATGGAGAAGAAGCGGCATGAAAGTCCATGGTTAATTTAAAAAAAAAATAGTTTCTTACAATATTTTGAAATTACAGTATTTATATGATTACGTAAGAACAGTGCAGACGTATTACCGGGGCCCTGCTATCGAGGCTAAAAAGGAACAGGGTAGGTATATAATATATAATATTCGACAACCATCACACAACGCCGTCTAGCCTCAAGCTAAGCAGAGCTTGTGTTATGAGTACTAGACAACTGATAAACATTTCATTATTATTCCGTATATTCATTTAAAACTACATATAAATTACATTTTTAAATATTTCTATATAAAAAAAAAAACATTTAAAAATATAAAAAATAGTGTCCCACCGGTATCGGGAACAGGGTCCAAGCTACCGGCGGTCAGGGCTCCAGAGAAAGGAACCTCCTAACTATACGAGCCTAATTTTTTTTTACCTACCATAAAGAAAAGCCTGTGGCAACTGGCAGCCCTATTCCAAACCATCGCGATCACTCTTCATCTATCCAAATTCTTCGACATTTCCATAAACATGATCTCAGTATACATCTTGATTTTGTAAATGAATATATAATGATGGATAAATGTTTTGTTTTCAGCTCCAGGGCTGAAATACTCGTATAGTATACATACTATACTGACATTTGTCAAGTGAGCGGCCATCTTTCTTTATTAGGGGTTCCGTATGATCGAGATAGGATCGTAGTTCATGTGTTTAAGGACGAAATATACGCACACGTTGTAGTTATTTATGATCGAAGATCGAAACTAATATTGTATTATTGAACTAGCTTCTGGCAGCGGCTTCGTCTGCGTGAATTTAGGTTTCTCCATACCTCCATTTCATCCCTGGGGGGGGAGGGTAAAATTTGGAAAATCTTGTCATAGTACTCGCCTAGGTTTTTTTTTTGTGGTAGGTGGAAATCATGCAGGGACATGTCTCGACTTTGGGTGGAGCGGGAAATAGTTCCAGACTCTTACTGACTAAACCACCCACCACGTTCTTACGTTGCCTTCATATCAGGGCCAAAGCCTTCCTTTCAGAAACGAACTCTTGGCCCCAGTTGGCTTCGACGGTCCCAACGGTTTGCTGACAACTCCTTGAAGCATGCGGGAACAATGGTCGTCCGGACCAAGCCCAGTCGTCGACTGGGGTTACAAGACGATTGGACGATGAGCTACCCTTTGCTCACCAGCCGCAAGCCCACGCTTGCGTAGCCTTTGTTGGAGGTTTATTTCCATTGTTAATATTTTAATTGTTTTCTGTGTCTAAGTATCTTTGAGAAGGTGTGTCAAACAAAATAAAATAATTTCTAAGCACTCCATAAATCAACGCTTGACTCGTAATTATGACAATGGAGGGACCAAGTCATATTTCTTGAAAAGCTTCTGTTTTTTGTTAAATATCATTTTTTAAAAGGTTAATTAAAAGACTTTCTTTTGTTTTCTTAATGAATAGGGTGTGTTTTATAATGGAGGCCAGTGAGACGCGTTAATGTGGTAAATAATTATTGAAAAATGTGTTTTTGTTGTAAGTATTGTTACTGACTACCTCAATGGTTTATGGGGCTCGACAGTTATTGCAGAAAAAGTAAGTCCTGGATTTTGGTTTTATCGTTGCGGCCAACGTTGCGATTAAGGAGGTTTTCTTAAAGAATAGCACTGCAGAGTCTACCTACATTATGGTATGGTATGGTATATCAGGCTAGTGTCCGCAACTCCACGTCTAAAGCGCGTATTTTGCGTACGGCTACCTACATTAAAACAAAGAAAGAAAAACTTTTAATTTGCGGGACGCACACCAATTTACAAATGATAAATAATAATTTACATAAACAGAATCAAAAAGAGGCTAAAAAACAAAAAATACCATTAGAAACTGCAAGAAAACTACCCAATCACAGCGCCTTATTTTAGACATTCGCACAAATATAGCAAATATCAAACAATAGCTGTTTGTATATAAAATCATTCAGTCGATCTGTGGACCGTGAGAGCCAATCACTTATCGACGCGAATGCGGTGACGATCAAAACTTGCCGGCCAATGAATTGTAGCGCGACCACTGATCTTGATACTTGAATTACTTTACTGATTATTTAATCTATATATATAAAAGGAGAAACTGACTGACTGACATATAAACGTACAGCCGAAACTACTGGGACTAGGAGAGAGAAATTTTCCAAAGGGCTTCTTTTTATGACGTAGGCGAAAACTAAGAAAGGATTTTCCAAAACGCGTGTCCAAAGCTTATGCAAAAATCTATTTTCACGCGGGCGAAGCCGCTAGCAAAAAGCTAGTTGGTAATAAATGTCTTTCCTGTGTCAGAAGCACAGATATTGATATACCTAGATAACGTAGGAGCAACTACTTCACGTGCCTAGCTTACGTACAAAAATCGTAAGTGATCACTTTCGCGATCAGTCTGCATTGGTGTACAGCGCTAGTCGGACATCAGTTAAACATATAAAAATGGTTAATTGTGCTGGCAAGGTGGGGTTGGAGCGTATACGGCGGCGACTTTGAATCGATTTAATTTTCTCATCACAAATAGTGCTTGAGACGCCATAATAAGGTAGTCAAAAAATGGCACGCTTGGTTTCCATACAGATCGTGATGCATGCGTTATCTAGGTATATCTGTGGTCAGAAGCTTTTATCTTGAAGAGAATAGATAGATAAAGCAGCCAACGCGCTCTCCAAAAGCTGATAGGCCTGTTAGGCCTCTCAGATTTTTCAGGGTCTCAATAAGGGTGTTCAGTATGCCTAAGGTTCGTGTGTGTGTGTCAGTGACACCTGTGCAGTTCAAGAGCACGTGCGCGATTGTCTCTTCCCTCCCAAAGCACGCTCTGCTCAGGGGACTGTCCGTGATACCTATGGTGTGAAGACTGTTTTATAGTACTTATGTTTAATTTATTATTTTCAAGTACTTTTCTGAAGGTTATGGCGAGGGCAAGGTAAATAAGTCAAATATTATTTATGTATAAGTGAGTAATTTATAAAATAGTTGATCTGTAGTAGATTTTAAGTAGTTAGTATTACATTATGTATACAACATTTATATGTAAATAACCGTGTAAAAAACTAATCAGTCTGGAGGCCAAACCAAAACAAGTTTTTCGACTCTTTTTATTTTAATTCTGATATATATATTTCGAAATAACAAATTATAGCCTACAGACAGGACTGATATACTCTGAAGGAAAATAGAGGTATGGAAGGCAGAAATAGAGAACGTGCTAATTAAGCGACACACAGACATACATTAAAAACAAATAAGTATCTAAACTTATGTTATTGTAATACAGTATAGCATACCATTTTCATTATATGAGAGTAATCCAGTAAATGCCTCTGAAAATCCGCTATTTTACGTGAATTTTGAGTCTCCATAATTTACTCCTATATTAAAACCAAAAAAAAAAAAATATTAGCCTTGAAGCCTTGCGCATTTTATCGAGATTCTAAATGATGTCCTTAAGGGTTTAATAAAAACACGTATTTCCTGAAACAAGTTTTGTGAAACATTCGAGTAAATCGTAGAATTACTGAATGCCAATAGAGTTTTCAGATGTTTTCTCTTTTTTTCGCATTACTTTTGCATCAAACACTACTTTGGATTGCGTAAAATGAAGCAACAAGCTTTTAAACCATGCGCGACGTTGACGATAGGCGAGTGAGGAAGGCCCACATTAAGTCTGTGGTTTTTAGTAAAAGATTTTTCAGAAAAACAGAGAAAATCTCATCACGTTATGATAAAGGTTAAGATAACAAATTTAAATTGTATTTATTTTTAATATTTGGTGCGCCATGCAAATTACACGAGACCGAAATGTAATCATCAAACGTTTTACATATTCCATTTATTTAGAAAATTACTTTCATTCTATGGAAACTTAAAAAATATTCATTTTTCACGTAGTATAATTTCTATGTTAATGTACAAATTATAGAAAAACACGAGTTCTTGAATAACAAGTGGAAATTGTTGTTACGAATCATTCGTTACATATTATATTTCGTGGCCTCGTGGGGGGTGAAAGAAATTAGTTTTTTTTTATTAAACTTATAATATAGTAGCGACTTGCCCCAGCTTCGCACGGATACTGATATTGAATATATTATGCATGTATTATACACATAAACCTTCCTCTTGAATCATTCTATCTGTTAAAAAAAAACCGCATCAAAATCCGTTGCGTACTTTTATAGATCTAAGCATACATAGGGACAGCAGTAAGCAACATTGCTTTATACTATGTATTGATTATGTTACTAGCACGATGAGTTTTCTATGATATTTTTTGAAACGATATTTTGTTGAAATCAAAAGTTTATTACTGTGTGAGTTTGTTTGTTAATTCTTCACGGTCAACGACTGAACGTATTTCAATGAAACTGCTCTCAAATTATTTTCCTTTGGGATTATTTTCCATTGTTACTTGGACGAAGCTGCAAGCAGGGTAGTTAATATTATAAAGGCGAAACTTTAGTGTGAGTCACACTTTCTAATTTTTTACCTGGGAGTATGTTAAAATTTCGACTTTCACGCAAGCAAAGCCGCTGGCTGCAGTCAGCGGTGCATTAATAAAAATAAATTATAATAATAGGTAGCACTTTTCAATACACTTGCTCAGAAAATCAAAATGTCATAGTTACCAAACTGTGACATTTTGATTACCATTACGCACTAGTGCTGTAGTGTCGTGTCAGTTCGGCAGTCTTCGACACGGCGCTGTGTGTCGTGCGATTAGACGTATTGTACGACTTTATGGAACTCGCCCGAATCGAGACGACCTGCTCCGAAATCGGACGAATACATAATCAGCTGTTTGTGAGAAAGTATATAGGTGTATAAGTATTTATCTACAACAGTGAACGGCTGTACTTGTAAAATTTGTGTATAAAGTGTTTTGAATATGAATGAACAAAGTGCATTTATTATTAATGAAGAATGATTATAATTGCATAAGTTGATACAGAATGCTATGCAATAGCTTTACCGCGGCAGTCCCCGACTGCCACACGTATTTTTTTTTGTTCAACATCGTTGTTCGCAAACAAAAATTACATTAGCGTTCGTTTAATAGTATAAATTAGTGTCTTATTTCATGCTAAAAACTATTTATTATTTTCAAAACTATTAATTTAATGAAAAAACAGTAATATAAATCGGTCGTTTAAATAAAGATTGTATTTTCTTCGTCGTGTATCATTAAGAAGTACACTAAATATAGTGCAATAAGAGCCACTTTCTCAGCAAATGTATTGGAAAATATGTTTATGTTAAATTTTTTGTGTACAATAGTTTTAATCTATCTATGTGTCACAACGATAATAAATAATTAGGATACCGTCTTTACACAGGAATTGTCATTATTATGTATATATAAATATGTATTTATCGATTTACTTTTCACAATCTCTTTCTTATTTCTACACACTAATGTCTATATTTCTTCTAATTTCTCCTTTCGCAGGTCCGATGGAAGATTTTTTTGTGAAATAAGCAGTACCTTCGTACAATTTTTATTTTAATGTAAGTATTTTCTTTAAAATGTAAGTGTGTAAGTACATCATTACATAGTATAAAACAAAGTAGTTTCGTCCCTATGTATGCGTAGATCTTTAAAAGTACGCAACGGACTTGAATACGGTTTTTTTTGACAGATAGAGTGATTCAAGAGGAAGGTTTATGTGTATAATACTTGCATAATATAATCAATATCAGTACCCGTGCGAAGCTGGGGCGGGTCGCTAGTAAATTGTAAAATAAATAAAAAGAAGTGGAGCAAGTATCAAAACTTCCCGTACGGCGTACAGCCGGGTATTGACAAATCGCTTTACCGGGCGGTCGAAGCTCCTTCAGTCGCGAATTCGGTCACATCCGCCCGCCGTAGCGCGTGCCACGTAAATAATATTAGCCGTCAATATTATCGGACCAAGTTTGTTTGTGCCACATTATATTTGGGCTAGGAATAGTGGACGATGTTGTGGTAGTTATTTTTGGAGAAAAACAAAATTACTATGCCTTTTTCTTTTCGAAATGTACATAGAGGCATTTTTTTTAACTTAGTTTATATATTTATTATCCTGAGCGTATCTTCTTTTTTTTATTGATATAGTTTCGCGCTTGACCGCTATATCTCCTAGCGACGATGCGGTCGACGATGGAGCGCGCTTACCCAGAAGTAACCTATTCACTCTTGACTTAAACATTCTTCTTTCAAATAAAAACACAAAAAGATTAAAATCGGTTCACGCCATCGAAAATTACCAGCGGGTACAACAGCATCTCTTGGGGAATTAGGTTACTATTTTAGACATGGGCTACTTCGCGCTGTTAAATTGTAGTTTGGGTTCTGTTACATTGTGAGAAATTTGTGTAATACGGAACCCTACACTGAGTGTGGCCCGACCCGCTCTTGGCCGGTTTTTATTTTCCAACTATTCATGCTTTTTTATGGTAGGCAATAATTATCCAATGACAACTCCTGCATTTAGTCGGAGCGGGAGATAGTGTCAAATTTTAGGACGTAGGCAAACACTAAGAAAAGCTTTTTCAAAATTCAGCTCCAAAAGGGATGTAATGGGGGTCTAAACTTTGAATGAAAAACCCTACTTTCACGCAGGCGAAACCACTGGCAGAAGGCTTGTATAGTAATAAAGCAGCTACATATATCACTGAAACTACCCTCAAAGCAGACCAGAACTAAGAACTTCAATCCATTACAAGCATTTACGCACTTAACCCTCAAATGGCTCCATATTATGAAAATTTTTAACACAATCCCAAGCTCAGAAACTGTAAAAACAGTACGCTGTCAAGGTTGTGGGCAAACGGGTTCTCCCAGGGGCCCAGGCCACTCCCATATAAATGGAAAGGCCTTGTATTGAGGCCCCAAGAGGCCTAAACGGCGTGTGTTAAAAAATGGACACTGCTCCGTCGTTGGCTTTCGGAAAATTAGAATATGGAAAATAGTAAATGGATATTTTTGTGTCCTGAGTCCTGGAGGAAGAAGCTGCTGACTTGAAGGTTTTTAGAATAGATAGAACTGCGCTCAATATTGTTGCTGAAGAAAGGTAAATGAGCTTGAAAAGTTACTAGCAATAAACATTCATTTCGTATAGTGTATCTCAATTTCTGCTAATATCTGTACTACAATTGGTTCTACAATGTCAACTAATATAATCAACTATTAAGTAGACAGTGATCCAACGCGAACCTAATAAACACGCCGGCCACCCCAGGCGCGGGCTTGCGGATTGCGAGCAATCGATAGCTCGCCGTCCGGTCGTCTGGTAACGGTCCAGACAAAGCCGCGCGCCTCTAGGAGTTATATGATAAATGATATTTATTTTGTAAATAGGTTTTAAAATAACAATTAGAAAAAAAAACCGCCAAAAAATTCCACCACTGGGAGGTCCAGAATCATGTAGTGGATCTATGGTATTCGTTAACATGTCGATGACACCCTGTATATAAATAAGGTTTAACTTAAACACTTCGCTAACCAGCAAACAATATAATATACTAGCTTTTGTCAGCGGCTTCGCCCGCGTACATAAAATATAGCCTATGTCACTCAGGAGTAAAGCAGCTTTCTATTGTTGCTAAAATTTTTCAATTCGGACCAGTAGTTCCAGAGATTACCTCCTACAAACAAAAAAACATAAAAACAAAAAAAACAAACTTTACTTCTTTATTATATTAGTGTAGATAGTGTAGATTGTTTGCTGGTTGGTACCATATTATGTTACATGTAATTTGGAACAAACCTCTGATCACGATTGACACAAATAAGCCGGAGTAAAAGTTAATTGAATGCGTCGTGAGCTCGTGATAGGTTGCGAGTTGAACATGTCATGATGCTGACTAAGAAGAAAACAGACGAGAATTTAAGAAAAGTGTCTTAATTTTTACAAGCTTTTTATTAGCTTGCAATGTAACTATGTATGTTCGGCTCAAATCTTGCAACTCAATTTTGAAGCAGATATCTTCAACCGATTGAGCTGCAATTTTTCATACAGGTGTAAATCGCATGACAATGCAATATTATGATGACATGGAACTGATCTGATTATGGAATCGCGAGGCAGGAACTCTGTAATTAAACGGCACAACCACGTCGAGTTTGGGCTCGTGTGAATCGTCTTGACGAGTTTTAATTATATAAGTATAGACCACCGCTATAAAAGCTTGTTACGAAAAAAAATATTTTCATTGAAAACTTGTTTGTATACCCACATAATAGAAAGACAATAGTGTGCGAACGCCGGCGTTCACTTGGGGTTCAAGAGTTTAAGTTGACTCTGCTATATTATCATCATCATCATTTCAGCCGAAAGACGTCCACTGCTGAACATAGGCCTCCCCCAAGCGCCGCCACAATGACCGGTCCTGTGCATCTTGCATCCATCGGCTTCCAGCGACCCTGACCAGGTCATCGGTCCGCCTTGTGGGAGGCCTATATTATGTCTCTGGACAATCCTAAGGTCGACTGGTAGAAAATGCCTATGGCATTCATCATCATCATCAGCTCTTTTAATGTGCCCACTACTGTGACACAGGCCTCCTCTCTAGAAGAGGGTATAGGCCATAATCCACTACGAGGAACCTAATGCGGATTGGTGGATATCACATGTCTTCGAATATTTGGTTCTAGGACATGCCGGTTTCCTCACGATTTTTTCCTTCACCATTTTGAGAGCAGTGGTGATGAATAAATTACAAATTAGATTGTATAAAGGATTCTTATTTTTTTGGGTAATAAACTTAAAACTTGGTACAAATTCTAATTGTTAGTTTTAAGCTAGAACTACATTAGACCAACAAAGGTGTGGATTACACCTAATATAAATAGAATAGGATCGATTGCCATGTTGTCACTGTGCTAGGACATGTCGATTTCGTCACAATGTATTCCTTCACCGTTTTGGGAGCAGTGGTGATGAAATAAATTACACAAAGTAATGCGCCTGGCTGGGTTTGAACCTGCGTGCTACAATTCTTAAGTCGGGCCCGTTACGACACTGCTCCTTGCAAGCATGGATGCACTGCCAAAATTGGACAGTTATGCAATGGTCGCATGTAAGCAAATAATTAATTAATAATAGAGAGCAATGGTGGCCGAGTGGTAAAGGCCCCGACTTACGAGTTTTAGGTCGCGGGATCAAACCCAGCCAGACGCATATTACTTTGTGTAATTTATTTTATCACTACTGCTTAAAACGGTGAAGGTGGTGATGAAATAAATTACACAAAGTAATGCGCCTGGCTGGGTCTGAACCTACAACTCTATACAGTCGGTGGTGTTACTACACTAAATAAATAAACAAATAATCTCTACAAAACAAAGTACTAACCATCAGTTAGTGATACACTAATAAATTTCCCACAACCCGGAACTCAGCGATTGCTGAAGAGTGCTGGTTGACCAATACAGCGCGTATCAAATCAACTCTGGAGTGGACTCAGACGTCATTTATCATGTCAACAACGAGGTTAAGTGCAGTCAGCATGAGGATACTGTTCGAGAGTCCTCTGGGAAGATTACATGTGATAAACACCTAATTTAGTATGAGATGTAACTACATTCATGCTAAAAATATACTGGATATAGAGTAAGAAATCAAAATTGCACGACAATTTTGCTAGTACTAAATGACCGCTTTTGATACTAGTAAGTGCAACGGTTCACATCGCATCTCACTGAAGTGAGCGCACTAAAGTTCACATCTCACCTCACTCAAATACGCGCACACAAGTTTTTTTAAGTTCTCTTGTGCTTGATTGCGATCCCACCTGATGGCAAGTAGTGATACAATCGTTGATGGTGAGGCGCACTACTTTATTAAGGGCCTATTCACTTTAGCCTTAAAGACACCTAAATTATAATCAGACAGAAAAACTGCAGCCGGTAAACTGTTCTAGGCCCGCGATGTACGCGGTATAAACAACAAGGCAAAACGCTTAGTTCGGACCGTAGATGTCTCAACAACGTAATGGTGGATATTTGCCGTACGCCGGGATGTTCTATGGTAAAATTAAGATGGCGAAATCAAATCGTGCAATTCCCGCGAACACTCCAAAATGCATTCTGCAAAGCAATTCTGCAAAGTTCAGAGCTCACTTCACTGAATTGAGCTCACGCAATACTACAAAGTTCACATCTCACCTTTCTGAAATGAGCGCATACCATTCCACGAAGTGCAAATCTCACCTCACTGAAGTGAGCGCACACAATTCGAAAGCGAACTCATTTGTTTAAAAAAAAAAAGTATATTAAAGCGGATTCACACCGAGATACTGTTCGAACTCCGAAGCGATGTAAATGTTTAGAAATCACACTAATATACGCAAAAATATGTGACTTTGTGAATGTTTGTGAGTTCTTCAATCTCAAGTGTCTGAACGGATTTGAATTAAATTGGTCACACGAATAGACTATGTCCTGGAATTACAAATAGGTTACGATATTTATGTACTTTGGATTAGATTATGCGTACCGTCACTTTACTTGACATACGCGATCTTACACTTTTAAATTGATGGCATTAATGCAGTTTTGACGTTCACACAGAGTTACAACACTAGAAGTTTTAATTTTTTTTTTTTAATTCATTGCAGCGCTTCATTAGCATTAGCCAAAGAAGCGCTGCAGCGGACTTTTATATTAACTTTTCAGTATTTTGACAAATAGTTTCTATGAACGTGCTTGTCTATCAGCTATCAGTCGATGCCTAGAGACAATTTCCAATTTTTATGCTGGCGAAATCGTTGACAGTATTATGACATAGTCTCATTTTCGGTTTTTATGGAGTTTCTTGCACGTTCTTCTCCATAGAGATCTACGCTTTGGAACGTGCGAATTGGCATCAATTTTGACATTTCAAAAGTGCCTGTAAATGGTCTATTTGAAATAAATAATTTTGAGTTTTAGTTTTTCATTTTGCTAAATTCAGAGGTTAACTCCAAAAAGATTGAATCCCAGTAAATCCATAGCCCGCTGATACTAAAAGTGAAGCAATAGGGACTGCCTGTACTTGATAGCAGTGTCGGCAAACGGGTGCGGCTAAATACGACGCGACAACAATGTTGCTAATTCTGGTGCCATTACTTGCAATGGACGGACGAACAAGTGCTGTTTTTAATTGGGTTTGAAATAGGGAGGAAAGGCATTTGAAATAGCAAAGCATTGTACTGGATAACATGAAATAAAACATTGACTAATAAACTTTATTTTTAAAAAATATCTAAAAAGAATTGCCTAAAATAAACTGAACTATTTGCGAGTGAATTAGAAATCAGGACTAACATGAAAAAAAAAATACAACACAGTTAAAATACTTTGTATTGAACAAAGTATTTTAATTGTGTTGTATTTTTTATTATGACATTATATGATATAATTCCTGAAATTGCAGTTTCGAAACCTGGCAAGTACGAATGTGAATTTGTCACACTTTTTTAAGTACACATCTAGGATTTTACAGACACACTAAGCTTTGGAAAGCACGTAACCTTTGGACCTGATTGTTCGATTCGTAGATCTCATCTTCATTAGGACGCCAGTAAGTCTGACCATCCGTTTATTTAAGAAGTATCGTTGCCAGTTCTGCCGTGCAGATACTAAAACGCAGTATAAGTATTGTATAACACGCTATTTGACTGCGTTTTAGAGTCGGCACGGCAGAGTTGTTGCCACTGGGTTGTGAAATTATTCGACTGACAATTCCAAACTAAGGAGCTTTCAAATACAAAAATTTGTAGACTGCTGTAACAACTGACGTAACATTTAATGTTTCTATCCTCATAACGCCACATCTTCACTTATATCTTCATCTCCACACTGCTGGTAACGACTCGCTGCTACTAATTCGGACACAATAACTTGCAGGCAGTGGACAGACATGTGTTACCAAGTGCCGTGGACGCTAAAATTGACGCTGTTAAACTGATCGTTAAGACTAAATGTCATTTATGTAGCGTTGACAGTTCATTCGCACAAAACGATCTGGGAACAGTGGTAGCTGAGTGACACGAACTGATCGTGTAGATTTTCCTGTGCTTGAGTGTCTGTAGGTATTCACTGAGAGATTCACCCGTATTCTGACGTCTTTGTTCAAAAACATGGCGTTATGCGATTTCGGAACGCTTTGGTTCAAGATCATCATCATCATCATCAGCCTTTGTAATGTTCCCACTGCTGGGACACAGGCCTCCTCTCTAAGAGAAGGAATGGGCCGTAATCCACCACGCGGTCCCAGTGCGGGTTGGTGGATGTCACATGTCTTCGAATTTTTGGTTCTAGGACATGCCGGTTTCCTCACGATGTTTTCCTTCACCGTTTTGAGAGTAGTGGTGATGAAATAAATTACACAAAGTAATGCGCCTGGCTGGGTTTGAACCCACGACCTACCACACGTAACTCAGGGCCGATACCACTGCTCTCCAGATGGTTCAAGATGGTCTCCCACAATTTTAACCAAGTCACGGAAAATTTTGCTTTCGGGATGGTTTGGTGCACACAGATCACACATCAGGTCGTACGATGCTGCTCCCACCAGCGTCACCAACGTTGCCACTTGTAACTTGGGCGCTATTCCATTTAAGGTTATAAATTGTTCCACGCGTCTGATATACGATAACCACTTTTTAGAAGATAGGTCAAATTCTTCAATTTTTCCAATTGGCATATTGAAATCCTAGACGTATATGATCTAAACACGCGAATTCGGGTATTCGCCAGTTGTATTTGAGGAAATATACCTATTAGCGGGAGCGTCGAATGAAACTAAGGAGTCCGATTGACAGCTGGTTTATTTTCATCCACCAGGCCTGTCAGTCTAGTAGTTAGTGACCCTGACTGCTATGCGGGAGGTCGTGGGTTCGATTCCCACCCAGGACAAATGTTTGTGTGATGAGCACGATCATTTGTTCTGTTCTGTATTATTATTATTATTTATCTATAATATGTGTGTATTTAGAAATATATAAGTATGTTTATCAGTTGTCTAGTACCCATAACACAAGCTCTGCTTAGCATGGGACTAGATGGCGTTGTGTGATAGTAGTGGACATATTGTTATTATACTCTTTATACTCTTATTTGTACATGTATCCATATACCCCACAGTAACAACCACGACTTATGACTTGAGGTCGTGGGTTCAAACCCAGCCTGGCGCATTACTCTGTGTAATTTATTTCATCACCACTGCTCTGAAAACGGTGAAGGAAAACATCGTGAGGAAACCGGCATACCCTAGAGCCAAAAATTCGAAGGCATGTGACATCCATCGATCCACACTGGACCCGCGTGGTGGATTATGGCCCATTCCCTCTCTCTTTTAGAGAGAGGAGGCCTGTGTCCCAGCAGTGGGAACATAAAAAAAGGCTGACGATGATGAAGGCAGCGCCGAATTTATATTTATAATTTTATATCAATAATAAAAAAATATATATTTTTGGGAAATCGTATACCCTGCGGTGGTTGGTCTTGATTGATCCATAGTTGTATCTAATCAAACGGCGGGAAGGATGTTAATAGCGTGATTCAATATTTGTGTAACTTGGAAGTTTTGCTTTTGTAAGTAACGATCATCTACTTGAGAACATGGAAAAAGTCTTGAGATGAAGAACGAAACGTAAAACATAGGAAAAATTCCAACGTCATAAAGACATAGATCAAAAACGAATTATTTGTAGTTATATGTCAAAGTTGTCCCTTCGACCCAACGTACCTTTTCAAGTATATCCATTCTGTTGCATAATATATACTAGCAACACTAATATTCAGATACAGGTCGTATTTCATATAGCAACTACATGTTGGACGCGTAAATACATGCTGATATATTTAACAGTATTTTTGTAATATACTAGCTATTGACAGCGGCTTCGCCCGCGTTCATAAAATATAGCCTATGTCACTCATTTCTATTGTTGCTAATTTTTTTCCAATCGGACCAGTAGTACCAGAGATTACCTCCTACTAACATCATCATCATCAGCCTAGCGTAAGTCCCGGTTGCTACCTTGGCTTTCACCTCGGTGCCCGGGGTCCGCTTTCCTGGCTAGTCGTCTCCACTTCGCTCGGTCTTTTGCGTCCTCTGCCTTAAGCCCATTAGCACGCATATCGTCCCTTACGACGTCGATCCAACGCCTCTTAGGCCTACCTCGTTTTCCGGGTCCCGGCGGAGGCGGCATGGCGAGGCATCTGTTACCCACGTAGTCTGCCGGTTTTCGTAAAACGTGGCCATACCAGCGTAAGCGACCCTCCTGCAGTTTATCTGCTATTTCACGGACCTGAAGGCTGCCCCGGATGCGGGAGTTCTTAATGCGGTCTTTCCGCGAAACTCCAGACATCCAGCGCAGCATATTCATTTCCGTGACACGCAGGCTTTGCTTATGTCGCTCAAGTACAGGCCACGCTTCACTGCCATACAAAAGGACAGGCCTAATGATGGTCTTATAGAGCTGTCCTTTGAGCCTAACCGGCATTTTGGGGTCACAGATAACCCCCGCCACCTCACGCCATTTCGCCCAGGCCGCCGAGATACGTGACTCGACGTCGCAATCGACGTCCCCGGACTCGTGGAGCACCGATCCCAAGTACCTGACCTGTTCCGTGCGCTCAACTGTGTCTTCGCCAATGCGAACAGGAGCAGCGTTAATTGTGTTACAGGCCAAGTACTCGGTCTTCGCCGCATTAATTTTCAGACCGCCGTTTTCCAGCGATTCCTTCCACGCTGCCACACGTCGAACCAAGCGCCCACTGTCCGAGTCCGCCAGCGCGATGTCGTCTGCATACATGAGCAGCCATGGCGGCTGCTCATGTAAGTCCCTGATGGTGGAGGACAGCACGTCCAGCACCACGCTGAACAGAAACGGACTAAGGACAGAGCCCTGGTGAACTCCGACGGTGATGGGGAAGGGTTTCGTATCGCCAACAGCGGTCCGAACCACAGAACCGGAGTCTCGGTACATATCTCGGATGATGTCAACATAGGTCTCGGGCACTCGTTTGGATCTCAGCGCCCACCAGATCACATCACGGGGGACACAGTCGAAGGCCTTCTGCATGTCTAGGAACAAGAGGTGCAGAGGCGTATTCTTCGATCTGTATCCCTCCATGGTAACCCTTAGGGCAAAGATGGGATCCATGGCGCCATGGCCTGGTCGAGACCCATATTGACATCCCGAGACGGTGCACTCCTGTCGGATCCGAGAGTCAATAACCCGCTCGAAGAGCTTCATGGTGTGGGACATAACCTTAATCCCCCGGTAGTCGCCACACTCCTGCACCGATCCCTTGCCTTTGAAGACTGGAGTGATAATACTCAGTCTCCATTGACTAGGGATCTTTCCGGTGAGGAGCATGCGGTTAAATAGGTGGGTTAAGATGCCCACACCATGAGGACCCATCGCCTTCCAGGCTTCAATGGGGACTCCATCGGCACCGACAGCTTTCCGGTTCTTCATGCGGCGAAGAGCCACATGCACTTCTTCAGGCGTAACCGGGGGCACAAGTCCCTGATTTGGAGGGAGAACCGGAGACAGCACCTCTTTGTGCTGCTTGTTCAGCAGCTCGTGGAAGTACGAGCGCCATCTCTCCTTCACCGCGAGGTCCTCGCATAACAGATTGCCGTCAGTGTCTCTTACACAGCGGCACTTAGAGATATCCAGTGCCGCTTTGACCCTGGAACGTGCCAACTTATAAATGAGCTTTTGCCCCTCAGACGATTCCAACTTATCATAAAGTGGCTGTAAGTGGTCTCGTCTGGCTCTGGCTACGGCCCTCTTGGCGGCACGTTTTGCGGTTCTGTATGCGTCGCGGTCTTCGGGAGATTTGGAAGCTTGCCACGCTTTGAAGAGGGCTTTCTTCTCTCTGATCTCCCTCTGGACTGTGTCATCCCACCACCAAGTCTCCTTGTCACACCTGCGGCCGCCCCTGGACAAGCCGAGCACCGACTTTGCCGCCTCAGTGATGGCAACCTGAATCCTGTCCCAGTGGCTTTGCACAGGTTCGCCATCGGTACCATCGCACTTATCGCCGATGGCCGACGCGAACGACTGGGACGTGGCTTCATTCAGTCGCCACCACCGTATTCGCCGTTGTTGGCGCTCAACAAACTTGACCTTAGGCTTGACGCGCAAGTCCATGACAAGGAGACGGTGTTGTGCAGTGAGACTCTCGCCGGGTATGACCTTGCAGTTGGCTACCTTACTGATATGGTGCCTCCGTGTGAGTAAGAAATCGATTTGGGTAGCGTACCTCCCGCTCTTGTAGATAATCAGGTGTTCGGATTTCTTTTTGAAATACGTGTTCACGATGGCAAGGCCGGCAGCCGCACACGTTTGGAGGATAGTCTCCCCTTCAGCGTTACGGCTACCGTATCCAAAGCCACCGTAAACATGCTCAAAGTCCTTGCACCTGTCACCCACATGACCGTTCAGATCACCACCCAAAACGATTCCCTGCGACAACGGGATGCCACGAAGCACCCCACCGAGTTGATCCCAGAACGCAGCCTTTTCAGTGTCGCTGCAACCGACCTGAGGTGCGAAGGCACTTATCAAGTGGGTTACAACCCCGTCAATAAGCACACTTACGACCATAAGCCGATCACTGTAGCGTTTCACCTCCAGGACTGCGTCTTGAAACTCCTCGGAGAGTACAACGGCCACCCCGTTCTCCCCACCGGCTGCACCCGTGTAGATCAGCTTGTAGCCATTCCCGATGAGCCGGGACCTGCGGCCTTTCCACCGAGTCTCCTGCAGGAATGCCACGGCCACCTTTCGCCTAAGAAGCACATCGGCTAACTCTCTCGCGCGTCCGGTCAGCGTGCCAATGTTGAGGCTGGCGAAGCGGATTTTCCGGGTTGGGGCTCGCGTCTTTGGCCGTGTTCGCCCCATACACGGTAGCCCTTGCCCACTTGCCACAGGAGTCGGGCGAATCTCCTGCGCGCCGTTTTGCGGCGGCGCCCTATCCGTGGCAACACTCTTTCCTGTTCTATCCACATTAGTGGCTATTTGTGGCCTTTACGGGAGCGACTGCCGTCTGACCTCCCAACCCTAAAAGGGAAAGCCAGCGCCAGAGCCTCGTCTGTTGTTCGGCAGGTGCCCCAACTTGCAGGGGAGGTTGACTTGGGCCCCGAAGATCGTGGTGGGGCCCCATATGCACCCCTACCTCCTACTAACAAAGAAACATAAAAACAAACTTTACCTCTTTATTATTTATATAAACCTATATAAGTGTAGATTTTTCAACACTTCCACCATCGCCAGATCTTCATTGTAATAATTTATGCAAGTATTGTCTAAGCGTCACATTCTGCTTTCCAAATGGCTTAATTGAATTTGTTTGAGAAAAAAAGTTGAATATGATACCTTTATTCTCCGCGAAAGCTTGTCTATGTTGAAACTTACCTGTAAAAGAAAAAATAACAATCAATATTTATTATAATAACAAACATAAAACATCAGTTAGAAATTCAAAAAGTCTCTCATTGTGGATCCGTGTGCTCTGTTGAGTGAGGTGAGCTGTGAACTTTACAGAATTGTGTACGCTCACTTGAGCAAGGTGAGCTGTGAACTTTACAGAATTATGTGCGCTCACTTGAGTGAGGTGAGCTGTGAACTTTACAGAATTGTGTACGCTCACTTGAGTGAGGTGAGCTGTGAACTTTACAGAATTGTGTGCGCTCACTTGAGCAAGGTGAGCTGTGAACTTTACAGAATTATGTGCGCTCACTTGAGTGAGGTTTTTTTTTTTTTTTTTAGGTAGGTAAAAATCATCCAATGACGTCCCGCCCTTGGGCGGAGCGGGAAACAAGTGTCAGACTCTTACTGACTAAACAACCTATCCCATTCCAACGTTGCCATATACACCAGGGTCAGAGCCTTCCTTTCAAACGCGAACCCATGGCCCCAGTTGGCTTCGACCCTTCTGCAGGGTCCCTACGGTTTGCTGACAACACCTTGAGGCGCGCGGGAACAGTGCGCGCCGTTGACGACTGGGTTTGGTCCAGACGGTTACCAGACGATTGGACGGCGAGCTACCCATTGCTCGCCATCCACAAGCCCGCGCCTACGGTGGCCGGAAATCGGGATCGGAATCTCGGCGGCGTCTCGGGCGTGAGCGCCGTTGTCTTAAGCGGTCGGCTTCCTCCTTTACTAGCATTACTGCTTCGCAAAAGGAGGCGACCGCCTGCCACTCCTCCTCGCTCCGGACCATGGCCTCGACCAAGGCCCGGCGCGAGAGATCGCCGCCGCCGACCGCCCCCACGAGGACACGGCGATGCTCTGCCCAAGCGGGGCACACCTCGACCGTGTGCTCCACCGTGTCCTCCGGGCGGTCCACACAGTGGCGACACCCGGGCGTCTCTTCCGCACGAATCCGATGCAGGTACCTCCCGAACTTACCATGTCCGGTGAGGACCTGCGACATGCGGAAAGTGAGAACGCCGTGAGTTCTTTCCAGCCACGCCTCGAGGAGGGGCATTACCGCCATTATTATGGCGTGCCCAGCACTGGGTTGCGATGGCCGCTGACGCCATTTCACCATCACGAGATCCCGCCGGAGCTTTTTCCGCCACGCCTTGACATGTTCAGGCAGCGGACTTTCGCCCCGGCGTTGCACTTCCATGCGCAGATCGTGCATGCGTGCAAGGACTGTTGCCTCCAGATCCCATGGTGGCAGGCCAGCAAGAAGGCTCGCCGCTTCACGGGAAATCGTTCGGTACCCCCGGATCACGCGTATTGCCATGACCCTCTGGCATGCGTTCAGCTGGGCCCTCGGTTGCTGCTTCAACGACGGCGCCCACACTGGCGCCCCGTAAAGGGCCATGGACCGAACGATTCCTGCGTAGAGCTTCCGGTCACTTGATTGAGGTGAGTTGTGAACTTAACAGAATTGTGTGCGCTCACTTGAGTGAGGTGAGCTGTGAAGTTTACAGAATTGTGTGCGCTCACTTGAGTGAGGTGAGCTGTGAAGTTTACAGAATTGTGTGCGCTCACTTGAGTGAGTTGAGTTGTGAACTTTACAGAATTGTGTGCGCTCACTTGAGTGAGGTGAGCTGTGAACTTTACAGAATTGTGTGCGCTCACTTGAGTGAGATGAGCTGTGAACTTTACAGAATTGTGTGCGCTCACTTGAGTGAGGTGAGCTGTGAACTTTACAGAATTGTGTGTCCTCACTTGAAAGAGGTGAGCTGTGAACTTTATAGAATTGTGTACGCTCACTTGAGTGAGGTGAGTTGTGAACTTTACAGAATTGTGTGCGCTCACTTGAGTGAGGTGAGTTGTGAACTTTACAGAATTGTGTGCGCTCACTTAGTAAACAGTGAACAGTGAACATTACAGGTTAGGTTAGCATTTTTCTAGTAAAGGTAGATATTTATTATTAAAAATAATACAAACGCCAAAAATATTTACCTAACCAAAAGACTCAACATTTAGGAAGGGAGGTATATTTTCGATATAATCGTAGAGTTAACCTTAATATTACAAGGAAAACCTTTTAAACCATCACACAGCCTTCGACCGAGATACCGAAATATTATGTGATTGTTTTAACCATATTCAGTTATCTGAGACTGGGTTATATGCAAATTTACTTTATACAATATTCAGGCTTACGAAGTGTTCATTCTTTAAATGGAAACCATCTAATAATTTCGTAGTGCTAACTGAAATAGCATTTTTCATGAAAATATGAATTTAGAAATAAAAAAAACCTTGCCCCAGAGGTTGTAGGAATTATTCTTTTAACGTGTGTGGGTTCACAAACATAATAGTTCGTAAACTCACATACACATGACACACAAACTACGTAACAACTACATGTGATTCATACAAACATTTGTTACATAGGAGAATCAAATAGACAGGGAGCTCGGTAGTCAATCGGTCAATCATTGCGCTACCCTTTAATCCTTTGCAACTACTAGAAGATGATGAAGATAAATATTAATCTATATATAAAAGAAGTCGTATTAGTTACACTATTTATAACTCAAGAACACCTGATCCGATTTGACTGAAAATTGGCAGGGAGGTAGTTTAGAGCCAGGAGAAGGAAATAGGATACTAAAAATTTATAATTCCATCCCATTAACCGTTCAGGTTGTATTGCTCTTCAAATGAATCTCGTTAAGGGCATAGTACGCCCTCGACTCTCCGAAGAAGAATACAATAATAAACTATTCTCGCAACTCTTGACAACACCCCCAGTACAAACAAAGTTAAAAATGATAAGTTACAGTAGAAAGCTCTTAGTAAGTGCAAGTTTATGCGAATGTTTGCAGTTTTTGTCAGTGTCTCTTATTGTTTGTTGGTGTAAGTTGCCTTTAAGAAATATGTCTGGGTTAAAGTTTTGAGCAGGATCCTCTGGTGAGCGAAGTCGCGAGGTGCCGTTGTCTTGTTTTGCCAATGTCTGGGAATTTTGTTGTGTGGCGTTTGAAGTGAATTTACTGTGTTTTGTTTAAATACATGTACAGGACCGTTCATTATGGCGACGATTGGGTGAGGCTACGTTCAGCAAAGAGTTCTGAGTTTACACGTGGATGGATGGAGAGGAAGAGGGAGGCCGAAGAAGAAATGGATGAATTGTGTGAAGAGTGATATGAAAGAAAAGGGAGTTAGTGGTGGTGTGACGGGTGACAGGACAGAGTGGAAGAAAAAAAATGTTGCACCGATCCCAAGTAACATGGGATAAGGGTAGGATGATGATGATGTTCAGCAGTGGTGGATTAGAGCCCATTCCCTTTCCTAGGGAGGAGGCCTGTGTCCCAGCTGTGGGAACATTAATAAGGCTGATGATGATGATGACGTTCAGCAGTGGACGTCTTTCGGCTGAAATGATGAAAGGTTATTTTGTAAATAGATTTGAAAAGCACACTTTTACAAGTATTTTTTTCTTTTTCCGGTTAAACTCTAATAAGTTTATGATTTGCATCATTTTTATTTTACCGATTAGAAATAAATAAGTTAATTTAAAAAAAATCCAAATTGGTCGTCTTTTAGGAGGAGTTAGATGACAAACACACGTATAGAAGAATTACATAACATACAAATGAAGCACAATAAGTATGCACGTGTATTTGTACAGCAATGCTGACATATTTAAAAAAGTTACATTTATCCCTAATCCAAAATTTTCCACAGTCAGGAACGGAACCCGGAGAAGTCTGCACAGCTACCTACGTCTGTAGAGGCGGTAACCTTCACCCTTGCAGCCCACTCGACTTCTTATTATACCCAGACGGGGTCCAAGTGAAGAGAAGTAGCGATTGTGAAGATATTTTATTTTTAAAGGAAAAGTCAAACAATACCACTAGACTACTTAGACTAGACTGGCCTGTCAGTCTAGTAGTTAGTGACCCTGACTGCTATGCGGGAGGTCGTGGGTTCGATTCCCACCCAGGACAAATGTTTGTGTGATAAGCACGATCATTTGTTCTGTGTCTGGGTGTAATTTATCTATAATATGTATGTATTTAGAAGTATATAAGTATATTTATCAGTTGTCTAGTACCCATAACACAAGCTCTGCTTAGCTTGGGACTAGATGGCGTTGTGTAATAGTTGTGGACATATTATATTATTATATATTATACCTCCTGCTCTGTAACTTGCGAAACGAATGTCCAACTTTTATTGACTAAAACCCACCTGTGTTCAGTTTCCCAAGGTGTCGGTAAGTCTTTCTCCCTACCAATTTTTAAGGCGATTATGGACGTCAGGTGTGATGAGCTGATGACTGCGAAATAGGCAATTGAATGTGAAATTTGGCAACTTTGGTATAACTTATGAGCTTTTTATCCACTTATAGACCATCAGGTGTTGGAAAGACAGGTCTGAGCACCCGCTACGATGGTCCTAAGGGTTCAAAAGCTTCTTTGGAATTACTAAGACATTGGTGCTAATTACATTAATATTATAAAACCAAAAGTTAGCGTGTGTTAGTTAATTCTTCACTCGATTTCGATTAAACTTGGTACACGAGTAAACCATGTCCTGAAAGGACATTTTGAAACACATTTTTATTCTCTAGGGTGAAGCGCAGCTGCCATATAATTTTATCTATAATCTTAAAGCGCAGAAGCGGCTTCTATGCCTATTCTTTTGCCGAAACTCGCTCTTCGCTTATCCCTCATCCAGCCTCCACCCCGTAAATATATTAGGCCACCGGCGATCTATATTCTTGTCACAGCGCTCAACATTAGTTCAGCATTAGTATGTGCCCAGCGGAGCGGGGACTATTCATTGGCCCAGCTCGACAAATGGTGGATGTGGTGTATGGGCCGTTTGTATTGGAGTAATATCTCAACTCTATTGCAATAAGATGGTGGCTTTTTTGCACCTCTCCTCGCCTTTTGCCAATACAGAATGTGGACAAAAAAGACGAAAGATACATATTTGTTATCTAACCCGAACCTTAAGTGTACTATTACAATAGTAATCTTCTCAAGTCTGCTATTACAATAGTGTCAGAATAGTCCATCATTGATTTCATAATTGTTGCTGACAAGTTTGGTAATCTACTAATATGATGGCGTCATTATGACTTTCCAATGATCAACCACTGACACTTCATTGAAAGAAATGACATAGAATAGTAATCACGTACATAATCTACACTAATATAATAAAGAGGTAAAGTTTGTTTTTTTATTTTTTAGTTTGTAGGAGGTAATCTCTGGAACAAATGGTTCGATTGGAAAAATTGAAGCTATAATAAATAGAAAGCTGCTTTACTCCTGAGTGACATAGGTTATAAATTATTTATATAACAGGGATATTAACTGAGCTATCACAACTTTTGTCTCACAAATTTTCCGCGGACGAAGTCGCGGGCAAAAGCTAGTAAGAAATAAATTTCTGGCGTATGATGTATCAGCTAAAATTTTGACAGTTCCTTTGATCCAACGAACTACGAACCTACCATTTGAACATCATTGTTCTGTCGTTGCGTTTAATTCGTTACAAGACAGTAGGTACCATAATTTTATTAGGAGACCACTGACCGACCATTATGAATTAACAAATTACGAATTTTTTGCAAAATGACAATGGGATCGTGTTGGAATGTCGATATTATAGAAATAGCAGACCTGGGCTCCTGGCTATCTCATCATCACCCTACCCTTATCCCATGTTACTTGAGGTCAGTGCAACATGTTTTTTTCTTCCACTCTGTCCTGTCACCCGTCACACTATCACTAACTCCCTTTTCTTTCATATCACTCCTCAAACAATCCATCCATCTCTTCTTCTGCCTCTTGGCTATCTAAGGCTAGGTTAATTGATGTGGCTAAAAAGGCTAATCAACTGAGATAGAACTGGGCAGGACATGACTGCAGTATGCTCATATTGTGGGCCAAAGTAGCGCAAAGTTGGTGCTCGCAAAACAAAAAAGAATCATAAGAGTGAGTTTTAGACAGCAAAAATTTGACACGTCCTCCCGCTCCGCCCTAGAGCCAGCGAGAGAATTCATTGATTTTTTTTTTCCAACTAAACAAAAAGACATCACGAAAGAAATAAAATTAATGCCGTCGGAATTTCAAGCTCATGACAAAAAAAAAGCTATTTACCTTATACCCAAGTGACAGAGATATCTAAAATTCTAGACATTTGTGAACTTCAATATACCCAATAATATTCAAGCTCCATTTTCAATACAAAACGCCATTTAAGATATAAAACGCCCAACAACAAAAATAGATATATTCTTTACATTGGAGACGTTTTCCTCGGAGATTCAAGGAACAGAAAATTGGGTATTAGAATAGAACTGTAAGTACAGTATCGTCCAACTAGGTTAGCCAGGCGTAATGTTCAATTGAGCACAGCCTTTCATTCCGATTCGAGGATACTTAGATGTCGACAGGGCTGTGATTTGAGGGAAATTATAGGGAAAATCTGGAGAAGGCGAATTTTCTGAGCTAAATGGTTCAATAAAATTATATGGGACAGGATGACCCACGGTCACCATGGACGCATGTTTGAAAACGACGAGCAATAGGTAGCTCGCCGTCCGTCTGATAAGGACCGAGCCCGAGGCGTCGACGGCGCGTAGTGTTCCAAGCTCACTTCAAAAAGATGTTAGAACCCAATTGGAGGACGCAAGAAATACGGGATGTTTTGAAAGAGTAACGTAAAGGCAACTCAAGGATACAGGTGAGTTTTAGTCGGAAAAAGTCTGACACACCCTCTCGTTCCACCCTAAAGCAGGAGAAATCATCTGATGATTTCCCACCTCAAGAGAGTTTTGAGTTATTGCCAACATCTCAAGATATGCTGTAAAGATCAAAACTCAGCTCACCTCACTGAAGTGAGCGCAAACAATTCTGTTAAGTCCGCAGCTCTCCTCACTCAAATGAGCGCAAAAAATTCTGTTAAGTTCACAGCTCACCTTACTTAAATGAGCGCATAAAATTCTGTTAAGTTCACCGCTCACCTCACTCAAATGAGCGCTCACAATTCAAAATCACACTCATTTGTTTTTAAAATAAATCATCGCAGATTCACAACGAAACAAGACGTTCGAATTTCGAAGCGCTGTTTAAAGAAATAGAAAATCTTTTATCTTGGAAATTCTTGAGGCATTCAGTGACCGTTATGATTTTTCCATTTGTTATATAAGTTGTCTTGTTTTATTCAGGCTACATGACAACCCTGAAGCTACAACCTAGTCAGGAGGACAAATGATCAAGATGGACGAACATGTAAGTAGGTAACGTTTTGTTTAGCGTACGAGGAAACATGCGGATGGACTATTTATCAAAAGGAAAAGTCAATTGTTGGTTTATATTACACTCATATGTCAGCCTTTGGGTTACATGTTAAGATGTCCGGAAAAACTTGGAAGAAAAATAGTAGGTAGTATTGACGTCACACATTCATTGGTTTGATGTTTACGAACAGTGTCTTGTGATTTGGCGATGATTTATTTTAAAAACGGATGAGTTCGATCTAGAATTGTGTGCGCTCATTTGAGTGAGGTGAGCTGTGAACTTTATAGAATTGTGTGCGCTCACTTGAGTGAGGTGAGCTGTGAACTTTACAGAGTTGCTCTATACAGGTTTAATGATATTGAACTATTGTTGTTATTGCATAAGTAGTTATAAAGGCTAGTCAAAAATCAAAATGGATTGACCACCGTGCGGAATTTTTTGACAGAGTTACAGTAGCCGTGGAAATCAAATATCATTGAAGGAACACATGTATGTTTTAATAAAAAAAAATATCTAACACGTCCTCTAGGCTAGCACCTAGGTAAAGTCTTCTTTGATGCTTTCGCCCCTCAAAAAAAAACGTTTCTGACGCAAATACATTTTTTTCTCGCTGATTGAATTACAGTTTGTCTGGACTGGAGGCTTCTTGAGGCGAATCAATTATAGAATGATACTTTCACTTCGCTATTCATACAACAACACATATAGCAACGACGGCCATTTTGGTTCAACTTATTTGCAGCCTACATAGAATATTGACCAAAAATAACTTGGTTCAAGAACTTTTAATCTATTGAATTCTCAAGTAAAGCCAGTAAATCAACTGGCTCATCCGCTAATAGTTTGTTTCGGACAACTGGGAGGGAGAGGGTCCTCCCCTACACGAAAACCATTAGCTTGACGATTTCCTCCGAGTGGCGCGACTAACGATATGTTATACACTTAACAAATTCGATTGTGTTTTAGAATGGTATGGTGAATATGGTGATGCATGAAAATGTAGGGTTTAAAAAACAGTTTTTAAACTTTTGAGCCTCAAGCGAATGCAAGCGTTCTCACACCAGTGTGCTGAGTGTCAGTTGTTTTACACTAACGCAATCGACGAGTTTCTGACGTTCGGCGCTCCGATTGGCCCGCTCCAAGCTCTTTAACCAATCAGAGAGCCAGACGCGCTAAACGTCTCGATCATGTTAACGTAAAAACAACTCGCACTCTGCTCACTATTGTCTTTTTATTATGTCTCTAATTACGGTATTCAAAAGATTAAATTAAATTTTCTTTTTTAGATTTACGTTTGTGTAAAATCGTAAATATTTTGGTGTAAAATAAAGTTTTTTTTTTACAAGAAATGATAGTTTTAACGTTTTGTATATTATATTTTAACATTTTTAATAAATATAATACGCGCTTTAGTCGTGGAGTTGCGAATACCAGTCCGAAAAATAACACAATACAGTGTTTTTACGTTTTTAAATATTGTTTTTTTTTTAATTAAAATATTGCATACTAGCTTTTGCCAGCGGCTTCGCCCGCGTACATAAAATATAGTCTATGTCACTCAGGAGTAAAGCAGCTTTCTATTGATGCTAAAAATTTTCCAATCGGACCAGTAGTTCCAGAGATTACCTCCTACAAACAAAAAAACAAAAAAACAAACTTTACCTCTTTATTATATTAGTGTAGATTGCTAACATAACACTAATAACTAGTGTTGACTGCGAACCCACCTGTTGGTAAGCGCCCGGAGGACACGGTGGAGCACACGGTAGAAGTGTGCCCCGCTTGGGAAGAGCAACGCCGTGCCCTCGTGGGGGTGATCGGCGGCGGCGACCTCTCACGCCGGGCCTTGGTTCAGGCCATGGTCCGCAGCGAGGAGGAGTGGCAGGCGGTCGCCTCCTTCTGCGAGGAAGTAATGCTCGTTAAGGAGGAGGCTGACCGCATAAGGCAAAGGCAACAGCGTACTCGCCGTAGCTGTCGCCGCCGCGATCCTGCCGATATCCGGCCACCGTAGACACTGGCTTGCGGACGGTGAGCAATGGGTAGCTCGCCGTCCGGTCGTCTGGTAGCAGTCCAGACCGAGCCCAAGTCGTCGACGGCGCGCTCCGTTCCCGCGCGCCTCAAGGAGTTGTCAGCACACCGTAGGGGCCCAACAGGGTCGAAGCCTCCCGGAGCTGAGGGTTGATGCGAAAGCGTTACACCGGGGCTCTGGGAATAAGGCAAGGAAGGCACGGGGTAGGTTCTTTAGTCAGTAAGAGTCTGACACTGTTTCCCGCTCCGCCCAAGAGTGGGATTCGTCATTCGATGATTTTTACCTACCATAAAAAAAAAAAAAAAAAAAAAAAACCTGTTGGTAAGCAGTGATGCAATCAACCAACATCTTTACTAACTACAATATTTAACAGCACAATAATTCTAGGAATCAATTTGAGGATAATTAAAACCCTGGATTGCAATCGCAAAAAAATCCATCAAAAAAAAAAGAAAAATGGACTGTTGTGCGGAAAGAAGACGCGTGCACGACCCGCCATAATTTTATTATAACAAAAATGTTTGTCAGGGTGCGAGTCTACCCGCACGAGTTCTAAGTATATTGAAAAACGTCGTCTGACACGCGTGCACATTAGTCATTGCAGTCCTTGGCTCAATAACATATTCCACCTCGATCGCAATGGCCAACTTTCTGCACTAGTATCATATCTACAGTATTTTATTTCTATCCAAAAATCCTTCATGACAACATCTAGCTTTCTTAGCTATCTTAATAACGCAGCGTGCATGACTGTACCGTTGGTAATTCTCGTGAGCAGCGCATTGAGTACAGTCGCGTACAAATGGAACTGCTGTGATTAGGTTAGTCGCAAGCCTGTGGCATTACTTGTAAGGGTGCGGATAGATGGGGCGGTTATTTGGAACATATTATTTCTTAAGTACCTACGTTGGTAAGAAACTTATAGGATGGGTCTTCGAGACCTAGTTTTTTTGCAACTACTTAGGTATATTGCGGTTTGCTTATAGCCAAACTAGATGCATTTGAATATGGAGTAGGCTGAAGAAATCTTTCTTAAAAGAAAAATCCTCAAGAAAAGAATAAACTAAAACTACTTCCTAAATTTTATAATAGGCTATTATTAGAAAAAGGGTTTTTTGTTTAATTTTTTTGTCCGGACCAAGCCCAGTCGTGGACGGCGAGCACTGTTCCCACGCACCTCAAAGAGTATCAGCAAATGTCGAGGTCTAATTGCACGGCCGTAGCGCCCGTAGCCTACTGGAGCCCCGGTCCGGTTTCTGAAAGGAAGGTCCGACCCCGGTATGAGGGCAAAGAAGGAATGGGGTGGGTTGTTTAGTCAGTAAGAGTCTGACACTATTTCCCGCTCCACCCAAGGGCAGTATTCGTCATTAGATGGTTTTTTCCCACCATAAAAAAGGCTCAACGGATTTGAATGAAATATGGCATACAGTTTTCTACTATCATGCGGGCGAAGCCGCAAGCAGTTTATTTAAAAGAAAGATTTTTTAAAAATCGGATCGGTAATTTAACAAACAAACATGTTGTTACCTCTTGAGTCAATTACTTTAAAAACTTACAAGTTTTTTAAACAATAAGCCGCTGGTAGCAGCAAGCAATTTATTTAAAAGAAAGATTTTTTAATAATCGGATCGGTAATTTAACAAACAAACATATTATTACCTCTTGAATCAATTAGGTTAAAAAAATCACAAGTTTTTAAAACTCTAACCTGTTTACAAAGATCCCTACCGTACTTAAAACCTATCAGTTCAACTCTTAATAAAATTACACCGAACACCGCAGCGACAAAACGTCCAGTGAGAACGTGACCTAACATTCAATAAGGCATCAATAGACGACCACTCGGCGCAAACCGCAGCGGCGACGAGCCAGTCGCGTCTGAAAGGCCTTTAACTACATTTGCGGTTTGTCTTACATGCGCGACGGGTTTTTGTTGCTTTTATTAGGTGAGGGTAGTCTGGGAGGACAAGATTGAGACGGACTAAGTGCTGTGTGGTTCCGTAGAAGATTGCTTAGACTGTCGGAGTAGCAGACTCGATGTTTGTATCTTTGAGTATATTTTTTTTAGATGGCCCTTCGTCTAATGAGTTCTTTTGGTCTTTTAGGGTGGAGAGAGCCGGTGTCTCTTGTTAACTAAAATGCACCTGCTTAGTACGCGGAATATAAGTTGAACCCTTTGCTATGTTATATGTCTCGGGACTCAGACTCGAAGACTGCGTATCCGCGACTGCGACTGCCACTTCAACAGGGAATTCCATTCCTTAACAGTTGGCACAATAAATCGTTTCTCATAACGTTTTGTGCGTATGGATGGGATTTCCATGTACCGGTGGCGCATCGCCGTACACCTGTTAGTTACTATAACAAAACAATCAAGAATCTCGATAATACTGTAATAACAAGACACCCAAACCGCAAAGTGCTTACGTGGTAGGCTCAAAACCTACTGAAGCCCTGTTTTTTTAAGTAAGCCTACTGAGGTCCTGGGTTCAGTCAGTAAAAGTTTTACACGCCGTCGCATTTCGCCCTAAAACGCTAAAATTCATTGGACAATTTCCCACCGAAATTAAAAAACTGGGCCCAAGCGGGAGATTACAGCCCTTCTCGTATAGAAGAGACCTGAGTCCAAGCAGTATAAATATTAACCTTTCGAATAATAGACTGGCCTGTCAGTCTAGTAGTTAGTGACCCTGACTGCTATGCGGGAGGTCGTGGGTTCGATTCCCACCCAGGACAAATGTTTGTGTGATGAGCACGATCATTTGTTCTGTGTGTAATTTATCTATAATATGTATGTATATAGAAATATATAAGTATGTTTATCAGTTGTTGTTGTGTTGCACCGACCCCAAATAAAATGGGATAAGGGTAGGATGATGATGATGTTTATCAGTTGTCTAGTACCCATAACACAAGCTCTTAGCTTGGGACTAGATGGCGTTGTGTGATAGTTGTGGAAAAAAAAAATAGACAATAGGTGTGCGAACGCCAGTGTTCGTTTGGTGCTCAGGACTTTAAGGCTGATTACGCTTATGAATTTAAGCAAGTAAGTACATATTGAATGCGTCACCTCAAACAGTCTTAGGTAAGGGTTATCTCCGTATTGGTTGTCGATCCCTAAGCTAAGGGATCCGATGTATAGGTGTGGACAGTAGTTAAACCAAGCAAACAGTCCCTAATGTCGGTCGCATACTGTGTACTGAGGGACTGTGGTGTAGGTACGAGGTATAGGCACTTGTCCTAACGCTGGAGATAAGCGAGATGTGAGTAGAGTACAGTACGGCTGTCGGATCTTGGCGAGTCTGAAGTAGGCTCTGCGAATTTTAACGCTTGAAATAATAAAGGTTGTAAATAAATGCCAATAACAGTTTTTAACAGCAATCATCATCATCATTTCAGCCGAAAGACGTCCACTGCTGGACATAGGCCTCCCCCAAGCGCCGCCACAAAGACCGGTCCTGTGCGTCTTGCATCCATCGGCTTCTAGCAACCCTGACCAGGTCATCGGTCCACCTTGTGGGAGGCCTTCCAACAGGCCTTAACAGCAATAATAACTGCTAATTGCATTTATTTGTTTAAACCTTTTTTTTTGAGAGATAAAAACTATAGCTGTATAATATTGTAATAATATTATCCATTAAACACTAAGCGAACACCGGCGTCCGACATCTCCGCACCTTTAGATGAGGCGGAAGATAACGTCAGACTTTTACTGAACAAAATACCCACCCCTATTCCTTCTTTGCCTTCGTTCCAGGTCCTCGGGTGTTGTTTTCACAATAACCCATGGCCCCAGAAGGCTTCGACCCAGCTGGTCCTCTACGGTTTGCTCACATGTCTTTGAGACGCACGTGGACTGATACGCACTGTCGACGACTTGCACGCGGTCTGGACGGTTACCGGAAGATGGGACAGCGAGCAAACGATTGCTCGCAGTCCTTAAGCTAGCGCCTACGCCGTGGCCGGAGATCGTGATCGGGATCCAAGGTTGCGGTTGGGGCGCGGCGGCCGTTGATTCACCCTTTTGCTAGCATCACTGCTTCGCAGCAGGCGTCCGCCTGCCACTTCCCCTATCAAACCATCCCCGATGTACCAGTACACCTGGTAGTTCGATGATGAAACGGGTTTGGCGGAAAGTGTACAACTGTATAGTAGATACAAAAAGTAACAGCAAACTTGTGTAAACTTAGACTGATCTTGACCTTTTAGTTTATTTTGGCATCTCAGAGAGTCGGAAATACTAAATATACTTGTATATCTAGAGTTCGGGGGAATACCGACCTCAAGAAGTTATAAGAATTTATCCGACAGCTCCATTTGTCTCGAGGCAATATCCAATTTGCAGATCGAATTCGTAAGACTCGTGGCGTTTCTTACAGGTCAAATAAATACATAGTATTTATCTACAAATTATTATTTTTACGGCTCCGAACCTTAAAAGGCAAGAACGGAACACTTATAGGATTCCCCAATCAGCGACGGCACACTGTTCCCGTACGCTTCAAGGAGTTGTCAGCAAACTGTAGGGATCCAGTAGGATACGAAGCCTACTGGAGTTAAGGTTCTGCTTCTGAAAGGAAGGCTCGGCCTTGGTATGAAAGGCTAGGAACGGGGTTGGTTTTTTAGTTAGTAAGAGTCTGACACTGTTTACCGCTCCGCCCAAGGGCTTCGTCATTGGATGATTTTTACATCATAAAATTACAGCTTACTGAGTTGACGATATCTGCTTCAAAATTGAGTTGCAAGATTTGAGCTGAACATACATAGTTACATAGCAAGCTTATAAAAAGCTTTAATAGCACTATCTATTAGTTATTTATTTAATCTTCATTCAACACAAAATACAAAGGCGAACGGCGCCTAGGGTCACTTAGTTGTCCATCCGTCAAGACCGTTTATCTCAAGAACGCGTGGAAGGATCGAGTTGACATTTAAACCATATTATTATACTCAAGTCTGCAGTCTCATGAAGTTGCCCAGCATTACTGCTTCGAAAGAGGCGACTGTCAGACATTCCTCTCAACATCACCTAGTATATCTATAGCTCAAAATCTCCAAAACCATTCCGTAATTATCCCCATACCCACACATGTAATTTAAGTTAATTCCTCCCCTAGTTAAACCGCTCCACGTGTATCTACCCACTTGTTTGTTAAGATATAAACACAATAAGAGCTACGTTTTCAGAATGTTAACAGTACCCTAATCATTTGGTACGTGATGCTGTAGTACATGTAATTGATTTTGAATATGAATATAATATAAAGGATGGCTTTATTTGTCTCTGTACGGGGTGATTAGAGAGATTGTCTGTTTGTTTATAATGCTGTGTTTGTTATGGTATGCTGTGAAAATAATGTTAGCATTAGAAGAATCTACCGCAAGTGCGGGTTTGCAGACGACGAGCAATGCATGGCTTGTTGTCAAGTTCAATTCCCAAATCGAGTGTGTGTCGATTTTTCTTAAATTGTAAAAAAGTTGTTTTGTGACTTTTTTTTATGGTTGGCAATAATTTATTTATTTAAACTTCATGTACATTAGTGATACATAGGTGGACATAATGCTACAAGGCATTCTCTACCAGTCAACCTTTGGGTTCAAAAAGACAAAACTGTGGTAGGTGTATAATAATCAAAATTATGCAATGATAACTCCCGCCCTTGAGTGGAGTGGGAGATAGAGTCAGACTTTTACTGACTAAAAGCCACCCCGTTGCTTCTTTGCCTTTCATACAGGCCGTGCCTTCCTTTCAGACGCGAACCCTTAAGCTCAGTAGGCTACGACCCTTCTGCACGGTCCCTACAATCCTATAAAGATTTCGTTTCTTCCCTGTTGAGGTCTAACAACGAGAAAAATATAAAAAGGAATAATGACATACGCCTCTAGCTGACTACTTCTTCAAGAATGCAAGTATGCAGTTATGTTAGGACCGTGCATGATGCAATACCATCAATATTTTGCAGTATTTGCTAAGAACGATCGCATGCACCGAGCTCTACGTCTCGAAGGCAGTACGTAAATAAATTCACCATGAAAATGGTTTGTACCTGGCTCGTGACATATCTGGGTCAGGCGGTGACCATATTCAGGGAATTGTAAGGCGGACATCAATAGTTTGTTGGAATATAGAAGACTAGATAAAAGCTTGTCCTAGGAAGAACCTAATATGAAGCATAAGGAATCAGAAGCACTGAGGAAGAAGCAGAAACACTCAGGGAATTAGGCGCTTACTTGCCAGAGCTGATCTGCATCACCATGCGGGTTTTTTCGCACTCACGCGCGTAGCGTTTTGTGGATTCACTGCAGCTCTGACCTTGCATCTCTCCACACGTGACGATGATGCACATTATTTCTGAGATTTTAATCCTGCGCGCAGGCGCGCGAATTCCGAAGAATGCACGCGTCGCGAGCTATTGGCTGTTGTGCTGCGTATCGCGAGTACTATTGTCGCGCGGAACAAATATGTGTATGACGTTTGGCCGAGGTGGTCACCTTTTTGGAGCAGGCACACTTCTATTTCTTTTTTTTTAACTTTTGTGTTTGTAATCGTTGTGCTGTCTGTCTCGAATAAAATTTATTCTATTCTATTCTTATATTTGTTATGAGTTCAGGGGTCTTGTGTCGAGTACTACATTTTCGTGAACGCTGTGTGCGTTACAGAAATAATTCCTAGGAAGCGGCAAAATTTTATAAAAAAAAGCTGATACACACATACGTCATGCTCGTGAACGCACACAGTAATTTGAAACTCATCTTCTAACCGCCACTGTCTTCATCGCTATTACGTAAATAAATTCACGGCGAAATAATCAGTGACTTTTTTATGATATGTAAAAATCATCCAATGACGAATCTCGCTCTTGGGCGAAGCGGGAGACAGTGTCAGACTCTTACTGACTAAAAAACCTACCCCATTCCTTCCTTTCCTTATTCCGAGAGCCGCGGTAACACATATGGTGTAGCTGTACCTGGCTTAAGACATATCTAGGTCAACTTCTGACCATATGCATCTGACGATTCCTCGGGGATTTGTACTGCGGACATCAAGTCTTCATTGGAATATATGAGTAAGTAGGTACAAATTCTTTGTGAAGGAGATCGTCTCACGAGGTAGATAGATATATAGATTAAACTTTATTGTACACTAGCTTTTGCCCGCGGCTTCGCTCCCGGCAACAGATTATTCTACTCTACCCTACTCTACCCTACTCTACCCTACTCTAAAAAAAAAAAAAAAATGTGTCCTATGTCATTCTCCTGGCTCTAAACTACCTCCCTGCCAATTTTCAGCTAAATCGGTTCTAGCTGTCCCGGCAAACTTCGTTTCGCCTATTTTTTTTTTTCGTTCTCACCGTTTAAACCTTCCCTGAACTATCACGAATATTTCAAGACCAAAATCAGCCAAATCGGTCCAGCCGATCCCGAGTTTTAGCGAGACTAACGAACAGCTAATTATTTTTATATATATAGACGAAAAAGTAACAGAACTTATACAAAACTAGCGACTCGCCCCAGCTTCGCACGGGCAGTGATATTGAATACATTATGCATGTATTATACACATAAACCTTCCTCTTGAATCACTCTATCTTTTAAAAAAAACCGCACCAAAATCCGTTTGTACTTTTAAAGATCTAAGCATACATAGGGACAGCGGAACTTTGTTTTATACTATGTAATGATGATGTAAATCTATGGGTGCAATGGCAAAGAACAGCTGCGCGGTAATTTTATCTTTACAAATCGATAGTGTTTCGACCCTCCACGGGATTAAAACGACCAAAATTTTAAGGTGTATATTTAATACTAGCTTTTGTCAGCGGCTTCGCCCGCGTACATAAAATATAGCCACCAATATAGCCACCATGTCACTCAGGAGTAAAGCAGCTTTCTATTGTTGCTGAAATTTTTCCAATCGGACCAGTAGTTCCAGAGATTACCCCCTACAAACAAAAAAACGAACTAACAAAAAAACAAACTTTACCTCTTTATTATATTAGTGTAGATTATTATATTAGTGTAGACTAGGGTAGATATGTATAATAATGTAATGTTTAATGTGTAATGTTTATTTATATAATGTAGATCAGCATTTCACCCAAGCGAACCTGAAGGGTCGCTAGTTCTGCATATGTATAAGTTCAAGAAGTTAGAAGTGAAACCTCAAATGTCGATGCAAACAGACTGGTCGTTAAACTGCCGTACCTGGTACTTGACGCATCTGGGTCACCGTCACATGCCCATCTTATGTATGTCAACCGGTTCCTTTAGGAGCTTGTATTGACTATTCAATCGTTTATTTTGACTTGTATTAATAAATTGATCTACGAGTATCAGGGTTGTTTTACGATGGAAAAAAACCAACGGCAAATCCCGCTATTGGGTGGAGCGGGAAATAGTGACAGACTTTTACTGACTAAACAATCCACCCCGTGCCTTCTTTGCCTTAGTCAGTAAACTCTGATACTGTTCCTCGCCAGTGCAGAAGTTATTGAATAAATGTTCCACCTAAAAAGAAAGGATATAAGCAAAACCGCAAGCAACATCAAGCACAATTTCAAATAAATCTCAAAATTTACAAAGGCAAGCGCATTGCAAAGGCCACCACCTGTCGTCCATATCTCTAGCTGGTGAAATTCAAACAATATTGTCTCTGAGGTACACTTGTCGGTTTGTTCTACTTCTGTCAAAGTCACCTTTATAGTTTTATTTGCTGAAGGTTACCAGACAGCTAATAACTTGAACTTTCGATTGAGAGCCGAAAATTAGTGAGATGTGTTAGGTGTCTTAAAAAAGATGTGATTTCTACCAAAGATTTGCATAATATAAAATACTATCCATATATATAAAAGAAAGTCGTGTTAGTTACTCCACTTATAACTCAAGAACGGCTGAACCGATTTAGCTGAAAATTGGCAGGGAGGTAGTTTAAAACCAGGAGAAGGACACAGGATTTTTTTTTTTTTATGTAGTATATTTACTAATTCTGGACTCTACTCTCCCACCAAGTAGGGTAGACTAGGGTAGAGTAGAATAATCTGTTGCCGGGAGCGAAGCCGCGGGCAAAAGCTAGTTGTTTAATAAGTAGGTAATATAGCACTGAAAACAACAGTAATTAGTATGTTTCCTCTATCTCTCAAGGGTCTGGTAAGAGTCAGAACGAAGAACAAGTGGTCGACGGCGCGCTCTGTTCCCGCGCGCCTCAAGGAGTTGTCAGCAAAACCGTAGGGACTCTGCAAAAGGGTCGAAGCCTACAGGGGCCCAGGGATTCTTTCTGAAGGAAAGCTTGGCCTCAGTGCGAAAGACACAGAGAACGGGGTGGGGTGTTGAGTCAGTAAGAGTCTGACACTGTTTCCCGCTTCACCCAAGAGCAGGATTCGTCATTGGATGATTTTTGCCCACCATAAAAAAAAAAACGCCTAAGAAAATGAAACGGGGTTCCAAAAATGTGTATAGAGAAAATTTAGCAGAAGCTAGTAAAATATGTATATGTGAAGATTATCTTTAGCACCGTATTGTATTTAAAAGTCCATTTCGTTTGAACAAAAGTTTGAAGTCATATATATATATTTTTTTTTTATTGGTTATAGGTTTGCGCTTGACCGCTATCTCACCTGATGGAAAGCGACGATGCGGTCGACGATGGAGCGCACTTACCTAGAAGTAACCTATTCACTCTTGACTTAAAGATACCCAGATTGTAGCTATCAGGAAACACCGACTCCGGCAAGGAATTCCACTCCTTGGCTGTACGCATAATGAATGTGTATATATTTTTTTTTAACTTTTTGAGTACCGTAATTAGAGACATAATACAGGAATAGAAAGACAATCGGTGTGCGAACGCCTCAAGAGTTTAAATAAACTACAAAAATAAGGAATAGCTGTTGATTTTTAGAGTTTTTGATCTTCAGTGTAGTTTTTTATCAAAGAAACTGGCAGCACCGGAGCGCAGTCAGGCTGCCTCAGCGACCTAGTTGCGTCTAGAACCACAGACGAATTATTTGCATACAGCTACGAATTTTCAGCAATAATTTTTCCAACATTTATTTCAAAACTAGCTTTTGCCCGCGGCTTCGCCTGAGTGGTATTGGGGTTGGGGATGGGGTTTTCGGGATAAAAAGTAGCCTATGTCCTATTCCGGAGTGTATCCTATGCCTGTGCCAAATTTCGTCCAGCCGTTTTGGCGTGATTGAGTAACAAACAGCCAAACATAGTAACTTTCGCATTTGTAATATTAGTAAGATATGACGTTGGAAAAATTTTGAAGAAACAGCATAGCATAAACATAACAAGGTTTAAAAAAATCCAACTGCTGGGACTTTTTTTAAGCTGGGCAAAAATCATCGAATGACGAATCCCACTCTTGGGCGGAGCGGGAAACAGTGGCGGACTCTTACTGACTAAACACCCCACCCCGTCCCTTTTTTGCCTTTCGCATTGAGGTCAAGCCTTTCTTTCAGAAAGAGACCCTGGACCCCATTAGGCTTCGACCCTTTTGCAACTACAAAATTATTAAAAAAATATAAAATTTTTATTTTATTTATTTAACTATTTATGTACACACAAGAATAAAATAAGAGGACAAGGAAACACAAAAATAGGTACAGAGGTAATGCTTATTTCAAAAGAAATCTCTTCCAGCATACTTGCGAAAGGAAAGTTAGTAAAAATAGATATTATGTAGACACCGAGTGTAACAGTGAATATATTTAAGTATATTTTTTGTTTTTTTGGGTTTATTTTTTTTTTTTTATTTGTTTTTTTTTTTATTTCTTGTTTTTTTATTCATCTGTTATTTATTTATTGTGCACACCTACCACAGTGTTGTCTTTTTTAACCCAAAGGTTGACTGGTGAAAATTGCTCTTGATTTGCCTGTTGTTTTGACTGGCCTGTTGGTCTAGTAGTTAGTAGCCCTGTCTGCTATGCCGGAGGTCATGGGTTCGATTCCCACCCAGGACAAATGTTTGTGTGATGAGCACGATCATTATAAAAAAAATATAATGTGCATGTATTTAGAAATATATAAGTATGTTTATCAGTTGTCTAGTATTCATAACACATATTATTATTAAGTCCGCCTATGTACCACTTCTGTATATGAAGTTTAAATAAATATATAAATAAAAAAACTTTCCGTGTATAGCTGATCTAACAAACATATTAGTGGTCCACTCAGAGAAACAGCGTCAATACAAGTAAAGGCAAGCACATAATGACGTCAGCGTGGGCCGAGGGCACACGATCGCTCCCACGGCGACACTAAACTCCAGCATTGTGTACTCGCCCTAATGATATTGTGCCTCTCTAAATTTACCGCGGAAAAAATACTTTGCCACTGTGTCGATGTGTTTGTGGTAGTTAATGTATCGGAGAAGGAAATGCCTTTGTGGAAATGTCCTCTATGAATGTTTGGTTCAAGGACATGCCGGTTTCCTCACGATGTTTTCCTTCAGCATTTTGAGAGCAGTGGTATTGAAATAAATGACAGTTAGGCTCTAGACAGACGGACCGCATTTCAACTGCAATCCAACTGCAAATTGCAGTTCGGATGCAGTTGACACGACTGCAATAGAACTGCAAACCAACCGTGCAGTTCGATTGCAGTTGGTGTGCAGTTTACACGATTGCACTGAACCGCCGACTGCAATTGAACTGCAATTTGACTGCACGTTTAGTTTGCAGTTCTATTGCAGTCGTCTCAACTGCATTCAAACTGCATCCGAACTGCAATTTGCAGTTGTATTGCAGTTGAAATGCGGTCCGTCTGTCTAGAGCATTGGTTCTTAACCCGTGTACGCGGACCACTGATGGTCCCTGGAGTCAGTCCAAGTGGTCCGCGGAGCGATCGTAAACCGATGAGTCGATTCAGCACAATGCAAAAATCTGTAGGTAACTTTATTATAGATTTTCGCGAAGTAATAAATAAAAGAGTAGTAGTCATAAAATTATTTGTGTTTTATGATTTATTTACAATTAGGTACCGTATACATTTCCAATAAACCAACTGAGTGGTCCCCGGCGAAACAGGAATTTAATCAAATGGTCCCTCATGCCTAAGAGGTTAAGAACCACTGGTCTAGAGCCTAATGCGCGCAAGTATATGTAGTAAGTTTCGCACCTAGAGACGAAACCTGAGTCCCAGCAGTGGGATTCTTTTTATAGCTGTTTTTGTTATGGTCGGTAAAAATCATCCAATTGAGCGGAGCGCAAAAGTGTCAGACTCTTACTGACTAAACAACCTACCCCATTCCTACGTAGCCATATATACTCGTACAATGGCCAGATCCTTCTTTTCCGACGCGAACCCTTGGCTCCAGTTGGCTTCGACCCTTCTGCAGGGTCCCTACTAAGGGGGGAATTTCGTCATTGGATGATGACCTACCATAAAAAAAAACCTAAGCAGGATACACCTCCACGGTATCCTCCATACTCATTTCCTTTCAGATCTAGTCGGAACTCTGTCACTTAATTCGATCCGTGCTAGCTGTGACTTCAACATTACTACAAAACCTATCCCAACAAACCGCACACAAATACCTTAACCCTTTATAAAGAAATCCTCAAACAGACAAAGCTACAAGTACCAAATGAAACCCACCCTTCTCATCCAAAAACAATACCTTTTCATCAAAATTCCTCTCCATCACACACTTTTGAGCTCACAATCGAACAAATCTCGATATTTTCCGCTACACCTCCCCTTGCACTCAGATGGACACAATCAAAGCCCTAAAACTGGGGTTTTCAACGGAACCCTAAAATGGAATGGAGGGGGGAGGGTTCCGTAGGATGAAACAGTTAATCGAGAGCTGTAGAGGTACTTCATTCAATGCGTCTGTAATTTGGCGGAGTTTTTTGGCGTGGGTCGGCAAATTTCGTGCGGGGTCCGTGGTAGCTAAGGTTTTCATGACCTGATGGTGATATTTCATAGAAAATACAGGCCAAACATTATTGTGATTAAATAGAGAAGGTAGCAACCTTGTAGGAGGCCTAATAATGCTACGTCTTCGTGGTGAGTCTCAGACGTCCAATGGATATGAGACGCACAGGATCGTATTGGGCAATAATTATGGGAGAAAGTTCCCTTTTTGAGGCGTGACTGGAAAGACCTCAATGGCGGTAAGGTCAGCGGCAGCCGCAATTCCATTCCCAACTTTCGACCACCGCAGGTGCGGGTTTGCGAACAGTGAGCAATGGGCAGCTCATTGTCTCATCGTCCGGACCGAGCCAAGTCGTCGATGACACACACTGTTCCCGCGCGCCTCAAGGAGTTGTCAGCAAACTGAAGGGGCCCTGCACGCTCGAAACCCTTCTGGGGCCTAGGGTCGATGCGAAAGCGTAACACCAGGGATTTGGGATTAAGGAAAAATAGGAGCGGGGTAGGTTATTTAGTCAGTAAGAGTTTGACACTGTTTCCCGCTCCGCCCAAGGGCGAGATTCGTCATTGTGTTGTGGATATTTAAACTTTTTCAATGTTTTATTTTTGAGTTTGTAAATCATCACTAATTCACAAGGCGCCGTTAGAATGTCGCCTCGATGTTATAGCAGTACTAGGAACACAGGTTAAGAGCAGTTGGAGATAGACTACAATGGTTTAAGAGCGGCCAACCCGACATACATTTTCATACAACCGCTCTTACGTGATTATGATGTTATTACACATCTTTCTTCAAATATTTAGGATACAGAGATATCTAGTGGATATTATCTAGGCTTCTATAGAAATCAAAATGTAAATTTGTGAAAGAGTAATCCAGTAAAGACCTCTAAAAATCTGCTATTTTACATGAACTTGGACTCTCCATAATGTACTCTTATATTGAAAATATAGAAAAGTACTTCTATAGAAGCCTAGTGCATTTAATCGAGATTCTAAATGTTGTAATTTCTTTTTCAAAAATCCTTAAGGGTTTAATAAAACACGTATTTCCTGGAACAAGTTTTGTGAAACATTCGAGTCAAGAATTACTGAATGCCAACAGAGTTTTCAGGTGTTTTCTCTCTTTTTTCGCATTACTTTTGCATCAAACATGACATTGGATTGCTTTAGATGAAGCAATATGCTTTTAAACCATGCTCGACGTAGGCGATAGGCGAGTCGGGAAGACCCACCTTAAGAGCAGTTGGAGATAGACTACAATGGTTTAAGACGATTTACAGCTTAGCACTCACCTAGATTGCTAACGTCTTAGCCGCTCCCTAGGAGCTGTTCATGAGTTCAGTATAAAAATACTGTCTGTTGGTATCATTAACAACGACAAAATATTTTTTTACTATATTCATACACTGTATAATACAAGAATTAATCACGAAAGAGTTCCTAAGCGCAAATCTCGAGCATAGTTGGGACTGTTTTCGCTAATTCTTTTTTTGTTGTGTTTGTTATTGTCAGAGGAAGGTTAAAAAAAAATAGGGTTAAGTAGAATAAAGTAGTCAGTTGACGGGAGCGATGCCGCGGGCAAAAGTTAGTGTATTATTAAAAAAAAATCAATACATGTTACGTAAAATGTAATTGTATAAAATTTTCTTTCGGTCGGTCCTAGTTGTTAACTAATATGCAAAACAACGGACCGATTTTAACAGGACTTTTACTAGTACATTTTGATGTCATAAATAGTAATTTAACCGCAGAAGCAAATGTATATATTTCTAAATATAAGATACAAAAAAAAAATTACCGTGCTCACCACAAAAACATTTGTCCTGAATATTTTTTTTTTTTTTTTTTTAACTTGCAATAAACTAGTGCTTGACTGCGATCCCACCTGATGGTAAGCAGTGATGCAATCGTTGATGGTAAGGCGCACTAGTTTATTAAGAGCCTATTCACTCTAGCCTTGAAGACACCCAAATTATATTCGGACGGAAAGACTGCAGTCGGCAAACTGTTCCAATCCCTCGATGTACGCGGTATAAATGACGAGGCAAAACGCTTAGTCCGGGCCGCAGGTGTCTCAACAACGTAAGGGTGGATACTTGCCGTACGCCGGGATGTCCGAAGGTGAAATTGGGATGGCGGAATCAAATCATGCAATTCCTGCGCACACTCTCCAAAATGCATCCTGTAGAAAACCGCAAGGCTGGCTACTCTGCGCCTGTGCTCGAGACTTTGAAGACTGGATCCAACCAAATCTGAATCACCAATCAGCCTCTTTGCACGCCTTTCCACTGAATCCAAAGCCGCTAGGTGGCATTTTGCAGCGCCAGCCCATATGTGGCTGCAGTACTCCACACACGATCGGACCTGAGCTTTGTACAACATTAGAAGCTGACTCGGTGTGAAGTACCGTCGGACTTTTGCAAGAACGCCGAGTTTTCTAGCAGCTACCTTGGCTTTGGACTCAATGAACCGCCCAAAGTTGAGATCTGAAGCAATGTCCATTCCCAAGAGCTGGAGGCGGTCGGTGCACTCCAGGGATACATCCCGAAAAGCAGGAGCCAAGGTGAACGGGCTCCTTTTGGCGGTGAATACACACGCCTGTGTTTTGGTGGCGTTGAATGTTACCAAGTTAGCTTTAATAGAAATCGAACCCACGACCTCCAGCGTCACAATCTCTACTAACCACCCAAAGTCAAGCAATTCACACCACAAAAACAACCACACCTCAAATCATTTCATATACGGAACCCCAAAACGCGGAGAGCCAATAAGGGGTGTCCGCAGTAGATGAAACAGTGTTCACTAACACAATTGCGCGCCGCTCGGAATTACAAGCGTAGGGTTAAGGACACGCAGGCACGCTAGGGTTGAGTCGCGTTGTCGCACGGGACGCGAGAGGGTTAATTTGTAAAAAGGTTTGTCACTTTGTAACTAAACTAGCTTTTGTCAGCGGCTTCGCCCGCATACATAAAATGTAGCCTATGTCACTCAGGAGTAAAGCAGCTTTCTATTGTTGCTAAAATTTTTCCAATCGGACCAGTAGTTCCAGAGATTATCTCCTACAAACAAAAAAACATAAAAACAAACTTTACCTCTTTTTTTTTAGGTAGGTAAAAATCATCCAATGACGAGTCCCGCTCTTGGGCGGAGCGGAGAATAAGTGTCAGACTCTTACTGACTAAACAACCTACCCCGTTCCTACATCGCCATACATACCAGGGCCAGAGCCTTCGTTTTCAGACGCAAACCCTTGGCCCTAATTGGCTTCGACCCTTTTGCAGGGTCCCTACGGTTGCTAGTCCAACTGCAAGCTGCAACTCCTTGAGGGGCGCGGGAACAGTGCGCGCCGTCGACGACTGGGCTTGGTCCGGACGATTACCAGACGACCGGACGGCGAGCTACCCAATGCTCACCGTCCGCAAGACGGGCTTAATAGGTGACTATTCAAATCGAATTGTCAGGGTTTGTTCGGACTATTTAGTAGATGGTTTTTGTGAAGTATGCACAAAATTGGTCGAGCGGTTCTTCATTTATCACATTTTTCTGTTGCCGGGAGCGCACGCAAGCACACTAGGGTTGAGTCGCGTCACGGGACGCGAGAGGGTTAATTTGTAAAAAGGTTTATTGAATAATTGTTTTTTTTTTTGTTCAGTGTTGTTTGTGGGACATGGATGGTTTAAATTTTTCGTGCGTATGAAATTTAATACAAGTGTAAAAAGTTTGTCGTTGTGACCGACGCGAAGTTCGCCTGAGCCGCAGGTAAGAGTGTTATGAAGTCAAGTGCTGTCAAACGAGTATCAGTCTAGAGTGAATAGGTTACTTCTAGGCAAGCTCCATCGTCGACCACATCATCGCTTACCATCATGTGAGATACTGGTCAAACGAAAGCATAGGTATCAATAATAAATAAAAATACATTTTTCAGATAAAAAGACAAATAAAATATAAAAACGAATTGACACGCAACTCGTGAGGGTCGCTTAGCGCCCAGCCAATAACAAATTGTGCCTGGAGTGAGTTCGCGAACTTTTCCGCACTAGTGCGAAAAACAGTAATTGCTAAAAAGCGGTAGTGATAAAACCAGGTTTCCGCTTATCATTTATTTTACTTTAAATTATGAATGGTTTGCCAATTTTAATGTCTTTCATCACTTCCCTAAAACCCGTACCGTACGACAGTGTAAACTAACACTCGCCAACTGCCATCGATCCATGCTTCGAAGAAAACAAATTAACTAGCCCGCGCCCCGACCCTGCCTGAATAGATAATAACACCGGTTATTGTACCGGCGCAATACTCACTGAACTTGAAACTAACTTGGACTAACTTTGGGTACAGGTAGCTAAGTTGAGCCAAGGAAATGGTAGAGCAGTGTGGCTGGCTGTATTGTAAAGGGTGCAATTTAATTGTCATTTATTGTGATTTGTGACCAAATATTTGTTCTTCTTCTTCTTCTCGAATCGATGGATTCCGCTTCCCTCAAAATATTTGTTTAAGAGCAGCCAACCCGACGTACATTTTCATACGAGCGGTTGTATACGTGATTATGATGTTATTACACATCTTTCTTCAGATATTTTGGATACACAGATATCTTGCGGATATCATCAAGGCTTCTATAGAAATAAAAACGCAAATTTGTGTAAGACTAATCCAGTAAAGATCTCTGAAAAACTGCTATTTTACTTCAAGTTTGACTCGCCTTAATGTACTCGTATATTAAAAACTAGCTTTTGCCTGCGGCTTCGCCCGCGTGATGTTAGCAATATATAGGCTAACAGCGGCTTCACCCGCGTCTGTGGTTACTGCTCCGCCCCCATAGGTCATAGCGTAATGTTATATAGCCTATATCCTTCCTCGAAAAATGGACTATCCAACACAAAAAGATTTTTTGCAATCGGATCAGTAGTTACAGAGATTACCTCCTACAAACAAAAAATAAAAAAAACAAAAAAACAAACTTTACCTCTTTATTATATTAGTGTAGATGTAGATTAGTGAAGATTTAAAAAGTACTTCTATAGAACCCTAGCAAATCAAGATTCTAAATTATGTATTCTTTTATTCAATAAAAAAATTTAAGGGTTTAATAAAACCACGTATTTCCTGGAACAAGTTTTGTGAAACATTCGAAGAAATCGTAGAATTACTGAATGCCAACAGAGTTTTCAGGTGTTATCTCTCTTTTTTCGTATTACTTTTGCATCAAACATCATATTGGATTGCTTTAGATGAATCAATAAGCTTTTAAACTATGCTCGACGTAGACGATAGGCGAGCCGGGAAGGCCCACCTTAACCTTTGGTTGTCTAGTACAGAATGCCATATTGCATAAGTCCGTACGTTTTGCTGTAGGTTCGAGTTTGCGAATGACGAGCAATTCGAAGCTCGCCGTCCGGACCAAGATCGAATAATCGACGACCGACAGATGTTAGTAAAACCATAGAGGCCTAATAGGGTTAATGCCTGCTAAGGTCATGGGAGACTTCTGAAAATGTAACGTGATCCTAGAACAGTAAGTTAAAGAAAATGTACCTACAGGGTCGAAACCTCCTGGGCCAAGGGTTAACGCGAAAGCGGTACACCAGGGCCTGGGAATAAGGCAAGGAAGGTATGGGGTAGGTTTTTTAGTCAGTAAGAGTCTGACACTGTTTCCCGCTCCACCCAAGGGCAGGATTCGTCATTGGATGATTTTTACCTACCATAAAAAACCCAAGTCTAAATTTTCACACCTAAAAAGAGCTCCATAACTGTCTGATTCAGTTACAAAACTAACGTCCTCACCCGGGCATAGTATAGACGACCAGTAATAAAATAAGAAGGCAGAATCTTACACTGTGCCGGTGGCGCTGACCGCTGGCTTTATCGCGTGTGCCAATTTATGTGCCCTGAAACTCTGCCAACGAGAATACTGGCCGAATAGGGGTGGTGGCCACTGCGGTGTAACGTGGTTTGGAAGAAATCTAATACAAGTAAATATCTTTAAATCCTTGTATAAATGACAAGGAGCTATGGCATACCCTCATGACAAACCCGTCACCGATTGTATATACGTTTGTACAATTTAATTGACTTTAAAAAAAAACGCTTAATGTCATATTGTACATTCGGATGTAAGATATTATTTTTTCATGTAAAATGGAGAAAAAGGTTTTTTTTTATTGAAATATTTTTGTTTGTTATGCGATTTTTTATAAAACTTGCAATTGCGTAATAAAATACCCTAACCCTCTGCGTGCGAGAGGTTAAAAGAGTTCCCACTACACTGTTGGCGAGGAAGGATAATCGAAAATATTTTACGGGAGAGAGATTATTTTAAAAGTATCGAAACATTTTGGAAGAAACTCATCGCCTATTTCTCTTTCCAATGGGAAATATAATTAACTAGCTTCTGCCCGCGACTTCGTCCGCGGAAAATTTGTGAGACAAAAGTTGTGATAGCTCGGTTAATATCCATGTTATACAAATAATTTATAGCCTATGTCACTCAGGAGTAAAGCAGCTTTCTATTATAGCTTCAATTTTTCCAATCGAACCATTAGTTCCAGAGATTACCTCCTACAAACAAAAAAACAAAAAAATAAAAAAACAAAAAAACAAACTTTACCTCTTTATTATATTAGTGTAGATAGATATAGATAGTGTAGATTGTTTATACAGCTAAGAAGTAGAATACCCTGCCGGAGTCTGTGCTTCCTACAAAGCTACAACGTAGGACCATACCAGAGCCGAATCTTCTTTTCAGAAGCGAACCCTTGGCCCCAGTTGGCTTCGACCCTTCCGCAAGGTCCTTACGGTCAGCTGTCAACTCCTTGAGGCGCACAGGAACAGTGCGCACCATCGGTCCGAACACTTCCCGGACGATCGGACAACTGACTTAGTTCTAAGAATTACAGTAGATACACCGCAGTGGACAGACAACCTTTACATTAACATTAAGACGGTCCAAGTCACAAATTCGCTTTCAAGATACAATGGCGCGACTACATCGAGTCTACTGAATGTGCAGCCTAACATACGATCAGGATTAGTATTTTTAAACTGTAGAACTATTTTAAACTGAATTTTTTTTTTTTTTCTCCCGCTCCGGAGATAGGAGTGTTGTGGCTAGCACTCTTGTGAAACTGAAACTTGGAGGTCCTGTTCAAAAGATGATGAACGAATGAATGAGTGAATAAATGAATGAGTGAATAAATGAAGAAGTAAATGAATGCAAGAGTGAATGAATGATACATTTATTTCCAAGAATAAGAATAGGAAAGCCGATAACCTCGACCTGTCAAATTTTGATTGAAAAGTGCATAGGTACCAAGAATATAGGTTTTTTTAAGGTGGGAAAAATCATCCAATGAGTAATCCCGGCCTTGGCCGGAGCGGGAAATTGTGTTACACTTTTACTGATTCTTACTGAATGACCCTTCCTTTTTGCCTTCATCCCACGGCGTTGGTGTTACGCTTTCGCATCAACCCATGGCCCCTGTAGGCTTCAACCCAGCTGGGTTCCGACAGTTTGCTGACAACTCCTTTAGGCGCGCCGTCGATGACTTGGGCTTAGTCTGTACGATTGGACAGCGAGCTTCCCATTGCTCGCAAGCCCGCAAGCCCAACCTTACATACGATTACGATTAGTATTTATGAACTACTAGCTTTTGCCCGCGGCTTCGCTCCCGGCAACAGTTTATTCTACTTTACTCCAGTCTACCCTACTCTACCCTGCTCAACCCTAGTCTACCCTTCTATACCCTATTTTTTTTCATAAGAACCTTCTCCTGACAATAATAAACACAACAAAAAAAGAATTATCGAAATCGGTTAAGCCGTTCACACGTGATGCCGTGACAACGCGAAACGGGTTTCATTTTTATATATATAGCATATCTTATCTCATAACATTATCTCTCTACTATCTCATAAAGTTATATATTATAGTTATGTATTATTATTGTTATTTATGTATTGCATCTATATATGTGTATATTTTATTTATGGTTATTGAAATATTTATATGTAAGTATTATATGACTAGTGTATTTTAACTGTTATGAATTATTTATACACACTGTGTCTACATTTCTCATCCAACTCTCCTGTCGCAGGTCTGCTGGAAGAAATTTCGTTAGAAATAAGCAGTACCTTTGTACTCTTCTATCTGTATGTATTCTTTTCTCTTTTAATGTGTTTGTGTGTACATAAATAAATAAATAAATAAATAAATATAGATAGATGAAATAATTTTAAACTAAAACTCAGTGCTCCTGTTGAAAACATGAGCCACACTTGAAGTACCCCTAAGTACCCATACACCTGCACTATGGAGGATTTAAGGGTAGACCAAATGGTTGCAAACGCCCCTACCAAGGCGACCTTGCTACTTTCAATCCGTGTAGACGGTGGATGTAAACCATGACCTTCAAACGCCCTTGGTTGTGAGGCGCGATTTTCCAACCGTTGCAAAGTCACGATCTTTAACGCCCTTGGATGATCGATTCTTTAAAATGCATACACATTTCAGTTTAAAATAGTATTTTAAATACCTTTGTCTTCTTCTCGTGTTATTGTATTCAGGAACTTACCTAGAAAAGACAAAAAAAAATATTAGTTGATGGTTCATCTAACATAACAAGGAACTTAAACGATAAATATCGCGATGTTACTCTACATATACAACGTGCAACGTTGAAGGCGCAAAAACTGAAAGTAGTTTAGAATAACGAGCAGAATCAATTTAGTCACTTTTTAATTATTTTTTTAGGTTTGAGGTATTGCGCATTTAAAATTTTGATGCCAAAGCGTAACAGCAGGGCTCTGGGACTAAGGCAAGGAAGGAACGGGGTAGGTTGTTTAATCAGTAAGAGTCTAACAGTTTCCCGCTCCGCCCAAGGGCGGGATTCGTCACTAGATGATTTTTCTCACCATAAAAAAATCCTCATTTGGCTTTGCCGTAGTCGGGTAAATATTTAGGTTTACACCGCACTATAAAAGTTACCTTTGAATAAAATTATCTTAATTGAAAACTTATTTTCAAACACAAATCAACACATCACAGCCTCACACTCCAACCAATTCATCACAATTTCCCAGCCCCGCTAACATAGCAATATATAAATAGATAGACTGAATTCCAGATTGCCTGGGTAGGCTGTGTGTACCGGAAGCGCTGTGACGTCATCTCGACGCCATTTCCGCCGGCCATTATCCAATAGAAGCGGGAAATTGTTCAAAACAGGTGGTTATTGTATTGATGTTTTATTTTTGTTGTGGCAATTGTTTTTGACTAAATACAATAATCGTTTTAAAGTTGTTTTAGCTGATTTTTTTTTATTACATTGGAAATATAATAGTTTCAAAACGGTGAAGGAATACATCGTGAGGAAACCGGCATGTCCTAGAGCCAAAAATTCAAGGACATGTGACATCCACCAATCCGCACTGGGCCCACGTGGTGGATTATGGCCCATTCCCTCTCTTAGAATGGAGGTCTGTGTCCCAGTAGTGGGAACATAAAAAAGGCATGATGATGATGACATTGTAAAGTAGTTTATTTTTGTATATAAACTAGTGTTTCTACGATACTGCCTGATTGATGGTCTCCTGGAGCCATTGGTTGATGCGAAAGCGTAACACCAGGGCTCTATGATCAAGGTAAGGAAGGAACGGGGTAAGTTGTTAAGTCAGTATGATTCTGACACTGTTTTCCGATCCGTCCAAGTGCGGGATTTATCATTCGATGATTTTTACATACCATAAAAAGTAGCAGTCGGTCATAGTGATAGTTTTTTTTTAATAGCAATAAACTAGTGCTTGACTGCGATCCCACCTGATAGTAAGCAGTGATGCAATCGTTGATGGTGAGGCGCACTAGTTTATTAGTTTAGTTTGTTTGGTTTATTAGTATGGTATAATTCCAGTACACCATACTACCAATTCCCTTACTTATTGAATACCTCAAAAACATTTAAATTCAAAGCCAATATTGTTATCTCAACGGAAAACAGCCCAACTCTTAACCCTTTAAACTAAATCGTGTAAAAACACTAAAAGCCACTTTATTACGATTTTAACCCTCCAATGTTCACGTTCATATAAACATTGGCAACGCGTTCTGATTAGTTATGAATTAAAATATCTAACCCTCCGGCCGCTGAGTATTCTCGACACGGTCGGTCGAATCGACCTGGATTGTAAATGAACTTCAGTAAAAGGAAATAAGTTTGCTTTAAGATTAATTAAAAACGAAATAGTTTTGTTTTTGCATCTTTTTTATATCTGTTTGTGCAATCTTTAAGTCTTTTTCAATACACTTACTTAGATACCTGCTCTTATAGATACTTCGCTTACAGGCACGCAATGGACTGTTTTCTACACTAGTGCGGAAAAATACCCGTTGTCTCCCCGCTAAAATTTTATTGTAATAAAATAGTTAATCATATAAGGCTGGGCGCATGTTGACCCCCACAAGTTTAAGTTTTTTGATTAGTTATGAATTAAAATATCTAACCCTCCGGCCGCTGAGTATTCTCGACACGGTCGGTCGAATCATACCTGGATTTTAAATGAACTTCTAGTAAAAGGAAATAAGTTGGCTTTAAGATTAATTAGAAACAAGATAGAATTGTTTTTGCATCTTTTTTCTATCGTTTGGTATTAGTTGTATTTGTTTTTGATCACTTATCGTATCTGTTAGGCAATCTTTAGGTATTTTTCGATACATTTAATCAGAACCCAGCTCTTCTTCATCGCTTACAGGCACGCAATGGATTGTTTTTTACACTTGTGCGAAAAAATATCCTTGCTCTTCCGCCACAATTTTATGCCCGTGGTACGCCCGTCAGATCTTGGTAAGTCTGAAGTAAAGCTCTGCAAATTTTTGCGTTTTAAAACTCGTAAAAAAAATTATGGTTTAAACAAATAATTGCAATATGTAGTTGGTATTGCTGTTAAAAACTGTAAAAAGAATTCGGCATCAGACAGCGTCTATCATCCACAGTGCACTTCGCGCATTTTTACCTTCTTCGACCATGAATCTCGACTTGGTAATGACTCCATAGAGCGTTCGGAAGCATTAACATGCGTTAAAATCTCCATATCACGTTAAAAACTACAAAATTCACCCCAAAAACTATTGACACACAGACGATTTCACAGTTTTATTAGTAGACAATTTTCGACTGTCCCCTCTGCTCTCGCGAGATAATCAAATACCGATGGAGCCGCCAATGATGAAATATGTTTGTAATTCCATTACTATACCCGATTGGCTCCATTGGTTTGTGAAAACGGAGTTTTAAAAGATTTTTATGTTTTTTGTTTTGATATAGAACAGTTTTGTGGTTGGTTTGGTTTTAAATTATGAATGAGTGATCTTTTCAACCCGATTTATTACTGAATCAATTCTTTAGAGTTCAATTCGAATAGAGTTTGACAATGAACCGCCACCCCTAGAGTGCTCGCCGTCCGGACGTCTGGTAACAGTCCAGACCAAGCCTTTCGTCGACGGAGCGCACTGTTCCCAAGCGTCTAAAGGAGTTGTCAGCAACCGTAGAATGGTCGAAGCCAACTAGGGCCAATAGTTCGTGTCTGAAAGGAAGGCTCTGGCCCTGGTATATATGGCAACGTAGAAACGGGGTAAGTTGGATTCGTCATTGGATGATTTTTACCTACCATAAAAAAAACCCCTTGAATGTAATATAATAATATGTCCACAACTATCACACAACGCCGTCTAGTCCCAAGCTAAGCAGAGCTTGTGTTATGAGTACTAGACAACTGATAAACATACTTATATATTTCTAAATACATACATATTATAGATAAATTACACCCAGAGAATGCTAATTCGATTTACTTTTTTCTTTCTTTCTGTTTCATAAACGTTGCCCCACACTTTGAATTGCTCCTGTATTGTGGGGGCGTTCACAAACATGTAACTCACATATACAACGTACGTGCTGTCTGCAGGCTATACAAATATATGTTTCGTGCGAGGATCGAAACCCGCGACCCGCAAGCGTAGTAACCAATCGCTCAACCAGTGAGCCAATAGTGCCGCTGTCGAAACAGTACTAATACGGTAGTCGGATCTTGGAGAGTCTGAAGTTGGCTCTGCGAATTTTAGCGCCTGAAAACTCGTATAAAATAAATAGTTTAAACAAATAAATGCAATTTGCAGTTGTTATTGCTGTTAAAACCTGTTAATAGCATTTATTTTTTTTAAATCTTTTATTGTATGAGTTTTCAAGCGCTAAAATTAGGCGGGCTTAACTTTGTGTTTTGTTTAACCGGGTGTTTTTATTTCATGGGGATTTGACCGCATGCGTAGCCCCTGCAAATATCCTTTTTACACAAGTATTTATTGTAATGCGTGGAATACGCACGCGGGATGCGAGCAGCAGAACCGCAAGCGGAGTAATTCCGCATGCGTGATGAAAAACGCATGATATAAAAAACACCTTTAGATATTTTTTTCTTAGGGTGGAGCAGTTCAGAAACATAATATGGGAGGCAGTTGTTGATAAGGCTTTAGCGTAAAAAACATAGACAATTAAACATTACATAATGCTCATCATCATCATATATTCCCACTGCTGGGACACAGGCCTGCTCTCTAGGAGAGGGAACGGGCCATAAGCCACCACGCGGGCCCAGTGCGGATTGGTGGATGTCACATGTCTTCGAATTTTTGGTTCTAGGACATGCCGGTTTCCTCACTATGTTTTTCTTCACCATTTTGAGAGAATGTGATGAAATAAATTACACAAAGTAATGCGCCTGACTGGGTTTGCACCCGCGACCTACAACTCGTAAGTCGGAGCGTTTACCACTCGGCCACCACTGCTCGAACATAATGCTCAGATCTAAACATAAAGAAAATCGTCGCTAACCATAACTTAAACCCCCCTTGAAGACAAATCTTGGCAGCGTTTATAATCTCAAAATATGAAACATTACTATAGTTTATTATCCCCGCTCCGCCTGCCAACAATCTCATGCGTTTTAGAGTTAGGTTATAAAACAAAGATCTTCATTACATAGTATAAAACAAAGTCGCTTCCTCCCTATGTATGCTTAAATCCTTAAAACTAAACGCAACGTATTTTGATGCGGTTTTTTTTAATAGATAGAGTGACTCAAGAGGAAGGTTTATGTGTATAATACATGCGTAATATTCAATATAAGTACCCGTGCGAAGCTGGGGCGGGTCGCTAGTATTTTATAAAAGAGAATACATGAGGACTGGTTCGTGAAGTAGGGGGATCAGAATGTCTGGAAGGACTTGGGAGAGGTCTTTGCAGAGTGGTGAGATGGCAATAAGAAAGCGGATTCACAATGCGTCCCCGTTCAAATTTATATGTTTATCTTACTAATATTATAAATGCGAAAGTTTGGATGTTTGTTACTCAATCACGCCAAAACGGCTGGACGGATCTGGATGAAATTTGGCACAGGCATAGGATACACTCTGGAATAGGACATAGGCTACTTTTTATCCCGGAAACCCCAACCCCATACGACGCGGGCGAAGCCGCGGGCAAAAGCTAGTTTATATATATATGTAAGTGTATATTTACTATTGCATTTGTTTCCTTTCTTGTTTGTCTATTTTTTAAGATACCTACCGTGTTATGTTTTCTGCACCACTCTAAGGTCGACTGCCTTCTGGGGAAAAGGGTTGATGCCAAAGCGGAACACCAGGGCCCTGGAACTATGGCATGAAGGAACGGTGGGTCGTTTAGTCAGTAGAAGTCTGACACTGTTTCCTGCTCCGCCAAAGGGCGAGATTCATCATTCTATAATTTTTCGCATCATAAAAAAATCCTTAGGTCGACTGGTAGAAAATGCCTAATGCAATAAGTCCGCCTTTGTAGTGCATAAAGTTTTTATCTTACTAATATTATAAATGCGAAAGTTACGATGTTTGGATGTTTGTTACTCAATCACGCTAAAACGGCCGGACGGATCTGGATGAAATTTGGCACAGGCATAGGATACACTTCGGAATAGGACATAGACTACTTTTTATCCCGGAAACCCCAACCCCAACCCCAATACCACGCGGGCGAAGCCGCGGGCAAAAGCTAGTAAATAAATAAATATCAAAGTTATGTTTAGTTTCAAAAATTTCGTCTTTCCAACAAATATTTCATACGCAACGTTTTCTTTATTATGAAAATTAAAAAAACCTGTACATATTTGAGAGTAGCAGTGTACAGTGTACTTACAAAGGTAACTAAAAAAGTATCAAACCATGAACAGGGACGCTGTTCAAAACTTTGCTAATGAGCGCTTGTTTCTTCAGGAACCTGGCTCCGGGCTGGGAAAAAATGACAAATATATATAAGTAGGCGAAACAACCTTGTACAAAGTTTCGTCTTTTACTGTAGGTATTCTGTTTAGAATATCTAAATAAATTCTAAATATAATTTGCTTATAAATTCGTATAAACATCGATCCGAAAAAAATTATACGTTATCTCATTTTATATCATCATCAGCCTTTTTAATGTTCCCACAGCTGGGACACAGGTCACCTCTCTAGTAGAGGGAAAGGGCCATAATCCACCACGCGGGCCCAGTGTGGATTGGTGGATGTCACAAGTCTTTCGAATTTTTGGTTCTAGGACATGCCGGTTTCCTCACGATGTTTTCCTTCACCGTTTTGAGAGCAGTGGTGATGAAGTAAATTATACAAAGGTCCGGGGCCTTTACCACTCGGCCACCACTGCTCACATTGATGATTTATTTACTTTACGATTATGAAGCAAGGCAAAAAGATCTTTAGCAATTAACAATACCAGCTTACCATCAGGTGGGATCGCAGTCAAGCACTAGTTTATTGCAATTTAAAAAAAAAAAAACAATGATGCACTAATGAAAAACATCTTGAGGAAACCGGCACGTCTTAGGCGATTCTCACACTGCCCCGCATGATGCAGCGTGGCGCGTGGATGCGTGTTCTTCCGTTGCTTGTAAGTATCTCCGTTTGTATGGAAAACACGCATAGTCTAACACACCGAAAATGCATCCACGCGCGTTCATGCGAATCACGCGCATACACGCGGACAAACATGCACCCACGCGCGTAGGTGCGGGGCGAGACGCAAGGTGGCACACCGAATCCCGCAGTGCCGCGCGTGATTTTGAATGGGCGTGACGTGTGTGTTTGTTTTTGTGTGTGTATTTGTGACCGTACAAAAACCAAACAGTTAGTATAATGGCAGCGTCCTAAATGAGTTCCACACTATTAACCATTTCTATCAAAACTATCGCGATGCTCAGTACTGCACGACCACCACAGAGAACGGCGAATAAATGAGATCCGCCGTGCGTGAATCTACAAAACGCACCTACGCGCGTGTGTGCGTATAAAACACGCACGATGATGCAAATTTGCACTCCCGCAAGTACGCGCGTAAATACGTTGAAACGCAACATGCAGCATGATGCGGGGCAGTGTGTGAACCGCCTTAGAACCAAAACTTCGAAGGCATGTGACATCCACCAATCCGCACTGGGCCCGCGTGGAGAATTATGATCCATTACCTCTCCTAGAGAGGAGGCCTATGTCTCAGCAGTGGGAACATTAAAAAGGCTGATGATGGTGATTAATGATGTATTTGTCAAATCCAAACTCCAGTCTTGGACAGCGACGTCGAGTTGCTAGCCTACCGTGTGCAATGGAATTGACAATTTTATTCTGTCACGCCTTTTCAGTCATTGCATCTTTAGACTTACGGTGTTGCGTCACATGATGGACTTCCAGCTCCGCGCAAGAGCAGGATTCCTCATTGGATGATTTTTATCTACCACTAGCTTTTGCCCGCGGCTTCGCTCCCGGCAACAGATTATTCTACTCTACCCTACCCTACTCTACCCTACTCTACCCTACTCTACCCTACTCTACCCTACTCTACCCTACTCTACCCTACTCTACCCTACTCTACCCTACTCTAAACTACTCTACCCTACTCTACCCTACTCTACCCTACTCTACCCTACTCTACCCTACTCTACCCTACTCTACCCTACTCTACCCTACTCTACCCTACTCTACCCTACTCTACCCTACTCTACCCTACTCTACCCTACTCTACCCTACTCTACCCTATTCGAATTTTTCTCACCTTTTAAACCTTCCCTAGACCTCCACGAATAATTCAAGACCAAGATAAGATAAATCCGTTCAGCCGTTCTCGAGTTTTAGCGAGACTAACGAACAGCAATTGATTTTTATATATATAGATAAAGAAACCTATGAAAATTATTAAAATCCCAAATCTAGTCTCGAATTTTTTTTCTCTATATTTGTGCGAGTTACTATATTATTGCTACAAGATTTTGCTTTTTGGCAAATTTCAGGTCATTTCTAGGTCAACGGGACCGGTACCCTATGAATTTTGATTCCTTTGAGAGTGTCGAAATTAATGTACGTTTTTTTACGATATTTAATAAACGCCCGTATCTTTTTTTCACGTTAACATATACGAGTTTGATTTTTTCACAGCTTCAAGGGACTGACAGACTTGAGTATATGGTTTAAATTTCAATGTGATACCTGCACACGTTTCCGAGATAAAGAGTTTTGACAGACAGCCAAAAAAAGTTTTTTTTTTTAATTGCTATAAACTAGTGCTTGTCTGCGTTCCCACCAGATGGTAAACAGTGATGCAATCGTTGATGGTGAGGCGCACTAGTTTAGCCTATTCACTCTAGCCTTGAACACACCTAAATTATAATCGGACGGAAAGTATTATCGCTTTTCGAATTCTAAGCGTTTACTTGAGTGAGAGCAGTGGCCGAGTGGTAACGGCCCCGACTTACGAATTGTAGGTCGCGGGTTCAAACCCAGCCAGGCGCATTACTTTGTGTAATTTATTTCATCTCCACTGCTCTCAAAACGGTGAAGGAAAACATCGTGAGGAAACCGGCACGTCCTAGAACCAAAACTTCGAAGACATGTGACATCCACCAATCCGCATTGGGCCCGCGTGGTGGGTTATGGCCCCTTCCCTCTCCTAGAGAGGAGGCCTGTGTCCCAGCAGTGGGAACACTAAAAAGGCTGATGATGCACTTGTCAAATCAAAACTGCAGTCTTGTACAACGACGTCGAGTTGCTAGCCTGTCGTGTGTAATGGAATTGCTGCTGCAGGAAGAAGCCATACCTGATGAATGGTGCAACAGTTCCTTGGTGCCCATCTTTAAAAACAAAGGTGATGTGCTTGAGTGCAACAATTATAGAGGAATAAAGCTAATGTCGCATACCATGAAAGTATGGGAGAAAGTTATTGAACGGCGGCTGAGAGAAGAGAGTGAAATTTTACAGAACCAATTCGGTTTTATGCCTGGTCGTGGCACAACGGATGCCATATTTGCTATACGCCAGTTGTGCGAAAAATACAGAGGTGCACATAAAAACTTGCACATGGTATTCGTTGACCTCGAAAAGGCATACGACCGGGTACCTCGTGAGGTTCTGTGGTGGGCCCTTAAGGAGAAAGGTGTGCCTGGGAAGTATGTGCAGTTGATCCGAGCGATGTATAGTCGCTGCACTACACAAGTCCGGTCTGCAGCGGGCACCACTAACAACTTCAATGTGGCTGTCGGTTTACACCAAGGGTCGGCTCTTAGCCCTTACCTCTTCCTAATAATAATGGACGCTCTGACGTCAGACATTCAGGAAGAGGCTCCTTGGTGTATGCTGTTTGCCGATGATATTGTGCTGGTTGCCGAGAGTGCCCCAGAGGTCCAGAGCAGATTGGAGGTGTGGTGGCAAAGACTGGAGAGTGTTGGCTTAAAATTGAGCAGAACTAAAACCGAGTACCTGTTCTGCGATTTTGGCGGTCTCTCTAGTCCTGTGCCCATAACTCTCGCTGGAACGCCCATACCAATCTGTTCCGACTTTAGGTACCTTGGGTCGCTTATCCAAGGGAATGGTGAGGTAGACCGAGACGTGGCACATCGGATCAACTCAGGATGGATGAAATGGCGACAGGTCACTGGAACAACTTGCGACCCACGGATGCCCCTCAAATTGAAGGGTAAAATCTACAAGTCCGTGATAAGGCCTGTCCTACTTTATGGGTCAGAATGTTGGGCTATGAAAAAGACGGATGAAAAGAGATTGCATGTAGCAGAGATGAGAATGTTGAGATGGATGTGTGGTGTGACGAGAATGGATAAAGTGAGAAATGAGTTTATTAGAGGAAGTCTGAAAGTGGCGCCAGTGACTGAAAAGTTGAAAGGGAATCGTCTGTCTTGGTATGGCCATGTAAAAAGGCGGGATGAAACGCATGTTACAAAAAAAGCCATGAGTATAAATGTGGATGGATGGAGAGGGAGAGGGAGACCAAAGAAAATATGGATGGATTGTGTGAGAAGTGATATGAGAGAAAGAGGAGTTAGTGATAGCGAGACGGGTGACAGGACAGAGTGGAAGAAGAAGACATATTGCGCCGACCCCAAATAAAACGGGACAAGGGCAGGAAGATGATGATGATGACACCCGCTCCGTCATTGGATCAACATGCGTGTCACTAGTACATGATGGACATCACACCCGTACGTACAAAGCCTTTTGGAAACACACATTTACAGTACGGCCTTCGAGTCTTTGCGAGTCTGAAATTAGGCTCTACGAATTTTAGCTCTTGAAAACTCGTAAAAAAATAAATGGCTTAAACAAATAAATGCAATTTGCAGTTGTTATTGCTCTTATAAACTGTCATTGGCATTTAGTTTTTTAAAACCTTTTCGAATTTAAGCTTTTACTTGACTGAGGTAAGTTATGAACTTTACAGAATCTACCTAGCACTTCAGAACGGTAAAAACAATGAAGCAGTATTTGCAAAGAGTCAAATGCAGGCTCCTATTAAAAGCAGAACTTCTGAGTACCCACCTAGCACAAAATACATCAGTAGGTAATTAAAATTAGCGAGGCATCCGGTTGAGTACACCGCTCCACTAAATTGTGCATCTATTGTTGAGCAAACAAATTGAGCTGTCACCGAGACTTGCGCTGCCGGCTGTATGGGGGAATACGAGATATTGGTGAACGGTTTATATAGCAGAGGGAATGTATAATGAGAAATGTATATTATGATAAACCCCTATAGATATTATTAAAAGGAAAGACTTTGTATTTTTACAAGCTTTTTATTAGCTTGCCATGTAACTATGTATGTTCGGCCCAAATCTTGCAATTCAATTTTGAAGCAGATATCTTCAACCGATTGAGCTGCAATTTTGCATGCAGGTGTAAATCGCATGACAATGCAATATTATGATGACATGGAGCTGATCTGATGATGGAATCGCGAGGTAGCCATAGGAACTCTGTAATTAAACGGCACAACCACGTCGAGTTTGGGCTCGTGTGAATCGTCTTGACGAGTTTTAATTATATTAATATAGGCTACCGCTATAAAAGCTTGAAACAAAAAAAAAATTCATTGAAAACTTGTTGTTTATAAGAATAAACTCAAAGACTAGTGGACCGATTAAGAAAAATCTTTCACCTGTGAAATGTGAGTGGTATAGGCATAATTTCAGTAGCTCTATCGGATGCTCTATTTAGCTGGCTAATCGTATTTTTTTTTGTTTTTTTACAAGATTTATGTACAAGAAAATTTTATTACATATATTATATTGAAACAATAATTGCACCTATACGAAGCCATTGAGGACAAGTAGTTTCTTGAGATAAAGGGCCTTGACCTACAGACCTACAGACAAACGTATCAAGAAATTTACTTTTTTCAGATTTTCCTAATACCTGTGCTATATGATCTTGCTTTGTGCCAAATTTCAGAATTGTGGATGAACGGGAAGTACCCTACGAATTTTGAGTTCCAAAAAATATTTATGTTATTTAGTTTTTAGTATTTAGCGACAACAGAAATACATAATTTGTGAAAATTTCAACTGTGTAGCTATCTAGCTATCTCGATTCTTGAGATACAGGCTGGTGACAGATAGACAGACAGAAAGCGAAGTCTTATTAACAGGCTTCCGTATTACCATTGGGGACGAAACTCTAAAAATAAGCATCGAACCAACTATCATATTTAACCTTTCGAACTTGTAATAAATTACAGACACAATTAAATAACAATAGGTGTGTGAACGCCGGTGTTCGCTGGGGGCTTAACGAATTCATCATCATCATCATTGCCCACTGCTGGGCATAGGCCTCCCCCAAGGATCTCCACGACGATCGGTCCTGTGCTGTCCGCATCCAGCGGCTTCCCGCGACCTTCACCAGATCGTCGGTCCACCTTGTAGGGGGCCTGCCCACATAGCGTCGTCCGGTACGCGGTCGCCATTCGAGAACCTTTCCACCCCAACGGCCATCGGTTCTCCGCGCTATGTGTCCCGCCCACTGCCACTTCAGCGATGCAATCCTTCGAGCGATGTCGGTTGTTTTTGTTCTCCTGCGGATTTCATCATTCCTGATTCGATCAAACAGGGAAATACCAAGCATCGTTCTGTCCATTGCTTAATGAATTAATGTAACTTTTCTACAAATCGCACAACATCAAAACCGATGCTCCAACAAAAACAGCACCATTTTTTTAATAAATCTCGTTTGAAAAATAACCTCCCCTTCATTTTAATAATAATAATAAAACCCTTAATGAAAGGCCGCTCCAGTGGTCACATATAACTGCGAACAATACTACGCACTTAGGGGTGAGCAGAAATAATAAAAATATGAGTGGATAGACTAGTGGTGTGATTTGGGCTTTGTTCACGCAATAAATTTAATCATTGTGTTTTTGCGTGTGGTGCACACGCGACGCGAATTTTTTATGAAACTCTGTGAATATTTGCATGACAATATTTTTTAAAAAACTATCTGTTTAAAAACTGGGAACTTTTAAGGGATTTAATAATAAAATGAAAAAATATAGATATGTGGCGTGGCTTGCAGTGACCGATTTTAATTTTTTCCTTTACATGACATTGACAAATCAGAAACATCAAAAGATAATATGAGCGCCTGAAGAGATCTAGCTAAAACAGATCTGTTACTCTTATTGCTACTATAACTTAATAAAGGCGTAACACTACACTTAATGTGAGCGTCAACACTATCTGATTGTGTATTATAGCAGTTCATTTCAGTATAAAATAATAAACTTATTTTAAATTAACCATTTACGGATTGTATTGATTGATCTCCTAGAACCAAAAATTCGAAGACATGTGACATTCAACAATACGCACTGGGCCCGCGTGGTGGATTATAGCCCATTCCCTCTACTAGAGAGGAAGCTTCAGTCCCAGCAATGGAAACACTAATAAAGCTGATGATGATTGATTGATTGATAATGGTCCGCATAGAACTAAGTGAGGTAACCTTACTCAAGACATAACGCACAGATTGACTTCTCCCCGAAGTCAATCAAATGATACCTACTCATAATTGCACATTCCAAAGCGTAAATCTCTGGGGAGTGTGTCTGGCAATATGAGTATTTTCTGCGGCCTGCCCTGCCTTGCCTGGGCGGGTGTACTAAAAACTCAAAAGACCAAAACTAATGCGCCTCACCATTAACGATTGCATCACTGCTTATCATCAGATGGGATCGCAGTCAAGCATTAATTTATAGCAAATAAAAAAAAAACATCTCAGAAAAATCTGGTCTTTATGTGATTTGAGCAATTACAATTGGCGCGATTTTTTTTACTAATACATAGATTTTATGCCTTGTCTTACAGCATTAGAAGTTCACCTATAAACTATTACAGTACATACAATTAAAGTAAACAAATAAAAGATAGCTAAAACATATCTACCGCTAGCAAAAACATCGATCAGAACTTAAGTGCTTTAAGGCTACATTTCCACAGTAAAGCACTGAAGAGTCTGCTACGAGGGCGATGTAGATCTGTGAATTTGTCCTTGTCAGTCAGTCGGAGAGCTAGACTGGAAAATGTTCGTCCTGGCTCCGCATCGCTGATGTGGACTTAATGATTGGTATCATGATAATGTTCGCATTAACTGAAAAACTAAAAAGGAAAATAAACATATACCAAAATGGAATATAAGTGTAATTAAAGTATAAAAGACGAGATAGTGTAAGATAGGAAAATATTAAGAGCGGCCAACCCGACGTACATTTTCATACAACCGCTCTTACGTGATTATGATGTTATTACACTTCTTTCTTCAGATATAAACATAGATGTAAACACATAGAAAACCGCATCAAAATCCGTTGCGTTCTTTTAAAGATCTAAGCATACATAGGGACAGCGGTAAGTAACTTTGTTTTATACTATGTAATGATTTATCATGATAACGTGGAAGTATGTTTGTACTTACATCTTTAAGAGGGATACAGATTAAGCTTCTTTCTATTTACAATTTAATAAGACCTTAAGACATTTTAAAAACTAAAGAACTTCTTAATCGACAGAGCTTGATTTCTTCAATTACTGAATAATAAATACTTTTGAGAGCAGTGGTGGCCGATAACGGCTACCACTGCCATTGCATTGGTGGCTCTGACAGCAGTGGCTCCGACTTACGAGTTAGGTCGCAATAAAGTAAAGCTATTTGCAGTTGTTAATGTTACCTATTACTGTTTGCAGGGGCCCTTCAGGGTCGAAGCCTCCTGGAGCCTAGAGGGTGGTGAAAACTGTTACCTCGACTCCAGGAATAAGGCAAGGAAGGTACGGGGTAGGTTTTTTAGTCAGTAAGAGTCTGACACTGGTCTCCCGCTCCGCCCAAGAGCGGGTTTCGTCATTGGATGATTTTCACCTACCATAAAAAAAAAACCTATTACTGTTAATTTTATTTAACATTTAACATTTTTTTTACAAGCTTTTTATTAGCTTGCAATGTAACTATGTATGTTCGGCTCAAATCTTGCAACTCAATTTTGAAACAGATATCTTTAACCGATTGAGCTGCAATTTTGCATTGTCATGTAAATCGCATGACAATGCAATATTATGATGTCATGGAGCTGATCTGATGATGGTGCCAGTAGGTGGCCATAGGAACTCGGTAATTAAATAAAAAACACAACCCCATCGAGTTCAGTCTCCATGTGGTGCGTCTTGACGAGTATTTTGGTGCTAGATGGTAACCAGGACCTGATAATGGAACTGGTAGATGACCATAGAACGTCGGTTTTACAATAAGATAACCCAAAATATTTTTGTACATTTCGGAAAGGTCTTGATTAGTATTAATTATAAAGACGTATGTACCGAGATATAAAAGCTTGGTATGAAAAGCATATTATTTTCAATGAAAACTTTTGTTTCTATACATTACATTATGTTTAAAGACTAGGTTTTTAACGAATTCTGAAAAAAAAAACCCAAGATGGATTTAACGCTTTTTTGATTCGTTACTCCTTAACTGCTCATGGCTTTTATTTTTAAACAAGAGTGGAGGGAGTTACGACTATTTGGCAATTTCTCATCCGACAAAAATAATGTAGGTAGGTACTTGTAGAATACTATTATATTCCTAAGAATAATTAGTACTGTACTATCGTATATACGTGGGCGAAGCCGCTGGCAGCGGTTAGTTTTTTTTTATATTTTAAGACAATTTTAATTTATAAAGACGATGAATAAACGTAGTAATTGTTTTCAGAAATCCAGACACGAACCAATTCGTCGTTCGCATCAAAATAATTCTACAAACAAATTAGTTTTTCTCTTAGCGAATCTAAATTTTAAATTGAGGCAAACTTATAAAATTAGTAAAAACAGTCGCGACTCAAAGAAATCGATCCTCTCGTATAAGAAGGTATAATTTCACGGTGAAGAGAGGAGAAAATAAAGAGAAAGAAGATCCCTCTTAATGTATTAATGGAAAATATTTTAATTAAAAATACTATTTGTATAGACATTAAATTAAAGCTGCATTGACACGGGGTTTCATCTCGGAGCAAGCAAGAAATTTATTTAAAATATATTTTAATAGATGGCCTGGAGATAGAGCAGTGGTGGCCGAGTGGTTAAGGCCCTGACTTACGAGTTGTAGGTTGAGGGTTCAAACCCAGCCAGGCGCATTACTTTGTGTAATTTATTTCATCACCACTGCTCTCAAAACAGTGAAGAAAAACTTCGTGAGGAAACCGGCATGTCCTAGAACCAAAAATTCGAACGACATGTGACATCCACCAATCCGCACTGGGTCCGCGTGGTGGATTATGGCCCATTCCCTCTCCTAGAGCGAAGGTCTGTGTCCCAGCAGTGGGAACATTAAAAAGGATGATGATGATGATGAGATGGCCTGGTATGTATCGATTTTTTAGTAAAGTAACGAGTGGTACATAACATGATTGGTGTTGCACATTCTTCCCTATACATCATGTACTCTTAATATTTGAGAAAGTTCTTATAGACCGAACTTCAGAGTACAAGATTGTGGTATGAGGGACAATCAAAATTTAGACGAAAGTTTTTATTTATTTAGTACATGGAGAACTTACAGCTAGTAAAAACAGTCTGAAATAGGAAACCGTAATCATTAGAAAGCCAATTACAAGTTCTCACGTATAGACGTTGTTTACGTTAAAAAAGTGGTGTGAGCACAAAAACAAAAAAAACTTTGCTTTTTAGTTAAGATACAGCAAAAATCCCTAGTTTACATATAATCAGTTAATTAAACCTAATTCGACTTGAAAATTTTAAGGCTTAAGCACCTTCTGGCTGAGTTCATACTAATTGTGAATGGATCAAAATCATTTTCCTTGCATATGTCATTGAAACTACTGCTTGCACGCACGATGTAACTGTTCCGCCTATAATTTGATGACGTATGAGGCACTTTTTATTGCGATAAACTAGTGCTTCTCTTCTGCGTTGCTCTAGCGCGATTTGTATGTAGATTGTCTTCTGTACTCTCTCTTTTGTGGTTTTACTTTAGCCACCCTGAAGTCGGCGCCATACGCTGGGAGCCACTAAATAATTCATGCGTGGCTAACTCGCCAGTCTAGACGCAAGACGTTTCCACTCTAATTGCCGACAACTGCTGAGGGTCGTTTTAACGTCACGCCAGTCACATGGACTTAAACCCTGTTACCGTTAAGACAGACATTAAAAAAAAACAGTTTCTACTGTCTGTACAACCGATTTTAATTTCTATTCCGTAGGCTTAAGGATGGCATTAAACTTTTGAGCCCCAAGCGAAAGTCTGCGTTCGCATACCTATCGTCTTTCTATTATGTCTAACTAGCTTTTGCCCGCGGCTTCGCCCGCGTGGTATTGGGGTTGGGATTGGGGTTTCCGGGATAAAAAGTAGCCTAAGTCCTATTCCGGAGTGTATCCTATGCCTGTGCCAAATTTCATCCAGATCTGTCCAGCCGTTTTGGCGTGATTGAGTAACAAACATCCAAATATCGTAACTTTCGCATTTATAATATTAGTAAGATTACAGTACTCGTCGTTAAAAACCAACTATTTACTGCAGCCGCCATTTGTCATTCCACTAAAGTAATAAAACTCAAAATCGAATGAACGGACAGTAAAAAAGATTTTCTTAAATGTCTAGTGCGATGCGAACGCCTCGATTAGGTCACACCTTCAACTCAAAAGAGCACTTGATCACGTGATTGAACGTTGAGATGACGTCAAACAAAGGAAAGAAAGAAAGAAAGAAAAAGAATTGATTCGGTGCAGCATAAGGCACAAACACAATAATTCGGTAACATGTATAAAAGAAATAAAATAACAAAAAAAAAGAAACACAAAACAAAAACATTTTTCCTTTTTTGTGTGCCTCAGGACTGCTCCAAAATAGGTTCAGTTCAACATAAATGTCAGACAACTAGTGCCTGACGCTGGTTTTCAACTGACCTATGGTTCAGAAAGTTCAAGATATTGGAGGCGTGGCCGACTCGAGGCGTTCGATACCAAGGAATCGAAACTGGGGGCTGATGACGTACACGGGGCAAACTTGGTCAGATATCGTCTTAGAGCAAGTGAAAAGCATAGATCTAGTGACATCTCCCACCCTAAGTTACCGGTGGTTAAGGCTCCAGAGACAGGAACCATTATTATTATTATTATTATTTCGTTTATTTAACATGTAACATATAAATTATATTTTTAAATATTTCATTAAAAAAACAAATAAAAAAACATTTAAAAATATAAAAAATAGTGTCCCACCGGTATCGGGAACAGGGTCCAAGCTACCGGCGGTCAGGGCTCCAGAGAAAGGAACCTCCTAACTATGCGAGCCGTGTCCAGGAGTACCGCTTTCTGAATCAAGCCCTTGATCCAGCCGCCTAACGAGAGCCTCCTAAGGTGTTGGTCGAGGCTCTTGGCTATTAAGCCATTAGCTGACACGACTATCGGTACAATGATTGCTGAATCCACTTGAATGAATTTATTATTATTATTATTACTATGGTATGTTGGTCCTCAAGTTCTTCGGGCATATTAACCGCAACGAGAACTCAATGGAGCGATTGGTAGTACAAGGGAAAGTTGAGGGTAAAAGATCACGTGGACGCTCTCCAACACGGTGGACGGACCTCATGGATGTAATGGGTTCTAAAGTTTGTATGGAGAACCCTATTTTCACGCGGGCGAAGACGCTGGCAGAAAGCCTTTTTTTTTTTTTTTTTTTTTTTTTTTTTTTTTATGGTAAAAAACCTACCCCGTACCTTCCTTGCCTTATTTCTGGAGTCGAGGTTACAATTTTCACTTACCCTCTAGGCTCCAGGAGGCTTCGACCCTGAAGGGCCCCTGCAGTTTGCTGACAACTCCTTGAGGCGCGCGGGAACGGTGCGCGCCGTTGACGACCTGGACTCGGTCTTACCAGACGATCGGACGGCGAGCTACCCATTGCTCACCGTCCGCGAGCCAGTGTCTACGGTGGCCGGATATCGGCAGGATCGCGGCGGCGACGGCTACGGCGAGTACGCCGTTGCCTTTGCCTTATGCGGTCGGCCTCCTCCTTTACGAGCATTACTGCTTCGCAGAAGGAGGCGACCGCCTGCCATTCCTCTTCGCTGCGGACCATGGCCTGAACCAGGGCCCGGCGCGAGAGGTCGCCGCCGCCGATCACCCCCACGAGGACACGGCGATGCTCTTCCCAAGCAGGGCACACCTCCACCGTGTGCTCCACCGTGTCCTCCGGGCTCGCCTCACAGTGGCGACACCCGGACGTCTCTTCCGCACGAATCCGGTGCAGGAATCTCCCGAACTTCCCATGTCCGGTGAGAACCTGCGTCATGCGGAAAGTGAGGACGCCGTGAGGTCTATCCAGCCACGCCTCAAAGAGGGGCACTACCGCTGAGATTACGGTGTGCCCAGCGCTGGGCTGCGACAGTCGCTGTTTCCACTTCACCATGAGATCTCGCCGGAGCTCCTTCCGCCACGCCTCGACATGTTCGGGCAGCGGATCTTCGCCCCGGCGTTGCATCTCCACGCGCTGGTCGTGCATGTGTGCAAGGACTGTTGCCTCCAAATCCCATGGTGGTAGGCCAGCAAGGAGGCTCGCCGCCTCGCGGGACACCGTGCGGTATCCCCGCACCATCCGGATGGCCATGACCCTCTGGCAGGCGTTCAGCTGGGCCGCCGGGCGTTTACGTAGCGTCGGCGCCCACACTGGTGCCCCATAAAGGGCCATGGACCGGACGATGCCGGCGTAGAGCCTCCGGCAGAAGGCGTCTGGACCCCCAAGGTTCGGCAGGAGCCGCTTGAGAGCAGCCCCCGTCCGATTGAGTTTGGGGGCCAGACGTCGGAAGTGCTCCTCGAAATTCCATCGGCTGTCGAGGACAAGTCCTAGGTACTTCATCGTCGACCCGACGCCGATGTGAACTCCTTCTACCGTTAGTTGGGAACCCGTTGGTGGCGCGTTCCGAGGGCCGTGAAAGCACATGGCCTCGGACTTGTGCAGTGCCACCTTGAGTCCCAACTGCTGGATCCTCTCAACGACTGTTGCAACCCCGCGTGTCGCTAGTTCGACCGCCGCCTGGTACGACCTTCCCTGCGCTAGGACCAGCGTGTCGTCTGCGTAGCAGACCACGCTGACCCCTACGGGGAGGTCGGCGCGCAGCACGTAGTCGTACCCGATGTTCCACAAGGGCGGTCCTAGTACCGATCCCTGTGGGACACCGCACGACATCTCTCGCCGTTTCCAATCTCCTTGGTGACCGGGGTAGATTATATACCTGTCCGACAGGTAGGCCTCGATTGTACGACAGAGGTAGTCGGGCACCCGGTGATACCGGAGTGCCGTCCTAATGCAACTCCAGGGCAGGGAATTAAAGGCGTTGGCGATGTCCAATGACACCGCCAAGACACACCTGCCCCGGGACACCGCATCCCCCGTCGTGAGGGCTCGCACGCGCATGATGGCGTCCACCGTGGAGCGCCTCCTGCGAAACCCGAACTGGTCGTCCGCGAGATCGGGCCCCTTCAGTGTTAGGTGCTTGACGAGGCGGTCTGCAATGACTCTTTCAAAGAGCTTGCCCACCTCGTCAAGCAGCACAATGGGCCGATACGCGGACGGAGAGTCCGCAGGGCGCCCCGGTTTCGCGACGAGGACCAGTTTTCCCGTCTTCCAGGGAAGTGGGAACTGGCCCCTCTCCAAACATGCGCTAAAGAGCCCCCCCAATCGAGACCCGAGAGCCTCCATGGCCAGGACCCAAGCCTTTCCAGGCAAGCCGTCGGGTCCTGGGGCGGTATTCTTCGCACCCATCCTGCGTACCGCCACTCTCATCTCCCCCTCGGTCACTTCCGGAGTATTGGTACCGTCGTCGCTGACGTGGTCCGCGTCAGACACCGCTGGTGGCGGAGCCATGGGCGGGGGGGAGTGGTCCCCCCGCGCAGGGAACAGAGCGCTCACCACACCCTCCACGATCTGTGGCCGGAGACTCTGCGTCAACGGGGGAGCCCATGGGCGGAGTTTCTCTCGCACCAACTTGTATGGGCGTCCCCACGGATCAGCGTTGAGCGTCCCCAGCCACGCTTTGCAGGCCTCATCTTTGGCCCGCTTTATCTCCGATCGGAGGGTGCGCCTTGCCACCCTGTATCCCTCATACAGCTCCGCCTCTACGGCCTCCGCATCCGGCGGGCGGAAGCGGCGCCTGCGGTGTCTGGTATACCGGTGCCGCGCAGCATTGCATGCGGCGCGCAGCGTCGCAAGCTCCGGCGACCACCAGTACACCTGGCGTCGGGCGCGTCCTGGGCGGAGACGGGGCATTGCCGCGTCGCAAATTTGCGACAAGGCCTCCCGGAACCACTCCGCCTCGACGTCGATGTCGGCAGGCCTGACCGGTGCTTGCACCCAGGCCTGCACCGCCGCGGCTTCCAGGAAGAGCTCCCGTTCCAGCTGCCTCAGCGCCCAACGCGGACCACATGGGGTCTGTCGGACCGGCGCGGTCGAGGTCTGGGCGGAGACGTCAAACCGGATATACCGGTGGTCCGAGTATGTCTCCACCCCCTCCATGACGCGCCAGTCAACTACACGCGGTGTCAGAGCGGGGCTGGCGAACGAAATGTCCACCACGGACTCACCCTGCACCCGCACACACGTGGGGACAGAACCCCGGTTTAGGACGACCAGGCCTGTTTCCAGAGCCCAGTCCTCCACCAACCGACCCCGCTGGTTCGTGAGCCGGGAACCCCAAGCCATGTTCCAGGCGTTGAAGTCCCCGCAAACGACCACGGGGAGGGTACCATACCCAGCGACGACGGTCTTCAGCTCCCTGAGGGAGTCGTGAAGATCGGCGAGAGTTCTGTTCGGGGACAGGTAGACGCCTACCACTGCAATGTCCCCGAACCGTGCTGCCACGCAACCCCGACCCTTCGTGACGGCCTCGAGGGTCGGGGTACCAGCGGCGGCCGACGAGATAAGGGTCACCGAGCCGCTCAGGTCCTGAACCCAGTCAGCTCTGGGCAAGACAAAGTGCGGCTCGGAGACCACGGCGACGTTTATCGACCACTGCGCCATGCTCTGGAGCAACAGATCCTGAGCAGTGGCGTGCCTAGGGTTTCAATATAAGGCAAGCCCAAAAATTTTAACCAATTTCAAAAAAAGAAAGTTCAGTTTTGGACTGAGTATGTAAGTACCTACGTATGGATCATCGCAATTTTCTCATAAACTACTGGTTAGATACAATAAATTAAAAGTGAATTCATCAATCTTCTTTCCTATTTTTTATTCAATTTCACTCACTGAAGGCATGCTAGTACTAGATTGAATATAATAAACATATCAGCAATTGCATATCTCCGGTGGCTTTGAAAAAAGCCATTTAATTTGGTTCATTGCTTGAGGAAACAAAGTTATGGTAAGTAGTTGATTGCTTCCTAACAGGACTAACAGGTTACAGACAAAAAAAAAACAAAACATAAAGTTCCAAAGCAAAATTAAAAAAATACCTACATAGAATATAAAAAGGTATTTAAATTAATTATTTATATTCTAATAGGAATTGTCTATCTTTCTGAAATTATTAAATTACATTACAGCCGGAATAGTTAAAACAAGAAACACTAATTTTAACAATTCAGGAAAGGCATCTTTTCGAGGTTATTCTCATGAATGAAATCAATTAATTGCAAAACATTACGATCTTTTAGATCAGGACTAGAATACAGGCAAATCAATTAACTTTTTATTGTTTTTTTGTCGAAATAGTTTGCATAAATGTTAAATAATGAATCTAATCCCTCTGTAGGAAAATATGAGTAATTTATAAATATATACACTGATCTATTAAATTTTCGTTTATGCAATTTACTAGACTGAGAAATACACAGATTAGGCGTCGGTTTTAATGAAGAAATTAACTGTTTTTTCTGAGCAAAGTTCAAAGATTTTACCTTATCTTCGCCAATCAAAACTCGAACGCATTTTAAATCCTCACAAGGTACAATTAGCTCCATTGTTGTAGGTAAGTCACCAAAACAGTTACATATAACACTGGGAAAACTAAGAAAACACATAAAAAACTTACTAACTAAGAAAACAAATAAAACTGAAGTTAGTTGCACTCGAGTGTCAAAAACTATTTACGCAAAATTGTAGTGTTGTCATTTAGGCAAAAAAAGTCGCCAGGTATATGAAAAATCTAGCTAAATGTCGCATTTTTTTTACTTTTAAGTTAATGCTTGAATATTTAATTTCGTTATTTTAAAAAGTCGCTAGTTTTTACTGTTGCTAAATCTTAAAAAAAGTCTCCAAACTCGTTAAAAATCTCCAAAATCTCACAACGTTGCTAAAACGGCAACACTAAAGTGTGACAAACTGACAAGGTCACGCTTGCGCGGTCAACTTCATGCGCAATCCCGGCTTAAATCTTCTATACTGATCGATTTTTAGACGCAAAACGTCCTAAGTACTTATACGGCACATCGCTATGAGTGCGAAAGAGACATTGAAAGCCCGGTAAAAGCCGGTAAGTGTAAGCGAGATAGCTATATATAGTGCCGAGTGTAAGCGAAGCGCGCGAACAATCGCGATGAGTAATGCAGCGGGCGGGCCTAAGTAGATACTTTGTGTTATTTTGATAAGAATTAAGCACGCGAACTTTTAAATTGTTCGGGTTTGATATTGATTCTTATCGAGCATTTTAGTAAGGCATGCCGGGCTTTTGGGCTTGTATGAAGGGACCGCCACTGATCCTGAGCTGGGGCGCAGTGGTTGATATTCGCCTGGAGGAGACGTAATGGGGCCGTTATTGGCAGTCCATTGTCTCCTCCCTAGCCCTCTGAGAGGGCGCCGCCACAGCGGTAGCGGCGGCTACAGAAACCGCGCCGGCGGCCGAAGAAGCGGCTGCGGCGGCGGCGGTGGTGTTGGGGGGGCGACTCAATTTGGCCTTCACTTTGGCCGGGGGGTCGCAGGACCTGCTCCCAGCCCGGTGGTCGGCCTGCTTGCCTGCCGCCGCACATGCGTAACAGTGCGGCGCATTCCGGCACTCGGCAGACCTATGACCGGGCTTACCGCATTGGTAGCAGTGGTCACTGCGATCCACCTCCGCGGCACAGAAGGCCCCCACGTGGTGCCCCACGTGGCAGCGGAAGCACCGCAGAGGTCTGGGCTCCAGCAATTTTACCTGGGCGGAGACCCAGCCCACAAGAAGCCGTCGGCCCCCACTGGTGATGGCCTTGGCCGCCGGCACGGGGCAGCTTACCGTGACGGCTCGCATGCCCGTGCTGTCAGCGCGGATGGTGCCCGCCCGAACCTGTTCGGGCGTGCAACCGCCCACCCTGACGATGGCGGCCACCACCTCGTCCACCTTGACTGAGTCGTCCAGGCCCATGATGCGCATGTCGATGCACTTGGTGGGCCTGGACACTCGGGCCTCCTCCGCACTGAGGGCCACCCTAATCTTCTCGGCCAGGGTGTCAGCGACACTGGCCGAGCCGGGGACCTCCAGAATTCGGGCCCCCGTTAGGGTCTGCCTAATGCAGAAGCCCCCAGGCACTCCGAGCTCTTCAAGGTGGGGCAACACCGCCCGCCTTGCCTTCTCCATGACGGCGTCATAGTTCGCGCCCTTCTTTCCCGCTTCAGGCTGTAGTGTGATCACTACAGCCTCGGATTTCGGGGCGCGAAGTCTCGCCGCCATGGCCCGCTTTCGGCGCTCTTGGCGCTTTGCGCGCTTTTTGGCCGCCCTGCGCGCCTTGCCCGCGCTTTTCTTGGCGCCGACGACCGTCCAGTCGGCGCCAGACGATGGCTCTTGAGGCGGGGGAGGCGGCAGGCGCGGCTGAGTCGCCGCCCCCGCAATAGGAGCTCCCGCTGGTCTGGCAGCAGGCGCCACGGCACCCCTCGCGGGAGGAGCGGCCCGCGCCCGACGCTGCCCAGCCACCGGGGCCGGCCTCGCAGGCTCCGGCGCTGAGGCCCTACGCCCGGCTTGCCCCAACGGGCCCGCCCTGGGCGCAGCAGCCGTGGCCGCAGCGGCAGCGGCATAAGTTGCCGCTTGGCGCTGGCCGGAGGTCGCCAGTGGAGGGCGTAAGACTATGCCCTCCAGCAGGGACAGCTGCCGCTGGATCTGCAGCTGGAACTGTTGCTGTTGCTGCTGCAGCTGCTGCCGGAAGGCAGCCAGCTCCGACTGCACCAGCGTCAGCAGCTGGCTCCCTGCCTCAGGCTGGGGCTGGGGCTGACTTTGCCCCTGCCCCTGCCCGGGACCCCCTCCGACGGCCTCCCGCCGAACGGCTCCAGGGCCCGCGGGCCCGGCCCGAAGCTCGGCCCGGAGCTCGGCCCGCAGCTTCGCCACACTCTTGTCCAAGGCCTTATCGAAGGCCTCGGACAAAGAGGTGGCGTGCTTCAAAACCGTCTTCGCCTTGGAAGACGGCTTTGCGAGCCTCTTGCGGCCCATGTCGCGCAGCGCCGCGACCATCAGCTCGCCGAAGGACCTGCGGGCCTCTTCGGCGGAGTCCGCCCCAGTGTCTGGCGCGCCACCGGCCTGACGCGGCGGGCGCTCTCCAGCGCCGACCGCACCAGGGTGGCGCCCCTCCGCAGCCAGCTTTTCAGCTCGCTGAGCGGACTCCTGCGCAGTGAGCCCCCTGCCTCTACCTCGGCTTTGGACCCCACCGCGACTGCCGGTGGGGATCTTTGGGGCCGAACCCTTCTCATTATCGGAGGACGATTGCCCGTCCTCCGATTTGGTGCGCTTCCGGAAGGAACGCGAGTCCCTTCCGGAGTTGCCCACCAACTCCTCCTCCATCTCCGAGCCTGAGCTCCTTCTGGACGCAGCGTCGGACTCCGACCGCTCGTCACTCTCCGAAATTTGGGTTTTAAAAAATTTAGAATTCTGCATTTTTGTTCCCACGAGTATGAACTTTGTGTACTGGCTCAAATACATGGTTCGCACTAGGGACTAATTAAGCTACCCATTAGTCAAGCTTACAACCTCCCTCACGGTGCGCCGCCGCTTGGAGGTTTGGGGTGATTTTTTATAGAGGTTGTCTTCCTCGCGGCCCGGGCGGTTAAGCCAAGGCCCTCGACCCCCATCGAAAGTCAGAAACATGACCTTGGACAATCTTTGGGGCTACGAGTCTAGCGGTGGCAGAAGGAGGAGGAACTCTTCCTCCTGCCTGCCCGATGGCAGGGTGAGTGCACACCGAGCCCGCTCTTACCTCGTCGCTGTGCCCTCTGCTAAATCAGAGGGACACGCGTTGAGGCGTTACTCCCAACAGAATATTCGCAAGCCGCCATCGAGCACCCTTAGGCAGGGATTGCCCAAGGGTGGGTCGATGGCGGCCTCCCGGGGTGCACCGTCCCGCAGACTGGTCTTCACTCCGGACGTGTCCGCAAGGGAACTCCAGCCTGCGGGCGCTCGAGGAGGTTTTCTGTCATGGCACCCCTGGCAGAAAGGCTAGTATACTAATAAATATTAAAAAAATAAATACGAAAAAGGTAAGGTATGTTGGACGAGAAGACATCGCGCAGCTTTTCGAACGCTCCCCGTCTCTCTTTTCACTCGCCAAGCAATAATAATCTTCGGAAAATATCCTTCTCTATCTAAAGTAAATTAAAACATAGCCCGTACTGGAAGGTGTCACTATCAATAATAATCTGTGAAATATTGTGTTCCTAATATTTCTACGATGCATCTGAGCTTTGGAATCGGAGGCATGGCCGATTAGAGGCGTTCGACGCAATCGAAACGAAACAGTCGTAACTTGGCTCGGCTTTTGGCTTGGCTTGGCTGATCATTTATTTATTTATTTTTATTTAAATAAAAAAGCCTTATATTTCCTACTAAAATTACACAAATAAACTTGATTCTAATTTTATCTGGCAGATACAGGAACCATTATTATTATTACCGTACTAAGTTCGACGAGAAGACACCGCACAGCTTCCCGAACGCTCCCCGCCTCTCTTTTCACTCGCCAAGCAATAATCTTCGGAAAATATCCTAGTATATCTAAAGTAAATTAAAACATAGCCCGTACTGGAAGGTGTCACTATCAATAATCTGTGAAATATTATGTTCCTAAGAGATTAATATTTGTACGATGCATCTGAGCCCAGGGCTATTGCTGGATATTACACGTTGGACATTTTATAGATAATAGACATGGTATGATCGAGATGAATTGTTGCAATTACTGTGTAGGATTAATAATGAAAAGATTTTCCATTACAAGTAATCAGACGATTTAAATTAATAGTACCCTGCGATTAAGTTGAACTAAAATGGTCATCGTTGCTATGGTTATGGTTGGATTGAAACCCGAAAATTTGTTAACTGCACATTGAAAATCGGTCGCCATTTTGATTCAAATTATATGCCGCGTATTGTACTTTATATCTGAAATCAAAAACTAGCAGAGCTCGTGGTTTCTTCATGTCATCAAAGTCAAAAACTCAAAATCGCGCTTTTGAAACGTCAAGTCTCTGTCCTAAAAAGAATGATGCTAATTGCACATTCCAAAGCGTAGGTCTCTATGGAGAAGAATGTGCAAGAAACTCCATGGACACTCTTTTCAATTATGTTATGTATTACAAATATCTCGGTTGTTTGTATGTTTCTTGTTGTTGTTGTCTATCATTTTAATCAAAAGAGATCAAACATGATCTCCTGTGGAAGATTGTTTGATTTTTCAGCAATTGACGTCTCCTGACTCCTACCTTAATTCCTGGGGGACAAAGAGACAATTCATTAGATGCCCATGACCTGGTCATTGGTCCACCTTCCAACGCTGTGTCTTCAGGTACGCAGGCACCACTTATTTGTTCTTGAATTCTGCTAGTCCTACCCACTGCCAAAGAATCAGACAAGTGCTGTCCCTATCCTTTCAAGTACCGTAATCAGAGAAATAGAAAGACAGCAGGCGGTTCTCAAGAGTGTAAACTTGCTTAAAAAGGAATAAAACCACTATCTGTGTCAGACTTTTACTGACAAAAAAACCACTTCTGTTCTTTATTTACTTTCGTTCCAGGGCCCCAGGTGTAACGTTTTCCTAGTAGGTTTCAACCCAGCTGGATCCCAATAGTTTGCTGACAATTCCTTGAGGCGCGCGTGAAACGATACTCGCCGTTGACGACTTAAGCCTGTTCGGGGCGGTTACCGGACGGTGCGCTACTCATTACTCACCGTCCCCAAGCCCGGAACAGATAACTCATTTTTAAATGGATCCTACGTTTCAAGCCATCAATATAAATTCAAAATAACCCCAAAACATCTCCACCCTAAGCTTTTAAACGTAAGTTATATATTTATATTTGAGACACTTTCGCAATTGGTGGGCGTCCCCAATAACTATAAAATAAAAATAAAAACGTCTTTCGAGTCTAGACGAGCGGCGAGTGGCGGGTTAAACATGCATGAATTACTGTAGGGGACTGTAGCAGCCATAGGGTTATGGGTATAATATATACCTATATATAAATACGTAAAAAAACCGTTAAGAACGTTGCGTTTTTCCCTGAGGAGTTGGCGAGAGCCGGTACTACCCTCTGTAATGTGTTAAGCGCTGACACGCTTGCGTAAGCTTTTAGAAAAACTTTTGAAACTATTAATAGATATAAACTTATAAAAAGGTACAATTATTTGTGTTCCTGGAGTCTGTTTTTCTAAGAGCTACGGTGTATGAATTGTCAGCCCGTAGGGACCCAGCATTGTCGAAGCCTACTGGGCCCAAGGATTCGCTTCTAAAAGGAAGTCTCGTCCCTGGTATAAAAGGCAATGTAGGAACAAGGTAGGTTTTTAGTCAATAAAAGTCTGAAACTATCTCCTGTTCCGCTCAAGGGCGGGTTACATAGATGATTTTTACCTAAACAAAAAAAAGTTCTGATAGATCCTCATAATACTCAAACTAGAGCAACGCGAAAGCTAATTTCGTCAAAAAAAAAAAAAACATTTACGCCTAGTGAAGTGAAATATTTATCGATATAATCCCGGGATTATATGCGGTCGCACGCACTGCCCGGGATTAGACCGGGTCGCCGCGGTTACGGGATTCAGCTATCTTTCGAGACAAATTAGTGTTTGCCAGGGGACAGTCGGATTCATGTTTAATTTGCGAATTAGTTTGTCATTTGTTTATTTCTGTGGTTTCGCCCGGAATCGCGTTGGCTTTCGGATTGTCACGCTATATCTAATTGATCTGAATGATTTACGAAAGGGAGCTACATAGTGCTATTACATGGTAGGTATGTGAGAAGCTTATGTACCTAAATGACTAATGGTTTGACCAATATATTTCTTAATGCGTTATGGGTTTTCTTATTAATATATTTGACCATCGACTTATATCGTAGCGATAGACAAGCACGTTCATACAAACTATTTGTCAAAATACTGAAAAGTTAATACAAAAGTTCGCTGCAGCGCTTCATTGGCATTATGTCGTCTAACAAAACTTTTAAAACTTACAGCGCTCTCACACTGCGTGAACGTCAAAACTGCACTACATGTCATCAATGTATAGGGGTATGGATCACCTAAGTCAAGTAAAGTGATAAAAGTTCACGTCTGAAAGGAAGGCTCTGGCCCTGGTATATATGGCAACGTAGAAATGGGGTAGGTTGTTTAGTCAGTAAGATTCTGACACTGTTTCCCGCTCCACCCAAGGACCCGATTCGTCATTGGATGATTTTTACCAACCATAAAAAAACACCTCGCTGCCATAATGACGTATTCTTTCATATAGCCAAAGTGTTATACATATCGATTTTACCTTATATGATCAAAAGATAAACCAAAATAAGATTGCCGACTCCCATTGTCATCATTTTCTCCGATAAGTATGAGAGTTCAACTGTCTTCTAAGCGTCCACCAACAAATAATAAGATTTTCCTCACGCGGCTTCCTTATTACCAAAAATATCTTTTCCCTGTACAAATTCTCGAATGTTTTGGTCACAATTTTATTTATTTAAGCATCTCTTTGTTGTTGATCACAAACGCAGTTGGCGAGCGCCATTGTGGTAGATTGTATCGACACGGTCCCGCGTTTAATCCTTTAATCCCGGGGTCCGGGACTCGCATCGACCGCACTACAAGACAGCGGTTTTTGTTGTGATGTTAAGGACGTATAAGTGGACTTGTACCCATATTCATGCTTGATTTCTTTGTAATTTTATCGTGTAGAGTAAATCTAAAGACTGGATAATTTCAAATGGATAAAAACAATCGTAGGCAAGTGTGTGTGTTCCAAAAGTAAGCGAAAAAAATTCAATTCCGGTTGTTTTTCGAGGAGTGTGCATCGGAATTGCATAATTTAATTCCGCCTAGCCCGTTCCATCATCGGACCACCAGACGTACGGCGTTGCGCCACCAGTACATGGTGGACATCCCTCATATACGTACAAAACGTTTTGGCAACACATTCATTGTGCTTACAGCAAAGGAGTGGAATTCCTTGCCGGAGTCTGTTTCCTGATGGTTACAATCCGGGAATCTTTGAATCTATAGTGAGTAGGTTACTTCTAGGTAAGAGCGCTCCATCGTCGACCGCATCTTCGCTTTCCATCAGGTGAGATAGCGGTCAAGCGCAAACCTTTGATTATATAATGTCGCGCAAACCTATAATCAATAAAAACAAAATGTGTTAATTCAGACACTGTGTGCAAATATATAGTATTAATGAACCCAAACACGATAAGGTTGAGTTGTTTTATTGCTGAGCTCCTATGGCTACCTTCCAGCTCCATCATCAGATCAGCTTCATGTCATCATAACATTGCGTTGTTATGTGATTTACACCTGCATGCAAAAAAGCAACTCAATCGGGTAAAGAAATCTGCTTCAAAATTGAGTTGCAAGATCTGAGCCGAACATAGTTACATTGCAAGCTAATAAAAAGCTTGTAAAAAAAATTGGTGTTCGAACGAAACCATGAAACAAAACTAGTACAATACACCCGCAAACCCAATAAAACTGACTCAACACAACTAAGGTATACACTATTTAAAACCCCTGACTGGAGTCATTCGGGCTAAATGCACCACAATATCCTCCTACCCTCATATCGCTTGAAAAAAACATTCCTATGCAAAAACGTTAGTATCTGGCCGGCCGTAAAGGGAGGCAGACGCGGCGGTGCTCAGCGAAATATACAAATTCTGTTCACTTCATATTTGTATGAGGGCTCTTAGTTTTCCGTTTATTTCGTTTTGAATTAATTTGGGATTTGTCGCAGGCTACAATATTGTAGACCTGGAAATTATTTTGTTAGTAGTATCTCCATCAGTATTACGTGAAAAGATCGACGGCCTTTTTTATGGTGGGAAAAATAATCTAATGACAAATCCCGCCCTTAGTCGGGGCGGGAAACAGTGTCAGACTCTTACTGACTAAACAACCCATCCCATTCCTTCTTAGCCCTCATACCGGGGTCGGACCTTCCTTTCAGAAATCGGACCGGGACCCCAGTAGGCTTCGGCCCTGCAGTGGGGCCTCTAGTTCACTGACAAGTCCTCTGCCTCATGCCCTATATCGTTTATTCAACTAAAACTTTTTAACGCTATTAGGTAATCAGAGACTTACTGCAATCCCACCTGATGGTAAGCAGTGATGCAAGCGTTGATGATGAAGCGCAATAGTTTATTAACAGTCTATTCACTCCAGTCTTAAAAATACACCTAAATTATAATCGGACGGGATGAATAGCAGGCAAATTGTTCCATGGTTTTAATATAAGACATTACTGAAGACAATAGTGTCCGGAACTTCGGAAGTAGGACCAGTAAGTTATATTCGCCGGGAGAAGCAAACGTGTTACTACTACTAGTAACAATAAGAATAGGATCAATTGACAGGATTGCCATGTTCTGACGTCACGATTTACTGTCAAATCGAAGATATTTTTGCGAAACTGAAGAACTCAGAGATGAGTGAAATTGAAAAACTTGATTCTGATTAAACTTTTTTTCGTTCAAAGTTAATTTTTTCGTAAATAAACTGGATTTTATAAATATCTTGCCTCAATTTTACTGTAAATCGTGACGTCACAACATGGCAACCGATCCTATTTTCATTTGGAACGCATTGTACATAGTTTGTTTAAACACGTTACATTTTCAAGCGTCTGGCTCCAGTTTGGCTGCAATAGGGGAGGGAAGTATCCCGCGGTGAAGGAAACAGTGGAAAAATGGACGAAAATACATGTGGGGGTAGCAAGAGGAGAAAAATAAATTATCTACTTCAAAATGAAAAGCTTTATAAAGAATCAGTTTAAAAAAAAATTACTTAATAATGATTATGTACAAGATTCACTTTTTTGGGGTTGATAAACTTGAAATGGTTTCTCGCTTGGGCGGAGTGAGGGAGAGTCAGTCTTTTAACTGTCGCAAGAAAATCGAGTGGGTACGTAATATGTGATAGTTTAGTACGCGATCAGGACCTAATAATTTAATCATTAACATTATTTACACTACACGTGTAGTAACAAAATTACATAGTGAGTAAAAGTCTAACACTTACTTAAGTGTTAGACTTTAACTCACTAAAACCCACCTGTGCTCCTTCAGTTATCATTTGCGTTCCAAGTCCTCGGAAACGAAAAATATGACACTGCGCAGGTAATAAACGCAACGGGAGAGCGCGCGGGCTCACGCTTTACGCAGAGTTGGCCCTTACAAAAAATACTAGACTTTTAAACATGTATCTGTACGCAACATATCTTAAGCAATTTCCTCCTGCCAATCTTCAAATGGTGTTTCCTTTAGTCCATAAAAAGCCTTGAGGCATATATTATAATTTACTATAGGACGTGTTCGTATTCGCCCGGTTTACGAGTTTTGCCGTAACATGAAGTAGGTAAAGCGAAATGCATTTTATAACTGTTTGATATATTCCCATATTTATACATGAATATTATTTATGAGTCGAGTTGGGCCTTTTACTGTATTTTTTGTAGGACAGGTCAGAAATACTCGTAAATGGTTTTGTCAGCGAATTCATAAATAATTGTCATACTCAATTTTTGTCACGATTTTTTGAAGATATACGTACTTGGATATAAAAGTTATTTTTTTGTTTTCATTGGTGTCAGTACGGCCCTCGGATCTTGGCGACTCAGAAGTTAGGCTCTGCGAATTTTAGAGCTTGACAACTAGTTAAAAAATTTAACAAATAATTGCAATTTGTAGTTGTTATTGCTATTAAAAACTGTTATTGGCACTTGTTTATTTAAAACCTGTATATTCAGACTGGGGCCAATACTTCCTTTCAGAAAGAGACCCTGAGCCCCAGTAGGGTTCAACCCTTTTGCAGAGTCCCTACGGTTTTGCTGACAACTCCTTCAGGCACGCGGGAACAGAACGTGCCGTCGACGACTTGGCTTGGTTCGGACTGTCACCAGATGACTGGACGGCAAGCTACTCATTGCTGACCATCCGCAAACCCGCGGGCACTTATTATGCGTGCGTTAAAAACATTTAACTCAACATTGACAGGCCACCCAAACCTAGTACACCTATTAACTTTAGACTTATTTATTCTCTTCAAGTATTATTAAATGAGAATGTTGAGCCCTATTGAAGCCCAGAATCTATTTCTGAAAGGAAGGCTTGGCCCCATAGCGAAAGGCAAATAGGAACGAGTTCTCGGGTGTTTAGTCAGTAAGAGTCTGACACTGTTTCTCGCTTCGCACAAGAGCGGGATTGGTCATTGGATGATTTTTGCCCACCATGAAAAAGTATACAACAGCTTAATTAACTAAACTATCATAAAAACTTAAATAACAACTGCCATAAAAGCTAAATCACGACGACCATAGCTCAAAAACCTTTGCATCGCGGTCAAATTAAAAAAAAAAACTAATAAACACGGTGACTCGGCATGACTAACATCTGTTGAATGGAACGAACGGATTCGTTTCGTTCACTCAAAAGTTCAAAGTCATTCAGGATATATCATTTATTGGGACTTCAAAGCGAATTATTTTTAATTAATGAATTGAATTTGTTATCCTTTGGTTTTATAATGAGGTGTGGACGTAGATACTATCCTCAGTTCCTTAAAAAAATATTGATGCTTAAATTTAACACCAGAGGGAAGAAAGCGTTGTCGAGGCAGGCTTAGAAAGAGGTGGCGGGACGATTTAGACGCGTACCGAGACGACTGGTTCGAGACAGCGCGGGAGAAGAAGGTTTGGAAGGACTTGGGGGAGGCCTATGCCCAGCAGTGAGACAGTTAGTAGGTTCACCAATAGGCAGAGTGGCTTATAAAGATTATACAGTGTTATCACTGTATATGACAACTTGCAGGAATAGAGACAAAAATATACCTATACATCAGCATCACGTTCACAGACAAGCTTGTGGCTTTTAATCCAGAAACAGCCCTAAATTGAATTCGTCCATCTAACCCATAAAGCGTGGTAGAACCGCTAGTAATTAAAACACCCGGCCAATGCAGACAATATCCATAACTTACCACTGTCACGTCACTCGCGTTAAAACGTCAAAAACAGCGAACTACGCCGGTTTACTGACGGAACCGGACGTTTCGTATAAAGTCAGATTTATGACTTGTACTGCGACATACGCTAGCTTTTGATGTGCGAATAAATTATAATGTTTTAAGTTTTCATGCGAACGATCTTTTAAGTTTAATTACTTGGCATGTAAAACTGAGGTTTTAATTTTTCTGCAGTCTTCTAGATGTGTCTTGATAAATGATATTTTTTTGCAAGTTAGTTTAAATTCTTGAGTCTTGCGCGAACGCCGGCTTTCGCCACCTATATAGTCTTTCTATTATATCTTTAATTACAGTAAGTATTCAAAAGATTAATAACATTTTTACAGGTCATATATTTTTCGCCAGTTTAAAACTAGATTAATGCTGGTGTTTCCTATCTAACTACCCTGAGATTCTTCTCAGGGTCATCAGATAGGAAACACCAGTAGGTATCAATCTAGTTTAGCTTAGTTACACCGAAACAAACTCAAGGGTCGAAGTCGCTTTTAAAACTCTTGAGCGTCTTCCTATTATGTCTCTAATTACGGTACTCAACAGGTTCAAGTTCATACTGTAAATATTATGCACTAGCTTTTGCCCGCGGCTTCGCCCGCGTGGTATTGGGGTTGGGGTTTCCGGGAAAAAAAGTAGCCTATGTCCTATTCCGGAGTGTATCCTTTGCCTGTGCCAAATTTCATCCAGATCCGTCCAGCCGTTTTGGCGTGATTGAGTAACAAACATCTAAACATCCAAACATCGTAACTTTCGCGTTTATAATATTAGTAAGATTAGTCAAAGCAAATAAGGACCACGCAGATGTTATTGCCATTATCATACATGACATCTATATATCATGGTATATATCAATACAAAATGAGGAACTAACTGGCTGACTGTCCTAGTCGCCATTTGTCATTCCATCAACGTAATAAAAATCAGTTGCACAGACATAAAAAAAGAAAAAAATTAAGAAAGATAAAAAAAGGAAAAAAAGCACATAGTTTAAAGAAAGCGTTTTTCTGGAAAAACCTATCAACGCGCGGGCGAAGCCGTTGGCACGGGTTTGTTCTTTCATAAATAATGTGACACCACTTTTTCAAAGAGAAAATGAGGTGTGTGTGACTGTATAAAATAAAAATGGATTTAATTTTTAAATTGCATAAAAATTACTTTATGCACTTAGTAAATTAATAAAAGGTCACACGTCAGGAACATTATTGTCATAGGACATGCAATAATGTACTGAAATAGTACATTTTGATACAAGTGCAGGAAGTTTGTCATTGCGACCGAGGCGAAATTCGCACGAGCCGTAGGCGAGTGTGTCATGTAGCCGAGGGCTGCAATGACAAATCTGCACGTGTGTCAAACGACGTTTTTCAATACACTTACGAACATATAATACTTAAAAAACACTTACTTCCTTTGAAAATTACGACGCATTTTTGTTAATTTCTTACTGAAGAAAAATTTCCAAAGTTGCCGTACATTTTAGATTTAGATTGCAGCAAGCTATAGTAAAGCAAAATATCTGAAGGCAGCGGCTTATTGTCTAAAAAAATCTCTTATATCTTACATTCAACATATTTTTCACAACTACCAATAAATAAGTTACATAATAAGACTATAGACTTTTTCCCGCGCTTATCCTTTGCAGGATGAAAAAGAAGCAAAGACATCAAACCGCTATACATCCTACTTAATATTAAGAATAGAAATTCAAATATTTTTGAATTTAGAACACAGATAAATGTTAATTTGTTGTTAATAACAAATTATTGCATAAATAATCATGTTTATTTATTATATTCTGTTAAAAACACGATTTAAATTTTAATTAAATATTAAAACCTCAAAATTCTGCACCTCATTGCTTTAAAAAAAAAATAATTACGCTTGACCGTGACGATAAGGAGGAAAAAAAAGCCCTTGGTATGATAAATGAAACAAAAGCACGCGGGTGATATACGTGTCATGTCGAACCTAATTATAGTGCGATAAGTGGCAGTTTTCGAGTAAGTGTATTGAAAAACAATAAACTGTTTTAATACTATAAAAGGTGGACCACACGGTTGCAATCTAGCGTTCCATAGCCAAGGTCACCTTGGTTTGTGTTGCTGCTACATGGATGGAAACCACGTGACACGTTCGAAATTCAATCACTATCGTTGAGAAAACGCACTTTACAACCACAATCAAGGACGCTTAAGGTCATGGTTTACATCCACCGTCTACACGGATTGAAACTTAAACGGGATAGTGGTAGATGTGAATGAAACGGGAAAAAACACAGACTATACTATATTAAAGCATGTTGTTGCGGCTATGCATGTGAAATAAAAATGTTCGTCAACTATCACTTAACATCGACTAGTCTCAACCTAAGCAGAGCTTGTGTTCTGAGTCCTAGACAACTGATATACATACTTATATATTTCTAAATATAAGCCTATGCCCAGCAGTGGCTCGTCGCTCGGCTGACATGATGATGATGATAAATAAATTACACCCAGACACAGAACAAATGATCGTGCTCATCACACGAAACATTTGTCCTGGGTGGGAAACGAACCCATGACCTCCCGCATAGCAGTCAAGGTCACTAACTACTAGACTGACAGACCAGTTGAACATACATATCGATGTAGCTAAAATATAATAAAAATGTTGATAAAAAAATGATCATAAGACTAAAAATAGTTAAAAAAAAAAACGTATTACTTTCCAAACAACACATCTCATACATATCTCCGTGATGAAGTAAAGGATTTACGAACAGCCCAAAAGATTTATACCGACGCAACTTGCGGGGCGGACGTTTAGCGGAAGCTCTGATTTACAACTTTCACCGCAGCACGCCTAGACTTTGATGTGCCGCCACATGATATTATTATAACTGTTTATTACTTGACTGCGTTTTTGGAGGAATATTAAAGTGAGTGACGTTTGGTTATGGTTTTATTTATTTATTTATTTAAACTTCATGTACAGTAGTGGTACATAGGCGAAGTTAATGCAATAAACAAGGCATTCTCTACCAGTATTTTTTGTTTGAATGTCTTTTTTTTTAATTTTATTTATTTAGGTAAATATAAACAGTAACAAGTTTTCAATAAAAATATATTTTTTCATAACAAGCTTTTATAGCGGTGGTCTATACTTATATAATTAAAAACTCGTCAAGACGATTCACACGAGCCCAAACTCGACGTGGTTGTGCCGTTTAATTACAGAGTTCCTATAGCTACCTCGCGATTCTATCATCAGATCAGCTCCATGTCATCATAATATTGCATTGTCATGCGATTTACATACATAGTTACATTGCAAGCTAATAAAAAGCTTGTAAAAATAAAAGAGCACAACACAACGGTGCTGTTTATTTCAAACGAAGCTTCCACCTTTTTTGTTCGTTTTGGGACATAAAAAATCGTCGCCATTGTCCCACGCGATTGCGTAAGACATCAGGACTATATTGTATTTATTAGCAAGATTGTCTATGAATAATACGATTTCCGTTACGAAAAGACACGCCCTCTTTGCCGCGATTTCGTACATTGACCTCACTCAGGCACCGCCGCGAATCCGATCCCGATTTCCGGCCACCGTAGGCGCGACGCACGGACTGTGAGCAACAACAGTCCGGACCAAGCCCATTCCACGATGCGGACGGCGCGCACTGTTCCCGCTCGCCTCAAGGAGATGCCAGCAAATGTAGAGGCCCAACTGTAGGGCCGAAGCCTACTCGTCCTGGGGCACCGATCTGGTTTCTGAAAGGACCCCGGTATGAGGGCTAAAATCATTCTTAGCCGTCATACCGGGGTCGGACCCAACCCATTCCTATGGGTTGGGTCGTTTAGTCAGTAAGAGTCTGACACTGTTTCCCGCTCCGCCCAAGGGCGGGATCAGTCATTAGATGATTTTTTCCACCGTAAAAAAACTTAACTCAGGCACATGCTATGAGGAATGAAAGGGCAATAGATTTATTGGGCCCAAAAACTTTGAGGGAAACGGTTCGAGAAAAAGATTAAATAGGAGCCCAGCTCAGCGTGTCGCGTGTGTCTGCATAAACCTCGATACTGCACTCAGTGGCGTAACTGGCAAATTTATTGGATAGGGCCCCAAATAAAATCATCTCATTGTATTTAAATTTTACCTAATAAATTTTGTAATTTTGAGTTACTTGTTCTGAGCCCATGGCTTCTTATCTTAGACTGGAGGCCCCGTCATACCGGGGGCCCGTGGCGTTTAGCCAGTCTTGCCACCAAGCTACGCCACTGACTGCACGGCAAAGATATGATGTTCGTTCAGCTTTCCAAATAACTAGACGATAACATCAAAATCTAAACATCGTATAACCGCCAGACGTCGAAATAGTCAATCAATTAGATGACTTGCGAATAGCTAGGACAAACTGTGGGGACGAACGTCACAATGTTGCCATATGTCGCTAACTAGCTCGTGTACGCACTGGGTGGTTGAGACGCAGCTGTTTTTGTCCATCATCATTACAAAGTATAAAACAAAGTTGCTTACCGCTGTCTGTATGTATGCTTAGATCTTTAAAAATACGCAACGGATTTAGATGCGGTTTTTTTAATAGATAGAGTGATTCAAGAGGAAGATTTATTTGCATAATATATTCAATATATTTACCCGTGCGAAGCTGGGGCGGGTCGCTAGTGTTATATAAATCAACGATTGTCAAATCAGTGGTCTACTGCGAATCGAAAACGGAATCTAGTTTAACTGAAAGTCGTAAAAGTTGTACTTGTTTCAAATACAAGGCTTTGTACTTCATCATTATTTCAGAAGAGGTCCACAGCTGGACATCGGCCCCTTTCTAGTGTGAACGCTAGGAACAGTTCTGTGCTTCTCGCATTTACCACATTCCTACAACCCTCGCCAGGTCATTGGTCCAGCTTGTAGGAATCCTTCCAATGCTGCGTCTTTCGCTGCGCGGTAGTAATTTGTTCAATATTTGTATTGTTGTTGACATTGTTACAGTGGCTGATATATTACGAGCACGAGATTTTTTTATAATAAAAGATTTATTTTCACAGTTTATTTATCCTCTAGACAAAAGATCCCTTTATCGCCCTATAGCAAAAGAAATACAAAAAAAAAATGACATACTTTTCCTATAAAAAAAAAAACTGCTTCGAAAACGTAGCGTTTTTACAACCTAGTGCGTACATCAAACAAAATAACAACGTTTTCTAATACCTTGTAGAAAGGGGTCAAAAACGCTCCGTCACAATAGTTAGCCGTATAATTGATTGAGCCGTTTGGCTTACATGTAATTTTCGACGCAAGGGTCCCCGGTTCGATTACTGTGCGATGTAATTTCTATTGTGAGTGCTCTAACTAAAGGACTTCATGAGTACTGGGATGATGCTTGTGATTTTATTGTTGCTATAATTTTTTTTTCTTTTTGGCTGGCGTTTGACCAGTATCTCACCTGATGGTAAGCGATGATGATGAACTTGCAGACGATGAGCAATGAGTATCTCGTCGTCTAGCCGTCCGGTAACCATTCGAACCGAACCGTTAGTGTACAACGCGCCTCAAAGAGGAGGAGGATTAAGGTGCTGATAGACCTGAGCATTCACTTGTAACAGAACATCGAGCATTCGCCGTTTTTATATTTGTCGAACTGAACTACGAGCCGAGCCAAGTATAGAGCCAAACATTGTTACGAACATTTACATGAGCACTCTAGCGAACGAACTGTCCTTCTCTAGAATGCTCGCCAGAACACTTGATAGAATGCTCGCTAAAACGCTCTCTTTATTTTTCTGTAATGTAACATTCGCAAGAATGCTCATTACAAGTAAATGTTCAAGTGTATCAGCACCTATTTTTATTTTTATTCTACATAGGCTCGTGTTTGACCACAATCTCACCTGATGGTAAGCGATGATGTGGTCGACGATGGAGCACGCTTTTAGGAGCCATGCAGGGACGAAGCTTACTGCGGCCATAGATTGACTTCTGAAAGGGTAACCTATGATTCTAAAACGCAAAGAGGAACTGAAAAAATATATTAATTTATTTTATTTAACAATTCATGCACACACTAGATAGTAAGAGAAAATATACAGAAACAGGAGAATAAGTTTAAAGGTGATGCTTATTTCTATAGAAATCTCTTCCAACTTACCTGCGAAAGGAGAATTGGTGAAAAAGAGGTGAAGATAAACGATGTCAAAAATAAATTGCATATTTAATTAGTAACTGTAATACTAGTACTTTTATTCTTTTTTTCCTACCATGTTTACACTCGTGTGTACTTTTATTCTTTTTTTCCTACCATGTTTACACTCGTGTGTAAACATGGTAGGAAAAGAATAAAAGTACTAGTATTACAGTTACTAATTAAATATGCAATTTATTTTTGATATCAGTCAGCAAAAGTCTGACACTCTCTCTATTTCCACTCAAAGCGAAAGATGATTTAACACAGAAAAAAAAGGATTAAAACTGTACGCACAGACAATAGGTACAATAAAAAACCCAAATAAAAGAAATAAAGAACAAAACACTTAAATTTTTAGGTCTCCCCCGTAAAGAAGCGTGTCGTGTCTTCCGACTATTTAAAAAGGTAGTAATTTTTCGTGTGCGAGGGTTCCGCACCTTGTCCTTGGGGATACCGGGATGTAATGGCATGTCTCACGCATCAACGTAAGTAGGGATGCCTCTATGTTTATAGATTAGGATGCTGCGGTAATGTTGAGAATTATTCTTTGTGGGTTCTTTATAAAATGTAATGAATTTATTAACCTATCTAAAAAGAATGCTTTGGCCTGAATGATTATGACACGAATATAACCTACACTAATATAATAAAGAGGTAAAGTTTGTTTTTTGTTTGTAGGAGGTAATCTCTGGAACTACTGGTCCGATTGGAAAAAATTTAGCAACAACAGAAAGCTGCTTTACTCCTGAGTGACATAGACTGTATTTTATGTACGCGGGCGAAGCCGCTGACAAAAGCTAGTATAATAGAAATTAATAAATATTTTTCCTTTTTTCAACTGATTGTTCAAAAGAATATTTTCCAACAATTCTCAATCTACAAGGTTCTACTGTTTCCCTCCGCTCCCCACGGAACCCCATACCGGAGCCGTGTCCAGCGACAATATGTCGCCGCATCGAATTATTGGACCCCAGCTCTGCCCACCCCGCGTGATTAATGACGCGCCATCCACCACTACGCGATTAAACATTTATGTTATTACAACTCACATAGTTATTGGAAGCACAATAAACTAAATAAAACAAGAATATCTAACTTTAGTTTCGGAAGTCAACGCTTTTATCATGTACTTTTTTTATGGTAGGTAAAAATCATCAAATGACGAGTCCCGCTCGTGGGCGCAGCGGGAAACAGTGTCAGCCTCTTACTGACTAAACTCCCTTACCTTATTTCCAGATCCCGGTATAACGCTTTCGCACAAACCCTCGGCTCCAGGAGGATGTACTGTTAGATTTTGCATGCGGTGAAAGTAAGCTTCCTTCTTCATACAAATTTTGGACCTTCCTATTATTCCTATAGGGGATGATTAGTGCTCGTCTACATCATAAAAGAAAACCTTGTACAAAGTTTCACACTCTTTCTCTAAAAAAAGGGGCTTGCGAACGGTGACCATTGGGTAGCTCGCCGTCCGGCGGTCTAGGAAAAGACCGGACCAAGCTTAGTCACACACACAAGGAATGGGGTGGGTTGTTTAGTCAGTAAGGGTCTGAGACACTGTTTCCCACTCCGCCCAAGGGCGGGATTCGTCATTAGATGATTTTTCCCACCGTAAAAAAAAAACTCTAAAAAACTGACAACACTATTTTGACCTATGCATGCAGTAAAAGAAGCGAACGACAGAATTTCTCTAACAATTTTCTTACCAAAAATCACCGTGTCACGTCACGTAAAGTGACTTTCCCTATTTCTTCCATTGCCCTTTTGACATTACACATAAAGGCACTTTTAAACTATTGTTGTACACTCGGTGCCACAATAAAAGGTCCAGTGTTCGCCACAAATGTATGATTGATTGTTGTGTACCTTTTTTTGGCCTACAATGTAGTTATTTCATTACACGTCCTTACGATACATTTTACCCTTAGCTCGGTATAACTTTTTATATGCTTACGTCATAATAATATATTTGTGAGTCGGCTAAAAGTTTTTTCTTGATTTTATAAATCGCTGTATTAGTGTTATTTGTCCATCTGCTTCTAGTTCGGAAACCCAGGTAACCTCCGTGGAATGGTCAGTAATACTAAGGCTTTGCTGGCCTTCCTCGAGGCGCTGGGGTGGATCGAATGACGCATTTATCCCACCCGTACGCGAAATACGCGCTTTAGACGTGGAGTTGCGGACACCAGCCCGATATACTATACAATAGTTTTATTTATAGCTAAACAGAAATAAATGGGTTGCATTTGCTACGAGTACGTTTAATGGAACAAATAAAAATCTGAAAACCCAAAGATTTTGTGATTGCTTAGCTAAAATAGCAATCACCAATCATTTGAGTTGATGAATTTACTGAGGTACGTAAGAGTCCGATGAATCGCCGAACTTAAGCGGCAGTCTAGAAGTTGGAACAATGTAAGGGTTTCTTTTTATGATGGGCAAAAATAATCTAACGTCATCGCCCGCCTTTGGGCGGAGCGGGAGATAGCGTCAGACTTTTACTAACTAAAAACCCAACTCGTTCCTTTTTAGCCCTACATACCGGGGCCGGACCTTCCTGAAGACATGCGCTGCTTATGTAGAGGTCAATAGGCAGGGCCGAAGCCTACTGGGGCCCCGGTTCGGTTTCTGAAAGGAAGGTCCGACCCCCGTATGAAGACTAAGAAGGAATGAAGTGGATTTTAACGGCGTTTAGTCAGTAAGAGTTTGATACTGTTTCCCGCTACGTCTAAGAGATACGGATCCGTCGTTAGATGATTTTTCCCACCATAAAAAAGACATGCGTTGTTTCTGTGAGATACAGGTACCACAGAAGCGAATCCGTTGCAAAAACTTAGTTAAATATTCATGAAATCAAAGTCAGTATTTATGAATATGAATAGAACAACTCGGCCGCGTCTCCGGCTTTTCCTGCCATCTCCTAACATCAGTATTTTGATGGTTCATGTAAATTATTCACAAATTCATAATTTACGCCCCCCTACCCTCTTGTTCCCCTATTTGATTCACGTGCCCTGTCGCCCCTAGCACGTGTCTATGTGGCTATGGTTCTCAAACTTAACATTCTTAGACCGGTATTCGTCTTTCTACATAGTATAAAACAAAGTCGCTTTCCGCTGTCTGTCTCTATGGATGCTTAAATCTTTAAACCTACGCCATAGGTAGTTAGTACGCATTGACCGACAACTACCTACAGTCATTGAACCCGCTCAGCTGTTCTTTACTTAAAGATATGAATTTCGTATGCGCGTAAATTAATTTTAGTTTTAGAAAAAAAATACTTTATGTTTTAATTTTATTTTTACAAATCGATAGTGTTTCATGTACTGGATCTACTGTCTCCGGGATTATAACGACAAAAATTTAACAGTGTATTTAAAACCACCATTGATAAAAGTAAGTTTGTCCTTATTACTCGATAGCAGATCTAAAAGAGTGTACATCTGATTCTTTGTTTTCTTCTTTTTGTTGTATTAAATTAAGAAAAAAATACTTCTAGGCAAACGAGTTTCTGACGTCGCTTTCCATCACGTAAGATAGTGGTTGAGCTTATCAATAATAATGACAAATCTGCAAATTTGGGTAAGCTACATACATAGAGTAGATTCGTTGTTCTATGGAGCAGCGGGAATATTTTTCGTGATTTTTGGGTTGGTCTCTTAGTAAAAGTTGTTCATATTGGTGTGTACAATGATCCTTTTTAAGGAAAACCTATCCGTCGTATCAACTTTGTCTACTATCCGACTACTAAGACGAAAAAAAAATTGGATCAAAAGCCTTATAAAAAACAAAATTAATTAAACACAAAATTCGCTCTTAGCAACTGTGACAAAATTCACAAATAATTTAAATACAAAAACCTCTCATTACCAGTACCTAAGGCGATTAGTCTCGCGTGGGTAGTCAGAGTGGGTGGTCTGGTAACAACTGAAGAAACGAACGAAGCTTACCTGCGAAAGAAGAAAAACATGTCATTAGTTTAATTTTAGAGGGTAGGTACGTAATTCGCGAGTGTCACTTTTTATTCAACTACCCACATGCTTATGTAACTAAATATGTGGTTTCCGAGAAAGGATGTTACCGAATTTGGTTACTAAAATACGTTTATATTACAAGGAATCTTTCATGTTCATAAGTATTTTAAGAACTTAGTTAATTGTAACAAAGGCTTTTCTTATAGTTTTTCAGATGGTCGGACAGCAAGCTACCCAATGCTCGCCGTCCTCAAGCCTAAGGTGTTGGTAGGTTTTGTCGCTACTTTCGTTGATATGAAATCATATTATATTATCGGGGCCAGGGGCTAGGATCAAGGCATGGCAGTAACGAGGTAGGTTTTATAGTCAGTTTAAGAGTCTTACACTATTTACCGCTCCGCTCAAGGATGAGATTTGTCTTAGGATGATTTTTACCCACCATAAAAAAACACTATTGTTAACTCCTCCCTAACTCCTCTCTAACTCCCTCCCTATCTCTTTCTCTCTCTGTTTTTAATTTAATGCGGTGTACAATAAAATTATTTACTGAAATAAATAAATAACTAAACTCGTTTCCCATTCCACGTGTAGTTTCCATTAAGCCAAGTAGCCCAGCATACGCGTGGAACCTATGAAATATGGCGGAACAATCAAAAGTTGCGTCCCAGCGGCGAGCTCGCTTCATTACTTCATGCAACACTCGGATTAACCCAGCGACCAGGGCCAATCATGATCGGGAACATCACAGAAGCGAAAGTTTTGTGTGTTTGTCAAATCAAATCTAGAAAATTAATCTTCTTATAAGTATGTATATAAAAATGAAACGCAAAATATGTTGGTAAGCACATAACTCAACAACGCCGAGACCAATTTTACCAATTCTTTTATTGTTGTCTGTTATTGTCAGGAGAAGGTTCTTATAGAAAAAATATAGGGAATAGTAGGGTAGAGTTGGGTAGAATAGAATAAAATAATCAGTTGAAGTGAGCGAAGCCGCGGGCAAAAGCTAGTTTCAAATAAAAATACGAGTGTAAGGTACAGGAATAACACTTTCCCGAAAGTTTACTATGCCGAAATACGTAACAACGAATGCACGCTACAACGAAAATCTTGACAACGAAACCATGTGACTTTTTTTTTTACTTAAACAAAAACCGGCTATCGGCCAATTACATTAGTTAAAGGTATATTAGACTCATCTCACAGAACTCCAGGCATACTGACATGATCGCCTTTCATTCATGACATGTACATGATTCCGAAAACTGGGATGTCGAATAATACGTTCCCGTATGTTTACTAATAGGAAACCTGCCTCGAAAAACCTAGCGCCGCATTCATGCGATCTCGAATTACGAATTCTCTTAATTCACCAATTTGAATCACTTATAAAAGCCCAAAACCACGCGACCTTGCTTAATCAAACCTCTAACAAAAAGACATAACAAAATACTTAAGCTAAAAAAATGAGCAATTATAGAAACTTATTTTTAGTCCAGTCAATTTAGACATCCGAGGTTACAAAAATTCGCATCCAACAGAAAATTGGTAGGTTTGCTCTAAACAGCATCATAAATGAAATCTAAAAATTCAGAATAAAAAAAAATACTCAAGGTCAAAAACGAGTTTTTCACGATTTTCAGCTACGGTGAGTTTTTTTTTAATTGCTATAAATTAGTGCTTGACTGCGATCCCACCTGATGGTAAGCAGTGGTTATCATAAAATAGCCTAAACAAAAATTATAAAACTAAAAATATACATAATTTCTAGACCTAATTTTGGTACCATTGATTTTGATTCCCTATCGAAATATATTATGTCACCTTGAACATAATTTCAGCCGAAAAACGTCAACTGATGGACATAGGCCCCCCCAAATGTGGCCATAACGGTTTTGTGCGTTATGTATCCACCGTGTTCACGCGAAAATAACATTATTTACAAAATGCAATTTTATAAATTTTTTGTCCATGTTCTCCGAACTCTCCGAGTCAGATGGACCAATTTCGATACGACATTTACTGCTGGATAACACTGATTATACGGATTAACTTAAGTTAATTGTACATTTAAAAAAAAAATTGGATCAATTACGTCTTAAAATTGTTATTCTGTCTTAAAAACCTGATACTGACGAAGTAGATAATAAACAAAGTATTACTAACTACAAAATCTTCAACATCAAAAGTTTCCTAGCTGAAAGCGATATCTCTACAATTAACTATAAATAGACCAACTCACAAACTAATAGTTTTAACTTTAACTTACACCATAATAACTGATGCCCACAATCTGAGCAATCGCGTGATCAATTTAAATGTAATTAGAGGCACTATGTTGGGAAATTAATTTAGAAAAATGTAGTTTAGTTTACAAGCGAAGTTGATTATACTAACTATTATTTTGTCGTGTATAATTAACTTGGGTTTTTTTGGATTCCATTATTTTTTTGTACAGCAATAAAGGCCCCGACTTACGGAGTTGCAGAACTCTGGTTGAAATCCAGGCAGGAGTATTACTTTGTGTAATTTATTTCATCACCACTGCTCTCAAAACGGTGAAAGAAAACATCGTGAGGAAACCGGCATGTCCTAGAACCAAAAAATCGAAGACATGTGACATCCACCAACACGTACTGGACCCTGGGATGGAGTTTTTTTTATTAAAGTTCCGTACAGTACGGCCATCGGAACTTGGCGAGTCTGAAGATAGGCTCTGCGTTTAGCGCTTAAACTATAAAAAAATAAAAGTTAAAAAAAAATAAGCGTCGCCACTAAGACTTGTGCGTCTTGCATCGATCGGATTCCAGCAACCCTGACTAAGTCATTGGTCCACCTTGTGGGAGGCATTCCAACGCAGCGTCTTCTGGTACGCAGTCGACACAGAGGCAATGGGCAGGACATATAATTAGGCGATTCTGTTCGCTATGTTTATTTTTTTACGAATTATCAAGCGCTAAAATGCGCAGAGCCTAAATTTAGACTCGCTAACGTTCGTCGGCCGTAGTACCTATATGGAACCTAAAAAAAAACCTCTCAAACAAAGGCACCACAAAACACACACATATCAGTTAGTCTGTACAATGCAGCTAGAACGTAAAAACCTTGTTTCAATACAAAGTTGGGTTAGGGCGGCCGCGCCAATTTCAAACTCGATTTAACTACCGCACAGAGCAGCGTGGCGCAGAGGCTGCGTTCCATTAAAATGTTGTAGTTTGAGGTTTTATGTGATAGCTTGGCAAACAGACGGATTGCTCTACAGTTCTACTCTATGAAAAGTTGTATAGTTGTTAAAATTCCTGACTGTTATGCCGGAGGTCGTGAGTTCGATTCCCACCCAAGTAAAATGTTTGTGAGCACGATAATTTTTACTTTCTGGGTGTAATCTATCTATGTATATATATAAAAGGAGAAACTGACTGACTGACATATTAACGCACAGCCAAAACTAATGGGTTTACCGCCTAGGAGAGAGAAGAAAGGAATCCTGAAGGGATTTAGCCTTTTCACTATCTTAATTACAGACACAATTAAAGAACAATAGGTTTTCGGGCGCCAGCGCTCGCTTGAGACTTAATGAATTAATGGGGGACTAAAGTTTGTATGGAGATCATCATCATCATCAACCTAGCGCCCGTCCCGGTTGCTACCTTAGCTTTCACCTCGGTGCCCGGGGTCCGCTTTCCTTCCTAGACGCCTCCACTTCGCTCGGTCTTTCGCGTCTCTTGCCTCAAGCCCATTAGCACGCATGTCGTCCCTTACGACGTCGATCCAACGCCTCTTAGGCCTACCTCGTTTTCCGGGTCCCGGCGGAGGCGGCATGGCGAGGCATCTGTTACCCACGTAGTCTGCCGGTTTTCGTAAAACGTGGCCATACCAGCGTAAGCGGCCCTCCTGCAGTTTATCCGCTATGTCACGGACCTGAAGGCTGCCCCGGATGCGGGAGTTATTAATGCGGTCTTTCCGCGAAACTCTCGACATCCAGCGCAGCATATTCATTTCCGTGACACGCAGGAGAACCCTACCTTTACGCGGGCGAAGCCGCTGGCATAAGGCTAATTTATCTATATTTAGAGATATAATAAGTATGTTTATGAGTTATCTAGAACTTATACCACCAGCTCTGAGTGTTGTTGACAGATTTTTTATTATGTGCGTCTATTTTGGGCAAAATAAACACTGTTTTCTTTCTCTGCTTAAAAAGGATCTGCTTAGTTTGTCACTAGATGGCGTTGTGTGTAAGATGAGCAGTTTTCTTTTCTGTCAAACATTATGGACTACAACTTGCCCGTGACCGTGGTGACTCTTGAATACGGTAACCCTGGAATGTTGACCTCTTTACCTATGAATAGCGTTTACATCTCTTATCTGGACCTATTTTTAGACACTGTATCTCCGACATTGTGTAGTGGTTTAAAGCCAAGATCGTAACCTAATTACAAGAGCTGATAAGGCGACTCTGACTTTTTATATATTTTTTTTATTGTGGGCAAAAATCATCAAATGCCGAATTCCGCTTTTAAGCGGAACGGGAAACAGTGTCAGACTCTTACTGGCTAAAACAGCCCACTCCGTTCAATATTTCCTTTCGTACTGGGGCCAAGCCTTTTTTTCAGAAAGAGACCCTGAGCCCCAGTTGGCTTCGACCCTTTAGAAGAATCCCTATGGTTTTGCTGACAACTCCTTGGGCGACTTGGGCTTGGTCTATTACAAGAGCTGATAAGGCGACCCTGACTTGCTGGTCAAAAGCTTAAGAATGTGATGATGAAGTCACTATAGAGCTGCATGAAGGTAGCTCTGATATTTATTGTCATGGATCACCAGCCAGGGGCCTGCTATTGTCATAAATTCATTATTCCAACACGATTCTATTGTCACTTTTGCTAAAAGTTCGTAATCTGTTAATTCATAATGGCTGATCATTAGTCGGTCAGTGGTCTCGTAATAGAATACGAGCTGTCTTGAGCGAATTAAAAATAATGACTGCATTGCTTAAACATATATATATTACGTTCTAATGATAAGTTACTGATAAAAGGAACTGTCAAAATTTGTGTGTGCAAATTCTATTATCGTGATTCAGGCTTTTGTATTTTATTTTTTTATGTGGTGATTTAGAACTAAAAAAAAATATATATATATATAAAAGAATAATAATAAAAAAAAATATGAAATATGGATGGATTGTGTGAGAAGTGATATGAAAGAAAGAGGAGTTAGTGATAGCGTGACGGGTGACAGGACAGAGTGGAAGAAAAAGACATATTGCGCCGACCCCAAATAAAACGGGACATGATGAAGGGCAGGAAGATGATGATGATGTTTTAGAACTAAAATAAAAATGTATAGGGGTCTATTCAAGCAAAAAGTACGCAAAAACATAAACATAATTACCATTATAATGTTCCCACTACTGGGGCTCAAGTCGCCGCTCTAGGAGAGGAAATCGTAAAGGAGTGGCAAAAAACACACACTTTTTTTTATTATTTACAGGTTCGCGCTTGACCGCTATCTCACCTGATGGAAAGCGACGATGCGGTCGACAATGAAGCGCGCTTACCTAAAAGTAACCTATTCACTCTTGAGTCTAATAACTGAAAACGCTAGAAAAACAAAATACGCAAAACAGTTACAAGTAAACCTTTTTGTCCGTGAAATCGAGCATTTCCTTCAGCACACCCACAAAAATAGAAAAACCCATAACAGAAAAAAAAAACATTAAAAAAAAACACCTCTACCCTTTCACTGCTCTGCTCGACCCACAGAATAAAAGAGTTGTTTTAATTTTACAAAAAAAAAAGCCAACATGGCGGCCGCGGTTAATGACCCCATTGTTCCCGGTGTATTGTTCAGACTACCGGCAGACGGCCACTGGACATACCTTGCAAGTCCGTGTTATGCGTAACAGCTGTTAAATTTAACTTCATACATGGTGTTTCAAAATGGCAGCTGTTTTTCGTACGGTTGAGATTATGGGCCGGATTTTGAGACAAAGTATATTCCTAAACATGTTTTCAATGGTCGAAGCCAACTGGGTTCAAGGGTTCGTGTCTGAAAGAAAGGCTCTTATGGTAGGTAAAAATCATCAAATGACGAATCCCGCCCTTGAGCGGAGCGGGAAACTGAATCAGACTCTTACTGACTAAACAAACAACTCCGTTTCTACATTTCCATACATACTAGGGCCAGAGCCTTCCTTTTAGACACGATCCCTTGGCCCCAGTTGGCCTCAACGCTTCTGCAGAGTCTCTACGGTTGCTGACAACTCCTTGAGGCGCTACTACCCAATGCTGACCGTCCGCAAGCTCCAGTGGCGTAGCTAGTCCCAAAGGGGCCCCGTAACAAAAGTCCTTCGGGGGCCCCGTAACAAAAGTCCTTCGGGGGCCCCGTATAAAAAATAACGTATTTTTATTACAGATGCTTAGCTGCCCTATGAGACGGTTGTGGATAACATGTTGCGAATTTTTGCTAATGTCGGGGCCCCTGTACCGCGGGGGCCCAGTATAATTGATACGGCAGATACGGCGGTAGCTACGCCCCTGGCAAGCCCGCACTTAAATGATATGAGTAGTGAGCTTAACAGAATAGTATTATAATACAATCAAATGCAAACAACTAGTCAGTACCTAACTCTAAGTCATTCTTGGGTTTAGTTTGAAATAATTTCAAAAAGCAAATTGTACTACTCTTTTTAAAATAATTTTGAACTAAATCCAAAACCGAATTTCAAACATTAATTGCTCATTAATAATTTTATATCTATCGGACTCGATGTAAGATGAGACTGCGCGGTTTTTGACCGCACCCATGAGTTGTTACCATGGGTTGATGCGAGAGCGAAACACCATGGCCCTGGAATTAAGGCAAAGAAGAAACGGGGTAGGTGGTATAGTCTGTAAGAGTCTGACACTGTTTTCCACTCCACCTAAATGATAAATGATTTTTATTTTTGCAAATAGATTTTTCACACGTCATTTTTTTTTGTCAGTTTAAACTAGACTCCGGTGTTTCCTAGCTGACTACCCTGAGAAGAAACACCGAAACAAACTCAGGGGACAAAGTCTCTTTTAAAGTCCATACAGTAAACATGTAATAGTCAAAGTGGTTAGATGGTCTTTTGAGGAAAGAACCATACAGATTTGAGTGGAACTGTCCAGTGAGTGCATTTTTCAGTATTTGTATACCTCAACTTAGGACAACTAAGGAGCTCAACGATTTGAGGATCAATGCCAAAGAACGAATGGTCATTGGACGATTTTTTTCATCATAAAACCTAGGGAAGGACGCTCTTAAGGTTTCTTCCAACATGAGAGCAATATGTTGCTACAAAACATCGCAGCGTACTAAAAAACACAACTTACTACGGGGAATAGGTGACGGGAACGCAATTTTCTGTTATCGATTTCTTCTGACGACACCACCGTGACATAACCCATTTATCTACACCGCAAACTACATTCCAAGAACAACTTTAACACTCTTGTAATACAGTTCCTTTTACATTGATACACAATGTCACTTATTCCCATTTGCATTTAACATCACTCCAAGTTTATTCGTTGCTGCTTCGAAGGAAAATCATCTTTGTTTTGATGGAGTTAAGGTTGAATTTGTGGGTGTGTTGCGGTGTGATTTAAGTCAGTGTGTTATTGCGCTGGGGTCCGGATTCCCCTTCAGTTGGCATTGTAAACAAAACGCCTATTATAATGGACAGCGTAGTGTTGTGCTCTTATCGATAAATTGAGATCGCGATAGTGTGGTGACTGATTGATATTTAACGTCATGCAGTAATCGTGTAGGTTAAGTTTGAATAAATTATGAAGGCAGTTTTGTAATTTTATGGTTTTTCTTAGGGAAATGGTCGTATCGTGAATATTTAAAAAAAACATTTATTCCAATAAAATAGACATAATTTAAATTGCTAATAACAATAAATGAAATACTTATTTCCTTTTTCTATTCTTAATAAGACTATCAACACACTTTTACTAAAAGTTTCACGTAATTTTTTCAATTACATGTCTACATTGCATTGCATCATCATCTTTTTAATGTTCCCACTGCTGGGACACAGACCTCCGCTCTAAGAGTGAAGAATGGGTCGTAATCCTCCACGCGGACCCAGTGCGGGTTGGTGGATGTCACATGACTTCGAATTGTTTGGTCCTAGGACGTGTCATGCCGGTTTCCCGACGATGTTTTTAAATTTTCATTCCTACATATTTTTTTTTTTTTTTTTTTTATAGCCTAGTCTATGTCCCACTGCTGGGCAAAGGCCTCCCCTTTTTCCTTCCATACCTCTCTTTCTAGGGCGACCTCCGGCCACGTTTGCCCCGCGAACATGACGAGATCGTCGCTCCACCTTCGTCGCGGTCGACCTGGACGGCGTCGTCCTCCTTCAGGTGTCCAATGAGTGACAATCTTCGCCCATCTGTCCGGGTGCATTCGTGCGACGTGGCCAGCCCACTCCCACTTCAACCTGGCTGTTTTTTCCCCGACATCTGCTATTTGAGTTATGGAGCGCAGCGTGGTGTTCCTAACCCGATCTGTTCGCTTAACACCTATTGTGCTGCGCTCCATTGCCCTTTGACAAATCTTAAGTTTGGACTTTTGGTGTTCAGTAAGTGACCAGCTTTGGGCACCGTAGGTTAAGACGGGCAGGATACACATGTCAATGAGTTTACGTTTCAATGTCATCGGAAGGCTACCCTTCATATGTTCTTTAAAGGTCCAGAAGGTCTTCCAAGCATTCTGGATTCGTCTTTCGACTTCCTTATCTTGCCTATTTTTAAAAGAAACAATCTGGCCTAAGTATGTATACTCATCGACATATTGTAACACTTGCCCGTCTACCTCGATCCTACGTTTCGTGCTGTTGGTCATGACCTGGGTCTTAGATCTGTTCATTTTAAGTCCAACCTTAAGACTTGCCGAGCTCAGATCTTTTAGCATTTCTTCAAGTTCTGAAGATGATGTGGATAGCAGCACAATGTCGTCAGCAAAGCGGAGGTTTGTTAGCTGGTGGCCGCCAACATTTATGCCTCGTGACTGCCATGAATCGGGCAAATTATTGAAAACCTCCTGCAGTGCGCTTGTGAACAGTTTGGGTGAGAGTGGGTCGCCTTGTTTAACACCTTTTTCTATTTTGAAATTTGGACCAGGAATTTGTAACTTTATATTTGCAAAACTATTTCTATAAATGATGTCAATGAGATCAATGTATGTGTGTGGGACATTTTGAGATTCTAAGGCACTGAATACTGACATACATATTATTCCTCCTACATACATCCTACATATTATTAAAAAAAAAAAAACTTTAACAGCAGAACGTAAAACAAAAATAAGCTCGTAACATATTTAAAGACAAACATCAATTATTTAAACTTCCATTATTTGCTAGCACTCAAACAAAATAATAATTTTCCAAGTTTGAGGAGAAAATTTCGGTATTTTGACACATTCCTCTTGGAACAATATAAAAGTTTTTCACTTAATTATATTACAAGCGTATATTTGACTTGGACGAGTTTGCTAGGTAACTCGTTAGGTATTTATTATTCGAGAGTATTTGTTTCCACGTATTTGAAGTAAAATTTAATCAAATTATGATGTATGTGGAATTGTAGACGTATAGGAGATTAAAGGGGAACATAAGTTTTTTTTTTAAATTCCTATAAACAAGTGCTTGACTGCGATCCCACCTGATGGTAAGCAGTGATGCAATCGTTGATGGTGAGGCGCATTAGTTTATTAAAATAACTTTAGACTTAATGACACCTAAATTATAATCAGAAGAAAAGACTGCAGCCGGAAAACTATTCCAGTCCCTCGATGTCAGTCTTCTATCTCTCCACTTACAATAGGACTAAAGTGAAAAGCTCCCAAAACAAAGGTATCAGGCATTGATTAATTGATTAAATGTGAAAAAAAAAACTATTCCACACATCGACTAAGATTTCTCACAACAAAACACAATAAACAAAAACAACTATTTAACAATAAATTAATAAATAAAAAAAGTATCGACATCGATCCCATCACTAATAAACGAAATTGTGTAATCCGAACCGCTAGGTTAGGCTATCGACTATGACGTATGAATGTATAATGTTTGTCACACGCCCTCCGTAATTCTACCGTCCACGTATATCAACGCAATCAATTTGGGAAAAGTACTTATTCAAATTCCAATCGAATTTATCGTGGAAAAGGCAATAAAAAAATATTGATTTCCCATCACTAGACAGCTAATCGATTTGTAATTAAATTTGTCACGGCACTAGCTTAGGGCTGGGATCACTTCGAATTAATATTTTTTGCATCACTAATTCGTTTCGCTAATTGAATACTGTTTCATATAAATTGCATTTTGTATAATTTAAGTTTAATGCACCTGCATTAATAAAATTAAGTTTTCGTTCATATATTAAGTTTAAATTATTAGTTAAAATTAGGTTTTCTATCCTGTGGCCCGGACTAAGCGTTTTGCCTCGTCATTTATACCGCGTACATCGGGGGACTGGAACAGTTTGCCGGCTGTAGTCTTTCCGTCCGAATATGTTTTAGGTGTCTTCAAGGCTACAGTGAATAGGCTCTTAATAAACTAGTGCGCCTTACCATCAACGATTGCATCACTGCTTACCATCAGGTGGGATCGCTGTCAAGCACTAGTTTATTGCAATTAAAAAAAAAATAGTATTCGTTCATTATTACCACTAAAGTTATATTTCATTAGATTTAACTACATTAATTTACAAGTCCATCAAAAGGAGAATGCCACGGGGCAGGTCCCTTTTGTGATGTCGTGTGCCTGATTGGAATGATAACCTAAAATTATTATTTATTTTTTTGTGTGCAAATTATTTTTTATACAATTTTTTTCGTCCTGAGAATAAAGTTATAATTAATTAATAGTTAAACATTACGTCGACATCCGTTTGACAATATAAAAAAAAATGTTGCCAGAAATGAAATAAATATCGAAAATGACGTTTAATATTATCAATGGAGTAATCGATTCCTAAACATAACTAGTCATACTATTATGACTAGTTTAGGTCTCTCAACATTTAAATGTAGGTCTCAAAACATTTGACAACTTCAAAGCTTTAGCATTATTGTTTTCTCGACGATGAGTTAAGAATTGTGCCCTGTCTTTTTCATAGGTACGTATTATTGTAGCATATTATATCTGAAATACACAAAGATAGGTGTAGGCCAAGTATGAGTTTAATTATGTAAAATATTCTTAATGACGCAAAATAGTGGATATACACTGCTTATGGTCTATGCGAGTAATAGCGATGGAACGATGGCAACAATATAATACTTATTTTCATAATTAGTCTATATTGTTGATTAAATGTTCATAAAAGCAAACACAACACAAACAAAACAATAAGCCTTGCGTATTTGGAAAAGCCGTATGAACAAAACGGTTTTAGTCGATAAATTGATTAAAAAAACTGAAATCGATTTAGTAATGTTTAAAAATATTTGATCTGGCAACATTTAATTGCGCTTGTCACAGTACTTTGTTGATTTGTTCTGAACTTTGACGTTTGAGATTGCTTTGTTTAAGTTGTGTTTTGAATTTCTTATTTACATAGTTATTATTTACATAAGTGTTTTTAGGTGCGAAGCCTCCTGGGGCCAAAGGTTGATGCGAAACCGTACCACCAGGGCTCTGGGATTAAGGAAGGAACAGGGTAGGTTGTTTAGTTAGTAAGAGTCTGATACTGCTTTCTCGCTTCGCCCATGGGTGGGATTCATCATTGGATGATTTTTACCTACCATAAAAAAATGCAAAGTAATGTAATGAGAGTCATAATTCTATGCTCATGGTGATATATATTTTTATAGTCTATGTCTATTTTTTATTTGTAATTATAACCTAGATTTTTAAAACAAAAACAATGATATCTCCAGAACCAAGGTAAATAAATGAAAAAATGTTTCTGATTATGAAAATACTATGTTTCTTCTATTAGGTAAAATAAAAATCGTCACGGCACAAGCATTTTCCACTGGGACCGAACTTCCCTTACAAAAGTGGCAATCTCCTTTAACCGTTAAAGCAATATGGTTTTTGTAGGTAGTAGATAGTGTCAGACTCTTACTGACTAAACAATCCTAAAAGTCTGATACTGTTTCCCGCTTCGCCCAAGGGCGGGATTCGTCATTCGATGATTTTTACCTACCATAATGAAAAAACCGCGTTCCTATGTTGCCTTTGTATCAGATATTCCTTTCAGACGTGAATCCTTGGCCCCAAGACGCGAACCTTTGGCTCCAAAGCACTCATTGTCATCATCATCATCAGCCTTATTAATGACCCCACTGCTGAGACATAGGCCTCCTCGTTAGGAGAGTGAATGGGCCATAATCAGGGCCGTTTTATCCATAAGGCAATGTAGGCAACTGCCTAGGGGCCCCGCCAGGTTTAGGGGCCCCGCGCTTCAAGAAAAAAATAGTCCATGTTTCATAAACAGTAAAAAGAATAATTTGAAATTTCGATGACATGACATTTAACTAGCCATTTGGCAAACTATATACATACCTATATATTAAAAAAAGCGTAATTATGAATAAAGTTTTAGACACAAAGTATATAAAGTTAGTAGGGTAGGGGAGAGAGACCCCCGAGACGTGCATTGCCTAGGGGCCCCGACGTGCATAAACCGGCCCTGGCCATAATCCAACCGATCCAATTGGTGGATGTCACATGTCTTCGAATTTTTTGTTCTAGGACATGCCGGTTTCCTCACCATTTTGAGAGCAGTGATGAAATAAATTACACAAAGTAATGCGCCTGACTGGGTTTGAACCCGCGACCTACAACTCGGTAGGTCGGGGTCTTTACCACTCGGCCACCACTGCTCTATATTCTCTGTATTCTCACACAGTTCGTGCTTGAACAAGATTGAATTATGATTGGTAACACAATCGGATACCACTGCACTACACAATCCTTAATTTAAAAAAATAGCGTGATCATAGACAAACAATAAGTGGCGGTTTCAACTTTCAATGTTGTCACATTGTCCCCTAATTTTTTAGCCTGGTAACCCTATCCTTGCATGAACCATTATAAGATTGGTATGGGGTTGCCAGCAATATATCATGCGCAATTATATTTACAATAAACATTATACTTAATGCGTTTTGTCGGTTTTCGTAAGGGTTCCAATTTTGAATTGCGTATAGTAATTGGTAATGATGTATTGAAACTTACTTTTGTGAAAAGTATTTTTTCTCTACGATACAGTTTTTGGAAGTAATAATACAATGACGTATACTATCTAAACGGCATTTCGAAATTCGAACGGTGTCTCGGTGTTTTAAGGCACATCACACACTTGACATTTACCTGTAATTGTACAAAGTCACTCCTCCTCACCTGACCGAAGTTTGTGATCAAATCTTGTAAATTAAATTTGATCCACTTCTCGGTTACTGATTGAGCTGAAATTTTGCATACATGTGTTAATCGCGTGACACAATGCAATATTATGATGAAATGGAGCTGATTTGATGAGGGAGCTGAAAGGTGGCTAAAGGAACTTGGCAATAAAACAATAAAAAACCCTTCGAGTTTGGGCTCGTTTGATTTGTATTGACGAGTAGTTTGATCCTGCTTGGTAGTCAAGGTCTGATGATGGAGTTGGAAGGTGGCCATAGCAACTCAGTAATTCAACGACATAGCCCCATCTAATTTGGGCTCGTATGATTCGTCTTGACAAGTACTTTGATGCTAAATGGTAAACAGATCTGATCTGGAGCTGGAAGATCACCATAGAAATTCGGTAATAAGGAATGGATATAGATAATTATATAGTAGGTATATACCGCGCTATTAAAGCTTGTTATGAAAAAAAATATTTTTATTGAATACTTGTTTTGAGTTAGCACTTATTCGTATTATCTTCTTCTTCTTTATAATAAAAGGAGAAACTGACTGACTGACAAATCAACGCACAGCCAAAACTACTGGGTCTATGAGCGTGAAATTTTGCACAAGAGTTCTTTTTATGACGTAGGCGAACACTAAGAAAGGGTTTTTCAAAATTCAGCTCCTAAAGAGATGTCATGGGGGTCTAAAGTTTGCATGGAGAACCTTAATTTAGAGAACTTTAATAAGCCTCTCTCAGAAGGCTAGTAACTAATAAAATCAGCATTTTACTGTGTACCATTTGACCTTAGCTAAATTACAAAATCACATCTGTGATGCTGAGGTGAACTGGTGTATTACGATTATGCATATTGTTAATTTTGTTTTATTTTATTCACGACATTCAGTTTAGTAATATTTAAATTTTTTATTCCATGACTTTTCTATTTTGTGACATTTTAATTTTTATTTCTCCAAGACAGGAGAAAAAATAATAATTTAAATGTCAATAAAATAATTTTATGACATTAAAATTAATTTTTATGATATTTAATTTAGAAATAATTGTAATTTAACCTTTAGCGTAGAGACATTATAGAAAACACAAAAGGTGTGCGAACGCCGAGTTTAGCCTTTCGACTACCGTAATTACAGACACAATTAAAGAACAATAGGTTTTCGAGCACAAAGGAACGCAATAGGGACACATAGCGCGGAGAACCGATGGCCGTTGGGGCGGAAAGGTTCTCGAATGGCGACCGCGTACCGGACGACGCTCCGTGGGCAGGCCCCCTACAAGGTGGACCGACGATCTGGTGAAGGTCGCGAGAAGCCGCTGGATGCGGACAGCACAGGACCGATCGTTGTGGAGATCCTTGGGGGAGGCCTATGCTCAGCAGTGGGCGTCGCTCGGCTGACATGATGATGAGGTTTTCGAGCGCCGGCGCTCGCGTGTTTGGGGTGTAATGAATGTAATGATAATGTAATTTGTTTAAGTGTAATAACATTTGATTGTAAAATAGTGAACTTCTGAAATAACTTAGATATAAGTAATACTAACACATAATGTGGACTAAAAGTTGTCTTTAAATAAATAAATATAAGATCTTAGCTGCCTCAATAGAAACCAGTTAAACAACATATCGTGAGAAGAAATGATTCATCTCGCTGTGACTGCATCTTCACGGTTGTGGCTGTATGTTGACTCATTCGTTACAATATAACTGTATTAGTTATTTATGGTTTAGTCACTTAACACTAAAATTAAAGATGTGGTTAAGTATTAGTGGAATTGGGGAAACAGTGTCAACTCTTACTGTTCAGTGCGAAAGGCAAAGAAGGAATGGGGTAGGCCCCATTCCTTCTTTGCCTTTCGCACTGGGGCCAAGCCTTTCTTTTAGAAGGAGATCATGGGTCCCAGTAGGCTTCGACCTTATTGCAGAGTCCCTACGACACCTACAGTTTATTAAGTCTCTAATTCATCATCATCAGCCTTATTAATGTTCCCACTGCTGGGACACAGGCCTCCTCTCAAGGAGAGGGAATCCATTCCCTCTCCTAGAGATGGATTATTGTCCACCATAATCCACCACGCGGGCCCAGTGCGGATTGGTGGATGTCACCTGTCTTCGAATTTTTGGTTCTAGGACATGCCGGTTTCCTCACGATGTTTTCCTTCGCCGTTTTGAAAGCAGTGGCGATGCAATAAAATACACAAAGTAATGCGCCTGGCTGGGTTCGAACCCGCGACCTACAACTCGTAGGTCGGGGCCTTTACCACTCGGCCACCACTGCTCTCAAGTCTCTAATTACGGTATTAGAAAGGTAAAGGTATGTTCTCTTGAGAAAATTTCCTACTCAAAGCCACAGGCAGCAACTAGTCTGTTTACTGGCATATCTTCCGCATTACCTCATGGCTCATTGTGTAAAATATGACATACATGTATATCTACAACACCATATACAACATTCTTCCCATAAACTATAGAAATAAAACGCATTGTTTGTTGTTATCCCTCACCAGAGGCGTAGCTACTTTGGGTGGCACCCGGTGCGGAAGTTGGTGGTGTTACCCCATCGAAAGTAAAAAGAAATAAATTTTATATGCACTTTTTTGCTGTACAATAAAGTATTATTCTATTCTATTCTATATGATAAAGGACAACATGGATCAGGAGGAGAAGGACAAGGACAGCGTCAGGCTCTTTTGCGGTAATCCCCGAAAAAGAAAGTTATGTGCTAGTGATTTTTTTTTTGTTTTTACATTGTTGTTAAAGTTGAAAGACCGGGTGGGTGTCACCCCAAAAAATACGTCACCCGGTGCGACCCGCCCCCGCCGCCCTCCCTTTGCTACGCCCCTGCCCCTCACATGCCATACTCGGCTGAACATCCATAGTATATTTGACCATAAAGGAAACAATCCCTTTACGCGCTCATCCGAACTTTAATATTTTCTTATACTCACTTTTATGCATCGTTCGCGAATACAAAGACTTTTTATTATAACTCTCTTAACGTCTTTTTACTCGTAAAATCCGTCTCATGACGACAAATCAAGCTTGGAGGCTAACCAGTATAACAAGGCCTCTATTACTAAGAAATTGTTTACAAAACAAGGTCGGGCTATACTGGTCTTATAGCTTAAGTCGTTGAAGTACCGTGCAGTTATAAGGAATTTGAAAATTAGTGTAAGTATAGTAGGTATTTCTCCATTGGTCAGTGGAAAAGTGGCTCAATTGTTTAGGGGTTGGCTGTTGCGGTAAGCGTCACGGGTTCGAACTATGCTTTGTAGATAAAAGCGGTTTCACATGCACACTGTGAAGATTGCAAGTGCCTGCCTATTTTTTTTTAAATTTATTATAGGGTCGCTTTTTACCGCTATCTCACCTAATGGAAAGCGACGATGCGGTCGACGATGGAGAACGCTTACCTAGAAATAACCTATTCACTGTTGACTTAAAGATCCCTGGATTGTAGCCATCAGGAAACACAGGCTATTGCGGTTCACGAGGTACAAAACGCTGACAGACTTACAGGGAGCTTAGTAGGTAATACAGTTTCATTAGTTCCACGGAACTCTAAAAATCTGCCAGCACAGCGGCTTAGCCCTTGTAACTTTTGTAAAATTCGTCCCTAGCGGACGTCTATACATACTTCCATACTAATATTATAAATGCGAAAGTAACTCTGTCTGTATGTCTGTCTGTTGCGCTTTCCCGCTTAAACCTCTCAAACGATTTTGATGATATTTGGCACAGACAATCTTCAGACCCTGAGAAAGGACATAGGCTACCTTTTATTGCGAAAAAAAGAGATGAAGAGGTTGCAATAGGGTTTGAAAGTTTGTATGGAATTTTTTTATTTAAAAAGAAGGACGCAGAAGAAGTCGCGGATACCAAGCAATACCTTAACCTTGGTATGCAAGTACCTTATAAAAGTTTGTTAGTGTTATAGTTTCTTAGTTATATATATAATTAGTTAGTTATATTTCGTTGATTAATCACTGAGTGGTATTTCGCTTTTATTATACACTAGCGGTTGCAATGCTGATATTAAATATATTATGCGTGTATTATACATATAAACCTTCCTCATGAATTGCTCTATCTATTAAAAAGAACCGCATCAAAATCCGTTGTGTACTTTTAAAGATCTAAACATACATAGGAACTAAGCAACTTTGTTTTATACTATGTCATGATACAGACTAGATTATGAACTAAAAATAAATAAACAAGGAAAAACGATACCGAACTAGAAATACAAATTAATATGGTATTCTATGTTTCCATCCTAAGTTCTTGAACACAGGTAAAATTGTTGAATAAGTCCCACAACAAAAGCTCACGTGTAAAGGTACTTACTTAATTAGTCAAACAGACACGTGGAAAGACGTCCAATAGTCACCCTTGACCTGCTGGAATACACGTGCCCAAAGCTGTATAATAAGTTGTGAAGCTTAACTATTGACCGATAATTACTTCAAAACAATTATGTATTACCAAAACTCACAATACCACCCACACACCTTGGGTTGTGGATAGGCTTGCCACATGTCCGGCTTTAGCCGGACATGTTTGGCTTTTTGCGATCGCGTCCGGCCAAATATGTACGTGTTTGGCCTTTCCGGCTTTGGTCAGGCTTTTTGTTAGAGTGGCGATTCGTACGACGATTACGTCCATCTTTTAATAAATATCGAATATGCATATATTTTTGCACACTTCATCTTCGATTTCATCCTCACTTTACATCACGTATAAATACTTTTTTCAATAGCCCAGCTGTAAAAACATTATGTTTGGCAATAAAAAAAAAAATATGAAAAATGTCCGGCTTTTAGGGAAAAATGTCCGGCCTTATATAGTGCGCAGAACCCTAGTTGTGGAGGAGAGTTGTTTCATGAAAAACACTGGTATTAAGGTGTTTGGTGTGTGAAGCCGAGTTTAATACTTGGGAAGAGGCACATGATGATTACAGAGCTTTTAATAAACTAGTGCGCTTCACCATCAACAATTGCATCACTGCTTACCACCAGGTGGGATCGCAGTCAAGCATTAGTTTATAGCAAATTAAAAAATATTCTTCTTTTCAAGTCTTGATTGTAGGAAGCACTCATTGTTTCATATGGGCTTACGGACAATGAGCGAGTAGTGGCTAATAGCCATTGTGTCAATTATAAAAATGTACTTAAGTTTGACAGACCGCCGTATGCAACTTAACTTTTCCATGGGAGTAAAAAAATGAGGAGTTGTTTGTTGAGATTTGCTTTAATTTCTAATATAGAAATGTGAGTTTAACACGAAACAGTCACTTTTTAAGGTGGAAAATCATCAAATGACTTTCCTAAGACATTAGATAATTTTTCACAGTAAAAATTCACTGTCGTTAATTCTGCCAAAAAATCTTTGGCGTTCAATTATGCCGACATGCCGGTTTTCTCATAATGTTTTCCTTCACCGTTTTGAGAGCTGTGGTGATGAAATAAGTTACAAAAAGTAATGCGGATTCGGCCACCACTGCGCTCGCTATCAATTGAAATGACAAATGAACATTACTCATATTCGGCGTAAAACAAACCGAGCCCTAACAGTGAATTAAAAGCACTAATAACAGGTTATAAACCAACGGATAACACTCATTAACACTCGCATGCTGTTATTTGTACTCACTACTTATGTACTTGTCGAAACCCACATGGAGATGAGCACAGAAGGTTCGACATTGACTACACGCAATTCGCAAGCGAAGTCACGATGTAAACTTTCCACAAGTTGCATGTTGTCACCGGACATGGCAATTTCTTTTTCAGGCAGAAGACAATCCCTTGGGTTATCATTTGTAAAGATCGCTATAGGACACGGTGGAGCATACAGTAGAGGTGTGCCCGCCGTATTCTCGCGGAGACGATTGATGATGACGACCTCTCGCGAAAGTCCCATGTTCAGGCCATGGTCTAGAGAGAAAGGGATACGGTCATCTTCTTCAGTAATACTAGCGAAGGAGATGGATACTAAAAGAGCGGCTACAAATATTGGGTAGCGCGCTGTCCGGTCGTCCGGTAAAGACGGACGGAAACGGCTACAGTGTTTCAAGCTTGCTTTAAAGACATGACAGCAAAACCGTAGGGACCTTTTTTTATTTAATCGCATTTTGTTACATAAAAAAGTTTTAATATAACATCTGCCAAACTGCATAGCAGTTTGTCGGCAGCACGTTCTTGACGAACCTAATAGGACCTGCTAGAGCTATGAGAACGTTTGAAAGAGTGACTTTGGCTCTATAACAGAAAGAGCCTAGCTTGAGACGAAAAAGTTGATAGATAAAAGAAGATAGAATAAAAAGGTTTTTTGTTTGAGATTGATTGAAGTTGAGAGTCGGTAAGAGTCGAACCCGAATCGTTCACGGCTGTAGTGTTTCTAGCTTTCTTTACAGAAATGTCAACAAAACCGTAATTGCCTAGTGGTTTTGTATGGCAGTGAAGCGTGGCCTGTACTTGAGCGACATAAGCAAAGCCAGCGTGTCACGGAAATGAATATGCTGCGCTGGATGTCTGGATTTTCGCGGAAAGACCGCATTAAGAACTCCCGCATCCGGGGCAGCCTTCAGGTCCGTGACATAGCGGATAAACTGCAGGAGGGTCGCTACAGATGTCTCGCCATGCCGCCTCCGCCGGGACCCGGAAAACGAGGAAGGCCTAAGAGGCGTTGGATCGACGTCGTAAGGGACGATATGCGTGCCAATGGGCTTAAGGCAGAGGACGCGAAAGACCGAGCGAAGTGGAGGCGTCTGTGTAGGAAAGCGGACCCCGGGCACCGAGGTGAAAGCCAAGGTGTGCAACCGGGACGGTCGCTAAGATGATGATGATGATGAGAATAATAAGGTTTTTGTTTGAGATTGATTGAAGTTGAGAGTCAGTAAGAGTCGAACCCGAATCGTCCACGGCTACAGTGTTTCTAGCTTTCTTTACAGAAATGTCAACAAAACCGTAATGGCCTAGTGGGGCAGATGTCTCCTGAAACTGCGAATGTTTGAATCAGTAACTGTGACCCTAGATCGTGAACTGAGGGACACGGGTAGATATTATCTGTCTGCTCTAGGCAAGAATAGGTGAAGAATTATTTTTCAATATACTTACTCGGAAACTGCCTCTTATCGCACTCCTATTAGGTTCAATATAGCATGTATATCACCCAATTGCTTTTTTATTCCTTCCTTATCGTCACGGTCACGGGTGATTTTTTGTTCGTAGTTTATCGAATCAGGCGCGAGTTTAGCGGACCCCGGGCACCGAGGTGAAAGCCAAGTTGTGCAACCGGGATTGGCGCTGAGATGATGATGATGATCGAATCAGGCGCGAGGCGTCCCCCCCGAGGCGCTGGGCGGCCCCACGAAGTTAGAAACTGACCAGAGCAGATTTGAATGCAATTATTATTATATTTCTACTGTATGTTTAAGATACGATTAAACGTTTTTTCTTTCTTTCTTTATTTCACAAGTTGTAAGTGTATTGAAAAACACGCGTGCAGATTTCCTGCACTTGTATCAAAATGTACTATTTTCGCTGAGTAAAAATCATCGAAAGACAATCACCCTACTCCTACATTGCCTTTCATATCAGACCCGAGCCTTCCTTTCAGAAGCGAACCCTAGGCCCCAGTAGCCCGTTAGGGAAAAGACATCGGGTGATACTTCAAAAAATATAAACATGGTGAACCTTCTGAATGTATTTCTATGTTAGTATGCTTTGTATATCTAAGTGAAGTTTTATAAAAGAGTTGCTAATTTGTACTCAAACACATCCGTCTTACTCATCATTTAGATTAACGGCGTTGTGTGTTATAAGCTAGTGGAAGTTTTATTTATATTTGTACAGCTAAAAATAGTCATCTCTAGTCCCGTATATGGTAAGTGTATGGGCGTCTATTGATTACGAAAATATGAATCGTTTAAAAAGTTTTAAATATTAATTTAAGGAATTATACTTGTCATGTTGCAAGAAGTGATAGAGTAGAATTTTTTTAAGTCTGCGCGCGGCGAAAAAAGGAAACTAATAATTTGCCGTCATCTTGACATTTATGTCAGGTGTCAAGAGAATGTTTTGTGTTCTGTGTTTTTAATCATTTCCAAAGTAAATAATCGTTATCATTATACAGAAAGTGATTAAAAGTGTTGGCAAGGATATTATCTTGAAAGGCAAACGTGGTTGTTATGAGAAATTAGAAAATATCGTGCCTGCGATCCCATTTTCCAAAGTTGGACCATTTGTCAAATATATTTTTCGGGTGACCAGCACAATAAAATTTCCCTGAGTATTCGTACCCGAGCGGTGCCTGGCAGATAAACAGAGTTTGTTGAAAATGGACTGCTACCACGTATTTGAATCTTAATCAAGTGACTATCATGACAATATGTATTCCAACTTCGATAAAGTTTCAAGCATAGATTCTGATCAAGATATTCAAATGAAAGGAATTCACCCACTCCAGGACCTTTGCTACGCCAAATTTATAAGTGCTGCGAGATACTCATTAAATGATTTAAGTACAAAGTTCTCTTGACTTTTTTATAATAATTACCTATGTAATTAAAAATATTTATAGTCGATTTGTGTAAATACTAGCTGAACACGATGTAAATAATAACGTTTCTTTATCTAAAATTCTGTTTAATTTTCATTACTATACTTATTCGCATTACTACATTATGGCGACAAATGTCGTATACACCGTTAAATTTTGGTCGTTTTAATCCCAAATAGGATCGATCCCTTCATGAAACACTATGGATTGAAAAAGTAAAGTACTTTTTTTCTAAATCTGGTATTGATATACGCATTTAAACAATTCATTTCTTTAAGTAAACGAGTCTATGACTTCGTAAGTAGTTGTCGCTAACTACCTGTAGGTCATTGAAATGGCTCAGCTAACGTTTACTTAAAGAGATCAAATTCGAACGTGAGTAAATTAATTCGATTTAAAAAAAAGTACTTTATTATTCTAACTTTATCAATCGATTGTCTTTCATGTACCGCATCGATCCTCCAAGGGATTTATAATGATCAAAATTTAACGGTGTATAATTTTATAAAACCTGAACATATTAAAATGTAAGTAATAATATGTCATGAAATGAAATGCATTTCCCATTTTTGTTTTCAAATTATATTTCTTGAGCAAAATTGTTTACTTTCTTTTAAGTTAGTAATATTATTGATTATATGAGGGAAAGTAGATTAATAAACTGGCAACATTAAGCACGCCCCCAGCCACGCGCAGAGTTAACGTAATCAGACTCTAGTATGACGGGTGACAGGACGAAAAAAGTGGAAGAAAAAAACATGTTGCACCGACCCCAAGTAATATGGGATAAGGGTAGGATGATGATGATTAGGAGTGAAAAACCCTTAGGCCTGTTGTAGCAATTTGACTTCTTTCTTATCATCATCATCATCAATTCAGCCGAAAGACGTCCACTGCTGGACATAGGCCTCCCCCAAACGTCGCCACAACGACCGGTCCCGTCTTTCTTATACGGATAATGAATATGTTCTCAATACTGAACTCAAACACTTACACCCGTATTCACAAACAATACTCAAACGACCCTTGACTAAGCAAACGCACAGCGTTGAAATAGAGCTCTGTGATTGGTTCGTTTGTGTTGCGTAGTTCACAAACCCTGCCCTGTGCGCTCGCGAGCACTGTGAGACCGCATAGTAACGTTTGTGAATACGGGTGTTAGTTCTCAGCAAAAAAAAAAAACAACAAATGGTCTCTTGTTGCAGGCAACAAGAGACCATTTGTTGTTTTTTTTTTTTTTTGTTTGCAGGCAACAAGAGACCTTAAGAAAGAGAGGATCTGCCGATTAGACAGATATTGTTTCTGGTCCAGTCAACTGCCCGATATTTGATTTCGAACCGTTATTGTACTGACCGTAAAGGAGAATTCTGGTACCTGATGATTTTGAATTTTAAATTCTCATGAGTCTTCATACATGATGTCGCTACACATTCATAAATTAGAGTTATTAGTTTTTATTTATTGCTATAAACTAGTGCTTGACTGCTATCCCACCTGATGGTAAGCAGTGATGCAATCGTTGATGGTGGGGTGCACTAATTTATTAAGAGCCTATTCGAGTAAATAGGCTCTAACATTTAAATTAACGTTAAGCTTCTACGGAATTAATAGTCAGTGGTCAGTTACAACATTGAGTTAATATATTCTAGTTGATGCAAGAGTTAGTGTCTACTTTCATGTCCGATTGCTAATCCTTCCTGTCTGGCTGTTTAAAAGTGCGTGCGACTGGAAGGTCTAGGAAAACATAAACGAATTGGGTTGATATTATTTTGTACCTATTTGTGTCATTCTAAAAAAAATGTTTAAGTACTAATCCTAACTTCTTAAATAAACATAAGCTGAGAGAGTTTAACGATCTGTAGGTACTTGCCGGTTGTTGCGTACTAACTACCTAAGTGTCATTGGACTCGGTCAGCTGATGTTTACTTAAAGTTAATAATTTTGGACACCCGTATTTTAATTATAGTAATTTTATCTTTACAAATCAACAGTTTTTCACGTACCGGATCGACCCTCCACCGGGATAATATTATTAAAATTTAGCGAAGTATAGTATGCGGCTTGATACATCAAAGTACGCGGCAAATAAGTTGAATCAAAATGGCCGATGGTAAGCAGTGATGCAATCGTTGATGGTGCATCCCCCGCTTCCATTGAATGGTCTTATATAACCAAAACAAAAACACAGCTTTAATCTTTAAAAATACTTATCTAAACTTCAAAGCACGCCCAACTTAAACCTCATCTTCCAAACTACCTCTAATCACAGGTCCCTCAGGGAGGACGAGAGGGAGGGAGGAGGTCTTAAGTCCACAATCACTTAGCACAACTCAATGGTATATCGCTTACTATGATCATCAAAATGTTATTTGCATGTCTAATTTGATACCAGGATTTGGTCTTGGGATAACTTTGGGACTATGGGGAATATAGGGGACGCTGGTTGGGGAGGGAAAGCGATTCTTACGCTTGGTTTTTAACTTCTCGAACGCCACAAGGCTTATGAACCTATGTCTAGCATTTCGAGCGTTCTCTTGCGGTGCGTTCGCACTAAGTCTTTCACCGAATGCGGCGACCGCATTCGATTTAACCGAAATGGTCTCCAAATAGCATAGCATTTCTTCAGCCTTATAATGCTCCCACCGCTGGGACTCCGGCCTCCTCTCTAAGAGAGGGAATGGACCGAAATCCATCACGCTGGCCTGTGCGGTTTGGTGGATGTCACATGTCTTTGACATTTTGATTCTAAGTAATGCCAATTTCCTCACGATGTTTTCCTTCACCGTTTTGAGAGCAGTGGTGATGAAATAAATTATACAAAGTAATGTATCTAGCTGGGTTTGCCACTCGGCCATCACTGTTCTCATCAAATAAGATTGTTTACATTTAGTCGACCACCGACTACGACGACCGTATTCGTCGAAGTTGTCAATTTATCAGATGCCTTAGACAGAAAATGTCATTTAGCTGAAACCAAGTAAACTGTATTCTGCTTAGTGTCTATGGTGCTATACATAAAACCCTGGTTCACACTTAACAGATTGTGGTATGTGCGTCTATTTTTGGGTCAAATAAACATCGTTTTCTTTCTTTCTTTCTATCGGATTCGGCAACCGCAAACATTCGACAAAATCTGTCAAAATCCCGACTAAGTGTCACTCTCATATTGAATGCCGTCACCAGTTAATTCCCTCAGCGTGCCAGTAACCTCCTCTCCGTCCCTATGTTTCCATCTCAAAGAGCTAACTTACAATTCCCAAAGCTGCCCAACTCGGGATCTAAGTTAATTCCCCACTCTATGATATGACTACAAGGAATAACAGGAAATATTAACCTGCCCGAATTATTAATACCTGTTATTTTAACATCTTCTCGTAAATAAACTTGAGTTTTGGTTTAAAATAACAATTCAGGCTATGTTAAAATGGATTCGCGTGTATCAGTATTGATCGAAATTTCACTTCGAAACCCATTTTGACCGACTAACTTGTTGTTCTAGCGGTTTCTGACTCTGAATGCTATGCCACAGTGGCGAAGAGTCCATATAACACGATTCCCATCGGCTTCCCTTATGAAAATTTGTTCTACAGGTCAACGACCTTGTTAGTTCGTTCTATTGCTCATTGCACTTCCAATTTTTTAAATGCCTACAACTTTGAAATAAAAATGTCAAAATCTTAAGCCGAAAAATACCGAGTTCCCTTTTCAAACATCCAAATCCCATACAATGCATCTATCTCTTACTTTCCCATAAACTAACACCTATTCTCTAAATCGTTCTGTCTCTTTTTAACTCGCAGAAAATTGTACCAAAATAAGCCGCTGCGCGCCGGGTTATTATGAGTAAAATAAATAATAATACGAGTAATGCACAGGTGTCCAAGTTCAAGACCATACCTACTCAGCGATGTCTATGCACGTGCAAGCAGAAAAAATAATTCCTATTTGACTATAATGATTCAAAATAAGAATGAATTTAGCTGTTTATAATTCTTACTGGCGAATAATACATTTTATTTGGCAGGATTTTTTATACGATAAAATTGACATGGCGGCTACCGCGTATGGCGTCCCCCTCGCTCCAACAATTTTATATTTTTAACTGATGTCCGACTAGCGCTGTACACCGATGAGAGACTGACCGCGAAAGTGACCATTTACGATTTTTGTGAATAGAATAATACTTTATTGTACATCAAAAAGTAACAATTTCACAGAAACTAATATGATTGGGTACAAAGGCGGTCTTATCGCTGACAGCGATATCTATCAGACAACCTTAGGATAGAGTTTAATACTCTATCAACAAAAGCTCTTATGAGCTTGAACTAAAAAAGGTGGACAAATGTTGGTGCGATGAACACGATCATCTATGAAAGAAGAACAGCCGAAACTACTAGGACTAGGAGAGTGAAATTTTGCACAAAGCTTCCTTTTATGACGTAGGCGAACACTAAGAAAGGATTTTTCAAAATTGTGCTCCTAAATGGATATAAGGGGGGTCTAAATTTTGTATGGAGAACCCTACTTTCACGCCGGCGAAGCCATTGGCAGAAGGCTAGTTTGTTAATAAAAGTGATTCTATAAGAGTTCCGTTTTTTTCCTTTTGAGATACAGGACCCTAAAAAAGGCTTCAGCTATGTCGATGGCTAATTATTTTAACGACATCAGGAAAAAACCCTTCAGAACTTAGGTGACAAGTTGTTTTCGGTGAACTGCTATCCAATCGCGTGTCCTGACCATTTAACTGGCGTATGTCCCCGTTTTAAAATTTCAGTCGACTTAGGGTTTCCCCTGTGCGGTGGGGGTTAATTCCATTACGGCCGGGTCATTGTGATTGAGCAGTATTATTGGCATACAGTGATTACTGCAGTGTACTAAAAGTAGCCTTTAGTTCCATATTAAGACGAAAGTGCCTGAAATTAGAGTTTTTATGTGTCCCCCTTTCATTTAATGTTTTCGTGGCCTGATAGCCTAGATTTTGAAGCCTTTTTAAAGATTCTTCAAAGCATTTATTTCATAAGCATTTCAAGTAAACCGTAATATTTTTTCAGGCACTTTTGAAAAGTCAATAAGTCGGTTCCAAAGAGTAGATCTCTATGGTGAAGAAACTCCATGGACGATTGATTGAAAAATTTTACAAAATAAAATTGAGGTTTTTTTTTTAACTTCCTTTTTTTAATCGATTATTTGCTGCGTCCTGTAAAATACTCGGCGAAAATATTGAGTGTTTCAGAAATAATGCACTTTTGTAGATGCATAAAAATAACAAATTAATTTACAAAATCAGATAGATACTCAAGACTAGAACAATTACTTAAAAAAAAAACACTATCCAAATGTATTAGTGGATAGGTCTAAAAATCTAGAGCTTCTCCATCAACGATTGCATTACCTACTTCTTACAACCGTAGCAACGAGTTCAACTTATTTGACGCGTACTTACTATACTCAACTTCTAAGGCAAGTTTTCATGAATCTCAGAGATTACTATTTGAACGGATTAGACTTTTTTATCTATTTGTTTTTATTTTTTATTTTGGTTAAAGTTATATTGTGACACAAACAATAAAAATAATTACAACTTCTTCCAAACCCAGTTTCACCAAAGCTTAGTTACATTTTCACCCATGTAGGTACTCTCCAACCAGTACCGTAAACTAGGGCAACGCTACCGGTGCCCGGACACAGGCCCTGGAGGGGCGCAGATATCAAAGCAGGGCCAAGTTTCCGAGCATGCTTAGTAATTAGTAGCTTCATACAATAGTTGTTATTTATCGTGCATACAATACGATCGTATGTTTAGTAAATGCTCTGGGTTTCAGCACGTACTAGTGGGAGGAGGTGGATGGTGTGTTATGTATGCGCCATACTTATGCACAAATAAACTTTTTTTCTTTCTTCTTTCTTTCTATAGTAAATTTTAGGATTCCGTTCTTAACCTTTCGACTTAAGTAATTACAGACATAATTAAGGAACAATAAGTGTGTGAACGCCGCCGTTTGCTTAGGGTTCAAGATTTTAAAGGGTAAAACGCTGTCCGGCCACTATATGTCTGTCTGTCCGGCTGCAACTCATGAACCGTGACAGTTAGATAGTTGAAATTGTAATTCATTTCTGTTTTCGCTATAACAACAAATATTTAACGAATAAAATTAATATTTAAGTGGGGCTCCCATACAATAGACACGATTTTTTTTGCCATTTTTATAGATCTCGCAAATATAAACCGGCCGTTTGGATTTTTTTTTTGTTGTTCAAGCAGGTAAGATAATTTATTTTGAAGGGGAATATTCAGTCTTCGATATTAAAACGGGCACAGAGAACATTTTTTTTTCCAAATTGAGTTAAATACATATTCGAAATCCAGTTTTTTTATTGAAGCTCGCACCGGGGCGTTTAAATGTCAATTACGGCACTGCCAACCAGGCGATATGTTCTGGCAACCCTTTAAGAGTACAAGCAACAAAACTACATTATTATTGCGAACTCCGGTCGGCACGTTAGAAGTTGGGTAGCGCAAGTTTTTTGCGACAGAGATGTATGTGAGAACTTTGGATAGGCCTGCAAGTATGTTTGTGTTGGTAGCCTTGCTACGTGGGTAAGTAGACTATGGCGGTACAGGGGTGCCAACTGAAAATCAGTACGTTTGGCCTTTTTTGTGTTAGGTAAAAATCATCCTGTGACAAATCCCACTCTAGGGCGGAGCAGAAAACACCCCACCCCGTTCCTTCCTTGCCATTCGCACTGGGGCCAAGCATTCCTTTCAGAAAGAGACCCTGGACCCAGTAGACTTCTGGGACCTACTTAACCTGGACTTTCATTTGGAAGTTTCATTTGGAACAAAAACATATAATGAAGTAACCTTGAAACTACATATATAAATAAATTTAAAAAGGTCCTCATAAACTAACTAAAAGTATCTAATCCAATAAGGCGTTAAAATACCTAATCTAATAAGGCGTCAAAAAAATTTTTCGCATCGCTGTCGACTGGCAAAGTGCATTAAATACCTTGGTCTTCAATTCTTCTTTTAGAAATCTGGAACTTACCTGGAAACAAAAAAAAAACATTATTAGTAGCTTTCCATTGGTTTTTCTGATTTCTTTCTCTCCTTCCTTCTTTTGCCTCTCTTTGAACCTCATACTTGAAACTATATTTTTCCAATCTTTGTTGGATTAGGGTTCCATTTAATATGAGGAGCTGCACACCAGCACTTTATAAAGATCGACTGCTTCTTTCAGCTCATCATCAGCCTTACTAATGTTCCCACTGCTGGGACTCAAGCCTCCTCTTTAGGAGAGGAAATTAACTGCAATCCACCACACGTGTGCAGTGCGGGTTGGTGGATGTCACACGTCTTCGAATTTTGGATTTAGGACATGCCGGTATCCTCACGATGTTTTCACATCATGGGTTTATACGACGTCAAATCGGTAACTTTAAGCTAAATACCTCCAAGATTCACGTTTGCTGAACACACCTTTTTTGTGGGAAATAATCTAACGACTTTTCCTGTTCTAACGATGGATAATTTAACGACTTTTCCTGCTCTAACGATGGCGTGTCAGAATTTTACTAAATATCCACTATCATCCACTTCTATGTTCCTATTTTCTCTTATGATCCCTGGTTTTCCCTTTTAGAAACCAAAAAAAAAAAACCCATAGCCCCAATAGGCTTCGGCCCTGCAAGGCCCCTACGGTTTTGCGGATATTTCTTTGAAGCGCGCGTGGAACACTACTGGACTAGCTGGGCGGGTTGACCGGAATTCCTAACGCGTTTGACACGTTTGCGACGTTCGGTGCTCCGATTGGCCCATTTCAAGCCGCCAACCAATTATAGAGCCAATCGCAATAAACGTTTCGATCGCGTTACAATAAAACCAAATCGCACTAAAGTCTCTGATCCATCAAACTACATCAGATGTTACGTAAGAACCAGCAAAAAGCGAAATAAATTATGTACTCAGACGTTACAGCACAAGTATTCCTATTCGCCGGCAGTTACGAGTAGTTAGGTTAAGATAGGCACTACTTCCACCCAGGGATCAATATACAGATAATAAAACCGCCCAAGTACGTAAGCCAGGACATCTATATGCCTTCAGAGATATTTAGTGAGACATCAATATTGTACGTAGTGTGCACGTACGGGTAATGAAATAACTTATGTACAGTAGCGATCTGTTTTGTTAGGGTTGCTAGCTACGAAGCTAGGATATGAGCATAGTTGAGGAAAAAGTAGCTAAAACTGCGATCGCTTTCCTGCTAACTTTTTTTTTATTCAGGCGAGATATCCATCAGGTGAGATAGTAGTCAAAATTGAGTTGCTGATGTGAATAGGCGTAAATCAAACGTATATTAATGAATATGCGTATATAAAGCTACGCGTTCGTGAACAGCAGGCGTAAGCGATGACGTATTGAGTTGTTTTTTTGAGGATGTTAAAAATCATCAAACGACATCCATGAAAAAGCTCAGCAGCTTTTTTATGGATGTCATTGGATGATTTTTGTCATGCACGGAACAACCTGAGGCGGACTATTTTTATTTGTACTATACATAAAATTTTTATAAATAAATAGATAGATAACATTTATTCTCCAAGAGAGATAATCCCGAGTCCCAGCATTGGGAACATTATAAGACTAATGAGATGCGATTGTCATTACATTTATTTATATTTTTTTTGTACACCAAAATATATACACAAAAGAAATTTAAACTAAAACATACAATGGACGGCCTTATCGCATTCAGCGATCTCTTCCAGGCAACCTGGAATGGATAGTAAAAGCCTGGACAAGATATGAGGCTGTCATTGTCGTCATCGCTAACATCCTCAAGTGTCACCACAATTATCAGTTCTGTGCGTCTTAGATCCATCGGAGTCCCCTCACTGTTACCAGGTCAGCTGTCCACCTTGTAGGCTTTCCAAGGTTGCGACTTCCCGTATGCACCAACATTGAGAATATTTATTTCAGTATTTTCTAAAAAGCGGCTAGGTCAACCCTAGCCTCCATGCGGTGTTGCTTCCAGACAAGTTTATTTATTTTGACAAGCCGTTATAAACGTGATGCGTGCCGACTGAATATATTACCTGAGACGACGGTACTGGAGCTTCGAACTACCCACACGAATGTATATGTATACCAGTCTGGTAGTCCTTTTTTTTTTAAACTTCGTCAGAAGTCATCAAAGGATTTTTTTTACGGTGGGAAAAATTATCTAATGACGAATCCCGCCCTTGGGTGGCTCTTACTGACTAAAAGACCCACCCCATTCCTTCTTAGCCTTCATACCGGGGTCGGACCTTCCTTTTAGAACCGGACTGGGGCCCCAGTAGGCTTCGTGCCTGCAGTTGGGCCTCTACATTGGCTGACAGCTCCTTGAGGCGCGCGGGAACAGTGCGTGCCGTTGACGACGTCATCACATTTTGAAGAGCAGGAAAGCCTGTCAGACTTTTATTAGCTTAATACCACACCAGGACCCAGGGTTTCCCTTAGGGAAGTAGACCCCAGAAGGCTCTAGCTCTGGTGGACCAGACGATTGCAATTTAGCTTTTGTAGCTTCAGTCAAAGTGACCTTGATCTTCTTTATGTAAGCATCTGCACATTGAGTCCAAAGACCTGTAAATAGTTAGTAAGCTACGATCGACAACTACCTACAGGTCATTGAACTCGCTCAGCTGATGTTTATTTAAAGAAATCAATTTCGTACAGGCGTATATTTATTTGAGTTTTAGAAAAAAAAAGTATTTTATTTTCTTAATTTTGTCTTTACAAGTAGGTACCGAATCGACCCACCACGGGATTAAAACGATCATAATTTAACCGTGCCTAAATGTTAAAACCCAGGTAAACATACTCAATTATTATTTAGCTATAAAACTCAAAGGTTCAAAACTAAGCCTATATTTAGCGCTTTACCCAGAAAAGCTCAGTACAATATTAGAATAACTCTAAGAAACATTGTTTACCACAAAGTGATCGGCACTACATAGTCGAGTACAGGGTTCGGTTCCGGCGCAAGCACTTAACTTACGTAAACACTGGTCGTTTACTTTCGCTTATTATAAACAGTTTTATTTAAACACATCCGTTTTAGTTTATTTGGAAATGGTTCAAGTGAGAGTTGGTTCAAATATACTTGTAAGATAAGATTACGGTTCACCTGGTGTGGTAAGTGGTCATGGCACATAGACACCTTGCATTGCCATCGTACCGTAAAGGCTGATATTTAATTTTACATTTTTTAAATTTAATTTTAAGTAATGGACCATGATTCAAATTCCGTTAATATTCTTTCAAAATTTTTTTTTTCAAAAAAACAGCAGCAGTTCTAAATCTATATTAAATTCTCGTTTTTATAATATTGCATGAATTCCTACATTTTTAAATAATTAATTACGTAATTTTAATTGGATACGTATACAGGCTCATATACGTCTTGCATTGTCATCGTACCGTAATTGTGTCCATCATCCATGACATCACCTCGAGCCTTACCAGAATATCATATTTACAATTTATTTTTGATAATTTTTAGGGATCCGTACCTCAAAAGGAAAAACCAGAACCCTTGTCTCTCTGTCTGCTGTCAAAAGCCTTTATCTCTGGAACGCGTGGAGGTATCGAGTTTATTTATTTAAGTAAAGTACAGCTACAACACATACGTAGGGACTCTGTAAAAGGGTTGAAGCCTATTGGGGCCCAGGGTCTCTTTCTGAAAAGAAGGCTTGACCCCAGTGCGAAGGGCAGAGGAACGGGTTGCGGTATTTAATCAGTAAGAGTCTGACACTGTTTTCTTCTCCGCCCAAGAGCGGGATTCGTCATTGGATGATTTTTGCCCATCATGAAAAGGAAACTACATCACATACTCGTACATTTTACATTCACAAAACGATCCTAAAATAAAATGACTAATGCACATGACAATTAAAGCGTACATAGCACTCATTACAAACATTTTGCTGCCTTAACACCTATGATATTACATAGATAGTTTAAATTTAAACCATATACTAGTCTATGGTTCCTTGAAATTGAAAAAATCAAACTTTTAAGTAAATGAAAAAATAAGATAAAATTTTCTTTTAAATCTCAAAAAAACGTGTTTTTCGACACTCTCCAAGGAATCTAAATTCATGGGTACTCGAAATTTGGCATGGAGAGCCTTTATATAGAAGTATAAGAATAAATTTGAAACTCGAAAACCTACTTTTTTTTCGATTCGAAAAAACTTCGAGTCTCGATTTGGAAATTGATTATTTCACTTAGTTAATCGGTACGGAACACTCGGTATGCGAGTCCGACTCGAACTTGGACATGATTGTCACCCTAGACAATTGACTTTAAGTACCTCATTCAAGACTAAACAAGCTTAAAATAATCAATACACAATACTTTACCGGTGCGTAGCGTATCGACTTATGAATGAGCGACGTATTGCATTACAATTATTACAAACACATGACTATGCAACTGATTGTTATGCGACACTAAGTTATAGGCGAAGACTATTTCCGTTCTAAAAAATTTAGGCGCCTTGCAAAATATTAAAATGTCACCTAGAAAGAAGAAAGAAAGAAAAACAATTTGTTTCGAGCGAAATGCAACCTTAAAGCTATAAGACAAAAGCTATTCGGTATTAACCGGTTTCCACATTAAGACGACGGTAACGGTGCAGTGTGCAGATAGATTGAAATAACAAAAAAAAAAAACAGATGAATCAATAAATAAAAATAAGATAAAAATAAAGTTTAAAAACTAACACCCGACTACTTAAAAACACGCTCTAAAAAGTACGAAACAAGAAAACAAGAAAGCCGTGGTCGTATACCACTTTTTTTAATTTATTATTCTTATGGCATACGACCACGGCTTTCTTGTTTTCTTGTTTCGTACTTTTTAGAGCGTGTTTTTAAGTAGTCGGGTGTTAGTTTTTAAACTTTATTTTTATTTAACATATTTTGGAGTTCTAAATAGGTTAATCTTGGGTTCATTGATTTCTCAGCCCATGAATACAGGTAAAGTTAAAGGCAAATGCTAGTAATATATATATATTCAAAATGTACAAGTAAAGCGCTTTCAAATGATACCAAACACGGCATATTTATCTTAACTTTATTTTTTTACTTCGTATGTTTTGTCCGCTAGAGGGCGCCACATTAGATTTTGTGAAATCCCATATAGCCTATAACCAGCGGACAATTAAGACGCTTCTAATGATATGTCATTTGTCGACTTCTGATAAGTAGTTTAGAAGTTACGAGGGAACAGATGAACATCCATACCCACATACATACATACATACATACATACATACATACATACATACATACATACATACAGGTCAAAATCATAACCCTCCTTTTGCTTCGCCGTAGTCGGGTAAAAACAAATGTGTTTATTAAATCCCTCATTCTTAATATAGAATACTTCTCATTCTTTACCCAAATGGTCAATCCTGGAACCAAGAGTTGTTACGAAAGCGTTCCAGCCCTGCTACCAGGGCCCTGCGATCAAGGCAAGGAAGGAACGAGGTAGGTTGTTTAGTCAGTAAGAGTCTGACACTGTTTCCAGTTCCACCCAAGAATGGGATCCGTTAAAGCAATTCTAAAAAGAAAACTTTCTATAAAAGATGGCCTAGACTACTACCATACAACTAAATGCGCCTCACCATCAACGTCTGCATCACTGCTTACCTTTGAGTGAGATCGCAGTCAAGCATTACTTTATCATTACATAGTATAAAACAAAGTCGCTGTCTGCCCCAATGTATGCTTAGATCTTTAAAACTACGCAACGGATTTTGATGCGGTTTTTTTAATAGATAGAGTGGTTCAAGCGGAAGATTTATATGTTTAATACGTAAAATAGTACATTTTGATACAAGTGCAGGAAGTTTGTCATTGCGACCGAGGCGAAATTCGCACGAGCCGTAGGCGAGTGTGTTATGGAGCCGAGGGCTGCAATGACAAATCTGCACGCGTGTCAAACGACGTTTTTCAATACACAGTTTACGACTTGTGAAATAAAGAAAGAAAGAAAAAAAAAATTATCGTATCTCAAACATACAGTAGAAATATAAGAAATATATAAGTATAGCATTCAAATCTGCTCTGGTCAGTTTCTAATTTCGAGGGGATCGCCCCGCGACTCTGGGAGACGCCTCGCGCCTGATTCGATAAACTAAGTAAAACAAAATAATCACCCGTGACCGTGACGATAAGGAAGGAATAAAAAAGCCCTTGTTGTGATAAACTCAAAAAAGCATTTGGGTGAAATACATGCTATATTGAACCTAATAGGAGTGCGATAAGAGGCAGTTTTCGAGTAAGTGAATTGAAAAATATATTTAATATAATCACTGCACCCGTGCGAAGCCTGGGCGGGACGCTAATAGCAAATTAAATAAATAATTAAACTACCAATTTTGCAATTACCTAATTTAAAGTTCAACAATTCGTGATCTCTCATCTCCCTGGCAGTTTCCTCATCATTTAACCGCGTGCCCCTCAGGAGGCAACAACCGGGTCGCTCATCATACGCCCTCATTTAGTATTCTACGCGCAAATTTGATGAAAAAAATACAATCCTCTCCCACTCGTGTTTTGGTCGACTATTCGTCGTGTACGGATGGAGTGCGCATGAGAGGTGACAGCGGATAAGTCTTAGGTTCAGCCTGGAGGAGGTTTGACCCAGAATTTATGATTGTACTAAGGCAGGACCTACTAGGGCCACGTATCTCTACACATACTAAAAGAAAATAAGATTTACGTAAATATAATAATAATATAATAGCTTTTGTCAGCGGCTTCGCCCGCGTACATAAATATAGCCTATGTCACTCAGGAGTAAAGCAGCTTTCTATTATTGCTAAAATTTCTCCAATCGGACCAGTAGTTTCAGAGATTACCTCCTACAAACAAAAAAATAAAAAAACAAAAAAACAAACTTTACCTCTTTATTATATTAGTGTAGATGTTCACAACTATCACACAACACCATCTAGTCCTAAGCTAAGCAGAGCTTGTGTTATGAGTACTAGACAACTGATAAACATACTTATATATTTCTAAATACATACATATTATAGATAAATTACACCCAGACACAGAACAAATGTTTGTGTAATGAGCACGATCATTTGTTCTGTGTCTGGGTGTAATTTATCTATAGTATGTGCAAATGATCGTGCTCATCACACAAACATTTGTTCTGGGTGGGAATCGGACCCACGACCTCCCGCATAGCAGTCAGGGTGACTAACTACTCGACTGACAGGCCAGTCAAGTATTAAGGCAATGCCGACTAGGGCCACGTATCTATACATATACTAAAAGTAAATAAGATTCAAGTACAGTACGACCATCGGATCTTGGCGAGTCTGAAGCTAGGCTCTGCGAATTTTAGCGCCTGAAAACTCGTACTCGTAGCGTCGTCACAATTACCGGTCCCGTGTGTCTCGCATCCATCGGATTCCAGCAACTCTATATAGGTCATCAGTCCACCTTGCGGAAGGCCTTCCAATGCTATGTCTTGCATTACGCGGTTGCTACTTCAGAATTTAAAAAAAAAGCGATCTTATCATTACATAGTATAAAACAAAGTCGCCTGTCCCTATGTATGCTTAAATCTTTAAAACTACGCAACGGATTTTGATGCGGCTTTTTTAATAGATAGAGTGATTCACGAGGAAGGTTTATGTGCATTATAAATGCACAATATATTCAATATCAGTACCCGAGTGAAGCTGGGGCGGGTCGCAAGTTAATAATAAAAAAAACTTCTTAAGAAAGATCTGAAATATTGATGACCAGTCAGTAAATACTCCGAGGCACTACAGCCATTCCGCCATTTTCTTTGTACTCGTACCGTATTTGCCGTTACCTCCGCTACGTTCTTGATAAAGTATGCTATCCATTTCATATTCATCCTTGCGACATCCTTCCGAAACATAGAACACGGAGTCGATCAAACTGGAAACACCATTACTTATACATAAATACAAGTTTTTTTTTTGTGGTGGGAAAATTCATCTAATGATGAATCCTCCCTTTGTTGAAGCGGCAAACAGTGTCAGACTCGTAAACGACCCATCCCATTCCTTCGTAGCCCTCATACCGGGGTCGGACCTTCCTTTCAGCCATCGGACCGGGGCCCCAGTAGGCTTCGGCCTTGCAGTTGGGCCTATACATTTGCTGACAACTCCTTGAGGTGCACCCGAAAAGAGTGTGGAGTTGACGACTTGGCTAGGTCTGGACTGTTACCAGACGACCGGAGGGTGAGCTGCCCATTGCTCGCCATTCACAAGCCTGAGCCAGAGTCAATGCCTGCTAGGACAGGGGGATTGTTCGAAAGAGATCTATACCTTAGAACGAAAAAGACAACTGAAGTAATACAGATGGGTTGTGGAAAGTGACACTCCCTATTCGACAGATTTCCCTATTTGATGATTTTATAATTGCTAGCTACTCAACAGGCTAACAGCGCTTTTTGACTTATGGTTAAATAAAGTTTTATAGCCATAATGAGATTTTTTTTTTTAAATTTGACTGATTTTGTAAAGATGTTAATTTAATTAGTAGCTTGTTTAGATGTAATTATTGTATGCCCTACGGGCGGGACATAGATGATCAAAATTTTCAAAATATTTAAGATCTGTACTGTACATACCTATCCACAATAAACCTTGATTGATTGATTTTTTTATATTTCTTTATTTTTTTCTTGGATTTTTTTTTTATTTCGAAAATGTCTAAGGTCTTTAGTTCGCCTCTGTACTTTTTTATAAAGTGTTTATTATATATTTATATAAATAAATTCTTCGAGTAGGTGCCGTCTAGCCGTTTCATTGGTCTACGTTCCGACGTCGGACAAGAATCAACATCGTCTTGTCAAACTTTACATTATGTAATTCAACCTACGCCATTCTATTTTAGTGTTTAATTAGCGTTTCTTTTCAGGTTTTCAAGGAAAGGCCAATTTGAAATGTTATTTTTAATTGATGCTGCAGGGTAGAGGGGTTTGTTCAAATAGTAGGTAGCGTAGGATTCAATTCTAAAAAGAAAACTTTCTATTAAAGAAGGCCTAGACAAATTTGCTTTCTCAAATTGTAAGGAACCAGTTTCTGCCACCGGCTTTGCTCACTTGAATAAAGAAAATATTAGGTGACTGGTAAATAGTAAAATACATGATTGTAGTCATGATAACAAATTTTACTATGGGCCACAATCCTGTAATCGCAAAAAAATATCAGTACATTAGATTAACAGATTGTTTTTCACCATTTCAGGCTTGGTCCCATAGTAAAATTTGTTTAGTATATTATATAAGTTAGTATATTCCTGGGAGCATAAGTTGAACCATAATGGCGGTCGATCTTGTAACTACCGATGTTCACTAACAAAAGCAACGAGTTCAACTTATCTGCCGGGTTTAAAAGCTTGATAGCACTGAAGCTGTAGTAAGTAGAGATTTTACATCCCGCATCCCATTACCCGTTAGTTTCCCTACTCGGATAAAAACAAAGTTCACGTATCCCGAATTAAAATATCCGCTTCAAACCAGTAAAGCTTCCAGCTCGAACCGGTTCAAACTAGTTTTAGAAGCGCCATATTCGAAAAATTACCATTTCGCAGGCACCATGCAAGTTTAAAATCAATTATAGTCGACTACCGGCGCTCAACTTCGGGGGGAGATGAGCATTACACTTTATAATCCTTCGGGGGTAGGCAGATCGATAGCGTGACCTTCCCGAGCTGAGGTGGTTCGGAATAGTGATAGCTTTAGTTAGGAGCAATATTATTTTGAAGTTTGTAGTCAGTTCAATCGGTCTCAAAGAGCTCGTGGCCCGTATTAATAAACTGTAGGGAAGTTTACTACTCAGGGTTACCATATTTCGGGAATTGTCCTGAGATTTCAGGATTTTCAGACTCATCTCGAGATTGCGGCCGAATATCAAATTGGGCACAGAATAATCATTGGCATACAACGTGGCAATACTGCCAGCCTTTTGGGCACTTTACCAGTCGACAGCGATGCGGAAGAGTTTTCACACAGAGACACAATCAGATTTGTGCCGTTAAGCCCGACGATGCGTTTGTTTTTTTTTTTATTTGCTTGAAAACTAACATTTTATTGTAGCACACACACACACACTGTCCTCTCAAACCTACTAATATTTTAATGTGAAAACATTGAAAAATATCAATATTTTTTTAAAAAGAGTAAGTGTTAGAATAAGTTTCTGTGAAATTGTTACTTTTTTGGTGAACAATAAAGTATTATTCTATTCTATTCTATTCATACACTTTTTAGCCGGTTCTTCATCATAGGAAACGTGCACTAATTCCTGAACTTTTATAACTGCCCATGCAGGCAAAATGTGAATAAAAATGAATTTGATTAAACTCTCTGAAAATCCATTATAAAATCTCGAGCCCCAAGCGAACGCCAGCATTCGCAAACCTATTTTGTCTTTCTATTATGTTTCTAACTACAGTATTCGAAAGGTTAAAGAAAAAGATTACGTAATGCCTGATTATAAACTACATTGAGACAATTTGGAATACCAAAAAATGTTTAATTTGGCCATCTCAAAAATCGTAGGGACCCTGCAGAAGAGTCGGAGCCAATTAGGGTCAAGGGTTTTGTGTCTGAAAGGTAGGCTCTGGCCCTGGTATCTATGGCGATGTAGGAACGGGGTAGGTTGTTTAGTCAGTAAGAGTCTGACACTGTTTCCCGCTCCATCCAAGGGCGGGATTCGTCATTGGATGATTTTTACCTACCATAAAATAAAAATCTCAAAAATCCAACTAGTATTTTAAATTAAAACTGATGATGCAATCGACTTTGAAGCAATCGACTATGTTACCAGGTGCTTCTAAGAAATAAAAAAATAAAGTAACAATGAATAATAAACTGATAACGGCCTGTACAGCTCAGTTCACTCATAAGGTAAATATAGATCGCATTAGTAATCAGGTGACGTAAGTTTATATTATGATAACCATTCAGGTTATGATACACACCATTGAAGAATTCAGGCATTTCTGCGTACTGTAATTTTCCAAGGAAATGACCTAAATGGAGTAACGAAAAGTGAGTAATTTTCAGACATACCAGTGGTGCCAAGAGACCTAATATGTTATTTTAAGTTCATAATCTTAATTTATTATGGTTAATTCGTAATGTCTGATCGGTCAGTGGTTTTTTTTTATGGAGGGAAAATCATCTGATGACAATCGGCAGCAAACAGTGTGAGACTCTTACTGACACCCCATACCTTCTTAGCCCTCATACCGGGACTGTTACCAGACGACCGGACGGCCAGCTACCCTTTGCAAGCCGCATCCGCAAGCCCGCGCCTACAGGGTGGCCGAAAATCGGGAATGGAATCCTGGCGGCGTCTGGAGCGTGTGCGCCGTTGCCTTATGCGGTCGGCCTCCTCCTTAGCCAGCATTACTGCTTCAGAGAAGGAGGCGACCGCCTGCCAATCCTCGCTCCGGACCATGGCTTCTACCAAGGACCGGCGCGAGAGATCGCCGCCGTCGATTGCCATCACCAGGACACGACGATGCTCTTCCCTAGCGGGGGTCGGTCAGTGGTCTTGTAATAGAATAGTGTTATACAGGCTGTTTTTACGAATTAAAAACAATGACTACACAATAACGTTCTGACTGATCAAAGGAACGGTCAAAATTTTCCTATCTTTTTTAGCAGGGTCGAAGCCTCTGAGGTCAAGGTTTCGTTTCTGAAAGGAAAACTCGGAACCCTGGAATGCAAGGTAACGAAGGAACATAGGAATGGGAATCAGTTACAGTGCGGCCGTCGGTTCTTGACGAGTCTAAAGGCTCTGCGAATTTTAGCGCTTGTAAAATCTTAAAAAAAAATCCCACTTAAAAAGTCCGATTTGTTTAAACAATTTTTTCGCCTTTAAAACTCGTAGGTATATTACACATTATATAATTAAATATGAATAATGTTAGTCCCTCTAAATCTCACATAGGAATATATATGTATATACTTACACACAGTAAAATAATGTATAAAGATGTAAATAAATACAGTTTATTGCCACCAATTATATTTCAATTTTAATCAACATACAATTTTACTATGTTATTTCGTTTGGAGATTTAAATAAAAATAATTTCAAGTATGCTAGAAGAACCTTTAATCCCCCCTCTCCCAAACAGAGTTACCACCTTATAAGTAACATACAGAAAATTTAAATTTCGTAAACCATCTTTGAAATACACTCTTACCTTTAAACCATTATCCCAAACTGACATCACGCAGGGAGTATTTCGTTTGTAGTTAGTTTCTGTACCAAAAATCATAGCATTTATCACCCCTAAGGTATTTATTACCCCTTCTGTTTCACTAAACAACCCTCAGCTAACGAGCTCAAAGCACAAAGGGTTGTCAGGAGCCCGACTCAGGGAGAAAACTGATGTGTGCTTATATGTGTGGGCCTGTCTGTCTACTTGACGACTTGATCTGATGACCTGACGTTTGTGAATGGCTCTTTGGCTTTATACACGCTTGGTTTTCATTTTAATAAACACTAAGAAAGGTATGAGCAGTGGAGGCCGAGTGGTAACGGCCCCGACTTACGAGTTGTAGATCTCGGGTTCAAATCCAGCCAGGTGCATTACTTTGTGTATGCGTCACCACCATACTTGAAATGATTTTTATTTAAATCTCTAAACGTAAAAATTGCATGTTAATTAAAATGTGTCGTGTTGTCGATTTTATTTTCTATAGACAAAAAAGAACCTGAGCAAGCTTGAAACGGATTACTTTAAAAATGGCGGCATTTAGAAAACATTTAAAAAATAAATTTGACCATACCGCATAATGTCTTAACTTTTTTAAAATTGATATTAACTGGTGTTGGATTTGCAATCCCACCTATACATAAGGTGCCTCCTGGAGCCTAGGGTGGTGCAGCTTCCTGGAGCCTAGGGTGGTGCAAACTGTTACCTCGACTCTAGGAATAAGGCAAGGAAGGTACGGGGTAGGTTTTTTAGTCAGTAAGAGTCTGACACTGGTCTCCCGCTCCGCCCAAGAGCGGGTTTCGTCATACGATGATTTTCACCTACCATAAAAAAAAACCTAATGTAAGCAGTGATGAACCGTTTAGACGTGATCTTAGATTTAAAATCACCAAGAATCGTATGTTTGTCCCTTACTAGAACCTAGCATAGAAGACAACTAAATTATAATCAGACGGGAAGACCGCAGCAGCGTGTGTTAGATCATTCGGTTCCCTTCATAATGGTTGAGCTGAGTGGTGCTGATATACGCGTTATGTCCGTGAACGGGCGTTGTCAGTTGGGATTGGTCATCTCTTAGCTGCCAGTGGTTTATTTTAATTTGTTTAGAACATGTACTTTTTTTATTATTTTAGTTACATTGTTCTCACATCATAGCAGCGACAATAATATGTAACCTATATATTTGTAAAACATAACATGATTAAAAAGAGTGTCCATGGAGTTTCTTGCACATTCTTCTCCATTGAGATCTACTTTTTGGAATGTGCAATTAGCGTCATTTTTTTTCTGACAGACCTACTTCTTGACATATCAAAAGTGCCTGTAAAGATTTATTTGAAATAAATGCTTTGAATCTTTGAGAGATTTGTTTATACATATTTTATGGTATGCGCCACACTTTAGCACAAATAAACACTTTTTCTTTCTTTCTAGACCAACCGTTCCAGTACCATGACTAGTCTAGTCCGCTGGCACTGTTTCTCTAACCATCTAGTTTAGCGTCGTTCAACCAAACCGTATGTTATCCGACCCCGTGCATGAACAAACAGTAAACTTGACGAACAGATTATGTTGTTATTAATATCTTAACAACTCGATCTGAACTGATAGTTACATGCAGACACGAATTTCTCTGTTGATGTACACGCTTCGAGTTATAGCTACCAGTTTATGATGATGTAGGTATTTTAAGGTAAACTATATTTTACTAATATTATAAATGCGAAAGTTACGATGTTTGGATGTTTGTTACTCAATCACGCCAAAACGGCTTGACGGATCTGGATGAAATTTGGCACAGGCATAGGATACACTCCGGAATAGGACATAGGCTACTTTTTATCCCGCAAACCCCAACCCCAATATCACGCGGGCGAAGCCGCGGGCAAAAACTAGTGTAACCATAAACGCATATCCTGAAATCAGTACTTTCAGAACCAACTTACAGTAAAAGAGAGCAGTGGTAGCCAAGTGGTAACGTCCCCGACTGAAAAATTGTAGGTCGCGGGTTCAAAACCCAGCCAGGCGCATTACTTTGTGTAGTTAATTTCATCACCACTGCTCTCAAAACGGTGAAGGAAAACATCGTGAGGAACCAGATTGAGTTTTAGCCAGTAAAATTCGGACATGCGGGCTTTCGCTACATTCCTAGAGAGGGAGAAGTCATTAGATAATTTCCCACCTAACTAAAAACCTTTCATAAGTCTTAAACTATTGAGACCCAAGCGAACGCCGGCTCGCATACCTATTGTCTTTCTATTATGTCTCTTACTACGGTACTTGGAAGGTTAAGAAGAATTACCACATCATCGCATACGATCAGGTGAGATTGTAGTAAAGCGCAAGCCTATCTAGAACAAATTTTCAAAGAAAATATTTTTTTCACAAGCTTTTATAACTCGGTATACCTTTTTAATTAATTAGCTTCTGCCCGCGACTTCGTCCGCGGAAAATTTTGCGGAGCAAAAGGTGTGATAGCTCGGTTAATATCCATGTTATATAAACAATTTATTATATATAGCCTATGTCACTCAGGAGTAAAGCAGCTTTCTATTATAGCTTCAATTTTTCCAATCGAACCATTAGTTCCAGAGATTACCCTCTACAAACAAAAAAACAAACTTTACCTCTTTATTATATTAGTGCAGATACCTACTCATCAAGACCTTCCCGAAAAGTACAAACATATTAAGAATATCTTATTGTATTACTGAGATTCTAAGGCCATGTTCCAGTTCCATCATCAGACCCTGGTTACCATCTAGCACCAAAATAAAAAGACAAATCACACAATCCCAAAATCAATGGGGTTGTGTTGTTTAATTACCGAGTTACTATGGCCACCTTCCAGCTCCATCATCAGATCAGCTCCGTGTCATCATAACATTGCATTGTCACGCGATTTACACATGCATGCAAAATTGCAGCTCAATCGGTTGAAGGTATCTGCTTCAAAATTGAGTTGCAAGATTTGAGCCGAACATACATAGTTACATTGTAAGCTAAAAAAAGCTTGTAAATAAAAGAAAAAAAAAATTGGCGCAACGGTACCTACCCTTCACACGTCTGTTAAATTATACAACTAACAAACCCGATTTACCAGATTCATTTCATTAAACCGACGCTTTATAATATAACCGTAACACAATTATATACTTGTTCTTATATTAGTTAGGCGTTAAACCTATTTTAAATAGTAAACAAGAAGCAAGGAGAGGGATCGTGACGCGAACACCGCCTGCAGGCTTAAAGGCTCAGGAGTGAGGGGATGGTGGCAAATACGGCAGGATCTTCAAGTAGTCAAGTGTATCCTGTTTTGGCACGGACTTTCATAGCTACGTTGTTTAAGGTACGCCTTCCCGACTCGCCTGTCGTCTACGTAGAGCATGGTTTAAAAGCATTTTTTTTTTATCTTTATTAGATAGGAACTTTTAACAAGATGTTATGCCAGTTCCATCGTAACCTGATCTAAGTATAGCGCAGTACTTACAAGTTAATTAAGGAATAAACTAAAGCAGCCTCTACTGACATTGGTTTGGCTAAAATACTATTAAATATGCCTATATCTAACTTATTAATTTTTAATTGTAATGTATTTAAAAATAATAAAAGCTTGTTGCTTCATTTAATGCCATCCAAAGTGATGTTTGATGCAAAAGTAATGCGAAAAAAGAGAGATAGCCTCTGAAAACTCTGTTGGCATTCTGTAATTCTACGATTTATTTGAATGTTTCACAAAACGTGTTCCAGGAAATACGTGTTTTTATTAAATCCTAAAGGATTTTTGAAAAAAAAAAAAGACATAATTTAGAACCTCGATTAAATGCGCTAGGGTTTTATAGAAGAACTTTTTTATATTTTTAATATAGGATTACAGTATGGAGAGTCAAAGTCAAGTTCACGTAAAATAGCATATTTTCAGAGGTCTTTACTGGATTACTCTTACATTAATTTATATTTTGATTTCTATGGAAGCCTAGATAATATCCGCAAGACATCTGTGTATCCAAAATATCTGAAGAAAGATGTGTAATAACATCATAATCACGTAACAGCGGTTGTATGAAAATGAACGTCGGGTTGGCCGCTCTTAAGCCTGTATTGATCAAGCTTTGCTTTGCAGTTTTATTGCGAGATAAAAATGTTTAGGGTTCCTAGATGTGGTAGTCAAAAGTTCGCTTGGAAGATTACTCAATCAGCACACATACAATACGGCAGATATAACTTGGAGAACCTGAAGTTAGGCACTCGTACTGGAGCCTAACTTTAGACTGGCCAAGTTAGAGCGACCGTACAATGCGTTCCAAATGAGAATAGGATCGTTTGCCATGTTGTGACGTCACGATTTACTGTCAATTCGAGGCAAGCATTTAAAAAATTCAGTTTATTTACGAACTGTGAACAAAAAAAGGTTTAATCAGAATTCAGTTTTTCAATTTTACTCATCTCGGAGTTCTTCAATTTGGCAAAAATATCTTCGATTTGACAGTACGGCGTGACGTCACATCCTGTCAATCGATCGTATTCTTATTTGGAACGTATAGTACTGTAAGTTTTAACTTAATTCCATTTTTCACTACATCACTGCTTACCAGGTGGGATCGCAGTCAAACACTAGTTTATAGCAATTAAAAACAAAAAATTTATCTCAAGGTGGTTCACTCTCCAAGAGATGAGGGGATCTGCAGGTGGATCGTATTGAAGCATTAGAAGAAAAAATTGATCTGATGATGAAGCCGGAAGATAGGGACTGGAATTCATGTTTGAGTACTAGAACTGTCATGAGATGCACTCTGGCTATAAGGTACGATCCACCTGATCTGATGATGGAGTACTTTGTGTACCTATCAAAGATTTATGAAAACAAGCCTCATTCATTACAAACACAGCAAATACGATTTCCGTATGCAATCAAAAATGAATTGAATGCATTTATTCATCGGCGCACTCGCTCTAAATGGTCTACAACCAATTTACGACGCGTCAATGAATATGACATACTGGGCGATTGGATTGTGGTCCAATGTAGAAGCTGAGGGCGTAGGAAGGACCCACCATCGAAGACCTTTGTACCTATTTTTTTTATGGTGTCTAAGTGGCTAAGTGGGTAATAGTGTCAGACTCTTACTGACTGAAACAACCAACCCTGTTCCTACGTTACCTTTATATCAAGCCTGGAACCTTCCTTTCTGAAGCGAACCATTGGCCCCAGTAGACTTCGAACCTTTTGCACTGTTTATCACCATTTTTTCTGTTTCCGTCTTTTCTTTTTGTTTATGTGTAATTTTTTATTTAACTATAGCATGTAGTAAAAAGCTCTTATAGGATCATATTAACTGATTACACTTTACGTTATTTAATATTTCTAATGTTATATGGGCAAAAGTTTGTTCGTCAGTTACTTCTTCATGCCCTAACGGCAGAAAGGTTGAATGAAATTTGGCACACAGGGAGATATGTTCTGGAAAAGCATATTATAGTCCTCAACACGTCTGTGTGGACCAAGACAGTCGTCGACGGCGCTCGTTGATCCCGCGCGCCTCAGGGAGTTGTCAGCAAATGGAGAGGCCCAACTGCAGGGCCGAAGCTTACTGGGGCCCCAGTCCGGATTCTGAAAGGAAGATCCGACCCTGGTATGAAGGCTAAGAAGGAATGGGGTAGGTTATTTAATCAGTAAGAGTCTGACAATGTTTCCCGCCCAGCCTAAGGGCGGATTCGTCATTAGATGATTTTTCCCACCATAAAAAAGGTGTATGGACATTTTGAGTATTCCAGTACTTGAGTCAAAACCATAGCTATATCAAACAGTAGAGATATGTTATCAACACAAATTTGTTCGAGTTCAGATGTCTCCAAACTACGCCCATTTTTTCACTAACACAAATTCAAAACTTATACGTACGCCACACAACCTCACATGTCTCACGGACATATCTCTACTGTTTGATATATCTATGGTTATGGTCAAAACGCTTTAAGTTCGTAACTTGAACCGAACCCCATGTTAATAGTGAATGTAACCAGTAACGTAATTACCGGGACGTTAGCAACACGACACAATGGTAATCTGCTTACGAGCTTGTTTGCCTACCAATCTCATGCAAATTTATATACTAATACCCAGTTCTTGGAGCCTTCAGATCAACTCTCACGTAAATGTATAAATAACTATAGGTATCTTTTAGGGTTCCGGAACTGAGAGTGCTAAGGACCCATGCACCGTTCGATTGTCTATCCGTCTGTCAGCGGGCTGTTTGTCATAAACCGTAAGAGATACAAATCAGTAGTAGAAAAAAGTGGAAGTTACTTTTAAAATACTGATGATGATCCTTCACCGTTTTAAGGACGGTGGTGATGAAATAAATTACACGAAGTAATGTTAGCTTGTATATCAGGGCCGTTACCTCGGGAATACCGCTATTCAATGATGGAATCATGTTCTAGCAAATGTCACCAGCCACCTGTTCCACAAATATCTAATGTGACTGCAGGCGGCCACCTCCTTCTGACACCCCAGCCATCGCTAGCGGACGGTGAGCGTGTTGTCAGCAAACCGTAGGGGTCCAGCTGGGACGAAGCCTACTGGGGCCATGGACCAATATGAAAATATTACATCCCGGGCCCTGGAACGAAGGCAAGGAGGGAGTAGGGGTTTCGAACCCTCTCTTAAGTCTGACACTATCTCCCGCCCCGCCCAAGGGCACTGAGAAGTAATTTGATGATTTTTACCCTCCAAAACAAAAAAGAACCTCTGGGTCACCTCTGGTTCCATGATGAAATCATGTTCTAGTAACTGCCACCAGCTCCAACGTTCCACAATTATCGATTGCGACTCCACGTTTCGCGACTCCATTTTATTAGCAGCGTAAACTCAGCCAGTAAATCAGGAGTTCAGACATTTTTTATGGGTGGTGATAAAAAGCTCCATCCGATGCGGTATACCTACTAGGTATGGGGTAGTGTTGTATCTTCATGGGAGTTACGTATTAAGCTTAGTAGATAATGTGGAAATTCAGGAAGATATGTCGGTTGCTAAGGAAAGAAGGAAATGTACAGCAATTGACACGCGGCCGTGTAGCCAGATTTACTAAACCGTTGCTACCTGGGTAATCATCAAGTGAAAAAATCACTTAATGATTAAGCAACTCTGAACCTAGTTCTTAACCCTGCTCTTAGTGTCAAACTTTTACTGACAGAAACCCGTGTTATTTCTGTTTAAAACGCAACTGAAGAAACATGGTACCGATGAGGGCCACAATAACTCTTTTGCACAATTCCAAAAGCGATATGGGGGGAGGAGGATATACTTCAAATGATTTATACCATTTTGAATGGAAAGGGAGTATCAGACTTATGACACTTTTTTGAATACTCCTTAAAATCATTTTTCCTCCTAGAAAACCTTTTCTTGAGTCTAGATGATGACGTTATAGGAGTTGGTTGAAAGGTGCAGAAAGGGTAACCAACAACTAGTTCATTGAAGGCTGAGTCATTGAGGAAACTACATTGGATACATAAAAATTGAGGAAAGAGACTTGAGTATATTGGGCAGAAATTCAAAGGAAACCAAAATACACCAAACTCTAAACCACAAAGCTAAAGTTCACGGCTCGGTGGAACTCGCACCAATCACCGACCGACCATCTCTTCAAAAGCGGAAAAGGTGTCAAGATAAATCTTTTTACCCGAATAACAATTGATACTTAAGTCCAATTTTATTTACTCAACGAATAGCTGGTGATTCCACCCTCCGGAAATACCAACAGGCGCTAACTGCTTTCGGAAACGATAAAAATTCTTACTAATCTTTTTAATTTGTTACTTATTCGAACGATTTGTGAAGAAAAATGTCTAATTCCAACGAAATATATCCGAGCGATTTGTAAAAAGAACTCGATTTGACAGTTAAAGAAATATGGCGTCTATTTTAAAGATGGCCGCGAGACAGAATGGCGGGAGTTTGGTGGTTTAAGATATATTGTTTAGTTGTTAGATGTTAAAAACTTTTAATGAGCGGTTTAAAATGAATCATTTGGATGGTGTGGATTCGTGAGAATCTTTAGTTTTGGATTGATGTTTATGACTTAATGACGCCATTATGGCTGGCGGAGTTGGGATTTCTGTAGACGTGGAATGTTTGCGATTTATAGCGTCGATTATATGTGATATTGACCAAGTCTAGAATGACTGGTAATTTACGGGCTGTGTGTTCTAAATGTTTAAAACTTTATATCTAAAGACATAAATAATGAACTTAATACTCCATTGTCCAGGAATGCATTGAAAAAAAAAACGTCGTGCTATCAAAAAGCTGGCATTTTCTAGAATTCCTGCAAATGCTTGTAGTAACTGATGGGTATGCACTGTGTGCATAACATAGATAATATGAAAAGAAACATGTATGGCCGCATACTTGCGTCTATTGTGTGTTGTGGATTGCTTCCGTGCAAAAAACAAATAAATATGCTGATGTTGCGTAACTTGCTCGCAAATTTTTTCACTTCTTTGCAGTTGTAAAGACAAGAAGTCTCTTGTTTTAAAACTTTATAGCCACTTCGTCTGCTCTTGTTCATGTTTAATTCTGTCACATTGTCATATTTATCATCATCAGCCTTTTTAATGTTCCACTGCTGGGACACAGGCCTCCAATCTAATAGTAGGAATGGGCCATAATCCACCACGCGAGCCCACTGCGGATTAGCGGATATCACATGTCTTAGAATTTTTGGTTCTAGGACATGCCGGTTACCTCACGATGTTTTCCTTCACTGTTTTGAGAGCAGTGGTGACGAAATAAACTACACAAAATAATACGCCTGGCTGAGTTAGAACCCGCAACCTACAACTCGTAAGTCGTGGCAGTTACCACTCGGCCACCAGTGCTCTCCTCAGTCGGCCATCATCATCATACTGTCAGTCGCTATTTAGACTCTGTCTCATTCATACCCTTCCTTTTCTTCCTCTCACACATTGTTCATATCATCAATCGTCTCCTGCTGTGGTTACCATGGCAAAGTTGCGAGTCTGCTGTTTACGCAAACAGCAGATTGGCAACTTTGCCTTACCTTACAGGATGTAAAGTTACGAATATGCGTTCTTTTTATCGGTCCATATATATAAATTTTGTTTAGCTATTCTTCAATACTTACAACTTACTACATAGCCTTTAATTTTTCGACATAAAGAGCAATCTAGGTTGATAGGCTTCGATATAATATTTCAGTCGAACGAACGGTCTAGAAATATCTAGTTACAGCATAGCTCTTGCCTATGAAAACATACAAGGTTTCCGATCTAAGCTGTTTTTACAAGGACTTTTTCCTATAGGGGTAAGTAAGTAGACTCGATGGAGTCTTTCTGTATGATGCTTACAAAATTTGTTTTCTAACTAATATTTGTGTCGACGCCTCAGGTAGTTGTCAGCAACTGTAGGGGCCTAGCAGGGTCGAAGCCTTCTGGAGCCAAGGGTTTTTTTTATATTTTTTTTTATTGATCCGCGCTTGACCGCTATTTCACCTGATGGAAAGCGACGATGCAGTCGAAGATGTAGCGCGCTTACCTAGAAGTAACCTATTCACTCTTGACTTAATGCGATTGATGCGAAAGCGGAACACCGGGGCCCCGGAACTAAGACAGGAAGAAACGGTAAGTCGTTTAGTCAGTAGAAGTCTGACACTGTCTTCCGCTCCGCTTAAGGGCGGGATTCGTGATTCGATGATTTTTCCCCAATAAAAGAAGCCAAGGACAAATGTTAATGTGACATGCACGATCATTTTTTCTGTCTGGGTTATTTTATTTTATTTTTATACAACTATCACATGTCTAGTCCCAAGCTAAGCAGAATTGTTCGAGTTTTCAAGCGCTAAAATTCGCAGAGCCTGACTTCAGACTCGCCAAGACAAAAAAAAACTATTATTTATTTTGTATCTTTTTCTTTTTTTTAATTGTAATAAACTAGTGCTAGCGATCCCACCTGATGGTAAGCAGTGATGCAATCGTTGATGGTAAGGCGCACTAGTTTATTAAGAACCTATTCACTCTAGCCTTGAAGACACCTAAATTATATTCGGACGGAAAGACTGCAGCCGGCAAACTGTTTCAGTCCCTCGATGTACGCGGTATAAATGACGAGGCAAAACGCTTAGTCCGGGCCGCAGGTATCTCAACAACGTAAGGGTGGATATTTGCCGTACGCCGGGATGTCCGAAGGTAAAATTGGGATGGCGGAATCAAATCTTGCAATTCCTGCGCACACTCTCCAAAATGCATGCTGTAGAAAACCGCAAGGCTGGCTACTCTGCACCTGTGTTCGAGGCTTTACCTAGCAGGTAAACATAACGCAACGGAAGACATTTTGAATATTTAGTGTTGTCAAATTAACACAGACTGAACTCAGAACTGCCAAGTAAGTTCACAAGTTCACGAGACATCTCAGGAGATGCTTATTAAAATTGTAAGTTTCAAAGAGATTTCACATGCCAACTTATTTGACAGGACAAAGTAGTTTCGTATTTTCTCAGTTTAAGTCTTGACGATGTTAATAAAATCATATTTTATATATACACATTTATTGTGTGTATAGCTAAGGAGTGCAATTCCCTGTTGGAGTCTGTGTTTCCTGATAGCTACAACTTAGGAGTTTTAAGTAAAGAGTGACTAGGACCTACTACGGAGCCCGCTTGCCTAGAAGTTCTAGGCAAGCGGGCTCCGTAGTAGGCCACATAATCGCTTACCATCAGGTGAGATATTTTCTTATATTTCTATATTTTAATTTTTTGGCCATGTATGCTGCTGAGGGGAGGTGGCTATTGAGTAACTTGTGATACAAGGAAGAGTTGAGGGTACCAGCTCACGAGGAAGATCGCCTATATGGTGGACTGACTAAATAAAGGCTTCAATATTTTGCTCATCATCGCTGCATGAATGCACAAGGAAGGCGGCCAACAGAGAGGAGTGGCGGCGTGTTGTAAAGCTATCCACCAACACTTGAACTGATGACCACGACCACTCTATCAAGAGGGATACCGACAAAGAAGAAGAGATATATTTCTAAAGACCAAACCCGTTTGAAAGGGGTAGGAACAATAAGCGAAAAGAAGTTTTTTGTTTTTGTTAACCATTCTTTTTTTTTTTGTAGAAGTATTAGTCCTTCGAAAAAATCATAATCATGTGGATTAAATATGAATTTTTCAGCTTCCAATCTATTAACCCAGCTGCTACCAAGATAATAAGCTTCAGAAAGTCTATTTTTTGACACTAAATGCGAACAAGATCTTAAGTACGTAGGTATACTTACCTGATATAGTTGTGTTTCTATAGCTTCGTCACAGACATTGTGGTGAAGGACTTACCTGAAAAGATAGAATAATTCGAATTAGTTACACGTGTGAACCGGATAATACGAATTACGAGGAAGAAAAAGCTTTATTTCGCACGATACAATACAAATTAAAACTGACACAAAAATAACAAATCTCGTTTGAACACGTAAAGCAGAACTGACTAGGTCTAGTAGTTAGTGGCTCTGACTGCTATGCCGGAGGTCGTAGATTCGATTCCCACCCAGGAAAAATGTTTGTGCGATGAGCACGAATAGTTGTTCTGTGTCTGGGTGTAATTTATTTATAATATGTATGTATTTAGAAATATATAAGTATGTTTATCAGTTGTTTAGTACCCATAACACAAGCTCTACTTAACTTGGGACTAAACGACGTTGTCTGATAGTGGTGGTATATATTATATTATTATATATTTTTTTAACGCAAACTTGGAGTTCAATTGGGCTTGGCTCAGGCTTGGCCTAGTTTAGGTGTTAGTGGTCATTCGAATTGTGTTCAATTGCAGAACTGTACCGACTGTTCATCTAAATCAACTTTGTACAAATATTTTTTGTGTCAATAAAGCTTTTTATTTATTTATTTATTTTATTTAATTGTCAGTGGCTTACACCAACCTACCTTACTCAGAGTTCGAGTTAGATTAAGTCTAGGGTAACTACTCGAGTTATAAAAGAATAAAAACTGGATATCAACTCTGGTTATTTTTGAATGCAGGGTTGGGTCCGAAGGGATTCTGTAAAATTACGAGGAAGAAAAAGCTTTATTTCGCACGATACAATACAAATTAAAACTGACACAAAAATAACAAATCTCGTTTGAACACGTAAAGCAGAACTGACTAGGTCTAGTAGTTAGTGGCTCTGACTGCTATGCCGGAGGTCGTAGATTCGATTCCCACCCAGGAAAAATGTTTGTGCGATGAGCACGAATAGTTGTTCTGTGTCTGGGTGTAATTTATTTATAATATGTATGTATTTAGAAATATATAAGTATGTTTATCAGTTGTTTAGTACCCATAACACAAGCTCTACTTAACTTGGGACTAAACGACGTTGTCTGATAGTGGTGGTATATATTATATTATTATATATTTTTTTAACGCAAACTTGGAGTTCAATTGGGCTTGGCTCAGGCTTGGCCTAGTTTAGGTGTTAGTGGTCATTCGAATTGTGTTCAATTGCAGAACTGTACCGACTGTTCATCTAAATCAACTTTGTACAAATATTTTTTGTGTCAATAAAGCTTTTTATTTATTTATTTATTTTATTTAATTGTCAGTGGCTTACACCAACCTACCTTACTCAGAGTTCGAGTTAGATTAAGTCTAGGGTAACTACTCGAGTTATAAAAGAATAAAAACTGGATATCAACTCTGGTTATTTTTGAATGCAGGGTTGGGTCCGAAGGGATTCTGTAAAAGGGACGAAGCCTACTGAGATTCAGGGTCTCTTTCTAAAAAGGAGGCTTGGCTGTGTATCTTTCTCCTCTGCTTATCCATCCCAAGGTTGTCTTTAAAAAATCGCTTTTAGCGATAAGACCGCCCTTTGTAACACCTTAGTAATAATTAAGCTTTTATTGTACTAAATTGTATTTATGGTGTATCTACAATAAAGAGTAAGTATATTTATCTATATTAGCCCCAGTGCGAAAGGCACTGTTTGTCTCTCCATCACACTAAGGTTGACTGGTAGAAAATGCCTAAGTCATTAAGTCCGCCTCTGTATATTTGTGCATGAAGTATTTAATAAATAAATAAAGGCAAATTAGGAACGGGGTGGGGTGTTTAGCCAGTAAGAGTCTAACACTGTTTCCCGCTCCAACCAAGAGAGAGATTCGTCACTGGACAATTTTTGTCCACCATAAAAAAAAATTGCATTGCTGGGTCACCACTGCTCTATTGGACCTTAACCTAAAAGAACGTTGAATTATTATTTCCCGTCGGCAACTAATAGAGCCGCTGTATGATTGAATACGTCGCTCGGGGTTAAACATGGCAATACGTTTATTTGCCGTGGTTCCAGAGCGGAGGGCGACTGCAGAACAAAGGGCGTAAGGCGTGCAGGACGCCGCGTAATACCGCCTTGGGGCTGTAGGGATGCGCTGTGGTATATCGATGATTCTTCTGTTTGATGAAAGATTTTGACCTTGAATAAGTCTATACACCGTTAAATCTTGATAGTTTTAATCCCTTGGAGGATCGATTCAGTACATGAAACACTATCGATTGGTTAAGTTAGAATAAAAAAACAAAGTATTTTTTTTTAAATCTCGAATTAATTTACGCATGTTCTAAATTGATTTCTTTAAGTAAACGTCAGCTGAGCGAGTTCAATGACCTGTAGGTAGTTTTTACGCAACGACCGACAACTACCTACAAGGTCAATGACTCGTTTACTTAAAGAAATTAATTTCGTAAATGCGTATATCAATAAGAGATTTAGAAAAAAAGTACTTAATTTTTTTATTTTATCTACACAAATCGATAGTGTTTCATGTACTGGATCGACCCTCTTCAGGATTAAAACGACTAAAATTTAACGGTGTATATGTGAATAGTGATGATAAAGGAACATTAAAATTCATGCTAATTGGTTCACTAAGCCCCAAGAGGACAACGGTGTCCGCACACCTATTGTATTTTAATTGTGTCTGTAATTACAGTAGTTGAAATGTTAAAATGCATAGCTGTTAGCGATAAGACCGCCATTGTACCCGTACCCGTAGATTAAATTTTGTATAATATAAAAGTTTTAAGCTATGCATAGCTTTTATCGCAGGCCTTGAGCGCGGGGACTAAATCCAGAAATTCCGTAACGAAAAAACCTCACGCTCCCCACTCCGACGGGCACGGAGGTGTGGCTTGAAGGCCGTGCATCGTCTAACGTCGTGTCAGTTCGGCAGTCTTCGACACGGCGCTGTGTGTCGTGCGAATATAGTAGAATATCTTTAAACCCGGCCGCACACCAGGCATACAATTGTTTCTCCACAATTGTAGCGCCACATTTGAAACGCGACACATTTATCGCCCCCATATATTCCTACGTGAGCCCGCACACCGAGGAAACATTTGTAGCGGGCGCACTTTGTGGCGAGACGTCATCCGCGCTACAATAATTCAAGATCGAACCGGTTCGTTTTTTGTGTCGCGTTTCAAATGTGGCGCTACAATTGTGGAAAAACAATTGTATGCCTGGTGTGCGGCCGGGTTTAGTCTGCGCGCGCCGAAAAAAAGAAACTAATCATTTGCCGTCATCTTGACATTTATGTCAGGTGTCAGGAGAACGTGTTGTGTTCTGTGTTTTTAATCGTTTTCTAAAATAAATAATCGTCATCATTATACCGAAAGTGGTTAAAAGTGTTGGTAAAGATATTATCTTGAAATTCAAACGTGCTTGTTAAGAGGAATCAGAAAATATCGGGCCTACGATACGATTTTCCAAAGGTGGACCATTTGTCAAATATTTTTTTCGGGTGACCAGAACAACAAATTTCCCTGAATATTCGTACCCGAGTGGTTCCTGACAGAAAAACAGAGTTGGTTGAAAATGGACTGCTACCATGTATTTGATTCTTAACAAGTGATTATTATAACGTGCTATTAGAGTTTGTTGATAATGGACTGCTACTGTGTATTTGAATCTTAATCAAGTGACTATTATAACAAGCTATTATATATTAAATAAAGTACTTAATTTTCTAAGTTCTCATGACTTTTTTATAATAATTAAACAATAATTCAATCTATTTGTTTACTTTCATTAAAGTAGTAGTTATATAGATTTGGATCTATATCAATATGTATATATATAAAGATCAATGCAACTTTAAAAACGTCCAAATGTTTAGGCTTTGTTCGGACTATTTTGTAGATGGTTCATGTGAAGTTTGCACAAAATCGGTCAAGGGGACGGTCTTCATTTATCACATTTTTCTGATACCGGAAGCGAAGCCGCGGGCAAAAGCTACTAATATGTAAAAGCGAAATACCACTCACTGATTAATCACTATATCTCAGAAACTATAACACCTACAACTTAAAATTCGGCAGGTAGGTTTCTCACAGGAAGTAGACGTCCGTAATTACGTAATTACCTGTGCAAATGAAAGCAAATACAGTTGATTTGTTTAAATACTAGCTGAAAAGAATGTAAACAATCTTGACATGTTTCTTTATCTAAAAATACTATTAAATTTACATTTCTTTAAAATCGCTACATCGTTAACTAATCGTCATCTAGAATTTTAGAAAACCTGAAGAACAAACTAAAATGTAATAATATGTAATGAAATTAATCGTATTTCCCATTACTGATTTCAAAACGTATTTCTTGTGCTTTGTTTACTTTGTATTTTTTTTATTATATGAGGGAAAGTAGATTAATTACACTGGCAACATTAAGCACGCTCCCAGCCACGCACAGACTTAACGTAATCCAACTCTAGACGTATTGTACGACTTTACGGAACTCGCTCGAATCGAGACGAGCTGCTCCGAAATCGGACGAATACATAATCAGCTGTTTGTGAGAAAGTATATAGGTGTATAAGTATTTATCTACAACAGTGAACGGCTGTACTTGTAAAATTTGTGTATAAAGTGTTTTGAATATGAATGAACAAAGTGCAAAAAATAAATAATTATAATTGCATGCATGCAAGTTGATACAGAATGCTATGCAATAGCTTTACCGCGGCAGTCCCCGAGTGCCACACGTATTTTTTTTTTGTTACTATTTGGTGTACAATAAAGTTTATTCTACTCTATTAATAAAGTTTATTTCATAGTTTGCTTTAACGCTGAGAGTGCGAAAAACAAAGCATATATTACCGCACTGAACTCCGTTTCTTAGCAATAGAATGCATTTATCACTGATCCATGATTTGCACATATCTATATACTAGCTTTTGCCAGCGGCTTCGCCCGCGTACTTAAAATATAGCCTATGTCACACAGGAGTAAAGCAGCTTTCTAGTGCTGCAAATTTTTTTCCAATAGGACCAGTAGTTCCAGAGATTACCTCCTACAAACAAAAAAAAAAACAAACTTTACCTCTTTATTATATTAGTATCACTCCTAAGTATGTTGTGGAAAATGTCGTAGGTTATACATTTATAATTTCTGTGCATTTATAATCTAGTGTAAGATTTTAATGTATAACTGTTATTTTTCCCGAATAAATAAAATAATAATAATAATAAAAGGAGAAACTGACTGACAGGCATATCAACGCACAGCCAAAACTACTGGGACTAGGAACATGAAATTTTGCACAAGACTTCCATTTATGACGTAGGCGAACACTAAGAAAGGGTTTTTCAAAATTCAGCTCCTAAAGGGAGGAAGGGTCTGAAGTTTGTATGGAGAACTTTCACGCGGGCGAAGCCGCTGGCAGAAGGCTAGTGTGCATATAATATAATATATGTGTGCAAATCATCGATCACTGATAAATAACATTAACGTTTTAATAAATAATTATTTATCAGTGACAGATAGTGCAAATCCAAACTAATTCTTATTGCGTCATCGAAACAAACATAAATATTTACTTTTACGATTTATTACTGTTAATTGAAACGATAACAACAAATATAACAAGTAATACAAAGTAAGTAGGCCGACAACTTGACCGCAAAAAAAAACATATAACGATGTATACTAGAGTAAATATAGGGAGACTGGTTTTTTTTTTCTGGTAGGTAAAAATCATCCAATGATGAATCCCGCCCTTGGGTGGAGCGGGAAACAGTGTCAGACACTTACTGACTAAACCACCTACCCCGTCAACTTAAAACTATAGAGATGATAAGAGTATGTTTTTATTTGTCAACAGCTGAACGAGTTTTGATAAAATTTGGTACACAGGTAGACCATGTCTTGGAATACAATATATGATGCTTTTATCATATAAATAAATAAATGTACTGACCACAGATTTTTTTTTCCAAAAATTTGGTAATTCAGAAAACTGATTGTGCTTATATCAATTCAAGAATGTCTATTCCAAAAGTACCTTTTATGCAGACTCATTAATAACATGTTTATATACTAACAGATAAGTAAACACATGATTTAACTAAATCGCTGTAACACCACTAGTGTTTATTATACTAAATCTGTTACATACTCAGCCAATATTAGCTTACAATATCATAGGGGCGAACCAACACTGGTATAATATACACATAGTATATCTGTTCTCAAAACGGTGAAGGAAAACATCGTGAGGAAACCGGCATGTCCTGTAACCAAAAATTCGAAGACATGTAACATCCACCAGTTCGCACTGGGACTGCGTGGTGGATTAAATGATAAATGATCTTTATTTTGTAAGTAGGTTTAAAAAACACTTACACGTCATTTTTTTTTTTGATGCTAGATGAGTCCGGTGTTTCCTAGCTGACTACCCTGAGAAGAAACACCGAAACAAACTCAGGGGATTATGGCCCATTCCCTCTCCTAGAGTGGAGGCCTGTGTCCCAGCAGTGGGAACATTATTAAGGCTGATGATGATGATATCTGTACTAATATTATAAATGTGAATATAACTAGCTGTCCGTTTGTTACCTTTTCGAATTAAAATGAATTTTGGTAAATATACTTAAAGTAGAATAGAATACAACTTTATTGTACATCAATAAGTTACACAATCTTACGGTACATAAATCTTAATCTATGGGTACGATGGCGGTCTTCCTTCTTGGTATTTCTGCGTGTTATGTCCTACAATAGGATATCTTAACGGAATTATATACCTACAGAAAGAAAGACTGAAGCTAAGTTTCCTTTAACCTTTTGAATACATAATAGAAGAGTGATCCTGTACATCGAATTATTTTCGCGACCCTGGGTTCTGTGCCACTCGCATCCATCAGATCCCCACTCATCAGGTCATTTGTACATCTTATAGGAAGCCTACCAATACCTTTTCGATCGACAACCACTTAAGTTAGTCTATTCTTCCAGATTTTCTGTTCTGTATTTTTTTGCAGACCGCTTATATGAAGTTAAGTTCTTTCTACTGCCAGCATTTTTACCGGAAAACCACTGGCTAAAGAAGCGAAATTAATACAGTATAAAAAGCTAAAATTTTTCATGAAGGTTAGAAACAAGGACAGCAAAACTACGGTACTAACGGTCAAAACTACTCATATCGATATGTAATCTATCGATGTTTACCCCCGCACTACGCACGATCGGTTAACGCTCTGTTTCGCCAAATAATCCTGGGAAACACGGAGTGCGGTGTCCACACAATCTATATATTATACGAACTGCTTGTTGATGCTCAAGTGACCACGGTTTTTAATAATATTTACACTTTTGTTGGGGGAAACTGACGTCAATGTGTTTCTCTTTCACCCATATAATATATGTGTACATGTTATGTAGCACTGTATATAGTTTGCAAAAAATAAAAGGTCACTTTTGACATTTGTCATCGCGAAAAGAATACTCGTAATATATTCCATTACATAGTCTTAAACTAATAATTAATTAATCAATTAATTTATCTATAATATGTATTTATATATATAAATATGTTTATCAGTAGTCTAGTACTCATAACACAAGCTCTGTTTAGCTTGAGACTAGACGGCGTTGTGTGACAGTTGTCAAAAAAAAAAACTGTTGAGCCCCAAGCTAACGCCGGCGTACACTTACTTATTGTTTTTCTATTATGTCTCTAATTACGGTACTCGAAAGGTTAATTAAAACGATAAAAAAAGTTCATGTATTTTTTTTTTAATCACTTTGTATAATTCTCTTCTTTGTCGTGTACTCTTAACAGAGTGGTCCTGATCATATGTCGGTGAGGTCCTGGCCACAGCCTCTTTCTAAGTATGGCGGCTTGGGAGTTATCATTAACGCTGCAATGCGTCACCGATATGATGAGGTCCATCCACCGTGTTGGAGAGCGTCCACGTGATCTCTTGCCCTCGATTTTCAGTTACACTACCAATTTTTGTGTAATTAGTTATTATTTTATTGTCTCTTTCAGTTACCAGTACATTCTACCTTTTTTTTAATTCTAGACAGGCTTGCGTTTGATCACAATCTCTTTTTTTTAATTGCAATAAACTAGTGCTTGACTGCGATCCCACCTGATGGTAAGCAGTGATGCAATCGTTGATGGTAAGGCGCACTAGTTTATTAAGAGCCTATTCACTCTAGCCTTGAAGACTCTCCTGATGGTAAGCGATGATGTGGTCGACGATAGAGCACGCTTGCCTAGAAGTAATCTATTCACTCTCTTAAAGACCCCTTGGTTGTAACTATCAGGAAACACAGACTCCGGCAGGGAATTCCACTCCTTAGCTGTTCTACCTTTTTATTTTTTTAACAAGTTTAGTGTTATTATTAAACTAGAGTTCTATGAAAACACCCGAGTTCTTATTTTTGCATTTTCCATTACATCTTTTTTTTAAATGAATCTAATTACACATTGTTTACTTATAAAGAAATCGAAAATTGAAACTTTATTTGTTTAAGAACAAAAAATAAATTGTATCTTCTTAATTTTAATTCGAAACAGATCTCATAGTTGTATAGTTTATTTATGTTTAAGCTGTGTACTCCTTTAAGTTACAAGTTCACCTATGTACCTCAGGTACCTTTATAATAAAATAAATTAAAAAACATATACCATCGTACTGTACGAACACAGCTTATTTCAGTAAATATGTAGAAATGGTTATGTGGCATTTTTGTCTAGACAGTGTTTTGCTGTCAAACAGGACGACCTATATGTAAACCTGGGGTTCAAAGTTCAAGAGTGTGTCGCGAATCTATGACGCCTTGTAGGAACATGGAACTTACAAAATCTTTGTATATTGTATATTCCATAACTATCACACAACGTCGTCAAGTCCCAAGCTAAGCAGAGCTTGTGTTATGGGTACTAGATAACTGATAAGCATACTTGTATATTTCTAAATAGGTACATATTATAGATAAATTACACCCAGACACAACAAATGATCGTACTCATCACACAAACATTTGTCCTGGGTGGGAATCGAACCCACGACCTCTGGCATAGCAGTCAGTGCTATTAACCACTAGACCAACAGGCCAGTCGAAGTTTCTGCACGATTAGAATATTTATACAAGACCCTAAAATCATCTATCGGGCAGTTGCCCGGATCAGACGTAGTATCCCTTTGATTTTCTGTTTCAACAGATGTTTGTGCGAATTTAGATGTTATGTTATACTTTCAAAAGTGAATAAGTTACTTCTAGTTAGGCGTGCTCTGTTATCAACCACATCTTTGCTTACCATCAGGTGAACAGAGGCCTAGTTTACCAATTTTTAAAATATACAAGAGAGGTGTTGATCGTTTCCTATACTGCTGCCTTAAGTTAAAAGGGCGGCAATCTGAGAAAAATAAATGAAAAATCAAGTCAATCGCAGAATGGGCACTGCCAAGAGTCAAATACATCGACCGCATCGTCGCTTTCCATCAGGTGAGATAGTGGTCAAGCGCGAACCTATCGATAATAATAGTCGAAACACTTCAGCCTCCTTTAAAAAGACACAATGAAAAATAAGAAAAACTGATGAATTTGCGTGCTTTATGCGAAGATACCAAATGAAATAAAAATATGAATTCTTCTACCCAATGGAAAACAATAAGAAAACCCAACATAAAAAATACATCACGCCTCACCAAGGAGCCGGGGAGTAAGGAAAACCAAATATTTGTGAACTAATTACAATTTCTGAACGTAAAGTTAACATTTCATTAAAGGTACAGTGTCAACACGGCTGATGGTTCAGAATGAAAAAGTAAAATAATTCAAAATGGCTGCCCTTTGGTCATAGAGAAGGAATGTTTAGAAGGTTCATAAAATGCGGAGAACTAGAAACCAGCAATAATCGAGAGTAGCATCCGAAGTTCATATATTTTTAAAATAATTTACATACAGGGCCAGCGTCACTCATTTTCATAATTTTATTACTAGCTTTCTGCCAGCGGCTTTGCCCGCGTGAAAGTAGGGTTCACCATACAAACTTTAGACCCCCATTACATCCCTTTAGGAGCTGAATTTAAAACAAAGGGTTTTTAGCGTTCGACTACGTCATAAAAAAAAGCCTTGTGCAAAATTTCAGGCTTCTAGGCCACTGGGCCTAGGAGCCTGAAATTTTGCACAAGGCTTTGTGACTGACACATCAACGCACAGCCAAAACTACTGAGTTTTGGCTGTGCGTTGATGTGTCAGTCAGTCAGTTCCTCCTTTTATATTATAGTAGATTATATTTTGTATTGTACATACCATCTTTGAGTAAAATATAGAGAAGTCGACACTATCCTCACGTACCTACATAAAATTTTATAATGAAAAAAAAGTTTCTTGTTGGTTATTTTCTAAAGGAAATGATCAATTAGAACCGTGCACTAGCTTCAGACGTTTTCACGACATCCAATGACGAACCCCGCTCTCGGGCGGAGCGGGAAACAGTGTCAAACTCTTAGTGACTAAACCACCTACCCCATTCCTATGTTGCCATATACACCAGGGCCAGAGCCTTTCTTTCAGACGCGAACCCATGGCCCCAAGTGAAATATGGGTAAGGAGCTAACAGCTTTAATTCTTTATTGTACACAACAACTTAACATAGATACCATGATTTGACAATTTATGTACAAAGGCGAGCTTAACTCAACAATGAGTTTTCTCCCAGCAAACATTTAAGTAACAGAGAGAGATTACATAAGAGAGTAGAAACCAGTGTACAATCTATAACGGCGATGTAGAAGTGGACCTTCTGATTTGATTTCAATACCGCACGGTGCAGTCTTTGTCAATTTATGGAAGAGTGTTTGTCTGTTTGTCAGGCGAAAACCTCGGGAAATTGACGTTGCTTTGTTACGTTAAAAAGTAAATACTGAATATTATGATTTGTGTTTTGCAATCGTTAACTATACTGGTCTCCATTTCCCGAACTAACATGGTGTTGTTATTTTCACTTCTAATGTGAAAGGAAGTAACTTAAGATGACATCATCATCATCATTTCAGCCGAAAGACGTCCACAGCCGGACATAGGCCTCCCCAAATTGTCGCCATAATGAACGGTCTTGTGCATCTCACATCCAACGCAATCTATCTAAAACTAATTAACACACAAACAAGCAGCCATCTCTGAAATCTCGCATATCCTCTTACTGTAATATGCATGTACTATACGAGTATACTTAAAACTTCGTCAGAGTGCTTTTTTTTGTGCTTTTTTCTTAAGGTGGGCTTTCCCGACTCGCCTTTCGTCTACGTCCTGCATGGTTTAAAAGCTTGTTGCTTCATCTAAAGCAATTTAATGTGATGCTTGATGCCAAAGTAAATCTAAGATTTACTCGAATGTTTCACAAAACTTTAAAACAAAAAATGACAACATTTAAAATCTTGATTAAATCGCCAGACTTCTATAGAACTACGTTTTTATATTTTTAATATAGGAGTGCATTATGGAGAGTCCAAACTTCACGTAAAATAGCAGATTTTCAGAGGTCTATAGAAGCCTAGATCGTATCCACAAGATATCTGTGTATCCAAAATATGTGAAGAAAGATGTGTAATAACATCATAATCCCGTAAGAGTGGTTGTATGAAAATGTACGTCGGTTTGGGCGCTCTCAAATTGTTTTACTATATGTTTTGTGTACAATAAAGAATTAAGAAGATGGAAAAGAAACTAAATTACTTAGTCCAGTTAAGTTACAAACAAGTCTTACATTAATAAATTAGTAATTTAAGTAAAACTGTCCTCAAAATATTAAAAGCTAGTCACGTAGTTATGATTCTGAAACCGCTAGCCTGAATCAGATGCGGTTTTTAATGACACCTCATGCATTTAGTCATTTATTGTGTAACTGAAGTAAATAATATTATGTTTAAAACTAGTACTTGACTACGATCCCACGTGATGGTAAGCAATGATGTAATCATTGATAGTGAGGCGCATTAGTTTATTAAGATCCTATTCACTCTAGCCTTAAAGACACCTAAATTATAATCGGACGGGAAGACCGCAGCAGGCAAACTATTCCAGTCAACGTAAGAGTGGATATATAATTGCCAATCTTTTGATATATGGCTTTTATTCATATATGGTTTTAGGTTGTCTTTTCGTCCGATTATAATTTGGGTGTCTTCAAGGCTAGAGTGAAATAGGCCTTAACAAACTAGTGCGCCTCACCATCAACGATTGCATCACTGCTTACCATCAGGTGGAATCGCAGTCAAGCACTAGTTTATAGCAAATAAAAAAATATATATATCGTGTTTCAATAAATGAAGAACAAATTACTATTCGAATACTCTTGATACGCAGGAAGTGACGCTAGCTCCTCCTTTGTTCGCCCAAAGGTCTCTTGCGTATATCTGCCCCTAAAATATAAAAAAACCTCCCCCTACCGACACCGTCACAATAATTTTATACAAAAACATTTCTCGCCATCGACATTTCTGACTTGTGAATTCTTATTTTCAATCAAGCAAACGCGATTTGAATGACAAGTGGGTCGCCATTTTGTTTTCACTCATAATTCGCGCCTATTTTAAAAAAAGAATTTTAATTCAAATGGATTTCATCTGTTTTCGTTGAATTATTTTAGTGGCAACATTCGTATTATTCAAAGTTGCCAGGTAGGATAAATATTTAGGTATGTTCTTTTTCTTAATTTGGAATATATCTGCATTATTATATATATTATTTTTGTTTACGCAATTTTAAATTTAATTACCAAATTTGCAGGGAGTTTTGGCACGATATTTTTGAGTGAAATTCAATGGCTGTTTAAATTATTCTTAATTTGATTCTTAGGGGATATTGTGAAGTGAAATTGGTGCAACGGGACAGTGGACAAAATGTGGAATCATTTAAACATGCGCGATTTTGATAAAATGGCTCTTGAGATTCTTTCTTCAGTAAGTAATCAAGGCAAGGCTTACCATGAAGGCTGACTACCAAAAAAAAGTAAATAACTAAAACCGGACAACGACAAAAAAGACGCTGAAAAAGTATGAAACAAAACACACACACGTTATTACTTAAAATGTTGCGTAATTGCGTTTGTAACGTGTGACTAAGGTTTTTTTTTAGTCGAGTTTTAGATATTTTATTTTTAACGTTATTTTTTTATTTTATCTTTACAAATCGATAGTGTTTCATGTATAGGATCGACCCTCCACAGAATTAAAACGATCAAAATTTATCCGTATATATTTTCCATATTGACGCGGCGGGTGAAGCCACTAACAAAACGCTAGTTACAAAGCCAACAAATTCCTTTACTTCAGAAACTAAACTAAACCTACCAAATACATGATAAGATTAATATCTCCACATCCATAATCAGAGAGTATTTAACATTTCATATATTATTACTACTGTAATACCTCTGTGAATTTTCAATGTTGTACAAATACCCTTGTAGCCTCCGCCTTATATTAGTATGAAGGCCCTCTCTTGTACACTCAGCCTTATGATTATGACGGCTCCTTGAGTGTGCTCCAGCTTTATGGTGAATATGTTTTTAATATTTAATTAGATGTGTACAAGTTGTGTTTAAGATAACTTGAGCAGGTAATTCTGTTGCTATGTTGGTTTTTAAGAAGCAGATATATGACTTTTAATAATTTTAATTTACTTAAATCCAACATCATGTCTAAACGGCTAGTTCGTATTTTTTGAAAAAAAAAAAAACATATGTTAAACTAAACTATTTGTGTCATAATTTGGTATACGAATATTTACTTTTTTTTTCACTTGGTGTAATTTATTTTCAAAGTGTTGTCTGACGCAGACAAAAAAGCGAAACCCATTGCGTGTATTTTTATGAAACTTTCACAAACTGAAAGATAATTTAATGATTAATCTTTTGCAGTACGATTTTCATTCATATTATTGTGTTTAATAAATGAAGGCTATGGAGGAGCTCTCTCCGTCCGCGAGGAAAAAGGGATTCCGTAAACCTAAACTGCAATGAGAAACGGAAGGAGCCTAGGCACTCTGTAAAAAATTGACACGTATACCCGTAATATCATCAAACTTTAACGTTTAAAACGATCTGGCCAGATTTACTTGGCTATATCATGAAGAAATCATGTATCTGTCGCAAGTCGATACAATACAATCCATAGAGAAAAATTATGTAATTATTTTATGACAGATGCCATAGACAAAAATGGTAATTTAACTGAAGCCAAGGCAACTGTATTCTGCCTAGTGTCTATGGTACAATATATTAATACCTGGTTCACACTTGACTAACAGATTGTTGTATTATGTGCGTCATTTTGTGCAAAATAAACATTGTTTTTTTTTTTCTTTTCTTTCATTTGATCAATTTTTATGATTTGCCATTTGGCATTTACACTAAATCAGTTGTTTTTTTTTCTTTTATTTCCCAACAGCCAAAAAAAAAGGTTGTGCAGAATAAAAAACTCTGAACCTTCCAAAACGAAGATGTCACTTAATATCGCTGAATAATATAGAATGCTCCAAATCTATCCCAATTCAAATATCAAGAATCAAAGGTCTCTACGGGTTCTGTTCGGATTTTCATGGCCATATCATGCAGGTGCTGGAGTGGCGACCGCGTACCGGAAGACGCAGCGTTGGAAGACCTCCTACAAGGTGATCCGACAATTTGGTGAAGGTCGCGGGAAGCCGCTGGATGCGGACAGCACAGGACCGGTCTTTATGGCAGTGCTTGGGGGAGGCCTATGTCCAGCAGTGGACGTCTTTCGGCTGAAATGATGATGATATCATGATGTGATTTGAATTTCTATGATCATGATATTTACACTTAACACAGTTGCTGTTTTTTCTTTTAAATATTTCCCAACTGGCAAAAAAAAAGGTTGAGCAGATAAAAAACTCTGAACCTTCCAAAACGAAGATGTCACTTAATATCGCTGAATAATATAAAATGCTCCAAATCTATCCCAATTCAAATACCAAGAATCAAAGCTCTCCACGGGTTCTGTTCGGATTTTTCTTGAATTAATATTCTAGTGCCATCGCTTGGTAGCGGCTGAATTTAAAGTGTTCTTATTCGCTGTTCGTATAATGGAGGGGATTACCGTGATGACGTCACATGCGACCCCCTGCGACTTATCACGGGGGTTAAGGTTTTAAGAACAGCTCTGGTGTTAGGATTATTTGTGAGAAAAGGACTTAATTAAATTTGCAAAATTTATGTTATGGGGAGGTGTCGATATCTGTAGGTACGGCCAGGTTTTAGAATTGGCCAGGTCATGATATGCAATGATACCAATTTTGCTAAGCGCATGATTAATTATTTTTTTGCTGGCCATAAAATGGCTAAAAAAAAAGATTTGGCCAGGGACATATGTAAAGTAGTCTTGACTAATCAACACTCAGCCCCAACCTTTGGACCTTTTTTATGGTGGAAAAAAATATCTAATGACGAATCCTGCCCTTGGACGGAGCGGAAAAAAGTCTCAGACTCTTACACCCGTATTCACAAACGATACTTTCCTCAGTGAAGTAGCATTGCTATGCTAAGTAAGGCATTTCTCACTGCGTTGCTTAGTTGTGCGTTCATTTTAAGGGACGCATAGTGCTATCCGCCACTCAAGTATTGTTTATGAATTAGTTTTCGGGGCCCTGTGCGCTCGCGAGCACTGTGAGGCCGCATAGTAACGTTTGTGAATACGGGTGTAAGTGACCATCATCCTAGCCCTTATGGGCTAAGAAGTAATGGGGCCCATAAGAGCTAAGAAGGAATGGTGTGGGTCGTTTTGTTTTCAGAAACCGGACCGGGGCCCCAGTAGGCTTCGGCCCTGCAAACCTTTGGACCGGGACCTTTTAAGTTATACAACTCTTTGTACTTTAAATAAGAAATGATTTTACGCGGAGGAAACCGCTGGTAGAATTTAGTCTAGAATAAACTTTACAAAGCAGGTAACATAAACTGATCTAATGACGATGTAAACAAAATTGTAAACTTTTAATTGCAAGTTATTACAGTCGACTTGAGTTCAAGCATAACTGAGAGTTTAACTACTTGAAGGTATGACTTGACTTATTGCCATCTCCCTAGCCCAAAAGGAAAACAGGAAAATCTGAATAGAGTTGGAGTCGAAAATCTGAACACTATTGTTAGTGACTGACTGACTCCTATAATACAGTTTTTTTTGAGACCGGGAATATATAATATACTGTTATTATTATACTGTTTTGTTCTTACGATCCATCCTGAGGTTGTCTGGTAGATATCGCTGTCAGCCATAAGACCGCCTTTGTACCCATAGATTTAAGTTTTTGTATAGTTCTGTAATTTTTTGGTGTACAATAAAGTTTAATCTATCTACGAGTATCTATATAATTATCTGTTACATATATATATATATTGTCATACTGTATGGATCAGAATGTTGAGATGGATGTGTAGTGCGACGAGAATGGATAGAGTGAAAAATTTGTATGTTAGGGGAAGTTTGAAAGTGGCACCAGTGACTGTAAAAATGGGAAAGAAAATTGTTCGTCTTGGTTCTCAGTTTACACGTAGATGAATAGAAAGGAAAAGGAAAGCCGAAGAAGAGAAGGATGCATTGTGGAAGGAGTGATATGAAAGAAGAGGAAGTTAGTGATAGTGTGACTGGTGACAGGACAGAGTGGAAGAAAAAAACATGTTGCGCCGACCCCAAGTAATATGGGATAAGGGTAGCAAGATGATGATATATTTATTATAGGTATATGACTTCTCTCACTCTAGTGTGGGTAAGAGGGCGAGCCAGACTTTTAGAGACTAATAAGAGAGAGAGAGAGAGCTCTAGGCTCTAAGCAGTCGAATTCATTCGTTTATAACCTTACCGCCATCAGTCAAAAAATAGCTTAAACAATCCAATTAAACAATCAAATAAATCTCTGACCAAAGACTTTCGTAGATAAACTGAACGCTACACAAAACCTCGGCGTCATAACTTGGAACTCGCTGACACAGTTAACGAGATGATCTAGTTAAAACTAACCTATGTCGGTAACTATTTTGGGAGGTCGTTAGAACTGTTGCCGTATTACTGTGATAACTTTATGTTAGGTTTAGGTTTACCTATTTAAGTTATTAAGGTCCGTATCATTAGGGTTTTCGCAATCACGTTGAAAGAGTTTTTTTTTTGTTGGTAGATTCGCTCTTGACTACTATCTCTCTGGATGGAAGTGACGATGTGGTCGAGGATAGAGCACGCTTGCCTAGAGATAACTTATTGAGCCTAGATTTAAAAAAACCCCACCAAGAGCGTGTCAGGCCACACCCAGTGTAGGGTCCTGTAGTTTTCCGTCCGAAAGTCAAAAAGAGCGAAGCATTGTTTTTTACTTTGAAGCGATTATTTCCGAAAATACTTTATCAAAATATTATTTTAGCCAACACCTCTTCAATTTTTAATACCTATCCAACAATTGAAATGAAAAAAAAAAATAAACAATCCCCAAAATATGTCAAGGTACCCTAATAAAACAACAACAAGAATCTGACACTGTTTCCCGATCCGCTCAAGGGTGGGATTCGTCATTGGATGATTTTTACCTAACATAAAAAAACCTAACATAAAAACACCTAACATAAAAAAACCTAACATAAAAAAAATAACACTCCTTAAATCATGTTACGACTTATAGATCAATTAACGAGGTCAAGATTTGGATCAAAGTAGAAAAGTTTAACTCCAAATTGAAGTTACTTAAAACTCTTATACGGATTCATTTACGAGAAAATAACTATGCACTTTCAGTTTACGAATCCCTGAACCAGTTTCTGAACAGGAAATGGAATATCAAATCTCCAGCTAGCTTTTATTATTGATGCCAAGATCTGGAACTGCTATAAAACAGTCGATCAGATCAGTTCGAGAATTCCGGACAGAGGAAGTTTAACTATTCGAGTCGTTTCGAGTTAATGCGACTAGAGTTGCACCTAGATGTTTACTTTCAAGGAGTTGTCAGCAAACTGTAGGGGCCCAGCAGGGTTGGAGTCTCCTGGGGCCAAGGGCGAAGCGATAGCGTAACACCAAGGCCTTATTTATTTATTTATTTGACTATTTATGTACACACAAGAATAAAAGAAGAGGACAAGGAAACAGAAAAATAGGGACAGAGGTAATGCTTATTTCAAAAGAAATCTCTTCCAGCATACCTGCGAAAGGACAGTTAGTAAAATAGATATGTAGACACTGTGTGTAACAGTGAAATATAAAATTTGTACACACACAATAATTGCCTTCCTTGCCTTGGGATCAAGGCAAGGAAGGTGCATCATCATCATCATTTCAGCCGAAAGACGTTCACTGCTGGACATAGGCCTCCCCCAAGCGCCGCCACAAAGACCGGTCCTGTGCTTCTTGCATCCATCGGCAAGGAAGGTTATTTTATAAAAATAAAATCATTTTTATTGGTTGGTTATTTTATAAAAATAAAACATTTTTATTGGTTGGTTATTTTATAAAAATAAAACATTTTTATTGGTTGGTTATTTTATAAAAATAAAACATTTTTATTGGTTGGTTATTTTATAAAAATAAAACATTTTTATTGGTTGGTTATTTTATAAAAATAAAACATTTTTATTGGTTGGTTATTTTATAAAAATAAAACATTGATGCTGACTGTCGAGAAAGTTAGATTTGCCTGTTGGTTTTAGCACATAGGATGTAGCATTTATTTATTTTGTATCCGCGCTCAGTGCTCGGCCGAGCACTTATCACTACCACTCGTTTATATCACTGTCTCGGCCGAGCAACGTTTTATTGCCTCGCCCTTAAACTCGATACGTGTGAACAAGGCATAAAGTCAGCGGTTTACTCTACACACTCCACCATATGACCGCCAATTAGTCGCCTGGTCGTCTCATATCCATAGGCAGCCCATCTCTGAAGTTAACCTATTAAATCTACGAATACCGTCAGAGAATTATCCCTGAAACGGTTAAATCTTAACTACCGTATGCCGTTTTAATCTTACCCTACCCGCTATCACTCAGTGTGACCGAATTCCTGACGCAATTAGCAAAAGATTTATAGAATAAGATAGGGCGCATACCGGCGACAGGTTGACATGGGAAAAGGAGGGTGATCTAGGTTTGTATTGCGAAATTGTTGGGGACTGAAAGTGTAAAAGGGGTATAGTGTTTTGGTATTTAGTTCCGTCTAATTTTACTAGCGAACTTACCGTGAATTTCCTGCCTGTTAAAAATACTTAGGGAAACTTTGCTGAGTGGCTTCGTTCATCTGCCTATGGTTCCGAACCCCATACTCTGTCAACTACTTTGACAGATTCTGGGGTCCTGAACCGTAACGTTATCATCATTTCGTCTCGTTGTCAAGCTGCCTTCCGTATATTGACTTCGTCAACATAATATACATAGTTTTTTTTTTTGGTAGGCAAAAATCATCCAATGACGAATGCCACTTTTGAGCGGAGCGAGAAACAGTGTTAGACACTTACTGACTAAAGACCCCACCCCGTTCCTTCTTTGCCTTTCACTCTGGGGCCAAGCGTTCCTTTCAGAAAGAGACTTTGGGTCCCAGTAGGGTTCAACCCTTTTGCAGAGTCCTTTCGGGTTTGTTGACCACTCCTTAAGGCGTGCGGGAATTGAACGCGCTGTCGACGACTTAGGCTCCGTCCGGACGGATACGGCGCCTACGGTGGCTGGTAATCGGGATCGGAATCCCGGCGTCGCCTGAGGCATGTACGCCGCGGCACTATACATAGGTACTTATTCTTTATTGTACACAAAACATTGAATAGTACACAGTAGTTAGACAAATCATGGACCTACAAAAGCGAGCTATTCTTCTATTTATCAGATAGCAAGCAAACCTAGTAATACTCGTAGAACTAACTCACTAAACAGATTAGATTCAACAAAACGAGTCTTCCCCGCACCGGCGCCCGGCGCCGTCGGTCTTAAAATAAATTCGCAATCACGCTATCCGGGCTCACCGGCGCTTGCTGACCAAACAGTAACTAATGAAACAATGTGTTGTCCCCTCCATAATCAAGGGTGGATGGTCGCATTAAACGGTTAAGAGCGGCTACAAACTTACGACATGACGACAGTAAGGCGTGAGTAAGTCGCAGAGTAAAAAAAGATGATAGTGGGTACTGGTGTGATGTCTGGTTATTTAAAGTAAGATATTTGCTTTGGATAATAGCTAGTATTATGCATTTCACTGTAAAATTGCAAATACAGAGCAAGCGAGATTGTAAACTGCTTACAATTCGTAGGGACCCTGCAGAAGGGTCGAAGCCAATTAGGGCCGGTTTGTGTCTGAAAGGAAGGCTCTGGCCCTGGTATATCTGGCGATGTAGGAATGGGGTAGGTTGTTTAGTCAGTAAGAGTCTGACACTGTTTCCCGCTCCGCCCAAGAGCGGTACTTGTCATTGGATGATTTTTACCACAAAAAAAAACTGCTTACAATTTGACGCATTATTTTTTGATAAATTATAATCTATCGAAGTGAAATTGTTGTACCATGATGTGTCGTGCGAGCGATAAAAATGGATGGCGTTATACAGTATACACCCTCTTATATGCAGCTTTTACCTTTTAACAGTTTAGGTCAGTTAAGTCGTAAAATGAATCGCGTTAAGAGCCTGTGGTAGCACTGTAGTAGCAGTAAATCTGCAGTTTCACAGATTAGGTAGTCCTTCAAAAGAGTTGTTTTATCGATTTCTTTTTAACTAAACTCGGTACCTACCCATAGTTTTTTTCTTTTTCAGTAGACAGATAAAGTGCAATGTAACACAAACTGCCTATACTAAATTGAAAACAAAACGTCAGAAACGCAACGTAGCATTCAAGACGCATCAGCAAACGAATCGTAAGTGCGCAGCCAAACTTACATTTTCCCCTGTAAATGATAGCGTTAGGAATTGGATTCGGAGCGATTTATGTGTGTGCGATTAAAGTCTGCCCCCAAGTGTACGTAGCAGTGTAATGTCGCATGTGTGTGCGTGGCTATAGGGCTGCGACTTTAGAAGTCGGAGATGACAACGATTTATGTATTCATTTGGAGCTTAGCATTCGCTAATATACTATTGCTTTATCAAATTAGAAGATTATATTATAAGAAAGAAGTCTGTACTTTAAATAACCAGGCAAGTGCGAGTCAGACTAAATGAAAAGAGTTCAACTCCCGAATACGAAGATTTTTCCGAATAGCATATTTTTTTTGTTACATAACTTAGTTACCAGATTTCTGAGAGCTGGGTTCTAAGACGTTGCAATGTGCTAAATTTTAGGATTGTGGGTCAACGGGCAGTACCCTATCAATTTTAATTCCGAGAGTATTGAAAACGGTTGTTTTGCTACATAAACGATCACATCTTTTTTTTCCGTTAACTTAGAAGTTTCATTTTTTTACAGCTTCAAGGTACCACAGACCAGAAAATATGGTTTAAATTTCAACTCGATAGCTCCACGCGTTCCCGGTATACAAGGTCTTGACAGACAGACAGTCTGAGACATTTATTGTGCGTACAACTACGGAGTCGAATTCCCTGCCGGACTGTGTTTCCCCATAGCTACAGCTTAGGGATCTTTGAGGCAAGAATGAATAGGTTACTTCTAGGCAAGCGTGCTTCATCGTCGACTACATCACCGCTTACCATCAGGTGACATAGTGGTCGAACGCGAGCCTATCAATACATAGTACTATAAAACAAAGTTGCTGCTGTCTATCCCTATGTATGCTTAGATCTTTAACAACTAAGCAGCGGATTTCTGTGCGGTTTGTTTTTAATAGATAAAGTGATTCAAGAGGAAGGTTTATATGCACAATTAATGCGTAATATATTCAACTTCAGCATTGCACGCGTAAGAAGCTGGGGCGGGTCTCTAATGTACAATAAAAAAAAAATACGGATAACAAAGTGATCATAAGATTTAAAGGAAGATTTTTAATTTTATTTTTACTAATTGATAGTGTTTCATGTCATCATTTCAGTCATTTCACCGGATCGTCCCCCAAGAGATTAAAACTATCAAAATTTACCGATACGTTGTCAGTTTAGTAACGGAACATTAGTTCTGTCGGTAGGAGACAACCCTGCGTGTAATTAAAGCGGGGACACAAGTGGGACGAGCAAGTAAGTGTGTTTCAGCTCGATTTGTCCTTATTAGTGCATTGATTGCTTCGCGTTGACACACTCACTTGTTTGGGGTTCACCAGTTTGGAAAAACACAACAGTGTTTGAAAACACAACGGTGTTTAAAAATGAGAGCAGTGGTGGATAAAGGCCCCGCGTTACGAGTTGTATGTCGCGGGTTCAAACCCAGCCAGGCGCATTACTTTGTGTAATTTATTTCATCACCACTGCTCTCAAAACGGTGAAGGAAAACATCTTCCTAGAACCAAAAATTCGAAGACATGTGACATTCACCAATCCGCAATGGGCCCGCGTGGTGGATTATGGCCCATACTCTCTCCTAGAGAGGAGGCCTGTGTCCCAGCAGTGGGAACTTTAAAGGGCTGATGATGACGATGATGATTAGTGCATTGATTGCTGCGCGTTGACACACTCACTTTTTTGGGGTTCACCGGTTTGGAAAAACACAACAGTCAGCTATAGGTATTTGAAAACAACACGAATTTATTGTAGTCTAGATAGAAAATATCAAATATACAAAATTGATACGACAGATTTTCTTTCTAAATGGCTTTCCTTTAAAAGATCATTGTACACACAAATATGAACAACTTTTACTATGAAACCACTAGAAGGGACATTGCCATTATTTGTATGGGAGTTTTACCAAGTGCTGCCCAGAATGAACACATAGTGCATTTAGTTCCTCAGGCCAACACCAATCAGTACACTGTAGCGCTTCAAAATCTAACCCTTCCTGGGTTAGATTTTGAAGCAAGTTTTCAAGAAAGAAAAAAAAAAGATTTTTTGTGAATTATGTATTTTCAAAAAATATTTTATAATTATAACTGCTTTTAGCTTATTTTTTACTAACTATAATATATAATCACTAGTAAATTATACTGAGAAAACTTATAGAATTATTTATTTAAACTAGCTTTGGCCTCTAATCCGATCCCATGGGTTTTTATACATACTTGACCATAGAACATAATCTATGAATCAAAACAAAACATCACGTAAATCAGATAGTTGGGTCTTGAGTTACAAACATACCGACACAAAAATAAAAATGTTTTTTTAATTTATAATATAGTAGCTTGAAGTTGGCTGCCTTTGATATAATCTAATGCTTGACACCCACCACCCACCTGATGGTAAGCAGTAATGCAATCGTTGATGGTAAGGCGCACTAGTTTATTAAGAGCCTATTCACTCTAGCCTTGAAGACACCTAAATTATAATCGGACGAGATGATAGCAGATAATCTGTTCCAGGTCTTTGATGTACGCGATACTCGTATAAACGACGATGCAAAATCACCCTGTGCCTATTCGGACCCTGCTGAAGGGTCAAAGCCAACTGGGGTCAAGGCTTCGTGTCTGAAAGGAAGGCTCTAAATCTGGTATATATGGCGATGTAGGAACAGGGTAGGTTGTTTAGTCAGTAAGAGTCTGACACTGTATCCTGCTCCGCCAAAGGGCGGGATTCGTCACTAAATGATTTTTACCTACTATAAAAAGGCCTGTGATTATTTTACTGAAGGTTTGATTAGGTATTATCGCGGTCATCCATGCCTAATCACTTAAAAAATTTCGCTATGAAGTTTTCGTTTCGAGTGCAAGCAAAAATTAACTTAACGGTCGTCAGGCGATAATGTCTTCAATGATACCTACTATAATAATACCTAATATAATCTACACTAATATAATAAAGAGGTAAAGTTTGTTTTTTTGTTTGTAGGGGGTAATCTCTGGAACTACTGGTCCGATTGGAAAAATTTAAGCAACAATAGAAAGCTGCTTTACTCCTGAGTGACATAGGCTATATTTTATGTACGCGGGCGAAGCTGCGGGCAAAAGCTAGTATATTATATTCGACAACCATCACACAACGTCGGCGTCGTCTAGTCTCAAGCTAAGCAGAGCTTGTGTTATGAGTACTAGACAACTGATAAACATACTTATATATTTCTAAATAAATACATATTATAGATAAATTACATCCAGACACAGAACAAATGATAGTGGTCATCACACAAACATTTGTCCTGGGTGGGAATCGAACCCACGACCTCCGGCATAGCGGTCAGAGTCACTAACTACTAGGCGAACTGGCCAGTCATACTAGGTACCTCATGGAATGGCTTGCGCTAAAAAAGGATAAAGAACAAAAGCTATTCTTCCATAGAAACAGTACACACATCACTTCATTCAGTACACCTATTCTCGCAACATTCCCCGCCGATGCTTCGCAACAATTTGAAGCCTAGACAACTGAATTACAGCCCAGTCCGTAGATAGTCCACGCCTCTACGTGAGTTATGGCCCGAGGCGGTTCCCCACTCGATCACAAGGCCACGCCCAGCGCTGGGCGACAAGCCAACATGCACCCGCAAAGTGTTACCGATTTAGTTAACGATTTGAAGAAAGATGCTAAATTAGTTTTTGAGGTAAAGTTTATTTATTTATTTAACAATTTATGTGCTTACACACTTACATTAAAAAAAAGAAATAAGTTGTACAATGAAATCAAGTTAAACCGTATGTTTGTGAAGGTATTAAGAAAATATCGTGCGGATTTCAAGATCCTTGAATTACTCAATCTTTTCTAGAAAACTTCATGCAGTCTAGGCAACTGAATTATAATACTCGTATTCCTATGACATTTCGAAATGGCTGTCTTAAAGATTATTCCCTGACTTATCTTTACATAATAAAAAACTTCTTAAAAGTCAAGTTAAACTGTCTGTTTGTGAAGGTATTAAGATATCATGCGGATTTCATCAGCATGCGGGTTTGTTCCGCGCGTGTAGCCTGCACAAATGTCCATTTAATAGCTACAAGTAATTATTGTAATGCGTGGAAACGCACGTGGGATGCAGATTGTGATTTTGGGTAGCAGACGATACAAGGATTATAACGGATTTTCGAGTCTAATAAATCGAAGTGGAAAGCAACACGTAACCATAAGAAATGGGTCGACGTGTTTGCCGCGTACACATAAAACTATGAACGTATAATAAAGTCTAAAATACTCGTAAACTGACTTTATTATTAAAAATTAGAAATCCCATGGGATCCGCAAGATGGCTGACTTCAATCTCGCAGGCTTGGGAGATTGCGAGTTTGATGCGGGATTGGATTCCCTAGTATACATTATATAGTATAGACGCAGCCTAATGCCTTGATCGTCATTATTCTGAATGTATCTTCTTGCAAATAAAAAAAGATTTATATACATAAAATAGATTCAAGTAATCCAAAATTACCACCGAAAACTCAATAGTAATAACCCGTTCTACTTAGGGCTACTTTGCACTGTTAAGTCATAGTTAAAGGCTGCAGATACAATGTGAGAATTTTGTGATTGACGGGCAACTACAGAACGCTTTACTGAGCGTGGCCCGACACGCTTTTGTTCGGTTTTTTATTTTATATTTACAGATCTACACCAAATAAACTTAGGATAAAGAGAAATCATTATCAGTTTTACCAGTTTTACTGAAAAAAAAAAACAACCAACTTATGTTCCTTCATTTTCCCTTGCGTCCTAAGGCCATGGAACTCTTTCAAACGTTTCCGCAGCCTCCATAATGGTCGAAGACAGCAATTATCTTGATACAATTAAAACATCACAAGCAAGAAGGAAAATTTAAAAAAATATCAAACACAAGGTTATAAAACCTCAAAAGGGAATAATATCCGGAATCGCCTCATAACTATATTTGTCACCAATAACACGCTTCTTCCTAAGAAACCTAAAACAACGACCATCTCTTTGAAGAGACATGAAAAAACTCATGTCTATGAGAAAAGTCCGCCTTTGATATAGAATTTAACCATTTTGAATCTTAACCAAATAAAAATAAAGTCCAAATTCGAACAAAAACAGTCTAATGTTAGTTTACAAAAAGAAATCTGTCACTATTTCTTTGAAAGCCGACGACTTTTGATCGAATGAACGTAACTTGGATTGTACAATTTGGATTAGAATAGTATTTCAGTGGTGTCAAATGCGTTTTGTAATAAAAGATGTTTTTATTTAGGTTTTCATATTACGTGCGTAAAAAATGTAGTTTTCCCGATCTTCGTTGTTATTATGATGTCATAATCATCATCAGCCTTTTTAAAGTTTCCACTGCTGGGAGTCAGGCCTCCTCTCTAGGAGAGAGAATTGGCCGTAATCCACCTCGCGGGCCCAGTGCGGATTGGTGGATGTTAGTTATCTTCGATTTTTTGATTCTAGGACATGCTGGTTTCCACACGATGTTTTCCTTCACCGTTTTGAGAGCAGTGGTGATGAAATAAATTACACAAAGTAATGCGCCTGGTTGGGTTTGAACCCGCGACCTACAACTTGTATGTCGGGGCCTTGACCACTAGGCCACTACTGCTCATATTATATTATTATATTATGAGACTGAAAAGGTCATTGCAAAGAAAAAAATATTAAAACAGAAAGTTAATTCCGCATAATCCGTACCATCATCGGACCACCAGACGTACGGCATTGCGCCACCGACACATGGTGAACATCCCACATATACGCACAAAACGTTTTGGGAACACATTCATTGTGCGTACAGCCAAGGAGTGGAATTCCTTGAGGGAGTCTGTCTTTCCTGATGGCTACAATCCGGGAATCTCTAAGTCAAGAGTCAATAGGTTACTTCTAGGTAAGCGCGCTCCATCGTCGACCGCATCATCGCTTTCCATTAGGTGATATAGCGGTCAAGCGCGAACCTATCTACACTAATATAATAAAGAAGTAAAGTTTGTTTTTTATTTTTTTGTTTGTAGGAGGTAATCTCTGGAACTACTGGTCCGATTGGAAAAATTTTAGCAACAATAGAAAGCTGCTTTACTCCTGAGTGACATAGGCTATATTTTATGTACGCGGGCGAAGCCGCGGACAAAAGCTAGTAATCAATAAAAAAAAAACAGAAGTAGGAATCAAAGGTAATAGAGTCGAAAATAAGCTGTCATCAAGAGTAACTAATGAACAACATCTTCTTTTAGTTAAATACTAATAGATTTTCATTAAACTCCATATCCACATTTCTGAATTCCAAGAAAATATATCCAACACATCAGTTATTCTACTCTTTAAAAATGTCATCGAATTTGTAACAAAAAGTAATGGAGTCGTCTTAACTTTGATTTGTAAATATTTTTTTTAGATTTTTTTTCTTTAATTCTTTATTGTACAAAAATTTATTGTAGAAAATATGGATGGATTGTGTGAGAAGGGATATGAAAGAAAGAGGAGTTAGTGATAGCGAGACGGGTGACAGGAGAGAGTGGAAGAAAAAGACATAATGCGCCGACCCCAAATAAAACGGGACAAGGGCAGGAAGATGATGAATTCTTTATTGTACACAAAGACTTAACATTGTTACAATGATTTGACTATTCATGTACAAAGGCGAGCTTAACTCAACAATGAGTTTTCTTCCAGCAAACCTTTAAGTGATAGAGAGAGATTGCATATTAGGATAAAAACCAGTGTACCTACAATTTTTTTTGTCATTAATATATTTTAAAACTTAGTTGCCCTAGATCGCAAAATACAACTGAAGGAACACATGTGGTTTTTAATCAGTGAAAATCTGACACGCACTCCAACTTCCACCACTAGCGGAAGAAGTTTTTTAATCGATATAATCTAGTGGTACAGAGGTGATGCTTATTTCCAAAGAAATCTTTTCCAGCACATCTGCGAAAGGAGAGTTAGAAAAATAGAGATGTAGACACGTGTAGTAAAAGAAAAAAAAAGGAAGGGGGCGTGGTTCTATTCTTTCTGAGTTATTTGATGATTTCTCATCTCAAAAAAAAGGTAGCAAAATATTTATCATTGTCATTAATAAATTGCAAAAAAATTAGACAAGTAACATGGAGTTGTCAAAAGCATTTTAAACGTGCAAAATTTAGCATTATGTCAGACTAACTAATTTAAAACATACACGGTATGTTCAAGACGCTTATTTTATCTACTCAACTCACGTTCCTCACATAACCTTTTATATATAATTAGCTTATCTGCAAGTAAACATTTCTCTAAGCACAGCACCTCATTGCTAGCTAATTTTCGCATCATCTTCGCCACATTCGTAGTTATGCTCAATAAGAACATAGGCCTCGTTTGAGGTGGTAGCAAGGTGACAAGGCGGTAGCGGGGGTATTAGCGAGTCCATTTCATTAGAGGTTATAAATGTATATATTTGTTTTTTCGGCAGGAATGGGAAGTCCTTCATGGACGCCCAGGCTGCTTCACAAACGAGCCAGTCTGGGCAGTGTCAGACTCCTACGGACTAAAGCCGCACTCCTGTCTTACATTTCATCCACAGACATTATACAAGGTGTCATTGACATGTTAACGCAAACGAATACCATTGATCCAGTACATGATTCTGGACACCCTAGTGGTGGAATTTTTCGTCGGTTTTGTTTCAAAATTTTGAAAAAAAAGTTTTGTTTTTTTATTTTTTACCTGTATAAAATCGTTATTCTAACCAATCCCAATGATATTTTCAGAAAAAAAAGAAAAAAAAAATTAAAAAAAAAAAAAAAATTATAAAGAAATCACCGAGGCAAATAAAGTCGTTATTCTTGTCAAACCCGACGACATTATTAATTTAGAATGTAATTCACTAATTTTTTTCGCAAAAAATGTTAAAATTACGTTTTTATACAGTTTAATTTAAAAAACGTAAAAAAATAATTTAAAAAAAATAAGAAAAGACCGACAAAAAATTCCACCACTGGGGGGTCTAGAATCATGTACTGGATTTATGGTTTTCGTTTGCGTTAACATGTCAATGACACCCTGTATATATATTTCCACTAGAACTTGAACGAAGACGAACTACAGAGAAATGTCAGTAAATTTACTGGGGGTCTTCTAGGGTATCTACCTCTTGATAAGGGTAGAACTCCAGGATTTTTCGAAAGCATTACCATGGCCATAGTGTTTTATTTTTATGTTACTTTAAAAGGAAAAAACCGAACCCTTGTCTTGACAGGCAGACAACACAGTGATCCTCACTTTGTTGTCGGTACGACAAGACCCTTTACCTCGGGAACGCCTGAAGATATCAAGTTGAAATTCAGACCACATACTCAAATCTGCGGTCCTTTGAAGCTGTGAAAAAATCCAACTTTCAAGTTAACGAAAAAAAAATAGATACAGACAGATGTAGCAAAAATTTCTACAGTCAAGGGAATGAAAATTGATAGGACACTTTCTGTTGGCCTAGAATCCTGAAATTTGGCGTGAAGCTAGGTCTCACAGCACTAGTGAAGGAAAAAAATCTAAAAAAAAAATGCGTTTTTGAGAAAATCTTCGAAACTCGATTAGGAAATTGAACTGTTCACATAAGGAAAGTTTGTACGAAACCCTCAGCGAGTCCAACTCGCACTTGCCCGATTTTTTTTATATCGCTGCCGCTTTAGCACCCGCTCAATTTCCACACCGTAGACAAGGCCTTAAGCTTTGCAATTCCACTTAGTACTCGCGACTGTGGGAAGAAATTACCAGCTAATGGGTACTTACATTTGTGGGTAGTTGCGGAAATTAATAAAGGGTAACCTATGTGGCTTAGGTAATTTGTAAATTAGGATAAGGTGAAGAAATGCTCAAGTGATCTTAATTGTGAATTTTTTTGAGGATTTTTATCATATAATATATTCCACAACTATCACACAACGCCGTCTAGTCCCAAACTAAGCAGAGCTTGTAGACAACTGATAAACTTACTTATATATTTCTAAATACATACATATTATAGATAAATTACACCCAGACACAGAACGAAATGATCGTACTCATCACATAAACATTTGTCCAGGGTGGGAATCGAACCCATGACCCACGGCATAGCAGTCAGGGCCACTAACCACTAGACCAACAGGCCAATCATCATTATTTAGAAATACAATTATTATTTTTGTTCATGTTACATTACCCTTATCGAGCCTTGTTAAATAAAGACGCAATAATTATCTTACCTGAAACAAAAAAACAAATGTATTAGTTAAAAGCATTTAGCAGCAATAAATATTACAAAAAAAAAAACATAACATAAACATAACACAATTTAATATCAATATTGACGCTATTTTAAGTTTTTATAATAATCATCGAATTGTCAACTATTCGTGTTGTTCAAAATTATATTCATCGACTCATAAATATGGGTCAGATTAATGTACAGCTAGCGTGTAGGCGCGTTCTTGGGGACGACGAGCAATACGTAGCTCGCCGTCCACTCGTACGTAGTGTTCCACGCACAACTCAAAGAAATGTCAGCAACGCCGAAGGCGCCCAGGAGGGCCGATGCCTGCTAGAACCATGAGAAGGTTCCTGAAAATGATACTTATGGTCCTAGAATACTTAGTAAGACTGACTCGCCCTTTGGCTTCATCTTAGAGCGAGAGAAGTCATTGAATGATTTCTCATCATTGTCAGATTCTTACTGACTAATTAATAAGGTAGGTATATCATCATTACATAATATAAAACAAAGTCGCTTCCTCCCTCTGTATGCTTAGATCTTTAAAACTACGCAACGGATTTTGATGCGGTTTTTTTTAATAGATAAGAGTGATTTAAGAGGAAGGTTTATGGGCATAATACATGCATAATATATTCAATATCAGTACCCGTGCGAAGCTGGGCGGGTCGCTAGTGTGTAATAAACAACCAAAAGAAACAATACACACAGTTAAAATAGGTACCTAAAGAATAATACTTCTGTTATCATCACTTTTAATGTTAATAAAGATAACAAAAAAAAAAAAAAATGAAACAAAAAGCAAGAACAATCGAGAAAAAAATACCTAATAAAAACTATTACAAAAAAAGTTCTATATCCAACACGACTCCACGGTTCCCCCCCGTCGCCACATGGCGAACACATGTCTTCAAAAAGCGGGCTACGTTTCAGGAAACATGAATGAAACATTAATAGTTTCCTACTTAATACTATAGCATTATAATTTTAAATCGTAACGTGATTCATTGGATCATTCTGGGAAATTCTTTTCATAGTTTCTCCTTTTGGGAATCGGGTGAGACTGTGTTACGTTGGCGATTACACATTTCGTTGCGATTTTTATAATCGCACTAGCTGTAACCGGCGGTTTCACTCGCATCTCTAGTTACTGCCCTGCTCCCGTAGGTTGTATTGTAATGATTTTATACAGGGTGTCATTGATATCGTACTTACCACAAACGAATACAAATGGATCCAGTACATGATTCTAGACCCCCAGTAGTGGAATTTTTTGTCTAAAAATATTCTTTTTTTTTCAAAAATGTCAAATCGAAGATTTATTAGGGTGAACAAAACTCTTAAAATGTAATATATTTACGAACTGTGAACGAAAAACGTTTAAACAGAATCTAGTTCTTCAATTTTGTAAAATATCTTCGATTTGACAGTATGACGTGACGTCACAACAGGGCAATCAATCGAATCCATTGCCAAAACGTCCACACTATGGGAATTCTGTTACATTGCACGAAACATTGCGCCAATAATTTTACGTCCAGTCAAATTCTTTCATTGCGTGTTACGTTACAGCAGTCTGTACCAGGCTTTATAGCACGCTCGCTATTTTCCCGGCGCGCTTTGTACACTACTGTTTCATCAAACGACGAGGCGACTGGCGAGGCGAGTGACGAGTACGTATATGTAAATGCGATACTATACTAATAACTCATCATCATCATTCCAGCTGAAAGACGTCCACTAATAGACATAGGCCTCCCCTAAGTATGAATAGGCCACTTCTAGGCAAGTTCTGACGTGGCGACCGCGTACCGGAAGACGTAGCGTTGGTAGGCCTCCCACAAAGTGGACTGATGACCTGGCCAGGGTTGCTGGAATTTCATGGCTGCGAAAAGCTCGGTACCGGTCGTTGTGGTGACGCTTGGGGGAGGCATATGTCCAACAGTGGACGGATATAGTGATGAACTGATGATGAGGCAACCGTGCACCATCGTCAGCCACATTATCGGTTGCCATCAGGTGAGATAGTGATCAAACGTAAGTCTAACGTAGTGAAATTCGACAGGCAATTCAATTTTCAAAAATTCATAATTATAGAAAAAAAATAGTACCATTCACATGGTTTCAGTAAGGCTTAACAAACCCTTTACTTACGGCATTTTCACTATCAATTAATTAATAAAATAACGAATGTCTCTTACAACATCGACCAGTTAAAAATAAACACATTTAAAACAGAACAAGTCCACAAGCTATCATCAAAAAAAAAGTTGAATACAGATACGGTTTTTTAATTAAACGTATAGTGTTTTCTTAAGAGATATCCGCTGTTATCTTTATCTTGAGATTAGACGCACTTACGCGTACACGGCACCGGTAATGCCGGTGATAAGTAGATAATATATTACTGATAATAACCCAAGGTATAGCCTGTACGGAATACTGATTTTGTGCTGCAATCGATGCCGTCCAAAGTCATTTTTTTTCGAAAGAAAAGAAAGAAAGAAAAACATTTATTTTGACACGCACAGGACAAATTTAAATAAAAAATAGCTACTTAATCTATATGTAACTTATACTTAAACTGACACAACGTCGTCTAGTCCCAAGCTAAGCAGAGCTTGTGTTATGAGTAATAGACAACTGATAAACATACTTATATATTTCGAAATAAGCACATACTATCATTACATAGTATAAAACAAAGTCGCTTCCCGCTGTCCCTATGTATGCTTAGATCTTTAAAACTACGCAACGGATTTTGATGCGGTTTTTTATGTTAATAGATAGAGCAATTGAAGAGGAAGGTTTATATGTATAATACATGCATTATATCACCATTGCACCCGTGCGAAGCTGGGGCGGGTCGCTAGTTATAGATAAATTACAACCAGACACGTGATTAACCATGGAGTTTCTTGACGGTTCTTCTCCATAGGAAACGACCAATTTGGAACCGTTCACTAGCTTCTGAAGTTTTATAAGTATGTACATCATCATCTTCCTGCCCTTGTCCCGTTTTATTTGGGGTCGGCGCAATATGTCTTCTTCTTCCACTCTGTCCTGTCACCCGTCTCGCTATCACTAACTCCTCTTTCTCTCATATCACTTCTCACACAATCCATCCATATTTTCTTTGGCCTCCCTCTCCCTCTCCATCCATCCACATTTATACTCATGGCTTTTTTTGTAACATGCGTTTCATCCCGCCTTTTTACATGGCCATACCAAGACAGACGGTTCCCTTTCAACTTTTCAGTCACTGGCGCCACTTTCAGACTTCCTCTAATATACTCATTTCTCACTTTATCCATTCTCGTCACACCACACATCCATCTCAACATTCTCATCTCTGCTACATGCAATCTCTTTTCATCCGTCTTTTTCATAGCCCAACATTCTGACCCATAAAGTAGGACAGGCCTTATCACGGACTTGTAGATTTTACCCTTCAATTTGAGGGGCATCCGTGGGTCGCAAGTTGTTCCAGTGACCTGTCGCCATTTCATCCATCCTGAGTTGATCCGATGTGCCACGTTTCGGTCTACCTCACCATTCCCTTGGATAAGCGACCCAAGGTACCTAAAGTCGGAACAGATTGGTATGGGCGTTCCAGCGAGAGTTATGGGCACAGGACTAGAGAGACCGCCAAAATCGCAGAACAGGTACTCGGTTTTAGTTCTGCTCAATTTTAGGCCAACACTCTCCAGTCTTTGCCACCACACCTCCAATCTGCTCTGGACCTCTGGGGCACTCTCGGCAACCAGCACAATATCATCGGCAAACAGCATACACCAGGGAGCCTCTTCCTGAATGTCCGACGTCAGAGCGTCCATTATTATTAGGAAGAGGTAAGGGCTAAGAGCCGACCCTTGGTGTAAACCGACAGCCACATTGAAGTTGTTAGTGGTGCCCGCTGCAGACCGGACTTGTGTAGTGCAGCGACTATACATCGCTCGGATCAACTGCACATACTTCCCAGGCACACCTTTCTCCTTAAGGGCCCACCACAGAACCTCACGAGGTACCCGGTCGTATGCCTTTTCGAGGTCAACGAATACCATGTGCAAGTTTTTATGTGCACCTCTGTATTTTTCGCACAACTGGCGTATAGCAAATATGGCATCCGTTGTGCCACGACCAGGCATAAAACCGAATTGGTTCTGTGAAATTTCACTCTCTTCTCTCAGCCGCCGTTCAATAACTTTCTCCCATACTTTCATGGTATGCGACATTAGCTTTATTCCTCTATAATTGTTGCACTCAAGCACATCACCTTTGTTTTTAAAGATGGGCACCAAGGAACTGTTGTACCATTCATCAGGTATGGCTTCTTCCTGCAACAGCTTATTGAAGAATAAAGCTAACCACACCCATCCATCCACTCTCAATAACTTCCACACCTCAACTGGTATTCCGTCCGGGCCAATGGCTTTACCATTTTTCATTCCATTCACTGCTTCCCTGACTTCCTCCATACTAACCATTCTCACTAACCCCACATTCACTGGTTTATTCTCTAAAACCCCACTCCAATTATTTTCTTCATTCATAAGTCTTTCAAAATATTCCTTCCACCTTTCTTTGATTTTTTCATCATCAGATAGAACCATTCCCCTTTCATCTCTTACACATCTTACCTGGCAAACATCCCTCGCCTTTCTTTCTCTCATTCTAGAGAGCCGGTACAGCTCTTTCTGGCCTGCAGGACTATCTAATGTATCATACAGTTTATCCTGGGCTTTTGCTTTTGCTATTGCCACGGCTCTCTTGGCTTTTTTCTTTAAAGCATCATACTCACTCTTTCTTTCAGCTTTCAAACTAACATTATCTGTTTGTACACACTGCCATTCCTTGAATTTTTTCTTCTTTTCTTTCAATACATTCTGAACTTCTGTCGACCACCACCATGTATCTCTGTCTATTGTGCCCTTTCCTCTCGTCTCTCCCAAAATATCTTTCGCTGCTTGCATTATACACCCAGCCATCTCATTCCAGCTTTCATTTATACTTCGATCATTCATGTCTCCCATCTCTATCATTCTGTCCATCACTCGCTCTCTGAACTTCTTCGCGCAGTCATTCCTCTCTAGCCTGTGCCATTTTATTCTAGGGGGCGGGCGCTCTTTGTTTTTCCTACAATGAATTTGAACCACTGATGTCATAACCAGGAGTCTGTGTTGCGACACTAGGTCTTCTCCTGGCAGCACTTTGCAATCCATTACGTACTTTAAGTTGTTGCGCCGAACTAGAAAGTAATCTATTTGTGTCTTATGATTACCACTTTTATACGTGGCCAGGTGTTCATCTTTTTTCTGAAACCACGTATTGGCTACTGCTAGATCAAATGCAGTAGCGGATTGCAACAGTGACTCTCCTTCATTATTTGGATTTCCGAAACCCCATCCGCCATGTACTCTTTCATACATACCTCTCATTCTTCCCACATGTCCGTTAAAATCACCTCCCACTATCAACTCCTCATGTACAGGGATGTTCATCAAGGCCGTATCAAAATCCTCCCAAAACTTCTCTTTCACCGTTTCATTACATCCTACTTGTGGTGCATACACACTAACTACATTCAACATAACATTCTCTAACATAACTTTCACAACTATAATTCTATCATTCATCCTATGTACTTCCATCACGCTTTCTTTCAATTTGCTGTCTAATACTACTCCTACACCATTTCTTTTGCCATCACTTCCACAGTAGTAGAACTTGTATCCTTCACCAATTTCTCTCGCTTTTGTTCCTCTCCATTTAGTCTCTTGTAAGCACGCTACGTTTATTCGTCTTCTTTTTAATACGTCCGCTAACTCTCTGGCCCTTCCAGTCATAGTCCCGACATTCCAACTTGCATACCTCAATCTCATTTCCCGGGCTAACTTCTTACGTTGCCCCCGCCCGGGATGGTGCAACAACCCTGGTCCATTTCCCACAGGAGCCGGGTGCTGCCCCTGCGCGTCGCCTGCGGGGTACGCCCTAACACTATCACGCATTCCATACATACTTGTCATATTGCTAGGTGGTTTGGCTACTATTTTACAGCCGGCCGCCTGCCTGACGCTAACCCTCCTTGGGAATGCTATTGTTGGTAGTTTAACCGACACCACGCGGTGACCTAAAGTGCTTATCACTACGCACGGCCTTAAAAATGTCCCTTAGTCGCCTCTTACGACACCCACGGGAAGAAATGGGATGGTGGTATTCTTAACGTCCGGCACCATACGGAACCATACTTTTATAAGTATGTACGCTTATGTGAAATAAAAACCATTATGATTTTGAGGATCGCATCGGATTTTGTACCTAAGTTGTTATATAAAGTTAAAATAAAAGTTTTTTTTTCTATTGACAAAAATAACTAACGCTAAACCATTATACCTATAAAAGGTTTGCTGGGAGAAAACTTATTGTTAAGCTTGCCTTTGTGCATGAATTGTCAAATAACTGTGCTCTATATTTTATAAAGAATAATAAAAACCAATTTTCAAATGTCGAAGCATATACCGAGATAAGACCCTTTTGGACCTCGCACAGATCTTTTTTTATAAATTGTTTTTATTTATTTTTTGTCCCATTCGAGTCACAAATAAAAAATAAACGTAAGTGAGTATCTGTTTCTTTCAATTGAATTTTCTTCCAAATCCTACTATGTAAGATAAAAAATGTATTTATCTTTTTTCGCACTTCGCATCTTACACAGAAGCAAGATTTTTTAAAATAGCTAACTTGGCCCTTGAAGCAAATGGTAACAAACAAACACTCACGGGTATTAAGGCTAGGTTTTCCCGGTTTTTGAACTCACTTTTGATAGGCAAGTTACAACTTTTTGAATCTGAAAAAAATATATATTTAAGACACATTCTTTCTCTTTGGCATGTACCCATTCAATACACGATACCATACTATTTTCTCGATAGAAAAAAATTCTGAAGTAGCTTAGATTTTGTGATTTTTTTTACATATTAAACGAGTACTATAACACTTCATATTTTATAAGTAACATCAATATAGAGGTAATTCATTTTGGAAGCAATGCTACCGAATCGTTTTTTTTTTTTTTTAAATTAAATTTGTGAATTTTTTATCGATTATTCAAGTGATTTTCGATCCGCGCGTCGCTTGCCAGTGTCTCGCAGGACGTTACCGAGGAAGGACCTGTGCCAAATTTTGAGCGCGCGCTTCGCTTCTGTTCCGTAAAGAATATCAAAATTGTAAATAATAATGTACATAAAGTCGCGGGCAACTCTTGGTAGCGTTAAATGCCTATTTCGCAGAGCCCACGCGCCCTTAATCAGAAAAATTCTGATATGAATCCACTTACGAGAAAAAATATATGATGATTTTACAAAAAAAAAAAAACCGGTCACCATAGGGTCCGTAGTTTCCTGCCCATCACAAGTTTCTCACAATGTAACAGAACCCTCAAACTACGACTTCGGCGCGAAGTAGCCCATGTATAAATTAGTAGCCCAATTCCCCGAGAGATGGCGCTGTACTCGGTGGTAATTTTGGATTGCGTGAACCGATTTGAATATTTTTTAATTTTGATTTGAAAGAAGATACCTTCAGGATAATGAAATATGTAAAAAGTTAAAAAAATTCTTGCATATACTTTTATATATCTACTACTAGCTGGTACCCGCGACTTCGTCTGCGTCTTTTTTTCGCAATAAAAGGTAGCCTATGTTCTTTCTCAGGGTCTAAAGATTGTCTGTGCCAAAATTTTATCAAACTCGTTTGAGAGGTTTAAGCGGGAAAGCGTAACAGACAGACAGACCGACAGACAGAGTTACTTTCGCATATTTATAATATTAGTATGGATATACTATAATTATAAGCTTACGTCCTTTACGATCTTAATCAGAACTACATTCATTAATAAAGTATTGACGTAAACTTACGAAATGTCTCTTTAATGTTGGCAACACTGCCCTCTATAATTTATGGCAGCTGTCATAATTAATCTCTGGTTACATCATACGACATTTTAATAATTTTCACTTTCTGACCTATAGGATCAAGCTTTTAATTTTCGATCGAGATTTTTAACATTACTTATTTATTAGTGGTAAATGAATCATGGGGCAGAAACTTTGTAAGTATTTATATGAATGGCTGTCTGTAATACTGTGTGTGTGTGTAAAATAATTTATTATGTTCATAAAATCATATGTTTCATAATGTTTATTGTAAGCAGTGGTGGCCGAGTGGTAATGGCCCCGACTTACGAGATGTAGGTCGCGGGATCAAACTCTGTCAGGCCCATTACTTTAATCACCACTGCCCTACAAACTATAAAAAGAAAACCTTATAATGTTCCCATTGCTGTGATTCAGGCCTTCTGTCCAGGGGATGGGTCGTAATCCACCACGCGGGCCCAGACCGGATTGGTGGATGTCACATGTCTTTGAATTTTAGGTTCTAGGACATGCCGGTTTATTCACCGTTTTGAGAGGCCTAGGTTCTAAAGGCTGATGATAGAAAATGGAATTGGAAGATTAAGATAGCAGGAGAATCCTAAAATACTATTGACATTTTCTTACTGCATCATTTCCATTGGATTTCAGTAATAACCTTTTACATTACGGACTTAAAACTTAACCCAAATGACAAAGGCAAGTCACTTAACCTAAATCATTTTGAAAAATTAACTCCCCGAACCGATAATCAGTCATCGTTTCGCGCCGTCACGTCCTATCCACCGCTAATTCGCGCCAAACCTTCCCGCCATTTATTGACGTCAAAACAAACGCCCGTCGTTCAGGGAAAATAAAAATTAAAAGTCCCCACAGCTAAGAATGTCTCCGCCAATGAGCGCGGCATAAATAATCAGCGAGAGTACGTCTCGGCAAATTACCCAGAACGGGCGGGTTGGAAATTGATGGCAACACAGAAATAAGTGCGCCATGTCAACTATGTTGGCTGTCGGCGCGCTTGCCTTTGCCTTTTTTTTTTTTCGTCTGTAATGATTCGAGCGTTCTAAATTGGTTCTATTGTAATTATGGCGGGCATTTTATTTATGGTCGCTTGTTTGTCCTTTTTTTTGAGGTTATGTCTTGGACTAGGGATTGGAAAAATTGTGTCGAACGCTTTTGGTTAGTTATATTGCTCGATGAGGAAAAATAAAATCGGTGTTTTTCTTGCTCCAGATTCAGGAAGATAGAACTTTTGGGGTTTTTTATTATTGCAATAATTTATAGGATCTATTCAATAAATATTGGCCACATCAAAGTAGTTTGTCCTGCTAGGAGAGTTCATTTCTAATCTAAAATACAGAAATTGAGGGGCAGATATACGCCAGCGACCTTGATGGAACAAAAGATGGCTAGCATTACTTCCCGCGCAACAAGATTCTTCGAATAACAATTTGCCCTTCGTTTATTAAACACAATATGATTAAAAGCCTTATATCAAAAGATTTATAATTAAATTATCTTTTGGTGTGTGAAAGTGTTATAAACACAACATATAAATAAAATGACACGCAATGGTTTTAGCCTGATCTTCGCTTTTTTATGCGGTGAGACGTAAGTTTGAAAATGAAAAAAAAAAAACATATATTAGTACTTATATCAAATTAAGAGGAAAATAATCTAGTTTAACATTGACATGTATTTCTTTCAAAACGTACCGTTTAGAAGTGATGTTGGATTTAAAATTGTCAAGTCGTATATCACCCCCATTTTAATTTTATAGGTACAGTCGGAGCCCTAAGTAACCTAAATGACCCTTTTGATAACCTATTAAAGGGGTGAGTTAGTAGTGAGGGCTAGGTCCGGTTTCTGAAAGGAAGGTCCCACCTCGGTATGAAGGCTAAGAAGGAACGGGGTGGGTCGTTTAGTCAATAAAAGTCTGACACTGCCAATAAAAGTCTGCCTGACATTCGTCATTAGATAATTTTAGCCACTCCCTCTGATAAATTATTAAAGAGGTGAGTTAGGTAATTAGGGCACAGACCATGTCATCGTCATTATTATCCTGACCCATGTTCCAGGTCGAAGCACCACGATTTCTTTTTTCTAACATGAAAATATTCCATTTATTCGTAATATTAATTCACACGCCACTGGACATTTCCGCTCTGAAGACTTTGTGAATGTTTCACAGAGTACAGTCCTTTCTTCTGTCTGATTGGACAGATTCATTATATTATTTAAATAGCCATGTCCGACAGTTACTCTGGAAAATTGTATTCTGGATGTGAAAGTGAAGATAAGCTGATGGGTTTTTTTTATGGTGGGAAATATACATACAATGACAAATGCTGTCCTTGGACGGACCGAGAAATAGAGTCAGACTTTTACTGACTAAACGACCAACCCCGTTCCTTCTTCGCCTTCATACTAAGGTCGGGCCTTCCTTTCAGAAACTGGTCCTAAGCTCCAGTAGGCTTCGGCCTTGCAGTTGGGCTTCTACGTTTATTGACAACTCCTTGAAGCCCGCGGGAACAGGGCGCACCGTCGCCAACTCGGGCTTGGTCCGGACTGGACTGTTTAAATCACATGGCCGGACGGCGACCTACCCATTGCTCGCATCCCGCAAGCCTATCTGACTGGAAATCAGGATAGGAATCCCGACGGCGGTTGGGGGAAGTGAGATAAGCTCAGATAGGTAAAGGATAATTAACATTATTTTAACTACCATTGTTCATCAAAATCATTCGATTTATCGACAGATTATTTCTGTAGGGTAGTGTCCCAAAACATCACTCGAATGATTTTGAATTTCGAATGATGTCGTTCCAAATTCAAGTTTGTTTGTGGTATAATTAATTCCATTGAAATTATGAATTTTTAAAATAAGTTTTGAATAAATTATGACATACATTTGTAATTTTATTTATTTTGGGAATTAATTGCAGAAATATTTTATCCAATACTAGCGGCGAGCCGCCCCAGCTTTGCACGGGTATAGGGATATTGAACATAATATTATGCACATATTATACACATAAACCTTCTTCTTGAATCACTCTTGTCTATTAAAAACCGCATCAAAATCCGTTGTGTACTTTGAAAGATCTAAGCATATATAGGGACAGCGGTAAGTAACTTTGTTTTATACTATGTAATGAAGAACTTCATTTAATTAAAAGATTTTGAAATTTTTTTCTATTACTTGTTTTAAAAGAGTAGGGTAGAGTAGGGTAGAGTAGGGTAGAGTAGGGTAGGGTAGAGTAGAATAATCTGTTGCCGGGAGCGAAGCCGCGGGCAAAAGCTAGTTACCAATAAATACGTTTATCTGCTCGAGTTTTTTTTTATGGTGGGCAAAAATCATCCAATGTCGAATCCCGCTCTTGGGCGGAGTGGGAAACAGTGTCAAACTCTTACCGACTAAACACCTTTCCTTCTTTGCCCTTCGCACTGGGGTTAAGCCTTCCTTTCAGAAAGAGACCCTGGGCTCCAGTAGGCTTCGACCCTTTTTTAGAGTCCCTACATATCTGTTTGAGTTCATATTATGAAATTGCGATTATTTTTTTAGATGATTTTTCTTTCGTGTACGTGCTCGCTCCCTTTTCAGTTTTCCATAATATTTTTTATTATTTTAGTTTAAATTTAATACATATTTAAACAGATTGATTTAGTAAGTAACGAGTACGAGTATTCTTACATAAAATATGTTCTTCATAACTAAGAAAGGCACATCTCTCGGGTATAAATATCTAGTTACAAATTAATTCTGTACTATGTTTAAAAATGAGATAAAAACCCATTTTGGGCGCGACCCAAGGGATGTCTGTAAATTTTAGCTTCTAGAGCAACGGGTAAAGAGGCCGGCAAGATATCAGGTCCCTGAGGTTATATACATCTTCAGAATTAATTAAACACTAGCTTTTGTCAGCGGCTTAGCCCGCGTACATAAAATATAACCTATGACACTCAGGAGTAAAGCAGCTTTCTATTGTAGCTAAAATTTTTCCAATCGGACCAGTAGTTCCAGAGATTACCTCCTACAAACAAAAAAAAACAAACTTTACGTCTTTATTATATTAGTGTAGATGATTTCACCTTCACTTTCAAACCCAGCCAGGCGCATTACTCTGTGTAATTCATTTCATCACTACTGCTCTCAAAACGGTGAAGGAAAACATCGTGAGGAAACCGGCATGTCCTAGAGCTAAAAATTCAAAGTCATGTGACATCCACTAACCCGCACTGAGCCCGCTTGGTGGATTTCGAGGCCCATTCCCTTTTCTAGAGAAGAAGCTTGAATCCCAGCAGTGGGGAAATTATTAGCTATATCTACTAGGATTTCAACTAGTGTGACCTAGAAAAACGAAGAGTTTGGGTAGATTTTACTTTGCCCCTGGATCGCAAAAAGGCAACTAAAAGAATACAGCTGGGTTTTAGTCAGTAATAGTCAGACTCAGACACATCATATTGATCCACCTAAAGACGTTCCGACGTCTTTATGATACAATTGTTGATGGTAAAGCGCACTAGTTTATTAAGAGCCTATTCACTCTAGCCTTAAAGAGTCCTAAATTATAATCGGTTGTCTGGTAGATATCGCTGTCAGTTATAAGACCGCCTTTGTACCCATTCATATAAGTTTCTGTAAAATTGTTGCTTTTTTTTTTGGTGTACAATAAAGTATTATTCTATTCTATTCTATTCTATTCTATCGGTCGGGAAGACCGCAGTATACAACTGTTCCAATCCTTCGCTTCGCTAAAAAATCAGTAGAGCCAAGTAAGTCGTTGAACCCCTCAAGGCTCTAATCTGCAAACCAAACACCTACAAAATAAACCATACTTCACTTCGTAATTACAACTGACTTACAAACTAATTTAAGAACCTCTTTAAAACCCAAACACAGAACCATTCATAAATTCAAATTCACATTGACATCCTTAAACCGGATAGATCCAGTTTGCACCGGAAAAAACCGCCCCTCGGCAGTTTTGACATAAATAAGGGCATGTAAGCCGGTTATTAAGTTAAAGTAAATAAGTTGAACTGTCCCTAGGAAGTCTTAAGGCGAAGATGATAATAAATTTTGGTCCCAGCAGTGGTAATGAATCAATAGGACAAAGAAGGTGGAGCGGCTTTAGTACTAGTAAAATTTGTAATAGGCAATTTGTGATAGAGATGTTACACAAAAGGGTTCGGGTAGATATTTATTGTGTTGGGTTTTCGAGAAAGGGTTTTTTCGGGAAGTACTGGTAAGGAAATATTTATTAGCTGTGTGTTAGATCTAGTGTACGGGAATAGTTCGATATTTTTAGTTTTTAGGACAGTAGGTCGACTCAGAGTTAGTCAATTTGTTCAATAGTTTATTTTATATAGGTCAAATCGAAGCCTGATCACCGCTAAATACATTTTGCCTGCACTTGAAACGAAAACTTCTTATATATTCTTATATTCTTTATTGTACACAAATTAAAATTACAAATAAAAGAACAGGTGATGTACAGAGGCGAGCTTAACCCATAGTTGGGTTTCAAACTTCAATGGGTTGGTTTGGCGCTGCGGCGCAGGATTCAAGCGATTTTTTTTAAGTGTTCAGGCAGGAATTACCGCAATTGTACACTTAATAATAATATTTAGTTTTAAATGTTAATACCTTTTAATTTTATAAATATTTAAAAATTTAATTAACGTTTTGAATACCGTAATTAGAGACATAATAGAAAGACAATAGATGTGCATGTGTGTGTGTGTGTTCATTATAAATGATATAAAGAAAATAATAACATTTATTTATATATTTTAGCGTTGCAATGACATGAATACTTAATTTACCTAAGTGTGTACAAAATATTTTAGGTCGTCTAATTTTCCGTTAGCTGAGTGTTTGTAGAATACTATTAACCTTTTCGCCGCCAACGTACACAAAACGCAATGCCTCGCCCAGCGCCAAGCTATAAATGTATAACTAAATGTACAGTAAACAGTAGTGATGGGGATATCGTCATATCGATGAATAAGATTTGTACGCGTAAAGTTAAGATTTAAAGTTGATTTTACGAATATAATCAAAAACTGATTAAATATTTCCAGATTTGTTTTATTTACAGTATCCTTAATAAGAAAAAACAGTATAATTTATGAGTATCAAAGAAAGTAATACATAACTCAATTAGAACTACATCTCTATTTGTTTCATGATCTCATTCTTTAACTTCATATCAAGTTATTGGCACTGAGGGCGCGTTGAATTCGATTCTGATCAGGGATGGGGTCTATGTTCTTTCTTTCTTCTATTTTTGTTTATTCTTGTGTTTTTTTAATAACTTCAGTCAACGTTTTTTACCGTAGGTATCTAAGTGGCAGAATTTTGAATTGTTTTTAAAGTGTTTTTTGAAATGGATAGTAGATAAGTATACCTATATTTAAATTCTATCACGCTTGTAGCCGTGTACTTATCAAAGCATTGTTTTTTAAGTGTTGTTTCTGTTCTTTTCTTAATTCATGTATCAGTAGCGTTTACCCATCTGCGCGCGGGGGACCCCGCGCAAAGATTGCGTTTCTCTATTTACCCACGACGGAACGTAGCAGGTATATGTGTTTAGGTTGAGAGATGTTTATGTGTTTGTGCAAAGTAATGTTCCCACCTATCTTCTAAACTAATGATCCGATTTTGAAGCGGTTTTCAATAACAGGTTTGTGTTTGATGAGTTCATGTTCTTAGATGGTGTCATAGCTGCAACTCACTAGGGGGCACCACAATCTTAGTTCTTGTCAAAAGTAATGTTCCCACCTATCTTCTAAACCAATGATCCGATACTGGGTTCACCGAACATTTTACATACTTATTGAATTCCTACTCTTTGAATGAATAAACATTATTATTATCATCCAGTTAGACATACCTCAGAATTATCTTCTGGTTCAATATTCTCCACAAAATACTCCCGAGTCCGATTCCACATCTTGCAAAATTTTCAGAAGTTCGTCCGAATCAAGTTCTTCACTCATTTTTCTATTTGCAAGTGAAAGAAAGAAAGATGCGTGCGAGCGAATCCGATTTTGTGCTGCACTACGCCAAAGTGACCTTGACAGCCGCACGCCTATGACGTCACTGATCAACTTCTATAGTAGTTCGTGGCACTCGGTGGCACACAGGGGCATAGACGAGCAATTGTTTTGTAGAGATGGGAAAATAACTATCGACAAGAATTAGTAACAACTTTATAATTACGTATCGGCATCTACCTGAAGGTCGAAATTCATCTACTATCCTTTGTAATAAAGTAAATAACTACGTTCATATTTTATTGACCTCAAATTGTTTTCGATATTCGCAACTTTCTGTATTTATAAATATTTCAATGGTGAAATCAACCTTTCACGGCACATCACTGGCCAACTTGATATGAAGTGATTGGCGTTCTGAGGAAAGTAACGAAATTCAGAGTTTCTGTTTTTGCCGATTTTAGGACAAACTAGGGCTTATTTTGTGTAGAAAAATAAAAAAACAGGGTAGTAGACAGTGCTATCTTAAACAATAAAATAAACCAAAGCTTTTAATCACAGTAATTTTTTTTTAATAAGACAGTTAAAATGAACAACTTCTATAGAAGTTGTGGCGCTGGTGGCACGAAAATCCCGAACTTCTATAGAAGTGCATGGCGGTGAAAAGGTTAAAGAAAACAGTTTAACAACATTCAAAATAATGAAAAATATTTACAAAACCAAATCTATCAACGCAATCCCCGGCAAGAAAATCGAAACAAAACAACAATCGTATATAAATTTCTCCTAAACTGATTGATCATTTTACTTCCCAAGTTTAAGCAAAACATACAAAAAAACAAAAAAAAAATCTAACACTCAACACCACTCCATTCGTTTCTGTCCTCTTAAACTGCATTTTAAACTCCACGGATTTATTTTAAAGTTATTTCCATAAACGTTCCTCTCGACAACCCTACTAAGTCGCAAATACATTCAATTATCTACCTTAAGCCCTTGTAATAAGAACCAAAAATAATATTTTCGTGGCAGTCAATAGGTTTGCGTAAATTCACGGAGTACGTAAACTATATTTTCATGTATCATTAATATTAAAAGTTCCTGTGTAAGTGTGTAGTTCGTTTTTAAGTTGGCAACACCGCGTGTTAGGATGAAAGGTTTAGGTCATTAGGTTTTATTACACCTTTCTTAAAAAAAAAAAAATAGGTATATATATTTTTTTGAATGTAGAATGGCTTGTGTTTAAAAAATTAACAGGTATAGTAAAAAAAATTGCGGGGCCAAAAACATTTTTTTTTATTTTTTTTTTGCAGAAAATCGTTTTTGGAACACAAAGTGCTTACAGTTAAGAAGTATAATTCCCTGCCATGTAAGTGAAGAATGATTAGGTTAATTCTACTTAAGTAACTTTTCGCAAAAATATCCTTTAGTGGTCTTCGTCTTTTAAAATATGAAACAATACGTTACGGGTATTCATCAATAAAAAAAAATATATACGTGTAGACTTGAGCAGATACCTCCTCCTTTTTGTTCGGTTAAAAAAGAGGAACATGTAATTTTTTATTTCTAACGTACAATCACATTTGAACTAAAAAAAAAACTGGCAAAATTAATGTGGCCCGTACACGAAGGGTACCGTACTGTAATTTAAAAATCTAGTAAAACAATTGCTCATAGTGTCTCTTGTATAGAGAATTCTCTATTCAATTATTATTTTTAATATATATAGGTATTAAATGCAAACGTAGGAATTTTAGTCAGTAAAACTCTGACACTGCTCCGCTCAAAGGCGGGAGATGTCATTGGCTGATTTTTGTTTGACATCGAAAAAAAAAGCCATTGTTGAGAACCCTAAAAATAATAACATAGAAGTCTACTTGAAAAAGAAAATACATGTAATTTTCAATATCTAACATACAATTATATGTCGACAGAAAATGAACAAAAAAAAATGCGAGTCCAATACAAAAACTTAATTGGGTAGCTATTTTAATTTTTAATCAGTCGAAATGACTGGCTGTTTGCAAATTGCATTCTGAATTGGTAACGGGTTTTATATGGTTCCAAGAAACGGACCTGAATCTGGATGAGCGTAGTTACGTAGAACAGTATTTCGTGGTGATTAGTTGATGTGCCTTGAAAAAATTACCAATCTCTTAAGTTTAAGACAGACTAAAAAATATGTAGGTGGACTAGGTGCAAACTCGATGCTCTACTGTCTTCAAGGCTAGAGTGAATAGGCTCTTAATAAACTAGTGCGCCTCACCATCAACGATTGCATCACTGCTTACCATAAGGTGGGATCGCAGTCAAGCACTAGTTTGTTGCAATAAAAAAAAAAGAATAGGCCACAGAGGTAAAGCCCCGGCAAAAGCTAGTTACAACAAGCAATTGTTGCCAATACAAATTAAAATACTGTCAATCAAAAACACGTTTCAAGTAATTTTGCGAGTGTTGAGAAATTCCCGGAATTTCTCAAGAGGTATAAAAGGATTTCCTCATTTCCAAGAAGGTATATCCGTTTATAGGCACGTGCTAGGTTTCTGCTCAATAGACGATTCAATATGGCAACATTGATTGTCGTAAAGTACGGCTTTATTAAGTCCTTAACTCTTTTGTGTCATTAGAAAATTCTGATAAAACATGTAAGCTTCTGATTTTTAGAAGCGGGTATTTATTTATTTATGTGCACACAAATACAAAAAAGAAAATAACAAATACAGATAGAAGAGTACAAAGGTGCTGTAATTGATAGAAGAGGTGTAAAAAAAATATATATACTTCGTTCAAAATAACATTACACATTTAAGAAAACCTTTTTTTTTACTGTCCGTTCAACCAATTTTGAGTTTTATTACGTTGGTAGATGTTAGGTCTGAGTATGGTTTCCGCACTCAGTCCTATACGGACAATTATACGTAAGCCAAAGCGGCCATAACCTTAGCTGATCTTATTCTAACCAGCCCACGTCTCTCCAAAAGCTGATAAGGCTTTTCATATTTTTCAGGGCTTCAATCAGGGAGTTTGGTGTGCCTAAGGTTAGAGTGCGTATGTCAGTAACACCTCTGCAGTCCAAGACCACGCACGCGAATGTATCTTGACCACCTTTGCCACCGGACTAACCGTTGAGCTCTCCTTCCAGTTTAACTAGATACAACATTAGCTAGTATTTTAATGGAGCCTGTCTAACCTCCACAAACCAGTTACTGAGTAATACGACACTGTAATACTAACTGGTAGCCAGACTTTCTCATACTCATTTCACTAATATTCAAAACAACGTCAAAAAAAAAAAATGAAATCTCAGTCACAATCTCCCATTCCGATGAGCGTTCTATTTTTAAATCGTTTAACTGTCAACTGTCAAACTCGATGACAGATGGCGCCAAGCACGAGCGGAATAAGGGGGTGTTCACACTAGTGTAGAACCGACATTACTTTAGTGATGGTAATTTATACCCAGCCATTATGCTAGGAGAAAAGGCCTTGCGACACTTGGGTTAATGGACAAATCGTTAACGACTTGATTGTAGCTTTATAACAAAGAAAATATCCAATTTGTGTCTGTTAGAGTCAGATAAGAAAGAAGAAAAGAAATAAAGAAAAAAAAGTTTATTTGCGCAAGAGTATGGCCCATACCACAAAAAAACACAAAAACAACTGAATACTAAAAATATGCGACACACCCGCACAAAACGGCTGATCCTTAGGTACAGTTCATAAAAACTTTTTCTCAGGCTCGTGTTTGACCAGTATCTCACATGATGGTAAGCAATGATGTGGCCTACGATGGAGCACGCTTGCCTAGAAGTAACTTATTTACTCTTGATCTGTCAGTTGTAAAGTAAAACTCTCTAGGGAGTAAAAGTACTTCTTCCAACCCTGTCCGCAGGCAACTTTACACCTACTTTCAGAGTATGCGTAAAATACCCTTAGGTTATAGCTATCAGGAAACAGACTCTGGCGTCAGTAAGAGTCTGACACTGTTTCCCGCCCCTCCTAAGGGCGGGACTCGTCATTAGATGATTTTTCCCACCATAAAAAAGACTGGCGTGGAATTCCGCTCCTTTATAGCTGTATACATAATGTGTTCTCAAATCGGGTTGTACTTTAAAAACAATATTAAACAAACATTAAAATATCAAAGGCGTTTCTTGTATATTGACTTAGTCACGATTAGAAAGCAAAAGTTACTTAATTACAACAAGTTTTCAATAAAAACATCTTTTTCATACCCAACTTTTATAGCGTGGTAAGGTAAGTATATAACTATATTTTAAACTCGACAAGACAACTCGAACTACGACTACTCGAATTCAAACTCGATGCGGTTATGTCGTTTAATTACAAAGTTTCCACCTTCCGGTTCCATCATCAGATCAACGCCACGACATAATAATTTTGCATTGTCATCTGATTGACAGACGCATGCAATATTTCAGCTCAATCGGTAATCGGGAAGTGGCTCAAATTTTATTTAAAACTAGCGGCCCGCCCCAGCTTCGCTCGGGTATTGATATTGAATATATTTATGCAAGTATTATGCATATAAACCTTCCTCTTGAATCACTCTATCTATTAAAAAAACCGCATCAAAATCCGTTGCTTAGTTTTAAAGATTTAAGCATACATAGGGATGATATTCGATCACAAACAGCGGGACAGGTGAAACAAAAGCGTGTCAAGTACAAATACGGCCATTTCCCTGATTGTTGAGCGAGACAATATATTGCTATTTTTGACAACGTTTAAAATAATACTTTGTGTATTAAGTAATACATTTCCCAGCACGGCGCAAAATAACGCAGCAAGTTGAGTTGCGTGTCGCCTCACCCGTGACCCTGACCAAGCCAGTTTTCCGTAAGTACATCTTTAAGTCCCTGGATTTGCGAGCGCCATGCCTCCCGAACATACCCGAGATTAGCCGAAGAAGCACGTTCCGACTATTACGAACGGTAACCGTTTTTAAATATGGCGGTTTGACATTTCATGTTCTTTTTTTTTATTTGTAAGCATTGGATAGTTTTATTTTTAGTTAGGTAAAGGTTAATGGGAATTTATTATGACAAGTCGAAGCTGGGTTGGAGAAATATGAAATAGATACTTTAATTTTAGTTTAGCTTAACCGTTAAGGGAAGTGGTAATGGTTTAACAACAACAGCCAAACTTCGACTGCGCGTGATAAACATTTGTGACATATATTTAGATTTGCATTTATTAAAAGAGTTACCTGGCTTTGGGACGCAAAGGGCAAATAGAGGAACATAAACCGGGTCTTGGTCAGTCAAGTCTGACACGGCTTTTCCACCCAGAGCGGGCGAAAATATTTAGATATTTACAGTCTGACGTCAAAAAGATAATCTAAAATTAATTTCATTCATTAAATTTTGAATTGAAATTCAGTCACGTCCCACATCAAAAAAAGGCATTATAATGACAAATTTTTGAATTGAATTTCACTCACGTTCCATGTAGCTACTTCGATTGGTCCCTAAAATCGATCATGGCGCATTCAAGGTCTACCAACATGCTGGTTCAAATTGTGTGACGGGGATTTTAACGTGTATATACGCCGCGTATTTTATTGTGGGTAAAATGACCTGACCTTGCTAAAGAACACCACCAGTGTTCGTCCTTCTATCAATTACGTTTGGCCCAAATAACTTGACCATGACCCGACTCCTCAGTATAAAAGGTGTTTTTTAACCCTGAATTCTTTATAATCCCTCCCTAATTAAAGTAAGACAATTGTCCGTAGATTAGTATCGATTGTCAATGATATCTTCAGTTTAATTAATGAAAGGGTCGCGGACGTCATGTGTCATCACTGCCGACAGATATACGGACGCTTTGAAACGGAACGGGTTGTGAGGACGGTGGCCAAGCGTTGTGGGTTGGGAGAGACAGTCTGGTATAAAAAGGGTAATTTTTAGCATCTGTTTTTTGTGATGGTTCTGGTCAAATGCTAAACGTATGCAAGAGAATTGGTTTAGAACAAGTGAACAAGTTTTATTATGAGACCAACACAAAAACCATGAAAAAAAACCCACTGCTCCATAGATTTTTATTCACATAACTCGACAAAATGTATGGAGCAACGGATTAATTTTTCGTGATTTTTGGGTAGTCTCATAGTAAAAGTTGTTCATACTGGTGTGTATAATGATCCTTTTTAAGGAAAGCCCGTCTGTCGTATCAACAATAGGCCTCCTCTCTAGGATACGGAATGGGTTTTCGAATTTTTTTAACAATGACCAAATGCAAATAATGACTGACAAGTCGTGGAATCATCGATTGGGTCGGAGTGACATGACATGTTACAACTCCGCGAACTCCAGCGTTCACATACCAGTTGTCTTTCTATTATATCTCTAATTACGGTACTCGAAAGATTGAAATCCTTTGAGCTTCAAGCGTCAAAAACTAAAAAAGAACACATTCACGCTTAAAGTTTCGCCTTTATTAACGTGATATTATTTTGTCCCCAAATCCGTACTCCACATGGTCACCCCACGCCTGACGGAGACACAAGCCCGCTAAACGTTTGAGGACTTAATTTATTGACTGCGGTCCGTCACACCACGGATTTATATTTAAAACTCCGAATACTAAGCCGTGTGGACTTTACCGCTGTATTTTTAAGTTTATGGGGTGAGCAGGGAAGCCTGTATATAAGTTATCCTTTCGAGGCGAATAAAGGGGTAAGACCGATTCTAGAAAGGGTTTTGCTTAGCCATGATCAGTAAAAATTAAACTAGCTTTTGCCCGCGGTTTTGCTCCCGGTAACAGATTATTCTACTCTACGTAGAGTACTACTGTATCCTCATGTACCCTACTATACCCTACTTTTTTTTTCATAAGAACTTTTTCTTGACAATAACAGACACAACAAAGAATTAGCGAAATCGGTTCAGCTATTCTCGAGTTTTGCACTTACCATATTTTGCGATTCATTTTTATAAATAAGATACTTGCCCTTTTCCTTTATTGCACAAAAAACGTACAGATACCTCTCTCAGCAAAAGCTAGGACGAATAAAATAATGTCACAATTTTTAAGCTATTATCTATACTACTACCTATCGGTCACCATGCTCAAAAAGTGTAACTTGAATTAATATCAAAGAAAAAGAAATATTGTATGAATAAAATAAAAATAAAAAATAAATAATTATAATTGCATAAGTTGATACAGAATGCTATGCAATAGCTTTACCGCGGCAGTCCCCGAGTGCCACACGTATTTTTTTTTTGACTTGTGTATTCATTAAAGATTAAATGACTTCACCTGGTCTGGTTGGAGCGATAAGGCGTGTCTGACTTTTACTGACTAAAACTACATCTCTGGCTGAACCACGTTTGCCCCTAGTTCGTCAGGGTAAAGTATCTGTATACTGGGTACTGTAGCTCTGAATCCAAGCTGTATAGGTAAGTATCTATAGGGTAGGTAAGTACCTACCCAGTATACAGCTTTTGACTGGCCTGTCAGCCTAGTGTTTGTGAACCTGACTGCTATGCCGGAGGTCGATTCCCACCCAGGACAAATGTTTGTGTGATGAGCACGATCATTTGTTCTGTGTCTGGGTGTAATTTATCTATATTATGTATATATTTAGAAATATATAAGTATGTTTATCAGTTGTCTAGTACTCATAACACAAGCTCTGCTTAGCTTGAGACTAGACGGCGTTGTGTGACGGTTGCCTTTTTTTAAAAAAAAAGCTATACAGCAGACAATAAGTGATAAGGTACGAACAAAAGTAATACTTTGCAGTACCTACTCATGTGGCAGTACCTTGATTACTAATACTAAATGACTAACATATCGGTCTGGGTGTGTCAATAATACTTAACTAATACTTAAATCGAACTTCACGTATAAACAGCTAGTCCGTATGTTTTGTGAAAAAAAAAGTTATGTCTCAGCTTACAAAAACTATTAGGTGTATTTTTATAAAATTTTCATAAACTATAAGATAACCTAATTACCAATGTTTTGATATACTTAAGGCTTTTATACATATTGCGTTTATTAGATTACATCTAGCCAAGCATGCTCTATCGTCGACCACATCATTGCTTATCATCAGGTGAGATTATGGTCAAACGCGAGCCTATCTTCATCGGCCTTTTTAATGTTCCCACTGCAGGGACACAGGCCTCCTCTCTAAGAGAGGGAATGGGCCGTAATCCACTACTCTTGCCCAGTGCGGGTTGGTGGATGTCACATGTCTTCGAATTTTTGGTTCTAGGACATGCCGGTTTCCTCACGATGTTTTCCTTCACCGTTTTGAGAGCAGTGATGATGAAATAAATTACACAAAGTAATACGCCTGGCTGGGTTTGAACCCGCGACCTACTACACGCAAGTCGGGGCCGTTACCACTCGGCCACCACTGCTCAGCCTATATAGAATTAAAAAATAATAATAATAAATGAAGGACAAATTATTTTTAGATGATGCGCGGGAAGTGACGCTAGCTCCTCCATTATTCACTCAAGGTCTCAAGCGTTTACTGTCGCCGTAAAAACCATTTCTGACTAGACTGAAAGCCAACAAACCTGCGGATTTCACTCTATAGAAGTGAAATTCATAATCTCAGAGATTCAGACACATGGAGACCGTGTAAGCATGTGTTTAAAACGCCATAAAATAACAGCGCTAACATATCAAGGGCGGCTCGCTAATGGTAAAGCAGGAACGCGAACGTAATCCGACTCAGTTTCTCAAAGTTGTTTGTTTTGTACCCTTTTTGTGCCTGCTGAAATGTGCGTGTGAGTTTTTTTTTTTTGGAAATTTTTCATTTTTTATTGCAATAATGTCAGCAATTATAAAAATTATTTCAATATATTATGTACAATACACACCACTAATCCACACTGGGCTGGAACTTTTGCAGCAAAAGTAGGCTATATCGAATGTGGCTAACATTCGATCACATCATCGCAACCCTTAGTTGCTCTGTTTCAGAAACCAGTCACCGAAGCCAAAATCAGCTGAGGGAGTATATATATACTTACACGCCATATTAGTTGAACTAAAATGGCGATAAACTTTAAAGTCCAGTAACAGACTCTCAGGTCTCAATCGAAGTGAGACATAGTGAGGTGTTGCGGTTTGCCGCGTACAATAAATTATGTAAAATGGCTTAGTAGCCCTATAGTCCTCCTAGAGTCTTCAGCTCAGCAAAAACTAAAATCAGCGCCCATGTAAATGTGGCTTAAGAATATATAAGTATTTGTAAACACAACCAGCTCTACAAGATTCAGATTTAATCCAAAACATAAATAACGACTAAAAGGTAACTTCAAAGCTCCCATCATAAACATACCTCTGGGACCGCAATAAACCACATTTCAAAAGATTGAGTCATCACAACTATCCTAAATCTGCGCATTTAACCTTAATCACTGACGCCCCCAAACGAAACGCCTCTGGGGAGATCGACTTTGAAGTTTGAGAACCGTTGGCAATGCATATCGTTTCTTATGAATATGTAGGGGTCGAAACACAGAGGAGTGAACTAATGGAGAGTTAAAGTCAACGATGCGCAAGTTGTCTGCAATCGAAAGTCGATATACAAATGTGAACTTCACTGTAACAGCGATCCGTGAAGCCAATTTTTAAACATGAGTCTTCAAATAACTTTCAAGACCTATGTCAAACGTGTTAAAACAAAATACATGCCGTTTAAACGGGTTATTGTAAAATCGTCACTGTAGTTGTGACGATTCATTACATAGTATAAAACAGAGTTGCTTACCGCTCGCTGTCCCTATGTATGGTTATATCTTTAGAAGTACGCAACGGATTTTGATGCGGTTTTTTTTTAATAGATAGAGTGATTCAAGAGGAAGGTTTATATGTACAATATATGTATAATATATTCAATATTAGTACTCGTGCGAAGCTGGGGCGGGTCGCTAGTTTACAATAAATATATCAATTTTTGTCAGAGTTTACAATAATCCGTTTAAACTACATGTCGTAAAACTGACAACAGGCTCAAGTTAGATATAAATTGGCAATAGCGATGGCCATAAAATCATCAGTCAGTCAAATTAAGAAATGCAATGATGTACTCGATCTCTCTCGATCGATTTATTTTTATATTAGACTAGCGACCCGCCCCGGCTTCGCAAGCGTACTGATATTGAACATTAAGCATGTTTTATGCACATAAATCTTCCTTTTGAATCACTCTATCTATTGAAAAAAACCGCATCAATATCCGTTGCGTACTCTTAAAGATCTAAGCAAACATGGACAGCAGCAACTTTGTTTTATACTATGTAATGATGATACTTGATTGATTTCTATCATTTTGACGTAATATTTAAAGACAGAATTACACTTAGAAATTTATACAACATGAAGAAAGCTTAATACGAGTACCTGCTCCATTCCATTTAGTAATTACTTAGTGGATCTAAACATCCCTTAATGTTCGCCAGTAGAATTCAGCTGCGGGTTAATTATCTAAATAATTGTGGCGGCTTAAGGGTTAACTCAGTATATTCTGATTATAGTCACTGTCTACGCCATTACGCATTCTTGATGCTTGTTTTAGTGCGTTTAGTGGTGTCGGCGGTTGGGCCTGATTTTGTGGGTAGTACTTACTTACAGTGCTGTAAAAAGTTATTGGGTCACTTTCTGTGTCTGTACAGTAAGTTTTTAGGCATACCATGAGTATCTGGAAAAGCGTACGTTTCTGGACTGGTTGGAGGGAAAGCATGCGTCTTGATCGAAGGTTGAGAAAGTTACAATCGTTTTGTGAAGAGTCTCTTTCTACAATCGAAACGTCTCAACATTAGTATTAATTGTATCATAAAACTGCAGGATTTAGCGATGATCATTGTAGAAACGATTTTATTTCATTACGTCATTTTGACTAATGTAAACTTCGCTAGTAATTTTACAGAAATTAACTCATTCCCATAAATTTGGTAAGATGTTTACTAGCGTTGACGATTGTAGATTATCAACTTGGCTAGGGAAGCTGAACTTTCGACAGTTGAACAGTTGGGTTCGCACCATAACACTAATTTTAAGAAAAAAGAAATGTCTCGTGTATGGTGTATGGACGATTTCGTAGGATACTAACCTTGCAACTAAACACGACGCCGAAACTTTGTATAATCAATATTTATAAAAATCAATTCCACTTTTAGTTGTAATTTTATAACTCAAAAACGGGCTCATCTATCCAAACCAAATGTTTAGGCTTTGTTCAGACTATTTAGTAGATGGTGTATGTGAAATTTGCACAAAATCGATGCAGCTGTATCGAACGGCGTCCCCGACATGTGCAAAAAGTCGCAACACAGTGTCATGCATAGATAAGAAGTTCGTAGTAAATAAATTAGTGCCTATAGTGAAAGTACAAATTCTGTGCTAGTAAACACTAAGGCTCTAGACAGACGGACTGCATTTCAACTGCAATCCAACTGCAAATTTGCAGTTCGGATGCAGTTGACACGACTGCAATAGAACTGCAAACCAACCGAGCAGTCCGATTGCAGTTCAATTGCAGTCGGCGTGCAGTCGTGTGAACTGTACACCGACGGTTGGTTTGCAGTTCTATTGCAGTCGTGTCAACTGCATTCAAACTGCATCCGAACTGCAAATTTGCAGTTGAAATGCAGTCCGTCTGTCTAGAGCCTAAGTAAAAACAAAGTCCTCTAGAATGTTTAATGCAGGATTACATTACAGGACCTTCTGCGACTAACTACGCCACGATTTTTATTTTTATTTCGTCGTCAGAAAGCTGGATGTAATTGTACGAAAGATATGTCACAGGAAAATGATTATATGTCTGATTCTCATTAAAAAGGCTGATTACTGTAATGGCAACAAATAGAAAATACATGTTGCCAACTCCAAATAAACTCAACCCAAAACTGAAATTCAGTTGCGTCATAGAAAAGATATTTTTTTCAAAAGTAGAGCAACATAATTCAGTTTTATACCGTTAAATTACCATACGGTCAGAGTAGTTAACTGGGTAACTACTTTGGACTCCTTGGACCAACTTTCATTACCCTGTAATGCCAGGGTGGGCTTTCAAATCGAAATTCATGCAATAAAACAATCTTTTTTGTAACTGCAGTAGTGAATTACGCTTGGCATTTTGTTTAAAAAACAATGTTTATATTTTATTTATTTATTTATTCCCAACAATATCTTTACAGATTATTCCAAATCGATATTGAGGTTTCTTAGGACTAAAATTATTAACTTAACAAAACTATTATTAAGCTTACCGTAACAAATTTTAATTGATTAGCCTAGTCTTTTCCTAAATGCTTCGAAACTACAAAACTGCGATGCAGTTTGATAATACGGTACGACACTACATTACAGGAAAAAGATGCGAATTGCTGCGATGCTGTTGTGTATACATATAGTTCGGCAAAGCAAGATCCAGGTGACCAGACAATGTGTGATGCGTGCGAACTCGAAGATAGATTTTAGCGATACGATGTCACATCGCAGTTTAAATAACAACAACATAAAACTTTTACCATTATACCAAACCTGGAATTAGGTAAATAATATCTTATTTGGATACTAGATGGCGTTGTTAGATGAGCTCACTTTTCTACATCTCGCTATGGTTTCGTTACCGTGCTTTCATGGGGTCTCGACCAAAGATTTATCAAATACCTTTGCTTTCAGAGAGCCCTGACACCCATAACACAAGTTCTATCTTAGCTTGGGTGTCAAAAGTGTATTATTCTGCGATAATTTACAATTTACTACAATTTGTTGTTTTATGGAACTACCTAAATCTTGTTAAATTGTATGCTGGAAATAAAGATTTTATTATTATTATTTTAGTAACATTAGTTTTTATTCATGGTCCTTCGAACCGGATACGGAACAGTGAAAAATTTGGAAAGTGCTACAGTGGCTCCCAAAAAATGTGGACCATTAGTGAGATATTCACAAAATGTCAACTTTCAACAATTTAATAACTACACATACACTCCAGTGCAACATTACTGCACCATCTTATAATTCTAAAGCCGCAAGTTGAAAAGAAAGTGTAGAAAAACATAAATTAGAATTTCTTTTTTTTTACGATGCACTTCACGTAGGGTCATTTAAAACGCATTATATGGAAGGGAGGCAGGCACGGAGCTTTTGTTATGATAACTATACTTTAATGGTGCTGGTTTCAAATTACGATACAAAATATTCAAGATTTTCAAAGCGTTGGGGATAGTAATATCAAATTGTGTAAGTTTTTTTTTAGTGCTTGACTGCGGTCCCACCTGATGGTAAGCAGTGATGCAATCGTTGATTGTAAGGCGCACTAGTTTATTAAGAGCCTATTCATTCTAACCCTGAAGACACTTAAATTATAATCGGACGGAAAGACTGCAGCTGGCAAATTGTTCAAGTCCCTCGATGTACGCGGTATAAACGACGAGGCAAAACGCTTAATCCGGATCGTAGATGTCTTAGTTAGGGTAATGATTATGAATATGAAGATATCTTTATACAAACAAGTACCTACCTATTTTGTTTATGCAAACTACAGCTTGTAATGGCGTGCATTGGCAAAGGTGAAATCAGATGCAGAAAGTATATGCGTATTTTAATGAATTTGTTTTTCTCACTACACTTTGCAAATGTGAAGTTTTAAGGTAGTGGTAACTTATTAAAAAAGAAGACTTTTAACACATATTAAGTACTAGCTTTTGCCCGCGGCTTCGCCCGCGTGGTATTGGGGTTGGCGTTGGGGTTTCCGAGATAAAAAGTAGCCTATGTCCTATTCCGGAGTGTATCCTGTGCCAAATTTCATCCAGATCCGTCCAGCCGTTTTGGCGTGATTGAGTAACAAACATCCAAGCATCGTAACTTTCGCATTTATGATATTAGTAAGATTAATATTAAGTATATGGTTTAGTAGATATTACAGTAAAATATATATTTTTTAATTTATGTTATTTCACATTTTAGTTAATCCCCTTTTGTAAAATTGTGTTGAATATTTCGCAGTAAATCGTTGCGAACTGTATTATTACGAATATCTACGAAAAGGCCACTACTGAACAGTCCAGCTTAGGACCAGTATAATTAATACACAGTTCTGAGAAACGTCGACGGAGCTTCAAAGAATCTGTCTTATTACACCCAATTTTACTTTTGAAAAAGAAACAAATCTTAACTTAAACGATATGAAATAATACATAAATTATAATCGGACGGAGAGACTGCAGCTAGCAAACTGTTCAAATCCCTCGATGTACACGATATAAACGACGAGGCAAAACGCTTAGTCCAGACCGTAGATGTCTCAACAACGTAAGGGTGGATGAAGATGTCTTCATAAAAAAAAAAGTATTTCACAAGCAAACTACTGCTTGAAATGGCGTGCGTTGTCAAAGGCGAAATCAGATGCAGATAGTTGATACGTATTTTAATTAATTAGTTTTTATCACTTTGCAAATGTGATTTTCTAAGGTAGTGGTATCTTATTTATAAAAAATACCTAAATAAAATAAAAAAATAAATAAAAAAAAATATTTCACATTTTAGTTAATCCCCTTTTGTAAAATTGTGTTGAATATTTCGCAGTAATTCGTTGCGAACTGTATTATTACGAATATCTACGAAAAGGCCACTACTGAACAGTCCAGCTTAGGACCAGTATAATTAATACACAGTTCTGAGAAACGTCGACCAAGCTTCAAAGAATCTGTCTTATTACACCCAATTTTACTTTTGAAAAAGAAACAAATCTTAACTTAAACGATATGAAATAATACGTAATTGTCCACAAACTGGCTTTCGTGTCGAGATGTCCAATTTATTTTATTACACTACACCGCTTACAAGCGCCCATAGAATTTATTATGTGATGGGTGGCCCGTTTTTTTTGGGCTGCATTGTAATGAGAAGTGTTTATTGGGTATTAGAGGGTTTTTTAAAAGGTTTTTTTTTTTGGTTTTTTGGTCGAGATTCTCGCAAGTAAAGGGTGTTAGTTGAGAGTCTTTTGTTGTTAGTGGGTACTTTCGTTACTATTGTTTATTTAAACTGAATAGTACGATTTCTATACGGTCATGTCAATAGGGACTTTATTTTCAAATTACACAAGAGGTCTTGAGACTTATTCTTAACAAAGTAACTTCATAAAGGTCTTGTTACTTACTATTTTTAAACGAATTCTCCCAATAAGGTAAAGATTGTCAATGAAGTTTAACCAAAAAGAATGTTTCTGCAGAACTCCCTTATTTTAGGAACTGCATTGGATTTTTTAGAATTGATTTATGATGAAAAAAATAATACTTAAAATGGTAAATAAATCGTATGGTCTTAAAGAATACGGCGGCAACTGTTGCAAGAGCCAGCATTGTTAGCAAGCTATCAATACAAAACAACCGGGCAAATGTAAGTCAGACCCACCGACGAAGGGTTCTGTAACGAACAAACTTATTTATGAAAAATCTTTGAGACTCGATTCGGGAATTTAATTTTCATAGGTTGTACGGAACCTCCGGTGCACGAGTCCGAATCGCACTTGCCTGGTTTTATTTTGTTTTCCTTTATTTTTTCCACTTTGTCAAATTCAACATACCTAAGTTACAAAACACATCTCTTTAATACCTTTAAATGTTTTTTTTTTTTTATGGTAGGTAAAAATAATCGAATGACGAATCCCACTCTTGGGCGGAGCGGGAAACAGTGTCAGACTCTTACTGACTAAAGAACCTACCCCGTGCCTTCCTTGCCTTATTCCCAGAGCCCCGGTGTAACGCTTTCGCATCAACCCTCAGCTCCGGGAGGCTTCGACCCTCTAGGGCCCCTACGGTGTGCTGACAACTCCCTGAGGCGCGCGGGAATGGTGCGCGCCGTCGACGACTTGGGCTCGGTCTGGACTGCTACCAGACGACCGAACGGCGAGCTACCCATTGCTCACCGTCCGCAGGCCAGTGTCTACGGTGGCCGGATATCGGCAGGATCGCGGCGGCGACGGCTACGGCGAATAAATCATCGAATGACGAATCCAGCTCTTTGACGGCGCTGGGGATAGTATCAGACTTTTACTGACTAAACGACCCGCCGTTCCTTCTTGCCTTATTTCCTGGGCCTCGGTGTTTCTCTTTCAAACTCAAAATAATTTATTTCAAATAGACCATTTACAGGCACTTTTGAATTGTCAAAATTGAAGCTAATTTAATTTGTATGTTCCAAAGTGTAGATCTCTATGGAGAAGAACGTGCAAGAAACTCCATGGACACTCTTTTAAATAAAACCAAGATTTACATATAACTTGGTTACAAATTTCTTGTACTTGTATTATGCCAGCACGATGTAACTTGATAAAAAGTAAATATTTCGCATCAACCCTTGGCCCCAGAAGGCTTCGACCCTGCTGGGCCCCTACAAAGAGGATGGGTTAGGTAACTTAAAGCACCTGCTGTAGGTACATAGAATTTAAAAAAAACTTACCATATGAAGAATAAACGGCCAACATCAGCAGCAGGCAGACCCTGGCGATGACCACGCCCATTTTCACGCGAAACATATCCAAAATGGCGCCCATAGCAACACAAGATGGCTGACTAGCTAAACTAAACACTCGTTCTTACATAATACTGATATTAAATTGATTATTCTATTCGGTTGTCGAGTTCTTGATGTGAATTTAAACTTTGTTTTTTGTGAAATCATTCGCGGGACGATTCGGCTTCTGGAAAGAGAGAAAGGATAATATTAGTCATGGTGCTGCTGTTGAATAATAACATGAGGTCTTCATCATTTTTGCCCACCATAAAAAAAAGTCTTGGTATGGTCATATGAAGAGGAAAAAGAAAGAAAGAAAATATGTTTATTTGGAACTCCCTGAAGCACGTTACGTTAACTTTACTAAAAGAGTAAGGCCTACTGATCACTGACGAATAACTTTGAACAGGCGTATTCGTCATACGCTCGGTTTGAAGTTTAGACATATAAAACTAATATACATTGCTTTAATTGTTAATAATTGTATTTTTAAGGACCAACGCTGCGTTGAGAGGGTGCACACCGCGGCTACGAATTAATACATTAAAGTTATCCATTGATACGACTACATGCACAATCTTTAAGTTAAGTTAAATTAGCCACGCTGCGCAGGTCTACGACTATAATGTCTACATCGTTCAGATTTCTGTATAAATAACCATCACCTTTATACAACTTGAAAACTCATACAAAAATAAAGGTTTTAAAAAATAAATGCTAATAGCAGTTTTTAACAGCAAAAACAACTGCATTTATTTGTTTAAACCATTTATTTTTGTACGAGTTTTCAAGCGCTAAAATTCGCAGAGCCTAACTTCAAACTCGCCAAGATTCAACGGCTTAACTGTACATGAAATGTTTTATTGAAATAAATAGGCATCTAAGCACCATACGACTCACCGATAAAACGACCTCTTGCAAACAAATCTACACCAGTACTAAACTCTGAGGGTTGATGCGAAAGCGTTACACCGGGGCTCTGGGAATAAGGCAAGGAAGGTACGGGGTAGGTTTTTTAGTCAGTAAGAGTCTGACACTGGTCTCCCGCTCCGCCCAAGAGCGGGTTTCGTCATTGGATGATTTTCACCTACCATAAAAAAAAAAAAAAAAAAAAACACCAGTACTAAACATTTAATTCACAATCTGTCTTTTGTGTAGTAAATGTACTAAACTTACAATCTATCTTCTGTGTCATAAATATCAAGGTTTTCGTATTGTTTACATTAATACGTCTTAGTGCAATTCACTAATGAATAAAATTCTGCGTAATTTAAATATCTAAAGATTTTAAAACGTTATGTTAAAGGTCGCTTTATCAAATTAAGGGGTCTTTCCTCACTCGTCTATAGTCAACGTCGAGCATGGTTTAAAAGCTAGTTGCTTCATTTAACGCAATCCAATCTACACTAATATAATAAAGAGGTAAAGTTTGTTTTTTTGTTTGTAGGAGGTAATCTTTGGAACAAATGGTTCGATTGGAAAAATTGAAGCTATAATAGAAAGCTGCTTTACTCCTGAGTGACATAGGCTATAAATTATTTATATAACAGGGACATTAACCGAGCTATCACAACTTTTGTCTCACAAAAGTCGTGATAGCTCGGTTAAATGTTTCCGCGGACGAAGTCGCGGGCAGAAGCTAGTGTTTGATACTAAAGTACTTAAGTAATGCGAAAAAAGACAGATAACACCTGAAAACTCTGTTAGCATTCGGTAATTCTTCCAAACTTGTTCCATAAATACGTGTCTTTATTAAACGCATGGTTTTTGAAAAAAAAAATGGCATCATTTAAAATCTTGATTAAATGCGCAAGTCTTCAACAGAAAAGTACTTACTTTTTTATGTTTTTAACATAGGAGTTCATTATGGAGAATCAAAGTTCACGTAAGATAGCAGATTTTCAAAGGTTTTTACTATTACTCTTACACAAATTTATGTTTTGATTTCTATAGAAGCCTAGATAATATTCGCAAGATATCTGAATAAAGATGTGTAATAAATATACATCATAATCACGTAAGAGCGGTTGTATAAAAATGTACCTTGGGTTGGCCGCTCTTAAGGTTAGCTCTTTGTTTTGTTTTTTTTAAAACAAGTCAAATAATATCTTATAGTATATTTCACAACTATCACACAACAGCGTCCACAAGGTGGACCGATGACCTGATCAGGGTTGCTGGAAGCCGATGGATGCGAGACGCACAGGACCGGTCTTTGTGGCGGCGCTTGGGGGAGGCCTATGTCCAGCAGTGGACGTCTTTCGGCGGAAATGATGATGATGATGATGATGACACAACAGCGTCTAGTCCCAAGCTAAACAAAGCTTGTATTATGAGCAATAGACAACTGATAACATACTTAATATATTTCTAAATACATACATACACGTATTAGATAATTTACACCCAGACACAACAAATGATCATGCTCATCACACAACTATTTGTCCTGGGTGGGAATCGAACGCACGACCTCCGGCATAACAGTCAGGGTCACTAACCACTAGACCTGGCCAGTCAAATCTTGACTGCTTGTTTAATCTTACGTCATAGAAATATCATATAACCCAGTCAAAAGGTCATAATAATGAATTAAAGTGCAGCACAGAAACACGTAAATCTGATAAGAAATTTCGAGGTATAAGCGGACTAACAGACAGATGTTTATTTTTCAAAAGTAGGTGCGTGTATACCACAGTGTCTCAAGACGAAAGTCTATGATCAGTGCGTCTTGCCAGTGACGACATTATAGCTCTGAAACGTAGTCGCTTACAATGCGGCTTAAAGACGACTCTAAGTCTCCCTTAAGGGCAATGGAAAGGACTATCATCGGAGTTTACTCGTGATCGAATTAGAAATGAAGATTGTTAACATAGCACAAAGAATCGGGCAAGGCAACATTGCATGTAGAACAGATGGCCGTTGGAGCCGAAAGATTCTAGAGTAGCGACCGCAAATCAGAAAACGCAGTGTCGGAAGGCCTCCCACAAGGTGGACCGATGACCTGGTGAGAGTCGCGGGAATGTGGTGGATGCCAGAATCCTGTGCTTCTTGCATTCGCCGCATTCCCGCGAATCTTCGTTGTTGCGACACTTGGGCCTTCGGCTGAAATGAAGACGATGAAACCTTATCATCCGTCACCTCACAAGATGTAGCATTTAATAAATTGATTTAACCTATTCGAAAGATTAATAGATTTTCGTTTTTAATTTAGAGATACATATTTGGTTAGTTATATGTTCTTAGCTCCGCTAGCCCTGTAATCTTAGTGCTGTCGAGTTTTGGCCTCGAGCACAGAGAGGGCTAGTCATTATAATCAAAGTTACAACATTACCACCGGGGGGTGTAGTGCGGCTATTATCCGCACAGTGGCCAGTGCATTAGCAATGGTATCGGGTTACTCCTCCCTTGGCACACTAATGACAAGTAGAATTGGAGATCGTGAGGGTTGAGGGTTGGACAATGTATTCTGTAGTCCGGCTTTAGTAGTCTTGCTTGTGATGTGTTAAATTAATTAACTAATAATATTCTGTTACTTAGTAATAACTACTACATATAAAGCAGTGGTGGACGAGTGGTATCAGCCCCGACTTACGAGTTGTAAGTTGCGGGTTCAAACCCAAAAATATTTTTGAAATCCTATACTTAAAAATGGAGGTCTAAAAATTTTTTTAGAGAAAGCAGGTAGGTATGTAAAACTTCATGTTTATGTTTTATTGAGTTGCAATATTATATGATAATATAAATATCCGTTTTTATTTGATAAACACTCAGTTAAACACGGATATTTACTTAGATAAAATCCCAACTCAATTTGTTTATTTAAATATTGGCTATTGAAAATTCTGACCCACCCAATTCAGAAGTCTGATGTTGGACGTACTTACCGATTAGTATTTTATAATTTATATAATTCTGGAACCGTACCGAGAAGTGTAAAAGCGATCACTGTACTACCATAAATCTATACTTTTCTACAACAAGAGAAAATACGAACAGCATCTCAGCAATTCCACTTTTTTCGAACGAAACGAAATAATAATATTTCCCCACACCACAAAACAAACATACATCAAAACCGGCATACCTATTCCTGCTATAATACGGGCCTGGCTACTTCCCTAACAGAGCCCTAAGGATGGCCTAATGCAGTAATTATTGCACTTTGTATTTTTGTTCCATCAGTCGGACGGCCGCGGGCAACGAGAGAGAACCAAGAACCATTTCGCTACTCTCCTCACAAATTAAATGTTTAATAAAATAAATTGTCCTTTCGTTCTTAAAGGTAGTTTATGTGATTCCGTCTAATATTAAGATCTAAATGTACCATGTACTCAGAAATAAACGATGCTATTCTATTCTAATATTTCCCCATACTACAAAACAAACATGACATCAATTCCTGCTATAATACGGGCTTGGTTACTTCCCTAACAGAGCCCTAAGGATGGCCTAATGCAGTAATTATTGCACTTTGTATTTTTGTTCCATCAGTCGGACGGCCGCGGGCAACGAGAGAGAACCAAGAACCACTTCGCTACCCTCCTCACAAATTAAATGTTTAACGAAGCGAACAATGTAAAATGCACGTTTCAAATTGTTATTTTAAATGTAATATTTCTTCGCTTTAGAAAAGTTTTCTAAGTTGTTCTTTCATTAGTATACGTAGTTGTGTTTAACGAAATAGTGAAATTTTAGAGTAGTACAGTACGGCTGTACTTTTTTATGGTAGGTGAAAATCATCGAATGACGAAACCCGCTCTTGGGCGGAGCGGGAGACCAATGTCAGACTCTTACTGACTAAAAAACGGGTAGGTTTTTTCTAGGTACCTTCCTTGCCCAATTCCCAGAGCCGCGGTAACAGTTTCACTCAAACCTGCAGCTCCAGGAGGCTTCGACCCTAAAGGGCCCCTACAGTTTGCTGACAACTCCTTGAGGCGCGCGGGAGAGTGGTACAGTACGGCAGTTTTTTATGGTAGGTAAAAATCATCCAATGACGAATCCCGCTCTTTAGCGGAGCGGGAAACAGTGTCAGACTCTTACTTACTAAACAAACAACCCAATACAGGTGGGTTTTAATCGGCAAAAGTCTGACACTCCCTGTCGCTCCACCCTAAAGAAAGAGATCATTAGAAAATTCTCCACTTCAACAAAAAGACAAACAAATACGTATGATCCAGAAGAATAACTAACTACTTTGGATGCCATCAATTTAGCTAATGTATAAAATACTAGCTCTTGTCCGCGGCTTCGCCCACGTACATAAAATATAGCCTATGTCACTCAGGAGTAAAGCAGCTTTCTATTGTTGCTAAAATCTTTCCAATCGGACCAGTAGTTCCAGAGATTACGTCCTACAAACAAAAAAACAAAGAAACAAACTTAACCTCTTTATTAGTGTAGATTTAAAAACTAGATAGGCAAATAAGTTGAACCTTAATTACCATCGTTGCTACGGTTACGCGCAGCCTTCCATTTCGATTGACACTCGAAAATCTGTTATTGAGCATTAAAGCTCGATCGCCATTTGGGTTCAACTTGTGTGCCGAGTATTTAAGTTATCTTTCCTTTTATTTATTCACGTGTAAAACTACCCACAACAAAAAGTAAGAACAAGTAAGTAATTGAAACATAAAAGCAAAAATTTCTCTTTAACAAATTAGCGAAGAAATTAAATGGCCTCAAGGTGAATGTGCGATGCGTAAGCCGAAAAATTAAAAAATAAAATAAAAAAGTTAGATAATTACACCAAGTTCACTAACGCTGAACTAACTTCATTAATTTCTGGCTGGATTCGACTATAATAAACTTTTCCTGTGATCGTCCAAGCGTTTATTTCGATGTAAAAAAAAAAAACAAAAAAATAATTACTTTTTTCGTAACTTAAGAGTGAGGAGTGTTTTATACAAAAATGAGTTTCTTTTAGACATTAAAGTTGACTTGAACTTACGCCCTCTTATCTCAAAGCTACGTCCTCTGCAAGAACTATAATCAAATTATAATTTAATTAAAATTTTTAATAACACAATTATCTTTATAGTTTACAAAATTAATGATATTTAAAAAAAAACCGGTTTCGTACAATAGCATTATTATTAGCCTTTTAATGTTCCCACTGCTGGGACTCAGGTCTCCTCTCTAACAGAGGGAATGGGCCGTAATCCACCACGCGGGCCCAGTGCGGATTGTTGCATGTCACATGTCTTCGAATTTTTGGTTCTAGGACATGCCGGTTTCCTCACGATGTCTTCCTTCACCGTTTTGAGAGCAGTAGTCTACACTAATATAATAAAGAGGTAAAGTTTGTTTTTTTGTTTGTAGAAGGTAATCTCTGGAACTACTGGTCCGATTGGAAAAAAATTAGCAACAATAGAAAGCTGCTTTAATCCTGAGTGACATAGGCTATATTTTATATACGCGGGCGAAGCCGCTGGCAAAAGCTAGTGTTGAAATAAATTACACAAAGTAATGCGCCTGGTCGGGTCTGAACCCGCGACCTACAACGCGTAAATATGCTTAGAAAAATATTATAACAGGTATTTAATAAAAAGTTCAATTATAGCCAAGATATTTTGATATCAGATTTGGCAGCCAATTAATTTATTCAGAAGAAGACAATGGAATTACTAAAAAAGTATAATTCAAATTTTTACCAAAACTGTGTTTCTACTTAGCTTACGGCGGATAGTAGTCAAGAATCTTAATTAAAGAAAAGATAACTTCAGGCGACCTAAAAACACAAATCTAAAAAGGGCCTTTTTCAACATTCAACAAGTACCTACATTCATTAAATTGTCTAAATCCAAACTACTAAAAAGATCGTAGGAATTTACAATGACCGCTAGTCAAGACAAAAGATTGTTAGAAAATGTCTTCGGGATAAAATCTAAGTAAAAATAAATGTCAATAGTATTAGTGGTTCGTTATTACATGAACATGGCCGCGGATTACGCCGCGGGCGGGTTTGGACGTGCCTTTAATGTACAACTACGGCGGGGGTAGAAAACATAGACCACGGAGCCGCCAGCGTCGACTAGACACTACCATCGGACAACGCGTCGTACGACGTATGTCATCCATATACCTTGATGAAAAGGGTAAGAGAGTAGGTAAGTAAAATGTTACTCGACCGAGACAGTATTGTAAGCGACTTGTGTGAGTGCGCTCAGCCAAGCACTCGGAACAATGTTTTAACGTACCGAGGATTCCGGCGAGAGCACTGTCTGGCCTGTCTACTCGGTACGTGTGAACAAGCCATTATGTTGTTGACCTCTCGTACGGTCCAAGTGGTATAAACAAAGAAACGATTACATCAAAGGACTCAACCATATACATCAAAGGATTGGAACAATTAGCCTGCAGCGTCCAGTCCACTGCAGGCACATTAGGTGTATTCTAGGTTAGAGTGAATAGGCTCTTAATAAAGTAGTGCAATTCACCACCATCGATAGCATCACTGCTTGTCATTAGGTGAGTTCGAGCTAGTTTACAATATTAATAACAAAGACAGTACCTAATAATTTGGTTCGTCGGAATCGGAACCTAAATTGTCATACTGTAAGTTTCCTTGGGCTGATAAACCAGTTTTCAAGTAAGCTAACCACGGGCAGAAGGCAGATAATGTTCTTAGTTGTGGCGGCTCCACAAAATGCCGTGAAGCTCTGTAGACATGCGTGAACGTCAATGCGGACGGTTTTCGCGGGAAAAGACGTGTAGTTTATACATGCCGTGAAATCGCGGCACTACTGTGGAGCCACCATCACACGCAACAGATGAAGTTTCATTCATTATAATCAGTCATTTCTATATTCAGAATTGAATCAGGTTGTTCAGTGATACGTTTTAGTTTTTATTAAAGTACAATGTGTCCTAAGCAGTTACAAAACTGCAGATTTCTTCATAAGTTTCAGACAGTAAATTGTGACACCATCTTGCCCCACCCAAGAGCAGAGAAAGATATATATTTGATTTATTTACTTATTTTACTCTAGATAGGCTCTCGTTTGAACACAATCTCACCTGATGGTAAGCGATGATGTTGTCGACGATGGAGCTCGCTTGCCTAGAAATAACCTATTCACTCTTGACTTAAAGACCCCTAGGTTGTAGCTATCAGGAAACACAGATGCCAAGGGAATTTGAATTTGATGATTTCAATCTCACTAAAAAATAAGGCAGTTGTCGAGAAGGTGTTTCTGAGGTCTGTGGTAGAAATCAAAGTGACTCCAAGAGTGACGTATATATATACAAATAATATAGGGACGAAGATTTTTATTCCTAAACCTCCCATTTAACTAAGGATCAAAATTCAATGTTGTTTACTTAAGTATTATGTACACTGATTGGGCACAAGTTAGTAGAATAATAATGGCGTACTTTGTTTTCGGGGGCTATTTTAGATTTTAGGTTAATAACTTACCGGCAAATCGTACAGTATGGCCGTCGCGTCGGTTCTTATACAAATAAATGCAAATTGCAGTTGTTATGACTGTTAAAAACTATTATTGGCACGTATTTTTTAAAACTTTAAAGGCACATATGCCTTTTGCATTCCAGGGCTATTATTGTCCATATTTCAAACGTTCCTCCAGTTTTAAACATGTTAATTTGGTTTTTAATAAATTAATCGTTTTTCAGGATATTTTCCTGAACCAGAACTTCCACTTATAGGTATGTTTTTAGATATTTTTTGTAGTATCAACGCATCGTCAAAACTACTGGGACTAGGAGCGTGAAATTTTGCACAAGGCTTACTTTTATAACGTAGGCGAACACTAAGAAAGCATTTTTCAAAATTCAGCTCCTAAAGGGATGTAATGAGGGCTTAGATTATAAAACAAAATGCAGATAGACCGCGCAGAACACGAAAGTGAAGCCACGCTTGCAGACATGTTTGCGTGACAGCACTGTAAACATACGTTTCCTCGGTGTGTGTTACGGTTGCCAGGATAATAACAAAATTACCCATATTATTTCATTACCTATCTATTAGGTGTTAAAAAATTAACTGCAAGAAAGGTAAGTACTTACTTAGAATTATAAATAAAATGTATTTGCAAAAAAAATAATAATATAAAAGTGATTAAATTTTTTTTTAACGTGTTTGTTTTGCGATAGTGGGTAAGTGGACGAAGTTCTTGCAGTTAATTTTTAACACATTGTATATTAATAAAAATCAATTTCCGAAATGTATGTACGCACATAACTTAAGAACGCTGCACCTATTTAAGTGAATGTTTATTGTTGTGTTTGTAATATTTTCAGGACAAGGTTTGTATGAAAGTGTTTGAAAAAAAAAATTGCAAATAAAATGAAAATGGTGTTATTTATTCAGTTGGTAATTTTTTTTTAGGTGGGTAGATATCGAACGACTGCCATTAGATGTTCGTATGGCAACCGGGATTCGCGATGCGATTCTTCGAGCTATGTCGCACTTTAGTTCTCTTGCGGATATCTTCATTTTTGATTCGATCACGCAAAGAAACTCCGAGGAAAGGCCTTTCCATTGACCTTTTGCCTTTCCCCGGATTCATGCATACAAATATTTGCATTGAGTGGGGATCGAACCCCCAACCTCCTGCGCAGCGGTCGCGTTCACTACCTAGCCGCCACGGAGGCTGTCATAATTACTATGTTTCAATATTATTACATAATTATTATTAGAGACAAAAAATTCAATAGTTTTAGTAATTAAGGCACATACAAACAAACACACATACGTCAAACATACCAACCAAAAGGCAAAACGAACAAAACACTTTTATCGAAATAAATATATTTTTTAAATTGATAATCTTTTTCCAATACAAATTTCCCAACTTAAGGGTAAATGTTTCAAAATAAACTAACAACACTGGGAGATTTTGTTGACGTTTTGTGTTCCAAGATTTCACTAAAAGAAATTACGTAAAATAATGTCTAAATAAACAAATAATTAATATATGCATATAAAAAGATATTCCATCTTGTTTTTTTTTGTTTTTGGGAACAATTTTTGCAATGTTTGAACACGCAAGGCGGCATTATTTTCGAAAATATGAATATTGTCTGTGACCTTCAGTGACGTACTTACGATGCGACGCTTCGTGCCGTACTGACGCGAGAGTGTATTCGTTTTTCTATTTGTATTTACTTTGTTGGCTTCACTTTCGTGTTCCGTGCGGTCTATCTGCATTTTGTTTTATAATCTAAGAATGAGGGTCTAAAGTTTGTATGGAGAACCCTACTTTCACGCGGGCGAAGCGGCTGGCAGAAGCCTTGTCGGTACTAAATTGAGGTGGAAAGCTGCGCGTAACTATAGCAACGGGATCAACTTATTTGCCGCACACAATAACCTACCTAAATATACTTTTACCAGCCAGACCAGTGCAAGTGCTTACACCAACAAAACACACGAGACACGGTCGCGTCTGCGTTTGTCAAGACAATGATTAATGCGTCCGCCATTTTGTTTCTTTTTCCCGCCCTTTGCAGCGGCGGCGACTTTCATCATGTCAAGATGTTCAGTTAGTGTTCTAATTGTGTGAATTAGCTTAATGTACACTAGCGGGATGAGGTGGTTAAGCATGTTTGAATTTCATTTGTTTTCATTGATGTTGAGTCTTTGTAAGAGTGCTTAACCTTTTAATTCCGCTATTGTTCTTGCGAAGGACTGATCAATCTACCTTAAAATATTTTTTCAAAGTATTTCAAGGGCGGCTTCCAGTGTAACAAAGAATGTTTCTTAGGCAAAAGTACAACTTTTGAAGGACTTTTTATTTTAATTTTTTTTATGGTAGGTAAAAATCACCCAAAGACGAATCGCGAACCGGGAATCATGTCAGACTCTTACTGACTAAAAAACCTACCCCGTTCCTAAGTCAATATCTATACTAGGGCTAGAGCCTTCCTTTCAGACACGAACCATTGGCCCCAATTGGCTTCGACCCTTCTGCAGAGTCCCTACGGGTCTTTCGTACGATAAAAAAATGGGATAAGAGTGCTTAACCTTTTAATTCCGTTCTTGTACTTGGAAAGAACTGATCAATCTTTAAAAAGCCTAAAAATACTTATTCCAAGTATTTCAAGGTTGGATTCCAGTGTAATAGGGGATGTTTCTTAGGCTACTTTAATTTAAAAAAAATTGGGTCTCAAGCAAAAAATAAAAAATTGAATTTGTGACCAAATGACACTGCTATTTTTAAACGAGTCTGACGCGCACGAAGTCGCGGCTATTAGTTAGTTTACTAAAAAATATCAAATAATTTAACTCCTTTAAAATATACTACATGTAGTTTTAACTTAAACTTTCAAACTACATCACAGCATTCGCGTCTTGCCGAGACTGAAGTTAGGCTCTGCGAATTTTATCGTTTGAAAACTCGTTCAATAATAAAGGTTTTAAAAAAATGAATGCCAAATTACAGTTTTTAACAGTACTTAATAAAAATTGCAAAATGCATTTATTTGTTTAAATCCTTATTTATTTACGAGTTTTCCAGCGCTAAAATTCACAGAGCCTAACTTTAGACTCACCAAGATCCGACAGCCGTACTGTACCTAATTTTCCCCCACAAATTAAGTAATTAATATCAAGCCTTAGTCAGTGTTAGTCCTCAAATATTCTTCCAGGAATAGTCACAATAATAACGAAGGTAAGGTAACCTCGTTCAAACTAAAGTTTGTAACCCAAACAATGTCTTTCCAATGTTTATTTGTCCACAGTTAGTTTGTTTGAAGTTGATGAAGCAATATGAATTAATGCTTTTCTGGGAACACCGTTGACTTAATCGCTTTTTTTTAACAACTTCGTAGGAGGGTTGACCAGATGGTTGTAAACCAACGTACTAATCAAAGCGACCTTGCTAGTTTTCATAGGGACCCTGCAAAAGGATCGAAGCCAACTCTGCCCTGGTAATCGAGAGGGCAGTAAGTCGAAGGTGGCCTGCTCTTTTACGTAGTAACTAAATTTATCGTACCGTTCTTACTGCTCTTTATCAAATAAGAAAAGGCATTTCTACTTTACGTAGAAATATAAAACCTAGATAGGGAGAAAGCTCGTTTGACGTACATTCCAAATCGATTATACAAAAAAATGACCACTTTCGACTTACTGCCCTCTCGATTACCAGGGCAGAACTGGGGCCAAGGGTTCGTGTCTGAAAGGAAGACTCTAGCCCTGGTATAGATGGCGACGTAGGAACGGGGTAGGTTGTTTAGTCAGTAAGAGTCTGACACTGTTTCCCACTCCGCCCAAGGGCGGGATTCGACATTGGATGATTTTTACCGACCATAAAAAAAACCTTGCTAGTTTCAATCCGTGTAGTCGGTGGATGTAAACCACGACCTTTAACGCCCTTGGTTGGGAGGCGTGTATTCCCAACTACAGTGATTAAATTTCGAACGTGTTGGTTTATACATCCAAGTAGCCGCAACACAGACCTAGCTCCAACCAAGCTGACCTTAAATGCTAGTTTGGAACCAGCTGGCCTACCCTTTAGGTTGAGTCTACATCTGGAAAATGCGCCTCGTTTGCACAGCCAGCAACTCGCTCGTGCGTGCATTTCAAGTTCACGCACCGTTTCTTTGTGCTTTATTTTCTTTCTTTATTTTTGTACGAGTTTTAAAGCGCTAAAATTCGCAGAGCCTATCTTGAGACGCGAGAAGATCCGACGGCCGTACTGTGGGTATGTAAGCAAACCTAACTTTGTCCATGCGAGCAGCGCACCCGCAGTAAGTACATGCGCTGCGCGAGCTCATTGTGCCAAAGTTGCCGTAAAAAAGGCACATCAAAAAATCGTAGTGACTAACGCGTGTAAACGATTGGCTATAAAAAAAAAGAAAAAATATATAAAGACACTATAAGTACTAACGATCCTAGTAAGGCAGTTCCCCCCACCGCGCCGCTGGCGAGGAAAAGACCAACTATCAGCTATTATCTCTTTAAAAAAACGTACAACAATAAGACATCATCATCAGCCTTATTGATGTTCCCACTGCTGGGACACAGGCCTCTCTAGGAAAGGGAATGGGCCATAATCCACCACGCAGGCCCAGTGCCCATTTTTGGTTCTAGGACATGCCGGTTTCCTCACGATGTTTTCCTTCACCGTTTTGAGAGCAGTGGTGATGAAATAATTACACAAAGTAATGCGCCTGGCTGGGTTCGAACCCGCGACCCACAACTCGTAGGTCGGGGCCTTTACCACTCGGCCACCACTGCTCTAAACAAGACATTCTGTGTAAACAAAAGATATGCATATCACACCTTTGCTTTGATAACATCGTATGGCCTACATAAACGCGTCGCATCAATTAAATAATACTAAAATTTTTACTGAACTTATAATACTTTCTAAGTAAAGAGGCGATATTTTCATAGTTGATCGCCGACTGTTTACACAGCGGGCGAGGAATCGCTCTAATAGTTTGTATCGCAAGTGTGGAAGAAACACGCTTGGCTATTAGAATCAGAACTGAACATGTGCGTAGTTCGAGAAGTTATGCGCACTTGTGCAGAACTAGCCATCCCGAGTGACTAGTGCGAGACATTTAGACTTGCTATGGCCAATCTGGAAAACTCTAAACAGACTTCGCATCCAGGTTGGTTGCAGCAAAGGTAATCTCCACGGATGGGGGTTCTCGGACCGTTCTGATCTTCAGTGTTTGCGGCGTCTCTCCGCAGACCATGTCCCACCTTCCATCCTGCACTACGTGCCCTATTACCTGTTCACGTAAGGACGTAATGACAGCGCCAGTGGACAGCATTGCCGTGGCCGAATACTGGGCCAGGCAAGGAATATAGCTGGTTTTGCCATCGACACACCAAGATATGCGAGAAATCGCCCGTCGGACTCGCATACTCGCTTATTAATCCCAGCGACAAAACTATCAAACTCACTCGCTTCTCGCCAACTCATTTATTTATTTATTTAAACTTCTTGTACAGTAGTGGTACATAGGCGGACTTAATGCTACAAGGCATTCTCTACCAGTCATTTCGCTCATCGCTGCCGGTGGTATAAATGCCCAACCGCTATTTTTTGCAACGGTTCCTTCCTAGAATCGCTAATCTAATTTGCTAGCAAGCAACATCTAAGTTAAATCTGCTAACCAAGCCTAACCGTCAATTAGTCACTGACTACCGGTTTAGTTACGCTTTTTATGAGCTTTTTAACTCCAAACTTATTCCCATGAAGAATCGAGAATGATGTAAAAAGCGTAGCGTGACGAAAACTTTACATACCGCACAAGTCAAAAAGTGAACTGTGATGAATCAGTTATCTTATTTACTTTGATATTTAAATAAGAGTATTTTTTACTAGCTAGTATTGCTTACTTTTTTTATGCGGCATTTTTTTTAAATAGGAAAATCGTCTAATGATCTTATGTCATCCCGCTTGGGCAGAACGGGCGGATGTGTCAGCTTCTACTGATTAAAACCACACATTATGTCCTTTCAGTTGCCTTTTCCGTTCTAGAAATACGGGTTTCTCTTCCAAAAGTCAATGGAGGCCGACTTCATACGGCAACGGCGCTCACGTTCGATCCCGATTTCCGACAAGCAATCCGTGGCTCTCCGTCCAATCGTCTATAAACCGTCCGGACCAAGCCCAAGTCGTTGGAGGCACGTACTGTTTCAGCGCGTCTCAAGGAGTTTTCAGCAAACCGTAGGAACCCTACAGAAGGGTCGAAGCCTACTGGCGCCAAGGGTTCCCGTCTAAAAGGCTCGGACCTGGTATAAAGGCAACGTTGGAAAGGGGTGCTTGATTTGTCATTGGATGATTTTTACCCACCATAAAAAAGTAGGCTTCGGCTTCGGCCTACTAGGGCCCTCTATAGTTTATAGACTGCCCTGCTGGTGGTGGCCCTGACTGCTATGCCAGAGGTCGGGGTTTCGATTTCCACCCAGGACAAATGCTAGTGTGATGAGCACAATCATGTATAAATAATCGTGCTCATTACACACTAGGTGTAATTTATCTATAATATGTATTTACTCATTTAGAAATATATAAGTAGATATGTTAATCAGTTGTCTAGTACCCATAACACAAGGTCTCCTTAGCTTGGGACTAGAGGACGTTGTGTGACAGTAATTGTAGAATATATTATAGTTTAACTGACAGACGAGGATATAATTACGTGAATCCTCTAAAACTAAAAATATTTATTTAAAAAAGAATACAACCAGAATAAAAATAATATCTGAAAACACAGCGCTCTTTTAGTAGCGTTAAAATAAATATTTAAGACAAACAGATTACTAAAACAAAAACATTGGGACGGTACTTCTGACACTTTTTTGCGGCGTGTTTTGACACTTCGGGACGAAAAAACTTACGGAGCGCAGCTGTTGACGGGACGAAAATAGAACAGGTTAGATTTTTCTCTTTTCGGTACAAATATTGCCGTCTAACTGTGGCCACTTATAGCAGAGGGTTAAAGGATTAAGATTTGAGGTTTTTATTTTTCTTGCGTGTTGTTAATGAAAGTTGAGGAAAATAGGTTTTTGGTATTTGAGGTATTTTTATTTCTCATAATAAGGGCTTTTTTTACAAGCTTTTATTTAGTTTCACCTGTCCCGTTGTCTGTCGTTCTGTAATCAAATCTTGCAACTTAAATTTGATCCACTTCCCGGTTTCCGATTGAGCTGAAATTTGGTATATACGTTTAGTTCGGATGACAATGCAATATTATGATGACATGGAGCTGATCTGATGATGGAATCGCGAGGTAGCCATAGGAACTCTGTAATTAAACGGCACAACCACGTCGAGTTTGGGCTCGTGTGAATCGTCTTGACGAGTTTTATTTATATAAGCATAGACCACCGCTATAAAAGCTTGTTATGAAAAAAAATATTTTCATTGAAAACTTGTTATGGTAGAAAAAAATCATCAAATGACGAATCCTGCTCTTGGGCGGTGCGGGAAAAAGTGTCAGACTCTTACTGATTACACACCCTACCCCGTTCCTTCTATGAACTTCGAACTGGGGCCAAGCTTTCCTTTCAAAAAGAGACCCTGGTCTCCAGTAGGCTTCGACCCTTCGAGCCCCTACGGGTTCAACGAGGATTCAAATATCATCAAACTTTACAGTTTAAAATGATCGGGCTAGTTTTATTTGATCACTAGCTTTTGCCGACGGCTTCGCCCTCGTGGGTTGGGGTTGGGGTTTCCGGGATAAAAAATAGCCTATGTCTTATTCCGGAGTGTATCCTATGCCCGTGCCAAATTTCATCTAGATCCGTCCAGCCGTTTTGGCGTGATTGAGTAACAAACATTCAAATATTATCTTATAATATTAGTAAGATAATTATCATGAAGAGATTCTATCTAGGACCCATACACACGCGTTTATTAATCCCATAAGTGATATTATTTAATACGCCCCTTTAAGAGCTATTCTCCTCCCCTCTCAGTAACATACTCCAGTTATTTATCAACCATCAATCAATCAGATGAATTAAAATAACGCATTGATGTCAATTGTGTAACAATCGTGGTCCAGTGGCTTGATTGGACTACAATCAGACGATTCAGTCCTTGAAGCGAACGGAGCGCCGGAGTGGCGGGCGGCTGTTTGGGGAACTAAGTCTAGATGCATTTGACTTTACTCAATGTGACATTGACCTTTGGTAGCATTACGTGGCATTACGAGCTTCCGTGATAAATTCGTTATTTTTTTTTATTATCTACTAGCGTTGGTTACTCCACAAAATTTTGGACTCCAATTACATCCTCTTAGGGAGGGAAATTTTGGAAAATCCCTTTGCCTTGTGAAAAATTTCATGCTGGTAGGTAAGTCCCGTAGTTCGGACTTTGCGTTGATATGTCGATCAGTCAGATAGATAGACAGACGTATTCTTCATTGCACAGCAAAAATAAAATTACTCTAGGAATTTAAAATAAATAGGGTGTCACAAAGGGCCGTTACATCGCAGTTTCTCCATTGTTGAGATGCTAGTTTGCAGCCGTCTGACCAACTCTTTACGCTCCCATCTTTTTTTCCAACTCGCCTTTCGCAGGTATGCTGGAATAGATTTCTGGAGAAATAAACGTCACTCTTGTCTTATTTTACTGTTTCCTATTTCTTGTCTTTTATTTAAATAACAATTGTGCAGGACTTTTTTGACGACATATTTTAGTTACTTAGTTCAGGGTTTTTATGTAATTATTTGGTTTACTTAAATATAGCTAGGTAATTAATTTTACAATAAATACCTTCATAATTTAGTGCGAACACAAGCATAGTGTCCTGGCAACACACTATGAAATAATAATTTCTGCTGATACACAAACTTCCAAAGGTTGTCTTTAAAAAATCGCTTTTAGCGATAAGACCGCCCATTGCAACACCTTAGTAATTTTAAGCTCCTAATGTACCAAGTTGTGTTTATGGTGTACGTACACTATAGAATACATCTATCTATCTATATATCTTCTCTGAAAAGACAGTCACACCAAATATTTCTGTCATTAATTACAGGCCTCTTTACGACGGGACTGACCGCGGCGCCAAATCGATTGTTTTAACGAGGACAGGGGGTGGCAAGCAAAAATTATAAATTCCCACCCCCCACGGGGGATACCGAAACATCGCGACCCCGTGACCTTTTCCTTTTTTTTAAGCGATGTAAGCAGAAAAATCTTGCTACCGCTCAACGAGAGTCAAGAGCCGTAGGGTTGGGAAATGGTAGATTTTATGGCGGGTTTTAATTGTGCCTTTTATGGGGGTGAAACTTTGGGTTACGTAGGATATAAAACAGGACAACTATTTTTCATATTAAACTACTGACATCTTCTTAAACTCTTGAGCCCACGCGAACGCCGGCGTACGCACACCTATTAATTGTCTTTTTATTTTCTCTAATTACGGTACCTACTCGAAAGCTTAATTTAAAACAGACAAATCGTAGAGCGGCTCCTATAATAAAACATATTCCACATTCTGTATGTAGTCTTGACGCGGATTCATTGTCTTTTATCTAAGACATCTCCGCGCCCTTGGGTGGGGTGTACAACAGTATCAGACTTTTACCTTTTACTGACTAAAAAACCCACTCCTGTTCACTCTTTGCCTTTGTTCCAGAGCTCCTGCCGCCATAATCCACCACGCGATCCCAGTACGGGTTGGTCAACGTCACATGTGTTTGAATTGTTCGTTCTAGGATATGCCGGTTTCCTCACGATATTTTCTTTCACCGTTTTAAGAGCAGTGGTTGATAGACAGTATTTCATTAATCCCCAAGAGGACACCGATGTCCTCATACCTATTATCTTTTAATTGTGTATGTAATTACGGTATTCGAGAGATATTCAAAATGCAATTTATTTCAGTAACATCATACCTACTGCAATCACAGACACAATTAAAAGACAATAGTTGTGCGGGCACCGGTGTCCTCTTAAACCTTAATGAATTAATAAAAATAAAGTAAAACAAAAACATCGATATCGATAGAGCCGCCGTCCCCGCTCTACCCGCTCACCTGTATAATTTGAAGGGTCCTCGAGTGCAGCGCTCTCGAGCCGACCCCTTTACATCGTGTCACCTCTCCATTCTTTGCGCACCTCTAGTGAAACGCCGTTTACTTCATACAGGGCTTAACTCTGCGTGTTTTTCTCGTTTTATCCTTTGGTTCATGGATACGGGTGGGAATAACTGACGTGTAGGTGTCCCTACGTTTGTATAATAGTATATACAATGTTGTCTACATTCCGCTTTAACGTATCAACACAAAGCGTTTCGTACAAAGCGTTTTGGGAACACATTCATTATGTGTACAGATAAGGAGTGGATTCTCTGCCGGAATCTATGTTTACTGATAGCTAAAACCTAGGAGTCTTTAAGTGAAAAATAAATAAGTTTATAAGGCAAGCGTGCTCCACCATCGCTTACCATCAGCCGAGATTGTGGTCAAACGCGAGCCTATCTAGATTAAAAAAAAACTTGTCTATACATCATCATACATCTCCAGCTCTGAGCGGAGCAAGAGTGACTTTGACTGACTCAAACGCACGGGAGTCATCACTGTGTGAACCGCTCGGAGCGATCGACCGGCTTCTGAAAGGAAGGTCCTGCAAAACATCATCCCATTCTTTATTAGCCATTCATACCGGGATGAAGGACAAAGAAGGAACGGGGTTTTGTAGCCAGTAAAAGTCTGACACTAACTCCCGCTTCGCCCAAGGGCGGGATTCGTCATTCAATGATTTTTCCCACCATAAAAAAGGTGAGTGCCTTCGCCAAGATTTAGAAGGATATCGGAGAATTCTTGAGCACGTGCAGTGCCGCCGAGCCGAGCTCTCATATTAATGGTCAAAAAAAAGGACTGAAAGCATAATGACCCTTTTTTTCATTCTCTACATTAATAAATTCGAAAATGAAATCGTCCCAAAAGAAGAGATTAACCTTTATTGATATTCTGTTAATAAATAATTTCAAGAAAGTGGAACTTTCAAGTTTAAATGTCACTTGTAAAGAATTGGTTTACTTTCAACGATCGATCATTCTTGAAGTTCACTTTACAGTTTATGTATTTAATTACTAACAGGTGTATGTGGGGATATCTGATATCAGAGAGTTTTAAAAAAATAGCGCTAAATAATAAAGGATAATTAAGCGAAAAAAAAAGATACTGTCCAATTTTGAATCGGTTCACGTTTGCGGGTCGAAGCCTATTGGGGCCCAGGGTCTCATTCTGAAAGGAAGGCCCCCAGTGTGAAGGGCAGAGATGGAACGGGGTGGGGTGTTTAGTCAGTAAGAGTCTGACACTGTTTCCTGCTCCGCCCAAGAGCGGGATTCGTCATTGGATGATTTTTGCCCACCATAAAAAAAATCGGTTCACGCTTCTATATTAATGTGCAAAATTAACAAAGTTATAATATTAGTAGGATTGGTTGAATTAGAAAGATTCTGAATACTGCTTTGATAGTAAGTTTAAAAAAAAACCAGATAGCTGCTTCGTCTCGTTTTCGGGAAATATAGACCAATAAAATTCTACCTAGCTGGAAAAAATAACAACTCAAACAGGTACCGATTTCAACGCAATATGACAAATTGAATGGTTTTTGTGGCTTATCTATATCTACACTAATATAATAAAGAGGTAAAGTTTGTTTTTTTGTTTGTAAGAGGTAATCTGTGGAACTACTGGTCCGATTGGAAAAAATAGCAACAATAGAAAGTTACTTTACTCCTGAGTGACATAGGCTATATTTTATGTTACATGCGGGCGAAGCCGCTGACAAAAGCTAGTATATGTATAAAAAGAGAAATTGAGTGACTGACATATCAACGCACAGCTGAAACTACAGGAACTAGGAGAGCGAAATTTTCCACAAGGCTTCTTTTTATGACGTAGGCGAACACTAAGAAAGGATTTTCCAAAATTCACCCCCTAAAGGGGTGACCCGCGTCTCCAAAGTTTATACGAAAACCTATTTTCACACGGGCGAAGCCGCTGGCAGAAAGCTAGTTCATACTAGGATATTCCATACCCGTTAATACAGGCTACAGTATCAAAAAGAACATCACGACAAAAACCAATTCAGGTCTACAAAAAACTTCTTCGCTCCACATAAACCTTCCTCGCGGCAAATCTGCGCCCCCTATAAGCATTTATTAGCTCCTCCAAGTTTGATATCGGGCTATAAAGGGGTGTATTAACATCATAAAACTCTCGTTAAAATCCTACCAATAATGTTTCAGCGTAATACGAGATTCTGGTGCTATCCTTCAGAAGCTTGGCTTTCTAAAGCTGACATCTACTATGTTGTTAGTGCTCGCTCTAAACTACACGTGGGCTTGGGGACGGCGAGCAAAGGGTAGCTCGCCGTCCTGTCGTCTGGTAACAGTCCAGACCGAGCCCAAGTCGTCGACGGCGCGCACCGTTCCCGCGCGCCTCAAGGAGCTGTCAGCAAACTGTAGGAGCCCTACAAGGTCGAAGCCTCCCGGAGCTGAGGGTTTTTGTAGTTGGTGCGAAAGCGTTATACCGGGGCTCTGGGAACAAAGCCAGATAGGCACGGGGTAGGTTATTCAGTGAGTAAGAGTCTGACATTGTTTCCCGTTCCCCCCAAGAGTGGGACTCGTCATTGGATGATTTTTGCCTACCACAAAAAAACCCGTTAATACAGGCTACAGTATCAACAAGAACATCACGACAAAAACCAATCCAGGTCTACAAAAAACTTCTTCGCTCCATATAAACCTTCCTCGCGGCAAATCTGCGCCCCCTATAAGCATTTATTAGCTCCTCCAAGTTTGATATCAGGCCATAAAGGGGTGTATTAACATCATAAAACTCTCGTTAAAATCCTACCAATAATGTTTCAGCGTAATACGAGATTCTGGTGCTATCCTTCACAAGCCTGACTTTATGAAGCTGGCATCCACTATGTTGTTAGCGCTCCAACTCTAATCTACACGTGGGCTTGCGGACGGCGAGCAAAGGGAAGATCGCTATCCGACCACCCGGTAACCAACCGGACCGAGCCCATGTCGAGTTGTCAGCAACTGTAGGAGCCCAGCAGGGACGAAGCCTTCTGGGGTTTAAGGTAATACGAGATTCTGGTGCTATCCTTCACAAGTATGACTTTCTAAACTGACATCCACTATGTTGTTAGCGCTTCAACTCTAAACTACACGTGGGCTTGCGGACGGCGAGTAAAGGGTAGCTCGCTATCCGACCGTCCGGTAACAGTTCGGACCGAGCCCAAGTCGTCGACTGGGGCCAAGGGTTCGCGTCTGAAAGGAAGGCTCTGGCCCTGGTATATATGGCAACGTAGGTATGGGGTAGGTTGTTTAGTCAGTAAGAGTATAACGCTGTTTCCCACTCCACCCAAGGGATTCATCATTGGATGATTTTTTTACCTACCATAAAAAAAAAAACAGTTTTTTTTTACCTGTCTGCAGAATACAGGTTTCAGTTTCGCTTTACTTTACTCGAAGCAACATAGGGTATGTACCATCGGAGACACTTCTACCTGACTTCCGCTAAGTTCATTTTTGCTTGCACGCTTCAAAAACTGCATAAGTTTGGTTTGGCGCTGCGCCGAAGGATTTAAGCGAATTTTTTTTTAAGTGATCAGGCAAAAATTACTGCGATGGTATTCATAATGGATAGAGGACTCTGGGCAAGACAACAGCGCAAAATTACCATTAAAAAGAACTTCATAACCCATGCCGTTTGAAAAGCCCACACAAGGAACCGATACCAATTATGATATGAGAACATAATCGTTCGATATTGTTTCCAAAGAAACCACGTTCAGTTAAACATTGTAAGTGCATGGTTAATCACTTAAATGCGGGTAGTTAGCGGGTACAGTGAGCGGCACTGGTATACCGGTAATTAGTGGGCGATTGGAGCAAATTGCTGCAATTATGTGCTCGACTGTACTGGCTGAGAACCCGTCCATTGAGAAGGTTGAGTTCAGATGAGTTTCTGACGCGCGTTCGAAGGTGGATTAATCGCGAATTGGATCGTATGTTCCCAACAAATTAAACCCAATCCTATGGTAACATTGTCGAGATTCGATCGGCGGATCCTGGAACTGATCATGGTTTAGAGCGAGAGAAAATGGCGGTCCCCTGCAAAGCAGAAATGTTGGTGAAGTAAACGGCCACATGTTTGAGGTAGCAGACATCCTCACGACCCAACCACCGCGACCCCGACCCTAACCCCAACTACCAACCATCGTAGGCGCAAGCTTGCGTTCGATAAGCAATGTGTAGTTCATCATCAGCTCGGATCAGCAGAGCAGGATCTGGAATGTTATGGGTATAACATTTAGGATCTAATTCTAGACAACAGTAAAGGTAGAACTACATAGGGTACGCGTTGACCAGGTTTGGCTAAGCCAGAAAAAGATTAAAGAAAAAAGGAAAAGGTAATAGGTTACTTCCAGGAAAGCGTGCTCCACCATCAGCTACATCGTCGCTTACCATTAGATGAGATTGTGGTCAAACGCGAGTATATCAATTATAAAAAAAGTTGTTCTTTAAAAGTATTTCTTAATATTTCATCAACATCATTAGTTCAGCCGAAAGACGTCTGCTATTGGTACCAAGTGTCATCCTTACAACTAGTCCTATGCGTCTCGCATTCTCGGATTCCCGCGGCCCTCACCAAGTCATCGGGCCACCTTCTGGGAGGTTTTCCAACGCCGCGTCTTCCAGTACGTGGTCTCCAGAAGCTTTTGTCTCCATCAACAACATGTTCAGCGAGCAATATGCCTTGCCCACTGGCATATTTGCAAGCTTGAATATATTGGACTCATCCTTTACTTCCATCTAACTTTGTTTTCCTGATTTCCTGATCATAATCCTATCAAACTTACTACACGAATCCGTCTCCAAAAGTAGGTTACAACAACTGGAACCATAACTTTATGCCATAGACAATGTCCCATAAATAGAACAATAAAGAAACGCCATAAACATTTTATAAGCCGTTTCATACACGCAAACGTATTCCCATTTAGTATCGACATTATATAAGTATCTTTTAATAAACGCATAGATATAACTAGCTTCCGCTAGCGGCTCCGCTTGCGTAATAAAAGTACGCAGTTCCATACAAGATTTTGGGTGTGTCCCAAAATCTTGTATGGAACTGCGTACTTTTTTTTTGCGAATGAAATGGGAGTCTAAAATTTGTCAAGAGGTAAATTTTAGATAATTTCCTCTTAGCGAGAGAAACCAGCGGTTGCCGTGGAAACGACCCTGACTTACGAGTTGTAGGTCGCGGGTTCAAACCCAGCCAGGTGCATTACTTTGTGTAATTTATTTCATCACCACTGCTCTCAAAACGGTGAAGGAAAACATCGTGAGGAAACCGGCATGTCCTAGAACCAAACATTCTAAGACATGTGATATCCACCAATCCCGAGTGGTGGATTATGGCCCATTCCCTCTTCTAGACTAGGGAGGTTATCCCAGCAGTAGGAAGGTAGGGACATTTTATTTAATATAAAAGTTGAAAAGTTGTATAGAATTTATCAATATTTACTTAAGGTATTTTTAGCTATGTAATTTTTCCTACTGAGATTTACACGTCTCTAGGAGGGAAAATGCACATGTACATTGTGGAATGCAATAAACATTTGGGTATTAAGTATTATTGAGTATAATAATAGGCCGCGAGCGAACCCGCGAGGAAAATTTAGTTCGATAACATTGTATTGTATCACAATATGTAATGAACGTGTGACTGGAGTCAAATCGTGGGAACCCACGTTATCTTAACAGTAAGCAGGTCAGCAGGTTAATTTGATAAGTGAGCTTGTCTTTTGATAGCAAAAACACAATGGAAAGTTTAGGAAATAATGCTTTGGTCTTTCTCCATTCGCCTATCGGCAACTTCGAGCATGGTGTAAAAGCTTGTTGCTTCATCTAAAGCAATCTAAATGTTTGATGGAGAGGCAACGCGAAAAAAGAGGGATAGCGCCTGAAAACTCTGTTGGCATTCGGTAATTCCGTGATTTACTCGAATATCTTACAAAATTTTAACTGGGAAGTTAAAAGTTTTTAGAAAAGCTGTAATCATTTAGAATCTCGATTAAATATGCAAGACTGCTATAGAAATACTTATTATATTTTTTTAATTCATTAAGCAACACCTGTTGTTATTTAATTGTTTCTGTAATTACAGAGTCGAAAGGTAAATAATGAGTACATTATAGAAGGCCAAAGTTCACCCAAAATAGTAGATTTTCGCAGAGGATCAACAATTGGCACGCCCATAAAAAAGCAACAGCACAACAGTCCGAATAATGGATCTCTACTTAACTTAAACAGACAACTTTTAAGTGTCCTTTCTTATTCCATCATCATCATCATTAGCCTTGTTATTACTTTCACTGCTGGGACACAGGCCTCCTTTGTAGGTGAAGGAATGGGCCATAATCCACTACGTGAACCACGTGGGCTCTTATTCCAGTGGGGCCGAGGGTCTCTTTCTGAAAGGTACATGGCGACGTAGGAACGGGGTAAGTTGTTTAGTCAGTAAGAGTCTGTCATTCTTTCCCGCCTCGCCCAAGGGCGGGATTGGTCATTAGATGATTTTTCCCACCATAAAAAAGTGGGAATCGGCCATAATCTACCACGCGAACCACGCTGGCTCTTATTCCAAGCCCCTTAAACAACGTCTCAATTTCTGCAAACGGCACATTCAAGTACTTTTCTTATTACCTTTATTAGGTATTTTGTTCTTTCAATAAATTCAAAATTCATCCTCCACTTCGGATACACAGAATAGGGGAAATCTGGTAACCAGAGACAAGCGCTAATGCGTTCCACGTACTACGGATTTAGGCAAAACGAAACATAACCCGTGCTTAATGGAAGCCCACTAGTCTGGTCGTTTTTCTTTTTTTTTTATACATAACGTTACATCATGCTTTTATTCCTAGAAGGATGAATATCTATGGTACGCCCACATTATGGCCTTTATGGTTGTTTTTTTAATGGTAGGTAAAAATCATCGAATGACGAATCCCACTCTTGGGCGGAGCGGGAAACAGTGTCAGACTCTTACTGACTAATCAACGTACCCCTTTCCTACGTTGCTATATATACCAGGGCCAGAGCCTTCCTTTCAGACGCGAACCCTTGGCCCCAGTTGGCTTCGACCCTTCTGCAGGGTCCCTACGGTTTGCTGACAACTCTTTGAGTCGACGACTGGGCTTGGTCCGGACGGTTACCAGACGATTGGACGGCGAGTTACCCATTGCTCGCCATCCACAAGCCCGCCACGGCCTTTATGGTTGGGTTATGTGTAAAAGGGCGGTTATTGTCTATGCCCATTTTCATATTGCCGCCCTAGTGTTTGAGTGGCCGATTGGCTAGTGATTAGTGATAGTATTCTTTTTAATAAAATAAAACTTGACTTAAAGGTCCAAGGTAATAAAAAATCACAAAAAACGATTAGTGGGCAAATTTTACAGGAGACATTTTTAAAATAAATATATGTACTTAATTACTTAAGTAAGTAATTAAATTTTCTTTTGAAATTCTGGTCTCCGATAGCGACAAAAAAATTGAAAATGGTCACAGGTCAAAAAAGGTTGGGAACCATTGATTTAGAAAGATTAATCCAACGCGACGTTGCAATATCACGTATAAAAGTAAATTTTACTGAAATGGCCATATCAGCAATTCAGGGAACAATATAATACCTACTTGAACTGGGCACACATCCAGGATTCGGACTGCTACCAAGAATTCTACAACATGCAAACCCCATTAACACTTTACCCGACCCGGGAATCCAACCGAGAACTATAGTTCTGCTGCATTAAGTTATAAAGTACAACTGAATTGAAATTTGCGAAGGGGAAAGTCTAATCCAGAATTCCAGACATATTATACGACAATTATAAAAAATAGGAGCTAGCGTTACTTCCCGCACATCAAGATTATTCGAATAATGAATTTGTCTTTCATTTATTAAACCACAAACAAGGCGTGTATCAAAAAATTGGTAATTTATGTTTTATTTTGTGAAAGTTAGGTACATACTAGACTGGCAGAAAATGCCCATATTCTAAGACACTAGCTTTCTGCCAGCGGCTTTGCCCGCGTGTAAATAGGTTTCTAAATATAAAATTTCGACCCACGTTTCATCCCTTTAGGGGGTGAATTTTCTGAAACTTTTTCTTAGTGCTCGCCGACGTCATAAAATTTCACTATTCTAGTTCCAATAGTTTCGGCTGTGTGTTGATATGTCAGTCTGTCAGTTTCTCCTGTATATAGGTAGGTATTATAGATTAAGTCCGCCTCTGTACTCTTGTGTGCTTGAAGAATTAAATAAATAAATACACACAATGGTTTTGACCTTAGTTTTTTTATTTGTGTTAGACATACATAACTAGTTAACTACGGAACCCTTAAAACCGGGATAATGAGAGTCGGACTTGCACACTGAGAGTTCCGTACCAATCAACTTATGTAAATAATAATAGTTCAATTCCCAAATGAAGTCTCGAAAATATTTACGAATCGAAAAGAAGTATTTTTTTGTGACGTAATCCTAAATTTTCAATTTTATTTCTATATTTGTGCTTTACGACGAATTGCAGGGTTCACGGTCAACGGGAATTATCCTAAAAAAAAAACATAGGTACTCATTCCTCACTTAATCTTTTAGAAATAAGATTGAGCAGCAGAAGAAATGATTATTGCAAAAAATGCCATAAAGACAAAAACAAAGCAGAATGGCTAGGTTACTTTTGCCAAGTGTAAATGCTACTAAGTAATAATAAAAACCTGTTTCGGAACAGGTCTATGGGTCTATGGCTTTAACAGTAGCTTCGAATACACTCCAAATACAAAACGCGGTATTTAAGTTGAACCAAGATAATAACAGATTTTCGGGTCGGTACAGCGGGGAGCTGCGCGTAGCCATAGCGTCTGCGGCCATTTTAGTTCAAGTTATTTTCCGCGGACTACAAGTTATTTTGTTAACGTTTCTCGTTTGCTTTGGAGGGATCTTTGTAGACTCCAGGATCGGTAGCATCTACCGATTATATTATAGATAGGTAAGGGGCCGACGGTTGGTGCAGTGGTCGAGAGATTGACTGCAGTTCTGCACGTTGCGGTTTCGATTCCCGAACGGAACAATTTTTTTATAGTTTGCGGATAATTGTTCATGATTTAGGTTTTTTTTATGGTAGGTAAAAATCATCCAATGGCGAATCCCGCTCTCGGGCGGAGCGGGAAACAGTGTCAGACTCTTACTGACTAAACAACCTACCCCGTTCCTCCCTTGCCTTATTCCCAGAGCCCTGGTAACACTTTCGCACCAACCCTCGGCTCCAGGAGTTCATGGTTTAGGTGTGTGCGAGTATGTTTTTAAGTTCATTTACCTTTTGTTGTATACCGTAATTAGAAACATAATAGAAAGACAAGTATGTGAACCACGTTCGCTTGGGGCTCAAGAGTTTAATGTTAAGAGGATTTGCAACTGCATTTGATAAACCCTATGTAACAATGTGTTCCAAATGAGAATAGGATCGATTGCCATGTTGTGACGTCACGTGGTTCTGTCAAATCGAAGAAATTGAGTAGGGTGAACAAAACAAGATTTTTTTTTAAGTAAATTAATTTATTTACGAATTGTTAACGACAAAAGTCTGATATGAAACCAGTTCTTGAATTTTATTTATCTCTGTGTTACTGTGTGATGTGTCTGTGTAGTCCTTAATGGAAGAAAAAGGCGAATTGTTCTTAACAATGAAAATAAAAAAGAAAATAGTTTTTCTTTTAAACAATTCATGACTTCAAATATTTAGCAAAGTACTTAATTATTTATATTAAAAAAAAAACGTTTTCACTTCACCTAAAATTACTAAGACTTAGTACTTAAATAAAAAGCACAAAAATGTCTTTATTGATACGCAAATAAGATTTTTTGCAAACCATACTTTTCACTCAAAATTCAAGGTACAATACTGTTACTGCAGAAAGTCAGAATCAAGGGGTAACTAACAGAACAACACTCAAATCGATAAAGCTCAATAAGTTTTGGAGAAACAATTTAATTGTCTTGGGTATACAATAAGAAAGGTTAGCTCTTAGGGCCATGGGTTTGTGTATGAAAAGAAGGCTCTGGCCCTGGTATGTATGGGAACGTAGGAACGGGGTAGGTTATTTAATCAGTAAGAGTCTGACACTGTTTCTTGCTCCATCTAAAAGCGGGATTCGTCATTGGATGATTTATACCTATCATAAAAAAAAGGTTAGAGCTCTAAGATTGTTCAAAAGAGTGAAGATAACCCGGGAACTGAAGGTGTATAGGTGGATTTTAAGTTAGTACAGTCTTAAAGCCACTTAGAGCAAGAATAACCATTCTTAACACCTTGAAAAAAAAAGGCAAAGGATCTCAAATACAAATTAATAAGTCTTTTTCGTTTTTCCGCCACTATCCCATATTACTTGGGGTTGGCGCAACACATCGTTTTCTTCCACTCTGTCCTACCAACCGTCACACTATCACTAACTCTGTCTTCAAAGAAATTAATAAGTAAAGAAGATAAATCAATTTTAATTTTTTCTCCTCATCAAGCATGATACTGAACATAGCTATTATAGGTCTGTAGTCGCAACTGAGGTAAGCCCAGTTGCTACCGATTACAGATTGAGATATTAACCTTTCCATCTTGTAATTACAGACACAATTATAGATCAATAGGTAATAAAAATAAAATATGGATGGATTGTGTGAGAAGTGATATGAAAGACAGAGGAGTTAGTCATAGTATGACGGGTGACAGGGTAGAATGGAAGAAAAAACATATTGCGCCGACCCCAAATAAAACGGGACAAGGGCAGGAAGACGACGAATTATAGATCAATAGGTGTAAGAACACCAGCATTTGCTTGGGGCTTAATTAATTAATACCTACATTGAGGTCTCAATACATTTAAACTCTTGAGTCTCAAGCGAACACCGGTTCACACACTTATTGCCTTTCTATTATGTCTCTAATTACAATACTCATAAGGTTAATCCCAAAAATAGATGTGGCAAAAATGTTAAAACTCATGGAAATTGGTCTTTGACAATATGTTAATGATTTACTCATTTTAACAAACCAAAAGGATTGTAACACATAATATATTTTGAGATATTTTAATTTATTACTCTAAATCATAATAAGAGATTAACAAGTTGGTATCTATTAGTGTATCGATCCCAACACTCATTCAAAATGTGAAATTAAAAAAAAAATTGTAAATATACTGAGTATAATCTATTGTATGTTTGATTTTTGCCCTTTTCCCTTCTGAGTTTTACAGGATGGTATTAAAAACCCACCACATTCCTTCATTGCATAACTTGCCACCAATAAGTTAAAATTGGTTAAAATAAAGCATTTACACTTATTTTTTGTAAATTATATCCTGTATTATGAGGTGTACAATAAAATTTATTATTAAGTAATAAATAAATAAAGGTTTGTGTGAATGTCTCATATTATTTAAATGGAGTATAGTTTCTACAAGATTACAATCATAAGTAGCATAAGCAATTGCAGATATTACTTACTAAATGATCTAACATTATTATTTCATTCAGTTTGTCAAAGAGTAATACCAGAAATTTTCATATGCAGAATGTCTAATTCTATAATAATATGGATAACAATAAGATTTTTTTGGTGATCACAAAAAAACTCCAAACTTATTGTATCAGTAATCTAAAGTTCCCTGCAAAGCCAAACTAGGCTTCTATAATTAGGCTGCTGTGCTAACTATTCCTAAAACACACCTACATAAAAAAAAAAATACATTAAGCCAAACATACAACCTCCTTTTTAACCTTTACCACAATTATAGACACAATTAAAAGACAATAGGGTGTGTACAAAAACTCTTGGGGCTTAATGACTTAAAGTCAATTTATACTTACTGTGTATGCTTTGCAATGAACTATCTAAATACTATATTACATCTAAAAAGATTGATCTGTAAGTTCTTGAACCTTCAGACTAAAGGAACAACTTGATAACCATTCAAAACTATCAGTTTATGGTTTGATGTAATGCTTCAATTTAAATGACATATTAAATTAACTAAGCAAATTACAGCAGTAGGAAGTGGGTTAAAGATGTGCATCTTTAATAATATTTCTTATTCAACAGAAATCTCATAAATGCAGGGAGATCATTATTTTAGGTCACAATAACAAAAAAGGTTTTATTCAGCCTTCTGCCACTAAAAACCTCTGGCAGGTTGGTTTAGGCCTGGCAGGTAAGAAAGTATAGGTATAGCATAATTTGAAAAAAGAACTAGAACACACTCAATCAAAATGTGGTAGTCATTTGTTTCTTAATTTGTGCAAAATTGCAAAATGGTTAGTGTGTTAGTGTTTGTTTTTTGTTAACTGTTTTATCTATCTTGGAGGTCAAAATAGTGTTTTTATGTAAGTAATTGAAATATTATTGTTTCTTGTACCTATTTGGTTTTGATGCAGCATAGTTTTTGTTCAGTAGGGTAATGTTCCCAAGTTAGGGAGAGGTTTGGTTATACATTTAAGGTAATGGAATCTTATTTATACTAGCCTTGGTTCATGATTAAAATATTTTATTGCATTCCAATATAGATAGACTATCTTCGTAATTCGTCTTAAGATAAATATTGTTGCTTAGATTTTTTATGAGCACATAACCTACAATAATGCTTAAAATATCAAATAACAATTCGTATACATAAATGAATTAAAAATTAATGTCAAATGTCGCGTAACATTAGATTTTAACTGATTAGAATACTGAATAAAACACGCGATCGCCCACTGTTATCATTTTTTATCGTGTTTTCTATGCAGCCTTTGTGCCTATTTATAATTCATAGCCCACGACATGGCACCTTTTTTCTTGCAGTGCAGATAATTACAATATAATACTGGCCATATAGAAGAGGTCAACTGGCCGAGGATTGACCTAAAAATACAACTTATGTTCCCGCCATTAGGTTAAGGGTTTTTCACAAGCTAACCCGTGGGTTTGTTTCTAAGAAAAAAATTTTTTTTTCAGATACAAGTGTGTTTACTAGAAAAAAAGTGATTTGTTTACTAACCTCTCAAAGTGGCAAACTCCGTGGCACAACAAAACAGTAAGTATGTTGTCATAATCACCATCACTTTAAACTAAATAAATTGGTCGCACTGCAGTCATCAACAATACCACATTTTGAACGCGAATCAACAACATTCGTAACGCCGTTCAAGCCGGCACTGTATTGACCCGATCCTTTATGAAACCATGGGGAAAATATGCATTTTTTATTAACTTATATCGATTATAAGCGCTCCACAGCTCCAACAAGACAGAACACCAGCGTAACGGGAGTGTTTTAAAACGGGTTCTTTATCTAACAATATCACTCGCGAGCACCTCCGTAATTTCATTAATAACACCTAAAAATCGATCCCACAACAAGGCTCACGACAATTCAAACAGAAGACTGCGGCGGCGTGTTAAATTCATTATTTTACTATGTAGCGAACCAATAAAATACGGCACGGCACGATTTATTATAAATAAACTTTTTTTCCTTACAACACGACAGATAGGTATGAATTATGACTACGCCGAGCAATTTTTCGTGTCATATTTCTCTATACAATGGATGCAAACAATATAGTGCTGATAAAAACACGCACGACCCAAGCTACGCACGCTCGCGATGACACTAAACTCTGCATAGATGTCGCGTTTCTGACGGCCATTGTGGAAAATGGCGGCCGACATCAGCCGTCAAATGACCGCAAACCAAACTACACTTTATTTTTTACGTGGTAAGTAAAATAATTGATTGACATTTTTCATAATTTCAAAGCTATTCGATCGTATAAGACGACTGAATTGAAAAGTCTCAAGTGGTCAAAATTTATTTAAGATGCGGTATGCTTTTTGTTTATTCGAATAATTAAAAATAATATTTTTGTCTCTCTTTTTCTTCAATGCGATTTCGAACAAAATAATTTTAATTTCGGTACGCTTGCGCGACAGCGCGAGTGTTGTTGTATCTTGATTGTGTTGTTACAATGACATACCAGTCACCGTATGTACTTCTGCTCATGTAAAAATTGATGATTTATCATATTTTATTGTAATACCGGCAAATAAGTTGAACACATTGCTATGGTTATGCATAGTATGGGTCAACTTGTATGTCGAATAATAGAGGACAACAACATACCTAAGGTGGAAAATCCACATGTGGTGCACCACATCACATTTAAAAAAAAATCGGCATGGAGCGTGCTAGGCCACACACAGTGTAGGGTTCCGTAGTTACGGGAAACTACGCATATATGTTTAAAATACTTACATATCATATAAAAAAATAATATCTGAACTAAAATGTAGGTACTATGCATTCCAAATGAGAATGGGAAAGTCAATAACCTCGATCTGTCAAATTTTGAGTGAAAAGTACGGTTTGCAAAAAAAAATCTTATCTGCGTATCAATAGTTTGTTTTTGTTTTTATTACTAAGTCTTAGTTAATTCTAGATGAAGAAAAAACGTCACTGTTTAATATAAATTAGATACCTAAATACATTGTTTCAAGACATAAAATATTTTAAAGTAGCGACCCGCCCCAGCTTCGCACGGGTGCAAAGGTGATATATTATAGCTATAAACCTTCCTCTTGAATCACTCTATCTATTAAAAAAAACCGCATCAAAATCCGTTGCGTAGTTTCAAAGATTTAAGCATACAAAGGGACATAGGGACAAAGAAAGCGATTTTGTTTTATACTATGTAGTGATGAAGAAAAAATATTTTATTTTTATTGTTAGGAACTATTCACCTTTTTCTTCCATTTAACATTACTCAGACACATTACACAGTGACACAGAGATAAACAAATTTGAAAAACTTTATTCGCTAACGATTCATGAAATAAATATTTTTTTAAAACGTTTGTTTGGTTCACCCTACCCAATTTTTTCGATTTGACAGTACGACGTCACAACTTTGGAACGCATTATAATTTAACCGTACATGCAAGCAGTTTTTTTACTTACCCTGAGCGTATCTTCTTTCAAATAAAAAGATTAAAATCGGTTTACGAAAACCAAAATTACCACCGAGTACAGCGCGATCTCTCGGGAAATTGGGTTACTAATTTATACATGGGTTACTGGGTTCCAGGTACCAGAAGGCTTTGACCCTGCTGGGCTCCTACAGATGGGCCCATTATGATAACTGTCATTTGTCATAACAGGAAAGTTTGAAGGTAGGTACTACACTTTTCTTCTTATAGAACCTATACTGATTTGATTTTACGTTTACATCATTACTTGGTAATTTTAACTTACTATGCGTTCCAAATAAGAATAGGATCGATAACCAGGATGTAACGACACACCGTACTGTTAAATCGAATATATTTTTGCAAAATTAAAGAACTCGGAGAAGAGTAAAATTGAAAAACTGGATTCTGATTAAACTTTTTTCGTTCACAGTTCGTAAATAAATCAAATGTTTCGTAAATAAACTGAATTTTAAAAATATCTTGCCTCGATTTGACGGTAAATCGTGACGTGACAACATGACAATCGATCCTATTCTCATTTGGAACGTATTGTACATTCTTATCTTGTTTGATTTATAAACTTACTAGCCAGTGTGCAGCGACTTCGCTAGCGTGAAAGTCGGTTTCTCTACACAAATTTCCAAACCTCATTTTTACCCTTTTAGAGGAATTTTGTAAAATCCGTTCTTAACGGATGTTTACAACCTACAAGGACAGTAGGTAGTTAGTACGCAACGATCGACAATTACCTGCGGTCTTTGAACCCGCTCACTTGATGAATACTTAAAGAAATGAATTTCGTACCTATACGCGTAAATTATTTTCAGTTTTAAAAAAATATTTTAATTTTATCTTTACAAATCGATAGTGTTTCATATACCGGATCGACCCTCCACGAGATTAAAACGACCAATATTTAACGGTGTATATGTATTATATGTCGTGATCATAGAAATTGATCAGATCATAGAAATTGATATGGCCAAGCCAAGTAAAACTAGCCAGATTGCTTTAAACGTTAAAGTTTGATGATATTTAAATTCTCGTTGGGCCTACTTTCCCCTTGATCCCCAGGTGAAAAGGTATAAAAATCCTACATCAATGATATTATGAAACGATAATTCAAATATCTTTGGCGTTTCAAGATCTGACCAATTTTAGTTGGCAATATCATGGGGAGCTCAATTTCTATGATCCGGTCACAACATATTTATTTAAACTTTTGAGCCCCGAGCGAACACAAGCGGTCACACACCTATTGTTCTTTAATTTTTATCTGTAATTACGATAGTTGAAAGAGCAATATTTTAATCGCGAATGTGCGCGACGTTGAATTCAAATATGTAGGTACCGCCATCTATCGTTAAAACTTCTCTTATGTATAGCGCCATCTATCAACAATAACGAAACATTTCATTTTGAACGTTAAAGCTGCTACCACTGTCCGTACGATGTCGCTGTACGACAATAACTTGGACATTTTGGACAGTTCAAGAGGGTTTCGATCAAGCCGCCCTTAGGACATCTTTTAAGTAGTGTATCTGAGAATTGATAGATGACACCACTTTTTTCATCCAACTTTCATTATATATTATATTCAGCTATTTTCAGATATACACCGTGAAATTTAAATGGTTGTTTTCCCGCGGCAGAATGACTTGCCATAAGGAGTACTTTTGAAGCATACAGAAAAAATAAAAAAAATTAAAAAGTTTTTTTTTATAAATAATTATTAAAAATATTTATCAACTCAAAAAAGCGAAAACAATAGTAACATTAGACGTAATTTGTAGGTACTACTAGAGTCGCATGAGCAGCCCGCCGTCAAAGGAAACCGATTCATTAAATATTTAAACCAAAATAAGCTCTCGCACGTTGTGATACGTCATAATTAGCTTGCACTCTACAGGTCCATTTTTTGTTTTTAATATTTTATTTCTTTATCAAACGTTTGTATTACCAAGATACAACCATTTCGCTGAGGGAAAACAACCATTTAAATTTCACGGTGTATATAGAGCCTTGGTGTTTCGCTTTCGTATCAGCCCATGACCCCAGAAGGTTGCGACCCTGCTGGGCCCCTATTGTTTGTTGACGAATCCTTGAAACGCGCTGGAAATCGGGATCGGAGTACCGCGTGAGCGCCTCCTCTTTTGCTAGCATTACTGCTTCGCAGAAGGAGGTGACCGCTTGCTATTTATTATTATATATTTACGTTATATGCGGCACCGTAGGTACTGTGCATCCACTCAGCACGTGATGCGTCATGGTGACGGTAACGCGATATCAGCTAAATGCCACTATTTTTTCTAAAATAGATTTTACAAGGAATATAACAAAATAATTTTATTTTGATGGTTAAGGGAAATCGTTTAAATTACGTGGGTTATCCTTGTTGACTTTATGAAATGATTTTATTTGTTATTTTAGGTTTGTATTTAATGATATAGATAACATGTGTTTAAAATTAGTTATTTTATGATTTGTAAATTATGGGCTTTTTGACAAAACCTAAATCGCGAAAAGAATTCTGCTGGTCGGTTTTTTCAAATGTTTGAAAAAAAAGTTACTTATGTTTTTTAAATTTTTACCTGTATAAAATCGTTATTCTAACCAACCACAATGGTATTTTTATTAAAAAAAAATTATTGATGTAATTTTTTTTCACCAAACCAAAACCAACAAATTTTTTTACCCGATGACATTTTTAATTTGGAATGTAATTCATTCATTATTATCGCAAAAAAATGTTAAAATGACGTTTTTATAAGTACAGTTTAAAAAAGAAATAACCGACAAAAAATTCCGCCAGAATCTATGGTAGGGGAGACCGGGTACAAAAGTAACATTTTGTACTTTTACTTTGATTTCTTGTTAGGTGTGATTATTTTAAAGAAATGAATATTACCATTTAAACATTTCATTTATGGTCTTTACATCGGTATCTCAATTTCGCTTTTTATTGTTCATTTGATATGATTCACAGCGACTTGAAAAAAATTGGGAAGTTGTTACTTTCGACCACGTAGGCAGGTCGAAAGTAACACATTGTGGGTCAAAAGTAACAGGCCAAAAGGGTTCGTAAAGAAAATAATATGACATACTAAATCAACATATTATTTATTTTAAGACTTTGTATTCAAAGAAGTTGCATTTTAAATGCAAAATACTTAAAAAACCAACTCATATACCAGTTTACAAACTTCAGGTGTAGATAACCCGAAATAAACTCCAGAACACTCGATCAAGTAATCCCGTAGACATTTTTCTGAAAACTTTATTCACGCAATGATAACCCACTACGGCACTAATATCTCCTGCTTCATTTTTTTATATTTATGTATAATGTTACATGACAAACATTATATTTTTTTGCCAGGGCTATAATTTTTGTACCATCTCTTGAATGCTCTTCAGCCGCTTTTCCTCGCTTCCCGTGTGGTAGTTCTAATGCATTGTCACGGCATCCTGTTAAAATAAATACACATATAACAATGATAAGCAAAAATAAATTAACAACTAATTACGGGGACAAAAGTAACATGTTACTTGTGTACCCATAGGGCTATGTTACTTTTGTACCCGACCCCATTTCTGTTAAAATATAAAAGATAATCTTAAAATGAAATGTGCTAGACAAAAATGGATTCAAATACTGTGTAATCAATCTAATCAAGAATTAACATGCAAATATTCAGATTGGTATCATTTTTAAAAGTCTATGAAAACACCAAATAAGAAAACGGCAAAATACTTACTTTTGGTTTGCGAAATCACAAAACGTCTCCTTATATTAATAAACAGCGCAAGGCGCGCGTAGTGACTGTACAGAAGCGAGGGGGGTTCCGCCCCGCTGTGAACCTACGACATCGACGCGGTGTTTGACCATTGGATATACCTACAGAGCATTTGTTACTTTCGACCCGCCGTTACTTTTGTACCCGGTCTCCCCTACCTATTTGTTGGCGTTACGATGTCAATGACACCCTGTATATGATCAACTAGACTATTTGCCTAAATAATAATTAGATATACGGATACTTAATTTTTTATTGAATGGGTGTATTTAAAAAAAAAGATAACTAAACGCTTGGTAACCCTACCAATCGTTTGATGTACGGTTTTTTTTTTGTATTGTGTTTAATTAGTTAGTGAAAGATAAATTATTATTTGAATAATCTTGACGCGATGGAAGTGATGCTAGATCCTCCGTTGTTCGATCAAGGTCTCTGTTATTTAGTGTCGCCTTAAGAAGTTATGCTTCTTGGGGCACTTTTGCTTCGTCAATTGCAGGTTTAATATATGATATATAATTACAGTAGGTAATCTTTGAACTTTTAGCTTCATTATATTGGTTTTCTTTGTGACAATCGGAACTGCAAAGTTGCACATGGAATACTAAACTTTCGTGCAGCAGTTTTTTCGCCATACCGTTTTTTACGGCTTTCAAAGACTTTTCTAGAGCGGCATCTGAATATCCTTTTGAATATTTTTTCCCACTCTGAATGAAGAGTGCCGAAAGTACGGCACTCTTCATAAGTCTAAAATAAGACAAAGAAAGTATAATGATTGGCACTACCTAAAAACTACTACTAGGTGGATTATGGCCCATTCCCTCTCTTAAAGAGGAGGCCTGTGACCCAGCAGTGGGAACATTAAAAAGGCTGATGATGATGATATCTTATTCAATATTTAGTCTTTATTTTTTAAAATTACATGTTTGAGGATATTTATTCCATTTCAGGTAGTATTGTATTATTGTCCTGTTTCATTTGTTTGGTGGTGACACTTGTAAAATGGCGACTAATAAAAATATGACGTGTATTGGGAACGTGCACGGCAGTAGCGCCATCTTGCAAACGCAGTTTTAGGGGCATATGTCAAAAAATAAATAACAAGAGTTTGTTTATTTTGTACAGATTAAAGTAAATAAAATTAATTTAGAAAGACAATAAATGTTATTTTAGAGGAATTATTTAAAAACTGTTTATAGAAAAATGAACGTTATTATAAAAACTGGTTTTAAGAGTGTAAAACACACAATAAGTTTCCAGCCCCAAACTATGTTAAAAGGAAATAAATTGGTGTTAGCAGGACATGTAAGGAATGTAGAAGAACTGAGAACTAATAGGAATAGTTATTTAATACGAGCCACCATCATTCGTCAAACATCGGTGACCTTAACACCCTATAAAACAAGTTTAAACCTAAGTACTCTCCTAACCTAAAAATATGACTAAACTACTAAACATTTAGTTACATAAAGTATGCCAAACATTTTTTTTCATTTATTACAGATCGATAATGCTCGGATTGTCACTGGAGTTAAATGCAGTTGCGTTTATAACCAGAGCGGGAAGTGCAAACATGTTGCTGCTTTAATATATTACATTAACAACAAAGTTAGTTATTCAAAAACGAGCAGTGAACAACAATGGGGAAAACCCAGTATTCGTCAATTTGTTGATTGTAAATATTCCAAAGGGAGATATTTTCAAGAAATGTTTGGATCGGTATCCAAGACTGAAAGTTGTGGTGTCTGCAACATGTGTGGTTCTTCGTTTTATCAGGCGTGTATATCTAGCTAATGCATGTGACTCATTAATCTTCTGCCGTCGATATACTTTAGGAAATATCGTGGGAACATAACTCGGACTTGCTTGCGCGTCTGATTTTTTACCTCCTATAAAATGCTCACTGCAAATTTTGTCGTCGGGTTTTGGAGACCATGGTGATCCATCAACACTATAACAATAATTAGGTACTCAATTAATATTCTATAAAATGTACATAGCGCAAATGAAATAGATTTGATTTATATTGCAATTTTAGGTTACATCTAATCACTTACTTTTTCCTTTTTACAGCAGCCATCCATTTATATCTTTGATCTAATTTCCAGGCCGCTTTAGGAAAAATATAAAATTTGCACTGACTATTTCTGCTGTTATTTTTGCAGCCTACGATACAACAACAATAATGACCCATTATTTTCGAAAATTTCAAAACAACGTTATCAAGTTTGATTGTTTACTGATTCACATGACGTGACATGACTGAGCCCCTTTTGTTGCACATTTTTGCCGCAGCAAGCGCAGCGATCGTTCTCTTTACCCCTTCCACCCACTACGCACGTAGCGAATATTAATACTCTGGAGGACTCTTATTCCTAGAGTCGAGGTAACAGTTTGCACCACCCTAGGCTCCAGGAGGCTTCGACCCTGAAGGGCCCCTGCAGTTTGCTGACAACTCCTTGAGGCGCGCGGGAACGGTGCGCGCCGTTGACGACTTGGACTCGGTCTGGACAGTTACCAGACGACCGGACGGCGAGCTACCCTTTGCTCACCGTCCGCGAGCCATTGTCTACGGTGGCCGGATATCGGCAGGATCGCGGCGGCGACGGCTACGGCGAGGGCGCTGTTGCCTTTGCCTTATGCGGTCGGCCTCCTCCTTTACGAGCATTACTGCTTCGCAGAAGGAGGCGACCGCCTGCCATTCCTCTTCGCTGTGGACCATGGCCTGAACCAGGGCCCGGCGCGAGGGGTCGCCGCCGCCGATCACCCCCACGAGGACACGGCGATGCTCTTCCCAAGCAGGGCACACCTCCACCGTGTGCTCCACCGTGTCCTCCGGGCTCGCCTCATAGTGGCGACACCCGGACGTCTCTTCCGCACGAATCCGATGCAGGAATCTCCCGAACTTCCCATGTCCGGTGAGAACCTGCGTCATGCGGAAGGTGAGGACGCCGTGAGGTCTATCCAGCCACGCCTCAAAGAGGGGCACTACCGCCGAGATTATGGTGTGCCCAGCGCTGGGTTGCGACAGTCGCTGTTTCCACTTCACCATGAGATCCCGCCGGAGCTCCTTCCGCCACGCCTCGACATGTTCGGGCAGCGGATTTTCCCCCCGACGTTGCATCTCCATGCGCTGATCGTGCATGCGTGCAAGGACTACGCCTGCCCCGTGCCTTCGCCTTACGTCACTTGTGTGTGTTTTAGGCCTTAGGCTACTATCCCACTGGCGTTTTACAGTGTTGGCGCTTCTCCAACGTTGCGCAGGCGCGATGTTAACGTGGCGAGTTTCTAGAGGAAAGAGTTCGGTCGTTGCGTACTAACTACCTACAGGTCATTGAACTCGCCCAGCTGGCGTTTACTTTAAGAAACTAATTTCATGTACGAAATTAGTTTAGTATTAGGTAGTAGCATAAATTAATACGAGCTGCAAAAAAGTATTGTATTTTTTAATTTTATCTTTACAAATCAATAGTGTTTTATGTACCGAATCGACGTTCGACGGGTTTAAAACGAATCATGAGACCACTGACCGACCAATGATCGGCCAATATTGTTTAAAGTACTTAATTAAAGTATTACATTGTATAATATCCTCAAAAATATTTTGAAATATATTTCTCTATGTAACTTTCACGATTTTATGAATACAGGAAAATGTTTAAGGAAAAATGATAAAACAATTAGTCAGCTCTAAATGGAATGAATTTAATAGCATACTTACTATTTAAAATGTCCTATTCGAATAAATTAATTCCAACATTATTGTACTATCTAGTTTCACTATTCGGCTTGTATTGATTCCACCAATTGATATTGAAAAACCACTCGCCACCTGCTACAGTGTCTCGTAGCAACATTTTTACTCTGTAACTATTCCATTCTATAAAAATTCTTAGAAAAATAATTTTCTATTAGCGTTCCCTCTTACGCTAAGAACAAAATGCATGACAATGACGTTATCTTCGAAGATATCACATGACAAGTGGCGTGACAAGTAATACGCTATACGTTTTGTCCCTAGCTGACGCTATAAACAGAAACTAATAACGCTAACACTATAACGGCCGGGAGTGCCTACTGCCTAGTGTTAATTCTTTTAACGATAACGCGATCGTCGTGTTTATATCCTGTCAAATGAGTCAAATGCGGTAAACGTCTCGATCAAATTAACAAAAAAATATCTCGCAGTCAGCGCACAGAAGACTTAGGCTGCTGGTCTCCACAGCAATATTCTCGCAGCAGTTTGACGAACGAAACCACAAAATCTCGGTGAGCGACTTTCAGTCGATGCGACGCCATAGGCTTCTCAATCGAATATTGTTTGTGATCTTCGAAGATCATTTCGCCATGTTTATAGACAAGTCGAGAGTTTGTTTATAGCAATAAAACAAAGTAGTCAGAACGAAGACATTTTATTTAATATTAGCTTCTGCCTGTATCTTCACCCACGTGAAAGTCGTTTTCTCTATACAGACTTCCAACCCCCTTTGAGGTTTTTTTTTCATGGTGGGAAAAATCATCTACTGACGAATCCCGCCCTTGGAAGGAACGAAAAAACGTGTCAGACTCTACTGTCTAAACGTCCCACCTCGTTCCTTCTTGCCTTAGTTCCAGGGCGCTGGTGCTCCGCTTTTGCTTAACCCTTGGCCTTAGGAGGCTTCGATCCTACTGGGCCTGTATATAGTAGAGGGTGGAACGTCAAGTTTTTAGGGGTCGTTAACCAAAGGGACGCCTGCGAGCCCTCACGACGGGGGATGTGGTATCTCGGGCAGGTGTATCGTGGCGGTGTATTTGGACATTGCCAACGCCTTTTACTCGCTGCCCTGGAGTTGCATTAGAACGGCACTCCGATACCACCGGGTGCGTGACTACTTCTGCCGTGTGATCTAGTCCTACCAGTCAGATAGGTACATAATCTACCCTGGTCATCAGGGAAAGTGGAAACGGTGAGAGATGTCGTGCGGCGTTCCGCAGGGATCAATACTAGGACCACCCCTGTGGAATGTCGGGTACGACTACGTGCTGCGCGGTGACTTCTCCATACAGCTTCCAATACCCTTAGAGGTGGACTTTTATAAATCCGTTTTTAGCGGACGTCTGCATCACATAAATAAGGAAATTTCTAGGTGTTATTGTTTCTGTTTCTTTCATGATTAATTTGTGAGTGGCATTTATTTCGCTTTTACATATAGAGATTACTGATGTCTCAACACGGCAACGAAACCATAGTGCGAATTTAAATCATCCAACACGAAGGAAACTTTTCATTACTAAATTAATTTAGCGTTTAGGTTTGGCTTATACAATATTATGACGTTTGACGAGGATTTATTTTCCTTCACAAACCGTAAAGGAAAATAAACAATATTCGATTTTGAAATCGAATGAAACGATTTTAATGCGAGCTTCGCTGTCAGTGTAACCACAACGATACTGTGACGATACTGTGTTATAAATAGTTCAATTATATTTGAATAAATTTCCATACTAGTTTAAAGTGAAGTGACAATGTTTTACAGAACTATTTTTATCTATTTAATTGGATTCGTTTTAGTGACACTTGTAGAATTGAGTAAGTACTACTTTTCTGTTTATCATATACCTACAGTCATAGCATAATTTGATAAAGCATCAGTAATATCAACTTTGTGCATAACAACTGGATAGTTTTCCTGGATGGGTGCGGCTGTCACAGCTAAGCTATCAATTTTTATTTATGATTCCTGTTACTATGTGAATCCGACATACTGCATTATTTATTTTGTAAAATTCTTATTGTTATTCATTTTTCGTTATTCAACTTTTTAGCTAACTCAATTGCTATTCTTACTGTAACCTGCAACAGTCCTGCGTTCTTTGAGGTTGGAGTTAACTCTAATGAAGTCATCAGGGTAGATTGCGTCAGGGATGTTTGCGTTCAAAAACGCGAGTGTAGGACACGTTTTTGAACGCAAACATCAAGTTCTATTGTCAATGGCTTACTCCAACCTACACTGCTCGAAGTTGAATGATAAAAGAATGAATCTACTCTGGTAGTTTTTGAACCTCAGTCCTGGGGAGATTGAAAATAATCCGTATTTTATGCCCTATACTTTCATAATGAATTAAGTAATCAAAAATGTACTTTTAAATATCGATATGTTAAAGTCACACTCTTAACCAGTTAAACCAATAAAATCAGTCTGAATAGTTTTGAGCCACTTGTTTAAAAACCAGTTTTGACTGATAGTTTTGTTTAGCCAGTGGTTAGTGCCCCTTACTGCTACGCCAGAGGTTCGTGGGTTCGATTACCACCCAGTATCCTGTGATGAGCACGATCATTTTTCCTGTGTCTGGTACACCCAGATTTAACTAAATACTCGTATGTGTGAATTGAGTAATATATAAGTATGTTTATTCGTTGTCTAGTACTAAGCACAAGCTATGTTAAGTTTGGGACTAGATGCGGTTTTTTTATAGATAGAGTGATAGAAGAGGAAGGAATAATAATTGCATTGGACCCATGCGTAGCTGGGGCAGAACGCTAGTAAATAATAAAAGCCAATGCAGACTATTGGCTAGATTAAGTTTTTTTACTTTTCGTCAGAAATGAAACTTGGACAGTATGAGAAATCAATACTTACAAAAAAACCCAAGTCCTTAAAACTTTACCGAATGGAGATACGCATAGACACATTGCTAGTTATTATACGTGATATTTTGATTTCTAAAATAGATTAAGTAGGTTATTACTGTGATATGTATTTTTTCAAACATGCAGATTTTTCTATCTGTTCACCTATTTCATCACTAAAACTGGTTAAAAAATTGATAAACGAAGCGGAAATATTCCCTTTGTGTGGCGATAGTGTTTGACTCTATCTAAGGCGTACACACCATACACCAGCATACACCTTAAGGGTCGAAGCCTCCCGGAGCTGACGGTTGGTGCGAAAGCGTTCACCGGGGTTCTGGGAATAAGGCAAGCAAGGCACGGGGTAGATTCTTTAGTCAGTAAGAGTCTGACACTGTTTCCCGCTCCGCTCACGAGCGGGATTCGTCATTGGATGATTTTTACCTGCCATAAAAAAAGAACCATCATCATCATCCTACCCTTATCCCATATTACTTGGGGTCGGCGCAACATGTCTTCCTCTTCCACTCCGTCCTGTCACCCGTCACACTATAAAACACTATAAAAAAGAACCATAAATACCGAAAACAATATAAATCTTCTTTGTCGGTATCAGTCTTGATAGCGGTCGTGGTACTCGTGGTCATCACTTCAGGTGTTGAGTTGAGCTTTACAACTCGCCGATACTTCTCACTGATGGCTGCCTTCCTTGTGTATTCATGCAGCGATGTTGAGCCACTTACTGAAGCTTTTATTTGGTTTCTAAAAACTTCGCATTATTAGTCACAACAATTACTCGTCGTGTCTTGAGTTTCCTGCTGCATCATCAATTGCTGATATCGAAAATGTATTAAAAGTAAGAGAACTGCTCTTGATGATCTAACCCGCAATCTACTCCCAGTAGAGTATGAGCATTCTTGAAAAATGTTTTCCACCCCGACCTAATTAGGATATAATCAACGTTATTTCTGCTGTTATCTTCATTTTAAGGGAAGTATGCCTTGCCTGTATTATATTTTATTAGAAAAAATAAAATATAATATTAGGATAATTTAATTTAGATACGTAAGAAACAACTATGTAAGTTAATTTTGGTACTGGAAATATAAGGCCTTTTTATTTTTATTTTATTTATTTATGCCTTGCCTGAGGCAAGAGTTGCCTGGTTGAAATATAAATATCCTTACTTATCCTTTTTTTATGGTAGGTAAAAATCATCCAATGACGAGTCCCGCCTTTGGGCGGAGCGGGAAACGGTTTCAGACTCTTACTGACTAAACAACCTACCTACCCCGTTCCTATATCGCCATACATACCAGGGCCAGAGCCTTCCTTTCAGACACAAACCCTTGGCCCTAATTGGCTTCGACCCTTCTGCAGGGCTTCGACCCTTCTGCAGGGTTACTTATCCTTTGGATATTTCGCATCGTCGTGGAGTTTTCAGTAGCATGTTTTCTTTACGTTGCCTGGTCTCTTACAACCGTATGGCCGGAAGCCTATTTCCCACCGTCTACCCCACGTAGCACGGCGCTGGTTGCTAAGCGGATCGCAAAGAATCCTCTTATGTATTTGACTGTACCTTCATGATGACTTTCTTGAGAATTTGTTTTGCAGTGGTTTCCCCTTGCCTTCTTCGTTTAAGCCTTTTAGGTGTTATTTAAGTCCCAAGGCCGTTTAAGCTTTTTCCAACCGATTGTTCAGAGTGGTGCAAGATTATCCCGCCATTTTCTCGGTCGCCAGCACGTCGTCTGTCGTCTAGCAGGAAGCACCACGGGGCAGTAATAGCACAAAATAAATAGGTACAGAAGTCAATCTCATGTATGTACTTCACTTTTCATACATACGCACGGCGGTCGCGCGCGCTAGGGTCGTCAACTGGATTATGCACAACAAGTCAACAAATTATCGTGGTAGTTGCACTCGTATTCAGTTGATTGATTTATTGTTGGGAATGAAATAGAAAAACCTATATAGCATTAAGAAACATTTCAATTTTATTGTCATATTACAAACAAGCTACCCACCCCAGCCTTATTTGGTTGCTTGCAGTTTTCTTTTTTAAAAAACGTCAATTCACTGTTTAATGTTGAATTTAAACAACCGTACACTGAAAAGTTACTATAGGGTTTTTGTTTTTGTGGATCCATTTTTTCTTTTACAAAAATTTCACAGACGCGCTTTTCAAACGTGACACCTTCGCCTTCGCGGTCGTAATGATCCTCGTTGAGTCCGGTTTTCGCGTCGGTGAACGGTGTCTGTCTATGTGTGCGTTGCTCGAGCGCGCTTTGTACGTAGATTGACATCTGTACCTATGTCATTTGTGCTACACGGGGCAGTAATAGGCCACCCCGGCGCGGCGCGTGCAGGTAATTTTGACAATAGGGTCGGATAAGATCTTAGTTCCGTTCTCCCCTTACTCCCTAAAAAACTATAGCAATCTACTAAATAAGTCTGTCACTTCGTTTGGTTACGGTTGGTAGACAAATTCTTTTGACTATTGATTTCTTATAGGTTTTACGGGTTTTACTTTTGGCGAAAAGAAAAAATATATTATATTATTATTATATTATTGTCTAACAATATTCAAGCTTTCTCATACAGCCTTTTAGAGAAAAGATAAAATTTATATGCCAGCAATGCATGTCAAAAGTTTCAGTTTCCTTTTATTTCCTTACAGAACCAGTGAAAATTACTTTTAAAATCTGGCCCGAGAAAAATATCCTAACTTGTGACCACAGCGATGACAAGAAACAACAAAACAAATATACGGTTCTCGAAGGAGAACAATTCACTATAGTCACGGAATATAAGAGTATCATCAATCATTTTATGTAAGTAACTGAAGAATACTTTATCTGTATGATTTACTCAGACTAAACTATAATAAGAAGCTACTATTTTTACTACATATACAGTGGTGGTCAAATAATTAAGAACGATTAGTAGTAGGTACCATCTTCTCAAAAGTAACTAATAATATTATGAAATAGCTACATGGATAAGGTAGGTAAATTGGATTAAAAGTACCTAAATAAGTTCCTGTTGGCGCTCACATTAAATTTAGTGTTGCGCATTTAGAAGTTATAGTAGCAATAAGAGTAACAGATTTTAGCTATAAGATCTCTTCAGGCGCTCATACTATCTTTTTTGACGGTTCTGATTTGACAATGTCATGTAAGAAAAAACAAAATTAAAAATCGGTCACTGCAAGCCACGCCACACATCTATATATGTATATATTTGTCGGAAACGGCTTCGATTAGTTGACAACAAAACAAGGCATGCCATCTAGTGGCTACTAGAAGAACTAAATAAAGATGGCGCGCCTGACAGAGTCGGTGACGTATCCACTTGGCTACGAGCTTGTGGCGGGGTGAACTAGCCCGCCCTGGGAGCGGACACACTCAGCCAGGCCGTCGCAGAGTCAAGACGTTCTGAAACTGTCCATTTTGTTATAATTTGTGATAACAGTGCACTGTACCGAAATGTATTGAGAAGTAAACCGATTCAACTCCTACCCTTGCATTGCACGATACCCACATAGACCCACATGATAAATCTGATAGACCAGAGCTCGAATACCATCCTGGACACGAGACGACATATTTTTTCATTTATTAAAAAGTTCCCAGTTTTTTATACACTTACTATTTTCCATACTTTCATTTATTATCGACAGTTACATTTTCAAATAGTAATAATGCTGGACAGAGATTTGATTCAGTAGATACTTAGATTTTTTAAATGTTATTAAATTTTACGGTGATAATGTTAAAAATTGTAATTCAATACATTTCATTTCATTCTCAATATAGTTTGTAGCGTGTCCACGGCTTTTGATAATTGCCTTACACCGACGAGGCATTCACTAGAATTTTTGACATTTATCAAGAAAAATAGAGCGCAGAGCGCAGTTCTTCTAAAAAGGCGTTGACTCACTTAGGTTAACGTCGATTTGAAACCTTTTTTTTAACTTCGCATCGAAGATGCTCTACGGGATTTTATATCAGGACTGTTTGGTGGCCATTGTAAGACTGAAAATGATTGAGATGTGAAGAATTCTGTAACTGTGCGTACAGTGTGCTCGGGATCATTGTCGTGTTTAAATGCTGAAATGTTCAAATAATCGGGAGCACGTCTTCAGCATTTTGGTAAAATTGTAAATAGAATTTTATTTTTATTTCATTAGAAGATATTTCCTAAATAAAATCATTGCTAAACGTCATATTCTAGAGATTTACCATTGCCGATGCCTTATTTTTTCAACAGTGTTTTTTTTGTGTGTTTTTGTGTGTGTGTGTGTGTGTGTGTGTATATATGTATGTATATAAATATTAAGTATATTATATGTATTTTTATTTGAACATCAAATATGTATAATTTTGTTTTGTTAAAATAACATTTTCTTTTTATGCACCTACCACATTGTCTCTTCACCACCCTAGGTTGACTGGTAGAGAATGCCTAAGGCATTAAGTCTGCCTTTGTACCTTGTGTGGCATGAAGATTAATAAATAAATAAAAAAAAGAAAGTCAATAGCTGAAGTCGATGAATTACAAGACAAATTACTTACATACCTACATATATTTTTATTTTATTTATTAAGGGCCTTGTAGCTATTACAGTAACCATGTAATCTACACTAACATAATAAAGAGGTAAAGTTTGTTTTTTTTTATTTTGTAGGAGGTAATATCTGGATCTACTGGTCCGATTGGAAAAATTTCAGCAACAATAGAAAGCTGCTTTACTCCTGAGTGACTTAGGCTATAGGGCGAACGAAGCCGCTGACAAAAGCTAGTTACTTATAATTGAAATTAAAGATTTCTTTTGATGCTAAAATAATAAATTTAAAAAGAGAATAATTAATATAAATTATTTGACAATAATATATTTTGTCACTTATCACAAATTAAAATATAAAAGCATAATTTAATTAATTAAATATGTAAAAACAGGTAATGTAAAAAATTGTGACAGATAAATAATAATAATAAATTTTTAGTCCGGTCAATGTTCACAATTGGCTAAGAAATGTTACAAATTGCTTGGACCTATGTTAGTAAGTACCATCAATGAAATTATTAACTAATCTAATAATCTTTTTAATGAATAATAATTATTTTGAAAGTTAAAATTTTATTACAGCACGGCCGTCGGATCTTGGCGCGTCTGAAGTTAGGCTCTGCGAATTTTAGCGTTTGGTAACTCGTACAAAAATAAATAGTTTAAACAAAATAATAACCCCAAAATGTTATTTTTTTAAACCAACCAGCGTTTTTTTTTTCAATTTTTGTATGAAAATTTTGACGAATCCACAACGGTGCAGTTTTTTGCCATTTGGCTACGGAGCCCTAAAAAAGATTGAAATAGGTTCAGGTGGGTGGCGAGAAAGTCTAAAAAATATTTACTTAAAACATTAAAGAAATAAAATACTGTTCATTGTTCAGAAGTACTTTTCAATATTCTTCTGTGATTAAAAATACTTTATTTCTTGAAAAAAAGTTGGCAACCCTATCATACGGGTGTATGCTTATATCTGCTATGTTTTTAATTCGAAGTTTTCAACACAAAACCTTTATTAAAAACGTGTTAGGTGTAGCCAAATCTTCAGTATTTATACAGAAAAAAAAACTTTTTCAATGGGCTCTCTCTGCCTACTTGCTGCCACAGTAGTAGGGTCCATATTGATCTTGTGAAATTTTATACCATTTGTGTAAGTACAGAGCAGTGGTGGCCGAGAGGTAAAGGCCCCGACTTACGAGTTGTAGGTCGCGAGTTCAAACCCAGCCAGGCGCATTAGGTACTTTGTGTAATTTATTTCATCACTACTGCTCTCAAAACGGTGAAGGATAAAAATTCGAAGACACGTGACATACACCAATCCGCACTGGGACCGCGTGGTGGATTATGGCCCATTCCCTCTCCTATAGAGGACGCCTGTGTCCCAGCTGTGGGAACATTAAAAAGGCTGATGATGATGTGTATGTGCATAATATGGAATGCAATAAAGTATTGAGTATGAAATAGAGTAGGTAGTATAAAGCTTTGATTTGAGATATACATATTTCTATTCTGATGGACTTACGCCCACGGCCCATTTGACCATTCTTTATTATGTTATAACTGTGTGCTACATCATCGTGTAAATTTTAAAAAGTTTGTTTTTAAATAGTCGTTCTTAATTGTATAACTACCACTGTCATAGCTACGAAATGTTAATGGAACCTTTCTTTTGAAATATTTTACAGTTGTCACCACTACACTCACAAAGATGAAGGTTTTCACTATGAAGACACATACCTTAAAAATAAAACCACGGTAAGTATTTTTAAACTTCAGTAACTTCTGCTAGCGGCTTTGCCTGCGTGAAAGTCGGATTTTCTGTACGAACTTTCAAACCCCGTTTTAAGCTTCCTGAGTTCACGGTGGAGCACACGGTAGAGGTGTGCCCCGCTTGGGCAGAGCACCGCCGTGTCCTCGTGGGTGTGATCGGCGGCGGACTCGTGGGGGTGTCCGAAACGAGCAGGAATAGTATGAGAGGGTTTTTAGTCAGTAAAAGTTTGACACTATCCCCCACCCAAGGGCGCGGAGATGATGCCTCAAAATAAATCACCCAAGATCCGTGTCGGGCCACGCTCAATGTAGGGTTCCGTAGTTTCGTCTTCAAATTTCTCACAATTTAATAACCCAGGACGAGCCCATGTAAAAAATAGTACCTAACCCAATTTCCCGAGAGATGATGAGATCCCGGTGGTAATTTTTTGAATTATTTTTTTAGAACCGATTTTAATCTTTTTGTATTTTTATTTGAAAGTAAATATGCTCAGGATAATAAAACATGTAAAAAAGTTTAAAAAATTCTTGCATGTACGGTTAAATTACAAAATTAGTTCAGAAGGTTTTCTTAATATTTTTCAAAAACTGTTCATCCTTCAACCATCAATCCATCCATCAACCTCAAAATAATTTTCCGAGAAAGGCTTCATAAAGTTCTACTTTTGAGATTTTTTTCATATTTACTAAACTTATGGTTCAAAAGTTAGAGGGAGGTGGGACGCATTGTTTTTTATTTTTTGGAGTGATTATTTCCGAATATATATTTACATTATCAAAAAATTGCCTGACGGGACCCTTAATCATTTTGAAATTAACATTCAACATTATATCACGTTATGGTAGAAAATAAAAAAAAAATACTCCGACCTTTCCGTAAAGGGGAGGTACACCTTAAAAATTTTTACGAGTATAAGGGTTTTGTTACATTGTGAGAAATTTGTGACAAACGGGAAACTACGGAACACTATACCGAGCGTAGACCTACATACGCTCTTGGCCGGTTTTTTTTTTTACATTTTTACGAAAAAATATAACAAAGTGTAAGAAGGATTCGAATCGATTCAGTTACTGATTCTGAACAACCTATATTCAGGTTTATTTATGGTGGGCAAAAATCATCTAATGATGAATCCCGCTCATGGAAGGAGCGGGAAACAGTGTCAGACTCTTACTGACTAAACATTCCGCCCCCCTTTCCTTCTTTGTCCTTCGCACTGGGGCCAAGCCTTCATTTCAGAAAGAGGCCCTGGGCTCCAGTAGGCTTCGACCCTTTTGCAGAGTTCCTACGATTTTGCTGACAACTCCTAGAGGCGTGCGGGAACAGAGCGCGCCGTCGACGGCTTGGGCTTGATCCAAACTGTTGTCCGCACTGTGTCACACTGTGTCGCGCCTGCGGTGGCCGGGAATCGGGATCGGCCTCCTCTTTAGCTAGCATTACTGCTTCGCAGTAGGAGGCGACCGCTTCCTACCCCTCCTCGCTTCGGACCATGGCCTCCAACTATATTTAGGTTTTGCATGTACTAAAAATAATAATAGAAATACGTACTTGATCTGTTATGTTGTTCATTATTTTGCTGTAACTACTTACTTAAATCTTTTAACAGTTTAAGGTTGAAAAAAGGATGGGTACTTTATGGAAATGTACGATATTGGCTCATCGAAATAACCCGACAATTAAACCTGTGGTCGAGTACAAAAAGGCAAACTATACAGCGGCCTATTGCTTTATGAAAATTCACGTGAGACAAAATGGTAATTATCCTTTCTACTTGAATGATTTTATGTGGATGTTGAGGGATTTGTTACTTCAAGGATACAGCCTACAGGTAGGGGAAGGGCGTCCTCATTGTCACAAGCACGATATTTAAAAAAAAGTAACAGGATTAAAAAAACAGGGATACTGGCATTTCTTAAATCATCCCAGTGCCACCAATATCAGGAACTGTCATGACCGCCAGATTCATCTTGCTCCTTTTAAACCAGTGTCAGACAAATTCTGAGATTTGGCAACTGATTTCGACTAATTGACGACTAAATCTGGGAGAAAACAGAACTTCGCTAGGTGCCCTAGTTTTAGAGACACAAATGAGGACAAGCTGGGGACAGCTGACACTGGAGCGGCCCACAATAACCCTTTATAACTTCTAAATCACTGACCAACAAATTCTGATATTTGGCAAATTTCGACTAATTGTCGACTAAATTTTCGTATTATCCAAATTAAGATCCGTGATGATGGCCAACCTGGGGTCAGCCACACGAATTAATTTACGCATGACTGCAACTTAACTACTTTTTTCGTCAGCTGGGCGAGTTCAATGACCTGTAGGTAGTTAGTACGCACGATGTAAATCGGCCTCAGTAAAACCCCAAATAGCTTGTAAAACTACCAAACAACTTGAATTACTAAGTTGGTCTAATAATTAATTAGTCCAACTTGAAAGTCTGTGAATGATAACTTATAACCCTGGTAACTCCACAGAGCTGCCTCAAACTATCCTCGTTAATAACATGCGTGTGCAAGCAGTTCGCAATTACGACACGGAGAAAGACATTGATTTCACTGCTGAGTATCAATACGCGGATGGGGATGTAGTCAACGTCACATGCATCAACTTTTTGAACGATACCACTTCTTTGAACGATAACCTCACGATGAAATATATGATGGCAGGCATATCGAGCGGTAAGTATTTTAAATTTACATGGTAATGCCACCAATCGCGGATAAGCGATAATTAGCAGTGATGGCCGAGTGGTATTGGCCCCGACTTACGAGTTGTAGGTCGCGGGTTCAAAGTGTTCAAACCCAGTCAGGCGCATTACTTTGTGTAATTTATTTCATCACCACTGCTCTCAAAACTTTTGATTCCGCGGACAGGCGTGCAAAGAAGCTGATTGGTGATCCAGATTTGGTTGGTTTCAATCTTCAAGCATGAAAAACCTGTGTCATGGTTGACAAGATCACGTACATCTTCTGGTTCAATTACATTCACAACAAAATAATTTCCAAACGCGTCCTACATATTCCTCCTCCAGAAGCAGACAGCTTGTTGACCAGAAGATGTCCCTCTTTTTCTCACATTCAAATTTACAATAAAATCAGTAAGAATTGCAACATAAAATAACTAAAGAACTCTACGTGCAAAAAAACTTTAATTAACTGGCTTGCTCATTTAACATACGAACAGACAGAGGAAATTTTAAAGTAACACTGATTTAAACCAGACAAGCGACAAAAAAAAATAGGATGAGAGAATAGGGTGGGTTAGAAATACTATTTTAATGTATCCTACATTAAAATAGTATTTCTAACCAACAAATATACATATACACGCACACTATACACGCACACTATACACGTACACTATACACGTACACTATACACTCACACTATATACACACACTACCTAAAAAGCATCACACAAAAACCTAGGCTAAAGTTGTTTTTCTTTTCTTTAATAATATTTTTTTCTTTTATAAACTCTATTTTGATATGTTTCATTGTTCACACCACGATATTATAAATGAAAGTTGTCACTACTCAGACATAGTATAAAGAGAAGGGAAGTAGGTTATCTTCATACAAACGCACCGCGCGCGGCTTGTATGTGTGCGCCATAGTATCTACGCGTCGACGCACGCACACTGTAACAAAATTTCGACCCGTATCTCAGTGCGCCAGTCGGGGCTAACACTATACGAGTTTCGCGCGTCACTGCTTTTCGGCACCGCTAAATCAAAACAAAATGTCTGATAATCGCAGGAGAACGTATTGCTGTGTGTTTGGGTGTCTTAACAATTCATCCATTCTAGAATTGTCTCTATTCAGATTACCTATTGAACAAAAAAGGTAAGCTAGTCACTCATTCTAGCATATAATTTTTACTTGATTTTGAGATACCTACTTATTTTTTGTTGTATTAGTTTTCTATCACACAGAGGAAGCAGGTAGGTAGGCTTAATTTCTACTTTTGATCCGTCAATTAATTTGCTGCTATTGCTTTGTTTACGTTTGGTTATGCCGATTTCTCAGTTACTTTAGTTTCTCACCTACTTACAGTTAAAAAATCGTAATTCGAAATAAATAATTGACTAATTGTAAATCGGACATACTTACATATAAAGCAAAGTTCGAATCATAACAATAAATTCGATTATAGTCTAAGAGATAGGCGTTAGTTTTTAATGTTGTTTTAGTGTTTCTTTTAATTATAATATTTTAGTCACTTTATTCATTTTTAAGGTTCCGTGCCTCAAAAGGAAAAAACGGAACCCTTATTTATTTATTTTATTTATTTATTCAGATAGGATCAGTTCGTTGTCCCTTCGTCTATCTGTATGTCTGTCTGTTAAGACCCTTTATCTCGAGAATGCGTGATGTATCTAGTTGAAATTAAAACCATAGTCCCTTCAAGCTGTGAAAAAACGAAACTTTTAAGTTAACGAATAAAACATATTATTATACGGCTGTTTATATCGCAAAAAAAACGTATTTTTTTATACCAGTTTTTTATTTTTATTATATAAGTAAAAAATACAACTTCCCGACCCTAGTCAATTTATAGGCACTGAATTAAAATTTTGCTAAAAGTGACAACCCTAAGACAGTAGGCAATTATATCGCGGATTGGGCCGGAGATAGCCTACTGCCCTTCTCTTTATACTATGACTCAGATCCCAAGATACAGGTCCTACCTAGTTTGGGGATCATCATCCAAAAATGTATAATAAATATAAAACAGTTACAAGTGGTATTTTAGATTATGTATTAGTTTTAAGATATTATGTTTTTACTGTAACAATGAACAATAAACATTTACTTTACTTTTACTTTACTTTACTTTAGTAAGACACATGTCCAGTAAAGCTAAAGCAGTTACAGTATCTTTTTATATAGTCCAACGATCAGCCTTTGACATGACGCATGGTCTCACCAGAACTTTCAAGGATTACCTTCATCGGATTTGTGTGAAAGAAATGCCCTAGTGTGTCACCATTGTGTAAACCGGGGTTTAACCAAGGGTGCCGGATGTTGATTCGCACACGGCCAATTGCTTGGACCTTCTGCTGAAAACAGATCCAGACCGCTACTCAGTGTCGGTATCATCACCGTTAGGTAGTTCCGACCACTGTCTGGTGAAATCTGTATCAGTCTATTCTCCGCCTGATCTCTGCCCTAGAGGCACCAGGCGGATTTGGCGATACAGGTCAGCAGATTGGGATGGCATGCGATCTTTCTTCGCATGTTATCCTTGGCAGCCTACTTGCTTTTCTTCGGATGATCCATCGTCATGCGCAGATGCTGTGGCGGATGTGCTGCGGCGGGGGATGGAGTACTACATTCCATTCTCCGACGTGACAATGCCTAGCCAACCTCGTCCTTGGTTTGGTGCTGAGTGTGATCGCGCTAATGCGCTTAAACACGAAGCATACCGGGCCTGGGCCGACGCTCGCATGCTCAAGGCGAGTGACGTAATTCAGAAGAAGAGAGCCTTCAACAGTGCTGCCAAGTCTTGCAAGAAGGCAATGCGGAGGTCTCGATTCGACCACATCAGCCGCATCGGGAACAAACTTGCTTCATACCCCGCTGGTAGCAAAGCGTTTTGGTCCCTGGCTAAGTCGGTTGAATCGATCTTCTGCCGCCCCTCACTACCGCCATTGCTGAGGCCCGACGGTTCGCTGGCCCACACCGCTGAGGAGAAAGCAAATCTGTTTGCCTCCCTCTTCGCGGAATCTTCGCGTCTAGATCCCGGTGACGCGCGGCCCCCTGCTTATCCTGATGGTTGTGGGACGAGTATGTCAGATATTCGCATCCATCAGAAGGACGTCCATAGGGTGCTACGTAACCTAGACGTGAACAAGGCTAGCGGTCCTGACGGGATACCGGCAATCGTGCTGAAAACGTGTGCGCCAGAATTGACTCCAATCCTGACACGCCTATTTAGGCTTTCATTTGAGGCTGGAAAAGTGCCGAATGCATGGAAGCAAGCTAACGTACAGCCCGTGCCCAAAAAGGGTAGTCGGGCTGACCCAGCTAACTACAGGCCCATCTCAGTAACGTCCATTCTCTGTAAGACAATGGAACGTGTACTGAACACTAAGCTCCTGGCATACCTAGAAGCTAATGACATCTTGAGTGACCGACAATACGGATTTCGCCGAAATCGGTCAACAGGTGATCTTCTAGCGTATGCCATCCACATCTGGAGCGAGGCCATCGAGAAGCACGGGGAAGCGCTTGCCGTCTCCCTTGACATCTCAAAGGCCTTCGATAGGGTCTGGCACGAAAGCCTTATTAGTAAGCTTCCTTCATTCGGTTTACCTACTGGATTGTGTGTTTGGATCGCAGACTTTCTGAGGGACCGGTCCATCCGTGTGGTCATCGATGGTTGCTCATCGAGTCAAATGACCATCAATGCCGGGGTCCCTCAGGGGTCAGTGCTCTCGGCAACATTGTTCTTGTTGCACATAAACGACTTGCTTAAACCCGGTACCTTTGGGTATGCAGACGACAGCACTGTTGCTGAGAGTTACACATCCAGCGCACGAGCTAGTGGGTCACAGATCCAGTCTCTTCGAGAGGCTATGGTTGGGCGCTTGAACTTGTCCTTGGAGGCAGTCTCTGAATGGGGCGATGCCAATATGGTCAGGTTCAATGCTGCTAAAACTCAGGCGTATCTATTTTCCGCTAAAAGGAGTCAGTTTAGCCCTGCTCCAACTTTCCGGGGTGTATCCGTACCGATAACTGATCATCTTGATCTTCTTGGTATAACGCTGACATCTACTCTCAATTTTGGGCCATACATCGAAACAAAAGCTCAACTGGCTGCAAAACAATTGGGAATCCTCGCAAAGGTTAGACAATACTTCACGCCGGAACAGCTGCTTAAACTTTATCAGGCGCAAGTTCGATCGGTTATGGAGTACTGCTCTCATCTTTGGGACGGATCTACCCGATACCAACTTGATGCGCTTGAGTCTATTGAGAGGCGAGCCAAGAGGATCATTGGCGATGATGCACTTGTCGAGTCGAGACTTCAAAGTCTTGAGCATCGACGCCGAGTTGCTAGCCTGTCGGTTATCTACCGGTTGCATTTCGGGGAGTGTGCGTCGGAATTATATAATTTAATTCCGCCTAGCCCGTTCCATCATCGGACCACCAGACGTACGGCATTGCGCCACCGGTACATGGTGGATATCCCACATATACGTACAAAACGTTTTGGGAACACATTCATTATGCGTACAGCCAAGGAGTGGAATTCCTTGCCGGAGTCGGTGTTTCCTGATAGCTACAATCCGGGTATCTTTAAGTCAAGAGTGAATAGGTTACTTCTAGGTAAGCGCGCTCCATCGTCGACCGCATCGTCGCTTTCCATCAGGTGAGATAGCGGTCAAGCGCAAACCTATAACCAATAAAAAATAAATAAAAAAAAACCGCCCGGAGGACACGGAGCGGTGAAGCAAACAGTAGAGGTGTGCCCCGCTTGGGCAGAGCACGGGACACGTAGTTCCCGTGAGCGATTGGCGGCAGCGATCACACAATGTTGTATTATAATCGAGTTACGGAGCCGCGATGTATTTAGCTTATCTGCATATTTTTTAACATCTAAGTGAACTTTTTGTCTTCTTTATCATCATCTTCTTGCCCTTGTCCCGTTTTATTTGGGGTCGGCGCAATATGTTTTTTTCTTCCATTCTGTCCTGTCACCCGTCACGCTATCGCTAACTCCTCTGTCTTCCATATCACTTCTCACACAATCGATCCATATTTTCTTTGGTCTCCCTCTCCCTCTCCATCAACTTTTTGTCTTCTTTATGGCATCTTTAAACCGAGCTTGATTGTAGATAGCCATCAAACAGGCAGGAAACATTGGGACTGCATGTGATTTAAGACTCTGTCCTTGACATATTTACCTAACTAAAATTATATTATTTCAGATGACGATACCTTGAGGAATATATCATCAAGCCAAATGATTGGCTTTGAAACAAAATTACATTCTGGACACAACAACAGTTACATGATATGTACTTATACAGAAAGAAATGACTACACCAGAGTAATGTTAACATTTGTTTTGCAGAAAAAACCCGGTGAGCTGGTTTTGTTTTCCCCTTTTTGGAATGTTTGTTTTTAGTTTTTTTTTGTCTATAGATAGGTACAGTTAAGAGCGTCCAACCCGAGGTACATTTTCATACAGTCGCTGTTACGTGATTGTGATGTTTTTCCACAACTTTCTTCAGATATTTTAGGTACACAGATATCTTTTAGTATTAGTATTCCTATATACACAACCACTTAACTGGTTCGGCGTACACACCTCTCAACCAGGTCCAGTTGAAAACCAGCGTCAGGCACTTAGCTGCCTGACATTTATGCTGAACTGGGCCTGTTTGGAGCAGCCGTGGGGAAAACAACAATTATTGTACTAAGAAGTTTAAGTAATTTCAACTTGTTTATTATTGTGCTATGCCCTGTGACTGTCCCAATAAATGTTATTTCTTTCTTTCTTTCTTTTAGATATTATCTAGGCTTCTATAGAAATCAAAACATAAATTTGTGTAAGAGTAATCCAGTAAAGACCTCTAAAAATCTGCTATTTTACGTGAACTTTGAGTCTCAATAGTGCACTTCTATATAAAATATAGCCTATGTCACTCAGGAGTAAAGCAGCTTTCTATTGTTGCTATTTTTTTTCCAATCGGACCAGTAGTTCCAGAGATTACCTTCTACAAACAAAAAAAAGAACAAATTTATCTCTTTATTATATTAGTGTAGATTTACCTGCTTACTCACAATTACTTTGTTTCACAGACATCATAACTGTTACAATTAATGGGATGGTGATGCGACCAATAGCCACCTTGCCTCAAAACCATTATTATACTATTGATTACAAGTTTGCTGCAAACCAACTAATAAATGTAACGTGTGAAGTAAAAACAAATTTCAAATTGTTTGTGTTTAAAGAGAAATGGGATTTTGTGAGCTTTGAAATGAAAGGTAATCATTTTCAGATTTGTATAGTAAGGGAGATCTTATACAGGGTGTCATTGACATGTTAACGCAAACGAATACAATAGATCCAGTACATGATTCTAGCCCCCTAATGGTGGATTTTTTTTGTCATTTGACATCATAAACTTTTTATTTATTTATTTATTTTTTTATGGTGGGAAAAATCATCGAATGACGAATCCCATTCTTGGGTGGAGCGGGAGACAGTGTCAGGTTTCTATTGACTATACGACTATCTATTATGACTTCTATTGACATCGTGTACTTGGATCTATGGTATTCGTTTGCGTTAACATGTCAATGACACCCTGTATAATGCTTTTTTATTGTATACCTCCTAGCTTTTGTCCACGGCTTCACTCCCTACCGCTAATTACTTTTTTTTTGCATTTCCTTGCCTGTAAGAATACAGGCAATGTTAAATTTAATCATTCTTAAAAAGATTAAAACAGAGGGCCTTTCCTTCATAAAGAAGAAAAAAAAGTTGAAAACGATATCAATGTAAATTAATTTCTACAAAAAAAAAACTTATATACATACTTATATACAATGTGTCCGGGTTCGGACTGTACAAACTTTAGGGGGTGATACTTTGCTCTATTTTATCATTAAAACTATTCTACATGTGAGGTCTAAACCCAACCCCACTCTGAATGGCAGCCATTTTTGTATTTTGGTTCAGTTTTGGGTAATTTCCATACTAAAACTTATGTAAAATTGGAATTTAATGCCCGACTATCGTATAAAAAAAACTTCCCGTATCGGCAAAGTATTAGCAATCAGATAAATAACTCAAATTATTTTAATTATTGCTGTATCATACTGAAATAAATACTTAAACATCAACTTCATGTCAAAATCAAAAAGAAGAACTTTGAAATTTGCGCTATTCTAAAAGGACAGTTGTACGACCAATTTATTGTACAATATAATTTTTTATATTGCAGATCAAAACAGGACGGCTGTGATGAAGTTTGATCTACAACCCGGGGATAATAAGACACTAATTTGTGCAGCTGATCGTATCCCAAATGGGGTGGCAGAAAAATTGGAGATTATGTTTGCTGTTGGCAATTTTCCTACCGGTAAGAAAAGTATGGTGGTGTGGCCCTGTGGTTATTTAACGCAAACGAATACCATAAATCCAGTACATGATTCTAGACCCCCCAGTGGTGGAATTTTATGTCGGTTTTTTCTTATTTTTTTTAACGATTTTTTACGTTTTTTAAATTGAACTGTATAAAAACGACATTTTCACATTTTTTGCGAAAAAAAATGAGTGAATTACATTCTAAATTAATAATGTCAGCGGGTTTGATTAGAATAATGACTTTATTTGCCTCGATGACTTTTTTATAATTTTTTTTTGGAATTTTTTTTTTCTGTTTTTTTTTTTCTAAAAATATCATTGGGATTGGTTAGAATAACGATTTTATACTGGTAAAAAATAAAAAAAAACATAACTTTTTTTCAAAAATTTGAAAAACATAAACGACGATAAATAAAATAATTGACATGTTAACGCAAACGAATACCATAGATCCAGTACATGATTCTAGACCCCCCAGTGATGGAATTATTTGTCGGTTTTTTCTTATTTTTTATGAATTTTTAACGTTTTTTAAATTAAACTGTATAATTATAATATAAATTATAATTTTTTATTAACTAATGATTGTAATTATTATGGAATCAAATAAAGCTATATTATTATTATATATTATATTACTGGGTTCTGTTGCATTGCGAGAAATTTGTGGTGGATGGGAAACTACAGAATTAGAAACCGATTTTTTATAGTTGTTTGGTGTAAAATAAATAATAAAAAAATTAAACCAGGAATCGTAATAAAAAAACAGTAATTTTAGCAACAAGTAATTCACTAACAAGTACATTCTGACCAGTTAGGCGAACATAAATGTACTAATAATCATTTATTATCAGGCTAAATACACCCATTACAACTTTAAAAATACAGTCATGTCCAAAATACTATACAGTCATGTCCCAAATACAACTAATTACAATCACCAATTTAAGTTAAATAATAATTCAGATCATATTAAACCAAATTAAAATCACAATTCAATGTTCAAATTAAATTAAGTACCACATTAAAACGAAAATAAATAAAACAAATAAAAATGTCAATTAAATGTCCAAATTAAAATTAAATTATCAAATTAAAATAAATAAAACGAATTAAAATGTCTATTAAAATTTCCTATTTGGCATTTTAGTAGTACCATGTCTGTCACAGCCATGTCTGACATATGGACAGTCCAACCTGTCTGCGATCATTGCCAGGATGGTATTGGGGCTGGCCCACACCCGGCGCAACAAAGACGCGCACCGCTTGCGCATAGTAGTGTGAAAACAGTCAGTGCGAGCCTCCGCAAACATTCCTGATGCACTACAGAAACGGGGCAGCTCCACTACCGCCCGGAACGCGTTATTGTACTGGACACGGAGGGCACTGTATGCCCTTTCAGTATAGTCAACCCACAGGGCGCACGAGTACAGGGATGTGCAGTACGCTCTAAAGAGCGTGACCTTCACCTCCCACACTACTACACCACCACCACCACCCACCGACTGACTCCACTGACTGGTACTGACCAGCAGAGTTTTTATACTGACACAAAAAACGCTTGTTTAATTATCGACCCCTAAGTACATACTAGTCACCCTATAAAATCGGTTCTAAAACAAATCATGCAAACGACTCAAATTCACATTTCTTTTCAGATCTGTATTCTCCATTAAAAATGGAATTGCCATCAAATGGTAAGGTAATGAAACTCTATAGCCATGGGGATGTCTATTACATTGTTACTGTATATGAGTTTGAAAAGGACGAAAAATTGCTTGTAAGTTGTGGCCCTCTTGAGAAAAAATTGGGTGTGGTATACCTACAACTTGGTGACGGTAAGTTACAATACTTGAGCTTATTACTACATAGTCCAGTAGATATTCATTTAAACCAGTGGTTCCCAAACTTATTTTGTCTACTGCCCACTTTGAGAATAAATACACCGTGAAATTTTAATGGTTGTTTTCCCTCAGCGAAATGGTTGTGTCTTGGTAATACAAACGTTTGATAAAGAAATAAGATATTAAAAACAAAAAATGGACCTGTAGAGTGCAAGCTAATTATGACGTATCACAACGTGCGAGAGCTTATTTTGGTTTAAATATTTAATGAATCGGTTTCCTTTGACGGCGTGCTGCTCATGCGACTCTAGTAGTACCTACAAATTACGTCTAATGTTACTATTGTTTTCGCTTTTTTGAGTTGATGAATTATTTTTTAAATTATTTATAAAAAAAAACTTTTTATTTTTATTTTTACTGTATGCTTCAAAAGTACTCCTTATGGCAAGTCATTCTGCCGCGGGAAAACAACCATTTAAATTTCACGGTGTATATAGATAATATGTTTATGTAGGTATTATGTTTATTTTATTCATATATATATATTTGACCCTGGATCTTATTAAAATATTTTTAATTATTTTCTTTATGCACCTGCCATGTTTTCTCTTCACCACGCTTGGTTGACTGGTAGAGAATGCCTAAGGCATTAAGTCCGCCTGTGTACCTTTGTGTTGCATGAAGTTCTAATAAATAGTTACGAAGGTTTCATCGAACTAAAGCCTCGTTTCCACTAGGCAACATTTGGCGACACGTGACGCTCAACATGTACGGCAACATTGCACAACAGCGCGCGACGTTGCGAGTTGACGCGCAACATGACGCGCGGCTTGTTGCTTGTTTAAATAGCATCGTTATATTTTATTTATTTTGTAGGCATTTTCTAACCCACCAACACAAGTTTCGTAAAACAGTAGATGCGTTGACAGACAACGTTGTTCAAAAAAGTTTCGCGCTAACTTTCAACATGTTAAGCAACTTGTTGTGCAACATGTGCTCATCACACAAACATTTGTCCTGGGTGGGAATCGAACCCACGACCTCCGACATAGCAGTTAGGGTCACTAAGGGATGATTCTCATTAGAACGTGCTGTGCCCGAGGCGGGTCCCGGACGGGGCACGGTTTTAATCTGTTTCATATATTTTGTATGAATCAATTTATATTACACAGTGCATTATCCGTGTCCTGTCCGGGCCCGCTCGACGCACTTCAATACCACGTTTGTTGCACGGTCCCGCCCCGCTCCCTCCACGTCCCATCGTAATCAGAACATTTTTCGTGCTGCGTCCGAAAATAAATTGCGTAGCACGGACGGGCCCCGGCTCGTCCACGCCCCGGCCCTGGCACGGCCCGCTCTAATGAGAATCATCCCTAACTACTATGCTGACAGGCCAGTCAATTGGCCCTTTAATTTTAAGGTTCTAAGTCCGAACGCGATGACCGAACGTAGTCGCGGGCAAAGTGCTAGTATATATATTATATTTTGATGTAATTTACCATAACGTAGCTTCAGGGAAAATTTTAACTAATACCTTACCAATTTCTTTTAATTGCAGAAACGTGCAGTGGCATTGGCTGTAATGTTTCTAAAACATTTCAGCCTTTAACTCGTAGCTCTTCAATAGTATGTTACTTAAAAGAACAACTTAAAGAAAATCTAAACACAACATCGGATACTGTTCGCAAAGAGGCCAGAGTGATCCTCCGCGAGAGAGTTCTGCCTACAAGCACAAGTTCTACTACGACCAGTACTACCGGTGCTATTCTGGAGCCGCGTGAGTATTTATTTAATTAAGTACTGCTACATCACATACATTTCACATTCACAAATCGATCTTAAAATAAAATTTCTAATGCACATGACAATTAAAAGCGTACATAGCGCTCACTACAAACATTACACAAACTCAATGTCCAATTAGGGCAAGACCAAAAAACAAAGAAAATGTATAAACAAAATCGAACATATCAAATTACATTATAAAACTTACAAATTAAAATAAATTGAAGACATTGCAAAGAATTAAATGAATACAAATAAAATACTGTCCAATGAAAACATTATAAATAAATTCAATTAAAATCACATCCATAATAATCTGATAAAATAAAATAAATTGAAAAAATTCATAATTTAAATTCAAAATTAAAATAATTAAAAATAAATTTGAGAGTATTTAATATTAATTACATATTAGAGAGACGCGAGGAGGAGTGGCAGGCGGTCGCCTCCTTCTGCAAAGCAGTAATGCTAGCAAAGGAGGAGGTCGACCGCATAAGGCAACGGAGCTCACGCCCCAGCAGCCGCCGCGATTCCGATCTCGATTTCCGGCCAACGTAGGCGCGGGCTTGCGGACGGTGAGCAATAGTTAGCTTGCCATCCGGTTGTCTGGTAATAGCCCGGCCCAAGCCAGTCGTCGACGGCCCGCTCTATTCCCGCGCGCCTCAAGGAGTTGTCAGCAAATGAAGAGGTCCAACTGCAGGGCCGAAGCCTACTGGGGCCCCGGTCCGGTTTCTAAAAGGAAGGTCCGACCCTGGTATGAAGGCTAAGAAGGAAAGGGGTGGGTCATTTAGTCGGTAAGAGTCTGACATTGTTTCCCGCTCCGCCCAAGGGCGGGATTCGTCATTAGATGATTTTTTCCACCATAAAAAAAAAACTACATATTAGAGCCATTTCAATGAGTTATTCTCAGGAAGCAGGTACTGAAGAACGACCACGATCCTTCGACGGGCCATTTGATGACCAGTAGCCTAATTCTCGTAATGAAAACCGTAGCGATATAGTAGCGACTTTGACATTTTCGTATTCCCATCCATCAATCGAGTTTGAACGATACCGATTTTGAACTCGTTCGATCGAAGAGAGGTCGTTTAGAAGTCGTTCGATTGTCGTTCTATCGAATCCCCATCAAGGAACACGTGAATACCGATTTTGGATAGGACTACGATCGAATGACAATGGAACGACAGTGGAATTGGGATTGTTTGATTTTACGTGAATTAGGGCACTGAACTGAGCTGTTAAGAGCGGCCAACCCGAGGTACATTTACTTGTTTGGGTTTATTGAAATTGTCATGAGAAATAGGCACTATGATAAATGATAAATGATATTTGTTTTTGTAAATAGGTTTTTCACAACACTTTTACACGTCATTTTTGTTTTTTTTTGTCAGTTTAAACTAGATGAGTCCGGTGTTTCCTAGCTGACTACCCTGAGAAGAAACACCGAAACAAACTCAGGGGTCAAAGTCTCTTTTAAAGTCCATACAGTAATAGTCAAATCTTATGAGAACAATGCAGATTAGCGTCTGAGATGGTCTTTTGAGGAAAGAACCATACAGATTTGAGTGGACCTGTCCAGTCAGTGCAAGCATTTGTCAGTATTCGTATAGCTCAACTTAGGAAAACTAAGGAGCTCAACGATTTGACGATCAATGCCAAAGAAGGGACATTTGGGTAGGCCGCAGAAATACTCAAACTGCCAGACATGCGTCAAAATAATTGAACATACGGAGAAAAAAAAAAATATTCCACATAGTCCTCATATTCACAATAAAATACAGAAGTGTAGAAAATTGTAATATTTAACAAAGTAAATATTTTGGTCAAATATAAATTTAAAAAAAAATAATTAATAAATACATATTGTAAAATAAAAACAAATATGAAGGTCAAATTGTAAACAATATAAGTACAAAAGCACAATTGAAATATAAAAAATCAGAAGAGAACAATTGTAGAACATACTGGAGCAGGTCAATCCCAAGCCTTTTTGTCCTCAAGATAGTCTTTTACATTGTAAAAAGCCTTTAACAAAAGTTTCCGTTTTACAAATGATTTGAATTTATTAAGGCTTAGTTCCTGAATATGATTAGGAAGCTTATTATAATAATGTATACACTGACATTTGAATGATTCCCCTATTTTTTTGAGCCTGGTAGCAGGCGCCACAAATTTATGTTTATTCCTAGTATTAAAATCATGAATATCACTATATTTCTTAAACGTTTTTTTATTTTTATGGGCATACAAGATATTTTCGTAAATATACTGAGAAGGTACAGTCATTATATTAATCTCTTTAAATTTATCTTTAAGAGAGTGTCTGGGACTTAATTTATAAATAAAACGAATAGCTCTTTTCTGCAGAACGAAAATTATCTGAATATCAGCGGCATTTCCCCACAATAAAATACCGTACGACATGAGACTATGAAAATAACTAAAGTAAACTAAACGTGCTGTCTCTAAGTCAGTTAAGTTTCGTATTTTTCTTACAGCATATGCAGCAGAGCTGAGTTTTTTAGATAATTTGTCTATATGGGGGCCCCATTGAAGCTTAGCATCCAAAGTTATGCCCAAAAACACTGTAGTATCTTCAGGACTCAACTCTTTACCTTTTATTAACACACTAGTTTCTACTTGCTTAACATTAGGCATGGTAAACTTAATACATTTCGTTTTTTTTTCATTAAGTAGCAAGTTATTTACGTTGAACCAATGTACTATTTTTGAAACAGCGCTATTTATATCGTCAGTAACCGGCTGTTGGCGTTTAAGTTTAAATAAAAGTGATGTGTCATCAGCAAACAAAACTATATTTTGGTTATCTTTAATGAGGTAAGGCAAATCGTTAATATAAATAAGAAACAAAAAAGGACCGAGAATTGAGCCCTGAGGGACACCCATTTTTACTACAGACCCGGGAGATCTCTTTCCGTTCACATCAACTCTCTGAATCCTTTCACTAAGATACGACGTAAGAAGATCCAGGGAGGAGTTTCGGATCCCGTAGTGGCGTAGTTTATAAGTGTATCGCAACTAAAAAAAGTGAAAAAAAGAAAAAAACGTTTTACAAAAAAATATACAACCGCTTTTATGGTGTTATTACACATCTCTCTTCAAATATTTTAGATACACATATATCTCGTGGATATTATCTAGCCTTCTATACAAATCAAAATATAAATTTGTGTAAGAGTAATCCAGTGAAGACTTCAGAGAAATCAGGTAGTTTACGTGAATTTAGGCCCCTTCATAACGCACTCATATAACATAGAATAATAGAATTTATTGCTAAAACAAAATTATAATAAAACGAAATCACTTTTAACATACTTCACCTAATAACCACACTATGTGATCAAGAGTTGTTTTATCACATTGTTGGGGACTGAAACTTCTACAACACCCTACAATACTTATTGCAATCAGTTCTTACATAACGAACTCACAAACACACACAAACGTATTACTCACAAACTCACTCATACATCACACTAAAACTAATGTTTACCACACTGACACAATCCACTTGCACTTCTACAGCAATAAATTGATTTTATAAACGTACCTGTATAGCCGGATACTGATATAGATACCCCCTAAGATACAGCCTAGTTTAGGGGACAGGGTCGACCTAATTGTACTTTAGCCTAGCTTAAATAATTATTAACAACTTTATTTGTAATCAGTGCAATGTACCTAAATTCTTGTGGTAATAAATACATTATTATTATTACATTTATAATATATATATATATTAAACAATTTAAAAAGTAATGATCACAATATTTATCAAAAACTTTTAAGGGTTAAAAAAAAAAACGTTTTTCCTGGAACAAGTTTTGTGAAATATTCGTGTACATCACGGAGTTAACGGATGTCAATAGAGTTTTCAGGCCTTATATCCCTTTTTTCGTGTTGCCTTTCCATGAAACATCACATTGGATTGCTTTAGAAGCAACAAGCTTTTAAACCATGCTCGACGTAGACGATAGGCGAGTGGGAAAGGCCCGCCTTAAAGGGATAAAGCTCTATAAAAGGGTGTATAGTTCCATTCCTTCTCGCTGGGACGACTGACATTTAACATACCATATGTTAAAACGTTTAAATTTGTCATGTTGCAAAAAGATTAAGAAGAAAGGGAAAGAAAGAAAAAAGAGCGTTAGAGGGAGACCGAAGAAGAGATGGATGGATTGTGTGAGGAGTGATATAAAAGAAAAGAGAGTTAGTGGTAGTGTGACGGGTGACAGGTCAGAGTGGAAGAAAAAAACATGTTGCACCGACCCCAAGTAACATGGAACAAGGGTAGGATGACGATGATGTATTAAAAAGTTAGGCTACGTGCTTAAAATAATAACGCAAAGAAACCTAGTACAAGTGCATAAACTTAGGTAACCTAAACTTAGCCTTAGTGGGTAAATTTTCTCTTTAGCTGTCAGTACTTTAGGCACAAATTATATGGGTACAGGTGTCAATCTACGTACAAAGCGCGCTCAAGCAACGCACACATAGACACAGTTCACCGACGCGAAAACCGGGCTCGACGAGGATCATTACTACCGCGAGAGTGTCACGTTTCAGACGCGCGTCTGTGAAATTTTGCAACTACTACTATAATTTGTTGTGCATAATCCAGTTGACGACCCTAGCGCGCGCGACCGCCGTGCGTAGGTATGAAAAGTGAAGTACATACATGAGATTGACTTCTGTACCTTTTTATTTTGTGCTTTAGGTCACGTTCCGTCGAACACAGAACGTGCATAAAAATTAAAATGACATTTTGTAGAGTAAAAAGGAATGTAATATAACTTCAGGAAAGCAAAAAATATGATCGAATTATATTTCGTAAGTGAGTAATTAGGTACATTTTATACATTATTTTTACGTAAATCGATGATCAAACAAATATTAACTTATAACTATATGTTGTTGCTATTTGTAAGGAAAAATATCCACACCAATCTTGTTCTTAATTTTTTTTATTGGTTAAATAAAATAAATAAAAAAACTATATTTTGATGTCCCTATTCTATTAAAAATTATGATTTTTGTCTGTTTTGAAAACTTGAAATTTGGTATAAAGTAAACATTGGATTAGTTTTGCGATTTTCGATAGCGATTACGTAAAATTTTAACCCCGTTTTACTCCCTGATTGATTGGCCAAAGGGAGCGTCGGACTTCGTAAATAGGTATAAAGTACTTTTAAAATATAAGGTGCTTTTAAAATATATGCCACGCTCTCCAGGGCGTGTAGCACTATGTTTATAGATTACAATAGTAAAGATAAAATGTAGATAATTTGTGTTTTTTTTTCTCATACAAAAATTATTCACGTATAAATTTTAATTCTTTTTTTGCATAAAACTATCCTGTACACTTTATGAGCTGTTGCCGCTCCGCGCCGCAAAACACCGGCGCCATTCATTCTACTACATTCATTCATATCAGACGAATGCCGCCTGCGCGCTGGCCACTATCTCGTCACTGCGCAGCCCCCCCCCTCCCCCGCGCGCACTTCCCCGTTCGCCGCACGCGCTGGCCGACCACCCGCTTGCCAGTCGCCCCCCGACCGCCACGGGAAGTATTATCGCGCGCGTTTTTATTAAAAACATTTAGGCAACTGAAAAGTAAAACGGACACATTGAACAAAGTGAAAAGCCATGTACGTAAGCGTGTCTACATTTGTGTGAGGTGGACTTGTGCAACAGTTTTGTGGATAAGTCGGTAGGGAGTGTGTAAATACAGTGCAATTGGTGTAGGTAAATAACTTTTAAATACGCCAAGTTCCTGTAATTTATCGTTATTTGATATTACACTTTTGAATCCTAAGCGAACGCCGGCGTTTTGTTCTTTAAATGTGTGTGTAATTACAAAAGTCGAAAGGTTAGTCTAAGTACCTACCTATCGTTTACACTAACTTGAAATGGACTGTTTTGAAGTTTATTATGGTAACTGGTAACTACTGGTAAGTAATTGCACTTTAAAACACTTGTTTGCCTACGTATTATTGCGTACCTAGTGAATTAGGTAGGGACAAGCTAGTCAGCTGATTGCATTCGTAGAACGAATGGAAAGAGATAGCTAATGCAGCTGTTTCATTGACGAAGAGAAACATCGCGCGTAATTTGTGAACCACATTGTGCAGAAAAGAGTCAATATTTATTTAACTACTTTATTTTCTCAAACTGGATTAACTGTTCCGGGGTACGAAAGCTCTTCACTATTGTAATCTATAAACCCAATCCTATCACCCATTAAAGGGGTGGCATATATTTTAAAAGCACCTTATATATGCCACGCTTTTTATGAAGTCTAGTATTATGATTATAGATTACAATAGTAAAGATAAAATGTTGATAATTTGTGTTTTTTTTTTTATACAAAATATTATTCACGTAAAATTTTAATTCTTTTTTCGCATAAAACCATCCTCCGGTGTTTTGCGGCGTGGAGCGGTAACAGCTTATCGTAATAAGCTGTTGCCGCACCGCGCCGCAAAACACCGGCGCCATTCATACTACTATTGTCATTCATTTCAAACGAATGCCGCCTGCGCGCCGGTCACTCGGTCGTCACTGCGCAGTTTTAAGTGTGATGTGAAGTTTACCTCAGAATACAATAACTGGTAACTACTGGTAAGTAATTGCACTTTAAAACACTTGTTTGCCTACTTATTATTGCGTACCTAGTGAATTAGGTAGGGACAAGCTAGTCAGCTGATTTTAGTTTTCATTCGTAGAACGAATGGCAAGAGATAGCAGCTGTTTCATTGACGAAAGAGAAAATTGTGAACCACGTTGTGCAGAATAAAGTCAATATTTATTTAACTATTTTCTCAAACTGGATTAACTGTTCCGGGGTACGAAAGCTCTTCACTATTGTAATCTATAAACATAATACTATACTTCATAAAAAGCGTGGCATATATTTTAAAAGCACCTTATATGTCGAGCACGTTAGGGCGACATTAAACGCCAGCGACCTTGAGTGAATTAAAGAGGAGCTGACGATGGCGTCACTCCCTACGCATCAATATTATTCAAATAATTAGTCCATCGTTTATTAAACACAATTTAAATAAAAATCGTATATCAAACAATTGTTAGTTAAGTTATCTTTTAGAGTGTGAAAATTTCATAAAAATACACGTTTGTTTCTGATATTCGCTTTTTTATCTCTGTTCGATATAACTATATATATTAATATAATAAATCACACCAAGTTCGATGAAAAAAAATGTACTAAATATTCGAATATCAAATTATTAGGTAAAAAATCAGTAAGTTACGCAACAGTAACAGTTAGTAGTATTTTTTTCAAAACACAAACTAGCCGACCAGATGTGATGCTGGATTTAAAATCGTCAAAAATCGACGACCTGCCCCTTAACGTTTAAAAACTCACACTAGGCACTAAGCACTCTGAATAATTTTATTGTGGGCATAGGTTATTTCAAATATTAATAACTAGCGACCCGCCCCAGTTTCGCACGGTTACTAATATTGAATATATTATGCATGTATTATACACATAAACCTTTCTCTTGAATCACTCTATATATTAAAAAAACCGCATCTATATATTAAAAAAAACCGCATCGAAATCCGTTGCGCTACAGCAGGTTAAAAATACATAAAATTTACTTTTGTTATTAATATTTGTGAATTGACTTGCTTGTAAGGTAAATTACTAACAAAAACTAGTGTTATTATATGTTTAGTTACTAAGGTACGAAACATACGAAGTAATAAATCCCTAAAAACGTACAAAGGATTTCTGTGCGCGATTGTACACATGCGCCGATTGGCTCCAACACTTTCAATGAGCGATCTTAATTCATCACACGGCCTGTAACTTTGTTGTAGACTCGCGAATCTCACCCAGTGCCACTACACACGATAACAACATTCACAACCCATCATCAGCACCATCAGACTCACCTCGAACAGGTAACAACGATTTTTGTATGCGGCATAAGTTACTATTTTTTTTTATTTTGGCTTCGCACGGTTTGTTTATTTACTACTAGCGACCCGCCCCAGCTTCGCACGGGTACTGGTATTGAATATATTATGCATGTTTTATACACATAAATCTTCCTCTTAAATCAACCTATCTATTAAAAACGTACCAAAATTCGTTCCATACTTTTAAAGATTTAAGCACACATAGGGAACGGTAACTTTGTTTTATACAATGTAATGATGATAATATAGCCAGTGTCAAGTTTTAAAAGTATCACATTTTCAGCCAGTTTAAGTTACTTTGAATACCATTAGAACTTTTAATTAGGGTTGCCACCTTTTTTATACAGATAAAGTACATTGGTTATCGTAAATAATAAAAAAGTACATATTGTTACTATGTTTAAAAACTATTTTAAAGCTATCTTTTCTCTTTTCTCTCGGCTCAACTCTCCCACCCCTTCTTCTTATCTTATTTCTCACTTTCAATATCTTTGCTCTTCCCACGCTAAGAATCTGCGTTCCTCTAACAATCTGTTACTCATTTGTCCTTCTCATACTTCTAATTTTGTTCATTCTTCTTTTTATATACAGTCCATACTTCTTTGGAATGCGCTTCCTCTCGATATCAGGATGGCCACCAGTCGGTACCATTTAAGCTGCTGTTGCGGAATTATTTTCTCCACAAATAGCAGTCGTCTCAAAACCCCTTTCTTTTTCCTATACCTATATAGATAATATGTATATGTAGGTATATTATATATAAGGTGCTTTTAAAATATCTGCCAGGGTTTTAATCTGGGATACTATTGTGTATATAGATTACAATAGTGAAGAGATTTCGTACCCCGGAACCGTTAATCCAATTTGAAAAAATAAAGTAGTTAAATAAATATTGACTCTATTCTGCACAACGTGGTTCACAAAGTGTAGCTTCTTCAATGAACCAACTGCTATCTCTTTTTATCTGTTCTATGAATGAAAATAAAATCAGCTGACTAGCTTGTCACTATCTAATACACTAGGTACGCAATAATACGCAGGCAAAGAAGTGTTTTAAAAGTGTAATTACTTACCAGTTACTGTATTCTTCTAAAAAACCGACGCAAATAAGATGATAAACTTCCCATCACACGTTAAAACAGGCTTTGGACTGTCAAGTTAGTGTAAGAATCGTAATCAATTGGTACTTACTTAGATTAATATCAAATAACGATAAATTACAGTAACTTGGCGTGTTTAAAAGTTAATCATCTTATTTACAATAATTTCACCGTATTTTCACATTCCCTACCTAGGTACTTATCTACAAAACTGTTGTACAAGTTCCCCTTTGCGTTGCACACACATGTAAGCACGCTTACGTACATGTCATGGAGTTACACTCGCGGTAGCACAAAACCATTTCAAGATATTGTTGATTGGAATACCTACGACGTCTACGAGGCATTTTTAATAAGAGCGCGCGCGAAATTCCCGTCACTATCCGCTGATACTAACTTCCGAGCGGGCGGGGGCCGACTGGCGAGCGGGTGGTCGGCTCGGCTGGCGCGTGCGGCGAACGGGGTAGTGCGCGCGGGGGAGGGGGGGGGCGGCCGGGGCTGCGCAGTGACTACCGAATGGCCGGTGCGCAGGCGGCATGCGTTTGAAAAGAATGGCAACAGTTTATGAATGGCGCGGTGTTTTACGGCGCGGTACGGCAACAGCTTATCAAGTGTACGGTATGGTTTTATGCAATAAGTGAGCCAAAATTTATACGTGTAACATTTTTTGTATGAAAAAATAAAAAACAAATTATCAATATTTTATCTTCACTATTGTAATCTTTAAACTCAATATTATCTCTAATTAAAACCGTGGCAGATATTTTAAAAGCACCTTATATATATATATATGTCGGAGACGGCGTCGATTTGTTGACAACAAGACAAGGCACGCCATCTAGTGGCAACTAGAAGAACTAAACAAAGATGGCGCGCTGGACAGAGTCTGTGACGTATCCGCTTTGCTACGAGCTTGTGAAGGAGGGAACCCGCCCGGGAAGCGGACACACTCTCAGCCAGGCCGTCGCAGAGTCAAGACGTACTGAAACTACAGTGTACGGTACAGTGCACTGTACCGAAATGTATTGAGAAGTAAACCGATTCAACTCCTACCCGTTGTTATTCATTGCACGATACCCACATACGCCCACATGATAGATCTGATAGACCAGAGCTCGAACACCATCCTGGACACGAGCCGACATATATATAAATATTATATTTATGTTTATTTTATTCATAGGTATATATATTTTAACCCTAGATCTTATTAATATTTTTCTTTATGCACCTGTCATGTTTTCTCTTCATCACCCTTGGTTGACTGGTAGAGAATGCCTAAGGCATTAAGTCCGCCTGTGTACCTTTGTGTTGCATGAAGTTCTAATAAATAAATAAAAACATCGTTTTTCAATACACTTGTTCAGAAAGTGGCTCTTATTGCACTACACTTTAGTAAGTATAAAATAGCATCTGGTACTAAACTGTGACATTTTGATTACCATTACGCACTAGTGTAGCCTGTAAATCTTTTTGTTCACACTCTTTATTCGCAAAAAAATTTTGAATCCAAAATATTGTACATTAGGTTATAGGTTTAGTGTTTTCGTTCAATTCTTACATGTTTATTTTATTGATTTGCGGCCATTTTAATGTTTAAAAATGAATGCTGGATATAGTCATCATCACCCTATGTCAATACTGTCCTTCTGTGTTAAATTTAATCATTTTGGATCCTATCTTTATGAGAAACTCGTTATAATCTGTTTGTCCATTTTTAAGACGTCCCCGTTTTCGCTGAAAAATAAACACTGGCGAAACTAATTTAAAATATTAGCTATATACATCTAATGATATTTTACACCCTTGGTCAGAGCGGAAGATAGTGTAAGACTTTTACTGACTAAAAACTCACCACGTTCCTTCTTTGCCTCAGTTCCAAGGCCCTGGTGTTACACTTTCCCATTTACTCATAGCTCCAGGAGGCTTTGACCCTACTATACTGGGTCTCTACAGTTTGCTTACAACTCCATAAGGCACGCGGGAATAGTACGCGCCGTCGACGTCTTGGGCTTGGTCCGAACGATTACTAAACGGTCGGATAGCGACCAATTGCCCGTCGTCCGTAATCCCGCGCCTTTGGTGGCCGGAAGTTGGCATTTCAATCCCTGCGGCGGCTGTGGCGTAATGACCGTTGCTTCACGCGTACTGCCTCCTTCTTTGCTAGCATTATTGCTTCGCTGAAGGAGGTGTTCCGGTATAACCCTGAAATACTATCTTAAAAAATATGACTCATATCTCTCGGAACGCAATTCTAGGTAATTACGAAAACACTCATCCAGATTCAGGTTAATTCTTTGATTTGAACCGTATAAACCCCACGCACACGCCAACCTCACACAACTGCATATATGATACAATCTCTTCCGGAAACAACCAGATCTGCGGGACTTGGTAGTCCGGCTCGATCCAAGTTGCCTTGAACCTAGCCTAACCTATGGCCCTACAAACGTTAACAAAGACATGGTAAATTCGGGAGGTTCTGCACTTGATTCGTGCAGCACAAACGCTCGGGTGTCGGAAGACACGATGGAGCACTCGGTGGAAGTGTTAGGTGAGCCACTTGGGCGGAGCACCACTGTATCTTCGAGGTTGACATAGCGGTTCTCAGCGGCAGTGACGTCTCACACTGGAGCGTGGTCATGATCTGGAATGACGAGGATTGGCAGGCGTTCCAGCTCTTTTGCGAAGCAGTAATGCTAAGGAAGGAGACGGATTTCTAACCGCCGGCGCCGTAGACGTGGGATTTCGGACGATGACTAATATAGGAAGTTCGCTGTTCGGCCATCGGAATAGATGTAGTTTAAATCAGTATAAGTCGAACACACGCTCGCGCTCCACCCATACCCCCGGCCATGCCACGACCCCGACTTACGAGTATTAGGCCGCAGGTTCAAACCCAGCCGGGCGCCTTACTTTGTGCAATTTATTTCATCACTTCCTGTCTCCTCCTGTGTTTAATGTTTGATGCATGCCGAGGCAGCCTTTAATTAAGGCTACACTATGAAATGTAATCAATGTTGAATCTTTAGCTTGTATAATGGTGTATGCTTTGTTGGTTGTCCTGAAATAAATCAATAAAATCACCACTGCTCTCAAAACGGTGTAGGAAACATCGTGAGGAAACCGGCATGTCCTAGAACCAAAAATTCGAAAACATGAGATATAGGTTTTTTTTTTTATAGGTACTCGTAAATCAATCCGCATTGGGCCCGCGTGTTGGATTATGGCCCATTCCCGCTCCTAAAGATAAGGCCTTTGTCTCAGCAGTGGGAACATTAAAAAAGAGAGAAATGTATACCGAATTTTGTCAAAGTTTGATGGTTAGATTATGTAGAACAAATTTTCGCACACCTAATTCAGCTCATCGGTTTCCATACATTTTTTATGGCCACTAGACTTGTAGAGCTACATTAGATGCACTATCTAGGCTTGGTTCACTTGTGTGTCGGTCTAATGTAGTCCCTGCTTTACATTGCAGCGACAGATGAAAATGAGCAAAGAAATGAAACTCCTGGTTCCTCATCGAATCTGGCCGTGATTGCCGGCTCGGCGGCGTGCCTCGTCATCATCTGCGTGGCTATTGCCGTCATCGTCATCATGAGGCTTCGCAAGCGGAAAGACTCGCAGGTACTCACGGCACAGGTGGTTATTTATTTTTGCCATTTTAAACGTCTAAACAACTTGGTCTATAAATGTAGCGCCATTTATCACACATAAAAACTTTCCATAGTTAGTATTTCCTTGAGTTACTTCTAGCGCTCTGGATGCAGCGGGTAGTCAAGCTTTTATTGACTAAACCTGAATAAAAGCCTAACCTTCTGTTAATTGCTATTTGTATTTTAGTTTTATGGCATTGTTATATTATTATGACGGAAAATGCTTTACGCGCTAATTGCAATCAGAAAACTTGGTCTCGAAACTACACTCCCTGTAATCACTGATAGACAAGGACAGAGATACGAACCGGCGCTGTTATGCGAGCGAAACAGCGTTAGCCGAAGAATGTATTTGATCGTTACGACCCACGTGAAATCGTGATAATTGTCACAATTTCAGCGGTTCACGCTCTAGAGGCGAGTCACCATTTTCCGCTGTTTTGATTTAATCTAAAGCCTTTGGTGACTCTTTCGAAAAATCCAAGCAGTTCTGGGAGCCATTCTGGAATTCATTTCTTTATTTACACCCATTTGACCTGTTTGCCTTTTTAGGGAGGACCGCGCAACCCCAACTACGAGAGTCTAGCAGAACCGAGTGAAACATCTATTCCCGCCTACCCACCTCAATGGGATAATAACTATGCGGTGCCCGTAGACCGGCGGACAGACGACACGACATATAGTGAGCCCTGCCCGCCAACCGACCTCTACGCCACGCCCACGCCCAAGCACCTGAGGAACAACAAACAGATACCAGTCGAGCCAACATACGCAGTCCTAGCAGTACAGCAACAGCAAGGTAAGAAGAACGTCTTCACAGAATCAGACGATCCCAACTATTCAGAAGTGTATGCTAACAGACGAGAAGATTGTTACGCCAAGGTGTTGCCGAAGAATGTGAGGAACCAGATGGATCAAGAGAACCCGTATGCGTACGTGACAAACGAACCTCCGTACGCGAACACTGTGGATCCGGAGCCCATGTACTGCGAACCCGGCAAGGCTCAGGGCTCGCAGTACGCCAACTTAAATAACTCGTATTACGCGAATAGTAACGCACAAGAGTATGTCGAGCCGACTTATTGTGAACCTCAGAAACGGAGGAAGTAGGCATATCCACAAATCGCTAAGTTGCATGTTCGTTTTCCCCGATCACTACACGATATCAAAGGCACTCATTTGTGCGTAGTTTCTTTTAAGGTGGGCAAAAATCATCTATAACCTCTCCCGCCGATGGGAGGAGCGGGTGATAGTGTCAGCCTTTTACTGACTAAAAACCGACCCCGTTCCTTCTTTGCCTTAGTTCTAGGGTCTTGGTGTCACACTTTCACATTTACCCATGGCCCCACTCATTGCTCGCCGTTCGCAAGTTCGAAAATCGGGATGGGAGTCTCGGCGGCGGGGGTGTGAGCGCGGTTGTTTTTGCCAGATGCGGTCGGCCTCCTCCTTTGCTAAACTGCTTCGTAGAAGAAGCCGTGCGACTGTCGTACACTTCTCACTGCGGACCGTATATTACGATACGGCACCGAGGTACGGCGCTAGAGATAGCCGCCGCCGATCTCCCCCACAACGCCACGATCATACCCAAGCGGGGCACACCTCTCTATCGTGTCCTCCAGTCGTTCCACACAGTGACGACACCAGTAGCCTAATTCTCGTAATCAAAACCGTAACGATATCGTAGCGACTTTGACATTTTCGTATTCACATCCATTAATCGAATTTGAACGACAACGATTTTAAACTCGTTCGAGAGTCGTTGAAGCGTATTCAGTTAGGTATTTCAATCGTCTTTCAATCGTTGTTGGATAGGACGTCAACGGCTAAACGTCAAATATTGTGGTTCAAATATCGTGAATACCGATTTTGGATAGGACTACGATTGAACGACAATGGAACGACAATGGAATTGGGATTGTTTAATTTTACGTGAATTAGGGCACTGGTGGTTGTAGCTTCCTTACGAATCGCGGTCAGGCTTCTCCCGAGTAGGTTAGCCAGATGTCCGGCTTTAGCCGGACATGTTTGCTTATTGCGGTCGCGTTCGGCCAAATATGTACGTGTTCAGCCTGTCCGGCTTTTGTCAGGCTTTTTGTCAGAGTGGCGATTCGTACGACGATGGGTGGACGAGCGCCCGGCCCGAGCGGACAAGGGCTAGCGGAGAGCAAACTGTCTTTCGGCCCGCGCATTGCACACTTCATCTTCGACCTCATCCTCACTTTACATCACGTATAAATTCTTTTTACAACAGCCCAGCTGTAAAAACATTATGTTTGGCAATAAAAAAAACATGTCCGGTTTTTAGGGCAAAATGTCCGGCCTTATATAGTGCGCAGTCCGGCCTTTGCATTTTATGGCCTGGCAACCCTACTGCCGAGCTTACCGTGTCCGTTGAGAACCTGCGTCATGCGTGGTCGTGTTTTAGCTACTCGTATAGTCTAGTTATGGTAGTATATTTAAATAGCTTTACTCCTTGTAAGTCCTAAATTGTTCTATATATAAATATTGAAAACTTATTTAGTATTTTATTGTATTTCGGGCTGGTGTCCATGTCTCGAACAAACGACTGAAGCGCGTATTTTGCTTAAAAAAGCTTTTATATTTTAGTTAGGTAACTATTTATGGTAAAAGAGATTGCCCAAACTTGTACGTAGCTCCGTACCAAATTGTGTAAAAAACCAAATAAATAAAAAAAAAATTCGTAAACGACAATATTATTTTTTGCAGAAATAAGAATTGTTATCCATTTTTATATTTTTTTAATATGGTTAATAAAATCTGTTCTTTATACACATTAATGAAACATTATTTTTGGTATTAATATACATGTGACACAATACTGTGTGACACAATTTATCATAATGTGTCAAAAGCGATGGTGACAAGTATGGGCATTCTCTTTTCTTTCAAGTATATTGGCACATTGAATGAGATTTTGCACGAAGTTTCCATTTTTCTTCCTCCTCTTATAATTTGAATTTCCATAAACCCCTTCTTAATGCTCGCCTATGTCATAATAGGAAGCCTTGTGCAAATTTTCATGCAGCTGTGCATTAGTATGTAAATGCGTCAGTTTTACCTTTTGTATATACCTATACCTACTCGTAGATAAGTCACTCAATATATTATAGTATTTACTTCTAAGTATTAAGTAGATATTATTTCATTATTGTACAAGCATGCCTACAGTAACAGTCTATTCATGTTGAGAAAATAGTATCTCTTTAGCTAAGTTTTATAAGATTATTATTTGGATTTTTGTGATATTTTTTATGTATATATGAATATAGTAATTGATAACTATTTTGTGTGTACAATTTTTTCTATTACGCACGTTGTCTACATCTCCATGTTTCAAACTCTCTTTTCGCAGGTTTGCTGAAAGTGATTTATTTAGAATTAAGCATCTGTTTTTTTACATATTTTACTGTGTCCTTCATCTTATCTTCTATTATGTGTGTACATAATAATATATAGTTAAATTAAATTATCTTAAAGTTTAATTTTGGAATTTTTTGTATTATTTTTACGAATAAGCAGTATTTTTTAATATTATCAAATTGAGCATTTGTATAGTCTGAAGAGCTTGACACAACTGGTCTTGATCTGATTAGTCATGGGGCGTGGCTATAATATGAGTGACAATGATGAGTCACTATTTTCTTCTCCCTATTTCACTATCATAGTCAATACTGAATACCCTATGTATTCAGTATTAAGAATATTATTTATAAAAACAATGCATTTAAAGTAAAAACTGTGTCAAATTGCCTTAAATTTATATTTTAATCAACTTATCTTATTTTTATAAATGTTTGTAATTACCCAAAATAAATAAAAACTATATTCGTCAAAAATTTCGTTGGGTTCATTGATTTTTTTTTCCACAAACGTCATTTTAGCACTAGAGTCCCAAACTAAGCGGAGCTTGTGCTATGAGTACTAGATATTTATATATTTGTAAATAAATACAACATTGTTGTTCAAAAAACCATTATACTTAAATAAAATCTAAAAGGTGGTCATCGATTCGACATTGGAAAAAAAATTCGCGATTTTCAGCAAAACGGTATTTTTTATCATAAAATAGCCTAGACCAATTGTGTTTTTTAGGGTTCTGTAATGGAATTGTACATGTTAAGTCCTGTAAAATGATACGAAATTCGGCTTATCTATCAAATTTTTATTTTTTAACACGTTATTTTTTTATGCGCGTCTCGTGGCGTGTTTCATATACCCCGTGAAATTTAAATGGCTGTTTTCCCGCGGTACAATGACTTGCCATAAGGAGTACTTTTGAAGAATACAGTAAAAATTTTTAAATTTATAAATAATTATTGAAAATATTCATCAACTCAAGAAAGCGAAAACAATAGTAACATTAGACGTAATTTGTAGGTACTACTAGAGTCGCATGAGCAGCCCTCCGTCAAAAGAAACCGATTCATTACATATTTAAACCAAAATAAGCTCTCGCACGTTGTTATACGTCATAATTAGCTTGCACTCTACAAGTCCATTTTTTGTTTTTAATATTTTATTTTTTTATCAAACGTTTGTATTACCAAGACACAACCATTTCGCTCAGGGAAAATAACCATTAAAATTTCACGGTGTATATTTTTATACTATTGATTTTACCGTTCGCTACCCCAAACTTAGCTGACGCTCAAGCGGCTTCAGCGAAGGGGTAATTTATGAACACTACAGTTTTTATACATTTTATATGGACACGCCGCATACGGTTGCCGCCGATGACTACCTGTTAATCGCCGATTCTTCTTGTGAGCTGTGCCCGGCACTAAATACGGAATCAAAACGTCACTCGCTTTTGAAACTGGTGTCTTTAACACAGGTTACTATGTAACCTAGCTAAGATGCCAGTTGTGATTGTATATTGTGTCGATACCAATTTTTTTTAATGTTTAGGTACATTAGTAAATTGAGATACTTTTGTAAATTTACTACTGGATTTTTCTGTGACAATAAAACATTATTAGCATTATTTAAACACTCTTTGTTTACATAGGACTTACGGAAAAAGAAATGCACTTTTACGTATACCATGCCGGTTTCCCCACGATGTTTTCCTTCACCGTTTTGAAAGCAGTGGTGATGAAATAAATTGCACAAAGTAATGCGCCTGACTGGGTTTGAACCCACGACTTCGTAGGTCGAGGACGTTACCACTTAGCCACCTCTGCTCTTGTATTGATTGTACCCATAACCAATCTCAAAGCCACGAAAAAGGTTCCATAAAGAATCAAACACAGGAATATCACTCATAACAGGGCTTTTATTAAACTTATTATATAATTATTATTATTACGTCATTTTGTCTTCGTCTTAAAACGTAATTATTAAAAAAAAAAACTAACAATAATTTTAAGTAACTTTTTAAAATTAATATCACAAATAAATATTTACATGATGTAATATAGAGGTTTTAAATATATAAATGTGTGGGACAAGCGATTGAGTACCGAAATCGATAATATTTATATATTAAAAAAATCTAAGGTAGGTGCTAAAGATTGTTTTAAAAATATTAATAATATGTTCCTTGACAAGTTGAAAAAGGAGCTTCACGACCTACAGATAATATTTTGGAGTCAGAGCTACCCATTAGAGTAAATTTTGTACCCATTGTAGTACTTCTAAAATAAATTGGGCGCTGTCCTTTATATCTGTATTTTTATTTTTTTTAAATGTACAAACATACAAGTAGGACGCGCAACTTTAAACTAGATTATCATAATCTGACATGATATAAAAATATTTAATAAATTAAGAGCAACTGGAATGTTGCTTGAATATATGTACCTATATAATACTTCGTTTTCTTTTTATAACAACTTCTAAAGCTATCATTGCGAAGAACATAACAATAAAATATAAAAATACGAAAAATGTTATTATAAAGACCATTAATTTTGATTAGCTTAAAAAATAATATAACGTTATATTGATGGAAAAAAAATTGAATTATAATATTATTGATGTTTGCTTACTTCGGTGAGTAAAGCCTACTGCCCACGGACGCGAAGCTTCATAGACGCGTATTCGTCATTATACGCCTGGTGTACGCCTGCGTGAAGCGACCATACACAACTAAAACTGTGTCGATTAAGCGGCAGCGTCATGCCGTCGGTGTCGTATCGTTACACCAAGCGTAGTTATAGTGACGAATACGCGTCTTGGAAGCTACGCGTTAGTAAACAGTACTTAATAATAATAATACATAGAACTCTAAACATGATTTTCAGTATTAAACGTAGGACGTTACCTATTAATCTTTATCAAAATTACATTCATATTTTCTTAAATAATTCATCATAGTTATATTTAATAAAAAAACTTTTTTTACTGTAACTGTCTGTAAAAATAAAATTATATTTTAGATATTGATGTCGTTTCGATACTTGTGAAAATGAAATGAGCTAAAAATTTCAGCAAATATAAATATAATAAATAAGAATTTATAAAATAAACTTACGCTAGAATTTGTTCTAAAACAATACTGTATATTATATCACACTACATATTTGTACAAAGGCCACTTTAGCCTGTATTTTTTTAAACAAAGGGTTACTTTGATGATAGGTATGGTTTTTTCGTTAGTAGGGCCATGAATATAAAGATATTGACGGGATACTTAAGTGGCGATGGGTAGAATACATTGCACGCAGAACGGATGGCCGTTAGGACCGAAAGGTTCTGGAGTGGCGACCGAGCACTAAAAGATGCAGCGTCGGAAGGCCTCCTACAATGTCCCTACCTAGTCAGGGTTGCTGGAATCCGATGGATGCAAGATGCACCGGTCCAGCTTAGGTTTTCTGAATGTCTTTGTATTTCTAAGATAAGTACATATTTTAAAACTTGTGAAATGTAATGAGCTAAAACCACTGAATAAGAAAAGAGGTTGTGGTAAAAAAAAATCGGCCGGCTGTTAGTCATCTTCGTTTTTCTTTAAAGTTCTATTTCATCCTCAAAACTTGTTTTATACAATTTACACCATCACATTTTGCATTTCCAGTTTGTCTTTTCAACTGAACACTTTCATTCCTACATCAATTTTCAGTCCAAGCAATTTTTCCATAACATGACAATTATACAAAGGTACATGACATTTAAACCATACGGCCTACTGTCCGCACGCAGCTTCCTAGACGCGTATTCGTTATTATAAGCTTGGAGTACACCCGAGTGAAGCTTATGGGTGACTTGTAATTAGTGATTGATACGCTAACGATAGTCACGACAGTAAACCTTTTTACAATGGGACCAAACCTGAAATCGCGAAAAAAAACCAGTGCACCCCACCATCAACGATGGCATCACTGCTTACCTTCAGGTGGGATGGCAGTCAAGCATTAGTTTATTTACACTAATATAATAAAGAGGTAAAGTTTTTTTTTTTGTTTGTAAGAGGTCTCTGGAACTACTTACTGGTCCGATTAGAAAAATTTTAGCAACAATAGAAAGCTGCTTTACTCCTGAGTGACATCAGGCTATATTTTATGTATGCGGGCGAAGCGGTTGACAAAAGCTAGCATCGAATAAAAAAAAACTGCTGGTCGATATACAGGCTGTTAGTGTAAACACCGTTATCCTTAAAACCAGTGATTTGGTTTCACTTATAGAACGTAAATTCAATGAAATTTTTCCTCGACGCAAAGGCGAATACGACGACTACGGAGCGCGGGAACACTTCGAGTTCAAACAGGCCGCCGCGCCGCGCGCGCGTTGGTGAGCGAAGCCGCCGACACGACACCCCTTGGCCCCTCAGTCTGTCGGCCACCTCGCTATCGATCGCACGTCACGTTACGGTTGCTCGCAGCGCAGCGCCCGCGCCCGCGTCGCCCGCGCCCGCGTCGCCCGCGCACGCAATTGTGTACCTAGGTTATTGTGTCGTACACAAACGTACAAGTACAGTGGACCGAAATGATTCGGGTTTACGCCGCGTCAGGTGATAACATAAACGAGGCTCGAAGAATGTACACAAAGTTATTCCCTGGACAACCTGTGCCAAACCGAGAAACGATGTTAGCGGCTACTCAAAGTGTGTGTGGGAACCAGCAGCTGCCAGTTGACCTTTAGGAACGCATACTGAATTTCTTCACGGAGAACCCAGAGGAAAATACGAGGTAATGATGTGGTTACTTAAAACTTATGTTGAAAACTTGTTGTTAGGTCAACGTCCTTGCAGTGTTTACGTAACTCGAGTTAAAACTTATGTACAATCCGTTCCAAATGAGAATAGGATCGATGGCAATGTTGTGACGTCACATCGAACTGTCAAAACGAAGAAATTAGGTAGAGTGAACAAAAAAAGATGTTTAAAAAAATAATTTACGTACGAATCGTGAATGAAAAAAGTTTAATCAGAATACAGTTTTTCAATTTTGTTTATCTCTGTTTCACTGTGTGATGTGTCTGAGTAGTGGTAAATAGAAGAAAAAGGCGAATTGTTTCTAACAATGAAAATAAGAAAGAAAATAGTTTTTCTTGTAAACTATTTATGACTTAAAACAATATATTTGGCAAATTTATATTAAACGTTTTTACTTCAACTAGAATTAACTAAAATTTAGTAATAAAAAGCAAAAACAAAAAGTTTTTATTGATACGCAGATATTTATGTTCGCATAACTGGTCAAAATGTAGGTACTTGCTGATTGTTTTCGCGATTTCAGGTTTAGTTCCATAGTAAAAGTTGTTTGTTATCATAACTACAGTCAAGTGTATCGGTCACTAATTACCAGTCACTCTATATACAAAACTATGACACTGTCACGAAGCAGCTACGATCGACCTAAGCCCGAAGGTAAGCGTCCATGGACAGTAACCTAAGTATTTTGACATTATCAGACACGAGATCCTGGTCAATCTACAAGGATCAGCAATGAGGATGGGCAGGAAAAGTCACACCACCACTGGGTGCCACTTTGCCGTCAAGTCTTTAAAAACGTATATGTCGTAGGCAGATTAAAGAAATTGCACTTTATGATATGGCCAACTAAAATTGACCAGGTGGTTTAAACGTTAACATTTGGTGTCAATCCTCGTCTTTCCGTATGTATGTATGATGTAGGATTTCTATTGTAATAAAAAATCTTTATACTTGTCCAGTTTTACTTGGCCATCATATCATGAAGTGGTCAATGTCTATGATCTGGCCACGACATTGACATTTGTCTAACTAATGGCATTGCCTTTTGACATGGTGACTGAACTGATACCTCACTGCTGCCACCTAGAGAACCTCACTTTAGAAAATTTTCATTCATAAGAATTTCATAACCGAGGAAATATTTGCAATGGTTTTGATTAAAAATCTAATAATACTTGTCTAGAATACTCTCTCTTCTTCTAATGCCATTCAAACACGCAATGGCACATCATCAGATAGACCGAGGCGACTATAAGATGCCCTATCATGATGGGGAAGCCGATCTTGAAGAACTGTACGAAGGTGAACTTGTAGCCATGCTGTTCTGCCACTCCCGCGCATACCACGTTAGCGCTTGCTCCGATTAGCGTGCCGTTACCTGAAATAAAAAAATTGGATTCATTTATTTAATTCTTTATTGTACACAAAAAACTTAACATAGAATGATTTGACAATTTTTTGACTGGCCTGTTGGTCTAGTGGTTAGTGACCCTGACTGCTATACCGGAGGTCGTGGGTTCGATTCCCACCCAGAACAAATGTTTGCGTGATGAGCACGATCATTTGTTCTGTGTCTGGGTGTAATTTATCTATAATATGTATGTATATGTGTGTGCATGTAGGAATATATAAGTATGTTTATCAGTGGTCTAGTACCCATAACACAAGCTCTGCTTAGCTTGGAACTAGACGACGTGGTGTGATAGTTGTAGAATATATTATTATACTAGCTTTTGCCCGCAGCTTCGCCCGCGTACATAAAATATAGCCTATGTCACTCAGGAGTAAAGCAGCTTTCTATTGTTGCTTAAATTTTTCCAATCGGACCAGTAGTTCCAGAGATTACCCCCTACAAACAAAAAAACAAAAAAACAAACTTTACCTCTTTATTATATTAGTGTAGATTATATTATTAATAATAAGTAATTCATGTACAAAGGCGACCTTAACTCAACAATGAGTTTTCTCCCAGCGAACCTTTAAGTGACAGATTCATTTCAGACGTTTCAATAAAATTTAACTCTTATTTACCTTTTTACGATTAACTTTTGTGTCATAATTTCTTTTTAATTCATAGAGGTATTTAACTAAAATATTTTTATAGTCTTATGTATGTATTTGATCAGATAAATTCAGTATATAGCCTGGTGATAGATGGATGGACAGACAGCGAAGTCTTAGTAATAGAGCCCCGTTTTACTCATTGGGTACGGAACCCTAACAATGGGCCCTCAAACCCGAAGCAAACAAAAAAGAAAGTCACTTTAAACTCCATTCCTTAGTGAATGAATAGATCAGCTGATAAAGGCCACGAGAGTCCTCTCAGTGCATCAAGCATTAGATCTGTCGCTTTAGCGGTCCTTGACAGGCCTTTGGGTTCATTAGGTATATCTAAAGTTCTTCGTTAACTAACCTCCTAGACAAGCTCCGAAGGACAGCGCCCAGATAAGCGGCGCCATGGGCAAGCCGAGGGCGGGGTTGTTGCCCAGCGACGTCACTATGCGCACCATCATCGTCGTCAGCGGGATGTTGTCCACGAACGCTGATGTTACTCCTGATACCTGGCCAGTTTAACAAAAATTACGCTAGGAAAATAGTTTTTTTTTTTTTATTAGCGCTAAACAGTGCTTGACTGCGATCCCACCTGATGATAAGCAGTGATGCAATCGTTGATGGTAATGCGCACTAGTTTATTAAGAGCCTATTCACTCTAGCCTTGAAGACACCTAAATTATAATCGGACGGAAAGACTGCAGCCGGCAAACTGTTCCAGTCCCACAATGTACGCGGTATAAACGACGAGGCAAAACGCTTAGTCCGGGCCGCAGGTGTCTCAACAACGTAAGGGTGGATATTTGCCGTACGCCGGGATGTCTGATGGTAAAATTGGAATTATTCGAATAACCGGCGTACTATGGCGAATATCTACCCTTGAAGTGGCTAAGACTTTGTAAGGTAGGTGCCACGAACGGAGCACAACTAATGCCTCTGCTTGCTATGCTCTTGTGAAGCATATGCCTCGTCACGAATATAAAATTACACACTTTGCGAGAAAAAAACATACCAATTTCGAATATTACCAGTCTTTGTTTTGATCGAAGCTAAAGCTAAAGTAATCAATATATTGGAATAATGCAATCGATATAAAATAGTACATTTTGATACAAGTGCAGAAACTTTGTCTTGCGATCGAGGTGGCATTTGCCCGAGCCGCAAGCGAGGGTGCTATGGAACCCAATGTTGCACAGACTTTCGCACGTGTATCATGCGATGTTTTTCAATACACTTACGTAAAAATAAATAAACGGGGGCTGACCAGCGACTAGAGGGGACTGCGCAACGCCTTGTCAGGTACGACACATATACACGTAATTTAAAGTGGCAGGAACAAGTTGGTGTACTTTTCAGCACTAGTGCGAAAAGTAAAAAAAAGTAGTAAATCACGAGCTTAAGTGCGGTAGGGGCAAGAGCTGGTTTTCAAGTAAGTGTATTGAAAAAAAATTGCGTGTAACGGAAAATTAAAAGTCTGTCCTATTTCTGATACGTACCCATAACATGAGCAGAATAGCTACTGCCAATCTTGCACTTTCATCTACTTTTAGGATGATAGCTTCCGTGAGCCCTCCGATGTATTCGATCAAGCCCAGTTTGGAAAGAGCCTGAAAACGGAAGAACAAAAAAGTTACATAATGATTTCATCTAGTCCCAACGACGTGACCTAATTTTTTAACTTATTTGAAAAACTTACAGCTAATACATATTAGAGTTGAATTTAGATAAGTCTGCGCGCGGCGAAAAAAGGAAACTAATCATTTGCCGTCATCTTGACATTTATGTCAGGTGTCAAGAGAATGTTTTGTCTTCCGTGTTTTTAATCGTTTCCAAAGTAAATAATCGTCATCATTATACTAAAAATGGTTAAAAGTGCTGGTAAAGATATTATCTTGAAATTCAAACGTGCTTGTTAAGAGGGATGAGAATATATCGGGCCTACAATACGATTTTCCAAAAGTGGACCATTTGTCAAATATTTTTTTCGGGTGACCAGAACAATAAATCTCCCTAAATATTCGTACCCGAGTGGTGCCTGGCAGAGTTGGTTGAAAATGGACTGCTACTATGTATTTGAATCTTAACAAGTGATTATTATAACGAGCTATTAAAGAGTTTGTTGAAAATGGACTGCTACTGTGTATTTTAATCTTAATGAAGTGACTATTATAACAAGCTATTATATATTATATAAAGTACATATTTTCTAAGTTCTCATGACTTTTTTACAATAATTAATTAAACAACCTATAATTCAATCTATTTGTTTACTTTCATTAAAATAGTAATTATATAGATTTGGATCTATATCAATATATATTATATAAAGATCAATGCAACTATACGTTGTAATTTTATAACTTAAGAACGTGCCCACCTATCCAAACCAAATGCTTAAGCTTTGTTCGGACTATTTAGTAGATGGTTTACGTGAAGTTTGTACAAAATCGGTCAAGGGGTTCTTCATTTATCACATTTTTCTGATACCGGAAGTGAAGCCGCGGGTAAAAGCTACTAATATATAAAAGCGAAATACCACTCACTGATTAATTACTATATCTCTGAAACTATAACAACTAGAAACTTAAAATTCGGCAGGTAGGTTTCTTACAGGGTGTAGACGTCCGCTATGAGCAGATTTTACGAAACTCCACCCCTATGGCGGTTAACAGACTTTCACGCAGGCGAAGCCGCTGGCAGAAGCTGGTACACCAATTACAGAAAAAAGGCTGCGTGCGGCTAAAATTTGTTTTAATTTTTTGACAAAATTGGTCGTTTATGTCAGGTGTCTGGAGAAAGTGTCGCGTCTTGTGTTTTTTAATTGTTTCAAAAGAATATATTCGTCATAATTATGCCGAAAGTTATTAAAAGTACTGGGAGAGAGATGGTCTTGAACGTTAAACATGCCTGTGAAGAACGAAATAACGAGCCTTTGGTACCATTTTCGAAAGTTAGAGCCCGTGTTGCTTACTTGACAGGTAATTTTTAGAATGACCATCACAATAAAATTTGATTTCAAAATGTATTTCTTGTGCTTTGTATTTTTTTATTATATGAGGGAAAGTAGATTAATTAAACTGGCAACATTAAGCACGCCCCCAGCCACGCGCAGACTTAACGTAATCCAACTCTAGTTATTACACATCTTACTTATTCTAATGAAAATTTTGGCCAGTAACAAGTTTTCATCTACACTAATATAATAAAGAGGTTAAGTTTGTTTTTTTGTTTGTAGGGGGTAGTTTCTGGAACTACTGGTCCGATTGGAAAAAAATTAGCAACAATAGAAAGCTGCTTTACTCCTGAGTGACATAGGCTATATTTTATGTACGCGGGCGAAGCCGCTGACAAAAGCTAGTTAACAATATAAACGAATGACTACATTCCAAATAACTATCGACTTCTAGCGATAAACTAACACGTTCATAGAATCTATGTGTCAAAATACTGAAAACTTTACAAAACTCCGCTGCAGCGCTTCGCTTCAGCATTATGTCGTCTAACTAAACTTTAAACTCTATGAACGTGCTTGTGTATTGCTAGGACATAAGTCGATGGTTCTAACCCATGACAATAAATTATTATAGACTAACGTGCATACTAGCTTCAATTTTGACATTTCAAAAGTGCCTGTAAATGGTCTATTTGAATTAAATGAGTTTGAGTTTGAGTTTGAGTAACTTTTGCCCGCGGCTTCGCCCGCGTGGTATTGGGGTTTCGGGATAAAAAGTAGCCTATGTCCTATTCCGGATTGTATCCTATGCCTGTGCCAAATTTCATCCAGATCCGTCCAGCCGTTTTGGCGTGATTGAGTAACAAACATCCAAACATCGTAACTTTCGGATTTATAATATTAGTAAGATATACTATAGAAAACAGAGTTCTTCATCTGTGTAAGCTTTTCACCTCCATCAACACGAATAGAGCTGCAAAGAAAAGCAGCGTGGACCACTCTATCCGGTGCAGCACCGGTTCCAGATCCTCACGGTCTGCCAGAACCAGCAGTAGCAGTGCACCCAGCAGCGCAGTCCAGCCCAGGGACACACGGTCTGTAAAGAAAGGTTTGTTTAATGAGCGATGAGATCGAAGGCTTTCTAATGATCTAAAAAAAAATTGGTTGCCTATAAAGTCGGTATACAGGCGAAAGTTTTACGTGACAACGACTTTGAGTGGTAAAATAATTTTAATGTGAATATTCATTCGTATAGTAATAGAAGCGCAAGACATGAACCGGTGTGTATGCCTATCTCTCTCACTCTCTCTCTCTCGCTCTGTCTCTCTCGCTCTTAGGCGGGCTAACTGTGCTCGAGTGGAAGGGACGCGTGCCTTTCACTTTTTATGTCTGTCACTCTCGCTCTTAGGCGGGCTAACCATGCCCGAGTGGAAGGGACGCGTGCCTCTCACTCGCTCTCATTGTGAGCGCATAACGTGAGCGGAGCGTAACGCAGTTTCTTGAAGTGTCACCCGGCAAACCAATTTATAAGACGTTGTCACGTCAAAAGCGTTCACGTCTTTGTATCACAAAATGGATCGAGGTCCGCGGAAATATCCGTGCTCAAAACGGCAATATGGTGACTCTCATGGGATGCATATGACCAGCAGTGGTTGTTATTTGACTGAAATGACGATGATGATAACCAGTATTCAAATCTATGCCTGCACCTGTGTTTGTAGGTGTGAATTTGCAAATATTATCAAAGTGCCTATTCCATTTAACCAAGTATCATAGTTTTTTTTTAATTGTTACCAGAAGTAATATAACCTTGCCTATCGCCCCGTGACCGTTTGACGTTCGTTGAGTTTCGGAACACTCTATATAAAGAAAATAAAAAAAGAATGATTTCACACACATGTCAGAGATTTATATAACACTTACTGAATTCGGGTATGGAATGTAGAAAGAACACGATGACAACAAATGTGATTGCCACGGTGCACTTGATCAGCAACGCCTTGTCTCGGATCATATACTGTAACAAGATAGAATAAAGTACAAGAAGAAATTAATGAAATCATTAGAAGAATACCATCAATTACTACACTCTGCCTTCTTCTATATACTTATCGCTTACTTTTGTCGTTTGGAGAATCCAAGGTTCCATATAACTTAGTATTGTAAATAGTTTCAATTTATGGTTTTTCGGTTTGTAAAAGAAATACCTACTGAACCGATTATAAAAATTCATCATCATCGTTTCAGCCGAAAGATGTCCACTGTTGGACATAAGCCTCCCCCAAGCGTCGCCACAATGATCGCATTCCAGCAGCCCTAACCAGGTCATTGGTCCACCTTGTGCCTTCCAACGCTACGTCTTCCGGTACGCGGTCGCTACTTCAGAACTTTTCGGCAAATTTTTATGACAATTATTGCACTGAAAAAAAGTTCAGTATTGCAGTACCTAATATTAATAGACTTTATCTCGTAAGTCGATTCAAACCTCCTTCATATCCCTCAAGCTCAAGGAAGTAAACCTGCAAAGAAATGTCTAGTACTTAATATTTTTGCTACATCATCATGCTCACCTTATCCTTCATATCTGCCAACATCGTCTCGAAGCAGTCCTTGGGACAGGCTCTAATCTTCGTCTCCTTGACCAGAGCTTCCAGTTTCACCGAAAGTTTCCGGACCTTCCTCTCTAATCGGTCCCTGACCACCTGTTCATCTCTGCTCAAGTGAGGAAGAGAATCGGCGGCACGTCGCCATATTGAAATCTGATGACGCAGATCTGTTGAAAAGAAAAAATGAGTTATGGTTTTCATGAGATCGAAGTGGTTTAAAGAGCTTGTATATATATCCCACAACTATTACACACCGCCGTCCAAGCAGAGCTTGTGTTATGGTTACTAAACAACTGATAAACATACTTATATATTCCTAAATACATACATATTATACATAAATTACACCTAAACCCAGAACAAATGATCTTGTTTATCACATAAACATATGTCCTGGGTGGGAATCGAACCCACGACCTCCGGCATAGCAGTCAGGGTCACTAACTATTAGACCAACAGACCAGTCAATATCTGGTGTGATAATCACTAATCTATGTATACGGCTGTTAGTGTAAACACCGTTATCCTTAAAACCAGTGATTTGGTTTCACTTATAGAACGTAAATTCAATGCAAAAAAAAAAAATTTTTTTTTAGGAAAATCTCAATTTTTCCACGTAATTATTTTATCCTACACGCAAAGGCGAATACGACGACTACGGAGCGCGGGAACACAGCGAGTTCAAACAGGCCGCAGCGCCGCGCGCGCGTTGGTGAGCGAGGTCGCCGACACGAAACCCCTTAGCCCCTCAGTCTGTCGGCCGCCTCGCTATCGATCGCACGTCACGTTACGGTTGCTCGCAGCGCAGCGCCCGCGCCCGCGTCTAACGCGAACCACCGTTCATTTTTAGCGCAAGTGTGTAGATAGTTATTGTGTAGTGATTGTGTCGTACACAAACGTACAAGTACAGTGGACCGAAATGATTCGGGTTTACGCCACGTCAGGTGATAACATAAACGAGGCTCAAAGAATATACACAAAGTTATTCCCTGGACAACCTGTGCCAAACCGAGAAACGATGTTGGTGGCTACTCAAAGTGTGTGTGGGAACCAGTAGCTACCAGTTGATCTTTAGGAACGCATACTGAATTTCTTAACGGAGAACCCAGAGGAAAATACGAGGTTAGTTAAAACTTATGTTGAAAACTTGTTGTTAGGTCAACGTCCTTTGCAGTGTTTACGTAACTCGAGTTAAAACTTATGTAGGTTATAATGGAGCCTAAGGTCAACGTCCTTTGCTGTCATTACGTAACTCGGGCGCATAATATCCATGAATTTACGGACGGTGTCGGAAAAAAACTTTTTTGATTTAGTAAAGAAAAATTCGTTTATTTATTTTTTTAATTCAGGTAAACATTTTTATAATTAAATCAACTACCTATGGTTTTAGTGACAACGTTGTTTACACCCGATATAAAAGGAAGTCGTGCTAGTTACTTTATTTATAACTCAAGAACGGCAGAACCGATTTGGACGAAAATTGGTAGGGAGGTAGCTATGAACCAGGAAAAGAACATAGGATACCTTCTAAAAATCTAAAAAAAAACTGCTCATATATTGCCGGCGGGACAAAGTTCGCAGGTTCAGCTAGTTTGGGATGAAAGAATTGCTTTCAACTTCAAATAAAGAATCAGAAAAGAATATGGCAGTAGTTTGAAAAAAATAAAAAAGGAGCTAGGAACAAAAGGAACGTTTCTAACTGGAATTAAATAAATATATATACCCTCATTATTCCCACCCAGGACAAATGTTTGTGTCATGAGCACAATCATTGGTTCTAAGTCTGGGTGTAATTCTCTCTGTGTAATCTGTAATATGTATGTACTAGCTTTTGCCCGCGGCTTCGCCCGCGTGGTATTGGGGTTGGGGTTTTCGGGATAAAAAGTAGCCTATGTCCTATTCCGGAGTGTATCCTATGCCTGTGCCAAATTTCATCCAGATCCTTCCAGCCGTTTTGGCGTGATTGAGTAACAAACATCCAAACATCGTAACTTTCGCATTTATAATATTAAGTAAGATAAGATTTAGAAATATATGTAAGTATGTTTATCACCTATCTAGTACCATAACACAAGTTCTGCCTAGCCTGGAACTAGACGACGTTGTGTGATAGTTAGGGTGGGTGAGGCCAAACGAGCGTAATTTTGTGAGTCGTGAGTCCCAGAATTTTGGTTGCAGAAATATCTCAGTAGGTAGGCAGACAACTCATTTTGCGTCACCGTGTGAATCAAATAGGAACTGATCTATGAAATCTAATGCAGCAGAAATTCTGCGACTCACGTCTCGCAAAATTACGCTCGTTTGGCCTCACCTTTATGGAATATTTTTTACTAGTTTTATTGTAGTTGTATTTACCTTGTATATCCCTGGGTACGTTGAGCCTCAGTTTGTCGGTGTCCCTGTAGACATACCGGAACTGGAAGTACGTCTGGACAGACACCATTACGATGCCGATCGCCATGTGTAGCGTGAAGTTTGTGAAATTAATACCCTAGAGTAGAAAGAAAACAGTTTGTTAATGTACCTAACTATTTAGAGTCGACGGATTTTAAGGATTTTTTTTTGGATTATATATTTATACTAGCGACCCGCCCTAGCTTCGCACGGGGTTTTTTATGGTTGGAAAAATCATCCAATGATGAATAAACTCAAAACTCAAAATCATTTATTTCAAATAGACTATTTACAGGCACTTTTGAAATGTCAAAATTGAAGCTAATTTGCACGTTCCAAGGCGTACCCAACCAGCAAAATTAGTCGTTTAAAAAGCTGCCAGCACGTTTCTAATTCTGCTATTGGTGGAGAGAGAGATCTGTAAAATGTCGAGAGAGAGCTCTGTTCACGTTCTCTCAATACGATTTGGGCGCACTTCTCTCAGCTTTAAATGCTATGAACATTGTAAAATCATCGCTTAAACAACCGAATAGTCGAAAGAATACCGAGTAATCGCAACTTGAATGTTAATAAGTGCTATGAATTGATATCAGGCTGCCATCAATAAACACATTAGCTGTTTACAAGTCGGTGGAACTTCTTTCATTCGACTTATCTATAGTAAAATAGCAGCCCGCTTGCTAACACTCGACTGTTTAATAGCGTAAACATTATCAAGCGACGATGTTGTACGAGTTCGTGATTATAATTAAAGTAAATATTCTGCCATTAATAAATTTTGTCATAGTTTTTGCTAAAGTCACAAACATTTAGTTATCTGAAGCGATTTATCATATGCGGATTAAATTATTTCGTCTATATGCCCCACATTTTAAGTAATATTTTCATAGGCCCCACGATTTCTTAGTAAAAACTGAATCACATATAATATTAATTTAATTATTAAAATTGACTCGCCATTTATAGCACTAACTTGATCATCACAAAGCGCTCACTCTACCTTTAGCTGAAAGAGAGAATCGAGGATTCCATTTCACAACTTCTAAGAGCGCCATTACAGCTTGTTTAGGGTTCCTCGTGTAAAATGTTAAATCACTGTTTTTTTTCATTACCTCATACTGATGAAAAGTACACTTATGCAAGCTTGACGTGACAAGTTTGGTGTAAAATATAATATTATCAAACTATGTATAAGCTTATTCGTTAAACTTGATGGTTATTTAATGTCTAGATTTTATGAAAGTCTTGGTCATAAAAACTGTTTTTTTTATAGATATACGGCAATAAAAATGACACAATATTATTTGAGTGTTTTATTTTTTTATTAATTAATAGCTTTTGTCAGCGGCTTCGCCCGCGTACACAAAATATAGCCTATGTCACTCAGGAGTAAAGCAGCTTTCTATTGTTGCTAAAAATTTTCCAATCGGACCAGTAGTTCCAGAGATTACCTCCTACAAACAAAAAAATAAAGAAACAAAAAAAAACAAACTTTACCTCTTTATTATATTAGTGTAGATGTAGAATAGTGTAGATAGAGTATGTAACAAAGGAGAAAAATAGTTGGATTGTCAAGGAGTTGTCAGCAAACTGTAGGGGCCCTTCAGGGTCGAAGCTTCCTAGAGCCGAGGGTTGGTGCGAAAGCGTTATACCGGGGCCCTAGGAATAAGGCAAGGGAGGAACGGGGTAGGTTTTTTAGTCAGTAAGACTCTGACACTGTTTCCCGCTCCGCCCACGAGCGAGACTCGTCATTGGATGTTTTTTACCTACCATAAAAAAAAACCTACGGAACTCTTACTAATATTAAGCGATTGTTCTTTGCCATCTGTTACTGTCAATGAACATGTTGCCTGTTTCAATTGAGCGTAAATTTTATTTACTTTCCGTCGGTACCCACCCTTCTTTTAATTTTTTTTTCCATCGATTACAATCCATTGTCGCAAAACGAAATAAATACGGTTGTTGCAAAAGTACACTGCTTGAACAAAATGGCTTCCATAGTGCTATAAAAGATTTCATTTAACTATAACGCTGTATACTGACTTTCAAATAACGCTTAGACCTCGTCCGATGCTGTTAAACGTTTACTAGACATGTTTACACAACGAAAAAGCATTCGATGCAATATAATCTAGAAAGATGCATTTATACGTCTTTTTGAAATAATGGGATCTTTCATACGAGTGTTTCTCGATCCAAAGCCGGTAGAGTACATTCTTATACGATTTTTTTGCTGGTTGGGTAGACTCCTATGGAGAAGAACGTGCAAGAAACTCCATGGGCACTCTTTTGAATCTAATTTATATTTACATATTACTTGGTTACAAATTTATGATGCTTCTATTCTCCTATTCCCTTGGGCGGAGCGGGAGGCAGTGTCAGACTTCTACTGACTAAACGACCCACCGTTACTTCCTGTATAAGTTCCAGGGCCCCGGTGTTCCACTTTCGCATCAACCCTTGGCCCCAGAAGGCTTTGACCCTGCTGGGCTCCTACAGTTGCTGACAACTCTCTGAGACGCGCGGGAAGCTTTGTACGGGTGCAATGATGATTTTAAATATATTATGCGTGTATTATACATATAAACCTTCCTCTTGAATCACTGTATCTATTAAAAAATCCACCATCAAAATCCGTTGCGTAGTTTTAAAGATTTAAGCATACATAGGGACAGCGACTTTGTTTTGTACTATGTATTGAAGAAGCTAATTGTAAAAGGTGGATGTACGAAGAGGGAGAGGAAGGCCAAACAAAAGATGGATGGATTGTGTGAGTAGTGATATGAAAGAAAAGGGAGTTAATGATAGCGTGACGGGTGACAGAATAGGATGAAAAAAAAGAGTGTTGCACTAACCCCAAATAAAACAAGGGCAGGAAGACGATGATTTGCAAAAGGTGCGGTGCAATAGCTTACTTATCAGTGGCGAAGAGTTTTTATAACACGATTCCCATCGACTTCCCTTATGAAAATGTAATATCTAAAGGTCAACGACCTTGTCAGTTCGTTCTATTGCTCATTGTACTTCAAATTTTTTAAATGTATACAACTTTGAAATAAGAATGTTAAAATCTCAAGCCGAAAAATACCAAGTTCCCTTTTCAAACATCCAAATCCCATACTATGCAACTCACTCTTACTTTCATATGAACTAACACTTATTACTCTAATTCGTTCTATTTTTTTAACTCGCAGAAAATTTTAACAAAATAACTCGTTGCGCGCCGGGTTATTATGAGTAAAATAAATAATAATACGATTAATGCACAGTTGTCCAGGTTCAAGACCATACCTACTCAGCAATGTCTATGCACAGGTGCAAGCGAGACAGAAAAATTAATTCATGATTCGACTATAATGATTCAAAATAAGAATTAATTTAGCTGTTTATAACTCTTACTGGCGAATAATATACATTTTATTTGGCAGGATTTTTTACGCATGCGATAAAATTGACATGGCGGCTATTGTGTTTTTTGTGTGTTTTTGATATATTTTCTTGTCGTTTCTTATTTGTTTTTAATGTTGGTGTGTGGTGAACCAAGTATACTGTACATTTATTTTGTGCGTTGGGTTGCGGACATCATTTTGTAATGGTATTCATTCATGTAGACTGCTGTTTAACAGATTATTTGTTGTGAAACAAAATGTTGAGAATATTTTTTGTATGTGTATGGAGTGTTCTGCATTAGGTGAGTTGTCTTTTTATACACCGGCTTCACTTCAGAAAATATCCACCCTCTGCCACTGCTGCCTCATCATCATCATCATCATCAGCCTTTTTAATGTTCCCACTGCTGGGACACAGGCCTCCTCACTAGGAGAGGGAATAGGCGCAATTCACCACTCGCGCCTAGTGCGTATCGGTAGATGTCACATGTCTTCGAATTTTTGGCTCTAGGACATGCCGGTTTCCTCACGATGTTTTCCTTCACCGTTTTGAGAGTAGTGGTTGATGAAATAAATTACACAAAGTAATGCGCCTGGCTGGGTTTGAACCCGCAACCTACAACTCGTAAGTCGGGGCCGATACTACTCGCCCACCACTGCTCTCCATAATAACACATTAATGTGTTTTTTTATGGTGGCCAAAAATCATCCAATGACGTATCCCGGTCTTGGGTGGAGCGGGAAACAGTGTCAGACTCTTACTGACTCAACACCCCACCCCGTTGCTTCTCTGTCCTTCGCACTGAGACCAAGCTTTCCTTTCAGAAAAAGACCAACAGACAAAAACCAAGTGCGTTGCTACACTTGAATATTGTTAACAATGTTTAAACAAGTCAAGTGTTTCCAGTGCCAATAAATAAATAGCACTATTTTATTTAGTGACTAGTTTTTGTCCGCGGCTTCGCCCGCGTGGTATTGGGGTTGGGGTTTCCGGGATAAAAAGTAGCCTATGTCCCATTCCGGCTTGTATCCTATGCCTGTGCCAGATTTCATCCAGATCCGTCCAGCCGTTTTGACGTGATTGAGTAACAAACATCCAAACATCGTAACTTTCGCATTTAAAATTTTTGTAAGAAGTAAGATTGCTTATATGACGTTAGAAATACAATGTAATTGTACGCTTACTGATTGCACGACAGCCTTGTTCGAAGCTATGATGACATTTGGGGGGTCACCGACGGGGGTCATGGTGCCCCCTATGTTGCTGAACAACACCATTGACATCAGCACTGGTATCGGGTCCAGGTCCATCACTTCACACAACCTGCCAATTAGAAAAAAAATTGTTAACCTGATTACCTGATTTTATTTATTTAATCTTCATGTACAGTAGTGGTACATCATCATCAGCCTTATTATATTTCGTTTTTTAATCCTAGACTACGATTTAATAACTTAAAATATCAAACTCCAGAAAATTGGGAAAATATTTCTAGAGTGTGTCATATTCTGAGTTGTCAAATCGTAATCTAGAATTAAAAAACGAACTATAATGTTCCCACTGTTGGGACACAGGCCTCCTCTCTAGGAGAGGGAATGAGCCATAATCCACCACGCGGGTCCAGTGCGGATTGGTGGATGTCACATGTCTTCGATTTTTTTGGTTCTAGAACATGCCGGTTTCCTCACGATGTTTTCCTTCACCGTTTTGGGAACAGTGGTGATGAATGATTTTCTTACGTACAGTACTGTCGTCGGATCTTGGCGAGTCTGAAGATAGGCTCTGCGAAATTTAGCGATTGAAAACTCGTACAAAAAGGTTTAATAACATATATAATATATGTGCCAATAACAGTTTTTAACAGAAATAACAATTGCAAACTGCTTTAATTTGTTTAAGTAAAGTAAACTATATATTTTTTTACGGCAGTTGAACAATTATACGATTTTACAGTCAATATTTCGTGCTCTTGCACAGAGCACGAAATATTGACAGAATCTTACTGACTAAACGACCCACCCCGTTGTTGGACCTTCCATTCATAGGCTCTTAATAAACTAGAGCACCTCACCAACAACGATTGCAATCACTGCTTACCATCAGGTGGGATCGCAGTCAAGCATTAGTTTATATCGACAAAAAAAATCCTTCCTTAGAAACCGGTCCATGGCCTCAGCAGGCTTCGGCCATGCAGCTGGTCCTCTACGTTTGCTGACCACTCCTCGAGTTGCGTGAGAACAGAGGGTGCCGTCGATGACTTGGACTTGCGGTGGCTGGAAATCGGGACCGGAAGCCCAACGTCAGCTGGTTTTTTGACTTATAAGACTATGTAAAATCTCGATTACCTGATGGTAACAGGTGTCATAAGCAGGACGGTGGTGACATTGTCCAAGAACGTCGATATGATAGCCGTGATAGCGCTCAGCAATGTTATCAGCGGCCAGATCTTGCCTTTTGTCACCTGGAACAGATAAGATATCATTAAATCATAGAAACGAACAATTGAACTACGAGTTGACTATGTCAAGTAATTAGTGAATAAAAAAATCGTAAAAAAAAACTATTTGAGCTTGGAACATAGTGGCTAAAATGATACACTACTAGCTTTTGGCCGCGGCTTCGCCCGCGTGGTGTTGGGGTCGGTGTTGGGGTTTCCGGGATAAAAAGTAGCCTATGTCCTAGTCCGGAGTGTATCCTATGCCTGTGCCAAATTTCATCCAGATCCGTCAAGCCGTTTTGGGGTGATTGAGTAACAAACATCCAAACATCGTAACTTTCGCATTTATAATATTAGTAAGATGACATTGTCACTACAATAAATACGAGAACAATAACGAGAATCACATCGCCAGGATTTTTCATGCTTTTGCCATATGCAAATTACGACAAATTCCTCGACTATATTTAAACGAAAACAGATCTAAGCTAGATGCCCTAGTTTTTGAGATATTAAGCCGCGAAAATTTTGTCATTGTCAAAATCTAGAAACCCTTATAACTTTGAAACCAGCGGCCGAGAAACTCTGAGATTAGGCAACTGATTTCGACTAATCAGCGACTAAATCTGGTAGAAAATAGATCTTTGCTTGGTGCCTTAGTTTTTGAGATACAAATATGGATAAGAGAGATACGAAGGCTGGGAAGGCTGACACTGGATCGGCCACCTATAAACCCTTATAACTTCTAAACTCTGATAAAGGTTGTCCCAAAATTAACGCAAGATTTGAATTTGCCGCCATTTATGGTCGTCCAAAAACAAGCCGTTCAAACGTCAATATAGAGGCAGTGCGTGCGAGTGTCGGTGACAATTCAGGAACCTCAATTCTGCATTGAATTGACACTGAATTGCAAATTTCAAGAAGCTCTGACCAGTGTGTTTGGCGTCTCCCACGGATTCTGTCTCTCGGAATTTTTCAATTAATCGCTTCACAGTTGACGAAGTTAAAACACCATTCCGACCATATTTTGTATGAAATTTTCGAACTACGGCCGCCAAGCATTCATTATTTTTGAAACATTGCTCAACAATGAAGACACGTTGTTCTATTGCGTAACGCTCCATTTTTATTAACCCTAAACTGTCAACTGTCGATTTATTTTGTTTTTAGGGTTGGCAACACTGTACTGCATAAATGGCGGCAAATTCAAATCTTGCGTTAATTTTGGGACACCCTTTATATGGCGACAAATTTCGACAAAATGTTCGTGTCATCCAAATTAAAATGCGTGATGGTGGCCAAGTTGGAGTCAGCCATACCCCTTTGTATTAACTTTTCAGTATTTTGACAAATAGTTTCCATTAACGTGCTTGTCTATCACAAGGATAAAAGTCGATGTTAGAGCCCCACTACGATATAAATCTCAACAATATGGTGTCTGCGTCACCCGACTAAGTATTATCTTATCTCAGAGCTAATGATGACTAGTTGAACGGGAACGGGATGTGATTCCCTCGTTCAAGACCGCCCCGTCAGTACCACGTTCCCGTCCCGACCGTGTCCCCGTGACATATGCGCTTCCTTATACATTTTGTATGAAACGATATTTTCCGTTCCGTCCCGTCCCGTCAAGTTAATATATTTGCACGCCATGAAAAATGGCAGACATGTCGTGAGCTAGGTACTTATTTAATATCTTGCATGCATGTTTGTATTGTGTGCATACACGTGTTTTAGCAAATAAAATTTCTTATTCTTATTCTTATTCCGTCCCGTCCGTAAAAAAAACCCGTCACGTATGCAGCGGGCTTTATATTGACATTAGACATGGGTCGGATTAGGTAAAAATGATACCTGCCCCCCTAGCTAAGTTACAATGGTTTTGTGACGAGTCTCTTTCTACAATCGTAAACCTCAACGTAAGTATTAAATATATCATAAAACTGCAGGATGTAGCGATGATCATTGTAGAAACGATTACATTTTATTCTGTCATTTTATTGTGTTCTGTCATTTTGAATGATGCGAACTTGTCAACTAATTTTGTTGAAATTAAGTCATTCCTATACATTTGATTAGTAGTTTACTAACGTTTTCGATTGTAGATTATTATCAACTTGGCTGGGGGGGCCATTCCACCTAATCCTAGTATTTAAAAATACTTTAACCATTTACCTAATCCTAGTATTTAAAAATACCTAATCCATTTATCTAATCCGAGTATTTTTTCAATATAGCCGCTAGCTAATACAATTATCCGATATTACGTAGCGTATGTGGATTGGATAAGAAATATTCGGCATGATGAAGGACGTTCCGTTTTATATATTGTAGAAGAATTGATTATATTAATTTCGTTTTTTTATGGGCTACCCTAAAGAGTGTGCCGTAAAATGTCGTCTATTATACACATATACATAAGACTGTCATCTACATATATATTATATACACTTAAGACTGTCATCTTGTGTACAATCATCATCTTAGCGACCGTCCCGGTTGCACACCTTGGCTGTCACCTCGGTGCCCGGGGTCCGCTTTACTACACAGTCGCCTCCACTTCGCTCGGTCTTTCGCGTCCTCTGCCTTTAGCCCCTTGGCACGCATATCGTCCCTTACGACGTCGATCCAACGCCTCTTAGGCCTTCCTCGTTTTCCGGGTCCCGGCGGAGGCGGCATGGTGAGGCATCTGTTACCCACGTAGTCTGCCGGTTTTCGTAAAACGTGGCCATACCAGCGTAAGCGACCCTGCTGCAGTTTATCCGCTATGTCACGGACCTGAAGGCTGCCCCGGATGCGGGAGTTTTTAATGCAGTCTTTCCGCGAAACTCCAGACATCCAGCGCAGCATATTCATTTCCGTGACACGCAGGCTTTGCTTATGCCGATCTTGTGTACAATGTGTACATTCAATTCAAAGGCGTATTTAATACTTTTATTTATTTATATTCTTTAATGTACATAGAAAATAATATCAAATTACAAAAAAACAGAACAGGTGATGTACACAGGCGAGCTTAACCCACAATTGGGTTTTCTTACAGAAACCTTAAAAGAACTTAAAATTTTTGATGATTGAGATGAATATTTTTATTATGTTTTTGGTCGAATTTAATATTTTGTAGTTATTTTTTTTCTGAAACATAAACCTAAAATTCCACATTTTAAAGTGCAGAATATCTTCTGTGTAGGTAAGCTGTGTACGAATATTGTATCGTGGATTAGGTATGCCTAATCCCTGACGCTTTGGATTAGGTACGGATTCGTATCGAAAAATACCTAACCCACATACCTGTTCCGATATTTATGCCTCACGTCTAATTGACATAACTCGACAAAATGTAAAAAAAAACTGATACATCATTTTTTTTTTTGGAAATCTGCTTCCAACCCCTTAACAGACGGGGTAAAATTTTATATGGGACTTTCCGCAGTTTTCTGTTAGGTATATAGCTACAAATATACTGATAAGAATGCAATAACACTTGAATGAATGTAACTAGTGTCTAGTGTCGTGAGCGAGCACGTGTCTACAGGGTCACAAACATGCGTCAGATAAAATATCTACTGTGCCATCGAAGTGGCATACGAGTCACTTGTCGCCATCATTTCATATTCCATCATCATCATCATCATCAGCCTTTTTAATGTTCCCACTGCAGGGACACAGGTCTCCTCTCTCTAAGAGAGGGAATGGGCCATGATCCACCACGCGGGCCCTGTGCGGATTGGTGGATTTCACATGTCTTCGAATTTTTGGTTCTAGGACATGCCGGTTTCCTCACGATGTTTTCCTTCATCGTTTTTGAGAGCAGTGGTGATGAAATAAATTACACAAAGTAATGTGCCTGGCTGGGTTTGAACCCGTGACCTACAGCTTTTAAGTCGGGGCCTTTACCGCTCGGCCACCACTGCTCTGTAAAGCTCATCTCATATTCCATACTTTATTCGATTTAAGATTAGTTAATATAATCGAGGTCAACCACGGCGAAGGTGGTGTGATGATCTACTCACGTTCACGGGGCAAACTTGGCCGGAGATCGCCCAAGACAGAGAAGTTTGGAAGGAGAAAGGAGAGGCCTTTGCCCAGCAGTGGGACACAAACTAGGCTATAAAAATATATATATAATCGAATTAACCTTTCGTTCTTATAATTACAGACACAATTAGGGCCTTATCATACTAGCGAATTGCGAGCATCTTCAAAGCGGAACGGGCGCGCAACGAATGCGTCGCGAACACGCCGCGGCTGCGCAGCGAAGACGTCGCGGACGCGTGGCGAATGCATTACATTTTCGTGGCGTGTTTGTGGCAAATTATCGCCGGACAATACACTCAGTAACAAAATGGATTCCGACGAGGAAACACTGCTGTTGGCTTTATTGCTGCGAAGACGACGGAGACGAAAACGAAAGCATCGACGAATTTAAATCTCGTTGCGCATCCGCTACAAATTCGCAGCGCATGCGCGGCGTGTTAGTTGCGCACCCGTAACGTATTCGTTGCGCGCCCGCTCCGCTTTGAGGACGTTCGCAATCCGCTAGTATGATAAGGCCCTTAAAGAACGATAGGTGTGCGAACGCCGGCTTCGCTTCGTCTTAATGAATTAAGATTAGTTAAGAATCAAAAAAAAATCTACGGTCTGTACAACGGATTTTATTCAATACGGTCTGTACAACGGATTTTATTTCATAAGAATGGCATTAAAAGCAAAAAAGTCGTTAAAAAAACATTTTTTTACTACAGCCAACATATGTCATTCCATCAACGTAATAAAATTCAATATCGGATGAATGGATAGTAATAAAAGGTTTTCTGAAATGCATAATGTTATTTTGAATGGATTATAGTGTGCAAACTTGCTATTAATATCAAGTTCATAGAAAGAAAGAAAGAAAGATTTTTTATTACTCCACTGTTGGACATAGACCTTCCCCAAGCGCCGCCATAACGACCGGTCCAGTGTGTCTTGCATCTATTGAATTCCACCAACCTTGACCAGGTCAACAGTCTACCTTGTGGGAGGCTTTCCAACGCTGCGTCTCCCTTCCTCCCAAACCTTTCACAATCACCTACCTCAAAAGTAAAAACAGCGAGGAAGTCAAACAGCCCAGTCTCAGCCATGATGGCTACGAGGAGCATCATGCTAAAGAGCAGCAGCAGGGTCTCCACGTCCAGCCAGGAGATCAGCTCCGGCAGCGAGGGTCGCTCGCCAGCCAGCGACAGGACCGCCAAGGATGTGGTGGATATGATGACTGCTGCCATCGTTCGGTTTATTACCTGGTAAAAGTTTTTGTAAAAAATTAAATAGATGTCAAAATATATAAAAACAAGATGCTGCAAAAGGTTGACTGGTAGAGAATGCCTTGTAGCATTAAGTCCGCCTATGTACCACTACTGTACATGAAGATTAAACAAATAAATATATCATTGCGTCAGCCTTTTTAATGTTCCCACTGCTGGGACACAAGCCTCTTCTCTAGGAGAGGGAATGGGCCATAATCCACCACGCGGGCCCAGTGCTTGTTGCAAATCTGATTCGATTTGACAGCTCCACAGCATGACGTCACAGATGACGTCACAATAGTATACAATAGATCTATAAGAGCCTTAGGTTAGTTTCTAGTGTAAAACATGTAAGTTATAGTGAAACTGTCATAGAAGAAGACAACTAAAGTCACTAAAAATAAATAAAAATAGAAAAAAATGACGTCACCAACATGGTGCTAAGGCGATGCTAATCTTAACTGAATTCCATAGATATAGTACACGGCAAATTATTTGAACCCGTTGCTACGGTTACGTCAATAATTAGTTACTGCGCATTCTAGGTCGACCACCATCGACTTATTTTTTTTTTCAATAAACTAGTGCTTGACTGGGATCCCACCTGATGGTAAGCAGTGATGCAATAGTTGATGGTGAGGCGCACTAGTTTATTAAGAGCCTATTCACTCTAGTCTTGAAGACACCTAAATCATAATCGGATGGAAAGACTGCAGCTGGCAAACTGTTCCAGTTCCTCGATGTACGCAGTATAAATGACGAGACAAAACACTTAATCCAGGCCGTAGATGTCTCAACAACGTAAGGGTGGATATTTGCCGTACGCCGGGATGTCCGATGGTAAAATTAAGATGGCGGAATCAAATCGTGCAATTCCTGCGAGCACAAAAGCTTTTCTACCTAAGGCGGCGAAATTTGATCTTATCTCCGCTATATCTGTGTAACTACTTGAGAATGGTCTTGCTGGCGCCGAAGCGCCTAGGCGCTATTTACTTCCGTAGTCAAACACAGGACTACTAAACACACAGATGTAGTAGTTACACTGACCTATATTACTAACTAGCCTTCTGCCAGCGACTTCACCCACGTGAAAGTAGGGTAACATACTTTAGACCCCCATTACATCCCTTTAGGAGCTGTATTTTGAAAAACCCTTTTTGAGTGTTCACCTACGTCATAAAAGGTACCCTTGTGCACAATTTCCCGCTCCTAGGCCCGGTAGTTTTGACTGTGCATTGATATGTCAGTCAGTCAGTTTCTCCTTTTATTCTATTTGTATACAGTATAAAGATCACACTGAACAGGCTGCAGTCAAAGCACTTTTGTCTCCGTTTGATATTCGCCATATTGGCGCTGTCGGTCACGGTTACTGTAGCGAGTGTCTACGGTACTAAAACTGCTAATGTCGCGCCGCATACAATATTAGTCAAATTAGTTCTCTGGACACTCGCGAGCGGCGCTTCAAATAGGTGCAAAAAATTAGCTGTCAAACATACGGAAAAGCATGTCCAGTGGTAATCAGCTTTTTTATAGTTGGTAAAAATTATCGAATAACGAATCCCGATCTCGGGCGGAGCGGAAAACAAGTGTCAGACTCTTACTGACTAAACAACCTACCCCGTTCCTACATCGCCATACATAAAAGGGCCAGAGCCTTCCTTTTCAGACACAAACCCGTGGCCCTGATTGGCTTCGACCCTTCTGCAGGGCCCCTACGAAATAGTCAAACATTTATTTTAAGTGGAAATCAATTCCACGACCTACGGCATAGTAGTCGGGTACATATTAAAATGTCGAGCATTCGATATTAAGATATTTCGATGCTACTTTGTAGATAATTAGATTTTAAATTATATTGGACGTAGGTTATCTAGCCATGATCAACTTTCTAAATGACTTGTTGACACTTCGCGTGACCCAAGGGCTGGCTTTTACCTTGGCCAGAGAATAAGCATTGCCATACAACGTGGCAATGCTGCCAGCCTTTTGGGCACCTTACCAGTCGACAGCGATGCGGAAGAGTTTTTTGACGCCTTATTAGATTAGGTATTTTTAATTAAGTTCTTTAGGCTTTTTTTTAAATGTGTGTATATTTATGTAGTTTTAAGGTTACAGATTGACTTAATTTTCGCAAATAAAAAAAGCCGACATCATAATAAAACAAAAAATCCATTAGATATAATAAGCAGTACCTTTGTACTCTTCTATCTGTATGTATTCTTTTCTCTTTGTATGTGTTTGTGTGTACATAAATAAATAAAATAAATAAATTTTGGTTAATTTAGAGTTCGGTTGTATGGTTTTTTTTTTGTTCGATTTTAAAATTTTCGATGTTTAGTACGTCAACATTTTACCTGATGGTATTTTAAATTTAGGTGTATTTAATGTTGCCATTTTGAACTTAGGTACGTCTATTAATATTTTGAGTGATTGATTATTTTATTCACTCGCCATTTCAACGATAGATTTTTTTAGCTGCTTTATAACAATTTTCGATATTATGATACGATCGATGTATAAATTTTCGATGTTTTGAGCGTCGAAATTTTACCTGTAGATTTTAATGTTCGACATTGTAACATGTACCCTATAGTAATCAGGGCTACTAACCAGTAGTCTGATAGGCGAGTCTAACTATAGTTTATTATCACGGTATAGCTAATGTATGCCAACACTCTTCAGCTGATAAGCACGGTCGCGTGGATGCACGCTTAGGTCCAGCACACACCGCTGGAAGCGCGGCGGAGCGCAATCGAAGACAAAAATCTACACTATCTACACTTATAATTTTATCTTTCTAATATTACAAATGCGAAAGTTACGATGTTTGGATGTTTGTTACTCAATCACGCCAAAACGGCTGGACGGATCTGGATGAAATGCATAGGCTCATGCATAGGATACACTCCGGAATAGGACATAGGCTACTTTTTATCCCGGAAACCCCAACCCAAATCTCAATACCACGCGGGCGAAGTCGCGGGCAAAAGCTAGTATAATATAATAAAGAGGTAAAGTTTGTTTTTTTGTTTGTAGGAGGTTATCTCTGGAACTACTGGTCCGATTGGAAAAATTTTAGCAACAATAGAAAACTGCTTTACTCCTGAGTGACATAGGCTATATTATTTTATGTACGCGGGCGAAGCCGCTGACAAAAGCTAGTTTAATATAAACCTTAACTACCTTGACATACGGTCTACAAAAGAATAAATTCGCACGCGGCGCTCGGAGCGCCTTCATCTACTACAAGAGTATGCGCGCGAGTGCTTGTAGACCGTATGTCACGGTAGTTGTTTTTATGGTAGGTAAAAATCATCCCATGACGAATCCCGCTCTTGGGCGGAGCGGGAGACAGTGGCAGACTCTTACTGACTAAAAAACCTACCCCATTCCTTCCTTGCCTTATTCCCAGTGCCGCGGTAACACTTTCGCACCAACCCTCGGCTCCAGAAGGCTTCGACCCTACAGTTTGCTGACAGCTCCTTGAGGCAAGGCTCTAGCCCTGGTATAGATGTAGGAACGGGGTAGGTTGTTTAGTCCGTAAGAGTCTGTCACTCTTTCCTGCTCCGTCCACGAGCGGGATTCGTCATTGGATGATTTTTGCCCACCATAAAAAAAGGTAGTTAAGGTTTATATAAAATTGTTATCTTCAATTGTTTTCCGCCTCGCCTCCAGCGGTGTGCGCTGGGCCTTAGAGCACAGTTAACTGAATCAGTTTTGCCATTTATTACTTATCTAGACTTGGCCTGATTACGTCGCCTTTCCGTCTAACTAATCTGCTTTCTTCTAATTTATGGCTTGTTTTCATATCGTAATATTAGTTCCAAGAGCTGGCGTGCTATTCTCTAAGAAAACAACCTTAAGCGCAACGTTGGCCGCAACGACGAAATCGAAATAGGTACATTGTATTGTTAACCCAATTTTCCAATACATAGGATTGTTAATCAAGTGTACCTATTTGGATTTCATCGTTGCGGCCAACGTTGCGATTAAGGTTTTTTTCTTAGAGAATAGCACTGCTGGTTGCTGTGGGTGTAGTCACTGTTTTTACAGGTTTTTATTTTTAGTTTCACCTGTCCCGATGTTTGTGATCAAATCTTGTAAATTAAATTTGATCCACTTCCCGGTTACATTGAGCTGAAATTTTGCATGCATGTGTCTATCAGATGACAATGCAAAATTATTATGTCGTGGAGTTGATCTGATGACGGCCTTAAGAACTCCGTAACTAAACAACACAACCCCATCGATTTTGGGTTCGTGTGATTCGTTTTGGCGAGTTTTAAGCGTTGTGTGTGTCCATCGTCGCTTACCATCAGGTGAAGTTGTGGTCAAACGCGAGCCTATCTATTGTAAAAAGATATATAAATATAATATATCGCCCTACAAAAGCTTGCTAGGTATGAAATATATTTACATTGAAAACTTCTTTGTATGAATCCTGTTTTATGAATCCTTAGAGGCCCCAAAACAGCGATTTTATTTTTGTAAAAAAAAGCAAGTTTTAAAAAAAGGTTTTATTTTTTCGTTACTTTCAAATATTTCCGTAAAGTAAGTAAGTTAGTTACTTACTAATTTATTTTATCACCACTGCTCTCAGAACGGTGAGAGAGATCATCGTGAGGAAACCGACATGTTCTAGAACCAAAACTTCGACGACATTATGACATCCACCAACCCACACTGGGCTTGCGTAGTAGATAACAACCCTCTCCCAGAAAGGAGGCCTGAATCCCAGCATTGGGAACATTCTAAAGCTGACGGTATGCTATGCTTGGCTTCATTACACTTACCTCAAATATAATGAATATATAGAGAGCACAAAGGAGAATACAGGCGTAGATCACTCCTGTTGACTGTTCCAGAGGATTTATGGTGTAGCTCATTGCAAAAGGAGTGGTTCTCGGTGAAGTAGTGGCGATCTTAATGGCGGCTCCAGTGTCGTTAAACCCTGGAGTCAAAGCCGTTGCAGGCAGTCTCAGGACTCTGGATCTGGTCTCCCCAAGTGTGAAGTCTATTTCGTCGTAAGCATCCAGGTATAATCTCCAGCTTGGTGTCTGGGGAAGAAGAAAATGAATTATTCTCATTATGAATTAATTAGCATCCGATTATAATTTGAGTGTCTTCAAGGCTAGAGTGAATCGAGTTTTGATAAACTAATGCGCCTCACCATCAACGATTGCATCACTGCTTACTATCAGGTGGGATCGCAGTCAAGCATTACTTTATTATTAATTTATAGCACGACAAAAGTATTTAGCCCTTTCCAAAATATGTTACGGTTCGCTTCCACTCCTACTGGAAGTAGCTGGATTTCAGTACTTTATATGGAGCCACTCCAGAACCTGTCAGCCCCATCGATCATCTGTTCTGCGAGCAATTTGTCCTGTCCTGCCCATTGTCACTTAAGTTTGATTCTTTTCACTATGCCGGCAACCTTCATTTCTGATTCGATCACGCAAGGATACTCCGAGCATAGCCTTTTCCATTGCCCTTTGAGTGATTTTGAGTCTGCCAGTCCTGCCCACTGAAAGCAACATAATTTAACTGATTTTATTTAATCCATACCTGATGAGTACTATTTTCCGTTAATCCATCTCTCTCAAGCCAGACCTCCAATTTTGCCATTTTTGCCTTGTCACTAGAATTTAGTTTCTTTTCATTCTGTTCCGATACAAAGGGTCCTGTCATCTTGATGAGGACAGACATTTGTTCATGGTCTGATGGTAAAGCGTATCCTGAAAACAAATATTATTATATTTATTTATTTGCACACCACACAAACAATATATGTCTTGGGAATAAACCCACGACCTCTGGCATAGCAGTCAGGGCCATTGAGAACTAGACGAAGGTAGAACGTTGGTAGTAGGTAGAGTGAGGATCCTTACTCTTGATTTCTCCTGCAGCTACCGAGGAGTGTCGGCTGACATGCTCCTTCTCATTATACATCAGGAATACGATGGTGAAGAACATCCATATGGCCACCAGAATAGTCATCTTCACGAAGTGTCTCGCTTGAGCCATCTGCGGACAAAAATATTACTAAATAAGCTGACCTGCAGACTACGTGGGTAACAGATGCCTCGCCATGCCGCCTCCGCCGGGACCCGGAAAACGAGGAAGGCCTAAGAGGCGTTGGATCGACGTCGTAAGGGACGACATGCGTGCTAATGGGCTTAAGGCAAAGGACACAAAAGACCGAGCGAAGTGGAGGTGACTATGTAGGAAAGCGGACCCCGGGCACCGAGGTGAAAGCCAAGGTCAGCAACCGGGACTGGCGCTAGGTTAATGATGATGAAGCTGTCCCGCATCTTTAGCTACTACTGCGCTCCTATAGGTTGTAGCGTAATGTTATATAGCCCATAGCTTTCCTATCAATGGGCTATATATAAATGGGCTATCTAACACAGAAAGGATTTTTCAAATCGGACCCGTAGTTTCTGAGATTACCGCGTTCAACCAAACAAAGTATTCAACTTTATGATACGCTACGACACTATGAAAACAAGCTACGCTACACCGGACAAGCCGCTACGTAGTCAAAATACAAATCTCAAAAGGACATTTTATTTATTGAGTTATTTTCTCCCCTCAAGAAAATTGCAATAAATGAAATGATACTCTGTTTTTAACTTCACTTTATTCTTACCTTAGTAGGCTTTTTCGGTGCTGGAGTGTCTTCAAATCTGTAAAATAATAAAAGTGTGATATTTATTCACAATTTTAGCACTTTGGTGTGAATATTAAGAAGTTGAATTACTTGGTTTCTATAAAAAAAATATTGAAAGCCATTACAATTAAGGTACGTGAACACATTCGCAAGAAGTTGATAGAACACATTGGTTATGTTGGATTAACAAAAACTTTTTAAGGTGGTTTCTCACTCGGCTATCGTCAACGTCGCGCATGGTTCAAAAGCTTGTTGCTTCATTTAACGCAATACAAAGTAAAGTTTTGTATAAAGTAACGGGAAAAAAGAGAGATAACACCTGAAAACTCTGTTGGGATTTGGCAATTCTACGATTTACTCGAATGTTTCATATAACTTGCTCCAGGAAATACGTGTTTTTATTAAACCCTTAAGGATTTTTGAAAAAAATAATACATGATTTAGAGTCTCGATTAATGGCTTCTATAGAAGTATTTTTAATATTTTTATTATAGGTATACATTATGGAGAGTTAAAGTTCACGTAAAATAGCAGATTTTCAGAGGTCTTTACTGGATTACTCTTGCACAAATTTACGTTTTGATTTCTATAAAAGCCTACATAAAATCCACAAGATATCTGTGTATCCAAAATATCTGAAGAAAGATGTGTAATAACATCACAATCACGTAAGAGCAGTTGTATGAAAATGTACGTCGGGTTGGCCGCTCTTAAACCATATTCACGTTTAAGGTGTCTGAACGGCGCGAGCGCGGCGCGGCGGGACGTGACGGCGACGAGACGCTGAGCAGTTGTAATGTACTAGATAGTACGGACGACGCCACACAGAGCCGTCCCGCTCGACGTGACGGTAACCTCGGATCTGTATGGCGTCGTCGCGTCGCCGTCCGGTCCCGCCGCGCCGCGCCCGCGCCCTGCAGAGACCTTTACAATAGACGAATGTGGTCCACGTAAGCGTCGTTCTAATGTATTATCCATTCCAAATGAGAATAGGATCGATCGCCATGTTGTGACGTCACGTCGAACTGTCAAATCGAAGAAATTAGGAAAACAATGATATTTAAAAAAAAAATCAACAAAAAAAGATATTTAAAAAAATAATTTACTTACGAATCGTGAGCGAAAAAAGTTTTATGAGAATACAGTTTTTTCAATTTTGTTTATCTGTTTCTCTGTTACTTAACTTAGAATTAACTAAAATTTAGTAACAAAATGCACAAAATTTTTTTTTTATTGATACTTACACAAATATGATTTTCTTGCAAACCTTACTTTTCACTCAAAATTTGACAGATCGAGGTTATTGACTTTCCTATTCTTATTTGGAACGCATAGTATTTCTCATTTAATAATAATATAACATAATATTAAATCCCACAACTATCACACAACGCCGTCTAGTCCCAAGCCAAGCAGAGCTTGTGTTATGGGTACTAGACAACTGATAAAGATACTTATATATTTCAAAATACATACATATCATAGATAAATTACACCCAGACACAGAACAAATTATTGAGCTCATCACACAAACATTTGTCTTGGGTGGGAATCGAACCCACGACCTCCGGCATAGCAGTCAGGGCCACTAACCACTAGACCAACAGGAAATTCACTTACATAGTCTCCTTCTTCTCTTCAATGGTCGGTGTCTTCTTGTCGCCATTGAGGAAGGCGACATTGACGTCTTCCTTCAGGACCTGGAGGTTGTTGTTCAGGTGAGGCGCGGAGTTCACGCTGGGGAGTCGCTTCTGTGACGTAGTCGACCTGCTCTTCCGGGGAAGGCCCATACCTCCTGCGAAGAAGATAAGAGACACTTTAGAATCTGTTGCTAATCCTGTGAAACCTGACGTCTAGTTGATAGTAGCTGTAAGCATTGAGATTTTTTTTGTATTGGTGGAAAAAATTATCTAACGACGAAACCCGCCCTTCGGCGGGGCAGGAAACAGTGTCGGACTCTTACTGACTAAACATCCCGCCCCATTCCTTCTTAGATATATAGATAGATATATTCTTTATTGCACACCAAAAATAAAAATAACAATAGGAACTTAAAATCCTCAGTCTTAGGGGCTGGCTCCACGAGCGAGAGAATCGCGACGAGTCCGCCCTTATATCGTCGGATAATCTCCACGAACGAGCGATAATTCCGCCGCGTATCGTCGCGAGTCGTTACGGAATCGCGGCGATTCCGCGGCGACTCGTAACGGTATCGCCGCGTTTCCTTGACGTCACGTTGCGAAAGTGACATCATTTTTACGTGACGTATTTATATTGACGTTAAATTAGGCTGCGTTTGACAGCGCGCCCGCCGCGATCGCGTTGCTAGTCGCGGCGGGCTAGCGACGATGTAATGACGTTTTGCGCGCTCGTTGCCACTCGTCGCATCGCGGCGATAATATCGCCGTGTGGAGACGGTTCCATAGAGAGTGTATAGAAAAACGTGGCACGGCGATAATATCGCCGCGATTCTCTCGCTCGTGGAGACAGCGCCTTAGTCCTCATACTGGGGTCGGACCTTTCTTTCAGAAGCTTGACCGAGCCCCAGTAGGCTTCGGCCCTGCAGTGGGGCTATATACTATATTACTATATATACTATATTTGCTGACAACTCCTTAAGAAAGGGTTTTCCAAAATTCACCCCCTAAAGGGATGAACCACGTGTTCAAAGTTTGTGCGAAAACCTATTTTCACGCGGGCGAAGCCGCTGGCAGAAAGCTAGTCTCGTAAATAAACTGTTTTTCTTTTTTATATTTTTACTGACTAAAATCACAACTGTGTCCTTCATTTGCTCTTTGAGTTCTAGGATCACGAGTTTCCTTCGCAAAAACTCCCCGCGGCCCTGGTGGTCATCGATTTTATGCTAATACGGTACACGACCATAAACTTTTGTACCTACCTAACTTGTTTTTTATTCCAATCAATGTTTTTGTATTTTTATTGGCTATTGACATTGAAAAGGCCATGAGTATAAATGTGGACGGATGGAGAGGGAGACCAAAGAAAATATGGATGGATTGTGTGAGAAGTGATATGGAAGACAGAGGAGTTAGTGATAGCGTGACGGGTGACAGGACAGAATGGAAGAAAAAAACATATTGCGCCGACCCCAAATAAAACGGGACAAGGGCAGGAAGATGATGATATTGGCTATTGACATGCTAAGAAGCTAAGAAGAAGATTTTATATCTCAAGCAATCATTTGTACCCTTAGTTTAAATTAAAATAGCGGAAGACAGGTTTTTTTATGGTGAGAAAAATCATCTTATGACGAATCGAGCTCTAGGGCGGAGCGGGAAACTGTCTCAGACTCTTACTGACTAAACGACCCACCCCATTCCTTCTTAGCCTTATACCGGGGTTGGACCTTCCTTTCAGGAACTGGACCGGGGCCATAGTAGTCCAACTGCAGGGCCGAAGCCCTGCAGTTGGACCGCTGCGTGTTGCGTGGACCGCTGCAATTGTGCCAATTGTCAAGATTTCAGATCTGTCGTGACGATCACACACATTCGGCAGCTAAAGCTATTTCGCTCGCACGACAGCGCTCTTATCTCTGTCCTTGTCTATCAATGACTATAGGTAATGTATACGATGTTAGCGCGTTAAGTAGCTTCCGTCATAATATATTAATGATCTCAAGTAATTACTTACAAATGCAATAAAACCGACCTACCCTTCAAACGGAAACAGGCATTGCATGTCATGGGTAGTGGGTAGTTACATTGCATTTTAAAAACTCATTCGTTTGCGTGTGTTTATGGAGTTTCTTGCACATTCTTCTCCACAGAGATCTATGCTTTGGAATGTTCAAATATTATATCTATTGACATCTTGACAATTCAAAAATTACATAGTTTATTAATACATAGTACAAAACGAAGTTGATTACCGCTGTATGTATGCTTAGATCTTTAAAAGTACGCAACGGATTTTGATGCGGTTTTTTTTTAATAGATTGAGTGATTCAAGAGGAAGGGTTTATGTGTATAATAAATGCATAATATATTCAATATAAGTATCCGTGCGAAGTTGGGGCGGTTGCTCATCATTAGCCATTTAATGTTCCCATACAGGCCTCCTCTGTAGGAGAGGGAATGGGCCATAATCCACCGCGAGGGCCCAGTGCGGATTGGTGGATGTCGCATGTCTTCGAATTTTTGGTTCTAGGACATTGGGGCGGGTTGCTAGTTTGAAATAAATACTTTGATTCTTTTTTGTTAAAAAAGAAGTAAGTAGATACAGTCAAACCAAAACAAAAGTTGTTTATTTTTCCATTTCGTGTATCATAAATTCGCCGTGGTATTTCCAATTTGCAACTTTTTTATTTTGGTCTTAATGCAATCCTTTATTATTAGTATTATTGACCTTATAATATCCCCTTGCTGGGACTCAGCAGACACTTCTCTAGGAGAGGGAACGGGCCTTCATCCACCACGCGGGCCTAATGTGGGTTGGTGGATGTCACAAGTCTTCGAATTTTTGGTTCTAGGATATGCCGGTTTCCTTACGACGTTTTCCTTCACCGTTTTGAGAGCATTGGTGATGTACTAAATTACACAAAGTAATGCGCCTGCCTCGGTTTGATCCTGCAACCTACAACTCATAAGTCGGGTCCGTTACCACTCGGCACTGCTCTCCCACTCGGCTACCACTACTTCCATTTATTCTATTAAACTTTCGAGTGCCGTAATCAGAGACATAATAGAAAGACAATACGTATGCGGGCCCCGGCTTTCGCTCGAGGCTTAAGAGTTTAAACACATACAAACACGCGTCAAATCATCATCAGCCTAGCGTAAGTCCCGGTTGCTACCTTGGCTTTCACCTCGGTGCCCGGGGTCCGCTTTCCTGCCTAGTCGTCTCCACTTCGCACGGTCTTTTGCGTCCTCTGCCTTAAGCCCATTAGCACGCATATCGTCCCTTACGACGTCGATCCAACGCCTCTTAGGCCTACCTCGTTTTCCGGGTCCCGGCGGAGGCGGCATGGCGAGGCATCTGTTACCCACGTAGTCTGCCGGTTTTCGTAAAACGTGGCCATACCAGCGTAAACGACCCTCCTGCAGTTTATCCGCTATGTCACGGACCTGAAGGCTGCCCCGGATGCGGGAGTTCTTAATGCGGTCTTTCCGCGAAACTCCAGACATCCAGCGCAGCAAAAAGCACGCAGAAAGCCTGCGTGTCACGGAAATGAATATAATTTCCGTGACACGCAGGCTTTGCTTATGTCGTTCAAGTACAGGCCACGCTTCACTGCCATACAAAAGGACAGGCCTAATGATGGTCTTATAGACCTGTCCTTTGAGCCTAACCGGCATTTTGGGGTCACAGATAACACCCGCCACCTCACGCCATTTCGCCCAGGGCGCCGAGATACGCGACACAAACACGCGTCAAAACGCGTTTAAATCTCCCAAAAAGTTACTTAAAACCAAACCTCTATTATTTACCAAACTTCTATTATTTACATGAAGTCTAGTAGTGTACAGATTGTTGGGAAAGGCTAACGACCTCTAATTGCAGATGCAACTGTACAGGCGTCGTGTTTTCAAATGCCATACTGTTTACGTAAATTGTAATGAATCATGTATGAGCTAAGTTAAGGAGGGCCTTCCTCACTTGCATGTGAATTTCGCCTCGGTCGTAATGTAAATTTTTCTGCACATGTATTAAAATGTACTAATCTACAAGTAGTTTGGGGAAAAATATAGTGAAAAAAAAAGCTATATTACGATTTTTTGAGGATTCCGGCGAATGGGACCGCAATTAACTCGGTCTGCGGTCGACCGCGCCGGATTCCGGACTGGGACTACGGGTGGTCCGAGTCGCCGGAAGAAAAATGTTAAAATTAAATGAACCCGGCAGCGGGGACCGCGGTCCGAGTTAATTGCGGTCCCAATCGCCGGAATCCTCGATTTTTTGACTCGCCCTATTCTACAAAATATAACAAAAAATCATTACGTATATTGTACAATTATAAGGAGGCATCATTACCAACATTGTTGGCAGTCATTTTATCTGAAAACATTAGTTTTTCTTTTCGTAATCCCATAATGATGATCATTTGCATAATTGGTATATTTTCAAAAGGAAATCATGTGTAATGTAGCCGGAGTCATTGTCTAAATTGACCAATTTTGTGAAATAACTATGCTGTGTTCAATTTTTAAAACTAGCTCTGTAAAAAGATTTACATGATTTCTATCATCAAACAACATGACAATGACCTTGCGTTGTTGAAATCTCTATCTTTCGGACCAAGCATTTCGCCTCTTCCTTTATTCCGCGTACATCGAAGGACTGGACCAATTTGCCTGCTATTGTCTTCCCATTCGAATAAACTAGTGCGACTCACCATTAATGATTGCATCACTGCTGACCGTCAGATGGTATTGCAGTCAAGCATTGATTTATAACTTTTTTGTTTGTAAATTTCCGCTTTTTGCCCTTGTCCCATATTACTTGGGATCGTGTCGGTACCGGTGTGATACGTTTTTTCTTCCACTCTGTCCTGTCACCCATCACGCTATCACTAACTCCCTTTTCTTTCATATCACGTCTCATAAAATGCATCAACAAGAGAAAATTACCAAGTTTTTTCATATTTATACTAGCGACCCGCCCCAGCTTCGCACGGGTGCAATGGAGAAATTAAACAATAATTATACATATAAACTTTCCTCTTGAATCATCATCATCATCATCATCTCAGCGTTAGTCCCGGTTGCTTCCTTGGCTTTCACCTCGGTGCCCGGGGTCCGCTTTCCAACTCAAACTCCTCCACTTCGCTCGGTCTTTCGCGTCCTTTGCCGTAAGCCCATTGACACGCATATCGTCTCTTACGACGTCGATCCAACGCCTCTTAGGCCTTCCTCGTTTTCCGGGTCCCGGCGGAGGCGGCATGGCGAGGCATCTGTTACCCACGTAGTCTGCCGGTTTTCGTAAAACGTGGCCATACCAGCGTAGGCGACCCTCCTGCAGTTTATCCGCTATGTCACGGACCTGAAGGCTGCCCCGGATGCGGGAGTTTTTAATGCGGTCTTTCCGCGACACTCCCGACATCCAGCGCAGCATATTCATTTCCGTGACACGCAGGCTCTGCTTGTGCCGCTCAAGTACAGGCCACGCTTCACTGCCATACAAAAGGACAGGCCTAATGATGGTCTTATAGACCTGTCCTTTGAGCCTAACCGGCATTTTGGGGTCACAGATAACCCCCGCCACCTCACGCCATTTCGCCCAGGCCGCCGAGATACGTGACTCGACGTCGCAATCGACGTCCCCGGACTCGTGGAGCACCGATCCCAAGTGCCTGACCTGTTCCGTGCGCTCGACTGTGTCTTCGCCAATGCGAACAGGAGCAGCGTTTGTTGTGTTACAGGCCAAGTACTCGGTCTTCGCCGCATTAATTTTCAGACCGCCGTTTTCCAGCGATTCCTTCCACGCTGTCACACGTCGAACCAAGCGCCCACTGTCCGAGTCCGCCAGCGCGATGTCGTCTGCATACATGAGCAGCCATGGCGGCTGCTCGTGTAAGTCCCTGATGTTGGAGGACAGGACGTCCAGCACCACACTGAACAGAAACGGACTAAGGACAGAACCCTGGTGAACTCCGACGGTGATGGGGAAGGGTTTCGTATCGCCAACAGCGGTCCGAACCACAGAACCGGAGTCTCGGTACATATCTCGGATGATGTCAACATAGGTCTCGGGCACTCCTTTGGATCTCAGCGCCCACCAGATCACCTCACGGGGGACACAGTCGAAGGCCTTCTGCATGTCAAGGAACAAGAGGTGCAGAGGCGTATTCTTTGATCTGTATCCCTCCATGGTAACCCTTAGGGCAAAGATGGGATCCATGGCGCCATGGCCTGGTCGAAACCCATATTGACACCCCGAGACGGTGCACTCCTGTCGGATCCGAGAGTCAATCACCCGCTCGAAGAGCTTCATGGTGTGGGACATAACCTTAATCCCCCGGTAGTCGCCACACTCCTGCACTGATCCCTTGCCTTTGAAGACTGGAGTGATAATACTCAGTCTCCATTGACTCGGGATCTTTCCGGTGAGGAGCATGCGGTTAAATAGGTGGGTTAAGATGCCCACACCACGAGGACCCATCGCCTTCCAGGCTTCAATGGGGACTCCATCGGCACCGACAGCTTTCCGGTTCTTCATGCGGCGAAGAGCCACATGTACTTCTTCAGGCGTAACCAGGGGTACAAGTCCCTGATTTGGAGGGAGAACCGGAGACAGCACCTCTTTGTGCTGCTTGTTCAGCAGCTCGTGGAAGTACGAGCGCCATCTCTCCTTCACCGCGAGGTCTTCGCATATCAGATTGCCGTCAGGGTCTCTTACACAGCGGCACTTAGTGATATCCAGTGCCGCTTTGACCCTGGAACGTGCCAACTTATAAATGAGCTTCTGCCCCTCAGACGATAACTTTCCTCTTGAATCACTCTATCTATTAAAAGAAACAAAGAAGTTGAACAAAAAGGTTACAGACTACATTATAACACTAGTGTGTAATGGTAATCAAAATGTCACAGTTTGGTAACAGATGCTATTACCTATATACCTTAGAGTAGTGCAATAAGAGCCACTTTCTGAGCAAGTGTATTGAAAAATAAATATATTACGCATATCATCATCATCTTCCTGCCCTTGTCCCGTTTTATTTGGGGTCGGCGCAATGTTTTTTCTTCCATTCTGTCCTGTCACCCGTCACGCTATCACTAACTCCTCTGTCTTCCATATCACTTCTCACACAATCCATCCATATCTTCTTTGGTCTCCCTCTCCCTTTCCATCCATCCACATTTAAAATATATTACGCATATATTTTACATTATAAACCTTCCTATTGAATCACTCTATCTATTAAAAGAAACTTCATCAAAATCCGTTGCGTAGTTTTAAAGATCTAAGCCATACCTATGTATGGGACAGACAGCGGTTAGCGACTTTATTTTATACTATGTAGTGATATATCACTAGTTTCTACCAGCGGCTTCGTCCGCGTGAAAGTCGATTTCTCCATTCAAAAATCCATATCTGTTCTTAGCGAATGGTAGTTTCCTTTTAAGATGTAGATCTTATAAGGAAACTACCTTAGGTGTTTTAGTTTCTGAGATGTTGTAACTAATATAATCAGTAAGCGGTATTTCTCTTATATACACCGTTAAATTTTAGTCGTTTTAATCCCGAAGAGGGTCGATCCAGTACATGAAACACTATCGATTTGTGTAAATAAAATAAAAAATAACGTACTTTTTTTCTTAATCTCTTATTGATATACGCATTTACGAAATTAATTTCTTTAAGTAAACGAGTCATTGACCTTGTATGTAGTTGTCGGTCGTTGCGTACTAACTACCTACAGGCCATTAAACTCGCCCAGCTGACGTTTACTTAAAGAAATCAATTTAGAACATGCCTAAATTAATTCGAGTTTTTAAAAAAAGTACTTTGTTTTTTTATTCTAACTTTACCAATCGATAGTGTTTCATGTACTGAATCGATCCTCCAAGGGATTAAAACGATCAAGATTTAACGGTGTATGTTAAGAAAAATATAAGTAATGTAATAAAGACTTATTACAGTACGGCCATCAGATCTTGGCGAGTCTGAAGTTAAACTCTGCGAATTTTAGCGTTTGAAAACTCATATAAAAACAAAGGTTCAAAAAAAAGAATACAAATAACAGTTTTTTACAGCAATAACAACTGCAAATTGCATTTATTTGTTTAAATCATTTACCATGCGCAGGAGAGCAGCTTCGATAGCGGGCAGGGTGCGGGGCAGCGGTAATAGTCTCCTTGCCGTCATCGCCGACAGGTTGGACGGGCCGTTCCTGAGACATTGGGGAACCCTACATGCACCCGTGCTTAAGCTAGTGTACTAAAAAAAATAAATAAAAAAAAAATGCCAATACATTGCAATACCTTGTAGTCTGACAATTTTGTAATCATAAATTTTGTGTGAATAATTTATTGTTAATAATTTTAATGTATTTTTTATGATTCATTTTTAATTTAATTAATTTGTATTTTAGATTTAATTTATTGACATTTGTATTTTTATTTAATTTATTAATTTTATTTATTGACATTTGTATTTGGTTTGTTGACATTTGTATTAGAACATAATGAGTCCATGGTTACTTGATTTAATAAACGAATTGAATTGAATTTCTTTTTTTACGTCTTATCAAGCGCTAAAATTCGCAAAGCCTGACTTCACACTCGCCAAGATTCGACGGCCGTACTGTACAATCTTACAGAGTTAGCAATTTTCCGCTGGTTACAATACAATGAATTCGGCCTTTCTTTAAGTAGAAAGCAAATCCATATGCAAAAAAAAGACTCAAACAAGGAAAAAGGCAGTTCAATAAACATACACCTACATACTGTATACAGCATACTAGTTTGTACTGGATTTAACCGGTTCGACCAAGCTCAAGTGGGTTATATGCATATCCAATCGGACGAAGGCAAGAGTTGCGATAAAATAATGGTTTATGTTAAGGAAAAGCAAAAAGAACATCCTTGGCTTCAATACAGTATGACTTACTATAAAACCTGCCAAGTACGAGTCTGAATCGCACACGAGGGTTCCGAAAGAACGCAAAAAAAAAACCAAATCTTGGCGTTTTTTGTTAAATCATTATTTTATTATTTATTATGCTTTGGAACGTGTAATTTAGCTTTACTTCCTTTTTTTGTGACCGACATAAATGTTTTTGATTTTTTATGGAGGGAGGCCTTTGCCCACCAGTGGGACAGTATAGGCAAGACATATTAACAATAATAATGTATCTGAGGCGTGAAGAAGCTCAAAACTCAGCACCCTTCCGTAAAACTTTCGCTCCAATCACAAAACATTGTATAAGCTGGATAAATCCAGTTTAAACCGGTTTGAAACTATACATACGTTGCACCGCGACCTCGCACGCCGCCTGTGTGAACTACAGATGCAGATAGAATAAATATACATACTTTAAAATTATTGCCATCCATGCATGTCAGGGACGGAACCCACACTAGCCAGATGCGGACAAATATCAACATTTACGAACACCATGTGTCTTTAACTGCGAATCGTTTATTGAAAAACCGCGCTTTTAACACGTTCAAAGTGATACGAGGTCTATTAGACCTCGTACGTGCTGAGGAAATCATTGTCTTTTTTGTCGTAAAGGGGCGTTACTTCAGTGGACTTTAGTTCCTTTAAAATTACTCACAAGGAGGTTTACCTACACTTTACTACTACAAATTATTAAACTGATCTGTCTTATTTACAATTAAACGTGTAACCTGCAAGGGTAGAGCACTGATGTCTGACATGTAGATAATATCACACACATTCACTCATACACAGACATATAGGTGGAGATGTTCATTATATAAAATTTTATTATTAAGCTGTATCCCAAAGTGCTTGTATTTCAGAACTTATAATATTTGTTGCATACTTAAAATGTTATAATTATATTAGAAAATAGAAATCAGTGGTGTACCTATATTTAAATACGGGGTCACTTAGACCTCGTACCGCACTTAGCAAAAAACCTTTTATTTCCTTAAACGTTAGTTCAACTTATTAACCGCGTACTATACGTAACTATCGTCAAATAAAACTAGAAATTCGATTTCTAAAAAACATCTAGCCAGATGAATACTCTGTAAAAGGTCAGTCACCTAGCATTCGATGCGGAGTAAACTGGATCATACCGGTTAATTATAGCCTAGTCCGTAACGCTATGTTTATAAATACTAACTAGTCTACAGCCCAGACTGTTTTCAAATAGCTTTTATGAAACTAGAATTCGTTTTTTTGTTATTTCAAATAAAGTCAGCTTTAGATTTTCTATCTAGAAAGATAGAAAGCGACGATAACTGGTTTGAACTGGTTATATACCGGTTTGTAGTTGATTAATTTAAAAAAATAGTGCCAAATGTAGTATTTTAGTTTCTTTATGTATGCTTAATAGTGTGCAATAAGTTTAAATATGAAAATATCTTTAATTGAGAAAGGTTTTTTTTTAAATAACTTTATTGTAGATACACCAAAAAATAACAGATCTTGAAATTAGTGTTAAATAATTAAGAGACCAAACTATTACACAAAGTTGATACGACAAATGGGTTTTCCTTAAAAAGGATCATTATACACACTAATATGAACAACTTTTACTGTGAGACCAACCCAAAACAATCACGAAAAAAATACCTGCTGCTCCATACATTTTGTCGAGTTATGTGAATATGAATCTATGGAGCAGCGGGTTTTATTTATAAAAGTAATTACTTATTCGAGAACATTGATGGCCAAAAAGTAAATGCCCCAACTTACGAGTAGGGTCGCAGGTTTAAACACAGATTGGCGTATTAGTTTGTGTAATTTATTTCATCACCACTGCTCTCAAAACGGTGAAAAATACATAGAAACATACACACAAAACACAGGAAACCGGCATGTCCTAGATCTTAAAATTCGAAGACATGTGACATCCACCAACCCGTACTGGGCCCGCGTGGTGGATTACGGCCCATACCACCTCCCGGAGAGGAGGCCTGAGTTCTAGTAGTGAACATTATAAGGCCTGCTTGCTAATTTCTTATTAAGTCTTTACTTGAAGTTAGAAATCTTCATTCAAAATTAAAATTTTTCTTAACTAAGTATAGAGCACAAATTGTTACTTAAGCAATTACTTTTACTCAAGTATTTAATTTTATTTGTTTATAAATACAAGTTATAATATTTGCCTACGTCATAAAAGAAAACCTTGTGCAATATTTCACGCTCCTTGTCTCAATATTTTCAGCTGATAAAGTTAATAGTTCAATTTGCTCTTTTATATATATACAGATTTAATTATACAACCATTATATTTCTCACGTAAAAGTGCACATAATCGCGATTAGATACTAGCAAACATTCGCAGACAGAGCGAGATAGCAGTATAATTTAATAGAGGGACAGAGCGAGACGGTAGAACAACACAGGTATAGCTAGATACCACCGGTACGAACTGGATTGTACCGGTTTAAATATAGCCTAGAGCTTGGAACGCTGACAAAAAAATGTTTGGTAAACAGCGAGCGATTGATTTAATATCTTAAAGATTTCAAATAAAGATCTTGACGAATCCTTTTTTCCTTGTTTTAACTTTGAATCGTCCTTTTCCAGCGAATTCGTTTGCAGGAATATTTTCGTAAAAAAAAAATTTTTTATTTGATATAAACCAGTGCTTGACTGCAATCCCTCCTTGTAGTAAACAGTGATGCAATCGTCTGGAAACTATTTTTTTAGGGAGAAATCATCCAATGAGAAATCCCGGCCTTGGGCGAAGCGCGAAATAGTGTCAGACTAAACAACCCACCCCGTTCCTAGGTTGCCTTTATACCACCGCCAGAACCTTCGTTACAGACGCGAGCCCTTGGCCCAGTTGTCCCTTCTGCAGCGACCCTACGGTTTGCTGACAATTCGTTGAGGCGCGCGGAAACAGTGCGCGCCGTCGATGTCACCAATTTCTTTCTTTTCATCTTCTTAAAAGTCAAATATTCAAAAACCCCTTTTTAATGGTCGCGGGTTCAAACTCAGTCAGGCGCATTAAGTACTTTGTGTAATTTATTTCATCACCATTTTCCAAAAACGGCGAAGGAAAAGATCGTGAGGAAACCTGCATGTCCTAGAACCAACAATTCGAAGACATGTGACATTCACCAACCCGCACTGGGCCCGCGTGGTGGATTATGGCCCATTCCTTCTCCTAGAGAGGAGGCCTGAGTCTCAACAGTGGGAACATTAGAAAGATGATACTATTTTAGGCTATACTAGCTTTCTGCCAGCGGCTTCGCCCGCGTGAAAATAGGTTTTCGCACAAACATTCCAGCAATATTGGGCGAATAAAAGAGGTGGAAGCTTTGATTTCGTATATATTTGTAAATAGATTTTCACACAAACTTTGGACAATCGTTTCATCCCGTTGGGGGGTGAATTTTGGAAAATCCTTTCTTAGTGTTCGCCTACGTCATAAAATCAAGCCTTGTGCAAAACTTCACTCTCCTAGTCCAAGTAGTTTCGGCTGTGCGTTGATATGTCAGTCAGTTTCTCCTTTTATATATATACTAGCGACCCTCCCCAGCTTCGCATGGGGACTGATATTGAATATATTATGAATGTATTATGCACATAAACCTTCCTATTGGATCACTCTACCTATTAAAAAAAACCGCATCAAAATCCGTTGCGTACTTTTAAAGATCTAAGCATACATAGCGGAAAGCAACTTTGTTTTATACTATGTAATGATGTATATAGATTTGATGATGATCCGAGGTTGTGGCGCCTGAACTACGGTTTGTTTTTTCAACCAACGCTTGAATCTTGAACAAGTTCATTTATCTGTATGTTTCAAGGCCTCACATTTATTATTTACTCGTCAAAATGTAATTTTCGAATATGGCAAGTGTTGCTCAACACAAATGTCTTTTTATGGCGTCCACAAATTGTGTTATTTTATTATCACAACAACACTTTAATGTGTTGCCTTTAGGGTATTTGGAGTTTGAGTTCCATTTTTTGGCATTAACGTTTTGTTTATAACTACTAGTGTCTGCCAGCGGCTTTGATCGCGTAATAGGCTCTTAATAAACTAGTGCGCCTCACCATCAACGGTTGCATCACTGCTTACCATCAGGTGGGATCGCAGTCAAGCACTAGGTTATTACTATTAAAAATAAAACAGTCGATATACAGAAATATATATATTTACAAAGACTGGCTAAATTTCAAGTTTTAGTGTTCTAGTTTCTGAGATATACCTACGAAGACATAAATGAATGGGGGTTGACGCGCGCCCACCCTTATAGATAAATTAGTGCCCGCGACTTCGCTCGCGTGGTATTGGGGTTGGGGTTCGGGTTTCCGGAGTGTATCCTATGCCTGTGCCAAATTTCATCCAGATCCGTCCAGCCGTTTTGGCGTGATTGAGTAACAAACATCCAAACATCGTGACTTTCGCATTTATAATATTAGTAAGATGAAAATGTCACAAAATTTTGACGAGAGCGCTTTTCCACACTATTGCGATAAACAATACATTACCTATGTGGCTGAAAGTGGTAGGAAAAAGACCGGGCTTTAGAGTAGATGTATTAAAAATACTTTTAATGAGATTGAACTTGACAAGTGCGCAAATATTTACACAACTAAAAATAACTATGAATTTATTGGAACTTTGACAATTGCAGAGAGAATCTAGATAAAGAATTATAAATAACTAGCTTTTGCCCGCGGCTTCACTTCACCTCTTCCCCACTCTACCCTACCTACTCTAGCCCAAGTCGTCGACGGTGCGCTCCGTTCCCGCGCGCCTCAAGGAGTTGTCAGCAAACTGTAGGGGCCCTACAGGGTCGAAGCCTCCCGGAGCTGAGGGTTGGTGTGAAAGCGTTACACCGGGGCTCTGGGAATAAGGCAAGGAAGGCACGGGGTAGGTTGTTTAGTGAGTAAGAGTTTGACACTGTTTACCGCTCTGCCCAAGAGTGGAATTCGTCATTCGATGATTTTTCCTATCATAAAAAAAGACACCTAGCAACCCTGCCCATCTACCTTTTTTTTGTTGTCGAGTGGAAACCTTCAAAAGGCGCCCGGACCTTGGGATAAGTCCGGGCAGTGTGGGATTTTTACCTCACTAAAACCACCCCGGTGATCACCATCAGCTAAGAAGAGGCTCCGTTACCTCTCAAAAGACCATTCCGGAACTCCCTCTGTGCAACGCCTGTTACGGCATATCCCTGAGGAGACTGTATAACGGTTTCCCCTATGCCTCACTCAGCACGATACCACGTGATCACTGTACCACCGTCTTTCCTGGAATCATTGAAGGAGTAAGCAGTCTCCACTCTGAGCACCCATGGTTTCATCTACCTACCAACTTACCCTACCTACCAGGTAGGTAAGTGAAATTGTGACTGGTCATTCAATGTCAACAGCCTTGATGGTTCAATTCAATCGAAGTGGGGAGCAAATGGTTCGTCTTATTTGCCGCGTACTACAATATATTATTCACTTCTTTATTTCATTTATTTACGCACTTGTGATATTTTAAAATATAAACCACTTTACTTTTATATGTTTCAATCAGCATTCAGCCCTGTTACCAGTCCATACGCTTCGCCTGCGTGAAATAAGACTTTGACCCCAAGGACAATCATGGTGGCTCCACAATAGTGCCGTGAATTCACGCCATGAATAAACTATAGAAGTTATTCTCCGCGAACACCTCGCGAATACCGACCAAATAAACGTTCACGCCTCAATAACGCCTAATGAGCTTCACGCCTCTGGAGCCGGTTCGCGAATAGTCTTAGTCCGTGTGCTCTATTTAATGGCGTCTCCAGATAGGTGACGTGAAGCTCCGCAAACTGGCGTGAACGTGCATGTTTATTTAGTTTATTCATGGTGTGAATTCATCAGGGTTAAACTCAGTCAGGCATCACTGCTCTCAAAACAACCGCTATTAAAAATTACAAGAAAATGTATGAAAAACTCACCGTGTTCCTTCTCATAGTGCTGTCGGAATTGCTCCAGGGCAGGATCATACTTCACTTCATCAGGTAGACCCAGCCACAGCTGGACGGCTCCATCAGTCAGGTCGGTAGACACCAGCGAGTACTGACTCCTGGTCAGCTCCTCCGCGGGCCTGGGGGCACCCCATGTCTTTACACTCTTCACTATTTTGTCCATGGTGACTTATTTTAACATGTCTAATATATTTCACAATAAATTGTTGACATTACACTAAAATTTCGAGGTTATATTTTGAGAAATTATTGTTGTGTTGTATTTGACAGATTGGGTTCTTTTTAAGGTAGTTTTGGGCAGTGGTGCTTTTTGCTTACAGCCTGACAGAAAAGTTTGGTTTGTAAGTGTTGTGTTGGCTCGAAAGTTTGCTGATAGGAATTGCTCTTTATTAATTTACTAGCGACCCACCCTAGTTTCGCACGGGTGCAATACTGACATAAAATAAATTATGCATCTATGATACACAAAAACCTTCCTCTTTAATCTCTCTATCTATTGAAAAAACCGCATACTCTTTATTGTAGGTACACCATAAACAAAACTTGGACTAAGCATACTTAGGGACAGACAGCGGGAAGCGGATTTTATACTATGTTAAGTAAAATCATTACATAGGTACTAACATTATGTCATTCTACAACTTACTCTGAAATTATGCTTATAGCGTCGAATTCTATTAGCTCGAACATTTTGGCGGTTCATCCCACTTATATTGCCAACTAGCCTTCTGCCGGCGGATTCACCCGCGTGAAAACACTGTTCTCCATAAACTTTAGACCCCCATTACATCCCTTTAGGAACTGAATTTTGAAAAACCCTTTCTTAGTGTTCGCCTACGTCTTAAAAGGAAGCCTTGTGCAAAATTTCACGCTCCTAGTTCCAGTAGTTTTGGCTGTGCGTTGATATGTCAGTCAGTCAGTCAGTTTCTCCTTTTATATATATCGATGAGTAAGAAGCTTCTGATATAGTACCATTGATGATATTAGTTTACATTAACTGTCTCTAAATATGTGATTTCCATGTGGCAATTTGTGTTACCCTTAGACGTAAAACACATCAACTTATCTCCTAGCGATAGACAAGCAAGTTCATAGAAACTATTTGTCAAAATACTGAAAAGTTAATACAAAAGTCCGTTGCAGCGTTTCATTGGCATTGCCGTCTATCAAAACTTTTAAAAACTTTCAGCGCTTTATGTCAAAACTGCACTAATGTCTTCAATGTAAAAGTGTATAGCATGCTGATCACTTCATCATCATCAGCCTTTTAATGGTCCCACTGCAGGGACACAGGCCTCCTCTCTAGGAGAGGGAATGGGCCATAATCCACCACGCGGGCCCAGTGCGGATTGGTGGATGTCACATGTCTTCGAATTTTTGGTTCTAGGACATGCCGGTTTCCTCACGATGTTTTCCTTCACCGTTTTGAGAGCAGTGGAGATGAAATAAATTACACAAAGTAATGCGCCTGGCTGGGTTTGAACCCGCGACCTACAACTCGTAAGTCGGGGTCGTTACCACTCGGCCACCACTGCTCTAAATCGCTGATCACTTAAGAGGAGTAAAATGACTGAACGGTACACCTCATCTAGTGCGTAGTACATATGCGTAGGTTTCGACCCTTTTGCAGAGTCCCTACGGCTTTGCTGACAACTCCTTGAGGCGCGCGGGAACAGAGCGCGCCGTCGACGACTTGGGCTTGGTCCAGACTGACAAGACGATCGGACGGCGGGCCACCCAATGCTCGCCGTCCGCAAGCCCGAAACCTTCACTGCGCAAGTCCAACTCATACTTGGCCAGGTTTCAGTAATCACATTTTATTTTATTTTTTGTTAGTTGTCAGTTAGATTTTTGAAGAAACTTGTAAGCAGACATATTAGCGGCATTACATTTATGGCAATTCAAAAGTTATAAATATCCTTCATCACCAGCCTTTTAATGTTCCCACTGCAGGGACACAGGCCTCCTCTCTCTAGGAGAGGGAATGGGCCATAATCCACCACGCGGGCCCAGTGCGGATTGGTGAATGTCACATGTCTTCGAATTTTTGGTTCAAGGACATGCCGGTTTCCTCACGATGTTTTCCTTCACCGTTTTGGAGCAGTGGTGATGAAAATAAATTACACAAAGTAATGCGCCTGGCTGGGTTCGAACCTGCGACCTACGACTCGTAAGTCGGGGCCGTTACCACTCGGCCACCACTGCTCCGTAAACGTATCGAAAGTTATAAATATCCTAAATCACACTAAATATTATACAAAATAAAGTAGTTTCTTTCAGTCTGTTTATCTGTTAGGTATCTCATAACATCTAAACGGCTGAACCGATCGAAATTACACTTGGTACACACTTTTTTTAATATTATGTAAAATCATCCAATGACTTCTCTCGCTCTTGGGCGGAGCCGGAAAACGACTCAGACATTTACTAAATAAAACTCACTCCTGTTCCATCTTTTCCTTTGTTACACTTTGGCCTTAAATACTTTCGTGAGTTGATTTCCTTGAAATATTTTTCGTAAGGAAAAAACCGCTTGCAGAATTAGTCACAACAAAAAAGAACTTAGAATATAAAACCTAAAACTCTCTCTATTTTTACATCATTCCAGGAAAATACACAAAATTGCCACATAGGAAACCACACCACAATATGTAAAACAACGGAATACATAAATACTATATAACACAGTTCACTACTAGAAAGCCGTCAAGCTTAATCGAGAATGCGAGGTGTTAGAAAGTCGTCACAGAAAATGTACAGACAGAAAAAAAAGCAGCATTCATATCTAAAGTATGGCCAAGTAACTTGTCGAGCCTGAGGTTAGACTTTGTGAACTTTACCACATTACAAAAATAAATGCCTATAAAATTTGCTATTAATAACTGCTAATGACATTTTTTTTTAAACATTTTAAACGACTACTTAAGGCCGCTGCAAAATCAAAATCAAAATGGTTTTTATTTCATATAGGCCTACATGGGCACTTATAAAACGGCAGAAGCTAGTGCATGGTTCCAAATTGGTCGTTTCCTATGGAGAAGAACCGGCAAGAAACTATATTCTTACTCTTTAAAAAAAAAATGGAAGCGCTTATGTCCCCGTGACATATGCGCTTCCATATATACATTTTGTATGAAACGATATTTCAAAAATTTCCCGTTCCGTCCCGTCCTGTCCCGTCCATGAAAAAAAACCCGTCACGTATGCAGCGGGCTTAAGTCGTACTGCAAATCCCTTCTATAGAGGGCATCTCCCAGTGTTTGACATTCGACTCTCATCCAAGAGTTTGTGGGTTCGAAATCGGACTAGTACCGAAATTAATTTTTCAATCCATTTGTACTTTTTAAGTATCCAGGACATTATTGACATATACCTTTGCAAATAGCATTGAAAATGACAAAGAGTGCAATAAAATAGTAGTAGAATGAAACCGATAGGAAAAGAAGAGAATATAACAAAAATTCATGGATATATTTGATATATCAATGCAAAAATTAAAGGCAACATAAATTAAGGTCGATCTGAGGTTCACTTGATGGGGGTGCGGTTTTAAGGGTAAAAAACGGTTTATCTTCATTTCCGATAAAACTACAGGCACAAGTGTACGAGGGAACACCACGGTGGTTGTAGTCAGGAAGAGTCTGACAGACCCCTCCACCTACCCCAGGGTGGAGGACTCAATGAGGATTTGCACCACGATAACAAAAAAAAAGGAGTGGCGATCGGATACCGGAAGACGCAGAGTTGGAAGTTCTCCTACAAGCTAGACCGATGATCTGGTACAGGTTGCGGAATCCGATGGATGCAAGACGCACAAGACCGATCTTTGTGGTGACATTAGGAGGAGGCCTATGTCCAACAGTGGACATCTTTAAAAATGAATTATTTGTCGAAACTATAATTTTTTCGTCTGACTGTACCTAATTTACTCCTTACCTATGTTATACATGATCCGATAACTCTGATTATACATATCAAGGCGAAGTAATCGCAGGTCTAACTGCGCCCTAATGATATAAAAATATGCTTTTAATTACATTGTAGAGTACAACTTTACTGGTCTGGCAGGAGTGATGATCTTAGTTCAAAGTTAGTAATAACTAGCGACCCGCCCCAGCTTCGCACGGGTACTGATATTGAATATATTATGCATGTGTTATACTCATAAAGCTTCCTCTTGAATCACTACATCTATTAAAAAAACCGCATTAAAATCCGCTGCGTAATTTTAAAGATCAGAAGAAGAGAGAAGATTTGATGGGTTTTTTTAAATAGACAGAGTGATTAAAGAAGAAGTTTTATATGTAGTAATACATGCATATTATATTTAATATTACCATTGCTTCCGTGCCGCTATTTATAGATAAATTACACCTAGACACAGAACAAATTTAATGCTCGTGCTCATCACACAAACATTTGTCCTGGTTGGGAATCCAACCCACGACCTCAGGCATGTCAGGGTCACTAACTACTAGACTGACAGGCCACCTAAGGTGGGCCTTCCTCACTCGCCTAGCGCACGGTTTAAAAGCCAGTTGCTTCATTTAAAGCAATCCAAAGTGATGTTTAATGTAAAAGTAATGCGAAAAAAGAGAGATAACATGTGAAAACTCTGTTTGCATTCGGTAATTCTACGATTTATTCGAGTTTTTCACAAAACTCGTTCTAGGAAATACGTCTTTTTATTAAACCCTTAACGATTTATGAAAAAAAACCATAATTTAGAATCTTGATTAAATGCAAAAAGCTGCTATAGAAGTACTTTTTGATATTTTAAATCCAGGATTACATTATGAAGAGTCAAAATTCACGTACAATAGCAGATTTTCAGAGGTCTTTACTGGATTACTCTTACACAAATTAATGTTTTGATTTCTATAGGAGCCTAGATAATTTCCACAAGATATCTGTGTATCCAAAATATCTGAAGAAAGTTGTGTAATAACATCATAATCACGTAAAAGCGGTTGTAGGAAAATGTAGGTATCTCGGGTTGACCGCTCTTGAATGACTAGTTTTGAAGGAACTTGGCCGGGGAAGTACTGTCACTATAGGTACCTATTTTTACTGGGAAACAGCATTGAGAGCACTCATGACTCAGAAATAACAAATAAAATAAAACATGAGTCCTATTACTTACATCATCATTATAATCATCATCAGCCTTTTTAATGTTCCCACTGCTGGGACACAGGCCTCCTCTCTAGGAGAGGGAATGGGCCGTAATCCACCTCGCGGGTCCAGTGCGGATTGGTGGATGTCACGTGTCTTCGAATTTTTGGTTCTAGGACATGCCGGTTTCCTCACGATGTTTTCCTTTACCGTTTTGAGAGCAGTGGTGATGAAATAAATTACACAAAGTAATGCACCTGGCTGGGTTTGAACCCACAACCTACAACTCTTAAGTCGGGGCCGTTACCACTCGGCCACCACTGCTCTACTTACTAGCTTTTGCTCGCGGCTTTGCTTCAGCAACAGAAAAATGTGATAAATGAAGAACCGCTCGACCGATTTTGTGCAAACGTCATATAAACCATCTACTAAATAGTCCAAACAGAGGCTAAATATGGTTTGGATAGGTGAGCCCGTTATCTATCTATATATATAAAAGGAGAAACTGACTGACTGACATATCAACGCACAGCCAAAGCTATTGGGCCTAGGAGCGTGAAATTTTGCATAAGGCTTCCTTTTATGACGTAGACGAACACTAAGAAAGGACTTTTCAAAATTTAGCTCTTAAAGGGATGTAATGGGGGTCTAAAGTTTGTATGGAGAACCCTACTTTCACATGGGCGAAGCCGCTGGCAGAAGGCTAGTTGATTTATAAAATTACAACGACAAGTGGCATTGTTTTTTTTTTTTTATAATATTCGACAACCATCACACAACGCCGTCTAGTCTCAAGCTAAGCAGAACTTGTGTTATGAGTACTAGACAACTGATAAACATACTTATGTATTTCTAAATAAATACATATTATAGATAAATTACACTGAGACACAGAACAAATGATCGGGCTCATCACACAAACATTTGTTCTGGGTGGGAATCGAACCCACGACCTCCAGCTTAGCAGTCAGGGTCACTAACTACTAGGCTGACAGGCCAGTCATTTATAGATTTATATACACATTGATTACTTCTGTTATGTATAGTTTTTCTTTGTGACATTCATTATACTCAACATCATCATCATCATCGGCCTTTTTATGGTTCCGTAGTCAACTAGGAAACCTTATAGTTTCGCCAAGTCTGTCTGTCTGTCCGTCCTCGGATAATCTCAGCGACCGTAAGCACTAGAAAGCTAAAATTTTCCCCAATTAAAACATCCCCAACCAGTAAACATTTTAAATTTTACTATTTTTTTCTAATTCATTGTTTAACTACCAATGCGCCTGTTAATCATCATTACATAGTATAAATATAAATAAAAGACGCTTCCTCCCTATGTATGCTTAAATCTTTAAAACTACGCGACAGATTTTGATGCGGTTTTTTTAATAGATAGAGTGATTCAAGAGGAAGGTTTACATATGTGTATAATACTCGTACATGCATAATAAATTCAATATCAGTACCCGTGCGAAGTTGGGGCGGGTCGCTAGTTTGCTATATATATGTAAAAGAGTAGCACGTAAAAAGTTGTAATGTATGTCTTGCTATCAAGCGACACGTGCAAAGAACTAATTATTTTGTGTTAATTACGACTTCTCAAGTGTCAGAAAACAATTCAACATTCTATAATAGCAATAGATACTGTGTAGTTGTTATCTTTAAAAGCACTATATAAAGTAAATTGTCTAATGTTACTTTTGCTACCTCAATTTCTCATTTTATGCTCCTCCTCCTTGCATCATCATCATCATCATCATCATTTCAGCCGAAAGAAGTCCACTGCTGGATATAGGCTCCCCCAAGCGCCGCCACAAAGACCGGTCCTGTGCGTCTTGCATCCATTGGCTTCCAGAAACCCTGACCAGGTCATGACCACCTTGTGGGAGGCCTTGCGGCCTCCCTGCATCGTTTATCCTCAATGCGGAGGGTCGTGACCTCGACGAATAACTTTTTGATGGACTATATTTCGCCATGTTGCCCTATCTTCGGCGATGTGGATGGCGTCGCAGACTTTGGTCTCCAATATCTCATTTTATTCACCTGATGAAGAAAATCATGAAACTGACAGACTTTGTGGGGGAAAAACATTTTTTGTACAATAGAATGATAAGGATGTTGTAATCTGATAATATAATTTATATTATCTAAAATAAATGACGCATTCAAATGTTAAAATGAAGATATGAGCCGATTAATAGTTTTGTTAAATACTAGCGACCCGCCCCAGCTTCGCAGGGGTACTGATATTGAATATATTATACATGTATTATACACATAAATCTTCCTCTTGAATCACTACCTATAAAAAAACCGCATCAAAATCTGTTGCTTAGTTTTAAAGATCTAAGTATACATAGGGACAGCGGTAAGCTTAACTTTGTTTTATACTATGTAATGAAGTGAATATTGAATATTATTCGGTTAAATTCTTCCCGAACTAAATATACTGCCGGATAATTATTTTCCCCGTTCTATTAGTAATTTATAATAAGTGTCATACTGTGAATAATTTTGATACTTTCCCTACTAGTTTCCATTAATTTTGTTTATTTGCAATTAAAAATACCTACTTTTCTAAAGGTACTTTTGATTTTATACACCGTTAAATTTTCCTTCTTTTCGTTTTTTTTTTCTTATCCTTCTATCGTTGTCTGGTAACAATCCGGACCAAGCCAGTCGTCGACGGCGCGCTCTGTTCCCGCGCGCCCCAAGGAGTTGTCAGCAAAACCACAGGGACTCCGAAAAAGGGTCGAAGCCTACTGGGGCCCAGAGTCTGTTTCTGAAAAGAAGGCTTGGCCCCAGTGCGAAGGGCAAAGGAGGAACGGGGTGGGGTGTTATTCAGTAAGTCTGACATTGTTTCCCGCTCCACCCAAGAGCGGGATTCGTCATTGGATGATTTATGCCCACTAAAAAAAAAATGGTAATATGTGATGCAATCGTTGATGATGAGGCGCGTTTTTTTTTTTTTTTTTTTTTTTTTTATGGTAGGTGAAAATCATCCAATGACGAAACCCGCTCTTGGGCGGAGCGGGAGACCAAGTTTTATATTCGGTAATTAACCGAATATAAAACTAATATTCGGCGCTTTTCTACTTAAAAGTAGTCTTATATTGTATATCATTACATTACTTAGGTACCGCTGTCCCTATGTATCTTAGATCTTTAAAAGTAGGCAACGGTTTCTGATGCGGTTATTTTTATTAGATAGAGTGATTCAAGGGCAAGGTTTTTGTGTATACCTTATACATCCATAATATATTCAATAAAAGTACCCGAGTGAAGCTGGGGCGGGTCGCTAGTATATAATATTTTATTTAGCTTTTCATGTTGTTTAGTTTTCATCTGTCTTAACATGTATAGTTAAAATACTTTGTACAGTTTACACAAGTACCTATATAACAAGGAAATTATTGTTAAAAAACCATACTGTTGCTTTATTTTCTAAAATTAGCGGCTGAAGGTGTAAACTCATAGTTTTATAATAGTCATGTTCAGTTTCACAATAAGCCTTTTGTAGTAACCACAGAACAGCGTCATGCATTCAACATAAGTTATCTTTGTAACAACTCATTCGTAAACAATGTAAAATTGAGCACATCACATAAATATGTTACATTTAACTAAAGTAATTTTTTTTTCAATACACTTAGGTACTCGGAAACTGCCTCTTATCGCACTCCGGTTAGGTTCGTAGGGACTCTGTAAAAGGGTTGAAGCCTATTGGGGCCCAGGGTCTCTTTCTGAAAGGGAGGCTTGGCCCCAGTGCGAAGGGCAAAGAAGGAACGGGGTGGGGTGTTTACTCAGTAAGAGTCTGACACTGTTTCCTGCTCCGCACAAGAGCGGAATTCGTCATTGGATGATTTTTGCCCACCATAAAAAAAACCCCGATTAGGATCAATATAGCATGTATATGGTGATATACATGCTATATTGAACCTAAACTCAAAAAAGCACTTGGGTGCAAGTGCTTTTTTGAGTTTATCACAACATGGGCTTTTTATTTCTTCCTTATCGTCACGGTCAAGAGTGATTATTTTTTTTTATTTAGTTAGTTTATCGAATCAAGCGCGAGTCGTCCCCCACGAGCGTAGGTCGTCCCCCACGAGGCGCTGGTCGACCCCCACGAAATTAGAAACTGACCAGAAAAGATTTTAATGCTATTTTTATTCTATTTCTAAGAAAGAAAGAAAAATATATTTTATTTGACAAACACAATACAGAAACCACAATATGCAGACATGATATGGTAAAAAGGTAAAAAAAAAATGTGTGGCTGAGTATGCCCTCGCAATAGAAGTTAAAATCCTTTGAACAGACATTAAAAAAGGTTTTTTTAAATGTACAGTCAGCAGTAGGTACATCAGACTACAACAAACTGTCAAAACTCTGCAAACGATTTTCAACTCTTAATCAAGGTTTAACAAGGTCCAAAATGTATTGGAGAAATCTGACAGAAAGAAAGAAAGAAAACATATTTATTTGGCACTCCAACATGCACAATAAAATAAATAATTACAAACTTGATTTAAATAACACAACAAAAAAAAATGTATAGGACGCACTTTGTTTCGTCATTAGGGATTGTTTTGCGTTGTTTGTTTGTTTTTGGGATTATGTCATTTTGTTCATTTTGTGAAAATCTGTTACGACAGATTACATTCGTGAAATTGTTTTGCTGTTGTAGGAATTTTTACTTAAGGTGGCCCGTTCCGACTTGCCTATCGTCAACGTCGCACATGTTTTATAAGCTTGTTGCTTCATTTAACGCAATTCAAAGCGATGTTTGATGCATAAGTAATGCGAAAAAAGAAGGATAACACCTGAAAACTCTATAGGCATTCGGTAACTCTACGATATTCGATAATTACGATTTACTCGAATTTTTCACAAAACTTATCCCAGGAAATAGGTACCTACGTGTTTTTATTAAATCTTTAAGGATTTTTGAAAAAAAAATGACATCATTTAGAATCTTGAATAAATGCGCTAGGCTTTTATAGAAGTACTTTTTAATATTTTTAATATAGGAGTACATTATAGAGACTCAAAATTCACGTAAAATTGCAGATTTTCAGAGGCCTTCGGATTCGTCTTCCTAGTTTGATGTGCTGGTGACTGTACAATCGAGTCATCATCATCATCCTACCCTTATCCCATTTTTTTTTTTTTATGGTAGGTAAAAATCATCCAATGACGAGTCCCGCTCTTGGGCGGAGCGGAATACAAGTGTCAGACTCTTACTGACTAATCAACCTATCCCGTTCCTACATCACCTTACATACCAGGGCCAGAGCCTTCCTTTTCAGACACAAACCCGTGGCCCACCCTTATCCCATTTTACTTGGTGTCGGTGCAACATATTTTTTTCTTCCACTCTGTCCTGTCACCCGTCACACTATCACTAACTCCCTTTTCTTTCATATCACTCCTCACACAACCCATCCATCTCTTCTTCGGCCTCCCTCTTCCTCTCCATCCATCTACGTGTAAACTCAGAACTCTTTTTGTGACATGCGTTTCATCTCTCCTCTTCACATGTCCACACCAAGACTGACTGTACAATCGAGTATGAAGTAAAAATTTTTCCATAGGCCTTGTTTACGTAAAATATTGTAATTTAAAAGTGTTATAAATTATGTATGATAACATAAATTTTATATGTTGTTTCCTTTCCTTTTATGGTATACTTTTCCGGCAATGGGTTGTTATGATCATTAATTAATATTGTAATAAATATTTATAATAATTATAATTAACTAATAATTTTAATTAGCTCACTTGAAAATCATTGTTGTTATGCAATTTAAATTATGAAATATAAAATGGCTGGAGAAAGTAGGAGGGTAAAAAGGCTGTTATTAAGGCGGGCCTTCCCGAATCGCCTATCGTCTACGTCGAGCATGGTTTAAAAGCTTGTTGCTTCATCTAAAGCAATCTAAAGTGATGTTTGATGCAAAAGTAATGCCAAAAAAGAGAGATAACACCTGAAAATTCGGTTGGCATTCAGTAATTCTACGATTTACACGAATGTTTCACAAAATTTTAAGTAAAGAACAGCTGAGCGGGTTCAATAACCGTAAGTAAGAACCTGCTCAGCTGTTCTTTAAAAAATTCAAATTTAGCGGTGTATACCATGGCCAATGGTTGTTGGTTTTCGTAACGTTTACAATTCCAATTGTAGGGTAGATAGTAAATAAGTGCTTGCAACTTTGCAAGATGCGAATAATCACAACTATGCTGGGCTGAACGAGAAACAGTGTCAGACTCTTACTGACTAAACAACCTACCCCGTTTGTTTATTGCCTTTCGCACTAGGGCCATGTCTACCATTCAGAAAAATACCCTGGGTCAAGTTGGTTTCAACCCTTTTGCAAGGGTCCCTACGGTTTGCTTACGACTCCTTGGGGCGCGCTGGAAACATATTCTCTTTACGCATTTTTACACCGCATCAATACAGACCACTTTTATTTTATTTTTTACTAGAGACCCGCCCCAGCTTCGCACGGGTGCTGATATTAAATATACTATGCATGTATTATACATATAAACCTTCCTCTTGAATCACTTTATCTATTAAAAAAAGCCGCATCAAAATCCGTTGCGTAGTTTTAAAGATTTAAGCATACATAGGGACAGCGACTTTGTTTTATACTATGTAATGATGTAACCAACCTACCCTGCGCCGGGGTTATAAACAATGTTGATTCGGCAGATGGACTTTCCATAAAAAGGATCATTGTACAATATGAACAACTTTTACTATCACACCAACCCATAAATCATGAAAAAAACCCGCTGCCCTATACATTTTGTTATAAATCTATTATTAAAACTTTTAACATGCATTTGTAACAGCAGTAACAACTGCAAATTGAATTTATTTGAAACTCAAACTCAAAATCATTTATTTCAAATAGACCATTTACAGGCACTTTTGAAATGTCAGAATTGAAGCTAATTTGCACGTTCCAAGGCGTAGACTCCTATGGAGAAGAACGTGCAAGAAACTCCATGGAAAACTCAATGTTTAAACCATTTATTTTTTTACGAGTATTCAAGCGCTAAAATTCGCAGAGCCTAACTTCAAACTCGCCAAGATTCGACGGCCGAACTGTATCTCCAATTTTCCACATGACTCATAACAAAGAGTGCATTTAATATGCAGTACTGTGACATCTCTACAGAGGTCACATACGCCCCGGATTAGCATACTGGCTTGCAAGACGTTCGCAGACTATTCGTAGTTTAAACTTGAAATTTATTCTAAATAAAAAATAGTATGTTGTTTTAATTGATTGTATGTCGAGCCGTGAGAGAGTAAAGATACAGAAAAAGTTCAACGTGGTTTGATTTGTGCTGCTGCCCTGATCCTGGTACCGGAGCCGCCCCGTAGAAGAGTCCACGGTCTCGACAGTACCTACATACTTACATAGTATAATATGATGTTTATCATATGTACTGTCACATGATCTTACTATTTATATGTGGGAGGTAATTATGCATGGCTGAAACAATCTATACACGCTCGTACCCGTGACTTTGAATGGCCTTTGTATAGATTTTTATTTTTACCATTGATATATTATAAGAGAAAATACGTTACACGGTAAAATCGCAATCAGAAATATTGGACGATTCGAAACTCACACATTTACTGCTTGTTGTCACTGATAGACAAGGACAGAGATAAGAGCCGGTACTGTGGTGCAAGCGAAATAGATATAAATATTAGCCGCTGAATTTGTGTGATCGTCGCGACCGATATGAAATCGTGATAATTGTCACAATTTCAGCGGCTCAGGAAAACATAGTAAAGAAACCGGCATGTCCTAGAACCAAAAACTCGAAGACATATTGTGTGCTTCACTAACCCGCACTGGGCCCGCGTGGTGGATTATGGCCAATTCCCTCTCCTAGAGAGTAGGCCTGAGTCCTAGCAATGGGAACATTACTTATAAGGCTGTTGTATACTATGCTATGACCGACCAATGATCAGCCATTATGAATTAATAGATTACAAACTTTTAGCAAAATGACAATGGGATCGTGTTGGAATGACGATGTTATGAAAATAGCAGAATTTAGCCAGTCTACCACCATCATCATCATCTTTAGGGTAAAACTCGGATAGTTGATCCACTTTTTGAAATCACTCCATATCTCTGAGTAAGAAACTAGCAGGTACTTAGATATTTCATTAACCAAACTATACTATCTATACTATATTACTAGGTATATATCTACACTAATATAATAAAGAGGTAAAGTTTGTTTTTTTATTTTTTTGTTTGTAGGAGGTAATCTCTGAAACTACTGGTCCGATTGGAGAAATTTTAGCAATAATAGAAAGCTGCTTTACTCCTGAGTGACATAGGCTATATTTTATGTACGCGGGCGAAGCCGGCAAAAGCTAGTTTATAATAATTTAAAAAAAATTTCTCTTATATTTTTAGAGTATTAGCGATTTTAGCGGACCTCTATATTTTGTGACATATCCCACGTGTGGGATAGTGGCCTGATCCATATAAGTGTCTTACATGATAGATGCCCTTCCCACAAAACGGGTAACTATCCCCTAAAAGATGTGATCGCATTTTGTCTTCTCATGCAATCACATAGAGACGTAAGACACGGTCAACATAGTAGTAGCTGGAAAGTCTTTTTATTAGTAATTGAAATATTATACGATTCATTCGCAAAACTAGAGTAATCGAAATCGGGGCACCTATCCCACTGGGGCATCTATCTCGGCTTTTCCCTATTATTTCAGCCGAAAGACGTTCACTGCTGGACATAGGCCTCCCACAATTATCGCCTTAATGAACGGTCCACCAAAAGTCACATAAATCGGTTGGTGCCGGTCTGTGAAGTATTTATCCGTCGCGTATATTTCCTGTGCGTGCTCCGTTATCAACGTTATCACTACAATACCTACAATATCACTAACTCAATATACACAATTATATTCTACATGCATGCCTCTATTGGCGACGTATTTATATTGATTTCTTTTTATTTATTAAGAAGGGAAATCACTAAACGAGTTCTCCTCAAACATACTGTGGGATGCATAGGCAAAGTTGATACGACAAATGGGCTTTCCTAAAATGATCATTGTATACACCAATATAAACAACTTTTACCATGTAACCAACCCAAAAATCATGAAAAAAAAACCCGCTGCTCCATACATTTTGTCGAGTTATGTGAATATAAATATAATAATAATATGTCCACAACTATCACACAACGCCATCTAGTCCCAAGCTAAGCAGAGCTTGTGTTATGGGCACTAGACAACTGATAAACATACTTATATATGTCTAAATACATACATATTATACACCGTTAAATTTTAGTCGTTTTAATCCCTTGGAGGATCGATTCAGTACATGAAACACTATCGATTGGTAAAGTTAGAATGAAAAAACAAAGTACTTTTTTTTAAAACTCGAATTAATTTACGCATGTTCTAAATTGATTTCTTCAAGTAAACGTCAGCTGGGCGAGTTCAATGACCTGTAGGTAGTTAGTACGCAACGACCGACAACTACCTACAAGGTCAATGACTCGTTTACTTAAAGAAATTAATTTCGTAAATGCGTATATCAATAAGAGATTTAGAAAAAAAGTACTTCATTTTTTTATTTTATCTACACAAATCGATAGTGTTTCATGTACTGGATCGATCCTCTTCGGGATTAAAACGACTAAAATTTAACGGTGTAGATAAATTACACCCAGACACAGAACAAATGATCGTGCTCATCACACAAACATTTGTCCTGGGTGGGAACCGAACCCACGACCTCCCGCATAGCAGTCAGGGTCACTAACTACTAGACTGACAGGCCAGTCAAATCTATGGAGCAGCGGGTTTTTTTTGGTGATTTTTGGCTTGGTTTCATAGTAATTCATATTGGTGTGTCTGTGTACAATGATCGTTTTTAAGGAAAGCCCATCTGTCGTATCAAAATTGTATATATATATTTTTTTTTGACAACTATAACACAACGCCATCTAGTCTCAAGCTAAGCAGAGCTTGTGTTATGAGTACTAGACAACTGATAAACATACTTATATTTATTTCTAAATACTAAATACAAATGATATTAAATATTATAGATAAATTACACCCAGACACAGAATGCATATCATTACATAGTATAAAACAAACTCGTTTCCCACCGTTTGTATGCTTAGATCTTTAAAACTACGCAACGAATTTTGATGCGGTTTATTTTAATAGATAGATTGATTCAGGCCAAGTTACGAAGTCAGGAGGAGTAGCAGGCGGTCGCCTCCTTCAACGAATCAGTAAAGAGGGTTCAATGGCCGTAGGTAATTAGCGAACTACCTATCGCCATTGAACCCGCTCGGCTGTTCTTTACTTAAAGATATGAATTTCGTATACGCGTATATTAATTTTAGTTTTATTTTTTAATTTTATCTTTACAAATTGATAGTATTTTATGTACCTGATCGACCCTCTACGGGATTAAAACGACCAAAATTTAACGGTGTATAAAACCTATGAAATATGATGTCATGTGTTTATTGTAAGCGGCGCGATATTACTAGTTTTAGTACCGTAGACACTCACTACGACCGACAGCGCCAATATGGCGAAATTCAAACGGAGACCGCACTTTGATGGCAGCCAGTACAATGTGATAAATACGTAGTTGAGGTCACTGGCCGCCTCGCTCAAGGGCGCGGAGATGTCACTGGATGATTTTCGCAATGAAAAACAAAACACCACATCATCGCTTATCATCAGGTGAGATAGTGGTCAAACGGTATCAATAATAATAAAAAACCTAAGTATAAAATTGGGGTTGAAACCCTTGAGTTCTGGGTCGAGCGCTTATACGCTTTATAAAGAACTAGCGACCCGTCCTAGTTTCACACGGTTGCAATGGTGATATTAAATATATTGTGCATATATTATACATATAAACCTTACTCTTGAATCACTCTATCTATTTAAAAACAACCATCAAATTCCGTTGCGTCGTTTTAAAGATCTAAGCATAAATAGGGATAGACAGAGGGAAGCGACTTTGTTTTATACTATGTAATGATTATTCATTTTTACTTGCCTCCTAAGAATTTATGGATGAAGTTTATTTAAGTTTGTGGATGAACGCTTTATGGTACGTGTCAGGGCCTCTATAACTTGGGGGCTCTGTACCACGCCTGAAACGGCAGTAGCTACGCCCCTGATTTGGCCCACAAAAGCGCACAATTTTAAACTCGCGCATGTTTCCCATATATTATGCCAACAGCCACTGCGACGCACTTCATAAAACACGTGTTTATTATCAAATAAATACAAACATAGTATAAAACAAAGTCGCTTCCCACTGTCTGTCCCTATGTATGCTTAGATCTTTAAAACTGCGCAACGGATTTTGATGCGGTTTGTTTTAATAGATAGATTGATTCAAGAGTAAGGGTTTATGTGTATAATCATCATCATCGTCATCCAATATCATCCAATGACATATCCCACTCTTGGGCGGAGTGGGAAACAGTGTCAGACTCTTACTGACTAAACAACCTACCCCATTCCTTACTTGCCATGATCTCAGGGCACCGGTAATACGCTTTCGCATCGACCCTTGGACCCAGGAGGCTTTGCTGGAACCCTACACTGGGCCCGCGTGGTGGATTACGGCCCATTCCTTCTCTAAGAGAGGAAGCCTGAGTTGCAGTTGTGGTAACATTTTAAGGCTGATGCTGAAATTTAGGTTAATTAATTACCAGATTGTTTAACTATGAAATTCGTCTTCATTCGTAACCAATAGATATTTACTAGACGACTGGTCAAGCTAAAAATTGATTGATCTACGCGTTTTGCTTAAATTAAACAATTAGTTACCTGTTTTAACTGTTAGTCGACTTAACTAGGGGTCAAAGAACTCGTTACAAGTTTAATGAACTTGTGAAAAACAACTGGGTCTAGAAACCAGTCATTATGCAAAAGAATAAACTTACTACTGTTTATAGCAATGGTAGCCCGATTTCCGGTCACCGTAGGCACGGGCTTGCGGACGGTGAGTAATGGGTAGCTCGCCGTCCGGTGGTCTGGTAACAGTCTGGATCAAGCCAAGTCATCGACCGCGACGGCGCGCTCCGTTTCCGCACGCTTCAAGGATTTGTAAGCCTACCGGGGCCCCGTTCCGGTTTCTGAAAGAAAGGTCCGACTCCGCCAGTATGAAGGCTAAAAAGGATTGGGATGGGTCATTTAGTCAGTAAGAGTCTGACACTGTTTCCCGTGCCGCCGAAGGGCAAGATTCGTCATTAGATGTTTTTTCCGACCATACAAAAAAACGGCCCCGTCTTACGAGTTGTAAGGTCTCAGGTTCAACCCCAGCGAGGCACATTGCTTTGTGTAATTTATTTCATCACCACTGCTCTCAAAACGGTGAAGGGAAACATCATGAGAAAATTGGCCTGTCCTAGAACTAAAAATTCGATGACATGTGATCTACCAATCCGCACTGGGCCCGCGTGGTGGATTAAGGCAATTCCTCTCCTAGAGAGGAGGCCAGTGTCCCAGCAGTGGGAACATTAAAAAGGCTGATGATGATGATGATGACGTACCTACTAAAGGAGATTTGACATTTAATCCTCCGATTTTTTTTTAAGTTAGTGATCACTAAATAATTCCTCTCTATTTTTATTATTCGGTGGATAAAAGCATTCAATGATAACTCGCGCCTTTGGGTGGAGCAGGAGATAGTGTCAGACTTACAGATTGAACCACCCACCCCGTTCCTTCTTTGTCCGTCGTACTGGGTCCAAGCTTTCCTTTCCTAAAAGAGACCTTGGGCCCCAGAAATAGACCCTGGGCTTCAAGAAAGAATACCCTGGGGCCCAGACCAATACATATTTACTTTATGGGCTTTAAAAGACGCTTTGACGTTTGATTTTTTCTCGGTTTTTCTTGTGACGTTAATCAGCTAGGAAACACCGGCCTCATCTAGTTTAAACTGACGAAAAAATAAACATGTAAAATTTTTTAAAACGTATTTGCAAAGTAAATATCATTTATCTTGTAACATGTACAGTTTTTTACAATTACATGAGATTTTTCACGCTGTCGAGGTCGACCGCGGCTAAGGCGATATTTTTTTAATAGTAGTAGTTAAAAATCATCCAATGATAAATCCCGCCCTTGGGTGGAGCGGGAAACAGTGTCAGACTCTTACTGACTAAACAACCTACCCCATTCCTACGTTGCCTATATACCAGGGCCAGAGCCTTCCTTTCAGACGCGAACCCTTGGTCCCAATTGGCTTCGACCCCTCTGCAGGGTAACTACGGTTTTCAGACAACTCCTTGAGGCGCGCGGGAACAGTGCGCGCTATCAATGACTGCGCTTGGTCTGGACGGTTACCAGACGATGGGACGGTGAACTACCTATTGCTCGCCAACCACAAGCCCGCGCCTACGGTGGTCGGAAATCGGGATCATTGTGCTGTGTTTGTGTCTGTCAGCCTCATCATTATATATGTACTACGCACTAGATTAGGCGTACCGTACAGTCACTTTACTTGACTTAGGTGATCTGCAGGCCATACACCTTTACATTGATGACATAGTGAAGTTTTGACGTTCACGCAGCGTAAAGGAGCTGCAGTTTTTTAAATTTTTGCTAGACGACATAAGAGGGAGGTAATACAACTTTTAATTATTTTAAATCGAACATCAAGTCTAAACGGCTAATCGGTATGTTTTGAAAAAAATATATGTTAAACTAGACTATTTTCCTAATGATTTGATATAAGAATATTTAATTATTTTTTTCATTGAACTTGGTGTAATTTATTTTCAAAGTTATGTCTAACATAGACAAAAAGCGAAGATCAGGCAAAACCCTTTGGGTGTATTTTTATAAGGAACGGGATTCCTTGCCGGAGTCTGTGTTTCCTGATAGCTACAACCCGGGAATCTTTAAGTCTAAGAGTGAATAGGTTACTTCTAGGTAAGCGCGCTCTATCGTCGACCATATCGTCGCTTTCCATCAGGTAAGATAGCTGTCAAACGGGAACATATAAAAAACGGAACAAACAAATAGATAATTTAATTACCAATCTTTTGATAAATGGCTTTTATTAATATTGAGTTTGATAAATGAAGGAAAAAATATTATACGAATAATCCAGGTAGTAATCTGATCAAGATTATCGGACTTTTGTATTAATTTTCCAGTATTTTGATAAATCGTTTTTACTATCTTTTGTCCGTGGCTTCGCTCGGGTTAAATTCAGGGTAACACAGTTCCTCTTTCCTGATTTAAAATACAGAAGAAAACTAGGAACAGAATATTATCTCTTAGTCTCACGTAAACTTCTATCCCCTAATATTCTATTTAGGGGTTGGAGGAAGATTTCCAAAAAAAAAAAATTAGGCGGGTATTTATCATAGATAACAAAGAATCTGTGTACCGATTTTTAGTTTCCGATCTTGAAAACTGCGAAAAGTCCCACATCCCTTCTTTTAAGGGGTTGGGGGCAGATTTCCAAAAACAAATGCACGATTTTTAGTCAGTCACAAATAGTTCGCATACCAATTTTTTGAATTTTTTTGCTTTCTGCTTTGTATATTGCGGAATGCTACATACAAATATCCAACCCCATTATAGAGAAGTGGGGGTTTAGAAAGAGACACAAACTAACCTATGTTACCCTCCATCTTTTCAACTATCTCCACTTAAAAAATCACGTTAATTCGTCGCTCCGTTTTGCCGTGAAAGACGGACAAACAAACAGACTTAGTTACTTTTTTATTTATAATAATATTAGTATGGATGAAGGTGCTTGTCTATGGCTAGGATATTAGTCGATGGTCAGCCTTCACTTGTGCAAAAAAGTAAGGTTTCTGTTTCCTCATAAGTTTGGTCAACAACCATTTTTTAAGGTTCCGTAGTCAACAAGGAACCTTTATAGATTTGCCAAGTCTGCCTGGGGTTTAAAGGATTTGTTACATAGCGAGAAATTAATGACGGTCGCGAAACTTCGGGACCCTACAGTGAGCGTGGCCCGACACGTTCTTGGTCGGCTTTTTTGATCAGGTAATGGATTTTTGTTCGAGAATCTCTAACATGAAACAGGTTACTGTAGATTAAAAATTTATCAGTAACCCGATAACGCGAGCGAAATTAATATTTGCTTTAGTATAAACTTATCTCAGTTACCAGAGATAATGAGATTTAAGTTCAATACCAGCATACGCTGTTATTGCACTCAGATAAGCGATACTACATCAAACATACTTTTGTATGAATTTAACTAGCGTTATTAACATTAACCATATAAAACACTAGCTTTTGTCAGCGGCTTCGCCCGCGTACATAAAATATAGCCTGTGTCACTCAGGAGTAAAACAGCTTTCTATTGTTGCTAAATTTTTGCAATCGGACCAGTATTTCCAGAGATTACCTCCTATAAACAAAGAAATAAACTTTACCTCTTTATTATATTAGTGTAGGTAGATAACTCATTTCAGTTGAAAGAAGTCCAATGCTGGACAATGGGCCTCCTCCAATTGTCGCCATAATGAACGGTCCTGTGCATCTCGCATCCATCGGATACCCGCAACCCTTGCCAGGTCATTGGTCCACCTTTTAAGGCCTTCCAACACTGCGTCTTCCGGTACACGGTCGCCACTTCAGAACCTTTCGACCCTAACGGCCATCTGTTCTGCGAGCAATGTGCCCTGCCCATTGCCACTTCAGTTTGGCGATCCTTTGGGCTATGTCGGCAATCTTGGTTCTCCTGCGGATATCATTATTTCTGATACGATCACGCAAGGAAATTCCGAGCATAGCCCTTTCCGTTGCCCTTTGAGTGACTTTAAGCCTTCTGATGAGGCCCATTGTGAGGGACCACGTTTCAGTGTCATATGTCATTACTGGCAACACACACTGGTCATAGACTTTTGTTTTGAGACACTGTGGTATATTGGAATTGTAAAACAAGGATACATTTTAATAGTTTAATCCCCTGGGCTTTTTTTAAATTGCTATAAACTAATGCTTGACTGCGATCCCACCTGATGGTAAGCAGTGATGCAATTGTTGATGGTAAGGCGCACTAGTTTATTAAGAACCTATTAAAAAATGCCTAAGGCATTAAGTCCGCCTTTGTACCTTGTGTTGCATGAAGAATAAATAAATAATAAATAAATAAAAAGTACATTATTTTTTATTTTTATCTTTACAGATCGATCTTGTTTCATGTCCGGATCGACCTTCCATAGTATTAAAACGGTCAAAATTGAACCGTGTAAAGTAAGCGGAAAATAAGTTGTCCTAATGTCCTGAAAAAATATCTGGCTCATATCTATAAACCCCCATTTTGCCAAGTTGTGTTTGCAGCGGAAAAAAAGTAGGATTTTTCAGCGAACTCAACCAGAGCCGTTATTATAATAATAAAGTGTATAATTCCGTGACATTGTGACCCTGACATAATTAACTGTTTACACGCCTCCACACCGTAATTGTCGTTATTTATTTAATTAAGTAATTAAAATAAATCAACTTTCTGTTATGTGAGCTGAAACTGTACTATTGCAGTCATTTCTGCCTGATTACTTAAAAAAAAGTTGAAAAAATCCTGTGGCGCGGCGCCTAACCAAACCTTTGCAGTTTTCGTTTCGAGTGCAAGCAAAAATGAACTTAGCGGTGGTCAGGCGGAAGTGTCTTCGATGGTACTTGGAACTTTTTTATGGTAGGTAAAAATCATTGAATGACGAATCCAGTCCGGAACGGGAAACAGTGTCAGACTTTTACTGACTAAAAACCCTACCTCATTCCTTCCTTGCCTTAGTCCCAGAGCCTTGGTGTAACGCTTTCGCATCAACCCTTGGCTCAGGAGTGAACTGGCAGGTATAGCGGTCGAAGAGCTACTGTTGAGAACCTGCTGATTCCATTTCCCTGTTAGTTATGTTTCAAAGTATTTTTTTTTTCAATACAGTTATTCGCTAATCCGCTCTTATTCCATTGCTTACAGGTACGCTTGGACTTTTTTCTGCACTAGTGCGGAAAATACTGTCAGGCTTTTAGTGACTGAACAAGACCTCCCCTTATTTCCTTGCCTTTATACCAGAGCCAGAGCCTTTCAGACATGAACTCTTGGCCCCAGTAGGCTTCGACCGGCACAGGACCGATCGTTGTGGCAACGGTTGGGGAAGGCCTATGTCCAGCAATGGACGTCTTTCGGCTGAAAAAAAATGATATTGATGATAAAATAATAATTAAATGATAAATGATGATATTATGGAATTTGGTAGGGGTAGTCATTCCCATACATATTTTATATAGGTACCTATATATTTTTTTTAAGAGTTTCTTGTAACTCTGATTAAGACAAAGATAATAATAATTTTGAATGAATTCCATTTTATCCTTAGTAGTAGACGATTATAACGATTACACATTAACAAGATTTACTTAATCAATTTTATTGGCTAATTTTTATCGATAATTAGAGGCGGTCCTAGTTTTCGAAGCGCCCGTCTGCAACCAATTCCTTGGCGCCCTCTGTAGGTATGCAAGTTGGTGGGTGGCGCCAAATCTGTTTTTTTTTTTTATTTTATTGCTATAAACTAGTGTTCGACTGCGATCCCACTTGATGGTAAGCAGTGATGCAATCGTTGATGGTGAGGCTCTAGTTTATTAAGATCCTATTCACTATAGCCTTGAAGACACCCAAATTATAATCGGACGGGAAGACCGCAGCAGGCAAATTATTCTAGTTATTCGATGTACGCGGTAGAAATGTTTACTCGTTCGAAACACAGTAACGATATTCAACTCAACTTATTTAATCTAAGTAGCTTTTATACTATGTAATGATATAGAAGTACATTATGAAGACTCAAAGTTCACGTAAAATAGCAGATTTTTAGAGGTCTTTACTGGATTACTCTTACACAAATTTATGTTTTGATTTCTATAGAAGCCTAGATAATATCCACAAGATATCTGTGTATCCAAAATATCTGAAGAAAGATGTGTAATAACATCATAATCACGTAAGAGCGGTTGTATGAAAATGTACGGTAAGCACCACATCAGACTACAACAAACTGTCAAAATTCTGCAAACGATTTTCAACTCGAATTATACCATGTATATGCCGAGTGAGCAGTGGTGGCCGAGTGGTAAAGGCCCCGACTTACGAATTGTAGGTCGCGGGTTCAAACCCAGTCAGGCGTATTACTTTGTGTAATTTATTTCATCACCACTGCTCTCAAAACGGTAAAGGAAAACATCGTGAGGAAACTGGCATGTCCTAGAACCAAAAAATCGAAGACATGTGACATCCACCAATCCGCACTGGACCTGCGTGGTGGATTATGGCCCAATCCCTCTCCTAGAGAGGAGGCCTGTGTCCCAGCAGTGGGAACATTAAAAGGCTGATGATGATGAATCGAAATATAACAAAAAAAGGTTCAAAATGTATTGAAGAAATCAGACAGAGTTGTATAGCCTGATGTACTGCTGACTGTACCTCGGGTTGGCAGCTCTTAAGCAAAGTGAATGTACGCCACGCCTAATTTAGTGCGTAGTACATTTACATCGATAATTAAGATATTATCTGACTAATAATTTAATAAAACTTTCCATTCAGGAAAACAAAGTCATTAATTGGACGTTTTAAGAATGTTTCTAAAGATTTTGAGGACAAAGTTATCGTTCATCAGCGACGATACGATTAGGTATAATGATTTAAATGTTTTTAATCCGGTCGCAACCGAAATATTTCGATATTATCACCATAAATTATGATAAATAGCTCATAATTCGATCCGAGTGACGATAAAGTCGCTGTTCTTTTACTTCAAATGACAATGATTTGATTTATTGCTTAATCAATAATTTGATAATTTGTTAATAGCAGCTTACTCGGTAACTAAGTAATGATAATTTTATCATTGCGAATTTGCACGTGTGTTTAAAAGTAGGTAGTATTTAAAAACGAATTAAGGAAATATTATAGTTTACGCATTTTTAGGGTTCTGTAACTTAAAAGGAAAAAATACGAAGCCATTATAGGAATTGGAATTGCGGACGGCGATGGGTAGCTCGCTGAATCAAGCCCAGTCGTCGACGGCACGCACTGTTCCCGGGCGCCTCAAGGAGTTGTTAGCAAACCGCAGGGATAGGGACCCAGCAGAAGGGTCGAAGCTTACAGGGTTAGAATCTGAAAGAAAGCCTCTGGCCTTGGTATAAAGGTAATGTAGGAACGGGGTGGATTGTTTAGTCAGTAATAGTCTGACAATGTGAGGATTTTTACTCGCCATAAAAAAAAAAAACTTTATAGTTTGTCGGTCTGCCTGTCAAGACTTTTTATCTCGAGATATCGAGTTAAAACTAAAACCATTAACTCAAATTCACGCTCCTTTAAAGTATTGAAAAAATCAAACTTCTAGATTGTCGTAAAAAAAAAGATTCGATCTTTTATGTCGCAAAAACATACATTTCGACAATCTCAAGGGAATCAAAATTCATAAGGTTGACCCAAAACCCTGAAATTTGGTTAGAAGCAAGGTCTTATAACATAAGTCTAGGAATAAATCTGAAAACTACTTTTTTTCATTGCTATAAACTAGTTCTTGACTGCAATCCCATCTGATGGTAAGCAGTGATGCAATCGTGGATGGTGAGGCGCGCTAGTTTATTAAGAGCCTATTCACTCTAGCCTTGAAGACATCTAAATTATAGTCGGACGGAAAGGCCGCAGCTGGCAAACTGTTACATTACCTCGATGTACGCGAAATACTTTTTTAGATTCGGAAAAATCTTCCAAGACTCGATTTAGGAATTGAACTCTTTACATACCGTAAAGTGGGGTTAATTTGGTCCTGGGGTACAACTTTGGAAAAGCCAAATAACCAATAGGAACATGATAAACTCTGTTTACCGTGTTTCTATTGGTTGGTAAGCTGTCCTAAAGTTATACCCCAAGGACAACGTTACCCCAATTTACTTGGTAAGTTAATAATAATATATTCCACAACTGTCACACAACGTCATCTAGTCGCAAGCTAAGCAGAGCTTGTGTTATGGGTACTAGACAACTGATAAACATACTTATATATTTCTAAATACATACATATTATAGATAAATTACAACCAAACACACAACAAATGATCGTGCTCATTACTGCTCATCACAAAAATAATGTCCTAGGTGGGAATTGAACCCACGACCTCCGGTGTAGCAGTCAGGGCCACTAACCACTAGTCCAACAGGCCAAAAAAAGTTAGTTTGAACGGAACCCTCGGTGTGCAAGTCTGATTCGAACTTGCTCGGTATTTTTTACTTTAGGTGACAATGATGGTTGCTTAATCATGACTTAATCAATAAATTTAATAATTCCTTAATATCAGCTTATTATATAGTAACTATGTATTGATAAGTTTATCAGTAAGAATTTGCACGTGAGATTAAAAGTAGGAATTATTTAAAAAGTAATTAAGGAAATATTATTATTTACGCATTTTTAGGATTCAGTACCTCAAAAGGCAAAACAAAACCCTTATAGGATTACTTTGAGAGACTAAATAACTCTTTAACCCAAGATAAACACTGAGCTTTCATTACGAATACAAGGAAAATATAAAAATAATAAAAATCTGAGTCGTCGTCAAAGGTCGTCGTATTATTTTCAATATATTTCGACGGTAAAATGTATTCCATTACTGCTTTAGGCTCTACTCTTATGAATTTGGGATTAAATCCTTAACTGAATCTGATGAATTTATCGTGTTAATACAAATCTCTGGGTGTGGATGGATGGAGAGGGAGAGGGAGACCAAAGAAAATATGGATGGATTGTGTGAGAAGTGATATGAAAGACAGAGGAGTTAGTGATAGCGTGACGGGTGACAGGACAGAATGGAAGAAAAAAACATGTTGCGCCGACCTCAAATAAAACGGGACAAGGGCAGGAAGATGATGATGACAAATCTCTAAGAACAGAGATTTAGTAAATTATAAATAAAAATCTACAACTCGAAAAAACAAACAAAGATCGGATCGCCTTTTTCCCGCTTATGTTGTTTTATTTTTTCCGTAATTCGGCCAACATTTTTCATTTTATCGGTGTAAAATTGGGAAAGGTCAAGATTTTTCCAAAATATATATTAGTTTTAAATAATTAGTTTAAAGCAAATTAAAGTCATTGAAAAAACGTATACTTTAAATTAATACTATCATTTTGTTATTTCAATTGTACTGGCTGTATAGAAATTTGGGTCACGGTTCAATAGAAATGGCAAAATATAACTAGTTTTTTTTTAAGAATTTTCAGCTGTTAATAGTAATTTTCCCTAGGGATGCAAAATACTACTTTCACCCCGCTTCACAGGCAAATTCAGACCTACTTTCAGAGCATGAGTAATGAAAAACTTATTTGCGTATCAATAAAGGGTTAATTTCTTCGATTTTGACGGTGCGACGTGACGTCACAACATGGCAATCGATCTTATTCTCATTTTGGAACGCATTGTATATTTTTTTTTAAACTGTCTATGTAATTAATTATTATATTACTAGCTTTTATCAGCGGCTTCGCCCGCGTACATAAAGCCTATGTCACTCAGGAGTAAAGCAGCTTTCTATTGTTGCTAAATTTTTTCCAATCGGACCAGTAGTTCCAGAGATTACCTCCTACAAACAAAAAAATAAACTTTACTTCTTTATTATTATACACTTCTCATCAAAAAAATCGAAACACTTCCGTTTTCATTGTTTCTGTCCGAATTTAACACAAAAAAGAATTCATACGATGAAAAAAAATACATATATTATAGCTGGCAGTTTGGCCATTACAGTAATAAGCGAAAATTCTAAATTCAAAATTAGAATTTCATTTGTTTATCTTATAAACGAAATGAATCACTGTTTTGAGACAAATGTGTGTTTAGGGTTGGAGTACATTTAGCGTTTAAAAACTAAAAATTGGCGCCTATCCTTAAACTTTTTGTTTTTTATTTCAATACTGTGACTTTGGGACGTCTGAAAAAAGGTTTTTTTTCTAAAACGTATGGATACTTCGCCCACAGAAGCCGCCCAAGTTGTGGCATTGCTGGATTCTGGCCTTAGTCAGCGTGTTGTGGCTGCAAGACTGCATCTAAGCCTGTCATCTGTTCATAGAGTCTATAAACGTTATCGGGAGACTGGTTTGTTCACGCGCCGTTCAGGATCTGGCAGGAATCGGGTCACTTCTGAGCGAGATGATCGATTTATTGTAACAACTTCTTTAAGAAATCGACGCCTTAACGCTTTTCAACTGCAGCAGCGGCTTCGTGTTGTACGAAGGGTGGCTGTAAGTGACTCTACAATTAGAAGAAGGTTGAAGGATCGTGGACTGGTACCGCATAAGCCAGCAAATGGGCCGAAATTAACTGCAAACCATCGAAGAGCGCGCCTTAACTTTGCACGTGAGCACCTAAATTGGTCATACCTACAGTGGAGCAAAGTTCTCTTTTCTGATGAGTGTAAAATTATGCTGTATGGTAACGACGGAAGGAACAAGGTCTACAGAAGAGACGGAGAACGCTATGCACAATGCTGCATTGAAGAAAAGGTCAGCTATGGTGGCGGTTCGTGGACGGTTTGGGGAGGAATCAGCGACGACGGTAAGACAGAGCTTGCTTTCGTGTCTGGGCCACGTCTGCCTGCACTAAACTGTCATCGGTACGTCGAAGAGTGTCTCGAGCCTCATGTGATGCCCTATGCACATTTTATTGGCAACGGCTTCATATTCATGCACGACAATGCTAGGGCTCACACCGCGGGCGTTGTACGAGATTATCTTAACGAAGTCGATATCTCTATTATGGAATGGCCAGCAAGAAGCCCGGACATGAATCCCATTGAACATCTATGGGATGAATTAAAGAGACGAATTCGAGCAAGAGATCCTGCCCCAGAAACACTTAGCCAGCTGCAAGATGCAATCCAAGAGGAATGGGACAATATACCACAGCATGTGATCGTGACTCTCATCCGATCGATGAAGAACCGTATGGAAGCAGTAATTAGAGCTCGGGGAGGGAATACAAGTTATTAAATAAACGTTTTTTAGCTTTTTTTTTCATTTACGTGTGTTGTTTTATCCATTTCCTTTATACTCCATACGGAATAAAAATGACTCATTTAACAAAATACGAAACCTATGAAAAATTCATTTAAATTTAGAACATTAACATTAAGATTTGATAAGCTCATATTACTCACTATTAAACGACATTTAACATTTATTCCTAAATGTACACATTTTTCTGATAATCCTGACAAAACGTAAACTTGCAAGGTGTTTCGATTTTTTTGATGAGAAGTGTATTATTGTCTCTTTCAGTATCGTTCCTAGCTACGTTCTAGGGTCTATCCCAAATGTTAAAACATAAATTTTAATTTTTTTAAAGTACAAGCGCTTCTGACTCATAAGAGATTGGTTTTTGCATTAAGTCAATATTTAATAACTTAATATGCGCTTACAATCTCATTAATAACTTGTTATCTTAACTTCTTTGTATTACAATGTAATATAACATCAATATTGTGCACTCAGAACTAATTAAGTATTGATTACAAAACTCATTACTGTGACATTCTGTTTTACCCTTTGGATACCGGTATCTATACACCGTTAAATTTTAGTCGTTTTAATCCCGAAGAGGGTCGATCCAGTACATGAAACACTATCGATTTGTGTAGATAAAATAAAAAAATAACGTACTTTTTTTCTTAATCTCTTATTGATATACGCATTTACGAAATTAAATTCTTTAAGCAAACAAGTCATTGACCTTGTAGGTAGTTGTCGGTCGTTGCGTACTAACTACCTACAGGTCATTGAACTCGCCCAGCTGACGTTTACTTAAAGAAATCAATTTAGAACATGCCTAAATTAATTCGAGTTTAAAAAAAAGGACTTTGTTTTTTTATTCTAACTTTACCAATCGATAGTGTTTCATGTACTGAATCGATCCTCCAAGGGATTAAAACGATCAAGATTTAACGGTGTATAGATACCGGTGACCCAAAAATCACGAAAAAAAAACCCACTGATGCTCCATAGATTTATATATGCGTAATTCGTCAAAATGTATAGAGCTGCCAGTTTTTTTTCGTGATTTCTGGTTGGTCTCATAGTAAAAGTTGTTCGTATTGGTGTGTATAATGATCCTTTTTAAGGAAAGCCCATGTGTCGTATTAACTTTGTATATAAAAGGAGAAACTGACTGACTGACATATCAACGCACAGCCGAAACTACTGGGACTAAGAGCGTGAAATTTTGCACAAGGCTTCCTTTTATGACGTAAGCGAACACTAAGAAAGGATTTTTTAAATTCACCTGCTAAAGGGACCAAACGCGTGTCCAAACTTTGTCCAAAAACCCTATTTTCAAGCGGAAAACTAGTTAGAGTCATATAGAAATGCAATAAGTGTGAGAACGTTGGCGTTCGCTTGGGGCTTAAGAGGCCGGCGTTCGGGACGATTTATCCATACAAACGTAATACCAAAATCATTTGCAAGTCGAGCATATTTCAACCATATTATGGTTTTTTTTTATGGTAGGTGAAAATCATCCAATGACGAAACCCGCTCTTGGGCGGAGCGGGAGACCAGTGTCAGACTCTTACTGACTAAAAAACCTACCCCGTACCTTCCTTGCCTTATTCCTGGAGTCGAGGTAACAGTTTGCACCACCCTCTAGGCTCCAGGAGGCTTCGACCCTGAGGGGCCCCTGCAACCATATTATGGTGATATTTGGATTTAGACAATATTTATCTAGATACACAGATCTTTCTTTTTTAAAAAAGCTTTAATCAAGCTTTTTTAAAAAAGCCTCATATCACCATAATATGGTTGAAATATGCTCGACTTGCAAATGATTTTGGTATTACGTTTGTATGGATAAATCGTCCCGAACCGGCCTCTTAAGAGTTAAAATGGACACGGGTGATTTTTGAAAGCGGAGAGAATATCTAATTCATCTAGTCTAGATCCCTTACAGGATCACTCTGTTGTCTGTCTGTCTATCAAGACATTTTATATCAGTAACGCGTAAAGGTGAATTCATACTAGCGCAGAGTCACAGCGTCAAATTCTTTACAACTAACTTTTTAAGTAATGCGAAAAAAGAGAGATAATACCTGAAAACTTTGTTGGCATTCAGTAATTCTACTATTAACTCGAATGTTATAAATTAGAATAAATAGTAAAATGGAGCTGATATATGTTTAAGGTGCGCCTTTCTCACTCGACTATCGTCAACGTCGCGCATGGTTTAAAAGCTTGTCACTTAATTTAATGCAATTCAAAGTGATGCAAAAGTAATGCGAAAAAAGGAAGATAAAACCGGAAAACTCTGTAGGCAACCGGTAATTATAAGATTTACTTGAATGTTTAAAAAAACTTGTTTCAGGAAATACGTGTTTTTATTAAACCCTTAAGGGTTTTTGAAATAAAATGACATCACTTAGAATCTCGATTAAATGCGCAAGGCTTCTATAGAAGTAATTTTTAATATAGGAATACATTATGGAGAGTCAAATTTCACGTTAAATAGCAGATTTTCAGAGGTATTTACTGGAATACTCTTACACAAATTTATATCTTAATTTCTATAGAAGCCTAGATAATATCTACAAGATATCAGTGTATCCAAAATATCTGAAGAAATATGTGTAATAATATCATAATCACGTAAGAGCAGTTGTATGACATTGTCCATCGAGTTAGCCGCTCTTAAAAATAAATTTGAGAGCTTGTCAAGACCTTGGTATGCTAGTATGTAGATAATATACTACCTGGAAGTATAAACGGTAGGAACATGAAACAAATATTGTCATAAAATTATCAAGTTACATCCTGTTTGTTTTAATTACTCAGATAATTTAAAGTACATGCAGTAGAATAGAGTACCTTCGCACACATACTAGCAGAGTATTTTGTTATCGTGGTTGCGCTTGACCGCTATTTCACCTGATGGTAAGTGACGATGCGATGGACGATAGAGGCTCTATCGTTTATTATTATCGTATTTTAGGTAAGCACGCTCTATCATAGAGCGTGCTTACCTAAAATATACCTAATAATATGATATATGTCCACAACTATCACACAACGTCGTCTAGTCCCAAGCTACGCAGAGTTAGTGTTATGAGTATTTGCCAACTGATAAACATTTTTATATACTTATTTCCAAACTAGCGACCCGCCCCCGCTTAGCACGCGTACTGATATTGAATATAATTATGCACATAAACCTTCGTCTTGAATCACTCTATCCATTAAAAAAAAACGCATCAAAATCCGTTGCGTAGTTTTAAAGATCTAAGCATACATAGGGACAGCGGCAAGCAACTTTGTTTTATACTATGTAATGATACATATATGTATGTATCATTACATAGTATAAAACAAAGTTATAGATAAATTACACTCAGACACAGAACAAATGTTCGTGCTCATCACACAAATATTTGTCCTGGGTGGGAATCTAACCCACGACCTCCGGCATAGCAGTCAGGGCCTCTAACCGCTAGAACAACAGCCCAATAATGTAAAAGAAACTATACCAGCGACCTTGAGCGAATAAAATAGGTGGTAGCTTTAATTTCCGCGCATAAGGATTATTCGAATTGTATAATTGTGGAATAATATTATTACTATATTATTTTACTAGCTTTCTGTCAGCGGCTTTATTCGCGTGAAAATAGGTTTTCGCACAAACTTTGGACACGCGTTTCATCCCTTTAGGGGGTGAACTTTGGAAAATCCTTTCTTAGTGTGCGCCTACGTCATATAAGAAAGCCTTGTGCAAAATTTCACGCTTCCAGTCCCAGTAGCTTCGGCTGTGTTGATATGTCAGTCAGTCAATTTCTCCTTTTATAAATAACTAGCCTTCTGCAGGCTTCGCTCGCGTGAAAGTAGGGTTATCCATACAAACTTTAGACCCCACATCCCTTTAGGAGCTGAATTTTGAAAATCCCTTTCTTGGTGTTCGCCTACGTCATAAAAGAAAGCCTTGTGCAAAATTTCACTCTCCTAGTCCCAGTAGTTTCGGCTGTGTTGATATGTCAGTCAGTCAGTTTTTCCTTTTATATATATAGATTACATATTGCCACGCGACGTTGTTCTACGTAAAAATTTAGGCGTGGCACACGTGTGCGTTGCTCCAATGTAGTTCATTTTATAGTTTTACGAATCTCAACGCATAATTTCAAATGAACTACACTGTGCAGCGGTCGTTAACCCCCGCTTATCAGCACTGTACTATGAAGGCAACTTTTTTATTCTATACTAGCTTTTGACAGCGGGTTTGCTCGCGTGAAAGTTATATTCCTGATAATACTTTCACGGTGCTTACCTACATCAATAAAAAAAGCCTAGTCAAAAACTATTATTTAAATGCAACAAGCCAAGAGCGTGTCATATCACGCTCAGTGTAGGAATCCGTAGTTTCCCGTCCGTCACAAATTTTTCACAATGTAACAGAACCCAGTAGCCCTTGTAAAAAATAGTAACCCTATTAGAGATTATCCGCGGAGGACAGGCAGACAGACTTGGCGAAACTATAAGGGTTCCTTGTTGACTACGGAACCCTAAAAAATGCACGTGCATCAAACAAGTACATTAAAAAATGTAACTGGCAACTAACAAAAAAATAAAATAAAATGTAATTATTGACAAGACTCTAACAAAAACCCGGGCAAGTGTGAGTCGGACTTACGTACTGAAGGTTCCTTACAAACCTTCAAAGATATCTCCGAATTACAAAATACTGCAACTTTAGTATTGCATCGAAAGTCTGCAACAATTTGCGTGCTGCGGTCTTCCCGTCAGATTATAATTTAGGCGTCTTCAAGGCTAGAGTGAATAGGCTCTTAATAAACTAGCGCGCCTCACCATCAACAATTTTATCATTGCTTACCATCAGGTGGTATTGCAGTGAAACGCTCGGTAGTTTATACCTATAATTTTTTTTTTATATAAACTACCGAGGTTTCGGTGACGTAACTACAAAACAGTATTCAGTTTTTTTCCATTTATTTGTGCCAGGTCAATGGGAAGTACCCTTGAATTCTGATTCCCTTGAGAGTACCAAAATATACGTTTTTTGCATCATAAACATCCGAGTCTTTATTTAGAATATCTTTATAGTAGACTAGTAGACTAGCCTTCTGCCAGCGGCTTCGCTCGCGTGAAAGTAGGGTTCTCCATACAAACTTTAGACCACCCCATTTTATTTCAACAAAGTCAAATTCAGCTGCTTTAGGGGCTGTATTTTTTAGCCTTGTGCAAAATTTCAAGCTCCTAGGTCCAGTAGTTTAGACTGTGCGTTGATATGTCAGTCAGACAGTTTTTTATATATATAGATAGATAATTGAGTAAATAGTTTTAATTTCAACTCGATATCTCCCCGCAATCCTGAGATAAAGGGTCGTGACAGACAACGAAGTGATTCTACAAGAGTATGCTAGTGAATCCCTTACTGTAGTTTGAGATTAGAACTTAGCAATCTACTTATGTTGCGTTTGGAATTCAACATACCTACATACTTTAGGGACCTTTAATACTAGCGTAAAGTCGAAGCGCATCGAAGTGTCAAATTTTTCATGCGGCTTCGCTTTACAACTAAAGCGAAGCCGCATGAATGCGCGCGTCTTTTTTTTAAATAGCAATAACCTAGTGCTTTACTGCGATGGTAAGCAGTGATGCAATCGTTGCTGGTGAGGCGCACTAGTTTATTAAGAACCTATTCACTCTAGCCTTGAAGACACCTAAATTATAATCGGACGGAAAGACTGCAGCCGGCAAACTGTTCCAGTCCCTCGATGTACGCGGTATATACGACGAGGCATCACGACAGACGATGCCGGCCTATTTTTGACAGAGAACGCGTAGGGTCACTAGTCGGCGCGGATACACGAGAATACGCGCGTACCAATCAGCATTGTTCACGCGCAGACGCGCGAATTCCGAAGAATGCGCGCGTCTTTTTAAAACCTCAGAAGTAACTGCAGGACCGAAGCCTACAGGGGCCCCGGTCCGGTTTCTGAAAGGAAGGTCTGACCCCGGTATGAAGGCGAAGAAGGAAAGGGGTGGGTCGTTTAGTCAGAAAGAGTCTGACACTGTTTTCCGCTCCGCCGGGATTCGTCATTAGATGATTTTTCCCACCATATAAAAAAAATACAATGGACCTTGACTGGCCTGTCAGTCTAGTAGTTAGTGACCCTGACTGCTATGCGGGAGGTCGTGAGTTCGATTCCCACCCAGGACAAATGTTTGTGTGATGAGCACGATCATTTGTTCTGTGTCTGGGTGTAATTTATCTATAATATGTATGTATTTAGAAATATTTAAGTATGTTTATCAGTTGTCTAGTACCCATAACCCAAGCTCTGCTTAGCTTGGGACTAGATGGCGTTGTGTGATAGTTGTGGACATATTATATTATATATTATATTATTATATTACCTTGAAAACGCAGTAACCAATTTTCGGGTCTCGGTCCAATTGAACCATAGCAAAAGGTTTCATTTATTTAGTATCAGCCTTATAACGTTCCCACCGTTGGGAGTCAGGCCTCCTCTCTAGAAGAGGGAATAGGACGTAATCCACCACGCAGGATTTGGCCACCGTAGACACTGGCTCGCGGACGGTGAGCAATGGGTAGCTCGCCGTCCGGTAGTCTGGTAACTGGCCAGACCGAGTCCAAGTCGTCAACGGCGCGCACCGTTCCCGCGCGCCTCAAGGAGTTGTCAGCAAACTGTACCCTTCAGGGTCGAAGCCTCCTGGAGCCTAGGGTGGTGCAAACTGTTACCTCCACTCTAGGAATAAGGCAAGGAAGGAATGGGGTTGGTTTTTTAGTCAGTAAGAGTCTGACACCGTCTCCCGTTCCGCCCAAGAGCGGGATTTTTACCTACCATAAAAAAAAACAAAAACCATGCAGGTTTATTGCAAATTATTTACTGCGTAACTATATCAGAGAAGAAGTATATTATAATTGGTAGTTAAGTTATATAAAGATTATTCATGCACCATATATAAATACAATCACACATATATTATATAAAATATATACAAACCGTTGTGCGGACGTAATGACTAATTTGCATGACAATGACGATTTAACTACTTATGCGTAATTTATGAACTTAAATAATGTTATGTAAAATTCTCACTTTGTTTAAATCATTATCTTTAAAAGAAACTAGTTAAAAATGCAACTTTAATTTCTTTTTTACTACTAATGAACCGCCTCGTCATTTATACCGCGTACAGTTCGGCTGTCGGATCTTGGAGTCTGAAGTTAGACTGCGAATTTTAGCGCTTGAAAACTTGAACAAAAAACAAGGTTTAAAAAAATAAATGCCAATTAACAGTTTTTAACAGTAATAACAACTGCAAAATTGCATTTATTTTTTTCTCAAGAATTTTTCTCTCTTCTTTTTCTCTTCAGACTTGCCAAGGCCGTACTGTACATCAAAAGTCTGGTACAATTTGCCTGCCTGTCTTCCCGTTAGATTATAATTAGGTGTCTTCAAGGCTCGAATGCTAGATTTTAATAAACTAGTGTGTCTCACCATCAACGATTGCATCACTGCTTACCTTCAGATCGAAGTCAAGATCTAGTTTATTTCAATACAAAAGAAAAACAGTTATTTTGTTGATATTTTTTGTTGCTCTATTTACTACTATATGTTGTTTACTGAGTCACCAGTATCACTTTCACTAAAAACTAAAAAAAAAACGTGTTACTTGTGTAACTGGTTTGTTTGTGTTTACAATGACGTTTTTTCTGTATTGCGTTTAATAAAATATTAAGGAAAAAACGTGTAAAAAACTAAGGACAAATCGCCATTCTGTTTTAAAATGCATGATAATAAACAACTTCAATGCGACAGCTGTTTTTGTCGGAATATTTTATCAATTGACCTATAAACAAGTATATGTAATCTATTGGCTAAATAACATTATACTCTTAAATTCATAGGAAGCGTATCTGTTCAAATATAAGCGTGATAATCATCAAAATACAAAAATATAAGTGCCAAAATGCTCTGTATACAAACATTGAAATGTCAAATGTATTTGGCAGGAACCCAACTTGTTGAATACACAACACAACAACAATAAAAAAAAGTTCACTGACAGTTTTTCCACTGCACGATAATTGGAACGAATATTCAAATTTTCAAAAAAGGAAAAATTTTGACATATTTTTGACAGTTCACTAGGAAAAATGGCGCGAGTGTCGATTGTTTTTTGTTTTTCACGCTACGGAACGTGCATGCTCAGACGCGCGCGATACTCGACTGGCTTTGTAAATATTATCAGTGCGGGCGTATCTTTATAATTTTGTTGCTCTAGCTCGGTTATTTATTTGTCAAATGGATTATGACAGTTATGTTTGACATATTTTTTCGTGGGTTTTGCTAATTCAATGCTAATAATGTGAGGTCGGTTCTTTTGGCTTACCTGCTTTGTGTTTATTTTATTTAAATAAATGCGTTATCTTTACGGATACAATGTAATTTTTATTTTCTTTTAGACATATTATCTACTATGCTTTTTTTTAAATATAACTTTAGGCATAGAAAACTGGCTAAGAGCGAGTCGGAATCGTTCACGAAGGTTTCCGTACCGATAACGCAAAAAAGCCAAGGCAATGCTAAGGTATTAAGTCCGCCTCTGTACATTTGTGCATAAAGTATTTAATAAATAAATAATTAAATAACCCTTATAGCATCACTTTGTTGTCTGTCTGTATGTCTGTCAAGACCTTTTATGTCGGGAATGAGTAGAGGTTTCGAGTTGCAATTTAATTTACTCAGCTCTGCGGTCCCTTGAAGCTGTGAACAAATCAATCATCTAAGTTAACAAAAAAAGGTAATGTCGTTTTTATTATAAAAAAAAACGTATATTTCGACACTTTAGAGGGAATCAAAATTCATAAGGGTACTTCCCGTTGACCTAGAATCCGAAATAAAGGCTTGAAGCGAGATTTTATAGCGAAAGTATAGGAAAAAAAAAATTAAAACAGTAAAGTGGTAACATGACAAAAAAAACTTTGTGATTCGTAAAAAATGTAAAAATCATTGAGATTCGATTCAGAATTTGAACTTGTTTGTTTTCATAAGTAAATTTGTACGGAACCTATGTCGAAGTGCTTGGTTTGTGTATTTTTTTTTTTGTTAAATATCAATTTAGACATTAAAAACCAGTTAAGTGCGAGTCGGACTCGCGGACGAAGGTTTGCGTATCTCTTTTATACACAATAATTATACTTATTCTATTTTTGTATTTGTATTCTATTAAAACTTTAAACTGTCTAGCTCATGTCTAGCTATTACGGTTCATGAGACGGACAGTGTCCATGTAATAGGGCCCCGTTTTACCCTTAGCTTACATAACCCTAAAAACGCTAGTAGTATACAGATAGTAAAGAGTTTTGGAAACCTCGAGAGGGACAGACGGATTTTAAAAACACGTATTGTTTGTAGGCTTTAATAGTACATTGTTATACGAGGGATGAAAGAAAGTTATTTAGTCCCGAGAAATTTCTTGGCGACCGAGCGAGAGCGAGGTCGCTAATAGTTCGAGGGACTAAATAACTTTTGAACCCGAGGTAAACACTGTGCTTTTCATTACGAATACGAGGAAAATAAAAAAATAAAAACCTGAGTCGTCGTCAAAGGTATATTTTTAGGTAGGTATATTTCTTTTGATTTAGGCGGTAAGCGGTTTTCTCCTCTTATGAATCTTGCGTTAAATTTATAACTGAAGCTGATGAACTTATCGTGTTAATAAAAATTTCTTGTAACAGAGATTTAGCAAAATGTAAACAAAACTATACACCTCGAAAAAAAAGGAAGATCAAATCGGCCACAGATTATAGAGAGTCTACCATTTACCCGCCAATTCTTTTTTTCTCAGTGTTCGGCTCCCAGGCTTTTCAGTCAACATTTTTCATTTTGTCATTGTAAAAATGGGTCTGGTCAACATTTTTCTCAAAAATATATTAGTTTTAATGAAATAATTGAAAGTAAATTAAAATAAAGTCATTAAAAAAAAGTATTCTTAAATTATTTCTATCTCTATGTCATTTTAATTCGGTATAAAGTTTCGGTTCACGGTTCAATAGAAATGTCAAAATAGAACTAGTTTTTTTTTAATATTTGCTGTCTAAATATTAAAAAAACAACTGTCAGTTGTAAAGTAAAACTCCCTAGGGAGTAAAAGTACTTCTTCCAACCCTGTCCGCAGGCAACTTTACACCTACTTTCAGAGTATGAGTAATGAAAAAATGTTTTTTCTTATGGTAGGTAAATGGTGGCATTTTAATTGCAATCAAAGAAATACACCGTAAAATTTTGGTCGTTTTAATCCCATGGAGGGTCGATCCGATACATGAAATTATGTCGTCTAACAAAATTTTTAAAACTGACAGCGCTGTCACACTGCGTGAACGTCAAAACTGCACTAAATGTCATCAATGTAAAGGTGTATAGCCTGCAGATCACCTAAAGAAACCTGTATAAAAATTGCATTTTGTTTCCCAATATTATTGAGCAACATATTTCCGAATATAGTCCAGCAAGATTCTGCAATTGAATTGCTGACAAATTTTTTGTAGTTTTTTGCCCTAGGCTTTTGCAGAGTCTCTAGGCTTTTGCAGAGTCCCTAGGCTTTTGCAGAGTCCCTAGGCTTTTGCAGAGTCCCTAGGCTTGTGCTTGTCTCTACGAAGGACCTTGTGCAAAGTAAAGTGACTGTACGATACGCCTAATCTAGAGCGTAGTACACATAATGTATATCGATGGTAACTGAAGTTAAAATGAAGGATCAGCCTTGTGTCTTATCAGTGTACAGTTGACATTACATTAATGTCGGTCACTATAGTGATTATCTGATTAGCTCACAAAGTCACAGACCGTTGCAAACTAGCGTGTTACATACCAAGAACTAGTACATTTTCATGCAAATGGGGCAAGTTTGTCATTGCAGATGAATCGGGAATGACGCATAAGCCGAAGTGCAATGACAAACTCTTACATGTATGAAATGACGTTTTTTAACATTTTTTAGTGTGTTGAAAAACGTTGACATTCTTTTGTGATAAATAGGTTGCGGATTTTTGTCTTCGGATTTTCAAAATATAATTATTTAAAAAAAAAAAACATAAATAGTGTAAACGATTTGCAGTTGTTATTGCTGTTAAAACTGTTATTGGCATTTATTTTTTTAAACCTTTATTTTGATCCGACGGCTGTACTGGGGCCCTAGACAAGTGGCAATCGCTCCGTGTGGAATCCATTTCTAAGTTCGATTTCGCCTTAACGATGTCGACCACAAAATGGTAGACAAAGTGACATCGACTAACATATCGATAAGTCGAAGTGTTGGTTCGATAAAATAACAACTTCTTGGCTATGGTTATCGAATTAAAACGTCCAATTTGACGTATAAACAAGTAATAACAATTAGCGAATCGAAAACGTTTGACCACGTGACTTTTCGAAGGCATAATATATGTCAGTTCCATACATTTGGAGTTTCGAATTTCGTCATCGTTAGTGAGAATGTGACTTTGTCTAAGCCCCCTGTTCATCCTATAATTAACCTACTTTCCAATTTTAAGATGTTTTTTTTTTATGGTGGGAAAAATCATCGAATGACGAATCCCGCCCTTGGGCGAAGCGGGAAACAGTGTCAGACTCTTACTAATTACCCACCCCATTCTTTCTTAGCCTTGATACCGGGGTCGGACCTTCCTTTCAAAAACCGGACCGGGGCCCCAGTAGGCTTCGGCCCTGCAGTTGGGCTTCTACATTTGCTGACAACTCCTTGAGGCGCGCGGGTATGGATAGTAGGTGTTATACTTACATAATTTCTGTGTTTTCGTGATTAATCAGGATATATTCGACAACCATCACACAACGTCGTCTAGTCCCAAGCTAAGCAGAGCTTGTGTTATGGGTACTAGACAACTGATAAACATACTTATATATTTCTAAATACATACATATTATAGATAAATAACACCCAAACACAGAACAAATGATCGTGTTCATCACACAAGCATTTGTCCTGGGTGGGAATCGAACTCACAACCTCCGGCATAGCAGTCAGGGTCACTAACTACTAGACTGACAGGCCAGTCAAAAGTGTCAGTGAGTGGTCATTCATTCATTTCAGCCGAAAGACGTCCACAGCTGGACATAGGCCTCCCAAAAAAACCGGTCCGGAACGAACTATTTTATATAGATTATCTAGTCATTTTATAGAATACAGGTTGCTGTTAATATAATTTTCTTTGTTAAATTCAGACGTGTGTTTTCTCATTGTCTGTCAGACTATCATAATTACGAGTATACGGAAACTTTGAATTGTGTGATGATTAGATAAGACAATATTAATTGCACTAGAGTCTGACGAGTTTGCATTCATCACAATCATTTTATTGTTACAAAAAATCGTTTATCATAAATTAAATTGAGTTATCAAGTTAGGGCCAATGCTGCGTATTATGCGTTCCAAATAAGAACAGGATGTAACGTCATGCCGTACTGTCAAATCGAAGATATCTTTGCAAAATTGAACGACTCGGAAATCAGTAAAATTGAAAAACTGGATTCTGCTGTTGCTGAGCTGAGAACGAAAAAAGTTTAATTTTTTCGTTCACAGCTCGTAAATAAATTTTTTTTTCGTAAAAAAAATGTCGACAGTAAATAGTGACGTCTAGAATAATATATAAAAGGGTCATATTCTTGTGAAATTTTATACCATCTGTGTACATAATATGGAATGCAATAAAGTATTGAGTAAAATGGGACCAAATCTGAAGATGAGACAAAATATCTGCTGGTCCTGTATGTTCACTTAACTGGGCAAAATGTACTGAATTACACACGCCACAACATGGCTATCGATCCTATTCTTATTTGGAACGCATTGTAAGTTGGGTGTCCTATACAAAAGTGTTCCGTCTGTGCTCGCCGCGCGGGGACCCGTCCGGGTAGCCCCGCGCCCCTTTTGCTACACGAGTTTTCCATCGATAGATACGACTACATGCACACTATAAAGTTAAACTAGCGATACTGTGCAGGTAATCTGGGGGCACGGTAGTGCCTCAGTCAAGTCTCGATCAAAGCGGGCACGGCCGTACAGTCCTTTTCTCAAAGCTCCTCCAAATAAGCCGTTTTATATTTGTATCTTATTGTGCTCATGACCAAGTCACTATTATTAAAATGTAAACCAAACAATTGATATAGTCACAAAATATAAATGTATTATTACTAACTAGCGACCCGCCCCAGTTAAATATATTATGCATGTATTATACATATAAACCTTCCTCTTGAATTACTCTATCTATTAAAAAGGCCGCATCAAAATCCGTTGCGTAGTTTTAAAAATTTAAGCATACATAGGGAGGAAGCGACTTTGTTTTATACTATGTAATGATTAAGTTGACCAAATTTTCGCTAAGTCGCGTTCGACTTTGGTACGGACGGACTAAATCCGTCGTACCAAGTTCGTGTGATTTACATATTATTAATAATAATTATAATATATAATTCCTTCTAAGTATTATTTTCATAATGTATTATGTTATCTTAGTAATTAAATATTAGTTCTAACTGTTAATGAGCAAGACGCGTCTGTGTGTTTGTTTGTTTATTATTCGCCTTATTACTTTTGTTTACGTATATAGGGTGAGTGGTAAGTAGTGACCGATACTTAAACACTGATTGTAGTCATGATAACAAGACAACTTTTATCATAAGACCTGGCCAGGCGGTCGCCTCCTTCTGTGAAGCAGTAATACTCGTAGCTAACAAAGGAGGAGGCCGATAGCATCGTAGGCGCGGGATTGCGGACGGCGAGTAAAAGGTAGCTCGCTGACCGACCGTCCGACAACCGCCCGGACCGAGCCCAAGTCGTGCTCGAGCACTGTTCCCGCGAGTCTGAAGCACTGTTCCAGCAAACTGTAGGGGCCCAGCATGGTCGAAGCCTCCTGAGGCCATGGGTAGATGCGAAAGAGAAACACCAGGGCCCTGAGATCAAGGCAAGGAAGGAAACAGGTTAACGATTACTTAGAAAAAGTCTGATACTATTTGCATCTTCGCCCAAGGGTTGGTTTCTTCTTTTCGTCTTTGGATTCGTCATTGGGTGATTTTTCTCACCTCAAATATAAAATGAAATTGAGAAAAAATATCTGCTGGTCTATATTTATGCTCACCTAACTGGTCAAAATGTGCTCAATCAGCTGTTTTTTTCGCAATTGCAATCACGTGTTTAAGGCCGTTAACAGACATGCGTTTTGCAAACATAGGCGTTTCTCCAACGTCTGCGCGGCGCTAACGTTGCGTAGACACCACGTCAATGTTGCGAGTTTCTAGTGGGAAGAGTTACATCCTTTACATCGCTCGTAAAACGCCAGTATAATAGCGACCTTTTGACGTGACAACGTCTTATAAATCGATGGAGCCGGCTGCACGCATGAAAAAACATGACTCATGCGGCGTTACCGTTACCTCGCTCTGAGGCGTTCCATTTAAGGTTTGAAGTGCAAGGGAGAGCACGCAACGAGCGACAAAGAGGCACAATCGGCCTCGTTCGGCAGTGTTCGACATCTGTTTCTCTCCTAAATGAGTGAGCGATGCGTCCGCGTGGACAGGCTATACAATAAAATAAAATAATACATTTACATGTTTTCGTCAAGTATGAAGTGCAGTGAAAAGTCAATGTGGTGTCAATTCTTATGACGTTGTCACGTTCAACTATCGTCAGTAAACCGACTTTACAGACAACCGATTTTTTTTTTATTCGGGTTTTATTGTTCCGTGTAGGACATATCAAACCCATTGTACTAACCTTATCATTCCCCTAAATTAAATTAATACATAACTATATGTTCTAACTATCTCTATTCGCTACTGAGGGAGTCGGTGTTGTGGCAGTAACATGTAGAACATTTTTTTTTTAATTGCAATAAACTAGTGCTTGACTGCGATCCCACCTGATGGTAAGCAGTGATGCAATCGTTAATGGTAAGGCGCACTAGTTTATTAAGAGCCTATTCACTCTAGCCTTGAAGAAACCTAAATTATAATCGGACGGAAAGACTGCATTTTGCCATTTCCGATATCGGATCAGCTAAAGCGCGCTGAATGACTCCAACATCCATCCTATTAATGTTGAACCATCTCATCACCGACTCTCTCTCCACTTCGTTTCGAGCACACTCCATTAGCAAATGTTCCTCCTGGAGCCTAGGGTGGTGCAAACTGTTACCTCGACTCCAGGAATAAGGCAAGGAAGGTACGGGGTAGGTTTTTTAGTCAGTAAAAGTCTGACACTGGTATCCCGCTCCGCCCAAGAACGGGTTTCGTCATTCGATGATTTTCACCTACCATTAAAAAAAAAATTAGCAAATGTAGCACGTCTTCTATTTTACCACAAGTAAAAAGCGACCTTAAACACGTGATTGCAATCGCGAAAAACATCAGATTGCGTTCAATGGATGACAAATGTTATTTATTTTGTAAATAAGTTTTAAAATAACTCTTTTACACTTAATTTTTTTTCTTTTCGTCAAATAAATACAATTTGCAGTTGTTATTGCTGTTAAAAACGGTCTTTGGCATTTATTTTTAACTTTTATTTTTGGACCAGTTTTCAAGCGCTAAAATTCGCAGATCTCAAGTTCCGACTCGCCAAGATCCGGCCGTACTGTATCTTCTATTATACATATATTTTATCAGTGGTATACTTTTCGTGATATTCATCATCAGTCATCATCATCATCTTTTCAGCCGAAAGACGTCCACTGCTGGACATAGGCCTCCCCCAAGCGCCGCCACAAAGACCGGTCCTGTGCGTCTCGCATCCATCGGCTTCCAGCAACCCTGACCAGGTCATCGGTCCACCTTGTGGGAGGCCTTCCAACGCTACGTCTTCCGGTACGCGGTCGCCACTCCAGAACCTTTCGGCCCCAGCGGCCATCCGTTCTGCGTGCAATGTGCCCTGCCCATTGCCACTTAAGTTTGGCGATTCTTTTCGCTATGTCGGCAACCTTGGTTCTCTAAGGGATATCCTCATTTCTGATTCTATCACGCAAGGATACTCCGAGCATAGCCCTTTCTATTGCCCTTTGAGTGACCTTGAGTCTTTTTATAAGGCCCATTGTAAGCGACCTCATCATCAGTCAAATAGCATTAAATGAAGAATAGCGGTAGCGAAATTAACAGTAAACAATTACTTTATATGGTGCCTTTGTTAAAGATAACAACTACACAGTATCTATTGCTATTATAGAATGTTGAATTGTTTCCTAACACTTGAGAAGTCGTAATAAACACAAAATAATTAGTTATTTGCACGTGTCACTTGACCACAACAACTTTTAACGTGCTACTGTTATATATACACCGTGAAATTTTAATGGTTGTTTTCCCTCAGCGAAATGGTTGTGTCTTGGTAATACAAACGTTTGATAAAAAAATAAAATATTAAAAACAAAAAATGGACCTGTAGAGTGTAAGTTAATTATGACGTATCACAACGTGCGAGAGCTTATTTTGGTTTTAATATTGAATGAATCGGTTTCCTTTGACGGCGTGCTGCTCATGCGACAATAGTAGTACCTACAAATTACGTCTAATGTTACTATTGTTTTCGCTTTTTTTAGTTGATGAATATTTTTAATCATTATTTATAAAAAAAAAACTTTTTATTTTTTTATTTTTACTGTATGCTTCAAAAGTACTCCTTATGGCAAGTCATTCTGCCGCGGGAAAACAACCATTTAAATTTCACGGTGTATATATATATCCTTAAAACCGCACACCCATCCACTTCCCGAGCTCAGATCGACTGTAATTTATTTTTCCTTATTTTTTTTTATATTCTCTACCTTTTCCAATGGGTATCATTCTACTACTATTTCGTTCCACTTTTTATCATTTTCAATGCTATTTGCACTAGACTATCATCTCACTAGCATTCTGCCTCAAGGAAACAAAACACTTCTTACTGAGCCAAGACAATAAAAAATCCATTAAAATAGAAAAGAAATGCATTAGTGTTAGTAGAAACAACACAGCTTTCGAAACAGATGGTCGTCAGTTGTAAACAATTGCGAAATTACTGGCGTCATTAGATTAGTTTATTTTTACTATCTGCTGCTGGGAAGGAGTGCTTTGTCTCATCACCTTAGCCTTAGAACAGACACATTCGCCTCAAAACAGACTGACGTACAATACATCATCATCCATCCATCATCATCATTAGCCTTATTTATGTCCCCACGGCTGGGGCACAGGCCTCCTCTGTAGAAGAGGGAATGGGCCATAATCCAACACGCGGGTCCAGTGCGGATTAGTGGATGTCACATGTCTTCGAATTTTTGGTTCTAGGACATACCGGTTTCCTCACGATGTTTTCCTTCACCGTTTTGAGAGCAGTGGTGATGAAATAAATTACACAAATTAATGCGCCTGACTGGGTTTGAATCGCGACCTACAACTCGTAAGTCGGGGCCTTTACCACTTATCCACCTGCACTGCTCCTACATATGATAAACAATACATTATCATTATTATTGTTTATACCGCGTACATCGAGGGACTGGGACAGTTTGCCGGCTGCAGTATTCCCGTCCAATTATAATTTAGGTGTCGTCAAGGCTAGAGTGAATAGGCTCTGAATAGACTAGTGCGCCTTACCATCAACGATTGTATCACTGCTGACCACCAGGTGGGATCGCAGTCAAGAATTAGTTTATAGCATATAAAAAAAAATTCGTAAAGTACGGCCGTCGAATCTTGGCGAGTGTGAAGTTAGGGTCTGCGAATTTAAATGCTTGAAAACTCGTACAAAAATAAAGGTTTTAAAAAAATACTAATAACAGTTTTTAACAGTAATAACAAATGCAATTTGCATTTATTTCTTTAGACCATTTATTTTTTTACGAGTGCACGAGTGAAAAAATTGAACTTCTAAGTTAACGAAAAAAAAACCAGCCAAGTGCGAGTCGGACTCGCGCACCGAGGGTTCCGTACAAACCTGCAAGGTTTACAAAGTTCGTTCATTACGACAATCGAGTCATAACTATGGTATTTTTATTGCAAAATGAAATTCATAACATTACAATGGGGAAAGATGGAGGAGCAGAAATTTAAGAGCAGTTAGGACGCATTTAGATTATACAGCTACATTCACCAAAACATCGGGATTGAATGACGATGAGTGAGGTCGTCTTTGCCGTTTGAAAAATGTTGCCCTCCCCATACATAGTATAATAACTCGCGGTCATTGCTGTAACTACAATTATGTTTACAATCACAATTTTTTTGGTGGTATAACTACTTAAAATTTTAAGCTTTTCGGAATTTTTCTGTTACCTGTGCTGTAAGCTATTGCTCCTTACCAAATTTCGAGATTCTATGTCAACGGGAAGTGGTCTTTAGGTTTTAATTCCCTTGCGTGTAGTTGCGAGTTTCAAAATATGCGGTATCAATGGTTGTACTTTTGCGTTTTGCGTTTTTGCGTTGACTTAGAATTTTTTTTTTCACGGTTTAAAGGCAATTAGATCTAAGTATTTGATATGAATTTCAACTTGATAGCTCTACGCGTTCATGAGGAAAAAAGTAATAAGTTTATATTTATTAAAATATATATATTTTGTAATGTAACTAAAAATTTAAGGTTTTCGGAATTTTTCCTTTATGTGTGCTATAAAACGTTGCTTCATGCCAAATTTCAAAATTCTAGGTCGACTGGAAGTACCCTTTAGGTTTTGATTCCCTTGCGAGTACTTGCGAGTTTCAAAATATGCAGCTTAAATTGCTGTTTCTTTTGATTGCGTTGACATAGAAGTTTGATTTTGTTACAGCTTAAAGGTATTATAGACCTGAGTATTTGGTATGAATTTCAATTTAATACCTCTACGTGTTTATGAGGATATGGGTAGTAAGTATAAAATTATTAAAAAAATATATATTATGTGATGTAACTAAAAATTTATGGTTTTCGTAATTTATCTATGCTATAAGACGTTGCTTCGTACCAAATTTCAAGATTCTGAGTTCACGGGAAGCACCCTGTAGGTTTTGATTCCCTTGTAAGTGTCGAAAATTTGCGGCATAAACGGCTGTATCTTTTGATTGCGTTGGCTTAGAAGTTTGATTTTTTCACAGCTTCAAGGGACAGTAGACCTGAATAATTGATATAATTTCAGCTTCATACCTCCACGCGTTCCTGAGAAAAAGAGTTTTGACAGACGGACAGACGGACAACAAAGTGATCCTAATAAGGGTTCCGTTTTTTCCTTTTGAGGTACGGAACCCTAAAAAGACGGCCTTTTTCTTGTAGCATGTTTTTGTTGTTAGAGTAGTGGTGGCCGAGTGGTAACGGCCCCGACTTACGAGTTGTAGGTCGCGGGTTCGAACCCAGCCAGGCGCGTTACTTTCTGTAATTTATTTCATCGCCACTGCTCTCAAAACGGTGAAGGGAAACATTGTGAGGAAACCGGCATGTCCTAGAACCAAAAATTCGAAGACATGTGACATCCACCAATCCGCACTGGGCCCGCGTGTTGGATTATGGTCCATTCCCTCTCCTAGAGAGGAGGCCTGTGTCCCAGCTGTGGGAACATTGAAAGGCTGATGATGATGATGATGATGATGTTTTTGTTGCCTAAATTTTGACACTCTCGAAGGAATCAAAATTCATGAGTAATTCTCGTTGATCTAGAACCCTAAAATTCGGCATGGAGTAAGGCCTTACAGGTATGAGAATAAATCAATTGAAATTAATTTGCGATTATGTAACAAAAAAAAAAAAAGTTTTTCAATTCGAAAAATCGTCGAGACTGGATTGGAAAATCGTTTGGAGAGCAGTAGCATCAGCTTTTCTAGAGGGTGGTGAAAACTGTTACCTCGACTCCAGGAATAAGGCAAGGAAGGTACGGGGTAGGTTTTTTAGTCAGTAAGAGTCTGACACTGGTCTCCCGCTCCGCCCAAGAGCGGGTTTCGTCATTGGATGATTTTCATCTACCATAAAAAAAAGTAGCATCAGCCTTATAATGTACCCACTATCGGGACTCAGGCCTTCTCTCTAGGAGAAGGAATGGGCCATAATCCACCACGCGGGCCCAGTGCGGATTGGTGGATGTCACACGTCTTCGAATTTTTGGTTCTAGGACGTCATGCCGGTTTCCTCACAATGTTTTCCTTCATCGTTTTGAGAGCATAGTTGATTAAATAACTTACACAAAGTAATTCGCCTGGCTAGGCTTGAACACGCGACCTAAAACTCATAAGCTTTTTTACCACTCAGCCACCACTGCCGCACACAATGTCTATAAACGATTTAGAAAAGTAAGTTTGGTTTATCAACAAAGTGTAAATTAATTGTCACTGTCAATTTAATGACTGCAAACAGTCGTTTAGAGTTTTATAGCTATAACAATTCCATCAGGCGTTAAGGTAATAAACAAACAATACGATTAAAAAGCACATGGGTATTGTTTAATGTTTATCTAGCTGGCTAGATTATTAAGATGGGCCCTCCCGACTCGTCTATCGTCAACGTCGAATGGTGGAGGAGGCTGACCGCATAAGGCAACGGCGTTTGCGCCCCAGACGCCGTGGGGATTCCGATCCTGACTTCCAGCCACCGTAGGCGCGGGCTTGCGGACGGTGAGCTTTGGGTAGCTCGCCGTCCAGTCGTCTGGTAATCGTCCGGACCAGGCCCAGTCGTCGACGGCGCGCACTGTTCCCGCGCGCCTTAAGGAGTTGTCAGCAAACGTAGGGACCCTGCAGAAGGGTCGAAACCAATTAGGGCCAAGGGTTTGCGTCTGAAAGGAAGGCTCTGGCCCTGGTATGTATGGCGATGTAGGAACGGGGTAGGTTGTTTAGTCAGTAAGAGTCTGACACTTGTTTTCCGCTTCGCCCAAGAGCGGGACTCGTCATTGGATGATTTTTACCTACCATAAAAAGAAAACGTCGATCATGGTTTAAAAGCTTGTTGCTTCATCTAAAGTAATCCAATGTAATGTTTGAGGCATAAGTAATGCGAAAAAAGAGAGATAACACCTGAAAACACTGTTAGCATTCAGCAATTCTACGATTTACTCGAATGTTTCACAAAACTAGTTCCAGGAAATACGTCTTTTTATTAAACCCTTAAGGATTTTTGAAAAAAAAATTACAACATTTAGAATCTCGAATAAATACTCTAGGATTCTATACAAGTATTTTTTATATAATTTTAACACAGGAGTACATTATGGAGAGTCAAAGTTCACGTAAAGTAGCAGATTTTCAGAGGTCTTTACTGGATTACTCTTACACAAATTTATATTTTGATTTCTATAGAAACCTAGATAATATCCACAAGATTTCTGTGTATCCAAAATATCTGAAGAAAGATGTGTAATAACATCATAATCACGCAAGAGCGGTTTTAGGAAAATGTACGTCTGTCTCTTAAGAGCGGCCAACCCGACGTACATTTTCATACAGTCTTGTTGGTCAAGTGATTGCCGGAGCTACTGTAGTGTGGTGTGTGGTGGGTGATGTCCCGGATTGGGTAAATGTGTTATTGAGTTTTTTAGTCTAAAACGTAGGTATCAACAGTATTGTGCTTTATTATCGTTTCTTTTTAGCCCTCCTAGCCAAGTTACGATCGTTTCGTTAACGTCGAACGCTTGGTAATGATTACACCTTCAATTTTTGTTTTTTTTTTAGCGGCCAGGGGTTATTTTTTAGGGGATACGGTTCTCGTGTCGTATGATTCCCGTGAGTAATAAATGGTTACCGTTCTTGGCTCTCTTAAGACCCTCGCCTCGCTCGGGTCTAAATATCGCCTTGACGGTAATAACCAACTCCATACACGTGTATCATAATGTACTATCACTGCGGAAACTAATGTCTCAACGAAAAAAAATTATATTAGGTGTTGTACCAATAGCCAGCACGACACTTAATTCCTGCAGGACAAAGACCTCATTTCTACCTTCTACTTTTTATGTTCTACTGCTGTCGCAAGCTATAGAATTCCAACTAAACCCGCCACCTCTTTCTTGAACTTCACGTTGACTTACCTCCAAAAGCACCTAATATACAATGTTATTTGTAAAACACCTCAACAACAACCTCTTAGGACTGCGGTATAAACATCATCTTTTGTTCTATGACTTTTAAAATGTTATCATATTTTTGTTGATCACATTTTCATATATATATATATATATTAATTGAACGTTCTAAATATCACTAAGTCTATGCGTAAAATGCGATAGTACAATAGATGAGGGGTGCGGGGATCGGGCGGTGGGGGTACTGAACGCTTTTGCTTAATTGCGTGTATACGTGCTTAAATACAGAGTTGAAATATGTTAGACTAGCTTTTGCCCGCGGCTTCGCCCGCGTGGGTTTGGGGTTTCCGGGATAAAAAGTAGCCTATGTACTATTCTGGAGTGTATCCTATGCCTGTGCCAAATTTCATTCAAATCCATTCAGTAGTTTTTACGTGAAAGAGTAACAAACATCCATACATCCATACTTACAAACTTTCGCCTTTATAATAGTAGTAGGATAGAACAAATGAAATCTTGAAGGTTTGTTTTTGATAAAAGTATTATCTTACTAATATTATAAATGCGAAAGTTACGATGTTTGGATGTTTGTTACTCAATCATGCCAAAACGGCTGGACGGATCTGGATGAAATTTGGTACAGGCATAGGATACACTCCGGAATAGTACATAGGCTACTTTTTATTCCGGAAACCCCAACCCCAATACCACGCGGGCGAAGCTGCGGGCAAAAGCTAGTGTTTTATAAAATGTCATAGAACAAAAGTTGTTGTTAATGATGTTAGTTATACTGCCCTGCAAGGTTGTCGGTGTTTAAAAAATTATCCTGTATATAAACAAAATCAGGTTACTCACATGTTATTATCTGTATCACTATTTTCTTCTTTAAGCGAATGCCTTCTCCAAACTTTCTTTAATTTCTTCTCTTTCATGCTTCTAAACGCAGGACCTCTCAATTTGTAGATAAAATCCAAAACAGCATCAGTTTTTTCACGTTTTTCCATAATTGCATAATCATTGCCAATCATTTTTGTATTGTTATCTTCATGTTCTTGTAATCTTTTAATGTTTTCTTTATTGTGATCAAAATCTTTATCTTTCTTTGCTAAATTATCATGGTTGTTAAGATCATTATTTGAAACTGTATTTTTGGTAGTATTTTCTGCATGATCGAATGCTTCGTTGACTATCCCTGTACTCCTGTCTGACATTGTAGGACCTGTAATTAAAAAAGATTGTAATTTTAGTGTTTTCGTCATTTTTGAATCCGTCCATTCATTATTATTTTCTTGCATATGTCCTAAATTACTTGATTTAGAACCATACGTTTTCTTTATTCATTCATTCACGATTCCAGCTAGAAGACGTCCACTGTTTCCCGATTTCCGGCCACCGTAGGCGCGGGCTTGTGAATGACGAGCAATGGGTAGCTCGCCGTCCAATCGTCTGGTAACCGTCCGGACCAAGCCCAGTCGTCGACGGCGCGCACTGTTCACGCGCGCCTCAAGGAGTTGTCAGCAAACCGTATTGACCCTGCAGAAGGGTCGAAGCCAACTGGGGCCACGGGTTCGCGTCTGAAAGGAAGGCTCTGGCCCTGGTGTATATGGCAACGTTGGAATGGGGTAGGTTGTTTAGTCAGTAAGAGTCTGACACTTGTTTCCCACTCCGCCCAAGGGCGGGACTCGTCATTGGATGATTTTTACCTAACTAAAAAAAAAGACGTCCACTGTTGGATATAGGCCATAGATCTTAACTGTTGCGGTAACCACCAGCCCTGTGACAGACACAGGCCAACACAAGCTTGTAAGAGGCTTTCCACCTCTCAAAAATCTATCGTTACCATTCATCACACATCACAATCTCATCACATCTCTCATTTATAATCATCTTCTTTAATTTTCTTTTTTTTTCATAAATTCTTTTAAAACAATTGATCATTACGTACTTTCTTTGGTGTCCCTTCATTCATCAATCTCGATCTTCATTTGTTTCTTTCTTTCTATTCATCAACATTTTTACCATCACTGTACACTACATATAACCTGATGTGAAGACCTTCTTATTTTACGTTTGTTGAATTGCGGTCTCCATTAAAACGCATGTCTACCCCTAATTATTCTATGATTATTATGGCCAGCTATTGCAGTGTAGGGGCGTAGCTACCGCCGTATCTACCGTATCAATTATACTGGGCCCCCGCGGTACAGGGGCCCCGACCTAGGCAAAAATTCGCATCATGTTATCCACAACCGTCTCTTAGGGCAGCTAAGCATCTGTAATAAAAATACGTTTTTTTTTTTTATACGGGGCCCCCGAAGGACTTTCGATACGGGGCCCCTGTGGGACTAGCTACGCCACTGTTGCAGTGTAATTATGCTGTGGACTATGTCAAATTGTTTTTATATGTGCAATGTCATCCATTATTGGGTGAGCAGAATTATAGTTGATTAAATAGTAAATTAAAATAAATCATAAAAAAAGTATTCTTTAATTAATCCTATCTTTATGTCATTTAACTACAACCTAATGCTTAGCTGTCAGTTGAAAATAATTCTCCCTAGGGATTAAAGTAATACTTTCAACCCGCCCCGCAGGCAAGTTCACACCTAGTTTCAGAGTATCAGTAATGAAAAAAAAATATGCCAGCAATATATAGCAAAAGTTTCACTCATCACTTTTAAAAAGCACATTAGAATTTTGATATTATTATTTAAATACCTGACAAGTGCTGGTTTTTAATAGTTACTCAGTTTGGTCACTTATAGTACATTGTAATACGAGGGATGAAAGAACTCTTGAACACTGTGCTTTTCATTACTAATACGAGGAAAATAAAAATAATAAATACCTGAGTCGAGTTATATAAGCGTAAAAAGGCTATTAGACAATAAATCTTCATTGTAATGAGGCAATATACAGATTGTCACACGAACTTCCTGGTATTGCGATAAAAGGAAGCAATAACATCATAATGAACCTTTTGTTACATTTTACAGCTTATAAGATTTATATTAAAATAAAGTTAGTCTTAATCTGCTCTCGCGGAACACACCTCTTGTTCCTTTTTAAAAAGCCTTTCGCCTCATCCCACAACCTAACTGGCGCAGTCGGTACGTCGCGTTCTATCGGTTCCAGAGCGAATAACTTCCGTAATCCTAGAATCCGTGGCGTGAACAAAAGAACCTATCGTGGGCAGCAGAAGCGGCAGGCAGCAGAAGAACCAACTTGAAGACGAAGACTCACCAACCATCAACCAGCCTTCAATCGGCAATGCTCGTGGGGTAAGCATTTACTCTGTTTATTCCCGAGATTTCTTTCCTTTATTCCTGGCATTAACAATAAGCAACTTTTTGTGGTGTTTAGTGTCGAGGTTTTTGTATATTAATTATACACACTTTATCGCTTGTTTTCTCAAGGCATAGTTACGTTCGGACTCACATAGATTAAAATGGCTAGTGTTAAGAAGGTACTTGATGAGAAACCTATCCATAAAGAGAAGTCGATTCCCTCCGACTACTCAACGTTCTCTAAATTATTACCCTGCTACGACGGGAATAGGAGGACACTCGCGTTCTACATAGAAGGTGTAGAAAACGCGCTTAATTTAATTACAAACAAAGACGACGAATGCATAGCGTGTCTAATCAGAAACAAATTAACAGGTAAAGCTGTTGAAGCTCTCTCAGAGAACCCAGGCACCAGATCCTGGGCAGACATTAAAGCAGTTCTGCAGAAAAAATTCGGTGAATTTAGGACTGAAATTCAGTTAGTCCAAGAACTAATGAATATAAAAAGAGAAAATAATACAATTAACGTTTTTGGTGATAAGATTAGACTTCTTATGAGCACCCTTATTTCAACTAACCCAAGCAGGCGCGATTATTATGAACAAATGGCGCTTGAAACGTTCTTAGACAAATTAAATCCGATAACGGCAATTTTAATAAGGCTAAAATACGTTCAAAACCTTGATCAGGCCATAACAGTAGTCAAACAAGAAGTAGTAAAACTTAGGGCTAGGCGCACTGATCAAAATAAACAAAATTCTTATAAATCAAACAAACCTAATAAACCAGACTCTTTTCAAAAAAGTTTCCAAACAAACAAAATAATAATAGCGAACCACATAAAAAACCAGTACACTTCCAAAATGAAGTGGACGACGATGAGGATAGTAATGAAACTCCGGAACAGGAAAATGAGGACGTGTCTGAGGAGGCAGAGGACGAAAACTTTCTTGTCGACTTAGAGAATCTCATGACAACGTAGTTTTTATTAACAATATTCATAACTACAATCGTCTTCCCTACATTTATATAAGTAAATTAGGCGGTAGATTCTTACTAGACACAGGTGCATCCCAATCACTCATTAACCCAAAAATCTTGCAGGAAAAGAAAAATATAGATATAAAATTAAAAAACGAGACGCATTTCATTAAAACAGCTCACGCAACTTCGAAGCATAAGCAAGTAGCCTACATAAAATTTCCGAAAAACCTATTTAATAAGGAAATTACACATAAGTTCCTATTATTCAACTTTGACTCAGATTTTATGGGATTACTAGGTTTAGACCTACTAGTACCATTAAAATGCAAAATAGATATAAAAAACATGGTGCTTTGCACAGACAAAGCAATAATACCAATTAGAGACGACATAAAATCACATAGTAAAATAGAACCCAAAATTTACTTTGCAACTACAAGGAAGGAGAATATTTTTCAGAAAACATAACTTTGAAAAATGGATTAACCTTCCCAGCAGCATTAGTTACAGTAAAAAATGGAAATGCTCTAATGACAGCAATAAATAGATCAGACAAACCAATCATTGTAAAAAATAACTGTCATCTAAACTTTCACCAACTAAAAATAAAGAATAAAAATATACAAGCTGACTCTATCTACAACAACAAAGAAACTTATAAAAATATAGATAAACTCCAGAAACAAAACTTAGAAAGGCTACGAACAGATCACATGAACGCAGAAGAAAACCGCGAAATAAAGAAACTGTGTTACAATTATAGAGACATTTTCCATTGCGAAGAAATACCACTAACATTCACCCATGAAATCAAGCATCAACTTAGGTTAACGGATAATAAACCCATTTTTGTTCGTAATTATAGACAAGCACCTAAACAGAAAGAGGAAATAAAAAAAAAAAACAAATAAATCAACTCTTAGAAAATAACATAATCCAGGAAAACAACTCTCCGTGGTCGTGTCCAGTACACATAGTACCAAAGAAAGTTGACGCATCAGGTGAACAAAAATATAGGTTAGTAATAGACTATAGAAAACTAAACGATAAGACGATAGAAGATAAGTACCCTTTAACTAACATAGATGATATTTTAGATAGATTAGGACGAGCACAACATTTCACAACATTATTAGCCTACATTTAGCCTCAGGATATCATCAAGTAGAAATGCACCCAGATGACGTCGAAAAACCAGCATTCACCATAGATCGGGGACACTATGAGTTTCTTAGAATGCCCTTTGGTCTAAAGAACGCACCAAGTACGTTCCAAAGATTGATGGATTCCGTATTGCGAGGACTAGACAATGTGTTAACATATCTAGATGACGTAATCATATATTCCACATCTTTACAAGAACACTTGGACAAACTGAAACAAGTCTTCGACAGATTTAGGGCCCATAATTTAAAAATTCAATTAAATAAATCAGAGTTCCTGCAAAAGCAAGTAAAATTTTTAGGACATACCCTAACAGATAAAGGCCTTCAGCCAAGCGAAGATAAAATCGCAGCAGTAAAAAAAATCCCTTTACCCAAAACTCAGAAAGAGATAAAATCATTTCTAGGACTAGTAAGTTACTACAGAAAATTCATACAAGATTTCGCAAAACTACCCAAACCTTTAACTAAATCTTTAAAAAAAGGCAGTAAAATCACACTAACAACCGATTATGTACAAGCATTCGAAAAATGCAAAGAAGTACTTATCAATGCACCAATACTCCAATATCCAGACTTCGAAAAACCATTTATTCTCACTACAGACGCATCAGACGTAAGCATTAGGCGCAGTTTTATCACAAGGTCAATTAGGGTCAGATAAACCAATAGCGTACGCCTCACGTACACTATCGGATACGGAACAAAGATACTCCACAATAGAAAAAGAATTGTTAGGCATTGTTTGGGCTATCAAATATTTTCGGCCATACTTATATGGAAAAAAAATCACAATCTACACAGACCATCGCCCACTTACATGGATCATGTCCATCAAAGATCCTAACTCAAAACTCACACGCTGGCGCCTAAGGTTAGCAGAATACAACTTTGAGGTACAATACAAAAAAGGCAAAGCGAATACAAATGCAGACGCACTATCGAGAGTTCAAATAATACACCATAATGATATCACTAACCCCCAACCTAGTACATCAACTAACGATCCAGACCTAGCAAATATAGACATTAGAACATTACTAGGAATGCCAATTACTCCTGACAATACAAATATATCACAGGAAGAGCAAGAGAAAACCATAGATAATAACCAAGCAGAACCAGTGATAGACAAAATAACAGAAATAGAGGACGCAATTGACAGACAATTAAAACAATTCCACATCAGAAAAACACCTGGGGAAACCTATAGAATAGATGACAGGACTAAAGGCAAAACAGTAATCAGAGACGTCTGGATACCAATCAACAACACTAGAGACCAAATAATTAAATTTTTAAAAGAACACACAATCCCAGACAGAGTTTTCCATTGTTATTTTCATCACGAAGATTTTTATCTTATATTTTGCGGAGTCTATAAAAACATATTCAGCAATCGTGGACCAAAACTAATCAGATGTACGAATAGAGTCACAGTCATAGAGAATATTTCCGAACAAATTGATTTAATAAGGAAATATCATGAAGGTAAAACTATACACAGAGGCATTCAAGAAACATACAAACACATACATAGAAATTACCATTGGCCAAACATGTTGACTTCAATTCAAAAGTTTATCAACAAATGCGACAGTTGCCTAAATAGCAAATACGAACGTAACCCGTTAAAACTACCACTTTCATTAACAGACACACCACATAGACCAATGGAATACATGTTCATGGATCTATATAGCAGTGGAGGCATAACTTTCTTGACAGTCATAGACAATTTCACAAAATATGCACAAGCAATACCACTTTCAGCTTCAACTAGCATACACATTGCTGAAGCCTTACTCAGCTTATTTTCAGTTATAGGTGTACTTAAGAAAATAACCACAGATTCCGATTCAAAATTCGACAACGAAGTAATAACGGAAATCTGTGCAATGCATAACATAAATATTCACTTCACAACACCATATAATCCCAATTCAAATTCTCCAATAGAAAGATTACATTCAACATTAGCCGAAATCATTAGAGTACAAAGATTAACAGATAAAGATGATTCAGCAAATCTCATGAAATACACCATAATAGCGTACAATAACACGATTCACTCTTCAACAGGATTTACACCTTTCGAATTACTATATGTACATACTGATAGTAGAAATCCTCTCGAATTACATTGCCCTAAAGAATTTTACCAAGAATACGTTGTTAAACATAAACAAATAATGGAAAACACTCAAAAATTAATCACAAATAAACTGGCAAATGAAAAACAACAAATAATAAATAGGTTTAACAAAAATAAAGAAACAGCACAATTCAAAGTAAGAGACATTGTTCACAAACAAGTGGCAAAAACAGCTAGGAACAACAAACTAGAACCTAAATATTTAGGCCCGTACACAATAGTTCGTATACATCCCGAACAAATAGCTGAGATAGTAGGTAAGCATGTGAACGCAAAAACTAATCTAGCTAATCTAGTGTGTATTTTTGGTGTACAATAAAGTATTATTCTATTCCATTCCATTCCGTTCCATTCCATTCCATTCCATTCCATTCCATTCCATTCTATTCTACAATATCGATGGATATAATACAGTCGCTTGCATATTGGTTGACCAGGAATTATGTATGAACTAGCCTTCTGCTAGCGGCTTCGCCCGAGGGAAAGTAAGGTTTTCCGTACAAAATTTAGACCCCCATTACATATCTTTAGAAGCTGAATTTTATAAAACCCTTTCTTAGTGTTCGCTTACGTCATAAAAGGAATCCTTATGCAAAATTTTACGTTCGTAGGCTCAATAGTTTTGGCTGTACGTTGATTTGTCTGTCAGTCAGTTTCTCTGTTTATTTAAATAAATATAGTACATCTTGGTCACTCTTGAGATGTGGTGCTGGTGGCGTCTCATCATCTCAGCCGAAAGTCGTCCTCTGTTGAACATAGGCACAAGGTTCAGTTTTGACATTTAACTTGTAACTATAATTTTGACATTCAACTTGTAATTTTGACATTCAACTGGTAATTTTGACATTCATTTTGTAATTATAAATTAATCTTGGCATGAACTTTGAAATTTTAACATCAATATTTTAATTTAGATATAACTCCTATACCTTTGACATTACTCTTGTAGAATTTGACATTACTATATGAAATTATTTATATCGTCAATTTTATTTTATAATTCATTGGTTTTAATATTTTAATGTATTGAATTCAGAACGCTTTTTGTTTAAAATTCCGTGATTAATTTGAAATATTTGCATGCCATTGTCGAAGGCAAACATGACGAACAATTTTTAATTATAACATCTGATGCATGCTGACATTCTATTTTGTAACGTATGTACTGCACTCATGTTTGAGCAAATTAATGATTATCTTATCTTATCTTATCTTATAGGCCTCCCCCAAGAGTGACCACAACGACCGGTCCCTTGCGTTTCGCATTCATCGGATTCCAGCAATCCTTACCTGGTCATTGGTCCGACTTATGACTACGTTTACCAGGGACTGACTTCTAGAAGAGACGAAGAATCCCTTGGGCGGAACGGGAAACAGTGTCAGACCTTTACTGACTAAACGATCCACCCCGTTCCTACGTTGCCTTTATACCAGCCTACCTTTCAGACACGAACCCTTGGCCCCTGTTGGCTTCGACCCTTCTGCAGGGTCCCTATGGTTTAGTGACAACTCCTTGAGGCGTGCGGGAACAGTGCCCGCCTTCGATGACTGGGTTTTGTTCGGACGGTTGCTATTTGTCTAAATACTGAAAAGTTAATAAAATAGTCCGCTGCAGCGCTTCATCGGCATTATGTCAATACGCTTTTAAAACTTACAGCGCTGATACGTCAAAACTGCACTAATGTCATCAATGCAAAGGTGTATGGCCTGCAGATCACCTAAGTCAAGTAAAGCGATCACACCCTTCCCGCGCGCCTCAAGGAGTTGTCAACAAACTATAGGGGCCCTTCAGGGTCGAAGCCTTCTGGAGCCGACGGTTGGTGTGAAAGTGTTACCGCGGCTCTACGAATAAGGCAAGGAAGGAATCATCATCAGCCTTTTCATGTTCCCACTGCAGGGACACAGGCCTCCTCTATCTAGGAGAGGGAATGGGCCATAATCCACCACGCGGGCCCAGTGCGGATTGGTGGATGTCACATGTCTTCGAATTTTTTGGTTCTAGGACATGCCGGTTTCCTCACGATGTTTTCCTTCACCGTTTTGAGAGCAGTGGTGATGAAATAAATTACACAAAGTAATGCGCCTGGCTGGGTTTGAACCCGCGACCTACGACTCGTAAGTCGGGGCCGTTACCACTCGGCCACCACTGCTCGGAAGGAAGGAAGGAATGGGGTAGGTTTTTTAGGCAGTAAGAGTCTGACACTGTCTTCCGCTCCGCCCAAGAGCGGGTTTCGTCATTGGATAATTTTCACCTACCATAAAAAAAGTGCGTAATACATAAATATCAATATTCTATGGTATCTCTCACCATGAAATCGTTTTCTATGGCGTCTATACGCACGTGTAACCTTTTACGTCAACTGAGACGAATTTCTCTTGAATAAAAGTAGTTTTGAAGCTACACTTCTCATCAAAAAAATCGAAACACCTTGCAAGTTTACGTTTTGTCAGGATTATCAGAAAAATGTGTACATTTGGGAATAAATGTTAAATGTCGTTTAATAGTGAGTAATATGAGCTTATCAAATCTTAATGTTAATGTTCTAAATTTAAATGAATTTTTCATAGGTTTCGTATTTTGTTAAATGAGTCATTTTTATTCCGTATGGAGTATAAAGGAAATGGATAAAACAACACACGTAAATGAAAAAAAAAGCTAAAAAACGTTTATTTAATAACTTGTATTCCCTCCCCGAGCTCTAATTACTGCTTCCATACGGTTCTTCATCGATCGGATGAGAGTCACGATCACATGCTGTGGTATATTGTCCCATTCCTCTTGGATTGCATCTTGCAGCTGGCTAAGTGTTTCTGGGGCAGGATCTCTTGCTCGAATTCGTCTCTTTAATTCATCCCATAGATGTTCAATGGGATTCATGTCCGGGCTTCTTGCTGGCCATTCCATAATAGAGATATCGACTTCGTTAAGATAATCTCGTACGACGCCCGCGGTGTGAGCCCTAGCATTGTCGTGCATGAATATGAAGCCGTTGCCAATAAAATGTGCATAGGGCATCACATGAGGCTCGAGACACTCTTCGACGTACCGATGACAGTTTAGTGCAGGCAGACGTGGCCCAGACACGAAAGCAAGCTCTGTCTTACCGTCGGCGCTGATTCCTCCCCAAACCGTCCACGAACCGCCACCATAGCTGACCTTTTCTTCAATGCAGCATTGTGCATAGCGTTCTCCGTCTCTTCTGTAGACCTTGTTCCTTCCGTCGTTACCATACAGCATAATTTTACACTCATCAGAAAAGAGAACTTTGCTCCACTGTAGGTATGACCAATTTAGGTGCTCACGTGCAAAGTTAAGGCGCGCTCTTCGATGGTCTGCAGTTAATTTCGGCCCATTTGCTGGCTTATGCGGTACCAGTCCACGATCCTTCAACCTTCTTCTAATTGTAGAGTCACTTACAGCCACCCTTCGTACAACACGAAGCCGCTGCTGCAGTTGATAAGCGTTAAGGCGTCGATTTCTTAAAGAAGTTGTTACAATAAATCGATCATCTCGCTCAGAAGTGACCCGATTCCTGCCAGATCCTGAACGGCGCGTGAACAAACCAGTCTCCCGATAACGTTTATAGACTCTATGAACAGATGACAGGCTTAGATGCAGTCTTGCAGCCACAACACGCTGACTAAGGCCAGAATCCAGCAATGCCACAACTTGGGCGGCTTCTGTGGGCGAAGTATCCATACGTTTTAGAAAAAAACCTTTTTTCAGACGTCCCAAAGTCACAGTATTGAAATAAAAAACAAAAAGTTTAAGGATAGGCGCCAATTTTTAGTTTTTAAACGCTAAATGTACTCCAACCCTAAACACACATTTGTCTCAAAACAGTGATTCATTTCGTTTATAAGATAAACAAATGAAATTCTAATTTTGAATTTAGAATTTTCGCTTATTACTGTAATGGCCAAACTGCCAGCTATAATATATGTATTTTTTTTCATCGTATGAATTCTTTTTTGTGTTAAATTCGGACAGAAACAATGAAAACGGAAGTGTTTCGATTTTTTTGATGAGAAGTTTATTTATAACTTCGTCGTTGTTGATGAACGAACATAATATATTTTATTTTTTTAATGTAACCATACCATCATCATTTCTGCTGGTACGTATACGTTTACCAACTGTTGAACATAGCCCCCCTTAGTGTCGCCACAATGATCGGATACCCGCAACCTTGACCAGGTCATCGGTCTATCTTGTTGGAGGCCTTCCAACGCTGAATTTTCCAGTATGTGGCATTCAAACCATATATAATCTTTATCTTCTTATTAATAAAAAATGAATACCAATATCTAATAACACAACTACCAAACCAACCATCAACCAATACCAACCACCAATTTGACTAATTTCCATTTTAAAAACGGCGAGAAAATTATTTTTATGAGGCAGTACTATGATTAAAATAAAAAAAAAAACCTAACAAATTCAACAAATTAAACGTAAACGTAAAAAAAAATTAAACGTAGGTACAAGTATAGAAAAATACATATTTATTTATTTACCTACCATTATATATATACAAGGTCTCATTGACATGTTAACGCCAACAAATACCATGGATCCAGTACATGATTCTGGACACCCCAGTGGTGGTATTTTTCGTCGATTTTTTTTTTAATTTTTGAAAAAAAAGTTTTGTTTTTTTATTTTTTACCTAGATAAAATCGTTATTCTAACCAATCCCAATGAAATTTTTAGAAAAAAAAAAGATTTTTTTTTTACAAAAAGAAATTTATAAAAAAATCATCGAGGCACATAAAGTCGTTATTCTAATCAAACCCGATGACATTTTTAATTTGGATACATTCACAAATTTTTTTCGCCAAAAATGTTAAAATGACGTTTTTATACAGTTTAATTAAAAAAAAACGTAAAAAAATCATTAATAAAAATAAGAAAAAACCGACAAAAAATTCCACCCCTGAGGGGTTTACAATGATGTACTAGATCTATGGTATTCGTTTGCGTTAACATGTCAATGACACCCTGTATATATGTTATCACAATCACGCACACATCGCAAACCATACCACTGCTTATCATTCCATTACATCCAATATTTAAGAGGGCCCTTCCCAAACCGTTTATTGTCAACAAGAGCATGGTTTAAAAGTTTGTTGTTTCATTCAACGCAATCCAACTTAATGTTTGACATAAAGGCAACACAAAAATAGAGTTAACGCCTGAACACTGTCAGCATTCGGTAATTCTGTCACTCAGTTGAATATTTCACAAAACTTGTTCCAAGAATAACGTGGTTATTCTATAAACCTTAAAAATTGTCTGGAAAAAAATCTGTCACTGAGAATTTCGATTAAATATGCTAACTAGATAATATGTAGGTACAAGATATCTGTGTTGTGTTTCCAAAATATCTAGATAAAGATGTGTAATAACTTCATAATCATGTAAGAGCGGCTGTGTGGAAGAAAGAAAGATAAATATTTTGCCTGGCAGAAATGACGCAATCTTAGGACTAACTTACAACATTCTTTAAGAAAAATGTGCGTCAGTCCTGCAGGGCCCCTACAGTTGCTAACAGATACACTTTGAAATGTATCTCAGGTTGGGAGCTCTTAAGAGCGGCCAACCTGACGTACATTTTCATACAACTTGCGTGATTATGATGTTATTACACATCTTTCTTCAGATATTTTTGATACACAGATATCTTGTGGATATTATCTAGACTTTTATAGAAATCAAAACATAAAATTGGGTAAGAGTGATCCAGTAAAGATCTCTGAAAATCTACTATTTTACGTGAACTTTGACTTTCCATAATGTATTCCTATATTAAAAATATAAGAAAGTACTTCTACGCATTTAATTGAGATTCTGAATGTTGTAATTTTTTTTGAAAAATCTTTAAGGGTTTAATAAAAACACGTATTTCTTGCAACAAGTTTTGTGCAACATTCGAGAAAATCGTAGAATTACTGAATGCCAACAGAGTTTTCAGGTGTTATTAAATCAGAAGGGTCGAAGGATTTTGAACTGTTGGTTAGCCGGAGTAAATGAAACGACGTATTCTCGGTACTAAGTTTAATGCTCGACTGACACAAAGAAATATTTATACAGATACCTACATTACACCTCCACCAATAAATTAAAGCTATAATCTTATAATAAACAAATTGATCATAATAACTAACAATAATAGTTACTTAACACTAAACAAATTCAGACCTATATCTAATCACGGGTTTCCTATTCCGTGTAGGACGAGATTGTGTCAGCTCTGGAAGTGGAGAACCGAGTGGAGTGGGGTAGCTAGCGTCCTCGCCCCGTGCGACGGGTGGGACCACGTCTTGTGTTGCTAGATTCTCGCTTGATTGGGGTTCAACCGTTTCTTCCGGTTGTGTGTCTCCCTCTCTACTCTCATTCTCCACTCCTTTCCCCGGCGAAACGGCATTCTCACCCCCAATTGTCGATGGTTCTCCCGTATCATCCCCGGGACAGGCAACATCTGAAAATCGCGGTCTTCGACGCACTTGATCTATATGACGTTTCATTAGTTGACCGTTATCACTTTCCACTACGTACCTACGAGAGCCGTCCTTGCTCCGTACCTGCCCTTTAACCCATTTGTCATGATGGCCAAAACCCCTCGCCCAAACTAGATCACCTTGTCCAAACTCGCGCTTGACTCCGCCTGCGTACTGTGCCTGGCTGTCTTGTGCGGAGCGTACTTTGTCCAGCAAGGTTTGGTCGTTCCTTAATAAGTCCAGCCGTGAACGCAACCTACGTTTCTGTAGCAACATAGCAGGCGTTTCGCCTGTAGTGCTGTGTATAGTGTTTCTGTAGATTAATAAGAAGTTTTGGAGGGCTAGATCGACATCAACGTTATCCCTATATGCTTTCTTAATCGTACGTTTGCATAATTTGACGGCGTTCTCCGCCGCACCATTCGAAGAAGGATGGTAGGCGGGTGAAAAGGACTGCTTAATTCCATTGCTTTTTAAAAATTCCGAAAATTCCCTACTTGTGAATGGAGGACCCTGATCAGAAACTAGTTCCCTAGGGAGCCCGAACCGCGCGAAAGTAGCTCTCAGAATCTTCATAATGGCTGTGGCATTACTTTGTTTTGCTTCGAAGGCCTCGATCCACTTCGATGTCGAATCTACCACTATTAAAAAGGTTTTACCCTTAAACGGCCCTAAAAAAATCGATATGTAAGCGTGTCCACGGTTCGGGGGCATACGGCCAATGCTGCGGGGTCGCACGAGGCGGCGCGTCCGCCTCTCGCGCACACGTGTCGCAGGCGCGGCACAGCGCCTCCACGTCGTCGTCGATACGCGGCCACCACACGTAACTTCTAGCCCAGCTCTTAGTTTTAACTATGCCCATGTGGCTGCTATGTAATTGCTTCAATACTGTCTGCCTCAAGGACTTGGGTATAATCATTCGGTAACCCCACATAATACAGCCGCCTTCAATGTATATCTCATTCCGCCTATTGAAAAATGGTTTTAGCTCCTCTTCACTACAAAAATGCGGCCAACCTGATTCTATGTAAACTTTTAATTTACTGAGTAATACGTCCCTAGCCGTGGCTACACTGACATCCGAATTAGTTACTGGTAAAAAGTTTTCAACAAAATTTACATACGTTATCTCTTTAACGTGTCGCACGTTAGCAACTCGGGACGGTAACCGCGACAAAGCGTCCGCGCAATTATTTTTAGACGTAACATATTCGATGTCATAATTGTATCCTGACAAAAGCACAGCCCAACGTTGCAACCGAGACGCCGACATAACCGGAATACCTAGCTTGTTACCGAATATATATGTCAAGGGTTTATGATCAGTTCTTATAGTAAATTTTCTTCCGTACAAGTACTGATGGTATTTGCGTATTGCAAATATTATTGCTAAAGCCTCTCTGTCTATCTGAGCGTAGTTACGTTCCGCGGGTATAAGCGAGCGCGAGGCGTACGCGACAGGCCGCTCGCCGGCTGGCGTCAGCTGCGACAGCACGGCGCCCACCCCCACGCTGCTGGCGTCCGCTGTTACTATCAGCGGTAACTCGGGAGAGTAGTGCATGAGGACTTCACTACTAGTTAGCATGTCCTTAACCTTTCTGAAAGCCCTTTGACATTTATCATTCCAGTCGTATTTCGACCCCGACCTTAACAACTCATATAACGGTGCTAGTATTGTACTTAAATTTTGAATAAACTTTGAGTAGTACATAATCATGCCTATAAACGATCGGAGTTCCGCTACGTTTTCGGGTGCCGGAGTATTGACAATTGCCTTTACTTTGTCGGGACAAGTATGTACACCCTCTGCACTGATTACATAACCTAGATAGCTAATCGACTTTGCAAAAAGGTCACATTTCTCTTTTTTAACCCTTAAACCATACTTTTCCAAGCGTTGGAAAACTTTGTGTAAGTTTTCCAAATGTTCACTGGTCGATGACCCTGTAATTATAACGTCATCTAAGAATACCCCCACCCGGGGTAAATCTGCAAATAATTCCTCAAGGCGTCGCTGGAAAATGCCAGGACTCGATGACAGTCCATACACGAGTCGATTGTACATAAATAAGCCCTTGTGGGTGTTAATAACCGTATACTTCTTAGAATCATCTAAAAAAAATTGTGCATAGGCCTGGGACAGGTCAATTTTACTGAATCTTTGACCCCCGTGCAAGCGAACCAGCAAGTCTTCAACCCGTGGTAGTGGATAACGGTCAACCTCTAAAACTTTATTTAACGTCAATTTATAGTCTGCGCAAATTCTGATGTTACCGTCTTTCTTCACTACTGGGACGATCGGCGTGGCCCAGTCGGAGCGCTCGACCGGGGTGAGGATGCCGTCCCGCACGTGCTGCTGCAGGGCTCGCTCCACCGGCTCGCGCAGCGCATACGCCAGCGGGCGCGCGCGCATGAACACCGGCCGCGCTCCCTCCCGCAAGTGAATGCTCACTGGCGGGCCGGTGAAGGCGCCCAGTCCGTCCGCGAACACATTACAATATCTGGAACTGAATTCCTCTACATTAAATTCGTCTCCCGATAATTTATTTACTGACGCTAATTTGATGGTAGGTAGCTGAATACCTAATTCTAATATCCATTGCCTACCGAGTAACGCCATTTTAGCCTTTTTTATGATGTATAAATCGAGTTCTTTAACCTTATCATTATACATAACTGACGGTGTTATTACTCCCACAGGATAAACTAATTGGCCCGTATAATATCTCAGGACGATGTTACATTTCTTAATAGTTAGATCACTAAATAGTTCTTGGTACATTTTGTGACTAATGCACGACACCGCACTACCTGTGTCGCATTCCATATTCAAAAGTACATTATGTACCTTTAATGACATAATAAATGGTTTGCACTCACTTAACGCTAACAGATTTAAATTAATGTCAATTACCTCTTCACTGTGATCACTTTCACTTTCTCCACTATCGTTTGTCGATTTTGACCTCATGTAATATTGGTCCGATATTATATTCGGGCACACCCGTCGAATATGTCCTTTCTTGTTACACACACGGCATACGTAACTTTTAAACCGACAAGTGACCGTATCATGTGCCCCGCCACAAGCTTGACAATGCTGTCGGCGCTCCGCAACCATCTCCCTGCCATGGCGGCGCCCGCGCAGCCTGTGCTCGCCGCGCGCCACGTGCCCGTCGCGGCCTGCGTGCTGGTCGCGCGCGCCGGGCTCGCCGCGCGGCCCGGCCTCCCGGATCGAACCTCTTGCGTACCGCGTGGCTGTCTTCTCACCTGCCCCACTCGCGTTATCCCTCCGTTGCCCTCCGGTGCTTTCTATTGTCAGACAATCGGCCGCCATTGCCGTTTTCTGACCTTGAACTACGGCCGCGGCATCTTTCTCTGCCGACTCCAAACTAATCGCTAAGCTGTAGGCTCTTGCAAAATCTAGCTTAGGTTCAGCGAATAACCGTTGGCGAATCGTCTCACAGCTGATACCACATACCAACTGGTCTCGTAAACTCTCTTCCAACCACGCCCCAAACTCGCATGTCTTGGTCATTTTCTTGAGAACCGCGATGTACTCAGCTATAGATTCGCCACTTTGTTGAGTCCTCTTCCTAAACTTGTACCTCTCCGCCAGCTCACTCGGCTTGGGCTGCAGATGTCTTCCCATGATATCTACTATTTGCGTAAACGACTTTGACTTGGGTTTATCAGGTGTGCACAAACTCACTAATAGCTCATAACTTTCCGCACCCATAAGCGTAATTAGTGTCGGTACAAATAGTTCACTTTTCACCTCGTTCACTACAAAGTACTGTTCCAAACGTTCGATGTACAACCGCCAATCGTCTTTATGCACATCGAATTCCGTGATTTTACCGATCGTCATGTTTTTTTTTTTTGTACTTATTATAATTAGATACTCGTATCGCACGCTGAATATGTATTTTAGTCCTCGTCGCCACTGAACTGTTGGTTAGCCGGAGTAAATGAAACGACGTATTCTCGGTACTAAGTTTAATGCTCGACTGACACAAAGAAATATTTATACAGATACCTACATTACAGATTTGTGTCTGAAAGGAAGGCTCTGGCCCTGGTATGTATGGCGATGCAGGAACTGGGTAGGTTGTTTAGTCAGTAAAAGTCTGATACTGTTCCCGCTCCACCCAAGGGCGGGATTCGTCATTGGATAATTTTTACATACTATAAAAAAAGGTGTTATTAAGTACTTATACTTTTACAAAATGTAAATGTGTTATAAAACATTCATTACACAAGCATTTACAATTTTTTAATCAATTAAGAGTACGTAATAGGATTGTGTTTTCTTACCATTGATTTAATTGTTAATTAGAAATTCCGCTGCTTTCTAGATTTCAATGGAAGTTTACTTATTCACTAACATTCTTTACATTCTATAAAATCGTAGCTGTAAGTTTCTGGGGAATTCCAGTTCAAAAGAAAGACATTACCTACGCATATCTTTGGGAAGAGCATCGCCGTGTCCTCGTGGGGGTGACTGGCACAGCGAAGAGGAATGGTAGGCGGTCGCCTCCTTCTGCGAAGCAGTAATGCTCGTAAAGGAGGAGGCCGACCGCATAAGGCAAAGGCAACAGCGTACTCGCCGTAGCCGTCGCCGCCGCGATCCTGCCGATATCCGGCCACCGTAGACACTGGCTCGCGGACGGTGAGCAATGGGTAGCTCGCCGTCCGGTCGTCTGGTAAGACCGAGTCCAAGTCGTCAACGGCGCGCACCGTTCCCGCGCGCCTCAAGGAGTTGTCAGCAAACTGCAGGGGCCCTTCAGGGTCGAAGCCTCCTGGAGCCTAGAGGGTGGTGAAAACTGTTACCTCGACTCCAGGAATAAGGCAAGGAAGGTTCGGGGTAGGTTTTTTAGTCAGTAAGAGTCTGACACTAGTCTCCCGCTCCGCCCAAGAGCGGGTTTCGTCATTGGATGATTTTCACCTACCATAAAAAAAAAACCTACGCATATCTTCCTTTTGCAGTTTATCTAACTATATAATGATTTTATACTGTAAAGACGTAAAGATCTTTTAAAATTAAGAAATAAAATCGGCCTAGAGCGTGTCGGTCACGCTCAGTAGAGGGTTCCCTAGTTTCTTTAAGCTACGACTTAAGAGCGCGAAGTAGCCCCAACTACAGTCTCCGGAAAGTGGGTAGTAAGTAACATCTTACCAATATTATAAATGCGAAAGTTACGATGTTTGGATGTTTGTTACTAGGGCATCGAGAACCGGTCCTATTTTAGGAACCGGTTCTTTCGGTTCTAAATTCTAGAAGGAACCGGGTACCCGGTTCTTTCGGTCCTTTCGGGTTTTTTTCATAAATTCTATTTGAAAAGTGTCTAAATAAAACACACTTTATTGGTACGCATATTTATATATTTTTTGAATTATACTCAAATTACCACATCGTTTTAAACTATTTTTGGCAACAATCAGTTCTTTAAAACTTTCCAACCACAGATTGTTAAGGAAGGTGAAAGGTCTAGAGTTACCACCGAAATTCAAATAGTCGTACGTTTTTTTACAATTGCCAGCTCACTATCGGATAGTATGTGTCAATACCGCGAATATAAATTTTATTACTATACCTACTACCCGGGACTGAGCTGAAAATTGCAAAACAACTGTCAAAAATTTGAATTTCGCGGGGTATCCTGGAGCATTTACTTTAATGTCCCTTGTTAGTTTCTTAAAGATTCATCATTAATAATAAATTATAACGTTATTTATTACTTTAACAGTAAAATAACTGCATATATTCTGTTTTAATAATAAATTTGGATAATAACTTGATATTTAGCATTAAGAGTATTACAGAGATAATATATTATTTCTAAAATTTTAAGAGAGAACCGTAAGAACCGAAAAGACCGGTTCCTCGTTTTACAGAACCGGTTCTATCAGGGTCTTTCAGAACCGGGAATTCCCGGTTCTTTTGGAACCGGGAAAAACCGGTTCTGATGCCCTATTTGTTACTCAATCACGCCAAAACGGCTGGACGGATCTGGATGAAGTTGGGCACAGGCATAGGATACACTTCGGAATAGGACATAGGCTACTTTTTATCCCGGAAACCCCAACCCGAACCCTAATACCAACGCGGGCGAAGCCGCGGGCAAAAGCTAGTATACATATAAATACTAATTTATACAAACTAACGTGTGATACGTTGGGGTTCAGTGGCCTCATCCTTTGCTAGCATTACTGTTTCGCAGAAGGAGACAACAGCCTGCCACTCCTCCTCGCTTCGGACCAAAGCCTTTACCGAGGCCCAGCGTGAGAGATCACCACCGCCAATCACCCCCAAGAGGTCATGGTCTGACATCTCCCCCATTGGATGATTTTCGTCTTTACATTTCGATGTTAACTTATGATAAAATAATTGTAATTTTTCCGGAAGAGTAAATACAAAGCGATGCTGTGCATGATTGTAGATAACGTCATGATTTATTTACCAATTGCTTTTAAACTGTTTTTCAAACCACAGAATAGATAAATGAAGTATTGATGTATTTCTGCGCATCAACCACATAGCATTTACATTGTGGTTTTGACCAAACTGCATGTCTAGCCCTAAGCGATTGCCATCGTTCGCACACCGCCGGTTGTCTTTCTATTGTGTCTTTTATGGCGGTATTCAAAAAATTTAAAAATTCAGGATTCCGGAACGCAATTAACCTATAATCTAACCATTACATAGTATAAAACAAAGTTGCTTACCCCTATGTATGCTTAGATCTTTAAAAGTACGCAACGGATTTTGATGCGTTTTTTTTAATAGAGTGATTCAAGAGGAAGGTTTATGTGTTTAATACAAGCATAATACTATATTGAATATCAGTATCCGTGCGAAGCCGGGGCGAGTCGCCTCAAACGCAAGTCAGAATGGCAAACAGGCTGCAATGGCTGTTAAAAAACTGTTTAAATACTCGTAAAAGAGCTTTTGACAATTTGTCATATTAATTTGCGATAAATTATCGCTCTAGAATAGAACTGGTAGAATAGATTAAAACTATAAAAAAAGATTTTTCTTTATTCATCGTCGCATAAGTTGCACCATTATAGCGGTCGACTTTGATTGCGCAGTAGGTAACAAATTTTAGGAAGTGGAGGGCTTATTTTTCTATGGAGTGCAAAAATCGTCCAGTAAGGAAACCCGCTCTTGAGCGGAAAACAATGTGACACCCGTATTCACAAACAATACTTTCCTCAGTGAAGTAGCATTGCTATGCGAAGTAAGGCATTTCTCACTGCGTTGCTTAGCTGTGCGTTCATTTTAAGGGACGCATAGTGCTATCCGCCACTCAAGTATTGTTTATGAATTAGTTTTAGGGGCCCTGTGCGCTCGCGAACACTGTGAGGCCGCATAGTAACGTTTGTGAATACGGGTGTTAGACTCTTACTGATTAAACACTGCACCCCGTTTCTTCTTTGCCTTTCGCACTGGGACCAAGCCTTCCTTTCAGAAAGAGACCCTGGGCCATGTCGTTTCTCATCCATTCTTCTTCTTAGCTACCAATTCTATTCTAATATCCTATACCTATGCAACAACATCTTTCTACCCTTGTATCTACTTAGGGTCGGCGCAATACATTTTCTTCTTCCATTCTTTTCTCATTTTGTGTTTCTTATTTATTTATTTAATCGAAGGAGAACCAACAGATATAACTAAAAAATAACAATTTTGTAAGAAACATTGAGCCAATTACAGGTTCTCACAGATAGAAACTGAAAAAGTAGCAGAAAACTTAGGGTCAATGCTATCTTTGTTTTCAGTTGTCGGCACCATCTTTGTAGCAATAGTATAAGTAAAAGCATCACCATCTTCTAACATTCATCTCATGTTACTTCGGATTTACACAACACGTTATCTTCTTTCTTTCTAACTTGTCAACAATAACATTTACTCCCAATTCCTTTCCACTAGTTAGGTACATTAATTGTAAAACAAAACTAAACATTAAAATACTTACTAAAAACTTCACTTGTTAATACAGCAACTACTATCTCCACAATTCAGCACTTAATAAACTAGTTACACTTAATAAACATTTAAAAAATCCACGGGTTTAAACAGTACAACGCAAACCCTTTTTAAATCACTTAAATTATCTGCTTCGCCAAGGAAGAAACGGCCACCTTCACAAGCATTACCAAACTAAAGTATCCGTAACTGAAAATATGTCATACGTTTGAATACAATAACAGAAGAATCAATTGTTATGTGACAATCGAGTATGAAGACTATCCATGTCCAATACGAATGTTTTCATACGAAGTGTCAACATAATCGTGCTTGCTCTAACTAAACATTTCGCTTGAGGACTGCTGAAAGTAGGAAGTATGACGGTGAGGTGCAATAAAATTGCATAACAGCATAGTAACGTAGTTTTCGATTGTAAAACTATATTTTTTTATATTGTAAAGAAGATATTTTCACAAGTTGCAGTCCATGATTTTTTGTTTTAATGATATATGCAAGTGCTTGCCTGGGAGATCATCTGATGGTAAGCAGTAATGCAATCGTTGATGGTTAACCGGGATTGCAGACGACAAGCAATGTAGCTCGCTATCCGGTCGTTTGGTCACGGTCCAGACCAAGCAAGGTCGTCGCCTCAAGGAGTTGTCAGCAAATGTAGAGGCGCAACTGCAGGGCCGAAGCCTACTGGGGCCCCGGTTCGGTTTCTGAAAAGAAGGTCCGACCCTGGTATGAGGGCTAAGAAGGAATGGGGTGGGTCGTTTAGTCAGTAGAGTCTGACACTGTTTCCCACTTCGCCCAAGGGCGGGATTCGTCATTAGATAACTTTTTCCACCATAAAAAAAAAAAAAATCGTTGACGGTTAATCGCGCTAGTCTACTTAATAAACTAGTGCCTAAATAAGGGTGCACCAGATAGCTATAAACCAATGCCCTTACCAAGGTGACGTTGCTGGTTTCAATCCGTGTTGACATTGGTTGTAAACCATGACCTTCAAACGTCAAATTTCGAACGTGTTGGCCTTTGGCCCCAGTTGGCTTCGACAGTAGTTTTGTTGGCAGGGTCCCTACACTTCTGCAGGGTTCCTATGGTTTGCTGACAACTCCTTGAGGCGCGCGAGAACAGTGCGCGCCGTCGACGACTGGGCTTGGTCCGGACCAGAGATTGGATGGCGAGCTACCCATTGCTCACCACCCAAAACCCCGCGTCTTCGGTGGCCGGAAGTCGGGATCAATGTTGACGTGAGGTTTACATCCTTCCAGTCACAACAGCTACCAAGCCCTAATCAAGGTCACCTTGGCGATTCTTCGGGCTATGTCGACAACTTTTATTCTCCTGCGTATATCTTCATTCCTGATATTATCACGCAAGGATATTCCGACCATAGCCTTTTCCATTGCCCTTTGGGTGACTAAGAATTCTGATGAGGGTCATTGTAAGCCACGACTACGTTTCAGAGCAGTGGCGTAATTATAGAGTGGCAAAGCTGGCAAAATACCACGAACCGCGATATGACGGGGCCCAAGACTAAGAAGCCATGGGCTCAGAACAAGTAACACAAAATTGCAAAATTTATTGATTACATGATGATGGTGACATAGAGCGCGAGCGCAGGGCGTTGGCGGTGCGGGGGAATATGCTCGCCCGTAGGTTCGCTCGCTGTACGGCAGACGTCAAAATTACTTTATTTAAGGCGTTCTGTCAGTCTTTCTACTCGAGCGGCCTATGGGTGTCGTATACAAACCGGGCGTACAACGTCCTGCGTGTACAATATAACAACGCTTTCAGGATGCTGTTGCGGCTACCGCGGCGTTGCAGTGCATCGGGAATGTTTGCCGAAGCTCACACGGATGACTTTCACGCCATTATGCGTAAGAAAGCGGCTTCCTTACTGCAACGCTTGCGCAACACTCGTAACAGCATCCTGAAAATGATTGCTGATAGGCCGGACTGCCCCATACAAAGACACTGGGTGGAATTAGCTATAGGTTACTAACTATACTAATATAGTACATAAGAACTTTTTGTTACTAATACACTAACAATTTATTGACTTTTTGGGTCTGAAATAAAGAATTTTTTTTTTTTTATTTTATTTTATTTATATTTATTTTTTTTATTGCGTAAAATTTAAACACAATGATTTTTTTTTGGGGCCTATCTAATAAATTTGCCACGGGCCTTAGGTGATATAGGTAGTTAGTTACGCCATTGTTTCAGAGTCATAATTATTTCATCACAGGTAACACGCACTGGTCTTTAGACGCACAGCTTCACAAACGCTGCCTCGCCGCAAATCTTCGAACGAATTCTTACGCACTGCCTTGAAATTGACAACTTCACAGTCTCTTTTTATTATTATTTACATTGTGTTTGTTCCAAGTCCTCATAACGTTCTCAAGAATACCTAGGATTTTTTTATGGTAGGCAAAAATCATCAAATGACGAATACCGCTCTTGGGCGGAGCGGGAAACAGTGTTAGACTCTTACTGACTAAACACCCCACCCCGTTCCTTCTTTGCCCTTCACCTGGGGCCAAGCCTTCCTTTCATAAAGAGACACAGGGCCCCAATAGGTTTCGACCCTTTTGCAGAGTCCCTACAGCTTTGCTAACAACTCCTTGAGGCGCGCGGGAATAGGGCGTGCCGAAAATACCTAGTAATTTTACAAGCTTTTATTTAGTTTCACCTGTCCCGTTGTCTGTCGTTCTGTAATCAAATCTTGCAACTTAAATTTGATCCACTTCCCGGTTTCCGATTGAGCTGAAATTTGGTGTACACGTTTAGTTCGGATGACAATGCAATATTATGCAGACATGGAGCTGATCTGATGATGGAATCGCGAGGTAGCCATAGGAACTCTGTAATTAAACGGCACAACCACGTCGAGTTTGGGCTCGTGTGAATCCTCTTGACGAGTTTTATTTATATAAGCATAGACCACCGCTGTAAAAGCTTGTTATGAAAAAAAATATTTTCATTGAAAACTTGTTTGTTTTTAAATGTTTTTATCATCGAAAAAATGGGTGATTTTTTCGATGATATATATCTCTGGGAGAGCGAGAGGATGTGTCAGACTTTTACTGACTTAAACTCACCTGTGTTCCAATAAACTAACCCCGCAGCCATATTTAATTATTGTCAATATCTCCCAGAAGTGATCAAAATTACCTACATAATATTATATTTTAGTTCTTTGCCAGGTAGCACAGGGCACTGAAAATGGTAAATAATAGTATATGTTGGATTCAAAAACTTAAATAAAAAACACTCAAAAACATGCATAATATTTTAATCATTTAACAAAGTTCCATAATCACTTTTTACATTACATTTACATTTCCAAATAAAACTTTACAAATGTTTTTGTTTAATTTTTATACACTTAACGTCTATTTTTATTTTATAATACTTTACATAGCTTATTGAATTGGTTAAATTATAATTTATTTTTGTACTTTTTTTTAATTTTACAAAGCTCTAAACTAAACAATATCTGGTCATAATTAAAAAAAAAGTAATTTGCTACCTTAAAAAAAATGTAAGTATTTACTTATGTCTACATAGAAGTATCTGAGATTCAATTACCGGGTTGAATAGTATTTCATGAAACGGATTTTTTGTTTGAGTTTCAACAATTGAGTCGATTAAGATTTCATGAAACGGATTTTTTGTCTGAGTTTCAATAATTGAGTCGATTAAGATTTCATGAAATGGATTTTTTAAAATTAGAAGTTGCCAAAATTTTCTGATTATTTAATTGATATTTCAGAACAAATTACATTATATATACGTTACGATGGCGAAAAGTGTTTTCATGAGATATAAATTAGATCTCGGCTACAATCTTAAAAAAAAAACTTATAATAATTTCAGTTCGTGACTACTCGTTCAATGGTTTCGTAGTCTTTCTGGATTTTTGCCTCTCCCTTTTCTCTGCTTTCTGATATACATCTGCTCTTACAAAGTTGATTCTAGCGTAATCTATTTTGTCTTGTTTCAGTTCGGAGTTTTCAATGAAAAAGTCGATGTAGAGCTTCTGATAGTCCTGTAAGTGATTTTGTTTTAGTATTTTGGTTTGATCCATTTTTATTCATTTGGGCGTAGCTCATGTGATATCCAAGGAGATCACATGAGTCATTTTTGTTATTAGCTATGGCACTGACTAGATAAATATACTTTAGAAGTCTGCCCTGAATGTTGCAAGAATGTAACCGTGTACGAAATGAATTTCTTAAATTAACATCAGTTGATCGAGTCCAAAGACCTGTAGGTAGTAGTAGGTAGTACACAACGACCGACAAACTACATCACTCTACTACATCATTAGACTAGCTGAGCTAACGTTTTCTTTAAGAAATTAATTTCGTACATGTGTAAATTATTTCGAGTTTAAAAAAAGTACGTTATTTTTTAATTTTATAAATCGATAGTGTTGCATGTACCGGGTTGATCCTTCACGATAATATTAAAACGATCTATATTTAGGAGTAGGGTTTCTTGCCGAAAACAGTTGACAGGGAGCAATTCCTTCTTTCTTTCTTATGATGTGATTAATAAAGAAAATAATACTTACGGCTACAGTGAAAGGTTCCGAGTGTCTATCTACAAACTTTTGTATAATCTCTGCAGGTGAAAGTTCTTTTACGTTTAACCTGAATAAAACCAAGAAAAAAACAATTTTAGCTTGTCAGTAGTTTTCTTTTCTAGAGTCCCGCAACCTATAGGATAAAAATCAGACCATATTGCCATATTGGAAGGCCTCTCACAAGATGGACCGATGACCTGGTCAGGGTTGCTGGAAGCCGATGGATGCGAGACAGACAGGACCGGTCTTTGTGGTGGCGCTTGGTGGAGGCCTATGTCCAGCAGTGGACGTCTCTCGGCTGAAATGATGATGATGATGATTGCCATATTGGTTTTATATTTACTTAAAATAAATAATAAAATAAAATAAAATAAATATTTAAAAGGGCAGACCGCCCCCGCATTCACTTCATATCACTAAAGAGACCAGATATTTCACTTCTGCGCAAATGAAAATCAGCCTTGAAGCAAAAAATTAGCGCGCAAAATCCAAGTCAGTATCTGTACAAAACCTATCATGTGCGATCGACCCGACCTTTTTTATGGTGGCAAAAGTCATCTAATGACAAATTGCCCTTGGGCGGAGTAGGAATCAGTGTCAGACTCTTAATGACCAAAAGATCCACTCCGTTCCTTCCTTGCTTGATCCCAGGGCCCTGGTAATACGCTTCAGCATCAACCTCTGGCTCCAGGAGGCTCCGACCCTGCTGGACTCCTACAGTTTGCTAAGAACTCCTTAAAGCGCGTTGTGGACGACTTGGGCTTGGTCCGTATGGTTACCTGTCGGTTGGATAACAAGCTACCCATTGCTCGTCTTTCAACCCGCCCTTGCTGCATTTCTGCTGCAGCCCATATACTCTCATACAGGAACTGTATTTGTGCATACCTGACAATTCTCTCCGGTGTCATGACCTCATCGAATACGTCGATAATCTCAGCGAAACCGAATCCTTGACACAGCTGAGCTAGTGGCTGGACTGGGTAGTCACGTGGCATACTTCTTATACTGCAAATAATAACTATAACATATATCTACACTTAATATAATAAAGAGGTAAAGTTTGTTTTTTGTTAGTTTGTTTTTTTGTTTGTAGGGGGTAATCTCTGGAACTACTGGTCCGATTGGAAAAATTACAGCAACAACAGAAAACTGCTTTACTCCTGAGTGACATAGGCTATATTTTATGTACGCGGGCGAAGCCGCTGGCAAAAGCTAGTGTGTATATATATTCTAAAACTGTCACACAACGTCGTCTAGTCCCAAGCTAAGCAGAGCTTGTGTTATGGGTACTAGACAACTGATAAACATACTTGTAGATTTCTAAGTACATGCATATTGTAGATAAATTACACCTAGACACATAACAAATGATTGAGCTAATCACAGAAACATTTGTACTGGGTGGGAATCGAACCCACGACCTACAGAATAGGAGTCAGGGCTTCTAAGCACTAGAGCAACAGGCCAGTCTACTACTGTATATGAACCTACCAGACCTGACTAGGGCTGAGGAGTTATTGCGACGTAAATGTAACAGTGTGTGTGGACAGGCTAAGTATGTCGCTGTCCTCACCGAAATTAGGTATAACACCAGTTTGGAAAAGTTTTGAACAACAGCCACCTATCCGTGATCGATCATAATAAATCCAGTCTTATCTTGCTTATTGACAGGCAGCCAAAGTTGTCAATTTTTCATAGATGAGTAGTTTCTGCCAGCGGCTTCACCCGCGAGAAAAAAAAAATAGTCCATGTTACTCAGTGAAGACCATCATCATCAGTCTTTTTAATGTTACCACTACTAGGACACAGGCCTCTTCTCTAGGAGAGGGAATGACGGCGATGGAAACTACCACGCGAGCCCAGAGCGGATTGGTGAATGTGTCACACGTCTTCAAATTTTTGGTTCTAGGAATTGCCGGTTTCCTCACGATGTTTTCCTTCACCGTTTTGAGAGCAGTGGTGATGAAATAAATTACACAGTGCGTCTGGCTTAGTTTGAACCTGCAGTCTGCGGACTCTTAAGTCGAGACCTAGTCCAAAATCTCAAGTCAATGGGAGGTGTTTTAGCGATAAGACCACTCATTGTAACACCTTAGAAATTTTAAGCTCCTAATGTACCAAATTGTATTTATGTTGTACCTACAATAAAGAGTATATCTATCTATCTTTTTGCATGGGTCTATATCATCATCATCCTAGCGGTAGTCCCGGTTGCCAACCTTGGCTTTCACCTCGGGGTCCGCTTTCTTACTTAAACGCCTCCACTTCGCTCGGTCTGCATGGGTCTATATATGGTTTGAAAATACAATTGGAGTCGGTAGGTGGCGCTATAAGCAGTTTCTCATTTTTTTTTTTTACGAAAATGCAGTTTTCAGGCAGGATAATGTTTGTCGGGACGGCTAGTGTTTTTATATTAATTAATTAAATTTTCGTAAATACGAGTACCTTTGGAATTTCTTATAGAAGAATTGCTGTAGAGAAGCGTAATCCGTTCGTGGAACAAGCAGGATTTCATCGAACATGTTCAACATAGGTTTAGTTTTGGCTACCCAAGGACTTGAACATGTTGCTGCAAAAAAACCCTTAATTAAAGTGCGTTAGACATTGTTTTAGTGCCATCTATGATGTCACATAAGAACTAATCGTGTATCGCGAGAAAATGTTTTCCGCGCGATTTCAACATAGCAACAGCCCGAAATCATCTATCGGGCAGTAGCCTACCAGACGTAACCCCTGTCTGGTACGACACCTCCCTTTTCCACAGAGGAACTTAACTCTCTGTTTCGCATACCTCCAAAGACATCATTCAATTAGTATAGAAGACTGTTAACTGTTCAGTTCGTCTGGGGCAGCGGGGACATGAAGACGTCCGTCCTTCATTTTCGCCAATTCCTCTTCGTTTGGAACCATGGCATAAACCACTGCCCGGCGTGAAGACTTGCCGCCAACCATCGCCCTCACAAGAACACGGTGGTGTTCCGCGCAAGTGAGACACACTTCCACTGTATTCTACCCCAGTATGAAAACGCCTTTACTTTGCAGTTGTACTGATGAGTCACTATTTTCTTAACGCGGATGGACCTATAAGTGTTCTGAGGGCTTGCGGACAACGAGCAATGGGTAACTCGTCGTCTGGCATTTCGATAATAGTCCAGACCGAGTCCAAGTCATTGATGGAGCGTAGTGTTCCACATGCGCTTCCAAGAGTTGTCAGCAAAATCGTAGGAGTCCAGCAGTGTGAAAGCCTACCACCTGTCGGGTCATAGCTTTGCTTCCAAAAGGAAAACCCATGGTTCTGGAATGCAAGACAAGGATGTCTAGGTTCCTTACAACGGAGTAGGTTTTAGTCAGTAAAAGTCTGACACGCCCCCCACCTCACCTAAAAGCAGGAGAACTCATAGAATGATTTCCCACTTAAAAGAAATTTGAAAGCTATTCAAAATATACACTTACCGATAAAAATTACTTTATCTTCGTTTTGTATTGATGTTTTAACCATTTTCCCTAAAATACCTCTCAAAATAGTTGCATTTAGATGTCTTTGATCTGCCGGCACCTTATAGAAGAAATAGCAAATTTTACTACAGGCTTTTAGGGACTAGTAACGGTTATATTCTCGGAATTAATTGGCCTGAAACTATCTCTAGCATAGAGCTGATGGAGAACTGCCAACAAAAGTCCGATCGACCACCAGATCAGAAAACGTAAGAGATGGATTGGTCACTAGTTCAGGAGGGATTCCGATCACATACCTAAACAGGCTTTGAACTCGAATTCCCAAGGGACAAGGAAGAGCGGCCGTCCTCGGTAAAACTGGCGACGCACCGTGTTGGCATGAGCTACGGCCATGGGATTGATATGGAGCGAGGTGAAACGTAAAGCTTTAGAGCACCTTCTGCCTACTAAGAAACCTACATTCATGCAGGCGAAGCTGCTGTCAGAAGCTAGTAAAAAATATAAAAAATAATGGGTGTAAATTATTTTCATCATCATCAATTCAGCCGAAATACGTCCACTGCTGGACATAGGCCTCTCCCAAACGTCACCGCAACGACCGGTCCCGTGCGTCTCGCATCCACCAATCAATTATTTTCATGAAATTTCTTAATAAACTAGTGCGCCTTATCTTCAACGATTGCATCACTGCTTACCATCAGGTGGGATCGCAGTCAAGCACTAGTTTATTGCAATAAAAAAAAAAACTGAAATTTCATAACCTAATATTATCATTAGTTCAATCCCCAATAAGAACAATTCGAACCTTTTTAACAAAAACCCGTTCAATGTTCTTCATAAAGATCACAGCTGGTTGAAAGGCCTTCGCAATAGCAAACACTTGAGTTAGTGCCTTCTGTGGTCGCTCTGATACAGCAGTAAATACTTCAGGCGATATATCGATTTTTACGGCATCTGTAGAGAAATTCTTAGCTTATTCAGGAGTGTGAATTCGGAATCATTGACTAGCCTTGGCTCTGGGTTGCTTGCCATGGCTTTGGCTTACCTTGGCTTTGGCATGCCCTGACTTTGGGATGTCTTGCCTTGTTTTTTATAAGCCTTGACTGTGCCTTGCATTGGTTTTGACTTGCCTTGCCTTGAGTTTTCGCTTTGGTATATCCTGATTTTAGTTGGCCTTGGCTTTAAATTACCTTGGCCTTGATTTTTTCTTCTTCATTTCGTATCATTTTCTCAAACAATTTTTTGATCAGTATTTAGCAACCTATACTGCTTTAGAGCAGACACTTTTCAGGGTATACGTAACCAGTATTAGTACTGGCTACGTATAGACCCTGCTCCAGCCCATTGATCCATGGATCCAGCTCATTGTTTTTTGGAGGGGTCGAGGAAGTCCCTTTTAGCCAGATTGGTTTTACAGCCGCCAAGCTGTGTTCAGAGTGGGTTTAGAAACCTTAGCATTGAAAAATGTTTACTGGTCAAGTAGGCATGCTTTGACTTTGACTTGCATTGGCTACGGTTTATCTTGGCTTAGGCATGCTTTGTCTTGTCTTTAATTAGCCTTGGCCTTGGTTTTCCTTGACTTTGACGTGCTTTGAGTACAACGGACGGAATAAGACCGCGTGGCAGATCACCAATGTAATAGATTGACCAAGTGAAATCGGCTGTTGGCAGCAAATTGAATGGTACTCCTGGATGTTTACTAGCAGGCAAAAGTGACGGGAGGTCGTGCGGCGTACCCTGATGGCTTCCGAAAACTACCTCCATGATAAACACGACCATTCTGCCAAGAGTGGAAAGACTAAGAAGAGTATTGACTTGCCCTGTTTTGGGTTAGCTATGAGTCTACTAGAACCAAACACCTATGACAAAAAAATACTCACTTAGTTCCCCAGCAACAGTCTCAGCTAAGAACGTCTTCCCATTTCTTTCCTGCCCAAGCAGCATTACTGCTTTCCTCCTGGGAGCACCAGGTTGTATGCCGCAGCCGAGGACACAGGACAGCATCAGACGATTCTTGATGTCACCATACCCTGCTGGAGGGAATCTGGAAAGTGTTTTCGTCATTATCATGCTTATTTTACGGAAAAGATATAATAATAATATAATATTCGACAACCATCACACAACGCCGTCTAGTCTCAAGCTAAGCAGAGATTGTGGTATGAGTACTAGACAACTGATAAACATACTTAAATATTTCTAAATAAATGCGTATTATAGATAAATTAGACACAAAACAAATGATCGTGCTCATCACACAAACATTTGTCCTGGGTGGGAATCACATCCACGACCTCCGCAATAGCAGTCAGGGTCACTAATTACTAGACTGACAGAACAATCATCCGCTGCAGGACAATGGCCTCTACCAAGTTCCACCAACTCATTCAGGAATCATGAACCACTCATGAAAGTTGAAGTTTCATCTGTGCCAATCAATGTTAGTTATCGAAAGCACGGTATCGGCCCCGACTTACCGAGTTGTAGGTCGCGGTTTCAAACCCAGCCAGGCGCATTACTTTGTGTAATTTATTTCATCACCACTGCTCTCAAAACGGTGAAGGAAAACATCGTGACGGAACTGACATGTCCTAAAACCAAAAATTTGAAGACATGTGACATCCACCAACCCGGACGAGGTCGGCGTGGTAGATTACGGTCCATTTTCCCTCCTAGAGAGGAGGACTGACACCCAGCAGTGAGAACTTTATAAGGCTGATGCTAAGCAATATTTTAAAGAAATATAATTAACTAGCATTTGTCAGCGGCTTCGCCCGCGTACATAAAATATAGCCTATGTCACTCAGGAGTAAAGCAGCTTTCTATTGTTGCTAATTTTTTTCCAATCGGACCAGTAGTTCCAGAGATTACCTCCTACAAACAAAAAAACAAAAAAACAAACTTTACCTCTTTATTATATTAGTGTAGATGATAATAATTATAAAATTACGAAGCGTCTGGATCCTTGATGTTAAAGTCATAGGCCGCATAACTTGAGTCTCCATAGATATCGCTGAATTTAACAGTAGGTTTCGTCACGATGCCCAGGTCGAAGACACACTGAAAATTTATAATTATTACAGTTACAACAGTAAGCGGTAAATAAGTTGACCCATTTGCTAGAGCTATGGTCAGCTCCCTTCTTTTATTGTGCCCCGAAAATCTAGAGGATGACCTAATTGTTCAGTCATCTTAATTAGGTATTAAATGTAAAAAAACGCATTCTCTCTCGTTCTGTCTGCAAAATGCCACCTAGCGGCTTTAGATTCAGTGGAAAGGCTGATTGGTGATCCAGATCGCACGGGCGTAGAGTAGCCAGCCTTGCGGTTTTCTACAGGATGCATTTTGGAGAGTGTGCGCAGGAATTGCACGATTTGATTCCGCCATCTCAATTTTACCATCGGACATCCCGGCGTACGGCAAATATCCACCCTTACGTTGTTGAGACATCTACGGTCCAGACTAAGGTTTTTGCCTCGTCGTTTATACCGCGTACATCGAGGGATAGGAACGGTGTACCGGCTGCAGTCTTTCCGTCCGTCAGATTATAATTTAGGTGTCTTCAAGGCTAGAATACCTCCCAATATATTAGAACTCAATGAAATGAAATTTAAATCTTGTGTTAAACGCACACTATGTAGACAAGCATATTATAAGTTAGAGGATTATATACAAGATAAAAAAGCTTGGCTCATTGCTGGTCCAGCTCCACTACCACTAGTACCTACGAATTGATCATTATTTTTATTTTTAATATTAAATTTTGACATTATTCTAGTGTTGTGTAATGTGGAAGCATTTTTTTTCCAATGTTTGTAAATGTGAGTACCATGGAGTAATTTATGGTTTAAAGTTGTTTGACGTAAATGACCATGGTAGTTGAGAGTTTGTCATGCTCACTCAAATGTCTCGCTGATGGTGGCGCTTGTGTTGGATCATTCGGTTCCCTTCATAATGGTTGAGCTGAGTGGTGCTGATATATGCGTCATGTTCGTGAACGGGCGCTATCAATTGGGACTGGTCGTCACTTAGCTGCCAGTGGTTTATGTATTATTATTTTAGTTACATTGTTCTCGCATCATAGCAGCGACAAAAATATGTAACCTATATATTTGTAAAACACAACATGATTAAAAAGAGTATCCATGGAGTTTCTTGCACATTCTTCTCCATTGAGACCTACTTTTTTTCAATTAGCGTCATTTTTTTCCTGACAGACCGACTTTATGACATTTCAAAAGTGCCTGTAAAGGTTTATTTGAAATAAATGATTTGAATTTGAATTTTTGAATTTGTATAGAGTGAATAGTCTCTTAATAAACTAGTGCGCCTCACAATCAAAGATTGCATCACTGCTTACCATCAGGTGGAATCGCAGTCAAGCACTAGTTAAAAAAAAGAAACACGTACTTCAGAATTTTTGAAGAACTTGTCATCCAATGCCACCACCTTCACTTTTGGTGGAGCCTTTGGTTTCTTCCTAGCTTTCACTTTGGGGTATGTCCACCCTTTCTCTTCGTATCCAATCTGATGCAATTTGATCAACATTTTTAAATCTATTCTGTAGAGAGAAAATGTGGAAATAGTTACAAAAACAATATTAAAAACTGCAATTACGAACACAAGGAAAATTTTCTTAATTGTTTTCTTAGTTTAGGAGGGTAAGTGGAACAGAGAGTAAAGTCCCACATACCTCCGTTGAAAAGGGAGGTTCTTCCGACCAGACAGGTGTTATCGTCTGGTGGGCTACTGCTCGATAGTTTGACTTCGCGCTGTCGTATATGTTCTAATCGCGCGGAAAACTTTCATTGCGCGATGCAGGATTCTTGTAGTTCTTATGTGGCGTCATAGATGTCGCTACAGATATGTGTTCGTATTTGCTTTGACTTAATTGAACAAATTTTTATTTTTATTTATTTATTTACCGGACTCATCAAGCTTAAACTGACGAAAAGAAAAAAATATTGACGTGTAAAAGTGTTATTTTAATAAAACCTATTTACAGAATAAACATCATTTATCATTTAGGAAACCATATTATCTGTTATATATCAGGAATAAAAACAACGGCGAAGTAATTGTTGATGAATTTATTTAAAACTAGCTTTTGCCCGCGGCTTCGCCCGCGTGGTATTGGGGTTGGGGTTCCGGGATAAAAAGTAGCCTATGTCCTATTCCGGAGTGTATCCTATGCCTGTGCCAGATTTCATCCAGATCCGTCCAGCCGTTTTGGCGTGATTGAGTAACAAACATCTAAACATCGTAACTTTCGCATTTATAATATTAGTAAGATAAGTAAGATATAGATCCAAAAGAGTGTCCATGGAGTTTCTTGCACATTCTTTTCCATGAAGATTTACTCTTTGGAATGTGCAATTATTTATTTTTTTCTGATATACCGATTTTTTGACTTTTCCAAAGGACCTGTTCAGGATTATTTGAAATAAATGCTTTGAATCTTTGATTATGGAGCCTGTTGCCGCCCAGGCGATAAAAAAATCGTGCGGACACTTCCATAAGATCAAATGTGTTACAGTACGGAAAAAAAAATCGCATGGTAAAATTACGCTATGCAGACAGGCCCTAAGTGTCCACATAACGCCTCAAGGAGTTGTCAGCAATCCGTAAGGACCCTGCAGAAGAATCGAAGCCAATTGGGGCTAAAAGTTTAAGCCTGAAAGGAAGGCTCTGGCCCTGGTATACAAGGCAATTTAGGAACGAGGTGAGTTGTTTAGTCATTAGAAGTCCGACACTATCTCCTGCTGTGCCTAAGGGCGGTGTTTCGTCATTGGATGATTTTTACCTCCCATAAAAAAGGTCAGAGAGTGGTGACTGAGCGGTAACAATCCTGAAGTCTGGGCTGTTACCACTTACACAACACGTAAGTCGTGTTGTAGGTCGCGGGTTCAAACCCAGCCAGGCGCATTACTTTGTGTAATTTGTTTCATCATCACTGCTCTCAAAACGGTAAGAAAACATCGTGAGGAAACCGGCATGTCCTAGAACCAAAAATTCGATGACATGTGACATCCACTAACCCGCACTGGGCCCGCGTGGTGGATTACGGCCCATTCCCCTCTCTTAGAGAGGAGGCCTGTGTCCCTGCAGTGGGAACATTAAAAGGCTGATGATGATGATGATGATGATGATAAAAAAGGTAATTTACCTCATCAATGTATCTACGAACTTCCTGCACTCAAAATACATTTCCTTCATGATATCTTCAACTAAGAATGGCTTCATGTACCCGTATATAGTTTCACCAAAATTCTCGGGCGGTAAATTGTCGTAAATTGACCAAGTGGCGCGATATTTCTGAAGGGCCTGAAATAGAATAGTACATTTTAGAACAAGTGGAGAAAAGTTGTCATTGCAACCGAGGCGGATTCGTCTAAAGCTCTAGACAGGCAGATTGCATTTTAACTGCAAATTGCAGTTCAAGTGCAGTTTGAATGCAGTTAACACGACTGCAATCGAACTAGTTTGCAGTTCTATTGCAGTCGTGTTAACTGCTAAACGTGCAGTCCGATTACACACAGTCTGTCTAGAGCCTGGGCCTCAAGCGAGGTTACAAAGACGAGTGCTAAAGTAACCAATATCTATACACATGAATCAAACGACGATTTTCAATACACTTAAGCGATTAACACACTGCCACGCATCACGGAGCGTAACGTGTGAATGTGTGTTTTAACGTTGCTTGTAAGTATTTTAGTTTGTATAGAAAACATGCAGTTCGAAAAACAGAAAAAGCATCCACGCGCGTTCATGCAGATCTCGTGCCTACATGCGGAGAAACATGCGCATGAATCCACAATACACACCTACGTGCGTGGGTGCATAAAACAACCCGCACGATGATGCAGATCTGCACTTTCGCGTAGGTACGTTGAAACGCAACACAGCGTGATGCGGGGTAGTGTGACAACCGCCTTACTCTGATAAAAATACACATGGGTTTAATACGCGCCTAGTGAAGGTCGACATAAGCCCAACCCGATATAATATTTGTAACAAATTTTGACGGAGGCGAGCTCGCGAACTTTTGCGCACTAGTGCAAAAACGCAATTTAAATTTTCATTAAATATTAAAACCTTAAAGTATCCGCCTCATTGCTTTAAAAAAAATATCACCCTTGACCATGACGAAATAGGAATGAAAAAAACCCTTGTTAAACTAAAAAAAAGCACGCGGGTGATATCCATGTCATGTTGAACCTAATCATAGTGCGATAAGAGGCAGTTTTCGAGTAAGTGTATTGTAAAGGACTTTGGGATAAACTCTATAAATGACTAGCTTTAGTCTGCGGCTTCGCCCGCGTGATGTTAGCAATATATAGGCTACCAGCGGCTTCACCCGCTTCGATGGTTACTGCTCCGCCCCCATAGGTCATAGCGTGATGTTTTATAGCCTATAACCTTCCACGAAAAATGGACTATCCAACACAAAAATAATTTTTCAATTCGAAACTGTAGTTCCAGAGATTACTCCCTACACACAAACTTACAAACTTGCAAAATAAACTCTATAATTGACAAAAGGTGTGAAAAAGGGAGAATCGCGTACCTCGATCAAACTCCGCATATTTTCAGACATTTTGATCTCGTACCCTGGGTCGGAGAAGGGGTCACATCTGCTCTTGACCAGAGCCTCATGTTCCTTCCTTGCCGCTATTTTGTCAGCTTCAATCTTCGCTAAAGCCTCTTTTTTCGCTAGTTTTTTCTCTGCCATGATCTGTAAAATGGTTTTTTTTTAATTGATTATAGGTTCGCTCTTCACCGCTATCTCACCTGATGGAAAGCGACGATGCAGCGCGCTTACCTAGAAGTAACCTATTCACTTTTGACTTAAAGATACCCGGATTGTAGCTATCAAGAAACACTGACTCCGGCAAGGAATTCCACTCCTTGGCTGTACGCATTATGAATGTGTTCCTAAACGTTTTGTACGTATATGTGGTCCACGATTAAAGGTGATATATACAACCTTATTTTGAATATATAGACGAAACCTGAAATATTTTCTCCAATATCTTGTATTTTTTCCTTTATCCCAATACATTATTACTAATTAATTACTCTGTATTTTATTATTTTCTTGTTCTTGTACAAAACTTTGTTATTATTTGTTTAATTCATGGTTACTTGTTTATATTTATTTATTTATTCCCAACAATATCCTCATATTTGTAATTTATATTGCGGTCAAGGGCAGGAAAGGATGATAGTGTGAAGTTTTGTGTGAAAAACTCACCTGTTCTTTAGTCTTCCCCTTAGTTGCGTTGATCATTTCTTCATCAGCCTCCTGCTGTTCAGTTATAGTTGGGTAATCTCCTCTCACCACAGCCAGCGTCCCACCTTCTATGTCAAAAGGAAATTGGGGAAATAAATGGTAACCGAGGTACCTGGAACATAGCAGAACATATTTCGATCAATACAAGATGTCAAATTGCTTTTTTATAAATTGCAATTGGTGTGACGTCACGGATGTCAATCAGTCATTATAAGCTCTGTGTACTTTTCTCATATAAATAAAAACACATCAGTTAGATCAAAGTAATTTAATTGTGAAGCTAATCTTACAAGTATAACTTCCAAGTGACAGTGTTATCAAGTGTATATAAGCTGTGTTAAACATTGAAAACTTTAAAAAACAATATCTCGATCTCCAGTTTAATATTTGAGTACCCTATACTCAAAATAAACAATTGAAATTTAATTTATACAAAACTATAAACTGTGACCTAACTCTCAGTGTGTGCGTGACTTTGCGTCGATAGTGTGACTCATCCACGGTGTCTATAAACGCCATAGCGCACCGTAAAATTGCCATCAACGCATTTTTTAACACAGCGCCATCTGTTGATGCATTGTTGAAGTAATTGGGAGAATTGATTGCTAAGCTTGAGCAGGTCAATATAATGGCTAAGTGCGGAGGTTGCGGGAAATTCATGTCAGCGACAGATGCCGCTAATTGCACAAAATGTAAGTGCTGGTATCACAGGGCGTGCGTAGGACTGCCAAGTGCTGGACCGGTGGCTTCTGGTTGGCACTGCCCGGAATGCAAGAAGAATGTGGTCAGGGATAACCGGGCTGACACACCGGTAAGAGGGCGCGCCCCAGTTGCGCCCGAAGATAGCCCAGTTGTGTTGGTGGATACGAGCCCCGTAAATAGTGATGATACAGGTGCCACACAAGATCTTAGCTTGGAAATCTTCAGGGCGGAGCTACTTTCTTTAAAGGAGGACTTGCTAAGGTCATTTAGGAGCGAATTCAAGCTGTTGCGCGATGATTTGTCGGAGTTGAGATCGTCGCTGGCCGCCACAAATGATAAAATGAGTCGTTTGGAGGAGAGAGTCGTTTTGATAGAAGCAAAACAAGCTCAGCCACAAGCGTCGCTGTCGTCGGGGGTGGAGACCGTCATATCTCAATTAAGGAGCGAAATAAATGACCGGGATCAAGAGTTGCTCGCAAACGACATTCAGATTTCTAATCTTCCAGAAGCTAGTGGTGAAAACCCCAACCACATTTTCATGTCGGTTGCTGCGAAGCTTGGTGTCACAATCGAGGCGCGCGACATAGTGAGCGCCGAGCGAGTCGGGGGTAGACGCATCAACGCGACGCAAGCGACGGCGCCGGTGGAGACCCGTCCTCGCTTCCTCGTCGTGCGCCTCGCGCGCCGCGACCTGCGGGACGAGCTGCTGCAAGGGGCGCGAGTGCGGCGCGGTGTCACTACGGCTGACCTCGGATTGCCTGGCGCTGCGAGGCGCTTCTATGTGAACGAGCGACTAACAAAAACAAATAGGGAGTTGTTTCGTTGCGCGCGTGAGGCGGGCAGTCGCCTGGGCTGGCAATATGTGTGGTCGAAGCGTGGCCGTATTCTTGCCCGGTGCAAGCCCGGGGACGCAACATATCATATTCGCTGTGAGGCGGACTTGCAGCGCATCTTCGCGGCGGCACCGAGTAACGGCGGAAGCGGCAATATTACGTCTTAATAAATTAAGTTTTTACCCGACTTTGCGATCACTAAGAAAGGGTTATGATTTTTTGCTGTGTAGGTTAATTTTCTATTTTGTTCAGTATGTCATTTTAAAGGTGTTAATTTATAAAGCCAAGCAATCAATTTTAGGGATCGTCATACGGAAATTAAAAATAAAATTTGCTTTTTGGTTTTCTATTTTATCATTATTTTTCTTATGTTGTAATTATGATTTCATAGATAGTTTTTTGGTAGTAAGTCTAGTATTATGTCTCACGGCACACTTTTGCAATATCAATCCGTTATATAACACTACACATATTTATTTACAAGTAATTATCACTAAACATTACACTACTGACGAAATATTATTTAGAGTACAATTTAAACTAATACAATTATTATATATACAAATTTTAATTATATACTATTATGATGATGGCTAAAAAAGACAAGTTTTTGAAGGTTGGCTTTCTAAATGCCGGCTCATTAGGCACGGGCCATGACGACCTGATTAGCGTAATCGAAAGGCATTGTTTTAGACGTTATAGCTATTAATGAGACATGGTTGCGGGCTGGAGAGGAAGGCCGGGCGCCCGTGGTGCCGGGCTATCGACTGCGTCACACTCCGCGGCCGGCGAGTGTTCGCTCGGGAAGAGGTGGGGGTATAGGCTTTTATCTCCGTCGTGGACTGAGCGCGCGTATTTGTTCTACTGCGGTCGATCCCAGGTTCGAATCGGTCGAACAGATGTGGCTAACGCTCACGGTAAACGGCAAAAAAATCGCTATTGGAACCGCGTACCGTCCGCCTTGGCTTGATCTTGTTCTTTTCCTGGATGCTGTAACGGATTACCTAAGCTCATTGGGACATTGTGACCACTGCATATTACTAGGAGATTTTAATGTTAACATGTTGGAAACAAGCGGATTAAAGACTAGAAAAATTAATGAGTTTCTGCATAGTCTTAGCCTCACACAACTGGTGTCAACACCAACACACTTCACGGCTACCAGTGAAACTCTCATTGACTTACTGTGTACCGACTTGGTGGCCAGATCTACGTCAGTTGAATCTTTTGGTTCCTTCAATGGTCATTCTGTTATAGTATCGGAACTTAACGTGAAGCGGGACAAGTTTAAGCCATACGTTGTTAAAATTAGGCCACTTAGAGACGTTTGTTTGAACAGCTTTAATAAAGATTTGGAGCTTTTGTGCATGTGTCTTGAAAACATGTCAAAGTTAGTAAATGTAAATGATATGGTAAACTTTTTTAACCATCACATTACTGCCTTGTTTGACGTTCATGCACCAATTAAGACCTGCACAATTAAAGAAAGATCACCCCCTTGGATCACTGACACGATCAAGTTAATGATGCGATTACGGGACAATGCACTTACAACTTACCGAAAAACTAAATCTAGTACAAAACTCGAATACTACAAGGAATTAAAAACCCTAGTAGTGAGATCTTTGTACTATGAAAAAATGGCATACTACAAGAATAATATTAATAATCAAATTAAGAATCCTAAATTACTATGGAAAAATCTAAAATCTACGCTATTGACTATAAACTCCAGACAAGACCTTCCGTCGCACTTTACAGATCCTGACCTAATTAACAGCAACTTTTTGACGGTTCCCGGTAACACCGTGGCAAACGTGTCACTGTTAAATTATTATGAAGAACACAAACACGGTGAGGCAACGTTTTCGATCGCTCCGGTGGAGCAGGTTGATGTCTCTAGGATTATAACCAGTCTTAAAAGTAATGCCGAAGGCATTGATAATATCACCCTGAACATGATTGTCATGACTTTGCCACATACGTTAAGGGCTATTACAGATATGGTGAATTGCTCAATAGAGACTTCAACTTTCCCTGAAAAATGGAAGATTGCCTCGGTAAGACCTTTGCCTAAAGTTCCAAATCCGGTTGAATTGAAAGATTTGCGACCTGTTAGCATATTGCCATGTCTGTCAAAGGTATTGGAAAGGGTTGTCGCTAATCAATTAACTACTTTTTTGGAACAAAACAACATATTACCAGACTTACAATCAGGTTTCAGAAAGCAGCGAAGTACCGCTACTGCTTTACTGGATGTAACTGATAATGTGTTGTCTGCCCAAGACAAGGGAATGTGTACGTGTCTGGTATTACTTGATTTTTCCCGCGCTTTTGACGCAATTAATGTACCATTATTAATATCAAAGTTGGTTTATTACGGTTTCGACCCTGACGCTGTGCAATGGTTCCGTAGTTATCTCAGTGATAGAAAGCAACTTGTTGATTTACGCTTTGGGGATGGCACCTCTTTGAAATCAGCACTAAGCTCTATAGAGAGAGGAGTCCCACAAGGCTCTATATTAGGACCGATTATTTTTATCCTCTATTGCGCAGATATAATTAAGTGTCTTCATAAATGCAAGTATCATATATATGCCGATGACGTCCAACTATACATATCATTTTATCCCGACGAATATGATACTGCCATGAGAGACCTAAACGACGATCTTCGCAGAATTGCAGCCTGGTCCGAGGATAACTGTCTGTCGTTAAATCCTAATAAAACCAAATTCATGGTACTTGGTTCTAAACAACAGCTTGCTAAGTTACCATCAACGTTTGGACTCGAACTTATGGGCAAGCCGATAGACAGAGTCTGCGAAGCAAGAAATCTTGGTCTCATTATGGACAAAGACCTTCGTTACGAAAAGCATGTCGCTGCCTCGGTAAGAAACTGCTTTTATCGTCTAAAAGTGCTTTATAAAATGAGACCTTACCTATCAGAAACACTTAGGGAGCAGGTCATCGAAAGTCTAGTTTTGTCTAGGCTTAATTACGCAGACACGGTTTACGGCCCGCGCCTACTTGCTCGTACTGACCGTCTCATTCAAAGGGTGCAAAATGCTTGTGCACGCTTTTGTTATAAAATTCCTCCCAGGAGCCACGTAACGCCATTTCTTAATAAGCATTTTATCCTCAAAATGAAGTCGAGACGTAAGCTTCACTTGGCCTGCCTTTTATTCGGTGTAATTAAATTTCGGAAACCGGACTACCTCTACAATAAACTGTCTTGGATCACTAGCAGGCGAGAATGCGGAAGAAGGCAATGTTCTCAGCAACTCTCATCGCAGCCCCATAGCAGCGCAGCTTACAGAGGCAGTTTCCGTTACGCTGCGTCCAAAATATATAATAATATTCCGCCTCCTATAAGAGAAATAAAAACATTAAGTACTTTTAGGAAACGTTTACGGCAGTTTTTGATTGATGGGCAGCGGAAACTACACCTGACCAATATAAATGTTTCATTGATCTAACATGCGACACTTACCTTTTTTTTTCCATTTTATTATTACACATTACACGATTATAGTTTCACTTTACTCACAACGTTACACTACACACATACTCATCAAGAATATACATATATTTATTTTATTTTTTTCTCAAATACCCGCGGTTTGATATTGACTGCCGCGTTCTGACGCCAAATGCCTAGTGAACGTTACGTGCATTGTATTGACAGCGATGGCTTGAGACTGTTTATTCTTTTAATTGTAATATATATATGTACTACCTACTAAAAGTTTTATTGAATGTATTTTTATTCTATTCTATTTTTGTTTTTATTTTTTGTTAAGTGATTTTTATTCTTGTTACACACTACACATTTCTGACATTTAGCACCTGTTTGTAGTTTATAACTTTATACATATACAGATTAAACATATGTATTTATGTAATAATATTATGCTTATATACATTTATTTAATTCTCATGTAGGAAACTGACTGTCATCCGTACGTACACCCAAAGGTCCAGTTGAAAACCAGCGTCAGGCAACTGCTACGTAGTTGTCTGGCATTATGCTGAACTGGACCTGTTTGGCACACCCGTGAGACATTAATATTGTTAATTTTATTTCTTTTTATTTTTCATTCTATTTTTTTTTTTTTTTTTATGTTAACATTAGATTGTAATTGTTTATTTTATTGTAATGCTCATGAAGTGCCAAATAAACATGTTTTCTTTCTTTTCTTTCTTTCTTTTTTGTTTGCAAGTTTGTAGGTCCTGTTTTTTTTTATGGGGGCTAAAATCATCTAATGACGAATCCCGAAACAGTGTCAGACTCTTACTGACTAAACACCCCACCCTGTTCCTTCTTGGCTTCTTTGTTGCTTCGACCCCAAATGATGATGAGAAAAAATGCCCCAATGCCCCCAACCCCCAATGTTGATGTTTGATGTGATGAGTCTAAGTAACACGTGGATGACGTAGTTAGTTACACACTTATTTACCTAGATTGTAAGCTTTGTTAATCATATATAGTGTGTAATTGTTAGTTTTCCCTAATAAATAAAATAAAAATAAAATAAATGACACGGGACAAGGGCAGGGTGATGATGATTTTTTTTTATGATAGGTAAAAATTGTCAGACTCTTACTGACTAAACAACCTACCCCGTTCATATGTTGCCATATATCCAGAGCCAGAGCCTTCCTTTCAGACACAAAATTTTTGCAGAGTTCCTATGGAAGTTTGTAGGTGTTATAGTTTTTGAAATTTCGTGATTATTGAGTGAACACTGATATCTATTATTTACCATAACGGACTGGCTACCATCAAAGTGCTTTTGTCCCCGTTTGATAGTCGCCATATTGGCGCTGTCGGCCACGGTGACTGTAGCGAGTGTCTACGGTACTAAAACTGGTAATGTCGCGCCGTATGCAATATTAGTCAAATTAATTCTCTGGATGCTCGCGAGTGGTGCTTCAAATAGGTACAAAAACATGAGCTGTCAAGCATACGAAACAGCCTGTCTAGTGGTAAATACAGGGTTTTCCAATAAGAGATGTTATTTTAATGTTTAATGAAAAATGCATTTTTTTATATAAATGATTGGATGTTTATCTTACTAATATTATAAATGCGAAAGTTACGATGTTTGGATGTTTGTTACTCAATCACGCCAAAACGGCTCGACAGATCTGGATGAAATTTGGCACAGGCATAGGATACACTCCGGAATAGGACATAGGCTACTTTTTATGCCGGAAACCCCAACACCAACCCCAATATCACGCGGGCGAAGCCGCGGGCAAAAGCTAGTTTCATCATAAAGAGGAAGGTACGCCGTTATTAGCGGAAAACAACATCAGGTAAATGATAACCACAACCACGCTTACAGGACCATATCCTTTTCATGAAATTTTCCATAACCAAATCGCAAAGTGGCTGCCCTATGTCCTCGATAGCCTTAAAAAAATGGACTAGCGATCCACGCCAGCTTCGCACGGATCCAACGATGATATTAAATACATTATGCATGTATTATACGTATAAACCTTCCTCTTGAATCACTCTGTCTATTAAAAAGCATACATAGGGACAGACAGCGGGAAGCGACTTTGTTTTAAACTATGTAGTGATATAGATATGTAACAGTCTCACCATTGCCTAATCCAAGTCCTGACCTCGTCAGTTATATCATCGATAATTTTATCTTTCCTTAAGAAAATGAATCTAGTCTTCTTTTGCTCTAATTCTTCTAAATAATACTTTTTCATCTCCAACCGCATGTTGCGACGTTTTTCGTATACCTGATAATAGTTTAAGAAGATTAGAAATGAGGAGACTTAAGGGAAGAAGAGAATTTATTTCCATCTTCTTTTTTATTGTTGATAGATGTGCACTTGCCTGCAATCTCATGTACCCACCTAGACAAATTACAATAGTATCATTTAGATTTAGCGCTTGTAGTTGGCCGCGCTCCAAATTCGCTGGTTTGAACGTCATTTCAACAAAGGAATTGGGGCCGTGGCTACCTACAAGCAGTAACTCTTAATGAAACAATTTAACTTAGCTATGGGGGGCTGATGGAAAGTGACGATGCGATCGACAATGAAGCGCGCTTACCTAGAAGTAACTTATTTACTCCATATTTAAAGATTCGCGGGTTGTAGCCATCAGGAAGTATAGACCCTGGAATGTCTTCCTAAAGTCGGAGTCGGTATTTCCTGATAGCTACAATCCGGGTATCTTTAAGTCTCGAGTGAATAGGTTACTTCTAGGTAAGCGCGCTCCATCGTCGACCGCATCGTCGCTTTCCATCAGGTGAGATAGCGGTCAAGCGCGAACTTATTATCAATAAAAAAAATATACTTATATTTTGTGCGTATACGCTGCAGCTGGATGTCCACTATGTACCTATTGGTGGTCAGTGGTAGGATATTTTTTCTGGAAAAAAAGGGACGATCTTCCGACCAGACGGGTGTTATGTCTGTGAATATTGTGAATAACTGCCCGAGAGTTGATTTCATGCTGTAGTTTATGCTTAAATCGCGCAAAAAACTCTAATTGTGCGATGCAGGTTTTTTATGGTAGATAAAAATCATCCAATGACGAATCCCGCCCTTGGGAGAGGCGGCAAACAGTGTCAGACTCTTACTGACTAAACACCCCTCCCCGTTCCTTATTTGCTCTTTATACTGGGCCCAAGCGTTCCTTTCTGAATGAGACCCTGGACCCCAGTAGGCTTCAACCCTTTTGCAGAGTCCCTACGTGCCTGATGCAGGTTTAAGATAAATGATAACAATGATAAATAATATTTTTATATTTTAAATAGGTTTTTACACTTTACAAATTCTTTTACACGTCAATTTTTTTTTCCTCCACTGAAACTAGAAGAGGTCAATGTTTCCTAGCTGACCCTGAGAAGGAACACCGAAACAAACTTAGGGGTCAAAGTCTCTTTTAAAGTACATACACAAACATGTAATGGTCAAATCATATTATGGGAACTATACAGAGTCTGAGATGGCCTTTTGAAGAAAGAACCACACAGTTCTGAGTGGATCTGTCCAGTCAGTGCAAGCATTTGTCAGTACTCGTGTAGCTTAACTCAGGACTACTAAGGAGCTCAACGACTTGACGAACAATACCAAAGAAAGGGCATTACGTATTGTTTTTGTAGTTCTTCATCGTGTCAGCCGAGCGACGCCTACTGCTGGGCATAGGCCAGGATCTCCACAACGATCGGTCCTGTGCTGTCCGCATCCAGCGGCTTCCCGCGACCTTCACCAGATCGTCGGTCCACCTTGTAGGGGGCCTGCCAACGGAGCGTCGTCCGGTACGCGGTCGCCATTCGAGAACCTTTCCACCCCAACGGCCATCGGTTCTCCGCGCTATGTGTCCCGCCCACTGCCACTTCAGCGATGCAATCCTTCGAGCGATGTCGGTTGTTTTCGTTCTCCTACGGATCTCATCATTCATTTCTTACTTGGTGCGATAGACGCCGATATAACTTGTCGATAAGAAGAATTCTAGGACTAAGTTCTATATAAGTGTAAGAAGCAATAATTACCTTGTTGTTTTCTTCAAAGAAACTGGGGCCTTTTCTAAAGGGATCTACTGCAATACCTAATAATATATCTCTCTTGTAGTTCAGAATCTTTTGGCGCTTTATTTTCATGAACTCTCTGAAAATGTTGAAATATTAATAGATACGTGATAACTTACGACTTTTTTTTCTATTTTGTGATGAGAACCGCCCTTGGGTGGTGCGGGAAATAGTGTCAGACTTTTACTGACTAAATGACCCATCCCGTTCTTTCTTAGCCATCGTACCGTGGTCGGATCTTGCTTTCAGAAACCGAACCGAGGCCCCAGTAGGCTCTAAATAGTTTACACCAAAGTTTGTAACCAAAATGTATTGAAAAATGTAATTTGATACACGTGCAAAATTGACACTGAAGCTCTCGACTCCATAACACATTATTTATTAACACTTCAAGCACATAAAGGATATGCAGAGAGCAGTGGTGGCCGAGTGGTAACAGGCCCGACTTAGGAGTTGTAGGTCGCGGGTAATAATTTCATAACCACTGCTCTCACGGTGAAGGAAAACATCGTGAAGAAACCGGCATGCTCTTGAACTAAAAAATCGCGACCTACAGCTCGTAAGTCGGCGCTATAAATTACTTGAAAAGATTACCTATAAACTAAGTGAATTAACAGGGCAGCTTTAATTCTTATTTCAATTGGAGCTGGTTCGACAGATTGTAAGAAATATTGTTTGCGCTTCAAAGCTTTTTCACGAACGTCTGCCATATGCCATTGTCTGAAAACAATCAAACAAACTAGGTTTTATAGGTTTTTTTTTATAGGTTTTTCCAAAGAAACTTTGAAACCCCATTACATCCCCTTAGGGGGTGAATTTTGGAAAATCCTTGGTCAGTAGGTAGCCTTAGGGGCGGATTTTGATTTTCTTAATGCTCACTTACATCATAAAAGGAAGGTTTTTGCAAAATTTCACACTCCTACTCCCTGTGCGTTGATATGTCAGTCAGTCAGTTTCTCCTTTTATATATATAGATGAAAAGTTGCTAGCTAGCAGGCTAAAAAGTTTAGTTACAAGTTTCATTAAATTGTAGCTGTCCGCTACCAAAAAATTGCTAGATCTAACTAAAAAGTAGCCAAGTTGGTAATATTAATGTTTCGTAATTTTATATTTCCAAATGGAGGGTAGAAATACGTGCTTGCAAACGCATTCCATACCTATATTGCCGTCCCTTTCCCACACGCGCGCTCACTGATGCTCCTACTTCGTCATCGGTCGCGAACATTCGATGAGGACACACCTCATCCCACTCTTGGAAGAATCACCGCGCGAGGTGTCATGAAATCAACTGTGCCTAATTTCTCCTACATATTTTTCTATTTTTTGCGAATTATGACGAGTGATATAGCCTGGTTGGTGTTAAAGAACATTGCTTGGAGTGCGTGCCAGTGGTTCCAGCTGAACGAGCCTCACCTCGACGGACAAGTAAGGTTAGTGCGCATGTTTCTTATCAGATTTTCTTACTCGTCCTAATTTTCGTCGTCCTACAGCTGCGTTCGCAAGGTCACGTACTCTGCCACCGCATCAAATTCAGTCCACTTCCATCTTTTTATTTCGAACCAGTTCAGCCAGCGCCAGGGCCGCAATCTACACTAATATAATAAAGGGGTAAAGTTTGTTTTTTTGTTTGTAGGAGGTAATCTCTGGAACTAATGGTTCGATTGGAAAAATTTTAGCAACAATAGAAAGCTGCTTTACTCCTGAGTGACATAGGCTATAAATTATTTACGTATATAACATGGATGTTAATCGAGCTAACACTACAAGAAATTTTCCGCGGACGAAGTCGCGGGCAGAAGCTAGTTGCATTATATATTCATACTAGCTTCTGTCAGCGGCTTCGCCCGCGTACATAAAATATAGCCTATGTCACTCAGGAGTAAAGCAGCTTTCTATTGTTGCTAAAATTTTTCCAATCGGACCAGTAGTTCCAGAGATTACCTCCTACAAACAAAAAAACAAACTTTACCTCTTTATTATATTAGTGTAGATTTCCGGCCTAAGTAATTGCTGTACGGCACCAACGTTTTGTATGAAAACTAGACTTGTGGAGCCACACTTGATCCTCGCCGTTAGGTCGTCTGGTAATAAGTCCAAGCCTAGTCGTCGAGGGCGCGCACTGTTCCCGCGCGCCTCAAGGAGTTGTCAGCAAACCTTAGGGATCCTGCAGAAGGGTCGAAGCCAACTGGGGTCAAGAGTTCGGGTCTGAAAGGAAGGCTCTAGCCCTGGTATATATGGCAACGTAGCAACAGGGTAGGTGGTTTAGTCAGTAAGAGTCTGACTCTGTTTCCCGCTCCGCTCAAGGAATTCGTCATTGGATGATTTTTACCTACCATAAAAAAAACAGCTATGAGCTATGACGTCACATTGTAGTGTAAAGATCGATCCTATTCTTAATTGGAACGCATTGTAAGTGTATGTCTTTGTGTTGGCTTTTAGGGTTCCGTAGTCAAAAAGGAACCCTTATAGTTTCGCCATGTCTGTCTGTCGGTCCGTCCGCGGATAATCTCAGCGCACGTTAGCACTAGAAAGCTGAAATTTGGTATCAATATGTATATCAACCATGCCGGCAAAGTGCACAAACAAAAAGTGGTAAAAAATATTTTAATAGGGTACCTCCCCTACACGTAAATTGGAAAGTGATTTTTTTTAAATTTCTACCTTAACATGTGATATATTGTTGGATAGGTATTTAAAAATGATTAAGGGTCCCGTAAAAACATTTTTTGATAATGTAAATATTTTCGGAAATAATAGCTCCAAAAGTAAAAAATGCGGCGTCCCCCCCTCTCTAACTTTTGAACCATAAGTTTAAAAAATATGAAAAAAATCTCAAAAATTTTCCTAGAAAGTTTAAGTAAACTTTCTAGGAAAATTATTTTGAATTTGATAGGATGAACAGTATTTGAAAAATAAAAAAAAACTTTCTGAACTAATTTTCTAATTTAACCGTACATTCAAGTATGTTTTTTAAACTTTTTTATATATTTCATTATCCTGAACGTATCTTCTTTCAAATAAAAAGAAAAAAATCGGTACACGCAATCCAAAATTACCGCCTGGTACAGCGCCATCTCTCGGGAAATTGGGTTACTAAGTTTTACATGGGCTACTGGGTTCTGTTACATTGTGAGAAATTTGTGGCGGACGGGAAACTACGGAACCCTACACTGAGCGTGGCCCGACACGCTCTTGGCCGATTTATTTATTACTGATAGGCTCACGTTACCTGTATCTCTCATGCCTCTGAATAACGAGGGACTGTATGTACTCTTCAGGGATAAAAGTATGAACACTGGGAGCTGAAATAAATACAAATAGCATGGTTATTTACATGTTTGGTTATTTAAATAAAGCAATGTTTCACCCCGTCTTTTATACCGCGTACATCGAAGACAAAAGACTGAAACAATTTGTCAGATAGATAGATTAAACTTTACTGTATACCAAAAAGTTACAGAACTTATACAAAAACTTATATCAGCTGCGGTCTTTCCAACCGATTATAATTTGGGTATATTCAAGGCTAGATTAATAGGCTCATAATAAACTAGTGCGCCTTACTATCGACGATTGCATCACTACTTACCATCAGATGTAATTGGAGTCAAGCACCAGAAGTACCTACCAGTTTTTGTCCATACCTTCAATCCCGTCAAATGATTCCTCAATTCTACTCTACGCTACGCTACTCTACGCTACTCTAAGTTACTCTACCTTATTCTATCGTACTCTGCCCTACCCTACCCTATTTTTTCTTTCATAAGAACCTTCTCCTGACAATAAAAAACTCAACAAAAAAATAATTTGTGAAATCGGTTCAGCTGTTCTCGAGATTTACGCTTAGCAATACGTTCAACGATATTTTTTTTGTTTGTTTTCTTTATAGTACAGGATCCGGGGCCTATTTTGTCACTTGATTACTATCAAGATAATTTTCCGTGAGTAGCTTCATTTTGATAAGACGCCCTACAATTTCCTGTGCGAAAATTTTTGATTGTGGTAGTTAACAGAGGTAGCAATGATAAAATATGTCGATTTGATGATTCTCAAGTATTAATTACTAACTGGATTGTTTTTTATTAAATCTTAAGATAATTATCTAAATTATTTGAAAAAATATTTGTCCTACAAAATCTATGGTTTCATCAAAGAGTCCTCCCCCTCCAACATGTATTGATAACGAGATCACCAAAAATTATTACTAACCAGCTGATTTTTTTTTTATTACTTAGTTAATATATATATAATGTCACGGTCATATTGTCCTACAAATTCCGTGGTATGTTATCCCGGTCCTACGGTCAGAAATTGTTAATACCATAAGACCATTTTTCTCATTACTAACTGTAGGACAAAAATATTACATAATAGGTTAGTGTGTTCAGTGCCCAAATAAAACAATGTCCTACAAAAAAACAGGTATGTATCACTAGTCCGACAAAAATTGTCATTTTTTCGTTTTCCGATTTCTAACATAAGATACAGTGAGAAAATCTTTTTTAAAATTTAAATAAGTTTATTTTTTTGAAAAATGAGGTACAAAAATTGGTGTATTGGTGTATTTATAGATAACAAAAATTAATCTTCATCTTATTCATCCGATGAATCATAATCTTCGCTACTAACATCGCTGTCATCTTCATTTGTGTCACTTTCCTCACTTGTGATATCTGACTCTATAATAACATGAAAAAATTAAGTAAATTATATAATAATGAATAATCAATCAATAAATAACAATAGTATAAATAGGTTACCTTGTATTTCAGAAGATAATTCTTCAAAAGATGGACTTTGGGGACCATCAAACCAATAGTATTCATATTTGCCATCAATTATTGTCCATCCAAAATTTTCCGGCAATTTTTCCGTGGGGCACCGCATATGTGCGTTACACCATACATTGCAGATAAATACAGTTCTTTTAATTTGTTGTAACAATTCTTCTTTTGTTGGTGGCAAACTGGAAGGATCATATCCTACGATTTTTTGTTTTAAAATTTTTTCATTCTGATTTTTTGATCTATATCCTTTTTCAAATAACTCGTACCGTCCTTTGTTGATATCATTTTTTATTTTTAATGAATACACTCTGCATACATACTCTTCAATAATTTGAAATACCTCATTCGATGTTGTTAATGCTGTATTTTCAATCTGTAGGAGTTGAATAAAAGCCTCTTGAATTTTTTTATTTTTCTTTAAAATACTAAAAGGTCTCTTTTTTCCTTTACGAAAGAAAGCGGGATTATAATCATTTCCTGTAAAAATATGGCATATAGCGAGTGAACAAGATAATTGATCCCCAAGTTTTTCATACATTTCATTTATGTTTAAGTACATTTTTTTAAGTGAAATCTACCGAAAAGTCAAGATTTTTTTTTCTCACGCTTGAGAAATAAATTGATTTTTAATTTCATGACTTTCCAATATATATTCAATTGGAGCACCGCAATAGCGTACCACGCTATTTTTACATTTATGATCTGTACTACTACTTTCGACCGTAGGACCGGGATAACATACCACGGAATTTGTAGGACAATATGACCGTTACATTATATATATATTAACTAAGTAATAAAAAAAAAATCAGCTGGTTAGTAATAATTTTTGGTAATCTCGTTATCAATACATGTTGGAGGGGGAGGACTCTTTGATGAAACCATAGATTTTGTAGGACAAATATTTTTTCAAATAATTTAGATAATTATCTTAAGATTTAATAAAAAACAATCCAGTTAGTAATTAATATTTGAGAATCATCAAATCGACATATTTTATTATTGCTACCTCTGTTAGCTACCAATATCGAGAATTTTCGCACAGGAAATTGTTGGGCGTCTCATCAAAACGATGCTATTCACGAAGATTCAGCTTGATAGTAATTATTTTTACACCAATGATCTGTACTACTACTTTTGACCGTAGGACCGGGATAACATACCACGGAATTTGTAGGACAATATAACCGTGACATTATATATATATTAACTAAGTAATAAAAAAAAAATCAGCTGGTTAGTAATAATTTTTGGTGATCTCGTTATCAATACATGTTGGAGGGGGAGGACTCTTTGATGAAACCATAGATTTTGTAGGACAAATTTTTTTTCAAATAATTTAGATAATTATCTTAAGATTTAATAAAAAACAATCCAGTTAGTAATTAATATTTGAGAATCATCAAATCGACATATTTTATTATTGCTACCTCTGTTAGCTACCAATATCGAGAATTTTCGCACAGGAAATTGTTGGGCGTCTCATCAAAACGATGCTATTCACGAAGATTCAGCTTGATAGTAATCAAGTGACAAAATAGGCCCCGGATCCTGTACTATTATTATAAAATAATGCTCGACCACGATCCCACCTGATGGTAAGCAGTGATGCAATCGTCGATGGTGAGGCGCATTAGTTTATTAAGAGCTTGTTCTATTTATATTATAGATTAGCCTTTTGCCAGCGGCTTTGCCGCTTAAAAATAGGGTTCTCCATACAAATTTTATACCCCCATTACATCCCTTTAGGAGCTGAATCTTAAAAAAAGCTTTTCTTAGTGTTCGCCTACATTATAAATGAAAGCCTTGTGCAAAATTTCACTCTCCTAGGTCCAGTAGTTTTGGCTGTGCGTTGATATGTCAGTCAGTCAGTTTCTCCTTTTATATACGTTCGGTTTTTTAACGGTTGGTTTCGTGCGGTTTTTTTAATAGATAGAGTGAATCAAAAGGAACGTTTTTTTTTATGTATAATATACCTAATATATTCCACAACTGTCACATAACGTCGTCTAGTTCATAAGCAGAGCTTGTATTATGGGTGCTAGACAATTGATAAACATACATATACAGGGTGTCATTGACATGTTAACGCAAACGAATACCATAAATCCAGTACATGATTCTAGACCCCCCAGTGGTGGAATGTTTTGTCGGTTTTTCCTTATTTCTTTTTTATGTTTTTTTTTTCGTTTTTTAAATTAAACTATATAAAAACGTATTTTTTTGCGAAAAAAATGAGTGAATTAAATTTTAAATTAATTATGTGTGTGGTGTTGTTAATGTGTGTGGTTTGATTAGAATAACGACTCTATTTGCCTCGATGATTTTTTTATTAATTTCTTTTTTTGGATTTTTTTTTTCTTAAATGTCTTGGGATTGGTTGGGATAAAGATTTTATAACCAAAACTTTTTTTTTTAAATTTGAAAATTCTACCACTAGTCCAGAATCATGTACTGGATATATGGTATTCGTTTGCGTTAACGTGTCAATGTCACCCTGTATATAGATAGATAGGCTGACTCACGAGGAGACACACTGTCTTCTTCTTCTTTTTCCTCTTCTGCAACCGCTTCACTGCTGACAGCCTCGCTTTCTGATTTTACTAGCGGTGGTGGTTTGGCCTGTCAGAACAGTAAGATAGCTTTATTCATTGAATTATTATCGACCAACTTTTTATTATTATTATAGCTAGCCTGTTTTCTCCCACTGTTTCGCAAAGTGGTCAGACGCGACTCCGCGTCGCTGTGTCCGGGCACCAATCCTGTGTTTTACGGGCCCTCAGCTCATTAGACATGTCCAGTCCAGTACCATAAGTTGGGCAGCCATTTAAACCACATTAACTATTTGTGTTTTGCAGCGCTTTGTTTTGGAACGTGGTCTGTTTATTTAGCTATTCCAGTAAAATTTCCTAGTAAACTGACATCAACACGCACTCAATAATGATTAACATACACTCGAGTTTGATACTACGGATTTGGTCCGACGGTACCAAAGTCGAGAGTGAGAGTTAATAATCGCAATCTCAGCGTGAGCACCACTTACGCAGTGAGTACCTACACCACACACACCCTACAAACACCCTCGTCTGCGACACAGGTGGACTCCACTTCGGTCACAATTAATTCTCCACTTGTATCAAAATTGATTATTTCTAATTGAAATGTTTAAGGCTATGCACTAAGGGTCGAAGCCTACTGGGTTCAGGGTCTCGTTCTGAAAGGAAGGCTTGGCCTCAGTGCGAAGGGCAGAGACGGAACGGGGTGGGGTGTTTATTCAGTAAGAATTTGACACTGTTTCCTCTTTTCGCTCCACTCAAGAGCGGGATTCGTCATCGGATTTTTTTTGCCCACCATAGAAAAAGACTATGCACTACTCCAGGAGTTACTTGAGAGGGGAGGGTTGTAGGTCGCGGGTTCAAACCCAGCCAAGCCATTACTTAGTGCAATTTTTCATCACCACTGCTCTCAAAACGGTGAAGGAAAATATCGTGAGCAAACCGGCATGTCCTAGAACGAAAAATTTGAAGACATGTGACATCCCCCAATCCGCACTGGGTCCGCGTGGTGGTTTATGGCCCTTTCCTAGGGACGAGGCCTGTGTCCCAGCAGTGGAAACATTAAAAATGTTGATGATGATGATAATAAAAAAATAAATAATATATTCCAGTCGTATATGTAAATTGTATTTGTTTCTTTTTTTGTTTGTCTATTTTTCTTTAAGTTGCACCTAACGTGTTTTGTTTCTGCACCACCCCAAGGTCGACTGGTAGAAAATGCCTATGGCATTAAGTCCGCCTTTGCACTTATTAAGTGCATAATTTTTTTATAAATAAACAAATTTATAGAGATCACAAGGATATCAATTCAGCCGAAAGACGCCCACTGCTGAACACAGGCCTCCCGCAAACGTCGCCACAAAGACCGGTCCTGTGCGTCTTGCATCCATCGGCTTCCAGCAACCCTGACCAGGTCATGGGTCCACCTTGTAGAAGGCCTACCAACATTACGCCTTCCGGTACGCGGTCGCCACTCCAGAACCTTTCGGCCCCAGCGGCCATCTGTTGATACATATTACAAGGTTTCAGGGCCTTAAGCTCACTTTGACAGGTCTTTCCCTTCTCCTCTTCCTCTTCAAGGCATCTACCCACAACTGCTGCAGGACATTTTCTACGGTCTCACTTCGAGATTCCATAGGCCAATGGTAGGGGACTACTATCTGAAAAAAATATTAAATTATTAGGTTTTGCCAGCGGCTTCGCCCGCGTGGTATTGGGGTTGAGGTTGGGGTTTCCGGGATAAAAAGTAGCCTATGTCCTAATCCGGAGTGTATCCTATGCCTGTGCCAAATTTCATCCAGATTCGTCCAGCCGTTTTGGCGTGATTGAGTAACAAACATCCAAACATCGTAACTTTCGCACTTATAATATTATTAAGATTAACTTCTGCCAGCGGCTTCGCTCGTGTGATTTCGGTTGGGGCAAACCGAAATCACTTAGGGGTTTTTTTGATGGGCAAAAATCACCCAATGACGAATCCCGCTCTTGGGCGGAGCGGGAAACAGTGTCAGACCCTTACTGACTAAACAACTCACCTCGTTCCTTCTTTGCCCTTGGCAATTTTCTTACTTCTTTGTTTTTTAAGCATATAATTTTTCAATACACTTACTCCAAATACCTCTTATCGCACTCCGATTAGGTTCAATGGCATGTATATCACCCAAGTGCTTTTTTTAATTTATCACAACAAGGGCTTTTTCATTCCCTCCTTATACTTACTCCTTATTAATGTTGTTTATTTATATAGTTTATCGATTCAGGCGCGAGTCGTCCCCCACGAGGCGCAGGTCGACCCCCACGAAATTAGAAACTGACCAGAGCAAATTTTATTATATTTCTACACTATGTTTGAGATGCAATTGATGGTTTTTCTTTCTTTCTTTATTTCACAAGTCGTAAGTGTATTGCAAAACGTCGTTTCACACACGTGCAGATTTATCATTATAGCCCTCGGCTCCATAACACACTCGCCTAAAGCTCGTGCGAATTCAGCCTCGGTCGCAATGACCAACTTTCTGCACTTGTATCAAAATGTACTATACCTGTATATCCAAAGGAGTAATTTGAAGTTGTTTTAGTGCGGAATCTACGTAGATGTAATCATTTACTATGATGTGGACCAGCTCATTGCGTAGCTCGTACAGCCTGCAACCCAAGAAAGAGGTTGTAGTGTGGTCAATGCGTATGAGGCGCCATCTATAGAAAGAAAGAAAGAAAGAAAGAAAGAAAGAAAGAAAGCAAGCAAAACATTTATTTTGACACGCACAGGACAAATAAAAAATAACATATAGGGTAATATGTGACCGATACTTAAACACGTAATCGTAGTCACGATAACGAACCATTTTTACCATGGGACCAAACCTGAAATCGCTAAAGAAATCAGCAAGTTTTGTACATTTAGCATATAATATACGTATTTTATTATTATAAGTCACAATCAAAGTTATTAAAATTTATTTTACAATCATTTAAAATATCTGTTATTTATTTTTGTCTATAATTACCCGGTGGTAATTGTGGATTGCGTGAACCGAATTTAATTTTATTGTATTTTTATTTGAAAGAAGATACGCTCAGGATAATGTGTAAACTAAGTAAAAAAAAAATATGTACGGTTAAATTACAGGACAGATCGTCTTTTTTTTAATTTTTAAAAAATTGTTCATCCTATCAAGTTCAAAATAATTTTCCTAGAAAGATTATATAAAGTTCTACTTTTGTGATTTATTTCGTATTTTCTAAACTTAAGGTACAAAATTTAGAGGGGGATATAAATTTAGAGGACGCATAGTTTTTTACTTTTGGAGCGATTACTCCCGAAAATATTTACATTATCAAAAATTATTTTACGGGCCCCTTATTATTTTTAAATACCAATCCAACAATATATCACACGTTATGGTAGAAATAAAAAAAAAATCACTCCTCGTTGATACCAAATCTCAGCGTTCCAGTGCAAACGGTCGCTGAGATTATCCGCGGACAGACAGACAAACTTGGCGAAACTATAAGGGTTCCTTGTTGACTACTCGGAACTAACTAAACTAACTACGGAACTCCAAAAAGCGAAAGAGGCAAACCTTTTCATAATAACAGCTATGATATCCAGAATGTACGGAGCCCTCTGCAACTGGACATTGTTGAGGTATGCGTCATACATTTGGTTGACCAGCTCGCAGTAGCTGGCGTAGTTCCTGCCCACCACCTCGGGAGGTAAGCTGCGGGACTTGAGGCGCATGCCACCGGCCGCTGCTTGCTAGAAAACATACATAATAAGGACCACTTGAGCAGTGGTGACCGAGTAGTAACGGTCCCGACTTACGAGTAGTAGGTCGCGGGTTCTAACCCTGCTTAGCATTACTTTGTGCAATTTATTTCATCACAACTGCTCTCTAAACGGTGAAGGAAAACATCGTGAGGAAACCGGCATGTCCTAGAACCATAAATTCGAAAACATGTGACATCCACCAACCCGCACAGGGCCCACGCGTTTTTTTTTTTAGGGTAGGTAAAAATCATCGAATGACGAATCCCGCCCTTGTGTGGAGCGGGAAACAGTGTCAGACTTTTACTGGCTAAAAAACCCACCGATTCCTTCCTGGCCTTAGTCCCAAAGCCCTGGTGTTACGCTTTCGCATCAACTCTTGATCCAAGGAGGCTTCGACCCTGCTGACCCTCTACAGTTTGCTGACAACTCCATGCGCGCGGGAACAGTGCCCGCTGACGACTTGGGCTTGGTTCGGATTGTTACCAGACAACCAGATAACAGGCTACCCATTGCTCGCCGTCCTGCGAGACCTTCTTGTTTTGCTACCATATTTTTGAGACACGTTCGAAATACTACGTTCGGACGGTTACCGGACGACCTTTACTTTACCTATAGCTTACGCAAGCCAATGCCTACGGAAATTGGGATAGGAATTCCGGTGAGGTCGGCTGGTCCCTCATGCGTGCAGCCGCCTCCTTCGCTAGCATTACTACTTCGCAGAAGGAGGAGACCGCTTGCCACTCCTCGCTTCGGACCATGACCTGTGCCAGGTCCCAGTGAAATCACTTACTTGTTGCGCTTCATCTATTTCAATTATATGTTGTGCCTTCCGCAGTAGGTCCAACCATTTATTTTGAACAGCAATTGCGTTGTCAATCTTCGTAGGTACTCTTAATTTAAGCATGTTGATTTAGTTTCTTGACAGCTGAAATATTTAGGAAGTACCTATTATATATTAGTTGGTGTGAAATTAGTGAGAAATCAGGTTATTTAACCTTTACAACTAATTAAACTATGTGTTATTTAAACATTCTTTTCGGCTATAGAAGTATTTTTATATATTTTTATTATACGAGTACATTATAATATATTGTAAAATAGCAGATTTTCAGAGGTTTTTACTGGATTACTCTTAAACAAATTTTTGTTTTGATTATATAGAAGCCTCAATAATATCCAAAAGATGTCTGTTTATCTGAAATATCTGAAGAAAGATGTGTAATAACATCATAATCACGCAAGAGCGGTTGTATGAAAATGTACCATTGGTTGGCCGCTTTTAAATCCTTCTGACGAGGACCATTTTGAGCAACCCAGTTTTACAACCATTTTGTGATGGCATCAAGCACTGATCATAGACTACTTCTGAATCTGTACCAGTGGCGTAACTATAGGGTGGCAAGGCTGGCAAATTGTCATAGGCCCCCGGTGTGACGGGGCCCCCAGTCTAAGAAAGCATGGGCTCAGAACAAGTAACCCACAAGTACAAAATTTATTAGGTAAAATTCAAACATAATGAGATGATTTTTTTTGAGGCCTCATCCAATAAATTAGCCACGGGCTTCAGGATATAGTTACGCCACTGATCTGTACTATTATTCTGTTTTCACGTTGAGTTTTTGAATAAATGTTTTTTTTTTTATTTTTACAGGTGGAGGATGGAGACGGAAGATTTTGGCGAGGCGACCACTTATTGGAAGACGCAGCGTTGGAAGGCCTCTTACAAGGTGGACCGGCGACCAGGTTAGTGTAGTATTTTATGGATACGGGACTTACAGGACCAGTTGTTATGACGACACTTAAAGGAAGACCATGTCCTACAGTGGACGTCTTTCGGCTAAAATGATGATGATGACTTACTTCACATTTAACTTATGTGTTGTATATCTTGAGGAAACATGTCCTAGAACCAAAAATTCGAAGACATGTGACATCCACCAACCCGCACTGGGCCCGCGTGGTGTATTACGGCCCATTCCCTCACCTAGAGAGGAGGTCTGTGTCCCAGCAGTGGGAACTTTAAAAAGGCTGATGATGATGATGTATATAGGTACTCACTTCACACAAAATTTTGTTTAGTATTTACTTAACACATTGCAAATTTTATCAACACTAGAATTTAGTTTTCAATAATTAACTGTAATTTAATTTACAATTTAGTTCGAATAAATTATTTTGTAAACAAGAATTTTGATGTCAACATGATCAAATGTCATTTTAACTTTGCAAGTGATCCTTCATTTTGACATTTTGTATAGTTCGAGTATTTAATCTTAACGATTTCTCTATTACTTCAGTCGCCGGGTTGACTATGTATCATTACAAAGTGTAAAACAAAGTCGCTTCCCGCTGTCTGTCCCTATGTATGCTCAGATCTTTAAAATTACGCAACGGATTTTGATGCGGTTTTTTAATAGATAGTGATTCAAGAGGAAGGTTTATACGTATACTAGCTTACTGCCAGCGGCTATGCCCGCGTGAAAATAGATTTTCGCACAAACTTTTGACCCTCGTTTCATCCCTTTAGGGGGCGAATTTTAGAAAATCTTTTCTTAGTGTTACATCATAAAAGGAAGATGCAAAATTTCACTCTCCTAGTTCCTAGACCTATTGAATATGTCAGTCAGTCAGTTACTTCTAGGTAAGCGCGCTCCATCTTCGACCGCATCGTCGCTTTCCATCAGGTGAGATAGCGGTCAAGCGCGAACCTATAATCAATAAAAAAAAAAATATAGATTACATACATGATATATTGAATATCATCATTTTACCCGTGCGAAACTGGGGTAGATCGTTAGTAAATAAATAAAATAATATGGGTATTTATTCCCCTCACGTGGCGGCTTTAAGCAGCGTTAGCGTAATGTAGTCCAAGATGTATTTCTTACTTGTTTATGTCAATTTGATTTCTAAACTTTGGTGTGCGTCAGAATGGCTGGTTGCCTGTGGCGTTGGTCTATGAAAGTTGATTCGAAAATTGCTACATAGTTGCTTATATTTGCTACATGTAATAAATAATTGCTACCTATGATATTTATTTAGAAAACAAGTATTTTTTTTGACCAGCCATCCTGACGTTTGGTTGGCAGGTCACCTCCTAGTTTAAAGTCAAGCATGCAGAGTTTCCAGAAATGTATTGCGTCAATAATTGCTACATAGATACTTCATTTATCTAATTTTGTTGTAACTTCAAATATATGTTAAATAAAGGATTTGGATTTTTAATTTTTAGGATTGCTACATGCAATCATTTAAATTATCCCAAGGAAAAGTCCCTGATAAAAAAATAGTTGCAGTGTGTCTTCACTCAACGGTATTGCTACTTTAGGAGGTAGGCGTTTTAAATTGTTAAATGGCATATTCACATTTTAGTTATCAGTAGGTAAGTATGGAGGATAAACACATCGAAAGGATATCGTAAATAAAAAAATATGGGTCGTTCATAAGATTCAGTTTAATGATATTACAATTTACTTAAAAACTTTAATTACTAATTATATTAATTTACCATAATTTTCATATTATTTTTTCGCATATATTATGCAAAGTGGAATCAGCTTCTTTTTACTCTTCGTAATATTTTTCGATTGGTCATCATAGCATTTCCATTGCGAATTTCATCTACACTGAGCTTTGTAGTGACCAATTAGTGTTTCATATACTGGAGGCTCGAATTCTATTATTGACAGTAAACGAAACTCAGATCCTTGTAACAAAAGAGATGTAGGTGGATCATCTATTGAAATATATTGATTAGAATGAAATTCAAATGCAATGAGATCTCGCAAAGTTCATACGATACTGTCATTGTTAACTATAAGTATTGTTAGAATGTAACATTTTCTAATGTTTTTTTCTAGTATTTGATTTTATTTAATTAATACAGCCAATAAACTTCACTCAAGAAAATCATGCTGAAAACCGCGCGCATTTTAAAATAGCGGCTATTGACCATAAAGAAAAATCAATTTTTATTTGAACGAACTATTTATCTATTACATTTTTTATTAATTAAATAAATCGTTTTTAAAATTAATGGCCAAAATTGCATGAAATTAACTTAGGAAATAAATAAGTAAGACATTACTTTTACTATATACTATTGAGCGAACGAACCTAATGTTGTGAACTATTTTTGTATTCAAAATTTATTTCGCGAACAAAGAGTTTAAACAAAGTGACTACACTCTACATTTACTTAGTGTATCTTTACGAGATCTTATTACATTTGAATTTCATTTCAATAGATGATCCACCTAAAAAAAACCTAAAAAGAAGCTGATTCCACTTTGCATAATATATGCGAAAAAATAATATGAAAATTATGGTAAATTAATATAATTTTAATTAAAGTTTTTAAGTAAATTGTAATATCATTAAACTGAATCTTATGAACGACCCATATTTTTTTTATTTATGATATCCTTTCGATGTGTTTATCCTCCATACTTACCTACTCATAACTAAAATGTGAATATGCCATTTAACAATTTAAAACGCCTACCTCCTAAAGTAGCAATACCGTTGAGTGAAGACACACTGCAACTATTTTTTTATCAGGGACTTTTCCTTGGGATAATTTAAATGATTGCATGTAGCAATCCTAAAAATTAAAAATCCAAATCCTTTATTTAACATATATTTGAAGTTACAACAAAATTAGATAAATGAAGTATCTATGTAGCAATTATTGACGCAATACATTTCTGGAAACTGTGCATGCTTGACTTTAAACTAGGAGGTGACCTACCAACCAAACGTCAGGATGGCTGGTCAAAAAAAATACTTGTTTTCCAAATAAATATCATAGGTAGCAATTATTTATTACATGTAGCAAATATAAGCAACTATGTAGCAATTTTCGAATCAACTTTCATAGACCAACGCCACAGGCAACCAGCCATTCTGACGCACACAAACTTTGGAGTAGTATTTCGTAAAACATTTTTGTTTGCATTTCGTTTATGCCCATTTTTTGTTTTTACCAATCGTATCTTTTTTTTGGTGGGCAAAAATCATCCGAAAACGAATCCCGTTCTTGGGCGGAGCGAAAAACAGAGTCAGACTCTTACTGACTGAACACCCAACCCGTTCCTTCTTAGTCTTCATACCGGGGTCGGACCTTCCTCTGAAATCGGAGCCCCAGTAGGCTTCGGCCCTGTAGTTGGGCCTCTACTTTACATTGGTTGATTTCGAGCTGTCGTATAATGTTCAAATCGCGCGTAGAACTTTGATTGCGTGGTGCAGGATTTGTAGTTCATATCTGACGCCATAGATGGCGTTGCAATGGTGTCAGTAAGGGATTTCAGGGTTTTAGGCTTTGTATGCGTGCATCGGTGACATCTGTGATATATTATAAGTGAAACAAATCAGTTTATTCAACTATTTATTATTTTATTTATATTTTAATATTTATATAATAAATCACAATATTTCACTATATTTAAGCCAAACGATAATTTCACAGTGTCCTTACTTAATAAAAATACTTATAATTAATAAAAATAAACAATTTTGAGCAATTTATATTTAAATAAATATTTTTGTTGTTTCAATTTTCTAATATTTTAATAATTGTTTCTGTAATTTTTGGACATAATTAATAAAATATGTAGGTATGTTTCAGCAATTCTTTGGTTTTTAACTTTATTGTAGGGTAAATATAAACATAATAAGTTGAAGTAAAAATTAGAAAAAAAATGTGAATATAAATCTCTCTAAAAGTAGGCCTAGATTCGTAAGTATTTAGATTTTAAATCAATTAACAAGATAATATTAAAAAATAATCGTAATTTAGAGATTACGGCCCTTTTTACGAACACAATTTTGTTGATAGGATCTAAAGTTATTTTATATATAAATACATCGCAGATAAAATTATATAAAACAAGTAATATATATAAGAAAATAGCAATATAAATATAAATTAGACAAAAATACACTTTTCCTACTTATACTCATCTATACATTTATAATAGTGTCCACAAACATTTTTATATTATAATTATATTGTGCAATAAATATATTTTATTCAGCATTTATTTATAATTAATTATATTTGCTTAATAATTATTTACTTATTGGTGTTTGTAATGGAAGCTGTGATACATAAGCAAGGTAATTAGAGGGTCTAATATTTTAATATTTACTATTTATCAATAGATTAGCGTTTTTTACTTTATAGGAAATTTACTTCTATATACACTGTTAAATTTTGATCGTTTTAATCCCGTGGAGGGTCGATCCGGTTCATGAAACCCAATTAATTTATAAAGAATCAGATAACATTAAAAATAAAGTACTTTTTTTTAAACTGGAATTAATATACTTGTGTATGAGATTAATTTCTTTAATTAAACATCAGCTGAGCGGGTTCAATTACCATAGGTGGTTGTCGCTCGTTACATACTAACTACCAACAGGTCATTGACGTCACTTAGTTAACAAATTAATTTCGTTTACGCGTATAACAATTCCAGTTTTAAAAGATAAGTACTTTATTTTTTATTTTATTTCTACAAATCAATTTACCGGATCGGTTTTCCACGGGATTAAAACGATCAAAATTTAACGGTGCATATCCGATTCACGTTACCGTAAAACGGGATAAATAGAAACAAGTCCGGGGTGAATAGAAACAAATCCGGGATGAATAGAAACAACTTTTTGTTGTTTTTATTTAAAAATTGTTTGCAGCAAAAAATAAATTCTATTCACCTTATTTTAGCCGGTTTATGATTTTCAATATCCATTACGCCGAATTAAGCTGGAGGGCGAAGCAGACTTTCACTGACTAGCCCCTACAATTTTGCTGTTATCTATTTTAGGCGTGTGCGGAATAATAACCGCCATCGACTCATCGAGCCCTACTAGGCATCGATAAAATTAATTATTATTTTCAAAGTCCAGCCTCTCTTAAGGGACAGATATACGATTCTTGTTGATTTTAAATCAAAGATCACGTCTAAACGGCTAGTTTGTTCGTTTTGAAAAAAATGTTAAACTAGACTATTTGCCTAATAATTTGATCTACGAATATTTACATATTTTTTCTTAAAACTTGGTGTAATTTAATTTCAAAGTTATGTCTAAAACGGACAAAAAGAGAAGATCAGGCAAAAACTTTTGAGTGTATTTTTATGGCATTTTCAAAAATTATAAGATAATTTTTACTACCCATCTTTTGTTATACGGCTTTTATTTATGTTGTGTTTAATAAATATAGGACAAATTATGTAGTATTGTCACACCAATGACAGCCCCATATCTTGTCCAGGCATTTACTGTCCATTCCAGGTTCCCTGGAAGAGATCGTAGAACGCGATAAATGTGTTTTATTTAAGTTTCTTTTATGCATATTGTTTTTAGTGTATCTAATTTTGATGCGCTGGAAGTGACGCTAACTCCTCTTTTGTTTGCTCAAGGTCGTTGACGTATATTTGCCCCTTAAATAAGATATATCTCAAGAAGATATAAGATCATCATTAATTCCAAAGCTAGTCCTACACTTGTTAAGTTCACGAAAATTCTTGTCTACATACCCTATAAAGTAAATAACATGTAATATACTCTAGCCTATGAACACAGACCCTCATTTTAATATAAGCATTTACTAATATTACACTTATGTAACAACTTTACTCTGTTTAAGTATTTGAAAGCTTGTTCAAATATAAAACTGCGATACGATTTTGCATCGCAAGAATCTGCGAGTTCGCATCGCAAAAATTGCTACCTGAATCAATGCTTTGCCACACGAAATCGCATCGTAGGTCTTTGCGATGTAGCGTCGTATTGTATGTATATCGCAGTTTTATGTAGGAGCTACATCTACTGTCAAATCATAAATTTATTGATCAGTATAACAGCGAATTTTATAAATTTTTATTTTTTAAATTATCAGGCGTTCGTTTTAAATCCTATATGACTTAAACATAAAATAACATGTTTTGTATACAGAGTGAAATTGAATCACCTTGTGAAAATTTATAGACTTGGGTGTCAGCTATAATACAAAAATCAAAATTTATCATTTTAAGTATATGTACTTTAGAAAAATGCTTTCACGCCTCAAATATAATCATTAATAGTAAAAATTTTCATAATTTTTTTTTTTAATGAACAATTGTACTAGTTTTATTGTTGAAATTATAATGACCTATATTATTTTTAAGTGTATTGAAAAACGCCGTATGACACACTAGTGAAAGGTTCCCATTCTTGGCTCTCTTAAGAACCTCGCCACTGCTCGGGTTTTAATACTGCCTCGACAGTAATCTCCTACATTACACTCTTGTATCATAATGTACTATTATTACACATGGCCACGTTTTACGAAAACCGGCAGACTACGTGGGTAACAGATGCCTCGCCATGCCGCCTCCGCGGGACCCGGGAAACGAGGTAGGCCTAAGAGGCGTTGGATCGACGTCGTAAGGGACGATATGCGTGTTAATGGGCTTGAGGCAAAGGACGCGAAAGACCGAGCGAAGTGGAGGCGTGTTTACAGGAAAGCGGACTCCGGGCACCGAGGTGAAAGCCAAGGGTAGAACCGGGACTGGCGCTAAGTTGATGATGATGATTACACATCGAATCACCCACAATCCGTAAAATTCCACAATCCAATTTAATTTCACCCTGTATCAATAAACTATTAATACTAATCTAACATATACCGGCAAAGAGGCATGCATACTACATACTAAAGCCGCGTTTTCACTAGGCAACATTTGGCGCGCGACACGTGACGCTCAACATGTACGACAACGTTGCACAACAGTGCGCGACGTTGCCGGCTGACACGCAACTTGACGCGCGGCTTGTTGTTTGTTTAAAGAAAATCGTTATATTTTCTTTATTTTGTAAGTATTTTCTAAGCCACCAACGTGGTATTTTCCTTTTTGATGTAATTTTAGATAAAATTATAACAATTGCCGAAATCAACACAAGTTCCTCTGGCGACATGTTGGCGACGACTGACGTAAAGTAGTAGACGTGTAGACAAACAACGTTGTTCAACATGTTAAGCAACTTATTGTGCAACATGTTGCGCGTCAATTGTTGCCTAATGGAAACGCGGCTTAAAACTTAATACTCATCATTACAAGGCAAGTACTACGATTTATCACTAACATGTCTGATTGGTCTTATCTGTTTTAATTTTGTCGACTGTCCATCAAATTTGATTTCAACATCTATATCACTAAGAGGATGAGAAATTGTTGAACAAGAATCAGTTTTATTCTCTTCTGGACTCAAAGGCGTTACAAAACCACTGTCATTCACCTTTCCATCTTTCAAAGGCTGTAGATTTAAAGACATGCTTTTTCTACTCTGAAAAATACTTAAATCATCTATATAAGATGTCGGGTTTAGCTTTTCGTTTAGCTTTTCGTCTAAACGACGAAGGTTTTCGTCAAAATTGTTCTTTAGTTGATGTTCGAATAGTCTTTCTTGACGAATCTGTTCGTGGGTGCTCGCGAAGAACCCTGAGTTCTTCTTTCCTAGTTCTTTTAATGTTTCTGTTATGTTTTCTGTCTTATGATTCTCATGTTTCTCTTCTAGAGCCTTAAGTTGGGTGTTTTTCATATTTGCTATTAAACCTGAATGCACTGATTGAGATTTCTTCATCATAAACTGTCTTCGATCATGTTCGATTTCTTTCGGCGAATCTTCTCGAATCTTCGCGAACAGGTTCGGAGAACTTATCCCCGTCTTGAAGTTCTTCCTCGGGTCTTCTTTCTCTTGTTCTTCATTTGAGAATTTCGTGGAGAATATTTTGAAGGATAGTTTCTTGCAGTGGTTTTGTACTATTTTCTTTATTTCTAATGGTATGTCTTGCTTGTGATGGGCGGATATGTATCTGCTTAGTAAAGTAAGCTGCTGTTCTAAAGATTTGTTCATAGTTTCTAATCGTGTTTGGTTCTTCTGATAGTTTGTTATGGCGTCCATTGCTTCCTGTAATAGGAAATAGTTTAGGTTAGTATATTTATTTAAATAAAAAGCTACTTTGACACTGTTTATACACAGTGTTCCTAAAACTCTGTGTTAAAAAAAAAAAAAAAAAAAAATTTGGAATGATTTTTTTTTTTTATTATTAATCAATGACACAAAAATGAGTTTTTGAATATTTGAATTTTAATGTGCGCTTCATTTTCGTTTTCAACTGTTCTGCTTGCTCGTTTATCATCATCATCAGCCTTTTTAATGTTCTCACTGCTGGGACACAGGCCTCCTCTTAAGGAGAGGGAGTAGGCCACAATCCACCGCGCGGATTAGTGGACGTCACATGCCTTATTTGGTTCTGCTAGTTTCTTCACGATATTTTCACCCACGATTTTGAGAGCAGAGTTATTAAATTTATGAGCTATACTTTTGGTGAACTCTCATTTTATAGAACACAGTATTGCTAGAGCAATTGAGAATGATCGCTAAGAGATGAACATATTTTGATTAGCCTGTCAGTCTAGTAGTTAGTGACCCTGACTGCTATGTTTGTGTGATGAGCACGATCATTTGTTCTGTGTTTGGGTGTAATTTATCTTACTAATACTCGTATTATAAATGCGAAAGTTTCAATGTTTGGATGTTTGTTACTCAATCACGCCAAAACGGCTGGATGGATCTGGATGAAATTTGGCACAGGCATAGGATACACTCCGGAATAGGACATAGGCTACTTTTATCCCGGAAACCTCAACCCCAACCCTAATACCACGCGGGCGAAGCCGCGGGCAAAAGCTAGTATATAATAAACTATTGAGCCCCACGCGAACGTTTGCATACCTATTGTTCTTTAGTTGTGTCTGTAATTACTAAAGTCGAAAAGGGTAATAATTGTAATGAACTTACATCGAGTTCCTCTCCCAACTTCTTGTTGTCTTCTACGAGCTGCTTGTTGTCCTCAGTCAAGGCGGCCAGACGAGGCATCTCCTCGCGGAGCACGGCGTACTCCACGGCGTAGTCGCACAGTTGACGGCTTATGTCCAGGGAGAGGACCTAGGGGAATTAGAGTAAAATGGTTAGAAAAAAAAAATGAGAGCCGTGGTGGCCGAGTACAAGTTCTACTAGTTATATATATATATATATATATATTATATTCGACAAGGTGAAGGTGAGGCTCGTTCATCAACTGGAACCACTGGCCCCCACTCAACTCAAGTAATTTATAGCGCCGACTTACAAGCTGTAGACCGCGGGTGCAAACCCCGTCAGGCGCATTACTTTGTGTTTATTACATCACCACTGCTCTCAAAACGGTGAAGGAAAACATCGTGAGGAAACCGGCATGTCCTAGAACCAAAAATTCGAAGACATAATATATGTGACATCCACCAATCCGCACTGGGCCCGCGTGGTGGATTACGGCCCATTTCCTCTCCTAGAGAGGAGGCCTGTGTCCCAGCAGTGGGAACATTGAAAAGGGTAATGATCATGATGATGGTTAGAAAAATCACCGTGACGCAAAATTTTGAATTTTAGTAAAAACTAAAATTACAAATAGTGATATTTTTTTTCTTAAACTAGGCAAATGGCTTCGTCTTTCAGCCAAAAACCGGCAAATGCCAGTCAGTGTCAGGCACTAGTTGTCTGGCAATCATACTAAACTGGACTTATTTTGACGCCGACTCAAATTTTTATACTTTTTATTGTTTTTTTTGCTATTTTATTTTTGTTTCTGTGAATTGTTTTGGTGCCTGGTGTTGTACTAAATTATTTTTTTTTCCCCGGAGTAGTGCGAGTTACAGCGGGGTAGACTAATATAGAGCGTGGTAGAGCAAAGTAGAGCAGGGTATAGCCAGGTAGAGCAGGGTAGAGCGGGGTAGAATAGGGTGAAGTGGGGTAGAATAGGGTAGAGCGCGGTAGAGCGGGGTAGAGCAGGGTAGAGCGGGGTAGAGCGGGGTAGAGCAGGGTAGAGCGGGGTAGAGCAGGGTAGAGCGGGGTAGAGCAGGGTAGAGCGGGATAGAGCGGGGTAGAATAGGGTGAAGCGGGGTAGAATAGGGTAGAGCGGGGTAGAGCAGGGTAGAGCGGGGTAGAATAGGGAAGATCGGGGTAGAGCGGGGTAGAGCGGGGTAGAGCGGGGTAGAATAGGGTGAAGCGGGGTAGAGCAGGGTAGAGCGGGATAGAGCAGGGTAGAGCGGGGTAGAGCAGGGTAGAGCGGGATAGAGCGGGGTAGAATAGGGTGAAGCGGGGTAGAATAGGGTAGAGCGGGGTAGAGCAGGGTAGAGCGGGGTAGAATAGGGAAGATCGGGGTAGAGCGGGATAGAGCGGGGTAGAATAGGGTGAAGCGGGGTAGAGCAGGGTAGAGCGGGGTAGAGCGGGGTAGAGCAGGGTAGAGCGGGGTAGAATAGGGAAGATCGGGGTAGAGCGGGATAGAGCGGGGTAGAGCGGGGTAGAATAGGGTGAAGCGGGGTAGAGCAGGGTAGAGCGGGGTAGAGCAGGGTAGAGCGGGGTAGAATAGGGTGAAGCGGGGTAGAGCGGGGTAGAATAGGGTGAAGCGGGGTAGAATAGGGTGAAGCGGGGTAGAATAGGGTAGAGCGCGGTAGAGAGGGGTAGAGCGGGGTAGAATAGGGTGAAGCGGGGTAGAGCAGGGTAGAGCAGGGTAGAGCGGGGTAGAATAGGGTGAAGCGGGGTAGAATAGGGTAGAGTGGGGTAGAGCGGGGTACAGCGGGGTAGAGCGGGATACAGCGGGGTAGAATAGGGTTGAAGCGGGGTAGAATAGGGTAGAGTGGGGTAGAGCGGGATACAGCGGGGTAGAATAGGGTTGAAGTGGGGTAGAATAGGGTAGAGCAGGGTAGAGCGGGATAGAGCGGGGTAGAGCGGGATACAGCGGGGTAGAATAGGGTAGAGCGCGGTAGAGCGGGGTAGAGCAGGGTAGAGCGGGGTAGAATAGGGAAGATCGGGGTAGAGCGGGATAGAGCGGGGTAGAATAGGGTAGAGCGGGATAGAGCGGGGTAGAATAGGGTAGAGCGCAGTAGACCGGGGTAGAGCGACATAGAGCGGGGTAGAATAGGGTACCCTAATCTGTCCTGCTAAAAAATAAGATAGTGATTAATTCAAAGGCCCGTCACCCACAACGACTCCTTATAGTGATGCTGTTGCGCGTTCGCAGTTTTTCTATAGCGTTTTGCAAATGCAATTGACGCGCTAAGCATCGCTTCAAAAAGTCACCGTAAGTGAGGGGTCTTACATCTGGCCATATTCACCTTTTTATTTTTATTTTAACAGCCTTAAGTAGAAAGTTATTCAATTTTCTACTTAAGGCCGCTGCATACGTGACGGTATAATACCTCGGACGGGACGTGAACGGGAACGGGACATGACTGCCTCGTTCAAGACCGCCCCGTCAGTGCCACGTTCCCGTCCCGTCCGTGTCCCCGTGACATATGCGCTTTCTTATACATTTTGTACGAAACGATATTTCCCGTTCCGTCCCGTCCGTGAAAAAACCCGTCACGTATGCAGCCGGCTTTAAGTACCCAGTGGAGGAATAAATTCCAACAAAATATGTACCTTTTTCATAACCTTCTTATAGAACCCTCTGTTCATGTCTGGCAGCTTATGCTTGAGGTACTCCGCGGCCTCCTCACAGCTCTCACACAGCATCAGGCCGTCCTTGTGTGCCGACAGCAGAGCGAGCGACACGGAGAATACTATGTCAAGAGATTCTAGGAAGATCAGATCTGGAAGGAAAGACAAAGAAAATATTACTAAAAATACTGAGCAAATGGAAAAAAGGGAGTCGAACTCACACTCTGAGGATTTCGTACAAACTAATTTGAGAAAACTTTCTGAATCGTAAAAAGGATATTTTTTTGTGACGTTATTATAAATTTATAGATTACAGATTTATTAGTTTTCGGTCATATCCTTTGTCTTCGTCAACTTAGAAATTTGATTTTTTACAGATAGCTTATCCCCGTCTTGAAGTATCGTAAAACGGGGTGAATAGAACGAAATCGGGGGTGCAAAGAAACAAATCATGGGTTTTTTACGTTTTTTAAAATTGTTTGCAGTATTTTTTTTTTTTTTATAAAATAAATATTAAAAACAAAAGTGCTTTATTAAAATGAAAAATATGGAATGGAATTAAAGTAATAATCCTAATAAAATTTTTGTTCCTATTTACCCCCTGAGTTTCTATTTACCCCATCATACCCAGTACAGCAGACTTGAAAATATAGTTCAAATTTTTACTCGATACCTCTACGCGTTCCCGAGATAAAGGGTCTTGATAGACAGACAGTCGGACAACAAAGTGATCCTATAAGGGTTCCGTTTTTAGGGTTCCGTTTTTAGGGTTCCGTAGTCAACTAGGAACCCTTATAATTTTGCCAAGTCTATCTGTCCGTCCGTTCGCGGATATAGTGTATTCTATATGGACTAAACGTACTAAAAGTGATAAATGATATTTATTTTGTAAATAGGTTTTAAAAAATATCTTTTACACGTCATTTTTATTTTTTAGATGATGATGATTTCAGTTTAAACTAGATGAGTCCGGTGTTTCCTAGCCGACTACCCTGTGAAGAAACACCGAAACAAACTCAGCGGATTTTTTTTAGTATTTTAAAATATTGTTTTTTTTTTCACAGCCACGTTTTAAGCTCATGATGATATTGATGAGGACTCACCGAACACTCGGACGACGAAGCCCAGAGGGAATTGGCTGGTGAAGAGAGTCAGCATCCACGGAGCGGCGTACAGTGCTGGAGAGATGTCCAGGGCTTCCAGCTTCGCGTGGAGTTCAGGCTCGTGGTCGCGGAGGAGACGGGACAGTTGGTACAACTGAAAGTAAATTGGTTAATTTTGTTAGGTCATATAGTATTTAAGAAGTATTGTACCGACTAAGTACTATAATGTATCTATGCTACCTCATAGTACGGACTATGAGATGGGAGGTTACCTGTACTGAGTTTAGCGGCCATGAGGGGCATTCGCTGTGTAGCACTGGTTTTTTTTTTTATGGTAGGTAAAAATCATCGAATGACGAATCCCACTCTTGGGCGGAGCGGGAAACAGTGTCAGACTCTTACTGACTAAAGAACCTACCCCGTACCTTCCTTGCCTTATTCCCAGAGCCCCGGTGTAACGCTTTCGCATCAACCCTCAGCTCCGGAAGGCTTCGACCCTGCAGGGTCCCTACGGTTTGCTGACAACTCCTTGAGGCGCGCGGGAACGGAGCGCGCCGTCAGCGACTTCGGCTCGGTCTGGACTGCTACCAGACGACCGGACGGCGAGCTACCCATTGCTCACCGTCCGCAAGCCAGTGTCTACGGTGGCTGGATATCGGCAGGATCGCGGCGGCGACGGCTACGGCGAGTGCGCCGTTGCCTTTGCCTTATGCGGTCAGCCTCCTCCTTTACGAGCATTACTGCCTCGCAGAAGGAGGCGACCGCCTGCCACTCCTCCTCGCTGCGGACCATGGCCTGAACCAGGCCCCGGCGCGAGAGGTCGCCGCCGCCGATCACCCCCACGAGGGCACGGCGTACCTCTTCCCAAGCGGGGCACACTTCTACAGTGTGCTGTGTAGCACTGGTGGAAGTAAGAAGTCCGTATTTATACTGTGTCATAGTAAAAAAAGTGAAGTTTGTATTACCTACGTTACGTGTTTTATTTCCTGACCAATAATTTGAAGAAATATTTCTTACTAGCTGTCCTGGCAAACTTTGTACCGCTCATTAGGTACTCAACGTTTAAACCTTCCCTGAACTTTTACGAGTATTTTAAGAACAAGACACAAACACATCAACATCAAGACACTTGACTAACAGATTGTTGTATTATACATTTTGGGCAAAATAAAAATTGTTTTATTTCTTTTCTTTTTTCTTTCTAAGATTAGTCCAGCCGTTGTAGAGTTTTAGCGAGACTAACGAACAGCAATCTTAGACAATAATGGATGGAATATTGCAGTTCTTTGAAAATGAAGGCAATCCGTGGCGAATTTAAGGCTAGAGTGAATAGGCTCTAAGTTAACTAACTAGTGCGATTGACGGATGGACCATCAACGATTGAATCACTGTTTACCATCAGGTGAGATCGCAGTCCAGCACTGATTTATATCATTAAAAAAAAAAAAGAGATTTTTGCATTATAATTTTATACATTATAATTTGAACTCAATTTCATACACGTCTCGCCTCGTCATTTATACTACGATCCAGTACTTCCATTAATTCCATTTCACATGATGTACATCGAAGGACTGGAACAATTGCCTGCTGCGGTCTTACCATCCGATTATAATTTGGGTGTCTTTAAGGGCAGAGTAAATAGGCTCTTAATAAACTAATGCCCCTCACCATTAACGATTTCATCATTGTTTACCATCAGGTGGGAGCGCAGTCAAGCATACCAAATTAAAAAAAAATATTTACCTGAACTTGCAGAGCGCTCATGTCAGGCAGGTACTGCTTCCGAAGACCTCTCCTGAACATCAGGTGGCGGAGCAGTATGAACGCCTCAGCTTCTTCCATCTGTAAACAAGTGGCATCATCATTATCACTTCTTTATAAGGGATGACTGGTTAATTACTACTTAGGTACACGTGTATAAGTATAATTCATTTCCGACCGATACTTAAACACATGATTGTAGTCATGATAACTTTATTTATTAACCAAAATAATTAAAAAAAACTGTTTAGACAAACCTAAATCAGGTACTATGGTGTTCTTATCGCTAACAGCGACATCTACCAGAAAACCTTAGGCTGGATTGTAAGAACTTTAACTAAAAAAGGGGGTGAACTTGTAGGTTAATTAACTTAGTAGATATACAAAAAGAAAATATATATTTATTTACTAGCGACCCGCCCCAGCTTCGCACGGTATTGATGTCGAGTATATTATGCATATATTATACAGATAAACCTTCCTCTTGAATCACTCTATCTATTAAAAATAACAGCATCAAAATCCATTGCATAAGATCTAATCATACATAGGGATAGGGGGACTTTGTTTTATACTATGTAATGATGATTTATTAAAACTTTATGCACATAACACTGTACAAAGACGAACTTAATATCTTAGGCATTTTCTACCAGTCGACCTTAGGGTGGTGCAGAAACATAACATGGTAGGTGCAACTTAAAAAGATAGACAAAAAAGAAAAGAAACATAATATAATAAAAATACTTACATGTAGTAACAGCACTCCAGCCACAAAACTTAGTCCCTGACAGTACCCCACTTCAGGGTCGAGCAGAGAGTAGGCCTTCAGAATGTTGTACAGAGCCAGTTGTCCCGGGCCCAGGGCTGATGCGAAGTACTCGTGTTTTGGGAATGTGCGGCCTGGGTAGAGGAAAAAGAGCATTATTATCATTTAGGCTTGATTAGGCGAAAGATAATGGATAGTAAGTGCATGCTAATAATTCACCGAATCTTTTTGGGGGATGAACTGCTCGCGTCCGTAGGTATTACTTAGTTCTACCACCCTACACGTGTCCCCTGGGTAGTGCTAAACGAGCAGTAAATACGGTGGTAGGCCTTAGCATCGGCTGCCGGCTTTAAAGTTACCACCCACCAGACAAAGCCACGCCGCCAAGCGATCCGTCGTGTTCCGGCGTGATGTCTGGTGAAGCCGTACGGTGGAAGTCGGGTCTGAGCGGTTGTGTTGCGATGTATGCCGAGTATGATACACCAGCTGCTGTCGCGTCGGACGTTTGATCGTGGAGGGTAGCGGGATCCGAAGCACGGTGCACCGCTGGCCGACCGCAGACAGTTGGGGGCCCAAGTAGAGTGCCAGCCACACACGAAAGGCTGCCCCGCCATCTGTGAAAAATCCCAGGGTGGCCCCATCGTGCCGGTTGGCGACCGGGTGAGAGGACCCGATGGCGATCCCTGGGGGGGTTCGGGCGTCCCCGCAGTCTCCAGATCAACCCTCCATTGGCGCGGCTGCACTGGTTGTGTTATGGATTTCATCGCATCACCTTGCCCAACTGCCTTCTTCCACCATCCCTATTCACTCTCCTAATTTTATTTAATAAAACCATATGAAAGGTAAAAAGAAAAGCAGGTGTCGACAGCGGATGCACGTCCTCTCGTTTAAAGTGCACCTCTCCAATATCCGAGGATTGCACTCCAATCTCCTTGCGGTCCACCACCATCTAGAGACCGATAAGCCACACTTGCTTTTCTTGACGGAGACGCAGATTAGATGTCCGTCAGATGCGGCGTACCTCAACTACCCGGGATACTCATTGGAGCATCATTTCCTGCAGCGTGCCGGGGTCTGTGTGTACGTCCGTAATGACATCTGCTGCAAGCGTCTCCGTCACCTTGAAGACACTAGTCTGTCCACGTTGTGGCTGTTGGTGGACACTGGTATGGACAAAATTGTCTACGCCTGTGTCTACCGATCGCACAGCGGTGATCAGGAGACGACTCGACTTTTTGACCACCTCAGTCGGACCGCCGATGAGGCTCTGCTTTGGCACCCTAATGCACAGTTCGTCGCTCTGGGGGACTTCAATGCTTGCCACCAAGGCTGGCTTTTCCCATACCAGAGGACCGACCACGCTGGGAGAGAGGCGCGGAACTTTGCGGTTTCGATGGGTCTTTCCCAGCTGGTTAGGCAAGCGACTAGGGTGCCTGATGTGGCTGGTCATACTGCCAATTGCCTGGACCTTCTGTTGACTACCGATCCAGACAGATGTATCGTAACAGTTTCTTCGCCCCTTGGAACTTCAGATCACTGTCTGGTGAAGTCTGTATCGTCCTTCTCCCCACCTGACTGCGAGTTACGCGGTGAGCGGCGGATGTGGCGTTACAAGTCAGCAGATTGGGATGAGATGCGGCACTTCTTCGCATCTTATCCTTGGCAGCGGGTTTGCTTCTCTTCTGAAGATCCGTCGAGCTGTGCGGACGCTGTATCCGATGTGATACGTCAAGCTATGGAGTACTTCATCCCATATACCGACGTACCCATCGGTGGCTCGGCTCACCCATGGTTCAATGCCGAATGCGCTCAAGCTGAAGAGCGTAAACATTCGGCTTTTCTCACCTGGGTTGACGCTCGTGACCGTAAAGCTCCGGATCTGAGCTCAAAGAAGAGAGCCTTTAACCATGCTGCCAAGTCCTACAAAAAGGCACTGAGGAAGGCTCGCTTCGACCGCATTACCTACATTGGCACAAGACTCTCTGCACAACCGTCCGGTAGCAGAGCATTCTGGTCCCTTGCCAAGTCGGTCGAAGTGAACTTCTGTCGGCCCACACTGCCTCCGCTGGTTAAACCTGATGGTACACTGGCTCATACCGCGAGAGAGAAAGCAGGTCTCTTTGCATCACTCTTCGCCCATAATTCTCGTCTTGACACTTGCGGTGCTACTCCACCGACTCTGCCTACCTGCGACACCTCGATGCCCGAGGTTCGCTTAAGGAACAAAGAAGTTCTGAGAGCACTGTGTCGTCTAGACGTGAATAAAGCTAGTGGGCCGGATGGTATACCAGCGATAGTTCTCAAGGCTTGTGCGCCCGAGTTGTCTCCTGTATTGACGCGCCTGTATCGCCTCTCATTTAGGACTGGTATTGTGCCAAAGTCCTGGAAGCTCGCCAACGTGCAACCCGTGCCCAAAAAGGGCAGTCGTGCCGATCCTGCCAACTATCGGCCGATTTCGATAACCTCCATACTCTGCAAAATTATGGAGCGCGTGTTGAATTCGCGCCTCATGGCATATCTAGAAGGTAACGATCTCCTCAGCGACCGACAGTACGGATTTCGCCGCAATCGGTCTACTGGGGACCTACTAGTTTATGCCACTCACTTGTGGGGCGAGGCCCTCGAGAGGAATGGGGAAGCTATTGCCGTTTCCTTAGACGTCTCGAAGGCCTTCGATAGGGTATGGCACGATGGCCTTTTGTCTAAGCTTCCAGCGTACGGCATTTCTCCTGGTCTGATAAACTGGGTAAAAGACTTCCTGAGTGAACGGTCACTCCGAGTTGTTGTCGATGGATGCGCATCAGAGCCTATGACGACTAATGCCGGTGTTCCTCAGGGGTCTGTTCTCTCTGCAACTCTATTCTTGCTCCACATTAACGATCTGCTAGTGCCTGGTATCTTTGGGTATGCAGATGATAGCACAGTTGTAGAGAGATACCTGCCCAGTGCTCGGGCTAGTAAGGAGCTAATCCAGTCTGAAAGGGAGGCTATGGTAGAGCGTACGAATGTCTCACTTCAGGCAGTTTCCAAGTGGGGCGAAGCTAACCTGGTAACATTCAACGCCACCAAAACACAGGCGTGTGTATTCACCGCCAAAAGGAGCCCGTTCACCTTGGCTCCTGCTTTTCGGGATGTATCCCTGGAGTGCACCGACCGCCTTCAGCTCTTGGGAATGGACATTGCTTCAGATCTCAACTTTGGGCGGTTCATTGAGTCCAAAGCCAAGGTAGCTGCTAGAAAACTCGGCGTTCTTGCAAAAGTCCGACGGTACTTCACACCGAGTCAGCTTCTAATGTTGTACAAAGCTCAGGTCCGATCGTGTGTGGAGTACTGCAGCCACATATGGGCTGGCGCTGCAAAATGCCACCTAGCGGCTTTGGATTCAGTGGAAAGGCGTGCAAAGAGGCTGATTGGTGATCCAGATTTGGTTGGATCCAGTCTTCAAAGTCTCGAGCACAGGCGCAGAGTAGCCAGCCTTGCGGTTTTCTACAGGATGCATTTTGGAGAGTGTGCGCAGGAATTGCATGATTTAGTCTTTCCGTCCGAATATAATTTGGGTGTCTTCAAGGCTAGAGTGAATAGGCTCTTAATAAACTAGTGTGCCTTACCATCAACGATTGCATCACTGCTTACCATCAGGTGGGATCGCAGTCAAGCACTAGTTTATTGCAAGTTAAAAAAAAATTATGTTTATTTCTAAAGATTTTTTTTTTTCGACTGCAGTCGGCAAACTGTTCCAATCCCTCGATGTACGCGGTATAAATGACGAGGCGAAACGCTTAGTCCGGGCCGCAGGTGTCTCAACAACGTAAGGGTGGATACTTGCCGTACGCCGGGATGTCCGAAGGTGAAATTGGGATGGCGGAATCAAATCATGCAATTCCTGCGCACACTCTCCAAAATGCATCCTGTAGAAAACCGCAAGGCTGGCTACTCTGCGCCTGTGCTCGAGACTTTGAAGACTGGATCCAACCAAATCTGGATCACCAATCAGCCTCTTTGCACGCCTTTCCACTGAATCCAAAGCCGCTAGGTGGCATTTTGCAGCGCCAGCCCATATGTGGCTGCAGTACTCCACACACGATCGGACCTGAGCTTTGTACAACATTAGAAGCTGACTCGGTGTGAAGTACCGTCGGACTTTTGCAAGAACGCCGAGTTTTCTAGCAGCTACCTTGGCTTTGGACTCAATGAACCGCCCAAAGTTGAGATCTGAAGCAATGTCCATTCCCAAGAGCTGAAGGCGGTCGGTGCACTCCAGGGATACATCCCGAAAAGCAGGAGCCAAGGTGAACGGGCTCCTTTTGGCGGTGAATACACACGCCTGTGTTTTGGTGGCGTTGAATGTTACCAGGTTAGGTTAGGTTAGATTTTTTTGGCGCCTGCTATCTGGTTCAAAGAAATGTGAATGTCCGCATTATTATAATAAAATTCCTAATCATATTCAAGAACTAAGCCTCAATAAATTTAAATCATTTGTAAAACGGAAACTTTTGCTAAAGGCTTTTTACACTGTGTATGAGGTTTTTCAATTATTTTGACAAATGTCTGGCAATTTGAGTATTTCTGCAGCCTATCCAAATGTCCTTTCTTTGGGATTGAGCGTCAAATCGTTGAGCTCGTTAGTAGTTCTAAGTTGAGCAATACAAATACTGGGAAATGCTTGCACTGACTAGACAGGTCAATTTAAATCTGTATGGTTCTGACCTCAAAAGACCATCTCTGACTAATCTGCATTGTTCTCATATGATATGACTATTATGGGATATGGTAAGAATTTCCTTGAGTGATGCTCGCAGGACAGATGATCGATGAGGACTGACCGGAAGACGCAGTATTGGAAAGCCTCCCACAAGGTGGACCGAGGACTAGGTAAGGGTCGCGGTAATCAGATGGATACTTGGGGAAGGCCTATGTAAAGCAGTGGATATTCTTCAGCTGCAGTGACGATGATGATGATTTATGGCAGACTCACCCAAGTCAATAAGGATGGCATGCTGGTGCTTGGTGAGGCCCCCCAGCAGGGACGTGTAGGGCGTGTGGTACAGCGGGCACGTGGCGGTGTTGGCTGCAATGACGATGATGATGGCAGACTTACCCAAGTCAATAAGTATGGCATGCTGGTGCTTGGTGAGGCCCCCCAGCAGGGACGTGTAGGGAGTGTGGTACAGCGGGCACGTGGCAGTGTCGGGCGGCTATCTCTTGGCTGCAAGACGGTGATGATGGCAGACTTACCCAAGTCAATAAGGATGGCATGCTGGTGCTTGGTGAGGCCCCCCAGCAGGGACGTGTAGGGCGTGTGGTACAGCGGGCACGTGGCGGTGTCGGGAGGAGCAGACCGGAGACACGCCTGCTCCGCCAGGAAGTACCACACACCGCCGCGGGACATGCGGGGGACTCCTGACGAAAGGAACAGTGACTATGAAACTAGATCTCTTGGTTTGACTGAAAAAAATTAAAATATTATACGATGGGCTTTCCTTAAAAAGGATCATTGTACACAACAATATAAACAACTTTCACTATGAGAACAACCCGAAAATCACAAAAAAATCTCGCTGCTCTATAGATTTATATTCACATAACTCGACAAAATGTATGGAGCAGCGGATTTTTTTTTTAAAGGCCATCTGTCGTATCAACGATGTATATAACGTTCACCAGGATTTTTATGCTGGGCAAAATCATCCAATGACGAATCCCGCTCTTGGGTGAAGCAGGAAACAGTGTCAGACTCTTACTGACTAAACACTCCACTCCGTTCTTTCTTTGCCTTTTGCGCTGGGGCCAAACTTTCCTTTCGGAAAGAGAGGCTTCGACCCTTTTGCAGAGTCCCCACGGTTTTGCTGACAACTCCTTGAGGCGCGCTGGAACAGAGCGCGCCGTCAACGACTTAGGCTTGGTCCGGACTGTTACCAGATGACCGGACGGCAAGCTACTCATTGCTCGGCGTCCCGCAAGCCCGACATCAGGCACTTCCAAAAAATTTTGAACAACAGCAAGCACTTCACGCACACATATGTTTTGTTTAAAACAAATACATATAGATAGAATACAGATAGTTTTTTGAAACAAAGGCTACACATTACTTTAATCACTTAAGGTGGGCTTTCCTCATTTGCCCATCGTCAAAGACACGCATGGCTTAAAAGCTTCTTGCTTCTTTTAACACAATCCAAAGTAACATAACTTTGGATACATTAAAGCAAAAGTAACGCGAAAAAAGAGATATAACATCTAACATCATTCTATAATTTAATCGAATGTTTCACAAAACTTGCAGGAAATACGTGTTTTTATTAAGCCCTTTGAAATAAAATGAAATCATTTAGATTCTCGATTAAATGCGCAAGGCTTCTATAGAAGCACTTCCTTATATTTTTAATATAGAAAAGTACATTATAGAGACTTCAAATTCACGTAAAATAGCAGATTTTCAGTGGTTTTTACTGGATTACTCTTACACCAATGTATGTTTTGATTTCTATAGAAGCCTAGATAATATCTACAAGATATTTGTGTATCCAAAATATTTGAAGAAAGATGTGTAATAACATCACAATCACGTAAGAGCGGTTGTATGAAAATATACCTCGGGTTGACCGCTCTGATTTGTCAATCAAACTAAATTTTATTCCACACTGACTTTAAACTGTTACTGTCTTGAGTAAAGCCTTTGACAAAATGAACACGAACATATTCCATTAAAAATCATATTAGGTACACAGCTATGTCGGCGTATGATCACTTTCATCGTTGAATTCACACATTGGTTTGCACCAAAATACACTCACAACCACTATAAATGTCAAATAACAAGCGATATAACGAAATAATACAAAAACTTACAATTCAGGGTGTTTATACCGTGACTAGCACAAGAATGCACTTACATTTGAGTTACAACAGCTTTTATACACAGAAAATAGGGTAATGAAAGTTAAAACTAAAACAAGTTAGGTGGAAAACGCCATAAGAAATAAAATTCACTATGAGGGTAGAAAAATATTGAAAATATAAATTGAACGGAAGTTGTCATAGTAAATTTTTATTTAAATATGACCGGATGCTGTAATATTTTTTAGGAATTAAAAAGAAAGACGTCATTTGATTCGTTATAAATTGAACAAGAACTTGGAATATTTAAAACTAGCTTTTGTCAGCGGCTTCGCCCGCGTACATAAAATATAGCCTATGTCACTCAGGAGTAAAGTAGCTTTCTATTGTTGCTAATTTTTTTCCAATCGGACCAGTAGTTCCAGAGATTACCCCCTACAAACAAAAAAACAAACTTTACCTCTTTATTATATTAGTGTAGATAACTTAAAAGGAAGTTGTCAAATTAAATCCTTATATAAATTCAACAGGAAGTTGCAACGTTTTGAAAAGAAATAAACATGAAGTGATCAAGTCAAAGAACCTCAATAGATGTGCCAAAAGTTTCACCAAGAGATATTTGCAAACCTCTTATATTCTTTATTGTACATAAATTACAGAAAAACAATTAACAAAAAAAGGTGATGTACACAGGCGTGAAACCTATCCCTAATTTGGAAAAATAAATGGATCATATCTCTCAAAAATTATAAGAACCAAACAAACGTTGTCTTGCCATATAAATTATCAAAGATAGGGTGTGACAATAATCAAATAATGGTCGCAAGACCATTATTTGATTATTGTCACATCCTATCCATGGCCATAGTTATTTTGTCAAACGTTTGGATTTTTGTTTGTTTTAAAACAAATAAGATTTTGATGACAGAAGGATCAAGTTTGATTAGTAATAACATCTTTACTAATACTGCGCAGAGGAATCCTTAAAGGTACTGTCATAGGTCCAGTTCTGTCGTGAAAATTTTCAGTTCGGAAAACGTCTTTTATTTTGACCTAAATATTTCATAAGTGGTCTTCTGCCTAACTTATAAAGTGGAAGACCCCAAAACAAAAAGATAAATTTCATCTCTTAATGTATGGCCTTTGTGGAAGAGACACCACCGTTTTGGCAATAACACGTGCGAACTAGACTATCAAACGCTGGAGAGTATTTAACATGAATTAACAGTAAAATAAATATATCTTTCTTTTTAAGTTAAAACTATGAAATAATAAAAATATTTCTTCGCAGATGTAGACTGACAATTAATTGACAATCCTACGACCACAGATTATGACTGATTATGAATGGAATAAAAAGTAAAAAATTAGCTACAACTTAATTTTATTAATTTCAATTAATCTACACTATCTACACTAATATAATAAAGAGGTAAAGTTTGTTTTTTTGTTTGTAGGAGGTAATTTCTGGAACTTCTGGACCGATTGTAAAAAATTTAGCAACAATAGAAAGCTGCTTTACTCCTGAGTGACATATTCTACATTTTATGTACGCGGGCGAAGCCGCTGACAAAAGCTAGTTTGAATATAAACCGAGTAAAAACCAAAGGAAGAAGACATTTGACCGAGGTAAGGCGAGGAGAAAAAGATAAACTTTAGACAGACTATATCTTACCTTGTATGACAGCCTGTGTCAACATATGCCGATCGACCTTAGCCATGGGTTGTGAGGAGTCTCTCGACAGCAAGGAGTCCCACATCAGGCTCACTCCAGCGTCACACACACCCAGTTCCTGGTATTCGAGCTTTATTCTGCGGACTGCTGACGATTCTTCGCTTTCTGGAAATAAATAAAATATTATGAAACGATGAAAAAACTTAATATTTTAGTGGGATTTTTGAAACTCGAGATTGCAATGTTTTCTTTTGGGTTCTCATTACACTTTGTGAGGTTAAACACGTCATCTTACTAATATTATAAATGCGAAAGCTACGATGTTTGGATGTTTGTTACTCAATCACGCCAAAACGGCTGGACGGATCTCGATGAAATTTGGCACAGGCATAGGATACACTCTGGAATAAGACATAGGCTACTTTTTGTCCCGGAAACCCTAACCCCAACCCCAACCCCAAAACCACGCGGGCGAAGCCGCGGGCAAAAGCTAGTAGTTTAATATTGCTATGAATTGAACTGTAGTTACTTAATATATGTATGTCTGTTATATTTTCTTTTTTAATACGTTTTACATAATGTGTATGTAATCAGTGTAATTGGCATTTTGTCGTTCTGGTTAAAGACTAAATAAATAATAATGAATTGAGAATCCAAGTTTTTATTAACAATGGGAACATTGTCAATAATAATTATATTATTTGTTTTATATAGCGTCATTTAATATCTTCTTCCATATTACTTCACTTTCATTGTCTCTAACGAAGCACATCAATTATTGAATGTTGTGTACATGTAATTGGACTTCAGATTTATGTACTGTATGTTGTCTGAATTGTACTGATTATCTTAGTCTGTAGTCTGTAACTGTACCTTTTAAAATAAAATAAAAATAAATAAATAAAATAAATAAATAAATATTAGAAAAAATAATAAATCTTTTCTTGACTGATTAAATCCGGGAAAGTTGTATTGAAAATTTGTTGTAAAAGCCACTGAACTAAAATGGCGATCTCTGAAAAAACTTAAAGCATTATCTAACCTTACATAAGAACTTTTAAATGCCTTTCGTTCAAATAAATCAATTTTGTATAGGCCTACATGGACACTTTCAAGACATAAGAAACTAGGTAGTCTTCTAGAATTCTTTATTTTTACCCGACTACGGCGAAGCAAAAGGAGGGTTATGATTTTGACCTGTATGTATGTATGTATGTGGGTATGGATGTTCATCTGTTCCCTCGTAACTTCTAAACTACTTATCAGAATTCGACAAATGACATATCATTAGAAGCGTCCTAATTGTCCGCTGGTTATAGGCTATATGGGATTTCACAAAATCTAATGTGGCGCCCTCTAGCGGACAAAACATATGAAGTAAAAAAATAAAGTTAAGATAAATATGCCGTGTTTGGTATCATTTGAAAGCGCTTTACTTGTACATTTTGAATATATATATATTACTAGCATTTGCTTGTGACTTTACCTGTATTCATGGGCTGAGAAATCAATGAACCCAAGATTAACCTATTTAGAACTCCAAAATATGTTAAATAAAAATAAAGTTTAAAAACTAACACCCGACTACTTAAAAGCACGCTCTAAAAAGTACGAAACAAGAAAACAAGAAAGCCGTGGTCGTATGCTATAAGAATAATAAATTAAAAAAAGTGGTATACGACCACGGCTTTCTTGTTTTCTTGTTTCGTACTTTTTAGAGCGTGTTTTTAAGTAGTCGGGTGTTAGTTTTTAAACTTTATTTTTTTCATTATAGCATAGTATAACTTGTAATGTTCTTTGGCTTTGTAATCTTTCCACTGCTGGGAATCAGGTTTCCTTTCTAAGACAGAGAATGGGCCGTAATCCACCACATGGGCACAGTGCCGGTTGGTGGATGTCACATGTCTTCGAATTTTTGGTTCTAGGACATGCCGGTTTCCTCACGATGTTATCCTTCACCGTTTTTGAGAGCAATAGTGATGAAATAAGATACACAAAGTAATGCGTCCAGCTGGGTTTGAAACCGCGACCCTCGTGAAGTCGAGGCCGTTACCACTCGGCCACCACTGCTCTCAGTCAACATATTATCTTTATTTTTCCCCTTATAGCCTTTTAACAGCTTACCTCTAAGTCTAGCGTTTTCCTTCTCCATCCTGACCAGCAATATGGTCTGGTCTATCGCCATCTTCCACAGTTGTCGCAACTCTTCCCTGGTTCTCTTGCCTTTAGGGCCTGAAGGCTTGCGCATCGATGTTAGTTCTCCTGAAATCAAATAAAAAGTTTCAGTATATTTACGAGTATATTATGAACCAAGGCTGCCCACATAGCTCAAGAATCGGCAAAATTTAGCGGCAGTGGGCAAGGCACATTGCTCGCAGAACAAATGGCCGTTGAGATCAAAAGGTTTTAGAGTGACGACCGCATACTAAAAGACGCAGCGTTGGAAGGCGGACTATAAGATGGACTGAAGACCTGGTGAGGGTTGCGGGTCCTCTTGGTGACTTTTGTGGGATGCCTGGGTCCAACAGTATATGACTTTTAGCTAAAATGATGTATGTTGTGGCGTTAGCCTGGTTTGTATATTGACTGGCTAGTTTTACACTTAGAAGAGTTACGCGGTGTCTTACGTGGGCGATTTAACGCGAGGCGGCAGTTAAGTTCTACGTGCGTGCGAATTAATCGCTTTGGCTCCCATTTACAAACAAAAGAAGTTACCATACCGAAGAGTCTGTGCAAAAATATCAATTCAACTATAGCGACCGCTTTGCATCACTCACCGGCGTACCGCACCCACGTACGATTGGCTACGTAAGCGCAAATATTATTTCCTATGGGTCTGTTTTTAATTGTATGGAAATGCAATACACAACGTTGTCATAACCGAAAATCGATTGAGGATACGGTTGAGCGCATTTACAAACTTGTAAACTCAGATATGAGACTCACACCCGTATTCACAAATAATACTTTCCTCAGTGAAGTACCAACGCTATGCGAAGTAAGGCATTTCTCACTGCGTAACATGTGGCAAGCCTTTCAATTCAGAAAAAATACTCAAACGACCCTTGACTAAGCAAACGCAAAGCGATATATCAATGATTAAATTCTTCTTCCTATTATAATCCATTGTAAAAGGACGCTAAAATCACGAACAGTAAAATCGAACCTTTTTTCTCAGAACCTCGTGACATGTGGTCTATTGTCCATAGAGACTGACAATAGCTATGCGTTGCTTAAAATAGCTCGCAGGTTACCTTAGCTGTGCGTTCATTTTAAGGGACGCATAGTGCTAGCCGCCACTGAAGTATTGTTTATGAATTAGTTTTAGGGGCCCTGTGCGCTCGCGAGCACTGTGAGACCGCATCGTAACGTTTGTGAATACGGGTGTCAGACTATTTGTAAGCCATACAAGTATTTGTCCGTGCGGGGATCGAACTCGTAATCCGTAGCGCAGCAGGCAATCATTCAACCACGACGCAAACCACGGTTAAAAAAAACCGAGAGGTGACCTGTGGAGCCACTTTACTAAGGTAATCTCTGTAAGTAAATTGAAGTGAATACGTTACCTTCGACTTGCACCTCTGGTTGTACAATCTTCTCGTAGATGGCTTGTCTCCACGTGGCCTCGTTCTCACTGCCGCCTTCCACTTGTGCAGGCCGGTTGTCACTCACTTTTAGGAAACTGGAAATAAGGTAAGTTCTAATTATGATTGCCTTGCCAGGAGTCATCGAATAATAAACTAGTGCGCCTCACCATCAACGATAGCATCACTGCTTACCATCAGGTGGGATTGCATTTAAGCAATTCTATTATTAAAAAAAAAACTTTTTTCTGAAATTGCGTTCTGAGTGGGGCGTTAGTGTATGTCAGACTTTTACTGAGTAAAACCTTCCTTTAATTCCACTTATTGCGAGTGTAGCCTTGGGCCTAGGCCTAACTGGCCCTGGACCCGCGTACGAATACGAAATTTGCAATTTCTAGCTGAGCGGTATCTTCTCTTACAACATATCACAGTGTTGCCAGTGATGGCATATGGCTCTGAAACATAGTTACTAAGAATAGGCCTCATCAGAAGGTGAGGTTTAAAGTTACTCACAGAGTAATGGCAATGTGTAATTTATTTCATCACCACTGCTCTCTAAACGGTGAAGTAAAACATCGTGAGGAAACCGGCGTGACATCCACCAATCCGCACTGGATCCGCATGGTGAATTATGGCCCTTTCCCTTTCGTAGAGAGGAAGCCTGTGTCCCAGTAGTGGGAATATTAAAAAGGCTGATGACAATGATGATGAAAGAGCAATGAAAAGGGCTTTGCTTGGATTTTTCTTATGTGATGGAATCAGAAATACGAGAGAAAACGTAGGAGAACCAAGGTTACCGACATAGCTCGAAAAATTGCCAAACTTAAGTGGCAGTGGGCAGGCCACGTAGCTCGCAGAACAGATGGTCGATAGGACCAAATCGTTCTAAAGTGTTGACCACGTACTGGAAGACGCAGCGTTAGAAGGCTTCCTACAAGGTGGTCCGATGACGTGGAATCCAAGGGAAGTGGAACGAACAGAACCGTTTGCAGTTCGTTTTGTGGAAGGCCTACAGGGGAAAATTCTAGGCTGAAATGATGATGATGAAAATAACTTGAAGTAGATATTTACATGTCCATCATAGGAGAGTTGACTGGAGTACCCTCAGCCAGGGATTCTTCATTCTCCTCTTGAGTAGAAGGTATGTTGGAACGCACAGGAGATGGTGATACTTCTGCATAAAAAGAAATATTACTTCACATATGTACAGTACGGCCTTCGGATCTTGGCGAGTCTGGAGTAGGCTCTGCGAATTTTAGCGCTTGAAAACTCGTAAAAAAAAAATGGTTGCCTGTAAAGTCGGTTTTACGGGCGAAGATTTTACGTGACAACGTCTTTTTCTCGGTAGAATATTTATTGATATGAATATAATTAAATTGCACAATGTGCGCGCGCGGCAGACCGATCATAGTTGAGTGGGAGAGAGACGCAAGGCATTCGGCGGGCCTCTCTCTCGTTCGGTGACTCATCGTAACGTTACCGAGCGTTACACTTTTTCATAAGTGACTCCCAGCCGCAACCTAATTTAAGACGTTGTCACGTCAAAATGGTATAAACAAATAAATGCAATTTGAAGTTGTTATTGCTGTTAAAAACTGTTATTGGCATTAATTTTATTAAACCTTAATTTATTACGAGTTTTTAAACGCTAAAATTCGCAGAGACTAAGTTCAAACTCGCCAAGATTCGATGGCCAGCCATACTGTATGCCCCATTCGCACTTCATAAAATGTAAATTGTGTACCAGTGCACGGTTCCAAATGGTATCCTTTTTTATGGAGAAGTTAGACACCACGCAATACTAAGTACAATACAGGTTACGGCAGGTCATAGACGGCATTTAGGGCCCATAGCAGGGTACGGGAGTAAAACAACCCCTCAGTTGCCCGGATGGTCCCGGGACCATGTGTTTGTGTGGACAATAAGGTTTCAACTATGTGATACAATTGTGAAATTTTGTATACAAACTCTCTTTTAAAAATACTAGACCCGTCATTTGAGTTTCGCAAAATTTTGCTGAAAATAAGGTTCTATATTAAAAATTGTATGATGAGAATAGGAAAATTATATTATGATTTCCCAGATTTAGAACTAGAAACTGCCTTCCATCATTAAGCTTACCATCTATCACTGCGGGGGACAAACTCTTGCTCCTCACAAACTCAGGAGTCAGCAAATCCTGATTGGAAGACTCGGATGATGTGTCCAGTACTATTGGCACTGGAGTGGTGGGTAGTGGTGATGATTCCTGTAAAGAAATAAGCATTTATAAGCATCATCAGCCTCCTGTTTCCACCATGCGAGCACAGTACATGAGTCACCCAAAGAGCAATGACAATGTGTAATTTATTTCATCGCCACTGCTCTCAAAACAGTGAAGGGAAACATTGTGAGGAAATCGCGACATGTGACTTCTGTCTGCGATTTTTTGGTTCTAAGACAAACCGGTTTCCTTACAACCGATTTATTTGCCGCTTTTTTGCTGCGGACAGTATGGAACCGTTCATGCGCGAGTCATACTCAAACTTGGCCATATTTTTTTTTTAACTTTGGTATTTGTCATCATCATCATCGGCCTTTTTAATGTTCCCGCTGCTGAGACATAGGCCTCCTCTCTAGGAGAGGGAATGGGCTATAATCTACCACGCGGGCCCAGTGCGGATTGATGGATGTCACATGTTTTCGAATTTTTTGTTCTAGGACATGCCGGTTTCCCCACGATGTTTTCCTTCACCATTTTGAGAGCAGTAGTGATGAAATAAATTACACAAAGTAATGCGCCTGGCTGGGTTTGAACCCGCGCCCTACAAACTCGTAAGTCGGGGTCTTTACCACTCGGCCACCACTACTCTTAGGTATTTACCTTCTTTATCACAGGAGGAGGAGCTACCATGCCCTCATCTCTACTCGCCTTCCGCTTGAGTAGATCGAAGCTGCTAGATATGGAACGCCTGGCCTTCGAGAAGATTGTGCTGCCACCTAGGTATTGGTTCAGGAACTCTGACCTGGAAGTAGATAGATCATACTTTTATGTCATATTCGTCAATGCTGAGGGTCGTAACTACCCTGCTTCATCGTTTTCGCTTTTATGATATTTCTCGATCTATTCATGTCTCTGGCGGAGTGAAAGGAAGAATATACAGTGAACTCAAGAGTGGTGAAGACCTGGTAAGACCAACCAATTAACCAATTGAGCTGTGTCCTTGAGCGCCTAACGAGGTTGCCACCGTCTTTCCTTGCAATGTGACCGAAGTATTGCAGAATCCTGTGAAGACACTCGAACGACAACCGCGAGGAGAATTTTAGTTCTTGCAATATGGTTTCGTTCACCAGGTTTAGTTCTATGGTAGAAGTGTCTCCTGCTTACCTGTTCTCGGCAGTGTCGTGAACATGTCGCGTCTGCTTCGCCTCGCAGTGAGCTCGCAGCAACATCATCAGGAATGCGTTGTGTTCACTCGTCTGTGACACGAGAGAAAGTATTAATGTTGTGAGTTGTTTCATAGACTCTCTAGAGGTAAGACGATCGACTGTAGTACTCAAAATTCTTGGGGAGATAATTGATGCTCTGGAGTTTCCTTGCGTGATCGAATCAGAAATGAAGATATCTGCAAGAGAACTAAGGTTGCTGACATAGCGAAAAGAATCGCCAAACTCAAGTGGCAATGGGCAGGATACATTGCACGCAGAACAGAGGGCAGCTGGGGCCGAAAAGTTACCCATTCATATAAGTTTCTGTGAAATTGTTACTTTTTGGTGTAGGTACAATAAAGGAAAAAAATACGATTATCAATTTCATATTGCTTACCTCATACATATGATTGGTACCGCCTTGATACTTGGTGATGATGAGGTCCTGCTCATCTTCCGGAAGCTGTTCGATGCGACGCAGGATGAACGCGTGAGTCTTCTTCTCATTCATACCTGATAACATTAGTTTAGTTAGAATTTTGATCGTTTTGACACAGTCCATTGTGGAGGTATTATCAACTTATTTTTTTTTATCTAGCCTATACTTTCCCATTTCTGCTGCTGGGCAAAGGCCGTCCCCAACTTCTTCCAGGTAATTTTCTGTCGGGCCACCTCAAACCAGCCCTTACGGTAGGCGTCTAGGTCATCTCGCCACCTCTTCCCTGGTCGACCTCGGCTTCGTTGTTTATCTTTAAGTACCCACTTTGTGGAGACTCTCGCCCAAGGGTCAAAATGCATGCGGCTGATGTGACCCGTCCAACTCCATTTTAGTCTAACTTATACATACAAAAATTAAATTCTGCGTCATGCAGTTAAGGGATCTCCGTGTGATTAGAATACAATACAAAAGTCCGAAATTAACTATTCAGCAATTGCCCGGATCAGACACAACACCAGTCTGGTCGGAGAATACCCCCTTTTCAGGGGAGGTATTTTGGACCTTATAGTCTGTGTCTCATACCTTACGACAGGGAGTATAAAATATTTGCTGACATCTCTTTGAGGTGCACATGACCCAGGCTTGACCCAGATGGTAGGACGCCGAGCTACCTATGGTTCGCTGTCCATAAAACTGCCACGGTGTCTGGTAGTCCATCGATTTCCAAAGTCAGAGCGTCTCCCACACTCTGTTCCCACCTCCATCAGCATACCATCATCATCATTTCTGCGCATTACTGCGACTCTCACCAGGTCATCGGTCCACCTTGAGATATCCCCTGCATACGCATCCGTCTAAAGTCAAATTGCCTGCCTGCGGTTTTCCTATCCGATTATAATTTGGGTGTCTTTAAGGCTGGAGTTAATAGATTTTTAATAACTAAAGCACCTCACCATCAACGATTGCATCACTGCTTATCATCAGGAGGGATCGCAGTCAAGCATTAGTTTACAGCAAATTAAAATAAGTCCTATTTTCAATATCATATGCATCCGTGTAAAGTCTTACCTTCAATATCATGGCACAGCCGATGGTACCACAGCATGGGACAGTGTTCACAAGTCATGTTCGGTGACTTCTCTCGTGTTTTCTTCAGAAGGTCAGCGTGCGCTACGAAAGCTTGTCTGATGGCTGTAACGAGATACATTGGTGATGTTAATGGAGGTGTTCTAAAATAACGTTCACCAAGTTTGTGTTTTATGGTGGGAAAATTCATCTAAAGACGAATCCTGATTACGAATTATCATATTTTGTTTCTTTTCTTTTTGTCTATCTTTTTAAGTTGCAGCTACCATGTTACGTTTCTGCACCACCCTAAGGTCGACTGGTAGAAAATGCCTAAGGCCTAGTAGTCCGCCTTTGTACAGTGTTCTGTGCATAAAGTTTTAATAAATAAACCCCGCTCTTGGCCTTCCTCCGCTCTCTTCTTAGCCTTCATACCAGGGTCGGACCTTCCTTTCAGGATCCGGTCCAGGGCCCTAGTAGCCTCAACATTTCCTGACAACTCCTTGAAGCGCGCGGAAGCAGAGCACACCGTACGTTCACCAAGTAGCAGCACTGAGTCGTCAGGTCCAGGCACTTGTCAAAACGCCTATATTAATAACATTGGTTAAACATCATCGTCTACGTCAAATGTTAGACATCAACTCCATTTCAGAAGAAAAGTCCGTATAGTAATAGTGAAATCGTATGAGAACCATTAGTGTCTGAGATAGTCTTTTGCGCAAAAAATCACAGGTTTCAGAGGACCTGTCCAGTCAGCACAAGAATTTTTTAGTATTCGTTTATCCCAACTCATGACTACTAAGGAGCTTAAAAACTTGTCAAATAAAGAACAAATGACGATTAACGAAATATCGATATAATACAAATGATTACCATTGATAAGCTCAAGCGCCACGGAGTCGCTCTCACACTTGAACACATAGCAAGCGTAAGAGTCGTTGGTCTCGCGACAGACGAACCCGAAGTGTTCCTTGTTCAACCTGCCCAGGACGCAGGAGGCCACGTCTTTGAAGCCGCGGTGCAGCAGGATCTGCTTCCTATCAGGGCTTATTAGACGGAGTTCTGCGCGACCAACCTGAACAAAATAAAGGAAATCTTACTAATATTATAAATGCGAAAGTTTGAATGTTTGTTACTCAATCACGCCAAAACGGCTGGACGGATTTGGATGAAATTTGGCACAGGCATAGGATACACTCCAGAATAGGACATAGGCTACTTTTTTTCCCGGAAACCCCAATCCCAACCCCAATACCACGCGGGCGAAGCCGCGGGCAAAAGCTAGTTAACAATACAGGAGGACAATAAATAGGGCACGAAATGTAGTTAAATTGTTGTACTATGCGTTCCAAATAAGAATAGGATCGATTGACAGGATGTGACGTCACGAGGTACTGTCAAATCGATGATATTTTTTGCAAAATTGAAGAACTTAGAGATGAGTAAAATTGGAAAACTGGATTCTGATAAAACTATTTTGGTTCACAATTCGTAAATAAATCTTTTTTTTCAAAAATAAACTGAATTTTACAAAATATGTTGCCTTGATTTGACAGACAATCGTGATGTCACAATATTTTTTCAATACACTTACTCGAAAACTGCCTCTTATCGCACTCCTTTTAGGTTCAATATAGCATGTATATCACCCAAGTGCTTTTTTGAGTTTATCACAACAAGGGCTTTTTTCCTTCCTTATCGTCACGGTCACGGGTGATTCTTTTTTTTTTCTTAGTTTATCGAATCAGGCGCGAGGCGTCCCCCACGAGTCGCTGGGCGACCCCACGAAGTTAGAAACTGACCAGAGCAGATTTGAATGCTATTATTATATTTCTACTGTATTTTTGAGATACGATTAAACGTTTTTTCTTTCTTTCTTTATTTCACAAGTCGTAAGTGTATTGAAAAACGTCGTTTGACACGCGTGCAGATTTGTCATTGCAGCCCTCGGCTCCATAACACACTCACCTACGGCTCGTGCGAATTTCGCCTCGGTCGCAATGACAAACTTCCTGCACTTGTATCAAAATGTACTATATCTTTACAGATCGATAGTGTACTAGGATCGACCCTCCACAGAAAATTTAACAGTGTATAATTACGACAAAAGCTATAATTAGACTAGCGGACCCCGGGCACCGAGGTGAAAGCCAAGGTAGCAACCGGGACTTACGCTAGGCTGATGATGATGAATTACGACAAAAATTTAACGTTGTATATATGAAATGACATAAATGTGAGGAAAAATTACCTGAAACAGCATAGTCCTATTCTGTTCCCCAATCAGCTGAGCGATTGGCGTCTTCTGATTAATGGTCCCAATAGAAGCTGACCTATCTCTCAAAAACGGCTTATTTTCATTCAGAGTCCTCCTCTCCGTCACCACAGGCTTTCTACTTATCTCCTGGAAACTCATAGGAGCTGGACTATCATCACGACCTTTTTGATTGTCCAAAAATGGATCCGGTGCTTTGCGGTCAATCTTTGAGTCTTCAATTTTAGTCCTCTGACAAAATTCATTAATAGAAGAAGCAGTTTCTGATATGACTGAGTAAATATCTGTTTTATCTTCTTCTTTAACTGTATCTAGATTGTTTTTGGGTACGTTTAGGACTAAGACGTTAGGTTCTAAAGGAGTTGGGGTAGGTTTCCTAAGAAGAGGTGGCTCTTTAGTATTACTTTCAGCTCTTTCTTTCGTAAACATGTCGAATTCTTCGTCTATTTTCTTCGGGTCTGATTTGGGTTTAATGTTCAGAGTTTCTGCACTAGCCCATGTTTTTCCCTTGTCAGGTTCTAAAGGAGTAGTGCTGGGTATGAGGATTTTTTTGCTATTGTTGTTAAATAGTTCGTGTGGAGGCGAGTTATTTTCTCGGTCGACGTTTTCATTTGAATCTCCACTGTAGATTGAGGTCTGTAAAGAAGATATATTTTACATTATAAAACATAGCTGTGTCGTTACGTGGGAAATAAACTAAGAAATCTTGTATCGCACGATTAGAATTCTGCACGCAATTTGAACATAATATACAACCGATTGAAATCATTTACGGGGCTGTTATTAGCCAAAATACCCGCATGGCTGAATCCTCCCTTTTTAACAGCGGTATGTGACTTTAAATTCTGTTGTGCATACCATTAAAATGGTTTAAAGTTATATTAAAATTTCTTTCAATATCGACAGCTCAAATTTTTTCACGAGGTTTTGTTTTTTTTATTGCAATATACTAGTGCTTCACTGTGATCCCACCTGATGGTAAGCAGTAAACACCGTTGAACCGTCAAGTTCTTTTTACGACTTCATGGCAGTTTTATGTCTATGTGAAAGAAGTTCTTCGAAACAATCTACAATAATAAGTATAATCAGATTTATAATGTTCTCACAGCTGGGCCTCTTGGACGATAATCGTCCGCCACCGTCCTCCATGTCTTCGATATTTTGGTTCTAGGACATGCTGGTTTCCCTACGATGACTTCCTTCACCGTTTTGAGAGCAGTGGTGATTAAATAAATTACACAAAGTAATCCGCCTGGCTGGGTTTGGGCCCGTGAGCTACAACTCGTGAATCGATGAGCAAATATAGTAAGTATATTAATACTTATTATAAGATCATCATCATGTCAGCCGAGCGACGCCCACTGCTGGGCATAGGCCTCCCCCAAGGATCTCCACAAATTATAAGATAGAAGAAATTATTTCTATAGGCAGTCTTCTTCTTCTTTTCGAGTCGATGATAAACTCTTTAGATTGTTTGGGCCCAGTAGGTGGCTACGTTAACAGCAGCTGCGGTGGCACTCATTAGGTCCTCCATAGTGCAGGTGTATGGGCACTTAGGGCACTCCAGCACTTAGGCAGTATTGTGCCTGATCTTCTTTTGTCTTTGAAGTACTGTTTTTATTTTTAAATTTGGAATAAACTAGTGCTTGATTGCGATCCCACCTTCTGGTAATCAGTAATGCAATCGTTGATGGTGAGACGCACTAGTTCACATAGGTCTACATGGACACTTATTAAACGTCAAAAACTAGTGCACTGTTCCAAATTGGGTACTTGATGGTAAGGAGTGATGCAATCGTTGATAGTCCAGTGGGGCGCACTAGATTATTAAGAGCCTATTCACTCTAGCCTTGAAGACTTCCAAATTATGATCAGATGGGAAGATCCTTACTTACCCCAGTTGAAGACAGCAAGCTATGTCTTCGCTGTTTCAGCGCTTTCTCAGCTTCGTGTTGAGCGAACTTGTTGAGAGCGTCGTCTATCAAGGACTCCGGGACCTTGCGCTGTGAGATCCTGACCTTACCGATGTATAGGACCTGGAAATATTTTTTAAACTTTAGAAAAATCAAACAACTCCACTTAAGAGCGGCCAACCTGAGGTTTTTTTTTTTAATGGTAGGTAAAAATCATCGAATGACGAATCCCACTCTTGGGCGGAACAGTATCAGACTCTTACTGACGAAAGAACCTACCCCGTACCTTCCTTGCCTTATTCCCAGAGCCCCGGTGTAACGCTTTCGCACCAACCCTTAGCTCCGGGGCCAACCTGAGGTACATTTTCATATAACTGCTCTTACGTTATAATGATGTTATTAAACATCTTTCTTCAGATATTTTGAATACAAAGATATCTTGTGGATATTATCTAGGTTTGTATTGAAATCAAAACATAAATTTGTGTAAGAGTAATCCAATAAAAACTTCTGAAAATTTGCTATTTTACGTGAAATTTGACTTTCCAAGTATTCCTATATTAAAAATATTAAAAGTACTTCTATAGAAGCCTAGCGCATTTAATCGACATTCTAAATGTTGACATTTTTTTTCAAAATCCTTAAGAGTTATATAAAAACACGTATTAAAAGTTCTTGGAACTAGTTTTGTGCAACATTTGAGTAAATCGTAGAATTACTGAATGCCAACAGAGTTTTCAGGTGTTATGTCTCTTTTTTCGCATTGCTTTTGCATCAAACATCACATTGGATTGCTTTAGATGAAGCAACAATATTTTAAACCATGCGCGACGTTGACGATAGGCGAGTGAGGAAGGCCCACTTTAAGGGTATGTTTGACCGCGATAAAAAAAAATGTTGACTTAATTTTTACCAACAGACATAGTGATGACTAAGTTCTGCCAGTGGCTTCGCCCATGTAAAAGTCGGTTTTGGAGTGGGGTTGTGGAGTTTTGCAAAATCTGTTCTTAGCGGCCAATTGCAAGTCTTCAACGGTGCGGGGTTACGGACGGCGAGCTATCCATTGCTTGCCGTCCACCGTTCGTCTGGTAACTGTCCAGACTGAGCCTAAGTCGTCGACGGCGCGCCCAGTTCCCGCGCGCCTCAAGGAGTTGTCAGCAAACTGTAGGGTCGAAGCCTCCTGGGTCAAGGGTTGATGCGAAAGCGCAATACCAGGGCCTGGGAATAAGGCAAGGAAGGAATGGGGTAAGTTTTTTAGTCAGTAAGAGCCTGACACTGTTTCCCGCTCCGTCCAAGAGTGGGATTCGTCATTGGATGATTTTTACCTGCCATAAAAAAATGTCTTACCTCAAAGAAGTGAGAGTCAGAAGCAGAGAGGTCCGCACACAGCGAGGTAAGTGCCGATGCATTGCTGATAGTACGAGCCATTGGGGACTGGTTCTCACTCGTCCTGGAAGTGAGGTTCATAACATCAGTTCAATACTCAATTCTTTATTGCAATCCAAAATGTAGGCTTAGGTGGTCATCATCATCATCATCATTAGCCTTTTAATGTTCCCACTGCAGGGACACAGGCCTCCTCTCTCTAGGAGAGGGAATGGATCCACCACGCGGGCCCAGTGCGGATTGGTGGATGTCACATGTCTTCGAATTTTTGGTTCTAGGACATGCCGGTTTCCTTACGATGTTTTCCTTCACCGTTTTGAGAGCAGTGGTGATGAAATAAATTACTCAAAGTAATGCGCCTGGCTGGGCTTGAACCCGCGACCTACGACTCGTAAGTCGGGGCCGTTACCACTCGGCCACCACTGCTCAAACGGCTCCACGGCTTTGGTGGTATACATTAGCAAAAAGAAACAATCATGGACCCTGTCGGGCACAGCAAAAAAGGATAATTACGAGTATAGTAACCAGAGAAGAGGCTTTATGATTTAGGCATTCCATAATCCAAGAAAGAAAGAAGAAGAAGAAAAAAGAAAGAACAGAAGTTCTTGTTTTGGTACCGAGTAAATTGGGGTAACTTTGTCCTTGGGGTATAACTTTGGGACCGCTTACCAACCAATAGAAACACAGTAAACAGAGTTTGTTGTAAATCTGCCCGACGCGAGCACGAGCTCCCTTTAAATATTTATTTTTTTTTTAGCATTTTTTGTTATATAGACAACAGAATTATATAATTGTTGGGATGATACCCCAGCTCTAAATTAGTCGAATCATGCGCGCATTACTAGCGCCTAGACGCGTGGCATTTTATTCGAGTTTTTTTACCAGTTTCTTTCTGCAACACATTCAGTGAACAAAAAGATCAATAAAATATAATAAGTTTCAAGTTAAAATAAGTGATTTAACCAACAGTTCTTTGTGCTGAGTCCTACATTAAAGAACTATTGACCTGAGAACCAGTTTGGTATACTCAACACACCCAACTCTACAATCATCTGTGACTCTTTCAACTGTTTAGTTATCACGGTACTTGAGATATAGCCTGGTGATAGACGGACAGACAGACTAGCGGAGTTAGTAACAGGGTCCCATTTTGCCCTTTGAGGACGGAAGCCCAAAAATAAATACTTACAAGTTCGAATTACAGTTCCCTGGCAGAGTCATAGCAGGGCTGCTCCAGGGTAGATGTTCAGAGCTGTTCTGCTGCTGGAAGCCGATATTCCTGGTGACGGCACCATTGCTGAGGGAGGAATTGGACCCCCGGGGACTAGCTGCCCCGGGGGTGCCGGGCGATGGCTCCCGCATTTGGTAGAAGAGGTCGGTGACCTGGAAAGAATTGTAAGGTTATAATTTAGTAAGCTGTGTTTTGCTATTTAAACTACTAGCTTTTGCCCGCGGCTTCGTTCCCGGAAACAGAAAAATGTGATAAATGAAGAACCGCTTGACTGATTTTGTGCAAACTTCACATAAACCATCTACTAAATAGTTCGAACAAAGCCTAAACCTTTTGATTTGGATAGGTGAGCCCGCTTTTCATTACATAGTATAAAACAAAGTTTGCTTTCCCTATGTATGCTTAGATCTTTAAAAGTACGTAACGGATTTTGATGCGGGATTTTTTTAATAGATAGAGTAATTCAAGAGGAAGGTTTATGTCTATAATACATGCAAAATATATTCAATACTAGCTTTTGCCCGCGGCTTCGCTCACGTCTGATACTGATACTTTATGCTATTCCACTCTACCCTACTCTCCCCTATTTTTTATTTCATAAGAACCTTCTCCTAACAATAACAAACACAACAAAAAAAGAATTGTTAAAATTGGTCCAGGCGTTGTTGAGTTATGCGCTTACCAACACATTTTGCGATTCATTTTTATATATAAGATTAGTACCCGTGCGAAGCCGGGGCGGGTCGCTAGAGAGTTATAAAACAACGATAAGAAGCATTGATTTTTATATATATAGAATCTAAGAAAAAATGGGGTGGGGAAAAGTAAGTAAAATAATCTACAGCCTATTCACAGATCAACCAAATATAAATATATAGGGTGACTGGTATTTAGTGACCGTAACTTAAACACGAGATTAAACCAAACCTGAAATAGCGAAAAAAAGCCGATCACCGTAGGCAAGGGCTTGCGGACGGCGAGCAATAGGTAGCTCGCCGTCCCTCGCCCCAGCCACCACAGTTGGTTTTGGTTAACATGTATTTTATAGTATTGTCAATTTTGCAAGAAACCTACAGTAAGCTAAGTTCCTGATTCAAATGGTAAGGTGAAGGATCAGCCACCCCGAAATGTAACTAAAGTTCAGGATTAGCATAAATACATACAACAATGCCAAAGTATTCAATAGGTAAATTACAAAAACTAGGTTTTCACATATTGTAACTATTTGTTTTTCAATATTTAGGAATCGGAATGTATAAGCTCACACGCTTGACATTTCATGACGTCATCGTAGGTGTAGTACGCGACAAATAAGTTGGACAAGTTACTCTGGTTACGCATAGCCCCCTCGCCCCTCTACCACTGGGCACAACACTTTCTATGAGGACCATTCTCCAGACATTGCTTTTTTATAACAAAAACTAATAGTTTAAGTTATTTAAATGCAATATTCCTATTCCCATAATTATCACTAGCATATATTTTAATTTTTGAAATAGAATTTTAGAAAATCATCTTTTATCTAAATCATATCTCTGAAACTGCAAAAAGGTGAAAAATTAAAAAGAAAATCATATCTCTGAAACTAATTTTTATTAAGATACGAAACTTTCCCGCAGCATTGGGAACATTATATGACTGATTATGCTAAATTTAAAACTCTAAGTGCCTATTTATATCTTGGAATTCCTTACACATTAATTCTACAAAAACTTCTATACAAATTATTAAAGCGGAAACCGAGGGGAAATTCCCAAACAACATATTTACATGTACTAAGTACTTCCCACGTGTACCGTAATTGACGGGATTCGTTAATTGCTGACGAGATCAAGGGTCATTGCATTTTATTTACAAAGTTAGCTAATAAAGACTACCTACAGCTGTTCTGCAAAGTTCACAGCTCACCTCACTCAAGGAAAGACCTCACAGTGTCCTCATCTTCGCTTGACGCAGGTCCTTACCGAACATAGTCAAGTTCGAGAGGTTCTTACAACGGATTCAAGAAGAAAAAACCGGCCAAGAGCGTGTCGGGCAACGCTCACTTATAGTTTAAAAGTTAGAGGCATTGTTTTTTTTTTACTTTTGTAGCGATTATTACCGAAATAATGAACATCAAAAAATTATTTAACGGGGCCCCTAATCATTTTTAAATACCTATACAACAATACATCACACGTTAGGGTAGAAATGAAAAAAAAAAACATTTCCAACTAATTTTTTTTTTTTTTATTGACTGGATTAGTTCATTGCTGCTGAGGTCATGGGTCATTGCATTTTATTTACAAAGTTAGCTAATAAAGACTACCTACAGCTATTTTGTAAAGTTCACAGCTCACCTCACTCAAGTCAGCGCTCACAATTCTAATATCATCATTACATAGTCTTACAAACGTCCTATTAAATTAAGTTTTTAAAAAGAAAACACTAATAATCCTAACCTCTATTTTATTATTATTTAGCAAAATCACAAAATCAGCACAAATAACAAAATCAAAATTAACGGTCTCTAATAAAATAAACGGGTAGCACTTCAGAGTTCGACCACACAACCGTCTCGTCCGAGCGCCGATGCAAAAGTGAGGTACCGCACGGCACCGCTCCGCTCTTGTGTTGCTATCCCTTCCACCTGACGTCATCGCGCCGACGTACTTGGTTGAGAGGGATTTTCCTCTAAGACGGCCGTTCCTGACAGCTGAACGGCCTCGTCAGCTTGGATTTCTGCAGCAGGGTCCCTTTGTAGTCCACACTCATTTGATGGTTCTTCATCAAAATCATTCACTTCTGAAATGTTAAAACAACATTGTAGTGATGTATTATTTCGGCTTTGGATACTCACTGCAAACGGATAGCAAGCGTGCACTCAAGCAATCCCCTTACAGAGGGTAACCAAAGCAAGAAGGCATCATCAATGAGGAGCTCTACTCATGAACGATGTCAGCAAACATAATATGAGCAACAGTAAAACAAGAAGCTCTCGAAAGTGGCCCTCTGGCAGCCGCCAGGACAACACATAAATAACAACAAATCAAGAAGCCACTTCCGAGGCCCTCTGATAAACCTCCGCATCGAGGAGTATCAGGACACACAAGGTCACCTCCGTGACGTTCTGGCCACCCCACAAGGGTACCAGGTAAACACACACATAGTCACCTACGTGACGCTCCGGTCACCCCTCAAGGGCACCAGGTAAACACACACATGGTCACCTACGTGACGTTCTGTCTACCCTTCAAGGGTAACAGGTAAATAACACAAAAGTCACCTGCGTGACACTCTGGCTGCCACTCACGGACACCAGGACAACACAGCTCACTCACCATTCCTAAAGAATGCCTCGCATGTATCCGGGGTCCACTCACCCCGCCACTGAACCATATGTTCTGCGGCGCTCTGAGTCTTCTTTCCATATGAGCCTGCCAACAACTCAAGCTCATAACGGTGATGAGGCAATGCCCGTACAACTTTGTACGGACCACGCATCCCGGAATCTAGTTTGCCGGTACTTTGTGAACCCTTGCTGACGAACACGAAACTGCCAACAGAAAAAGTACGGGGCTGTCGACGACCCTCATTAACGTAGGCGTCCTGTCTTTGCTGGTTGGCAGCAAGCAGTTCCGAGACCCTCTGTCTCCTCAGAGTCTGCAGGGCTTCTCGGTTCGGGTGAGAGTCGCTCAACGCAACGTCTCGGACCAGCGATCGTAGAACTGGAGTGGTTCCTTCAACACCGGTCAGCAGCTGCAGGGCAGAGGTGCGAGTTGTTGCCTGCCTCGTGATGTTTAGGGTTAGCTGCACTTTCCATAAGATGTTGGACCAAGAAGCACCCTTGTTGTTAACCTCTATGCGCAGCATGTTGAGGACTGTGCGGCAGTACCGTTCGACTTGGCCGTTCTCGCGATGCATCTCAGGTGTGATAAAGTGTATAGAGGACCCAAGCTCAGTTACCCACTCTTGAAAAGCAGCACTTTCAAACATCCTAGCTCTGTCACACACTATAGTTGACGGAGTGCCAAACAATGAGACGGCATTAGAAAACACCCTTTTTAATTCATCCGCGTCTTGCCGGTATAACGCGTACAATAAGCAAAATTTTGAAAATGAGTCTACAACTATGAGGATGTATTTATAACCGTTGGACTCTGTTAACGGCCCAAGAACATCGGCATGTAACACGGAAAAAGGAATGTCCGGTTTTGTCCAAGACTCGATTGGTTGGTGAGGTGCTCGGGGCACTTTCTTATGTGCTAAGCAAACGATACAGTGGCCAACATACTTTTTAGCAAAGTGTCTAAGGCCAGGAAACCAAAAATGACGCAGTATCAAATCGACAGTCTTATCGACGCCTATGTGATCATGATCGTCATGAAAGACTCTTAAAAGACTAAGCCTGTGCCCTTTCGGTATGAAACACAAAAGGCGCGAGTCTTCACCCGTAGGCGTGTACTTATAGTACAGCAAGTCATTTTTAATAAAGAAACGACTGCTATCTAACTGGCCTTCTCGAACCTTCTGCATTAGATCCTGAGTCTCCGAGTCGGCAGTTTGAGCAATTTTCGCCCAGTTTCGTGGATTCTGGATTTGGAACACGTGAGCAGGCTGTCTGCTGAGAAAGTCAGCGTGCTGCATATTGCAACCCTTTCGGTACTCCAAAGAAAATTGAAAATCCTGCATGTAAACCCACCAGCGAGCTACACGAGGCAGCAAATCTTTTTTGCGTTCAGTTAATTTTAAAGAATTGCAATCAGTGACAATTTTGAATTTTATACCGATCAAATAATGCCGAAAGTGTTGTAAAGCACGTACCACAGCTAAGGTCTCTAATTCGTAGCTGTGATATTTTGATTCCGCTCCCTGGGTGGACTTACTGTAGTACCCGACAACTCGCTTACGCTTTCCTTCATGTTCCTGAAGCAAAATAGCCCCGAATCCTATCGAACTAGCATCGGTATGTAGTTCTGTGGACAGACTGGGATTGAAAATTGCTAAAACTGGTTCCTCCGTTAAGCACTTAATGATATAGTCGCGAGCGACATCTTGTTCCGTTCCCCAAACAAAAGGCACATCTTTTCTCAGTAGCCTGGCAATACAGGCAGTCTTTGAGGCATATCCAGCAATATATCTGCGGAAATACCCTGCCAGCCCCAAGAACTGACGCACCTCCTTTACATTTGTGGGTTTCGGGGACTTAACCAGAGCATCAGTTTTACTCGGACTCGGCCGTACCTGACCATGCCCAATCAGCCGTCCCAAGTATTCAACCTCCGTATCTAAAAACGTACATTTCTTCAGATTAACCGAGAAACCTGCCGCTGAGAGGGTTTTTAAAACCTCTCGCAAAACCTTTAGGCCTTCCTCGATTGAATTGGACATGATCAGTACGTCATCAATATAGGTCAATACATGGCCAGTGTCAATAAGGTGCTTAAGTGTCTTTGTGATAATTCGCTGATACACGACAGGGGCATTAGCCAGCCCATAGGGCATTTTCAAATACTCATAATGCCCTTCAGGCGTCACAAAGGCAGTTTTGCTAATAGAGGCATCGTCTTTCATAGGTACTTGATGAAAGCCAGTAGCCATATCAAGACTGGTAAAATACTTGAAGTTGCCCAACTTATCGATGTGGTCATCGATCAGTGGCAATGGAAATCTCTCCTTAACAGTGACAGCGTTTAAGGCTCTATAGTCTACGCACATCCTATCCTCCCCGCTCTTTTTCTTTACGAGGATGATAGGGCTTGCATAATCTGATTGGGATTCTCGTATAATGCCCTTACTCAAAAGATCACTAATTATGCCGCGAACGCGTAACTTCTCGTCTGCAGAAAGCTTGTACGGTCGATAACTTATCGGACTGTCACTGTTAAGCCTAATCTCCATGCTCCCAGTGTTTACTGTGGAAGTCGCCGTGCCAGTAGTGAACGTCTCAGAAAACTCGTCAATCAAAGATAACAAACGTTTCTTGTCATCACCAACTAAGGGTGTCTTCACTTGGTCGGCCAGCCCCACAGACGACACCTTGTACACTTGATCAATTCCCATCAATCGTTGAGAGTCACTCGTCCTAATGTAGGTGACACCATCGCGATTTAAAATGTCAGTCCCTACCAAAACAGGTGCCTGAATGCAATCTGGTGGTACTACATAAAGATCCGCCTCCAACGATAATTCAGGGAACTCAATTATCGTCTTAACAAAAGAAGTAGACTCGATATCTTGACTACCGATACCTCGCAATCTACGATAGGTTGGTAATTGATTAAAACTAAAATGCTTTAAAACCGATCTAGAAATTAGTGATATATCAGACCCAGAATCAATTAAAACATCTACGGGTAGTTTTTGAATAATTGCCGTCATTACGTTGTTTCGTCCGGAATCGACGCGGAGCAAAAATTTACGTCACTACTACTTTTATCATTGGACTTAGAATCCATACGTTGCTTTAAAAAGCACCAATCAACGAGATGACCGGTTTTCTTACAATATTTGCAAATCATTTGGGCTGGTTTTGAATTAGATTTCGTTTCTTTTACGTTCGAAGTCTCAGAGGAGGTAGATTTAGAATTTGAAGTGGCTGAATCAACTTTTGATTTTTTTGAACAGTCGGCTTGTTTATGACCGTGTTTGCCACACGAGAAACATGTCACCGGTCCTCTCCTAGGCGCTTCGCGTTTACGAGAATTGAACGTTTCAGCAACTGACGAGCGTATGGGATTACCGGTAGCACTTTGCGTGATTTTAGGTTTAACGTACACGGACAAAAATTCGACCAAATCTTTCAGCTGCAGTTTGGCGTTGGTAGCCGCAGCTTTCACTTGAGGATCGGAGATGCCACGAACTACTATGGCGGTTTTGAGCTCATCCGAAAGCCCTCGTACGATATTTAACCGCAGTAGGGACATTCGTGCGTACTCTGCATACGTGGTGAACTTGTTAGACGTTGTACTCATGACGTCATACAGCACAGTTGCCATATCGACTTCACGTGGACACAACGATCGAAACTCGGCTTTAAAATTCGACCACGAGCGATCGCTTGTCACCCAATGGTTTAACCACGTTTTGGCGTCACCACGTAAGCAACCACCAATACGCCCAAAACACTCATGATCATCCCAACCGTTCAAATTTCGGCCACGGTCTACCTCCGCACACCACACATCAAAATCATGCACACTTGGATCGAAGTTTGAAATGTAGTAATGCTTAGATCTTACTTGTAACAATGAAGAGAGTGCACCGACAATCCCATCCGCTGTGCTGCTGGTATCGCGCGGCGTTTCCGCCGGCCGGCTCGTAGAGGGCGTCGCCACGCCAACCCCAGCAGCAGCCTCGGTGACGTCCAAGACCACGGATGAGGGGCTGCCTCTAACGCAAGGACGAGACGGAGCGGTCAAATTAGTCGCCGTTACCGGCAGGCGCTCCTCAAGTGCATTCAGTCTTTGCAAAATCTGATCTAACGGATCGCGTCGTTTTGAACGACGGTCGCGACGTTTATGTGAACCATGCCTTCGTTTACGACTATCACGACTCCTACTTCGACGCGTAGGTGGCGTTTCACCACCAGAATAATCACTACTCGACATTATTACTACCCGCAACTATTTACAAAAAGAACAAAGCACTAAGCTACTAGAAAAAGATTGATCGACCACGTGGTTTTAAAATAAGGGGATGGAGAACGATCAAAGTCGCGTAAATTGATCCCACGCACTGATCTTACAAACGTCCTATTAAATTAAGTTTTTAAAAAGAAAACACTAATAATCCTAACCTCTATTTTATTATTATTTAGCAAAATCACAAAATCAGCACAAATAACAAAATCAAAATTAACGGTCTCTAATAAAATAAACGGGTAGCACTTCAGAGTTCGACCACACAACCGTCTCGTCCGAGCGCCGATGCAAAAGTGAGGTACCGCACGGCACCGCTCCGCTCTTGTGTTGCTATCCCTTCCACCTGACGTCATCGCGCCGACGTACTTGGTTGAGAGGGATTTTCCTCTAAGAATAGTATAAAACAAAGTTGCGCGTCCCTATGTATGCTTATATCTTTAAAAGTACGCAACGGATTTTGATGCGTTTTTTTTAATAGATTGAGTGATTCAAGAGGAAAGTTTATTTGTATAATACATGCATAATATATTAAATACTTATCAGTACCCGTGCGAAGCTGGGGCGGGTCGCTAGTATTAGGTATATCAGTATAAAAAAATATCAGACTAACTTTTGACCGCGGCTTCGCTCCCGGTAACAGTAAATGTGACAAATGAAGAACTGCTCGACTGATTTTGTGGAAACTTCACATAAACCATCTACTAAATGGTCCGAACAAAGTTTAATCGTGAGGTTCGGATAGGTGAGCCCACTCTTTGAGTTATAAAATAACAACGAAAAATGGCATTGATTTTTATATAAAACTAACGACTCGCCCCAGCTTCGTACGGGTACTGATATTGGATATTTATTTATTAAGCGATTATATCCGAAAATATTAAAATTAGCAAAAAAGTATTTTACGGGATCCCTAATCATTTTTAAATACCTATACAACAATAGGTATATCACACGTTAGGGTAGAAATGAAAAAAAAAATCACTTTCCACTTTACGTGTATGCGAAGTACCCTAATAAAATATTTTTTCCACTTTTTACCTTAGTACTTGGTCGGCGTGATGGATAAACAGATTGGTACCAAATTTCACCTTTCTAGTTCTAACGGTCGCTGAAATTATCCGCGGACGGACAGACAGACTTGGCGAAACTATAAGGGTTCCTTGTTGACATCGGAACCCCAAAAACACCAAAATACACTACCTTTTTGCTACTAAAGTAGTTAGGTAAAGTAGTAAATAATTACAAAAACAAAAATCAGCTGTATTATTGAACTATAATAACAAAAATGTGGTCCCGTCCAGATGTTACCAGTTCACGGGGTGTGGCAGAATCAACAAGAATTTACTAATAAATTAAATAGTCCACATGTTACGTTGCACGTTCGCCCATTTCCTTAAGTACCAGGTCAAGGTTGATATTGGTTACATTAACACAAACGTAAACAACCAATTCCTATATGAGCTTGTTGATTATATTAGATGAAGAACAAGGCTGTCACTAATGGACACGCCATCATAATAATAATTATTATTACAAGCTTTTTATTAGCTTGCAATGTAACTGAATCTTCAACCGATTGAGCTGCAATTTTGCATGCAGGTGTAAATCGCATGACAATACAATATTATGATGGCATGGAGCTGATCTGATTTTGTAATCCCGAGGTAGCCATAGGAACTCTATAATTAAACGGCACAACCACGTCGAGTTTGGGCTCGACTCGTGTGAATCGTCTTGACGAATTTTAATTAAGTATGTAAGTATAGATCACCGCTATAAAAGTGTTATGAATTTTTTTTTTTCATTGAAAACGTGTTACTGTCACACAACGTCGTCTAGTCTCTTGCTAAGCAGAGCTTGTGTTATGAGTACTAGACAACTGATAAACATACTTATATATTTCTAAATACATACATATCATTACATACCTACTCGTAGTATAAAACAAAGTTGCCTGTCCCTATGTATGCTTAGATCTTTAAAGGTACGCAACGGATTTTGATGTGGTTTTTTTTAATAGATAAAGCAATTCAAGGGAAAGGTTTATATGTATATTACACAGCTTTGTACCCGTGCAAAACTGGGCGGATACCATCGAAAATTCGTGTGCCATCTTTCAGTCCATTTGTGCATTGATTCAGTAAACTGATTAATAATATAATAAATTTTAAATTTTTTCAACTTGTTTTATTTTAATATATTATTATAGATGTGATTTTAATTTAATTTATTTATAATGTTTTCATTGGACAGTATTTTATTTGTATTCATTTAGTTCTTTGCCTTTAATGTCTTCAATTTATTTTAGTTTGTAAGTTTTATAATGTAATTTGACATGTTCGATGTTTTTAAACATTTTCTTTGTATTTTTTGGTCTTGCCCTAATTGGACATTGAGTTTGTGTAATGTTTGTAGTGAGCGCTATGTACGCTTTTAATTATCATGTGTATTAGAAATTATATTTTGAGATCGTTTTGTGAATGCGAAATGTATGTGATGTAGCTGTATTTAATTAAATAAATAAATAGATGTTACTAAAAAAAATGAAACTTGAAAAATAAAGTCATTACATTCCTATTTTGTTAGTTCTACAGTTTCAATTCACAAATTAACACTCATCTATTTCATTCAAAGTAAAACTTAGCAACAAAACGAGACAACCCGTCAAAAGAAATGTTCATTGATTAGCCTTGAACAACCAGTTTGTTTATATAACAAGTCAACAGGTCAACTTAACGCTCGGCACTGCTTTAATTGAGAGATATAGTGGTGACAATGATATATGAGACGCTTGCTTCTGGTAATATCTGTCAATGTGCTAGAATCGTAATAACATCACAGCACCAGCTTTATAATGTTCCCACTGCTGGAACTCAGGCCTCTATAAGAGAGGGAATCACGGGGGCCACAATTGAAATTTCAAATTTCAAATTCTAATATTTTATATAAGAAAACATCCATATTTTGTCACTAGGTAGTGGTTTTTAGGGTGGGAAAAACCGTCGAATGACGAATCCCGCCTATGGCTGACTAAACCACCCACCGTTCCTTCTGGCCTTAGTTCCAGAGGCCCGGTGTAATGCTTTCACACCAACCCCCGGCCCCAGGAGGCTTCGACCCTGTAGGGCTCCTACAGTTTGCTAACAACTCTTTGAGGCGCGCGGGAACAGTGCGTCGTCGACGACTTGGCTTGGTCCGGATAATTACCAGACGACCGGATAGCGAGCTACCCAATGTTCGCCGACCGCAAGCCCGCTCCTACGGACCGGCCGGGTATACTCAGTTTATAGGCTGCCCGTGTAAAACGACCAGGCGTTTTACACGTGCAGCCTTCTGCCAGCAGAAGGCCCTAAAAAATGTTATTGTTACAGAATCCGTAAGCGTGCAAACCTGCGTGCTGGAAATTTCACGCTGCCTGATCGACACTCTGCGTGACAGCCCTGACTCGACCGAAGAATTAGCATTGCCAATCACGTGGCAAAGCATTCCAGCCCTAGTGTACTAGCTCCTGACGTTTTATAAGTGCCCATGTAGACCTATGTGAAATAAAAAGATTTTAACTTTGACTTTGAGCCAGAAGGCTGCTGCAGCAGCAGCAGCCTTCTGGATACATTCACGGATGACAGCGATGTGGAGGAGTTTTTGTGGACGTTCATTTGTACTGAAATTTTGTTATATGTACATAGTTAGGTTTTAGATCATTCTAAAATATTAACTGCTTATGCAGTTAATATGTACATGTATATACTATTAAAACTTGAATAATAAAATTGCACTGGTATTTATCAATTAATTCAAGTATTTTTATCTAAATAGTTTATTCTAGTATAGCATACAACAACACTAATAATGCCAAGTGACACATTTATTATCAAGTTACGCTTCTTTCTTAGAATTGTGGTCGAAGCTCGTCCAAGAAATACTAAATAAGTTTTATTGATATATTCTTAGTACTGTATTGTTTTGATTTTCGTTAATATTTGCATACAATAATGCAGTTTGTTTTCCTTAAGGAATGAATGAGTCATAATTTTGGTTGTGGAATAATAAGGATTCCATTATCCTTAGTAAGGAAAAATCCATAAATTCGTTTATGATTTTTGTTTAATTAGCTTTAATATTTCATATTTGCTAGTATTGTGCCTTAACGTAACAAATATGTGGTACCTGTGGTATACACATAATATAAACAAATAAACGTGCGACACTACTCAAGAGGTAACGCTGAGCAGTCCCATACGGTCCCGGGTTATGACTAGACGTCACTCTTGAATCGTGTGCACTTACTGACAATTTGGTGGTTTCATTTATAATTAACCCAAAGCTATAATAAGGATCCTAACGGATACCACAGTACCTAATTAATTATCTTACAAATTAACTTTTTGAATACCGTAATAAGAGACATCATAGAAACACAATATGTGTGCGTTCGCGTAGCACTTCAGCGCATTGGCAAAACACAAATTTTAAAACTGACAGCGCTGTCACGCTGCGTGAACGTCAAATTTACACTAATGTCATCAATATAAATGTGTATGGCCTGCAGATCATCTAAGTCAAGTAAAGTGATTGTACGGTACGCCCAATCTAGTGCGTAGTACATAAACAAGGTGTCATTGACATGATAACGCAAACGAATACCATGGATCCAGTAAATGATTCTGGATACCCCAGTGGTGGAATTTTTCGTCGGTGTTTTTTCAAATTTTTGAAAAAAAAGTTTTGTTTTTTTTTTATTTTTAACCTGTATAAAATCGTTATTCTGACCAATGCCAATGATATTTTTAGAAAAAAAAAAAATATTTTTACAAAAAAAAAAAAAAAAAAATCATCGAAGCAAATAAAGTCGTTATTCTAATCAATGACACCCTGTATATAAGGAGAAACTGACTGACGGACATATCAACGCACAGCCAAAACTACTGGGAATAGGAGTGTGACATTTTGCACAAGGGTTCCTTTTATGAAAGGATATTCCAAAATTCACCCTCTAAAGGGATGAAACGTGTGTCCAAGGTTTGTGCGAAAACCTATTTTCACGCGGGCGAAGCCGCTGGGAGAAAGCTAGTAGATATATATTATTCAAAGTCATAATATTTTATTTCACACAGGTCTACATAGGCACTTATAAAACGTCAGAAGCTAGTGCACGGGTCCAAATTGGTCGTTTCCTATGGAGAAGAACCGGCAAGAAACTCCATGGTTACTCTTTTAAAAAAATGGTTTGTTATAATAATTTTATATTACAGTATTAACATATAAATTATGTAAGGACAATGTAGAGCAGTCAATATTGTATTCAAGAACACAAAAAAAATAAACGTAAAAATTGATAAGGAAGTATTATTATAATATTTTTTTCTCCTTTTAGTTTTCCTATTTTTTGTTAAGCTACTTTTAATTATTATTATTCATTTTCGTCTCTTGCACAATTACTTTATGATAGCTAGTTCTAGCTGTGGAAGGGGTCTGGTGACCTGTAACAAAGGTTTTTTTCCAAAAACCCATAACAGGCATCAGTCTCTCACAGAGTTAGAATATTAATGAATCGTTGTCTTACCAAAATTAACTTTAAGTCTGCTTAGTGAAGAGAGAATAAATGACTATTATTATATGTAATACATAGGTATACATCGATGGGACAGTATCTATTATTGTTCAACAATACAAGTCATATAGCTGCAGTCATTAACTGCTCTATACAGCTACAGATAACCACTTGTTAGGATAGCCGAGTAGCCGTGTGCTGTGTTATTAAATAAATACTCAGTTCCTACCATCGCTTATAGTAGTGCTGAACAATGTGATGTTTAGTTAGACAGCTATAGTAATGATGATGTTTTAGTTTAGTATGTACTTTTTTAATAAATGTAATCATCCATTGAGAATTGCTGACATAGCGAAAAGAATCGCCAAACTTAAGTGGCAATGGGCAGGGCACATCGCACGCAGAATAGACGGCCACTGGGGCCGAAAGGTTCTGGAGTGGCGACCGCGTACCGGAAGACGTAATGTTAGTAGGCCGCCCTCAAGGTGGACCAACGACCTGGTCAAGCTTGCTGGAATTCGATGGATGCGAGATGCACGGGACCTGTCGTTGTGGTGACGTTAGGGGGAGGCCTATGTCCAGCAGTGGACGTCTTTCGGCTGAATTGATGATGACTTGGGCAGAGCGAGCCGGCGTGTAAGACTTTTATTGTAAAAAACTTACTCCTGACCCTTCTTTGCCTTCGTTCCAGCGTTTCGGGGGTTTTCTTTCCCACAACTGATAGCTCCAATAGGCTTTGACCCTGCTGCTTCTTTTCCTAGCATTATTGCTTCACAGAAGGAGACAACCGCCTACAGTGGCGTAGCTAGTCCCACAGGGGCCCCGTATCAAAAGTCCTTCGGGGCCCCGTATAAAAAAACGTATTTTTATTACAGATGCTTAGCTACCCTATGAGACAGTTGTGGATAACATGTTGCGAATTTTTGCCTAGGTCGGGGCCCCTGTACCGCGGGGGCCCAGTATAATTGACCGCCTACCAATTGCCACTCATCCTCGCTCAGGACCATGGCCTGTACCAACCAAGGCCCGGCACAAGAGATCGCTGCCGCTGATCGTCTCCACGAGAACATGGCGAGTCTCTGCCTAGGCAGGGCAAACCTCTGCCATGTCCTCTAGGCGGTCCACATAATGGTGACAACGGTTCACCAGGTAGTTTCTTCCGCACGAATCCATTTAATCGTCGCACGATTCGATACGATGAGTTCTCAACTCAGCATAATAATAATATATCTTTATTTCACAAAAATACAGAATTCACGTGTTTTACATAAAAAAAATAAAAATAAAACAAAACAATTTGAGTGAACTTTGGTAGTAAACACATACAATACAATCTAAGGAACTGTAATCTGTACACAATAAGTGAAACCCTGCCTCTCAAACTAGGTTGGAGCCTGTATCTTGAGAGACAGTGATTCACCCGGAGATATAATCGTATGAGTATAAAATAGTGAACTGTGCCGATCCACCTAACGATGATGTGAAGAAAAATACATAAGTTTAAATAAAAATAATTGAAATTAATAAAAGTAAGAGTAAGATAAAATTACAAGTCTATGTGTGAGGTAGTTTGTGTGTTTAGTGTATGTATGTTTTGTGTGTAGTGTGCTTATGTGTGGGTGTGTGTGTTTAGAAATTTAATTATATGTAAGAAGTTAAGCGACGTACTTAAGCAGGGATTCTGTTTGCAGATAGTCACACTCCAGTAGCCATTCGGTTAATTTTGATTTTATTTCAATTTTATTTCAAATTTGAAATTTTCAAAGCATGTCTGATAAGAAACTGCGTCAAGCGGAAGGTGAGCACTCCGTGAGATCTTTTCAGCAACTCCTCAGACAGAGGACTTACCGCTTCTATAATGCTAGATTAGTTCTTACGTGTTTTAAATACCGCCTCTTTAAAATTTATCTTAAAGAGTAATACCTAATTTTTTTTGCATGTGATTTCTGCAATGAATCATATAATTTTGCATAAATAAAACTCGCGATTAACTGCAGTAGTCGGTCTGGGTCAAGTCTATAATACGACCACCTACACAACATAAAGACACAACATGTGTGTGCAAAGTTCATTACACAAATACACACATTCCTATGTATAGAAGATGTTTGTTCACGAGCTTCAATCAATGATTCTTTAGTTTCAACCTTCAACGCAATTGATCTGTGACTTATAAACAGACAGTTATCATGAAAAATAATTGAAACTTCATGATTCTTTCTTGTTTCTGGTACACTTAGATCATACTGTTGTTTTTTTCTCTTTATTATCTTACTAGCGACCCGCCCCAGCTTCGCACGGGTGCAAAGGTGATATATTATAGCTATAAACCTTCCTCTTGAATCACTCTATCTACTAAAAAAACCGCATCAAAATCCGTTGCGTAGTTTCAAAGATTTAAGCATACAAAGGGACATAGGGACAGAGAAAGCGACTTTGTTTTATACTATGTAGTGATTAACATTGTTCTCACATAATAGCAGCGACAAGGAATATGTAACCAAAATCATTGTAATACCTACAACCCGTTCTAAATGAGAATAGGATCGATGGCCATGTTGTGACGTCACGTCGAACTGTCAACTCGAAGAAATTAGGTAGAGTGAACAAAAAAAGATATTAAAAAAAATAATTTACGTACGAATCGTGTACGAAAAAAGTTTAATCAGAATACAGTTTTTCAATTTTGTTCACTGTGTGATGTCTGAGTAGAGATAAATAGAAGAAAAAGGCGAATTGTTTCTAACAATGAAAATAAGAAAGAAAATAGTTTTTCTTGTAAACTATTTATGACTTAAAACAATATATTTGGCAAATTTATATTAAACTCTAACGTTTTTGCTTCAACTAGAATTAACTAAAATTTAGAAATAAAAAGCAAAAAAAAAACTTTTTATTGATACGCAAATAAGATTTTTTTGCAAACCGTACTTTTCACTCAAAATTTGACAGAGCGAGGTTATTGACTTTCCTGTTCTTATTTGGAACGCATAATACATAACATGATTGAAAAGAGTGCATATTACCGTCCATGGAGTTTCTTGCATATTCTTCTCCATAGAGGTCTAGGATTTGGAATGTGAAACGTTATTTTTCCTGACAGATCGACTTCTTGACCTTTCAAAAGTGCCTGTAAAGGTTTATTTGCTTTAAATCTTGTACCTATTTTATTCTTTTAACTTCATTTTAAAATTCTAACAGAAACATCGTTTGAATTTCAACAGAGAATTTTTGATGATTTATTTTGTATTGATTACATATTTTAAAATCTTTCCTTTGATTATTTGTTTTGAAATCTCTTAGCTGTCAGTATTTTTTTTTTATATATTTACATTGTTCTCGCATAATAGTATCGATAAGAGTGTCCAAGTTTCTTGCATATTTTCTACATAGAGATCTACGCTTTGGAATGTGCAATTAGCGTCATTTTTCAGATAGAAACTTCTAAAAACAAGCATGATATTATGTAATTACTCAGAGTATCACAGCTAGGTATAATGGTGAATGGCGCCATTGTGTAAACGACCACTGTTGTGCCACCCATCAATTTGTAGGAGACAATAAAATTATAAACAGCGACCGTCACGATTTGTACGACACGATTGTGAAGTGGATATCTTTGTGAAGGCAAGGGTTTTTACAGCATATCACGGCGTGTAAGTTGAATTAGATAGGTAGATAGATATTATCATCAGCCTTTTTAATGTTCCCACTGCTGGGACACGGACCTCCTCTCTAGGAGAGGAAATGGGCCATAATCCACCACGCGGGCTTAGTAAGAATTGGTGGATGCCACATGTCTTCGAATTTTTGGTTCTAGGACATGCCGGTTTCCTCACGATGTTTTCCTTCACCGTTTTAAGAGCAGTGGTGATGAATAAATTACAAAAAGTAATACGTGAACCCGTAAACTACAACTCGTAAGTTAGAGTCATTACCACTCGGCCACCACTGCTCTCGCAATGTGTAAAGTAAATGATTTTGGTTTATATTTATCAATAATAATCCTATAAGAACCTATAAGATGACGGGCAAATGAAACATATTCTATTTAGTATCAAAGTGTACCTATAAAAGACGAAAAAAAACCACCTAAATACTATGTAACCATGTTTGCAAAATAAATGATTTAGATTATGAGAATAGGGAAGAAACTATCGTAATTTTAGGGCACGCCGACACGGACAAGTTAGGTTAAGAGTTCGTGGTTAGTTTTATACAACCAGCTGGTAAATATTCGAGCTTCTATCTACACTAGTCTACACTAATATAATAAAGAGGTAAAGTTTGTTTTTTTGTTTGTAGGAGGTAATCTCTGGAACTACTGGTCCGATTGGAAAGATTTTAGCAACAATAGAAAGCTGCTTTACTCCTGAGTGACATGGGCTATATTTTATGTACGCGGGCGAAGCCGCGGACAAGAGCTAGTATATCATAAAAGGTGACTTTGCGCATAATTGCTGGCTGACTGGCCTGTTGGACTAATGGTTAGTGGCCCGGACTGCTATGCCGGAGGTCGTAGGTTAGATTCCTACCCAGGACAAAAGATTGTGTGGTAAGCACGATCATTTGTTCTTTGTCTTGGTATAAGTGTTATTTATAATATGTACGCAATTAAATATGTTTATCAGTTGTTTAGTACCCACAACTCAAGCTTAGCTTGGGACTAGACGGCGTTGTGTGACAGTTGTGAAATATATTATATTATATAAAATTTCATTGTTCTACTTTCAAGACATTGGGCTGAGTGAGTGTTGATGAATTAGTGAGTCAGAAGCTCGCCTTTTATATGTTACTGGTGAATTAATATAACTAATGCCAGCTATTAATTTTATTTCGTTGGTTTAAAACAAACAAACTTATCAACGTCCGTATATTTATTCAACCAGTATATTATTGAACGATTTATTTTAACTAAAAGAATTTGAAGGTTATCTTTTTGTTATTGTTGAAGGGTATTATATGTACCTTAAGTGGCAATGGACAGGGCACATCGCACGCAGAACGGATCAACGGAAAGGTTCTGGAGTGGCGACCGCGTACCGGAAGACGCAGTGTTGGTAGGCCTCCCACAAGGTGGACTGACGACCTGGTCAAGGTTGCTGGAAATCGATGGATGCGAGACGCACGGGACCGGTCGTTGTGGCGATGTTTGGGGGAGGTCTATGTCCAGCAGGGGACGTCTTTCGGCTGAATTGATGATTACATGTACCTAACGATTAATTTACATATATTTTTGGATATAAACATTGTTTTTATGTTTCTTATTCACTTATAAGGCCTATTCGGAATGCAAGGACAGTTGTCCTTTGCATTTTATTTAGAAAACACGGGTTTTTATGGTGGGAAAAATCATCGAATGACGACTCCCGCCCTTGGGCGGGGCGGGAGACAGTGTCAGACTTCTACTAACTAAACGACCCACCGTTCCTTCCTGCCTTAGTTCCAGGGCCCTGGTGTTCCGCATTCGCATCAACACTTGGCCCTAGAAGGCTACGACCCTGCTGGGCACCTCATCATCATCATCATCAACCTTTTTAATGTTCCGACTGCAGGGACACAGGCCTCCTCTCTAATAGAGGCCGTAATCCACCACGCGGGCCCAGTGCGGCACCTACAGTTAGAAAACACGGGTGGGTCCTCATTTCATTTTAAGGGCACAGCGCATACATAAAGCTTTGTACTCATTGTGGCAGAATTGACTCTTTGTTTTTGGTTCAAAGACATTGAAACTCAAGCTCAACCTTACCTAAAACCCCAAACCCAATTTTATTTTATTATTATTATATTATTTTTTTTTATTTTTAATTTAAATTTTTTTAATTTTTTAATTTTGGGTTAAGCTCGCCTATGTACATCACCTGTTTTGTAAATTTGTATTTTGAAATAACAGTGTACAATAAAGAATATATATAAGAAAAGGCAAGCTAATGGTACCGATTAGGTATTCGCTCCATAAACCTCCATAAACGAGAGCTATAAAATGAGCACTTATATACTCATACACAATCCCCAATCATCGTAAGACCATAAAATAATCAGTGTAACACTGTATATTCATTCGCTAGTTTATTTGGCATCAAAATAACCGATGTTCTGGCTGAATGCCAGTCTCCATCGGAGAGGAAAGGACCGCTCCGGTCGCGTGCCATATCTCCGCACTTTGTATGGATTTCGCTGAATTTAACGTGGACTTTGTATCTCTCTGATAGTCATTTGTCTTTTTTGGAAGTACATGAGTGTTATAAGTGTCATATAGGTCAATGGACGTATAGGAAGAAATAGGAAAATTTGTTCGAATCTACGACGAGCAGTGGTGGCCGAGTGGTAAAGGCTCCGACTTACGAGTTGTAGGTCGCGGGTTCAAACCCAGCCAGGCGCATTTGTAATTTATTTCATCACCACTGCTCTCAAAACGGTGAAGGAAAACATCGTGAGGAAAAACCGGCATGTCCTAGAACCAAAACTTCGAATACATGTGACATCCACCAACGCACTGGGCCCGCGTGGTGGATTACGGCCCATTCCCTCTCCTAGAGAGGAGGCCTGTGTCCCAGCAGTGGGAACATTAAAAATGCTGATGATGAACTTCTACGAAATGACACGCTACGCTCCATGACGGGCATAATAGACGTGGGCAAAAAGGCTGCCAGGCTTAAATGGGATTGGGCAGGTCACGTTAGTCGCATGCAAGGGTGTCCGTTGAGCAAGCATCGCCACACAATGGGCACCTGCAGGAAGAAAGCTTCGTTGAGGCCGACCTCGAAAGAGGTGGCGGGATGATCTAGACGCGTACCGAGAAGACTGGTCCGAGATGGAAAAGAAGACTTGGAAGGACTTGGGGGAAGCCTTTGCCCAGCATTGGGACAGTAAGGGCTACTAAAAAAAAACTGCATTTTTGCCCTGCAGTGGGACACAACAGGCTCATAATAGCAATAATAATAAACATGTGGGAAGTCGATTCGACGATCATTGTACCGATAGTCGTGTCTGTCAACGGTTTAATAGCCAAGAGCCTCGACCAAAATCTTAGGAGGCTCGTGTTAGGCGGCCGGATCAACTCCTGGACACGGCGCGTATAGTCAGGAGGTTCCTTTCTCTGGAGTTGATTTTTTAATGTAATTTATATGTCCTATATACAATGAATAAAGAAAATTGAAAATACAATGATTATTTTAATTTTTTTATTATTATTACTTTATTTATGGTTATGGTATATATGGTTATGTGCTTGGTTTTAAAATGTTGTAGTTGTGTTGCATCAAATAAACGATTTATCTATCTATCTATCTATCTATCTAATGACTTTTCTCGCTCTAGGGTGGAGTGAAAGGTTGAGACCATAGATATGTCATTCATATATCTATGGTTGAGACTTTTACTGTCTAAAACTAAATCTGTATCCTTTTTATTTTCAGAAATGCCCAGTAGCCCTAGCGGGGATCGGTTCGCTACGGTCGATCCATGGCCCCTCCACGGTTTGGACATGTTGTCTCTGAAGGTTTTACTAAAATCTCTGAGGCACGCGTAGAATTGAGGCACGATCCGGGCAGTCACAGGACGTGCGGACGGCAAACTATTCATTGATCGCCGTCCGCAAGCCTTCAAAATGACCGTATAAGATGCACAAATAAACACTAGCTCCGTGATTTTAACTAGTTATCAACATAAATCAATCCAAAAAGTTTCGATACATAGTGATTGTGTTATAAAGACAAAAATTTTTTTTTTAAGAAAATATGATAAAACTAATGAGAAGTGAACTCGTACGAATGTAAATAAAATAAATAAAAGTAAATAAGAAAAAACATACCTAACTAATCTTGCAAATGTCATTTATGATAATAAACAAACATATAATTTAGCTCCATTACATACCAGTCGGAAATGAATTATAATCTAAATATACATATCTAAAATGAGTTGCAGTCGGAATCAAATCACAGTCATGTGGTTAATATCATATTTTCTCTGATTATAGCTTGTAGCTGACATATCTATTATGTTGCTTTCTGTATACCAATAGACATATATTTATACAAATTATACAAATCAAAATTAATATACAAGACGTACGTTGAGGGAATGGAACAATTTGCGTGTTGCGATCTTCCTGTTTACTCGTATTATTAGTTTTTGTAATTTAGGTGTCTTAAAGGTTAGAGTGAAAAGGATTGCATCACTGCTTACCATCAGGTGGGATCGCAGTCAAGAACTAGTTTGTATAAGTTTAAAAAAAAATACCTTTTGATATTAGCGACAAAGATTGGTTCTTTAAGAGGGCTCTTCCCAACTCGCCTATCGTCAACGTCGAGCATGCTTTAAAAGCTTGTTGCTTCATCTAACGCAATTCAAAGCGATGTTTGACGGAGACACAATGCGAAAAATGAGAGATAATGCTTGAAAAGTATCGTGATTTACTCGAGTATTTAACAAAACTAGTTCTAGGAACCAAAAACCTTTAATACTTTTAATAACAACGCGTATTTGTGTTATTATTAAAACTGTTAAAAGTTTTTGAGAAAACTTGTTGACATTCAGTACGAAGAAAGAGGAAGGTTTATATGTTTAATACATGCATAATTAATTTGATATCAGCATTGCATCCGTGCGAAGCTGGAGCGGGTCGCTAGTTTACCTATATGTATATTTAAAACTCGTCAAGACGAAACATACGAGACCAAACTCGATGGCCACCTTCCAGTTCCATCATCAGATCAACTCCAAGACATAATAATTTTGCATTGCCGTCTAATTGACACATGCATGCAAAATTTCAGCTCAATCGGTAATCGACAAGTGGATCAAATTTAATTTTTGACAAGATTTGATCACAAACATCGAGACAGATGACACTAAATAAAAGCTTGTAATATACATTAATATGATTATTCTTGAACAAGCTATGAATGTACGAGTGAGTAAAAATTAAGAGAATTATATTGAGAGAAGAAAAGGTGGAGAAGAGTGGAGGAGAGTTTATTGGTGAAATTCATCCAAAGAAGGTAGAGATGAAGGAAGGTAAGTGCTTCTTTACGGAGACGTAGCGCGATGGGCGATACGTATGGCGTTCGTCATAGATCGCCGCACGCGAAAACGTTAACATATGGATTGCCATATGTTAATGTTAGCGCGTGCGATTTCGCGGCCTGCAGCTGCCATGTATGACGAACGCACAACGCGCCGCGTCTCTGCAAACAAGCATTAAGAGACAACTTTGTAAGAGCGGGGTTAAAATGCACATTGAGGGACAACATACAGGGGCGTGCATCTTACCATGTTTTTTATATTGATAGCCGAAGTATCCGAGTGGGAACCGAAAAATGGGCGGGTAGATTGCATTTTCGATCTGTTAAAAATAAAATAAAGTTGTAATAGAGTTGAAGTTACAGGTTTCTTGGGTTGTATCAGAGATATATAATATTTCAAAAGTTATATCTCTGATATCTTATATATATTTCGTTGTCCTCCAGCCATTATATTTGGAGGACTTTAATACATAAATTTTATATAGTATAGCTAATAGTAGTCCTAGCCTTCATATTTATCCTAGTTCTTCTCAGGGTAGTCAGCTAGGAAACACCAGCCACATCTAGTTTCAATCGACGAAAAAAAAAATTGACGTGTAAAAAGTGTTTGTAAAAACCTATTTGCAAAATAAAAATCATTTATCATTTAGCCTATAGCTCTTCCTAATCCGTCTATACTTAACGTGAACACGATTTAAAAGGTTGCAGTTTCATCCCACACAGCCCAATGCAATATTTGATAGATAGATAGAGGCAACGCGAAAAAAAAGAGTAAACCATTTGATAACTCTGTTGGCATTCACTCGATTTCACAAAACATGTTCTAGAAAATACGTTTTTTATTTAAGAAAAGATCAGGACATCCGCTAAGAGCGAATAACCCCCAAAAAGGATGAAATGGGGATTGGAATTTTGCATGCAGAAACCCATTTTCACGTGGACGAAGCTGCAGGCAAAACTTAGTAAAATATATAACAACGAAAACATAGATCTTCTTCACAGTTGCATAAAAAATACGGAACACCGCCTTTACCTACTATTTATGACAACATTTGCTATGTAACCACGCCATATACAGAGAGTGTAAAAATATTATACACACAAAGTTTACAAAAAATTCTTGAACACAACTAGTATGACCTCAAAGGTATGTTTATAGTTTTTTTTTTTTACGTTTTCCTAAACCAAGACCAGTTTTTTTAATGTGTAAATTAAATTAATGTTAGTTTTTTGGAAGAACTATACTGTTTTAAAACTATGTTTAAAGTGATTATGAAATAACTACATTTTAATTTTGACAATCGAGCAATGGTGGCCGAGTGGTAAAGGCTTGGCTAGACTTACGAGTTGTAGATCGCAGGTTCAAACCCAGCCAAGCGCATTACTTTGTGTAATTTATTTCATCACTACTGCTTTCAAAACGGTGAAGGAAAAAATCGTGAGGAAACCGGCATATCCTAGAACCAAAAATTCGAAGACATGTGACAGCCACCAATCCGCACTGGGCACGCGCGATGGATTATGGCCCAACCTCTGTCCCAGAGAGGAGGCCTGTGTCCCAGCAGTGGGAACATAAATAAGGCTGATGATGATGATGACATTTTAATTCTGACAATTGAACGGAGCAGTGGTTGACTGATTTGGTAATGCGTGGTATTGGCCGTGGTTTGAGTTATTTGTAAATGTTTGCTTGTTTTTTTTTGTGACATAGGCGAGCAACAATGAAATCCTAAACGGGGGGTTCCTAAACGTTCCCCAAACGGTGGTTAATTTGTATCCAAAATTTCATACGCAACCGCTGGCGGAGGCTAGTATAGCGTTTATTTAACTCCATCATACACATATTATTTTATGACCACATTTGTTGCGTTGGGTATGCCTATCAAAACAATTGTTGTGTTAATAATAATAAACAAATTAATATTGTAAATATATCATCTTCAGTTCAGTTCATGAATACAGTACAGTCTTACAGAAAATACATGTCACACACACATTTTTTTTTCTGTTTCTTCCACAGGTAGATTGGTAGACAATGCCTAAGGCATTAAGTTCGCCTACACTATTTACCTACATTGATGTTGTATAGACTAGTGAGAACTAGGAAACATCAAAAAATTATTTTTTATTAATTCTGCCGTGCAGATACTAAAAAGCAGTAAAAAAAACCTATTCTTAAAATCCTATTAAGGCGCTACCTATACCGGGCACCGTAAAAATGTCCTCTTTTTCGTTGTGACGTTAGCCGTATTGTTACACAGTACAAACACCAAAAAAATACAGTGTATAGCATCGATCACTACAACTTATGCAAAAACATTTTCTAAAAATAATTCAGAATTTTGAGAAAAAAAATCGCAAGAAAGTACACGCAAACAATTTTTCGTCTCGAAATACTCAGTATTTTGAATGATAACTATTATTTTATTTGTACCTACCAAAATGGAAATTTGACCAACTAAAGAGAAATGTAAAAATATTTTAACTAATCGTTGTACTTTTTTTTAAATAATAAAAAACTGTGAAAAATCCTTCATATTAGCGGACACGAGATTCAACTAAAATCAAACGCATAGCCATTTTCAACCTTATTTGTTCGCAGCGATGCACCACCCGGAAATACCTAAAGATTTTCTGCTTACAGCGCCTTAAGTACTGCGTTTTAGTATCTGCACGGCAGAATTTACAAGTATTAGGGTCGCTATTAATTCGCGTCGGTCGATTCGGTCGCGAAGACCGCGACGCATACAGAACCGCAAAACGTGCCGCCAAGAGGGCCGTAGCTAGAGCCAGACGAGACCACTTACAGCCACTTTATGATAAGTTGGAATCATCTGAGGGGCAAAAGCTCATTTATAAGTTGGCACGTTCCAGGGTCAAAGCGGCACTGGATATCTCTAAGTGCCGCTGTGTAAGAGACCCTGACGGCAATCTGTTATGCGAGGACCTCGCGGTGAAGGAGAGATGGCGCTCGTACTTCCGCTGAACAAGCAGCACAAAGAGGTGCTGTCTCTGGTTCTCCCTCCAAATCAGGGACTTGTGCCCCCGGTTACGCCTGAAGAAGTGCATGTGGCTCTTCGCCGCATGAAGAACCGGAAAGCTGTCGGTGCCGATGGAGTCCCCATTGAAGCCTGGAAGGCGATGGGTCCTCATGGTGTGGGCATCTTAACCCAACTATTTAACCGCATGCTCCTCACCGGAAAGATCCCGAGTCAATGGAGACTGAGTATTATCACTCCAGTCTTCAAAGGCAAGGGATCGGTGCAGGAGTGTGGCGACTACCGTGGGATTAAGGTTATGTCCCACACCATTAAGCTCTTCGAGCGGGTGATTGACTCTCGGATCCGGCAGGAGTGCACCGTCTCGGGATGTCAATATGGGTTTCGACCAGGCCATGGCGCCATGGATCCCATCTTTGCCCTAAGGGTTACCATGGAGGGATACAGATCGAAGAATACGCCTCTGCACCTCTTGTTCCTAGACATGCAGAAGGCCTTCGACTGTGTCCCCCGTGATGTGATCTGGTGGGCGCTGAGATCCAAAGGAGTGCCCGAGACCTATGTTGACATCATCCGAGACATGTACCGAGACTCCGGTTCTGTGGTTCGGACCGCTGTTGGCGATACGAAACCCTTCCCCATCACCGTCGGAGTTCACCAGGGCTCTGTCCTTAGTCCGTTTCTGTTCAGCGTGGTGCTCGACGTGCTGTCCTCCACCATCAGGGACTTATATGAGCAGCCGCCATGGCTGCTCATGTATGCAGACGACATCGCGCTGGCGGACTCGGACAGTGGGCGCTTGGTTAGACGTGTGGCAGCGTCAAAGGAATCGCTGGAAAACGGCGGTCTGAAGATTAATGCGGCGAAGACCGAGTAATTGGCCTGTAACACAACTAACGCTGCTCCTGTTCGCATTGGCGAAGACACAGTTGAGCGCACGGAACAGGTCAGGTACTTGGGATCGGTGCTCCAAGAGTCCGGGGACGTCGATTGCGACGTCGAGTCTCGTATCTCGGCGGCCTGGGCGAAATGGCGTGAGGTGGCGGGGGTTATCTGTGACCCCAAAATGCCGGTTAGGCTCAAAGGACAGGTCTATAAGACCATCATTAGGCCTGTCCTTTTGTATGGCAGTGAAGCGTGGCCTGTACTTGAGCGACATAAGCAAAGCCTGCGTGTCACGGAAATGAATATGCTGCGCTGGATGTCTGGAGTTTCGCGGAAAGACCGCATTAAGAAGGGAGTTCTTAATGCGGTCCGTGCGCATCCGGGGCAGCCTTCAGGTCCGTGACATAGCGGATAAACTGCAGGAGTGTCGCTTACGATGGTATGGCCACGTTTTACAAAAACCGGCAGACTACGTGGGTAACAGATGCCTTGCCATGCCGCCTCCGCCGGGACCCGGAAAACGAGGTAGGCCTAAGCGGCGTTGGATCGACGTCGTAAGGGACGATATGCGTGCTAATGGGCTTAAGGCAGAGGACGCAAAAGACCGAGCGAAGTGGAGACGACTAGGCAGGAAAGCGGACCCCGGGCACCGAGGTGAAAGCCAAGGTAGCAACCGGGACTTACGCTAGGCTGATGATGATGAGGGTCGCTATTAATTAGAATTGAAGTAATACAAGCGACTTTTGGTACATTTAAACTACAAAAAACATTCAACTGTCCTCAATTTACTAATACATTAAGTACAAAGGTACTAAATATACATAAGCAACGACCCATCATGACTAAGAGGAAAAGCAACTTTTTCCTTGAATCATAAATTATAATTACCCCACCCTGATGGGTAAAGTGGACTGACCTATCCATTGTTGTTTACTACTAGCTCGTCTACACTTTTGCTTGAATAAAACAAAGAGATCGAATTGTATGTTTGCAGTCCTCCAGTTATTATATTTGGAGGACTTTAAACAAACAAATTTTATGAAGTACTAGCGAGCCGCCCCAGCTTCGCACGGGTACTGATATTGAATATATTATGCATGTGTTATGCACATAAATCTTCCTCTTGAATCACTCTGTCTATTTAAAAAAACTGCATCAAAATCCGTTGCGTACTTTTAAAGGTATAAGCATACATAGGGACAGCGGTAAGCAACTTTGTTTTATACTATGTAATGAAGTACTGTGTATACAGTGTATACACATTTAAGTGACAAATTCACTACCTGCAGTATTTTTTCATTTATATATTGTCTTTTTTCCAATTTATGATTACCAAAACGTTTCAGGAACACATTATGCCTGCCGGTGTCTGTTTCCTGATAGCTAAAAGCTTATAGATAGGTCTTTAAGTCAAAGAGTGAATAGGTTACTTCTAGGCAAGCGTGGTCCACATCATCGCTTACCATCAGGTGAGATTGTGGTCAAACACGCCCTTTTCAGTAATAAGAGAGCAGAGCAGTGAAGGCCCAGGTGGTAACAGTCCCGACTTTTGAGTCGCGGGTTCAAACCAGGCGCATTACTTTGTGTAATTTATTTCATCACAACTGCCCTCAAAACGGTGAAGGAAAACATCGTGAGGAAACCGGCATGTCCTAGAACTAAAAATTCGAAGACATGTAACTGAAAGTTAACCCGTACTGGGTCCGCGTGTTTTTTTTTATGGTAGGTGAAAATCATCGAATGACGAAACCCGCTCTTGGGCGGAGCGGGAGACCAGAGTCAGACTCTTACTGAATAAAAAACCTACCCCGTACCTTCTTTGCCTTATTTCCAGAGCCGCGGTAACAGTTTCACACAAACTGGCAGCTCCAGAAGGCTTCGACCCTGAAGGGCCCCTACAGTTTGCTGACAACTCCACTGGGCCCGCGTGTTGGATTATGGTCCATTCCCTCTCCTAGAGTGGAGGCCTGTTTCCCTGCAGTGGGAACATTAAAAAGACTGATGATGATGTTGATCAATAATAAGGAAAAAAACATATTATGTCTTTTAATTAAATTTCACGTAACAACAAACCCTTCCTATCTCATAACGTCAACAATCCCTAATTATAATTTCAAATAAGTATTCAACAACGCAGAGATTATTCAAAACACGCTAACATGTGTTAATTTTGATTAAACGTTTACCTCTTTACAAAGTTACGTCGTTCGGAAAGCAAGTGTCATTAGTGTCAAGTGTTTTGTGAACTAGAAGATTACAGTACGTGTTAAGTTAGGCATTGTACTGATCAAACGTATTTTCGGTCGCTGAAAGTGAGCGCGCCTTATACAGTTTATCGTGTTTCTATACAACGTGGAACGTTCAATGCGCAAAACCTCAGAAACTTCAAATAATTATTAATTCAATTGATCTAGATCTGAGATTATTTTTTTAGTGTAAAACTTATATTGCTGTTTTAGTTTCCGCTTTGGTTAAATGTTTTGGCAGCTATGCGCACGTGATAGCTTGACTTATTAAGATATATAGACAGGGCAACATTTTTTTTTAACCAGATATTTAGAAATTAAAATCATAACTCTGAAACTGTATATTATATGCAATTATGGCCTTAGAAGCATGGACGGAGTTTTTTATGCTGCATATTTTGAATACAAATCATCCTTGGAACTTTATTAGATTCACACTTATACGAGATTTTAAGTTTTTGTTATATAATGTGCATTTAGCGTCATTTTTTCTGACAGACCGGCTTCTTAACACTTCAAAAGTGCCTGTAAAGATTTATTTTCCAATAAACCTTTGAATCATTGCATACTAACAGCCGGCGGTAGAAAAAACGTTTGGTGTGAACGATGCCTTACAGTAAAATGTGTTGTTGACAAGTCACGCGAGTGGTGTACGCACGTTTGCAATCACGTGTGAGCAATTATTTATCCTTATGGAAGAGGAAATATATGTAGTGGAATACAATATACTGTCTAGTCTCTGCATATTACATAAGCAAATTGAGCTATACGAATACAATACTGACAAATGCTTGCACTAACTGGACATGTCCACTCAAATCTGTATGGTTCTTTCCCCAAAAGATCATCTCAGACACTAATCTGCATTGTTCTCATATGATTTGACTATTACATGTTTGCTGTATGGACTTTAAAAGAACTTTGACCCCTGAGTTTGTTTCGGTGTTTCTACTCAGGGTAGTCAGCTAGGAAACACCGGACTCATCAAGTTTAAACTGATGAAAAAAAAACTTGACATGTAAAAGTGTTTTGGAAAACCTATTTGCAAAAATTAATATCATTTACCATTTATACATAAACACAACGCTAAATTTTGATCGTTTTAATCCCGTGGAGGGTCGATCCGGTACATGAAACACTATCGATTTGTAAAGATAAAATAAAAAAAATCCAGTACTGTTTTTATAAAACTCGTGTTAATATACGTAAGTACGAAATTAATTTATTTAAGTAAACGTCAGCTAGGCGGGTTCAATGACCTGTAAGTAGTTAGTACGTAACGACCGACATATACTTACAAAGTCATGACCGGTTTACTTAAAAATTTAATTTCATACATGCGTATAATAATATCAGATTTAGAAATAAGTACTTAATTTTTTATTGTATTTTAACAAATCGATGTTTTGTGTACCGGATTGATTCTTGACAGGTTTAAGAACCAAAATTTAATTTATGTTTGAGCCGTTTGGGGTTGAACCACTAGGGCCATGGGGTCCGAGCGCTCATCGAGTTGTACGCGACATCAGCAAACAGCTGGTCGACTCTTCGCGTGACCAGAGGGCTGGGCTTTACTTTTGTCAGCGAATCAGCATTGCCATCCAGCGTGGCAATGCTGCCAGCGTTCTGGGCACTTTTCCCATTGATATCGATGTGGATGAATTTTTTGATGCCCAATAAATCATTTGTAAATATTATTGTATTTTTAGTTTATTTAGGTTATTTTTAGTATAATTAAATGTATATTCTTATAGCCTAGAAGTAAATGATTAAATACATACTGAAAAAAAAAAGAAAAAAAAAAATTAACAGTGTATATTTAACCCTAGTACAAAAGGCAATTACGGAACAGGGTGGGTGGTTTAGTCAGTAAGACTCTGACACTGTTTCCTGTCCCATCCAAGGGTGGGATTCGTCATTAGATGATTTTTAACCACTATAAAAAAAATATTTAGTATTTACTAGCGGCCCGCCCTAACTTCGCACGGGAGCAATAGTAATCTATACTAATACTAATACTAATATACTAATTACTAATTACTAATTACTAATAATATAATAAAGAGGTAAAGTTTGTTTTTTTGTTTTTTTGTTTTTTTGTTTGTAGGGGGTAATCTCTGGAACTACTGGTCCGATTTGAAAAATTTAAGCAACAATAGAAAGCTGCTTTACTCCTGAGTGACATAGGCTATATTTTATGTACGCGGGCGAAGCCGCTGGCAAAAGCTAGTATTTAATAATATAATATGCATGTATTATGATACAATGTAACCGGAAGAGTTACACTGTATTATAATACATGCATGCTTGAATCACTCTATTTATTAAAAAAAAAACAAAATCTGTTGTTTAGTTTTAAAGATCTAAGCATACATAGGGACAGCAAAAAACGACTGTTCTGTACTATGTAATGATAGTAGAAACTCTGCTTAGTTTAGCACTAGATGGCGTTGTGTGAAAATTATTAGAATAATTATTATTATTGTAAAGTTTATGGCGAAGCATGTTGTCAAGTCGATAATGTTTGTAATACGGTTGAAAGCACATCAGATTAATATATTCAAATTAATTTAGGTATATTATAATTTCATGAATAAATTTCTTGACTGGTTACCTCAAGGCTATAATTTATTTAGCATATAAGTTTACCGAGTGTGTCGTGATGGCCCAGTGGTTAAGATACTTTCTTCTTTTAAAATAAGTTACGAGTTCGAAACCGAGCAAGTAACAATGATATGTTTTTGGGTTCCGTAGTTAACAAGGAACCCTTATAGTTTCGCCAAGTCTGTCTGTCAGTCCATTCGCGGATATTCTCAGCGACCGTTAACACTAGAAAGCTGAAATTTGGTATCAATATGAATGTCAATCACGCCGACTTAGGGCAAAAACAAATTTATTAGGGTACCTCCCCTAGGTAAAGTGGAAAGTGATTTTTTTTAAGATGCGGAGTAAATTGATTAACCCTAAAAATAAGCAACATAGGTGAGTTTTAATCAGGAAAAGTAATTTGATACATTTCCACGAAAAATAACATTAGTATCGGAATAGTCAATTTAGCGTACAGTCAACAGATTTATATTAAGGAATCATGAATCTCGATTTAAAATTAGAGTCGATTTGTGTATTGAAATGTAATCAAGATTTGTACGTACCGAGAGCAAATAACAAACTGAATCATGCAGGCCAGTGTTGCCAACTCTACGTCTTTTTACGTAGATCTACGTACTTTAAACCTTTCTTGCAAACCTACGAACTTTAGTCCCAGAATCTACGTATTTTCTATCAAAATTGTTCAAATTTGCAAAATAGACTGAATGGGCATATTTACCTTTACTTTCGCAAAAAAAAATCAATAAACGTTCCGTTTCATACTAACTAACGCACACCCCTCGCCTCGCTACTCAACACGTCGCGCCATTCATTTGAAACGGAGGAGCCATAAATTAAAAAAATATAAAATATAAATAAAGTGATGATACTGAAAGTAAACTTGTTTAAATTAACTACAGGTGGTATAAGTTTACCAGAATCTCATGGCAAATAAGCCAAACTTTATACACAAATATATTAAAATCCATTCATTATTTAACCTTATTTATTTCATATAGGGTATGAAATATATAAATATCTATATAAATAAATGATTTTATATTTGCCATGAGATTCTGGTAGACCTATAATTCATAGATTTTTTGTTTGCTCACAGTAGTTTATTTTTAAATTTATTGTTTGTATTTTAGAGTAATATAAATTGTCGTTTTATTTACTTTTACCTACCCTACTCTTTTAATTTCACTAAGAAAAAAAGTACGTAGATCTACGTATTTTCTATATGGCAATTTCACATTTCTACATAATTTTCTTTATCTGACCTACGCCTTTTTAAAAATCCGAGTTGGCAACACTGATGCAGGCTAAATCGAAATCACAGAACGTAGATGTATCGTATGAACCAACTAGCTTTTGCCCGCGGCTTCGCCCGCGTAGTATTGGGGTTGGGGTTTCCGGGATAAAAAGTAGCCTATGTCCTATTCTGGAGTGTATCCTATGCCTGTGCCAAATTTAATCCAGATCCGTCCAGCCGTTTTGGCGTGATTGAGTAACAAACATCCAAACATCTAAACATCCAAACATCGTAACTTTCGCATTTATAATATTAGTAAGATATATGAACCATACTTAAGTACTTACTCCTTAAGAATCACCCCTTCATCACCATCCTACCCTTATCCCATATTACTTGGGGTGGGCGCAACATGTCTTTTTTTTCCACTCTGTCCTGTCACCCGTCACACTATCACAAACTCATCCAATGCCAAATCCCTCCCTTGGGCGAAAACGGAAATAGTGTCAGACTCTTACTGACTAAACAATCCACCCCGTTCCTATGTTTCGCCTCCTTCTGCGAAGCAGTAATGCTCGTAAAGGAGGAGGCCGACCGCATAAGGCAAAGGCAACAGCGCCCTCGCCGTAACCGTCGCCGCCGCGATCCTGCCGATAACCGGCCACCGTAGACACTGGCTCGCGGACGGTGAGCAATGGGTAGCTCGCCGTCCGGTCGTCTGTTAAGACCGAGTCCAAGTCGTCAACGGCGCGCACCGTTCCCGCGCGCCTCAAGGAGTTGTCAGCAACATGCAGGGACCCTTCAGGGTCGAAGCCTCCTGGAGCCTAGAGGGTGGTGCAAACTGTTACCTCGACTCCAGGAATAAGTCAAGGAAGGTACGGGGTAGGTTTTTTAGTCAGTAAGAGTCTGACACTGGTCTCCCGCTCCGCCCAAGAGCGGGTTTCGTCATTGGATGATTTTCACCTACCATTAAAAAAAAAAACCCGTTCCTATGTTAATTTTATACCAGGGCCAGAGCCTTCCTTTCAGACGCTAACCTTTGACCCCAGTAGGCTTCGAACTTTCTGCAGGGTCTCTACGGATTTCTGACAACTCCTTGAGGCGTGCGTCGACTGTTCTTAGTAAAAAAAAAACAAAATACGGTGGGAAGAAGGCGAAAAAAGGCGCAATAAATGAGGGTCTAAACCTCCTCCTTGCGACGTTTATCCTCAATGCTGAGGGTCGTGACCTCGACGAATAACTTTTTGATGGACTATATTTCACCATGTTGCCCTATCTTCGGCGATGTGGATGGCGTCGCAGACTTTAGTCTCCAATGTAGTACGGATTTGGTCTGACCAACGTAATGGACTCCTGCCCTTGATCTTCGGGTAGAAGCGGGTCTAAACCATGTGTCATCATCATCATCATCATGTCAGCCGAGCAACGCCCACTGCTGGGCATAGGCGACCCCAAGGATCTCCACAACGATCGGTCCTGTGCTGTCCGCATCCAGCGGCTTCCCGCGACCTTCACCAGATCGTCGGTCCACCTTGGGAGGCCTGCCCACAGAGCGTCGTCCGGTACGCGGTCGCCATTCGAGAACCTTTCCACCCCAACGGAATTCGGTTCTCCGCGCTATGTGTCCCGCCCACTGCCACTTCAGCGATGCAATCCTTCGAGCGATGTCGGTTGTTTATGTTCTCCAACGGATCTCATCATTCCTGATTCGATCAAGCAGGGAAATACTATGAGGGATAAACCATGTGTAGGTAACAACAAAACAGTTTTCTATCAACACGGAAACCGACAAAACCAATATAAACAAGTACAGGAAATTATTCACATATGCACTTGAAACCAATAAAGTCAATACATCCATGACGTAACGAGTTTACCCTGAATACATATACTTAGACTAAATCAAATTAAGTGCATCCGATTTTGACCTTCATTGCGTTGATCGTATGATCAATGGCAGCTGTGGTATACATGGTGTATCGCACAAACGAATACCATGTGTCCAGTACATGATTCTATAACCCAAGTGGTTTTTTTTGTTGGGCCATCCAATGACGAACCCCGCCCTTGAACAGAGCCAGAAACAGTACCTATTAGAATCTTACTGAGTAAACATCCCATGCCTTCCTTTCAGACACGAACCCTTGGCCCCAGTTGGCTACGACCCTCCTGCAAAGTCCCTACAGAACCCCCAGAGGTGGAATTTATCATCGGCTTCTAACAATTTTTTTTTTTTGAAGCTGTGCTTTTTAAATTTAAATTGTATTACTAGCTACCTCACCAACCTCGATGATATTTTCAGTAAAAAAAGAAAAAAATATATTAATAATTACTTAATTGAAAACTTATAGGTTTGATAAAATTTGACTGGCCTGTCAGCATAGTAGTTAGTGACCCTGACTGCTATGCCGGAGGTCGTGGGTTCGATTCCCACCCAGGACAAATGTTTGTGTGATGAGCACAATCATTTGTTCTGTGTCTGGGTGTAATTTATCTATAATATGTATGTATTTAGAAATATATAAGTATGTTTATCAGTTGTCTAGTACTCATAACACAAGCTCTGCTTAGCTTGGGACTAGACGACGTTGTGTGATGGTCTTCGAAAAAAACGAAAAGAAAAGAAAAAGAAAAATCTTTATAACCATCAACCCCAGCGCCGTTTTTTGTGAGGGTCACGGGAATTCCTTGGATGTGAGATGTACAGGCTGGTCATTTAGTGACACTCAGGAACTAAGTGACTGACTGAAACTTATCTCAGCCCTGTGCGTTTCACATCCAACGAATTTCTGTGACCCTCACAAGGGCCTCAAGCTTGTTTTTCCTCTCGCTTCACTCGAGGTAAGAGAAATTATTTGATGATTTACCACCTAAAACAAAAAGCCCTATTCAGAGATTTTTTTTATAACAAGCAGTATTCACCAGTGCTCGCAGAAGAATGGCATAGGAGAGGAAATGGGCCGTAATCCACCAGCAGGTCCGCAAGCCCAGTGCGCGTTAGTAAATGTCACATGTCTTTGAATTTTTCGTTCGAGGACATGCGAGGTTTCCTTTCAACGTTTTGTGGGACTTTAAGACTGTCACAGTTAGTCTAATGGACATTTAAAACAACTATTCATAAGGAAAACGACTGTACTAACCTCGCAGTACTATCATGGAAACCTGTTCCTGCGTTAATGTAATGGAAAGTTTACCATCACAAGGTCAGCCGCGGTCAATTCAGAGTTTATATAATATTTGTATACCAAACAGATCCGTATCAACATCAGACATACATCGTAAACCATTGTTTATATACACGATGCATTATTTTTAATATCAACGAGCAATGGGTATTGGACCATCCGGTAAGTTTTAAGCCCGAGTCGAGAGATAGTTAGCAAAATCAAAGGGTAGTAGGCCCGAGAACTGCAAGGGTTGCAAATCAGATACACGTCGTAAGCTGCTGTCACGTGGGCCCAGTGCGGATTGGTGGATGTCACATGTCTTCGAATGTTTGGTTCGAGGACATGCCGGTTTCCTCACCATGTTTTCTTTCACCGATTTGAGAGCAGTGGAGATGAAATAAATTACACAAAGTAATGCGCCTGGCTGGGTTTGAACCCACGACCTACAACTCGTAAGTTGCGGCCGTTACCACTCGGCCACCACTGCTCTCACACTGCTGTCTATATAAACGATACATTATTTTGTAATCTCGACGATCGCTATTGCTAGCCGACTTGTAGACATGGAGTAATGGGTGGCTATCGGACTTTCCGGTAAGGTTTAAACCCAAGTCAAGAGATGTCACCATATAAATCAAAGGGTAGTAGGCCCGAGAACTGCAAGGGTTGCAAATTAGATACACGTCTTAAGCTGCTGTCTATATACACGATATATTATTTACTATTGCTACTTAATTTGCGGATAACGAGCAATGGGTAGCTTGCTATCTGACCGTCCGGTAAGGTTTAAGCCCGAGTCCAGAGATGTCAGCAAAATCAAACAGTAGTAGGCCCGAGAACTGCAAGGGTTGCACATCAGATACAAGTCGTAAGGTGCTATCTATATACACGATGTATTATTTACTATTGCTAGCTGACTTGCCGATACATTGGGTAAATGGCTGTACCGTCTGGTAGACTTTAAGCCCGAGTAGAGAGATAGCAAAATTAATGGTTAGTAGGCCCGATACCTGCAAGGAGTGTGGGAACCTTTGAAAGAGTTAGCCGTGCCTCTAAAACGCAAATGAAAGCTAAACAACACAGGCGGGTGGTCATTGAAAGTCTGTCTGTTTTGTTACACACTATCGACAATACAAATGCTGCGGTGCCCTAGCAGGGTTCATGTATGACACTCATATTCTATAACAACACCTTGTAAACTACATGAATGCAATAAATAAATACAATACAATATAATACATTATTTTTTAATATTAACTATCACTATTGCTAGCTTACTCGGAGAGGACGAGCAATAAGCTGGCTGGACCATCCGGTCCCATCCGATTACAATGTAGGTGTCTTAAAGGCTAGAGTGAATAGGCTCTTAATAAACTAGTGCGCCTTACCATCAACGATTGCATCACTGCTTACCATCAGGTAGGATCGCAGTGAAGCAATACTTATTTTTCACGTTTGCACCCGTTATTCTGTACCTGTCCCGAATAAAAGTATTTCTATTCTATCATAGCTTAGCATCAGCCTTATAATGTTCCCACTGCTGGGAATCTGGCCTCCTATCTAGTAGAGGACGTGGGACGTAATTCGCCACGCGGGCCCAGTGCAGGTTGGTGGATTTCACGTATTCGAATTTTTGGTTCCAGGACAAGCCAGTTTACCTACTCGTTTTGAGAGCAGTGGTGATGAAATCTACACTAATATAATAAAGAGGTAAAGTTTGTTTTTTTGTATTTATGTTTTTTTGTTTGTAGGGGGTAATCTCTAGAACTACTGGTCCGATTGGAAAAATTTTAGCAACAACAGAAAGCTGCTTTACTCCTGAGTGACATAGGCTATATTTTAAGTACGCGGGCGAAGCCGCTGGAAAAAGCTAGTATATTATATGACACAAAGAAATGGGCATGGCTGGGCTTGAAAAAAAGTGTTTTCTATTATTGTTCAATAACTCATCTGAACCTTGAATGTCTTTAATCTGAACAGCATTCACAAAGCTTCTAGACTTATCATAACAAAATAAGAAAGCTAACAAAAGTTGACCTTCCTATATTCATCCATTTTCGATCAAACTTTTGGAAACTGCGTGGGTTGATGTACCAGTAGAAAAGTAAAAAGGTCCAGTCTACGCCGTGAATAAAAGTAATCGTTTATTTGCTTGGAAAGTTGGTAAATACTCGTAAAATTACCGGGGCCCTGGGATCAAGGCAAAGAAGGAAAAGGGAAGGTTGTTTAGTCAGTAAGACCCAAGGGCTGGCTTTTACCTTGGGCAGACAATAAGCATTGCCATACAACGTGGCAATGCTGCCAGCCTTTTCGGCACTTTACCAGTCGACAGCGATGCAGAAGAGTTTTTCGACGCTTTAGTAGATTAGGTTAGGTACTTTTAGGTAAATTTAAGTTTTAATGGTTTTATTTATTTTATTTATGTGTATATATGTAGCTATATAATAAAAAACCTAGGGTTAGGGTAAAAAACAAAAAGCCCTATTCAGAGCATTTTTTATAGGAAGCAGTATTGACCAATGCTTGCAAAGGAATGGTAAAGGAGAAGAAATGGACCGTAATACACCAGCAGGCCTGGAGACTCAGTGCTGATTGGTGGATGTCACATGTCTTCGAATTTTTGGTTCTAGCACATGCCGGCTTCCTCACAATGTTTTCCTTCACCGTTTTGAGAGCAGTGGTGATGAAATAAATTACACAAATTAATATGCCTATTTGAGTATAAACGACCCTACTCGTAAGTTGGGGCTTTTACTTTTCGGCCCCCACTGTTCTCGAATTAGTAATTACTTAGCAACTAGTAATTACTTTTATAAATCGCTGCCCATAGATTTATTTACATAACTCGACAAAATGTATGGAGCAGCAGGTTTTTTTTTCGTGATATTTGGGTTGCTCTTACAGTAAAAGTTGTTTATATTGACGTGTACAATGATGCTTTTAATGAAAACCTATCTGTCGTTTTTTTAGATTCATTCACAAAGGTACAAAGGTCCACCTTTGTAGCCTGTTAATGCTTAAGCACTCTACCAGTCAACCAAGAATAGTGAAGAGATTACATAACGGATGCATCGTTTGTTTACCTAATGTTTACTTACTGAAGTGAATAAACGTTATTATCTTTTATGAGGTAACGCTTATTTAAGGATTTATCCGCAAAGTCCAGGCGCACTTCTAAGGTTTTCTTTTTTTACAAACTTTTATTTAGTTTCAATTGTCCTGATGTTTGTGATCAAACCTTGTAAATAAAATTTGATCGCCTTCCTGGTTACCGATTGAACTGATATTTTGCATGCATATGACAATTAGATGTCAATGCAAAATTATTATGTCGTGGAATTGATCTGATAATGGAACCGGAAGGTGGCCATAGGAACTCTGTAACTAAACGACTATATTTGATTAAATTGTGCAATTCAGAATAAAGAGTCAAATAATTCTACTCTTTGTTTTTCGTTTTGGAGAACTACTAAATAAAAGACTTGACAAAAATGAACTAAGACTTCTGCAATTTTTTCTCACATGCATAGAATATTGGAAAATGTCCAACGAGCTTCTAGGAAAATCTAAATCTCATTATGTTAGAATTTGGCTCGTCTAGAAGACATGGTTAGAAATTAGTAATTAGGTGAAAAATACCTTCTTATTTTAGACTTGTTAAAGACATGAGGGACAGTTTTGTTAAGCCAATGACGTACGAGTAATCTTTTACTTATATTTTTTGTTTTCCTCCTGGAGCCGAGGGTTGGTGCGAAACTGTTACCGGGGCTCTGGGAATAAGGTAAGGGAGGAACGGGGTAGGTTCTTTAGTCAGTAAGAGTCTGACACTGTTTCCCGCTCCGCCCAAGAGCGGGATTCATCATTGAATGATTTTTACCTACTATAAAAAAAAAACTTATATTTTTTGTTCTTTTACTTATATTTTTTGTTTTCCTTCTGGAGCCGAGGGTTGGTGCGAAAGTGTTACCGGAGCTTTGGAAATAAGACAAGGGAGGAACAGGGTAGGTTCTTTAGCGCGAACCTATAATCAATAAAAAAAAAAAAAAAAAAAGTCAGTAAGAGTCTGACACTGTTTCCCGCTCCGCTCAAGAGCGGGATTCATCATTGGATGATTTTTAGCTACTATAAAAAAAACTTATATTTTTTGTTCTATGGATGTAAACGTCGTAATAAAAGGTCTTTTACCTAAAAATTGCCATTTTTAGGGTTTCGTAACTCAAATGAAAAACAACCGGAACTCTTATAGGATCACTTTGTTGTGCGTTTGTATGTCTGTCTGTCAAGAACGTTTATCTCAGAAACGCGTGGAGATATCGAGTTGAAATTAATACCGTTTACCTACTTAAGTCTGCGGTCCTTTGAAGCCGTTAAAACATTCCTAAAAAGTTCGCCGTAACCAAAGCCGCGTATGTAACAAATACATCTATATCTATACTAATATAACAAAGAGGTAAAGTTTGTTTTTTTGTTTGTAGGAGGTAATCTCTGGAACTACTGGTCCGATCGGAAAAAATAACAACAATAGAAAGCTGCTTTACTCCTGAGTGACATAGGCTATATTTTATGTACGCAGGCGAAGCCGCTGACAAAAGCTAGTTGTTTATAATATTATGTAAAGTTTATTCGCACCACCATAGTGTATTTATCAATGAACATGTTCAAATACTTTTTGCGCTAGCACAAAAAATATGCTAACATAATACAATAACGCCAATGCAATTATTTCTCACGATAACAGGAAAAACACATTTTTTGTCCACCTCAATCAATCACATTGAACATCCAGTATTTTTGTCATTTGTCAACTTTACTTACACGCTTAACTTTTAGGATTCCGTAGTCAAATGGCAAAAAATGGAACAATTATGTATTTGATATGTCTGTCTATCTGTCCGTCCGTAAGTCACAGTCACTTTTTTCATATTTTTATTCATGTAATACCGCATTAAAATTTTCACAGAAAAATAAAAAAACAATAAATTTTGGGAAACCCCCATACTTAGAACTGAAACTCATTTTTTTTTTATCTAACCCACACGTGTTGAGTAGATAAATACTATGGGTAGGTCTTCAGAAATGAGATTTCTAATATTTTTTTTCTTCTAAACTGAATAGTTTGCGCCAGAGACACTTCCAAAGTGGCAAAATGTGTTCCCTTCCCCCTGTAACATCTAAAATAAGAGAATGATAAAACTAAAAAAATATATGATATACAATACCATGCTAACTTCCACCAAAAATTGGTTTAAACAAAATCTAGTTAGTATTTTTTTTTATACGGAACCACCAGGGCGTGTGTTTGACTCGCATTTTCAGTTTTTTCTATACGTAGGTAAACTATGACCATAGATTTTTGTTTTAAAAAATTAAGGTTGGTACGATAATCTTTTGGAAGATGAAAATTATGTCATGTTCTTCATTGTATGTATATGAATATATAACATAAATAAATTCTGGCCGTTTTAAAACTATGTTGTACCAATACCAAAGCCATTTTTTTTGAATTTGTATTTGCATTGCCGTTTTTTATTTTTCATTGCCGTTCTTTATTTAAAATATTGCTTAAAAAATTGATATTTTCCGAAAGACTTGGTAATATAAGTTGTGACAAGAGCAGCCTCCCCAGCTAACTCAGGATCGTTTCATTAACGTCGAACGCTTGGAATTAGCCACGCCTTCAAAACCTTTATTCTGACCATGTGACTAAGCGTTGATATCACTTCAGAACAACTCAAGGCGTTCGACGTTAACGAAACGAATGTAACTTGGCAAGGGAGGCTGGAATATTATGATGATGTTCCCAATTTTGGGCCAGTCGTTATTCAGTCAGTCAGTTACGGGCTCATGGACATGTAGATATTCAAGAAGTGTATATTCCAATCTGCATCAAGAATATTTTCAAGGAACGCGCATTTCGAAGCGCGTGCGACAACACAGCGTGGACAGTTTATTTATAAATGCGCACTTACTATAACGTCGTCTACGACCCTACTCTATTTGTTTTGTTTTCCGGGTACGTTTATACACGAAACATTCAAGGGCAGATTCTGTCTAATGCATATTATGTGTAATATTTTATATATATATATATACACACAAAGTTTATACAAACACGTGCTTGACTACGATCTCGCCTGATGGTAAGCAGTGATGTTGTGGTTAATGGTAATGCACTCATCATCATTATTTCAACGAAAAACGTCTATTTTTGGACAAGTGTCGCCATCAGATTCCTGCGACCCTTATCAGACTCTTACTGACTAAAAACCTTAGCCCGTTACTACGTTGCCTTTCATACCGTAGCCCAGCCTTTCTTTCAGACCCGAACCCTTGGCCTCAGTAGGACCCTTACCAGGTCATCTTTCCGCCTTGTGGGAGACCTTCCAATGCTACGTTTTCCGGTCGCCACCAAAGAACCTTTCATCCCCATCTATCATCTGTTCTGCAAGGTGACCTGTCCAGGTTGCCATTTAAGTTTTGCGTTCTGAAGGTGTATTATCAAAACTTCAGTGGGTGACTATGGTTTCTATGCAACACAAATGACCATCGGAAGTCGTATCACATTCTCCATCGGAGATCGATGTCCAAATATAAACAGTTATGTCTATAGGATCATTTTGATCAGCCCATTCTATCGCTTTGAAACGCGAACGGTGTCTGATTGCGGTACTGCGATTACTTTTAAAACAAATGAGCTCTGAGCGAGGTGAGCTGCGAGCTTTACAGTGAGGTATGGCCTGTAGTATGGCGTGGTACACAAGAGAAGTGGAGCAAGATTATAACAGACTGGTAGCCTAGAGATGGGAGAAGGAACAGGGGAAGACAAAGCATGAGGTGGGAAGGTGAACTTAAATACAATGGTTCTTATGTGATTTGACCAATACATATTTTCTGTATGGACTTTAAAAGAGACTTTGACCCCTGAGTTTGTTTCGGTGTTTCTTCTCAGGGTAGTCCGCTAGGAAACACCGGACTCATCTAGCATAAAAAAAAAATGACGTGTAAAAGTGTTTTTTAAACCTACTTGCAAAATAAAGATCATTTATCATTTATCATAAACTGACAGCAGGTCCAAAATGGAGAAGGGTTGCTAGAGACAGAGTACAATGGAAATTGTTAGAGGAGGCCTTTGCCAAGAGGCACACTAAACTCAGGGATATTTTATAACTAAAGAGACAACCACAACACAAAGAAAGTAGTTCAGGATAGGAGGCTTATTATTATATGGCCTGTAGTCTTCTTCTTAGCGAGTCGATGGCAAAACTAGTTAAATTCCTTGCTTAGCCCAGTTTTCGGACACGGCAATGCTGTCCAGCGATGCTGTCATTAGGTCCCTACGTAAAACAGGCACGTAATGCATGGTAGAAGATAGGACATGGTCTGCGAAGAGACGCCGTACAAACACTGAATAACAGAACAGTACCCTAGTTGACGTAAAATCAAACAATCCCCATTCCATTGTCGTTCGATCGTAGTCCTATCCAAAATCGGTATTCACGTGTTCCTTGATGGGGATTCGATAGAACGACAATCGAACGACTTCTAAACGACCTTTCTTCGATCGAACGAGTTCAAAATCGGTGTCGTTCAAACTCGATTGATGGATGAGAATACGAAAATGTCAGTTGTTTTGTGAGCAGTGATGATGATATAAATTACACAACGTAATGCGCCTGGCTGGGTTTGAACCCGCGAAACTTGTAAGTCGGGGTCTTTACCACTTGGCCACCACTGCTCTCAACGATCTCTATGTTGTATTGCTTGAAGATTAAATAAATAAATAACATTGAAACAGCTTTATTAGCAGTTTTGATTAACTGGATAAAGAATAAATTAACATCAGCTAATACCAAAAGATTTAACAAGCTATAAAAATAACACAAGCTTTTAGGGGACAGCAAAATTAATTAAATTAACACAACTGACTTAATAGTGACATAACATGGGGTCATAAAACTTGATTGATGACCTTGAGTGGTACTAATTGTCGGGAGGTCACCGAGAGGTCACAGATACCTACCTCATGGCGTCATCTGTTTATGTTCATTATTTTGGAAATGTCTACCATTATGTCACATTATGGTAAAAAAATATTTGAGCGAATAATGCGCATAAGTGATTGCGGATGTGAGATTTTTTTATGTGATCAGCAAATCCGTTAATTATAAAAAAAATGAACTTGTCGTATAGTTAGAATTTTTTTTACAATTAGATTTAAGATCCCTGTAACTTACATTTTTAAAGAAAATACATAGAAAAGAAATTGTACAAAGGTACTGCTTATTTTTCACAAAGAAATTTCTTCCAGCAGACCTGCGAAAGGAGAAATTAGAAGAAATGTAGACATTAGGGTGTAGAAATAAGAAAGAGATTGTGAAAAGTAAATCATAAACACTTATATAAATATACTTATATATATGTTTCCACTGCTGGGACACAAGCCTACTCTCTAGGAGAGGGAATGGGCCATAATCCACCACACGAACCCAGTGCGGATTAGTGAATGTTACATGTCTTCAAATTGTTGGTTCTAGGACATGCCGATTTCCTCACGATGTTTTTCTTCACCGCTTTGAGAGCAGTGGTGATGAATTAAATGACACAAAGAATCACAGCTGGCTCGGTTTGAACCCGTGGCCTACAACTAGTAAGTCGAGGCCGTTACCACTCGGCCACCACTGCTCTCTTTTAGCAATTTTTTAAACCATGTACAATATATGCAATGTATTTCAGTCCAGCAAGATTCTGCAATTGAATTGCTGACAAACTTTGTTCCTTCGTTCGTGTAAAATATCTTGGCTATATCGCCGGGGCCACATTGTTAAATTGCTGCAATTATTGCTTTGTGTTGAGCGATATAGTCAGCAACTTGCCGGCTATAGAATTGCAGCAAGAAATTGTCACAAAACTAGCCCGTTTACAAGGACCGTCATGAACTTCATCATCATCATTTCAGCCGAAAGACGTCCACTGCTGGAGATAGGCCTCCCCAAAGCGCCGCCACAAAGACCGATTCTGTGCGTCTTGTATCCATCGGATTCCAGCAACCCTGACCACTCCATCCGTCCACGTTGTAGTAGGCCTTCCAACGCTGCGTCTTCCGGTACGCGGTCGCCACTCCAGAACTTTTCAAGCCCAGCAGCCATCTGTTCTGCATGAAATGTGCCCTGCCCATTGCCACTTAAGTTTGGCGATTCTTTTCGCTATGTCGACAACCTTGGTTCTCTTGCGGATATCCTCATTTCTGATTCGATCACGTAAGGATACTCCGAGCAAAGCCCTTTCTATTACCTTTTGAGTGACTTTGAGTCTACTTATGTGGCCCATAGTATCATCTTCATGAATTTAATATTAGTTATTATTTAGATCTACCCACGTAAACACCATTAGCTAGAACCCTGGCTAACCTTTATAGTCGAGACAGACAGCATAATATTATGTTTACCATTAAAACGCTACGCAATTACAGTACAAACAACATAATTACATACTGAACTCCTGAAGACGGTTGTATGTGTGTTTAAAAGTAAACAAATTCTAAACTTAAACTAGCTAAGGAGCAAAGGTGGACGCCTCAGACGCCACCGGGATTCCTATCTCGATTTCGACGGCGAGCAATAGGTAACTCGCCGTCCGATCGTCTGGTAACCGTCCAGACCAAGCCTAGTCGTCGACGGCGCGCACTATTCCCGCGCGCTTCAAGGAGCTGTCTTCAAACTGTAGGGACCCTGCAGAACGGTCGAAGCATCTGGGGTCAAGGATTCGTGTCTAAAGAAAGACTCTGGCCCTGGTATAAAAGCAATGTAGGAACGGGCTGGGTTGTTTAGTCAGTAAGAGTCTGATACTATTTCCTGCTTCGTTCAAGAGCAGGATTTGTCCACATTGATGATTTTTACAGGGCCACTAATTACTAGATCAACAGGCTAGTCAGATATTCACGTTTACATTATAAAAGGAGACTACAGAATAATAAAAATAAGGCTAGGAATTACTCGCATATATTATTATGGGATTCCAATAATAAATGTACGAAAGAAGTTACGATGACTGTGGTTTCAATCATAAATGTATATATAAAAAAAATATTGCAAAAACAATGTCACAGTAGAGGAAAATTGTGTATATAAATAGGTGACGAAATTGATACAATAATGGAGCAGTTAATACAAGCCTACACGATAATGCAAGAGTTCTGCTGAGTTAGTTTATTAATTAAATTTGTTCTACACACTTAGCAAAACTGTATTTATTTTGTATGTACAACCAAAAAAATCTAAAAATAAACAAAGCTAAATTTAAATCCAAAAAAGCTAAAAAAAAAGAAAAGAAAGAAAGCTAGATTGAAAAGAAAAGAAGACGAAGCTAAATTTATTATAATTAAATATATTTATTATTATTATTTTTATTACCTTTTTATTTTCTTTTTTTTTTAAACCGAATTGAGACAAAAAAATGTATTGTTGTTGTTATTGTAATTGATTGATAGAAGGCTAGATTGAGAAGTTTGAAAGCTAGATTTAAATCCTCAATAGGGACAAACCTATAGGCTTTTTAGGTCAACGGGAAGACGAAAAAGTTTGATTATTTCACAGATTTGAAAAATCTACGGAGCCTTGAAGATTCAAGACACCGCAGATTTAAGTAATTATGGTTTTAATTTCAACTCAATATCTCCACGCGTTCTCGACATAAAGCGTCATTACATACAGACAAGCAGACAAAAAAGTGATCATATAAGGGTTCCGTTTTTCCTATTAAAGTATGGAACCTCAAAAAAATATTAAGCTATTGCATAGCTTCTATCGCAGGCCTTGAGCGCGGGGACTAAATCCAGAAAAAACGTAACGAAAAAACCTCACGCTCCCCACTCCGACGGGCACGGAGGTGTGGCTTGAAGGCCGTGCATCGTCTAACGTCGTGTCAGTTCGGCAGTCTTCGACACGGCGCTGTGTGTCGTGCGATTAGACGTATTGTACGACTTTACGGAACTCGCCCGAATCGAGACGAGCTGCTCCGAAATCGGACGAATACATAATCAGCTGTTTGTGAGAAAGTATATAGGTGTATAAGTATTTATCTACAACAGTGAACGGCTGTACTTGTAAAATTTGTGTATAAAGTGTTTTGAATATGAATGAACAAAGTGCATTTATTATTTATTTATTTAATAAAAGAAAAATTTGTTTTCCTATCGGTCACCAAGCTCAAAAAGTGTAACTTGAATATATATCAAAGAAAAAGAAATATTGTATGAATAAAATAAAAATAAAAAATAAATAATTATAATTGCATAAGTTGATACAGAATGCTATGCAATAGCTTTACCGCGGCAGTCCCAGAGTGCCACACGTATTTTCTTAATATAGAAATTAATTATCCAAATTAATTTCGACGTGCTCTTGTTTCCGTCGGCGTTCCGGCTGTATTGGAACCTCATGGCCTGGCACGCGACGATGGCAAGAGACTGGACGGTATGTCTTTATTTCCATGGAAGATGGGTAGGTCTTTAGTGTGGGACGCAACTTGTGTCGATACTCTTGCCTCATCTCATCTTCCTAGCTCGTCATGCTGTGGCGGTGCTGCCGCTGCGGCTGCAGAGAACCTCAAGCGGCAGCAATATAGTAACCTTGTTGGTAGTTATATGTATATTTTCCAGCCGTTTTAGTTGTTTAATGAGCTTTCTAAACGACTTGTTGACACTTTGCGTGACCCAAGGGCTCGCTTGTGGCAAGCCCGGAGGACACGGTGGAGTACACGGTGGAGGTTTACCCTGCTTGGGAAGAGCATCGCCGTGTCCTCGTGGGGGTGATCGGCGGCGGCGACGTCTCGCGCCTGGCCTTAATTCAGGCCATGGTCCGCAGCGAAGAGGAATGGTAGGCGGTCGCCTCCTTCTGCGAAGCAGTAATGCTCGTAAAGGAGGAGGCCGACCGCATAAGGCAAAGGCAACAGCGCCCTCGCCGTAGCCGTCGCCGCCGCGATCCTGCCGATATCCGGCCACCGTAGACACTGGCTCGCGGACGGTGAGCAATGGGTAGCTCGCCGTCCGGTCGTCTGGTAACTGTCCAGACCGAGTCTAAGTCGTCAACGGCGCGCACCGTTCCCGCGCGCCTCAAGGAGTTGTCAGCAAACTGTAGGCGCCCTTCAGGGTCGAAGCGTCCTGGAGCTGCCGGTTTGAGTGAAACTGTTACCGCGGCTCTGGGAATAAGGCAAGGTAAGGTACGGGGTAGGATTTTTAGTCAGTAAGAGTCTGACACTGGTCTCCCGCTCCGCCCAAGAGCGGGTTTCGTCATTCGATGATTTTCAACTACGATAAAAAAAAGTGCTTGTACCTTGAGCAGAGAATAAGCATTGCCATACAGAAGATGCGAAACGAAATAGTTTTTGGCTTCTTATTAGATTGGGTATTTTTAGTTAAGTTCATAAGGGTTTTTTTTAATTTATATTTATATATGTGTAGTTTTAAGGTTATTTACTTATTATATACTTTATTGTACACCAAGACATAATACATCATAGGATCATCATATTCATCATCATAGGTTACTTTATTATTTTGAATTAAATTATAAATAATTGAATTAAATTATCCGAATTAAAGTCAAAACTACTGATTCAAATGACTAGCCAATGGATGATACACAATAGACCACGAATGCTATTACAAAACCTAAACATGTACGTACAAACCATCCATTTGTTCGCTTACTAGCCGTAAACGGTAATTTCGTTGATAACACATGCACAATTGCACACACAGTCAATTCTAATGCAAGCTAGCCCTTTGATTACCGTTAGGATACCTATAAACCTCTTTTTAGTATACTTATAGGTAAGCATAGCAAACTGGAACTAGAAGAACAAGAATAATTTGACTTTGAATGAGAACTGCCGGTTTGAGCGAAAAATTTTTCATTTTATTGTAATAAATAGTATATTTTGATACAAGTGTAGAAAGTTTGTTATTGCAACCGAGGCGGAATTCACCGTAGGAGCCGTAGGCAAGTATGTTATGGAGCTGAGGGCTGCAGTGACAAATTTGCACGTGTGTCAAACGACGTTTTTCAATACACTTACGACTCGTGAAAGGAAGAATAACGTTTATTCGTATGTCACACATACTTTCAATAAAATAATAAATTTGTAAAGAAAAAATAGTATTAAAATATGCCCAGGTCTATATCTCATTTCGTGTGGGGAAAGATTCGCGTTCAGCCTGATACGATAAACTATTTTACTACAACTAATATTATGGCATGGGATAGCATGCATTTTTTTCCACACCAGTCGACAAATAGACCATTTCATACCTGTAAACGGTGGGATAAGAGCGGCTACTCAAGTAAGTGAATTGAAATAGTATATTTTGGATACAAGTAGAGAAAATTTGTTATTGCGTACGAGACAAATTATACCCAAGCCACGGGCAAGGGTGTTATGGAGCCAAATGCAGTGTGTAAAACGCCATTTTCCAATACGACAAAATAAATAAAAATTGCGTGTATAAAGGTGATAATGATAAGAGAGCGTTTTCAAGTATAAAAAAAAACTGAAATTACATATAATATGAAATAATAATTTAAAAAAAACTCGAATAGTAGAAGCAACACACATAATATTAATTTGACGGAAAAACAAAATGCTAATAATATAAAACCTCAAAAACGGGTACCAGGTGACAAAATGTCCCACAAAACAACAAAAGTAACTTAAAACATGAGCTGTGACATGAGTTCGTGAAGCGGGGCATAATGTTCGATAAATGTTATTATTGACATTACTAATTGATAGCATTGCGTTCCATCTTGGGGGACAATAAGTCCCCTTTGAATCTTAATATTGGTACTACTGATAAATGCTTAATTATTGATCCTAACCTAGAAATTCTTAATGAAAGGTCAAATATAAGACATATAAATCTGATCATAACATCTCTCAAATAATTTGATAAGGAAAAGTACTCACGATTTCAAATTCCTCAAATCTTAATAATCCCAACTGGTACTACACTATATTATCATTGCCTTTTATAACAGCGTCACTAACTATTAAAAACTCATTAGTGTTAATTTAAAAAACGTTTATAAATTTAAATAATTTTATAACTGCCACTGTTGTGTTCTTTGTCACGTTCCAATTTTAAATCATAAAAACGTCTCGTGTTTAAACTGCATTCGAATTCAAACACTGGCTTGAAATCAACAAAACACTTTTTAATTCAGTTCACTTTTAGAAACTGTCAATTTCCAATTCAATTACTCGTTTCGGGGTTCTATTTTTAATTTTCCGTCTTCCGATCTGTATATTGTATCACATTTACAATTCCAAATTTAAAAATAGGAGGTAGGCGTTATAATTTCTTTTCCTATTCACATCTGTCAACGAGCATTTTTAAAATGCGCGCGAATCATATGTTTTCTGTTTACACTGCTGCAAACGATGCCACGCTTATAATGTTGGCACACAACTGACGTTCTATTTTCAAAACATGCCAGCAAATGAATGGAGAAATCCCGAAACGAAATCAAGGTCTTGTTTTTGTTTTAAATCCACCACTTGTTCTTTATTTAAATTTTAGGACGCCATGATTTTTTTTTCTGTCAGATTCACTTTTTTTCGCACTTAGTTGAGTTCTAAATCCATGGCGTTTAGTATATGGAAGTATATTAGGTCCATTTCACACGCGAGTAGTATAAGGACGGCTCCAAGCCAAAATTGTACGTCGGAGAAGCTAGCGTAGCACACAGCCGCTTGGCGTGCCAGTGGGATGAATACTGAAGTGGCCATAGTAATTTCTTGGCACAGTTGTCAAAACGTAATTAATTGACGTATTTAGCGTCAGCGTGGTGTGTAGCACTTCTTATGATTGTATTGTTTGTTGGTAGACGATTGGTTATATTGCTTTTCGTTGATGACTTTCTTGAGGGAATGTTCAAGGCTCAATGTTACTTGGAAATCAAAAAGGCAATCCTTGGAGTTGGAATGCAGATCTCTTTGGTTATTTTCTTTGTGCGTATGTCTTTTGTTTCAATTCAGATATGTAACGAAAGTAGTGACGTTTGAGGAAATGCAGTATTTACTGCATTTAGTTTGAGAACAGAGGAAATCGTTGCGCTCTAAACACTGGGTTCTACAAATACTTGTAGAAATTCGTATTTGTTCGTCTTGTACAGATTGCTTCTCTATTTTGTTAACGGTTTTCCTTATTTATGCTTTTCTGTGACTATAGTTTCTTGTTGATTTGATTTTGAATATCTTTTGCTTTTTTGCCTTCAAGTTATAATTAAAACAAAAGGTCTCGATTGATTTTATTGACGTCAATCGGCACATAAAATCCAGTTTATTTTTTTGGGTTTGTGGTTTTCAAAATTATATTCTTATTTTATGCAATTTGAAGTCAGTTTAATCAGCGAAGCATAAAAATAATATTTAAAACAAATGCATCACCATTTTTATATTTCGAATCATTAATATCTAAATATCAATCGTCGGTAGTCAATCACGTAGCGTTCTATATTTGAAATCCAGTCCTCGAGTGCCATAAAAATCTCTTCATCGATTTCATAATCGAACATTTCAAATATATATTTGCAAGTTCATTTAAATTGTGTTATGATTTTGAATTCTATTTATGAATTAGAATTTTTATCACTCATTTGAACTGAAGTCTTTTAAATGTACTTTTTTATTGCTTTTAAAAAAGAACGAACTTTATCACATCAGCTGTAGGTATTCGAATTTTAAAATTATTAAAAAAAAAGAATGAACTTTATCACGTTAGCTATATTCGAATTTTAAAATTATTAAAAAAAAGAACGAACTTTATCACATTAACTGTATTCGAAATTTAAAATTGTTTCACTATAAGTTAAAACTGCTTCACTGAATTTTTATAACAAAATTTTCACTTCCACTTTGGTTATTTTTGCAATACACTTATAATCATGACGGATGAGCTCAATAAACATATGCCAACTAGTATTTATTACCGAAACCAATGTACTACTGACTTACAAAGTTCGTTCGTGAATCTAAATTTGTAGTAGATCAAGGTTCTAACTCATTTAATTCGATTTCGATTGTGTATATTTAATTAAATGAATAATTCATTCATTTGGTTCAATGATATTGAATTGAAATTATGTAATCAGGAAATAGCATATATCGATAAGTTTTTTTTTTGCCGGTTTTCTTTTCAGGTGGTAAATTATCCAAAGACTCCTGGGATGGTTGGGTAAAGAGCAATCAGTGGTGGCCGAGTAGTAAATATCCCGACTTTCGAATTGTAGGTTGCAGGTTCAAACCTAGCCAGATTCATTACGATGTTATCCTTTACCATTTCTCCAAATGGTAAAGGAAAACATCGTAGGTACCGGTATTTTTTTTCGTTTTTTTTTTTGGGAACATTTTTTTTTTCTTTAGCTATCACACAACGTCGTTTAGTCCCAAGCTAAGCACAGTTTGTGTCATGGGTACTAGACAAATGATAAACATACTTATATATTTCTAAATACATACATATTATAGATAAATTAAACCCTGTCACAGAACAAATGATCGTGAGTGAAAATTGGCAATAAATAAATAAAATAAATAATCATCAAAATATACAATATATAATATCAATACATGGATGTGTGGTGTGACGCGAATGGATAAAGTAAGAAATGAGTATATTAGAGGAAGTCTGAAAGTGGCGCCAGTGACTGAGAAGTTGAAAGGAAATCGTTTGTCTTGGTATGGCCATGTAAAGAGGAGAGATGAAACGCATGTTACGAAAAGTGTTTTGAGTTTACACGTGGATGGATGGAGAGGAAGAGGGAGGCCGAAGAAGAGATGGATGGATTGTGTGAAGAGTGATATGAAAGAAAAGGGAGTTAGTGATAGTGTGACGGGTGACAGGACAGAGTGGAAGAAAAAAACATGTTGCGCCAACCCCAAGTAATATGGTATAAGGATAGAATGATGATGATGATGAATCATCAAAATATACGTATAATCACACCACACATATTAGGCACACAAAATTACACCCAGACACAGAACAAATGATGGTGCTCATCACACAAGCATTTGTCCTATGTGGAAATCGAACCCACGACCTCCGGCATAGCAGTCAGAGCCACTAACCACTAGACTATCAGGCCAGTCAACGTTATAAGGCTGGTGCTATCCTTTAGGGTGGAATGCGTGTCAGTTGTGGGTTTTCACAATTGTCTCTCCTTCAGTTGCCCTTGGCGTTCTAAAACCACAGGTTTTATTTTCAGAAATTCCCCGTGTCTCAGAACAGGTTTCGCCTATACGACAGAGATAAATAATCTATCATCATCATTACATAGTATAAAACAAAGTCGCTCTGTCCCTATGCATGCTTAAAACTATGCAACAGATTTTGATGCAGTTTTTTTTTAATAGATAGAGGAAGGTTCATGTGTATAATACAATATATTTAATATCACCAGTGCTCCGGTGCGAAGCTGGGACGGGTCGCTGGTGAAATATATATTTTTTTTTTTCGGTGGGCAAAATCATTCATTAACATTCTCCAACCCTTGGGCGGAGCGAGAGATAGGGTCAGACTTTCCGTAGGGACTCTGCAAAAGGGTCGAAGCCAACTGGGGCCACGGGTTTGGGTTTGAAAAGAAGGCTCTGGCCCTGGCTAAAATAAAGTTATATAATGAGACTAGCGACCCGCCCCAGCTTCGCACGGGTGTAGAGGTGATACATTATACCTATAAACCTTCCTCTTGAATTACTCTATCTATTAAAAAAACCGTATCAAAATCCGTTGCGTACTTTTAAAGATTTAAGCATACATAGAGAATAAGCCAGCTTTGTTTTATACTATGTAAGTTCTTTTATGGTGATATCGACTATTGGTTGATTTGGTCCCTAGTTGCAAGTCGCAAGGTGAGCGAGATTCGACCAAAACACGTTTAGATCGTCACTCATAAAATAAAAGATTATTGGCTTCAAAGATTAGGGAGATAATTAATTTATCTGTTAATGAGTATTTTTTAAATTGATATAAACTAGTTCTTGACTGTGATTATACCTGATAGTAAACGGTGATATAATCGTTGATGGTGAGGCGCCTTAGTTTATTAAACTCTTATGCTAATGCCGGCATTCGCACACCTATAAAATCATACTTCTTATCTTACTAATATTATAAATGCGAAAGTTACGATGTTTGGATGTTTGTTACTCAATCACGCCAAAACGGCTGGACGGATCTGGATGAAATTTGGCACGGGCATAGAATACACTCCGGAATAGGACATAGGCTACTTTTTATCCCGGAAACCCCAACCCCAACCCCAATACCACGCGGGCGAAGCCGCGGGCAAAAGTTAGTGAGTTATAAATGAGAATAGGATCGATTGCCACATTGTGACGTCACGATTTACTGTCAAATCGAGGCAGGATTTTATAAAAATTCAGTTTATTTACGAAAAGTTTAATTTATATACGAACTGTGAACGAAAAAAGTTTAAACAGAACAATCCAGTTTTTAAATTTTACTCATCTCTTAGTTCTTCAATTTTGCAAAAATATCTTCGATTTGACAGTATGGCGTGACATTACATCGTGTCAATCGATCCTATTCTTATTTGGAACGCATAATATTGTCTTTTAATTGTGTCTGTAATTAAGTTGTCGAAAGATTGCGATGCGAAAGCGTATTTACCAGGACATTGGAGTCAAAGCAAGGAAGGAACGGGGTAGGTTTTATAGTCAGTAAGAGTCTGACACTGTCTCCCGCTCCGCCCAAGGGCGGGATTCGTCATTGGATGATTTTTCCCACCATAAAAAAAAGGACGAGAGGTTTTAGATTGTTGACCGCGCACAGGAAAACGCAGCATTGGAAGGCCTTCCATAAAGAGGACCAATGTGGATGCGAGACGCACAGGACACTTGGGGAGGCCTGTGTCCAATAGTGGAAATCCTTCGGCTAAAATGATGATGATTCAGTTTACCTTTGAAGATACAAGACATAAATTTATTCGAATAATAATTCTTCCTCCGTTGTTATCATAATATGAAAAAAAACCGTATATCAAACGATTGGTAATAAAGCTATCTTTTAATTTGTGAAAGTTTCATAAAAATACACCCAATTTTTTGCAAGATCTTCGCTTTTTTTACTGTATTAGACATAGCTTTGAAATAAATTACATCAAGTTCAATGAAAAGTAAATTAAGTATTCGTAAATAATATTATTAGAAAAACCGTCTACTTGAACTTGTATTTTTATCAAAAAATATATCTGCCCCGTAAGTGGACCAACAGGCTTAGTGACGTTGATAATTTACTATCGTTAACATTATTAAAAAACGAATGAAATATGTATTAAGGAATGACATAATTTGAACAAAATTCGTAGCCACAAAATTCAATTTTCACATTGTTCAAAATTACAGAATGAAATGTAATCATTTCTACAATGTACATCGCTAAATCCTTTTCAGTATTTTGACAAACTAAGTAATAGTTACGGTGAACCGAACGTGCTTTTTTAATGGTAGGAAAAATCATCTCATGACAAATCCCGTTTTTGGGCGGAGCGGTAAACATTGTCAGACTCTGACTGACTAAACGACCCACCCTATTCCTTCTTAGCCCTCACACCGGGGTCGGCCCTTCTTTTCAGAAACCGGTCCGAGGCCCCAGTAGGCTTCGGCCCTGCAGTTAGGCCTCTACATTTGCTGACAACTCCTTGAGGCGCGCTCTATGAACGTGCTAGTCTATCGCTAGGATACAAGACGATGTATATAACACTAGCCTTCTGCCAGCGGGTTCGCCCGCGTGAAAGTAAAGTTCTCCATTCAAACTTTACAACCCCATTACATCCTTTAGAAGCAGAATTTTGAAAAACCCTTTCTTAGTGTTCACCTACGTCATAAAATGATGCTTTGTGCAAAATTTCACGCTCCTAGGCCCAGTAGTTTTGGCTGTGCGTTGTCATGTCAGTCAGTCAGTTTATTCTTTAAAAAAAAAAATTAATATGTTTATTTCGCCTCTTAGATTTTCATTACAAATGTGAATGAAACAGCCCCAGTAAGTGGTTAATAACACTTGTGTCGGGGTTGTCTCGCTCCTCCCCTGAAGTAGTTGACACTATTGAGACTTAGACAAAAAATATAATCCTTTTATATATATAGACTAAAAAAGAAAAAAAAAAACAAAAGATGATCAATTTTCGTAATAAAACGCATTACTGCCGTACCTCCCAGGTCTGTTTGCTGTCATAATATAGTGACAGTGACAAATTAGCGGCCTGTGTCAACAGTGTCTACGAAATTATACGAAAATTGATAAAAGTATTATGTAGCACTTGACTTGACCTTCGGGAAAATTAGGAAAAAAATGTCACACACAACACAACAACACGTAATAACACCGTGGTGCCATTTTAAAAGTAAGCAGTTCTAGGTCACGGGTTCAAACACAGCCAGGCGCATTACTTTGTGTAATTTATTTCATCACCACTGCTCTCAAAATGGTGAAGAAAAACATCGTGAGGAAACCGACATGTCCTAGAACCAAAAATTCAAAGACATGTGACATCCACCAATCTGCACTGGGCCCGCGTGTTGGATTATGGCTCATTCCCTCTTGTAGAATGGCCTGTTGATGATAATGGCATTTTAAAACCATAATTTTGAAATTCGATCGGCGGTTTGTGAATCCACGATTGGTTAATTTTTATTTAATCACCCCTAAAGAAGGCTATAATATTCTTCTATATTCTATACTAGTGACCCGCCCCAGCTTTACACAGGTGCAATGCTGACATTAAATAAATCATGCATTTATTATACACTTAAACCTTCCTCTTGAATCACTCTATTTATTAAAATAACCGCATCAAAATCCGTTGCTTAGTTTTAAAGATCTAAGTATACATAGGGGTAAGCAACTTTGTTTTATACTATGTAATGATGATTGGTAATAATTATAATTATCATGTTTTGCAACGATATTATAAATGTTTTGATTTTTACCCAGCAGTTGATCTTATCATGGTAAATTTTAATAAAATATTTTTTCATGGTGTTCTCTTTTACAAGTAGGTATATTTGTGGATTTCCAGAGGCTCAAAAAAGTTCAAAATGAGTTGGATTTGGGTTTGAAAAATTATACCCTGCCTACAAATAAGACTGTACCCGGACGCTGTCCAGACGCTCTTCAAAATTAGACAAATTCGGGGAAATCCGAACAGATGGCGACTTTTGATATGACTTACCTCATGTACTGTGGCGGCTCTGAACAGGAAACAGTTGAGAAGTCCCTCCTTCTCATTGAGGAGGATGTAGAACAGCTCTTCAGGGCGCCCCGGCACCTGGCTGGCCCTACAATGAAATATACATTTGAAAAACAGCCACAATTTTTTACAGAATGCCAAAAAGTAGGTAATAATAATATGTTGAATTATTAAAACATAGTAAATATTTACTAAGGCTCTAGACAGACGGACCGCAATTCAACTGCAATCCAACTGCAAATTGCAGTTCGGATGCAGTTCGAATGCAGTTGACACGACTGCAATATAACTGCAAACTAAACGTGCCGTTCGATTGCAGTTCAATTGCAGTCGTCGGTTCAGTTCAATCGTGTAACTGCACATCAACTGCAATCGAACTGCACGGTTGGATTGCAGTCGTGTCAACTGCATTCAAAATGCATCCGAACTGCAATTTGCAGTTGGATTACATTGAATTGTGGTCCGTCTTTCTAGAGCCTAAATGATAAATTAGCTGTGTTATCTTGAAAAATGCAAAAAAAAAATAGCGCGCAAGTGCGAGTCGTACTCACACACCAAGGGTTCCATACAAACGAACTTATTTAAGGAAATAATTGAGACCTCGAATCGAGTCTCCCAATAATTTTCGGAATCGCAAAAATAGTTTTTTTTTTTTTGTAATGTATTTTTTTTTTATAACTTGCACTCAAATAACTTTTTGCGTAACAGAAACCACTTTATGAATTTCGATTCTATTGCGAGTATTAAAAATAAACGTAAATATTACGTTTATATTTATTAATTTAACTAATATCATTTATTTACTTTTTTATGGTGGGAAAAATCATCGAATGACGAATCCCGCCCTTGGGCGGAGCGAGAGACAGTGACAATTTTTTTTTAAACATACGTACGAAACGAAAACAAAGTTTTGTAATAATTCATCCTTCACTCGATAGATGGCGTTGGGATCGAATTAAATCTCGATATCGATGTGTCAGCAACAAAAAATGTAAAAAAAAACTAGCTTTTGCCCGCGGCTTCGCCCGCGTGATATTGGGGTTGGGGTTTCCGGGATAAGGCCTGTGCAAAATTTCATCCAGATCCGTCCAGCCGTTTTGGCGTGATTGAGTAACAAACATCCAAACATCGTAACTTTCGCATTTATAATATTAGTAAGATTAAAAAAAATATTACTTGGTGGATAACGCTGACACTGAGTACAAAACTCGTAGTGGGCTATTGCCCACTGGGCATGAGCATGGGCATGAGCACTGCCCTAATGGCATGAGGTGCCACGGTGGGGCCGCAAAACCACCCCTCAGACTAATCCCGCCTTTAGGCGGAGCGGGAAACGGTGTCAGACTCTTACTGACTAAACGATTCCTTCTTAGCCTTCATACCCGGGTCAGACCTTCCTTTCAGAAACTGGACCGGAGGCGGACAACCACGTAACATCATCATCATCAGCCTTTTTAATGTTCCTACTGCTGGGCCTCCTCTCTAGGAGAAAGTTTGCGCCGTAATCCACCACGCGGCCCCCCCCGTCACGGCGTCCTCACTTTCCGCATGACGCAGGTTCTCACCGGACATGGGAAGTTCGGGAGATTCCTGCACCGGATTCGTGCGGAAGAGACGTCCGGGTGTCGCCACTGTGAGGCGAGCCCGGAGGACACGGTGGAGCACACGGTGGAGGTGTGCCCTGCTTGGGAAGAGCATCGCCGTGTCCTCGTGGGGGTGATCGGCGGCGGCGACCTCTCGCGCCGGGCCCTGGTTCAGGCCATGGTCCGCAGCGAAGAGGAATGGCGGGCGGTCGCCTCCTTCTGCGAAGCAGTAATGCTCGTAAGGGAGGAGGCCGACCGCATAAGGCAAAGGCAACGGCGCACTCGCCGTAGCCGTCGCCGCCGCGATCCTGCCGATATCCGGCCACCGTAGACACTGGCTCGCGGACGGTGAGCAATGGGTAGCTCGCCGTCCGATCGTCTGGTAAGACCGAGTCCAGGTCGTCAACGGCGCGCACCGTTCCCGCGCGCCTCAAGGAGTTGTCAGCAAACTGCAGGGGCCCTTCAGGGTCGAAGCCTCCTGGAGCCTAGAGGGTAAGTGAAAATTGTAACCTCGACTCCAGAAATAAGGCAAGGAAGGTACGGGGTAGGTTTTTTAGTCAGTAAGAGTCTGACACTGGTCTCCCGCTCCGCCCAAGAGCGGGTTTCGTCATTGGATGATTTTCACCTACCATAAAAAAAAAAAAAAAAAAAAAAAAAACCACGCGGCCCCGTGCGGATTGGTGGATGTCACATGTCTTCGAATTTCTGGTTCTAGGACATGCCGTTTTTCTCGCTATTAAAACTTGTTAAGAAAAATTTATTTTCATTGAATATTTGTTTCATGATACAATTATGAAATTTTGTGCATAGATTCTTTACATGGAAATACTAGACACGTGTTTCGGGTTCCGCACATGCTAAAACTTATGTTCCCAATTGAAACTTTTTTATATAGTTAAACCTTTTTAGTTATTTTTCTGTAAATATTTTAAAAACTAAGAATAAAAACAATTGTAGTTCTTTGTTGTCAATTGCATGGTGTGGTTTGCTTTTCTCATCATCCTAAAATTCCTTGTCTCCCAGAGCCATCCAATAACATTTTGGTCCTTCTCCCACGTTTACCGGTAAGAAATACAGTTTAAAAATTCGTATGGTGGAGACAAGGAGTCAAGCAAAAGCTCGAGAGGAGGAAGCAAATCAACGAAACATGACTGAACCACCAGTAGTGCGCGGTGATCGCTCCACGAGTTCCAGGACGTCACGATCGTCAGCAACAATCCGTGCCCAAAAGTTGGCCTTACAAGCGGCACACATACGGAAGGTTGCTGAGGCTGAACGTACGGCTGCGGCGGCGGCGGCAGCAGCAGCGGCAGCAGCTGCAGCAGCGAACTCGGAGCGAGAGGCTGCTAACCTAGAACTGCAGGCTCAGCTTGCAGCTTTAGAAGCAGATAGTCGAGGGAGTCGCAGGAGCTCCCTATCGTCGGAACGGCAAGTACAACAGTGGTTAGTGTCATCCGATAAGGTAATGCCAGACATTCAGGTAGAACCAATAGCACACTGTTCTACGGCTTGCCTTGAAAGCTTTGAAGACGCAGAATGTCGCCAAGACACTTTATGTGGTAGGAAAAGCCCTAAAGGGTTGCACTCTGGTACTACCACAGCGAACATTCCAGTCCCCAATTGTCTTCAACTAAGTGGTAACGTGTGTGGTGGAAGGAGCCCGTTAGCGCCAAACCTACCTGCTACCTCAGCGTTACAGCCACAGTTTCCAATCCCCGATAGTACGCAAGAACCTGCTTCTAATTTTACTAAAAATAAACAACAACCTTCTGATATAACTTTATTAGCACAGGCAATTACGACGTCGATAGCAAAGATCAGTGGAGGTTCGACAGTAAAGAATAGCGATGGGCGCCTCCCTGTCTTCGACGGTAAGTCTTTGGACTGGCTCGCCTTCAAGCGAGTCTACGAAGATACAAAGTCTTCCTTCTCCGCTTCCGAGAACCTAGCACGGATCAACCTTGCACTTCGTGGAATAGCTCGTGAAACGGTAGCGGTGCTCCTGGTTTCTGCGCGTGATCCTGTGGAGGTAATGGACGCTTTGAAGCTTAGGTTCGGTCGCCCCGAATTTATTGTTTTACAGGAAATAGCTTCCATACGGTCGTGGCCCAAATTAAATTCCTTAGATTGTGATGATCTCAACAAATTCACCTGCAAGGTAAGAAACTCAGTTGAAGTTATGAGGCTCTTAGGTCAGAAAAGTTACTTAGATTCTCCAGAGCTATTTCAAACCATTCTAGGTAAACTGAACCCTTTACTGCGAAACAAATGGACGGATTTTGCCATAGTTAACTTCTCACAACAGGGGAACACCATGCTTGAGCTGTTAGTATTATTTTTGACTCGCGAAGTCGAAAAGCAGCTCAAGTTTGGCTTAATATCGGAACCCTCAATGGTTGTTAAAAAGTACGAGAAGGTACATTCCGTATCATTTTCAGACGGTTCTCAAAATATTTCTAAGACCTCATCACCTTTTACGGCAAATAAAAACCACGCAAATTCAATTAAAACTGAAATTAAACCCTGTCCTATGTGTAAACATAAACATAATTTAGCTGAATGTAACAATTTTATGACATTATCTGTCAGTGACCGGTGGCAGTTTGTAAAAGAAAATAAGTTATGTCATAAATGTCTTAAAAAAGGTTCACATAGTTATAAGTTTTGCAAAAATAAGAAAGAGGTTTGCAATGTGACCGGTTGTAATTTCAAACATCATAAACTTTTGCACGACAATGACATACATTTACAAGCTAATACAGTTTTAGAAAACGAACTAGACTGCGAAAATACCGAAACGTCGTCCGATAATCAGGCAAAAGTGTCCGATAAACAACCTGTAGAGGTAATAGCGTACACCTCTTCCGACGAAAACTATATTCATATGAGACCTTTGTTAAAAATCGTTGCCGTTACGATTTCAGGACCGCTACGTAGTGTTGATACGTTTGCTTTGTTAGATGATGGCGCCACTGCTACTTTCATTGATTCCCAGTTAAGCAAAGAAATTGGTGTGGTGGGACCTGAATCAAACGTTCGTCTTGACTGCGTTGGTGGTTTAGGAAAAGAGGTCAAGATTCAGTTTGTGGACTTTGACATCAAAGGTTCACAATGTACAGACACGTTCACCATTCGTAAGGCTCGGGCGATCAGTAGTTTAGGGTTATCCAAACAGACTATTCGAACTGAAAGCATCCAACAATTCCCCCACTTGCGAGACTTAAGTGACGTTCTTTGCTATAAGGATGGAGAGCCTAAAGTAATTATCGGCATCGATAACTGGCATCTTACAATTCCCAAATCAATTCGGAAAGGCAACAGGTCTCAACCAGTCGCAATAAACACTAGTCTAGGTTGGGTTTTATTTGGTTTTGAATCTAGTAGGACGAAGGCTATTGACACAATCAATCATGTTAGTACTTCCAGTGAGGATAATGATCTGAATACACTTATCCAAAATTATTACAAACTAGATTCTCTTGGAATTACTAAAAGAGAGTGTCGTAGCGATAGTGACACTAAAGCGATCAAGATCCTTGAAGCTACTACCCGTCATTTACCTGATAATTCGTATGAAGTTGCTCTTCCATGGAAGGACGAGCAATTTGAAGCTCCAAATAGTTTTGGCCTGGCTATGTCAAGGTTCAAAAGCTTGGAGAGAAAAATGCTCAAAGACCCGGCCTATGCTGAATTGTATAAATTAAACATGCAATCAACGTTGGACAAACAATATGCAGAAGGTCCTGTAAGCAGCCATTCGTCCAGCACTAAATGTTGGTATTTACCGCACTTTGGCGTTACAAATTCCAACAAGCCAGGTAAGCTGCGCATAGTTTACGACGCGGCGGCAAAGTCAAACGGGGTGAGCTTAAATTCCATGCTTCTTACTGGACCTGACCTGCTTAACTCTATTATCGACATTCTCTTTCGTTTTCGCGAAGGAAGAGTCGGGCTCTCTGGCGATATAGAAGAAATGTTTCCTCAGGTGAAAATACGCGAGGCAGACAGGGATGCCCAACGCTTTCTATGGCGAAATTCACCTGAAGAACCAATTCAAATATATAGGATGTCGTCAATGATATTCGGTGCCGCTTCTAGCCCTTTTGTGTCCCAATACATAAAAAATAAAAACGCTACTGAATACATTAATGACTTTCCAGAAGCTGTCAATGCTATTCTCCATAGCCATTATATGGATGATTGCATTGTTTCAGTAGATTCAGTAGCCAAAGCAGCACGCCTTGCTGCTGATATTGTTACAATTCATAAAAAGGCTCATTTTAAAATGAGATCTTGGGTGTCGAATGACCCGGCAGCCCTAGCTCTCGTTCCAAGAGAAAACTTATTAGATCCATCTTTAGGTAATGTAAATGTTGATATGGGTAAAATAGATAAGTCTGTTAGAACTCTTGGTTTAGTGTGGCAGCCCGGTGAGGACTGTCTTAGTTTTGAAGTTAAAGGCTTGATCGGTAAATCCATATCCGATAGTTTTACAAAACGTGAAGCTCTTTCTTTATTGATGTGCGTGTATGATCCACTAGGTTTTTTAGCTCCACTCGTGGTGAGGGCCAAGATCATGTTTCAAAATATATGGCGTAAAGTAGCTGATTGGGACCAACAACTCACTCAAGCTGACTCATCGGCTTGGAAGGAATGGCACGCAGTTTGTCTTAATTCCATTTCTAATTTAAAAATTCCTCGTCGATATAATTTGAGCGAGTTTGATACAGCACAGAGAGAACTTCATGTCTTTTGTGATGCTAGCGAGTCCGCTTATGCATCTGTAGCGTATTGGCGTTTGTTGTTACCGAATAATACCATCACAGTAGTACTGATCGGTAGTAAAGTCAGAGTAGCTCCATTAAAACCCTCCTCCATAGCACGTTTAGAACTTCAAGGTGCTTTGGTAGCCGCTCGACTTGCCGACACCATCTGCAACGCTCATACGTTTAAACCGGATAGACGAGTTTTCTGGTGTGACTCTATGAATGTCTTAGGTTGGCTGCGAAATGACGCTCGTAAATTCAAGCCTTTTGTGGCCAACCGTATTGGAGAAATTTTAGAACTCTCAAGTGTCGGAGAATGGCGCTGGGTTCCTACCGAAATGAATGTTGCTGATGATGCGACACGTTTAGATAAAAAGCCCCTAAATATGGAGTCACGCTGGTTTACTGGTCCTAATTTTTTACTATCAGATCAGTGGCCCGTAGAACCAATGGTCACAATACCGAATGCTGATCAGGTAGAGCTGAAACCAAGGCACAGAGTCATATGTCATACAATATCCGATGAACCATTTCATCCCTTATCTCCCATTTCAGCTAGCCCATTGCGTATCAGTAAATGGTTATGTCTCGTCCGAGCCACTGCTCTAGCTCATTTATTTGCACGTAAGCTTCTTAACATTTGCCGTAGAGTAGGTAACACAAAACTAACTCCTCTTGACTTGTCAGCGGTTGACTTACAATCAGCAGAGAGTCATGTACTATGGCAAAGCCAGATAGACTGCTTCGAAACAGAGATTGTTTGTATAAAAACAGCGACTTCCCTGCCACGCTCCAGCAGATTATTGAATCTGTCTCCTACCATCGGTGAGGATAACCTACTTCGGTTATCAGGACGGATCACTGCTGCTACTGGAGTCTCGAGTCAAGCCAAGTCTCCAATCATATTAGATGGAAAACACCCAACAGTACGCCTCTTAGTGTTGCGCTACCACCAGAAAGCCGCTCATGCTAACACAGAGACAGTCGTGAACGAACTTCGTCAAGTTTACTGGATAATACATTTAAGAAGCACAGTTCGGTCAGTCGCTAACCATTGTTTATTCTGTCGACAACGAAAGGCTACGCCATACAATCCGCCTATGGGAAAACTTCCAACAGCAAGATTAGCCCACAATGAAAGACCTTTCTCCTATACAGGTCTGGACTACTTTGGCCCCATCCAAGTTACCATCGGGCGCAGACACGAGAAACGGTATGTCGCTCTCTACACATGTTTGGTCATCAGAGCGGTTCATCTTGAAGTTGTTCATAGCCTCTCCACCGACGCGGCGGTAATGAGTTTGAGAAAATTTATCGCACGGCGCGGTTGTCCTCGTCAGATGTACTCGGACAATGGGACAGCCTTCGTGGGTCTTAACCGAGAACTGAAGAAACTGTACGGTAGCCAAGTTTCCTCTTTTGCTACAAATGAAGCTATTGAATGGAATTTTATCCCACCAGCAGCGCCGTTTATGGGCGGAGCATGGGAGCGTTTAGTGCGAAGTATTAAGACTGTGCTAAAGGTGACACTAAAAGAAAAATCGCCATCAGAAGAGGTTCTGACAACACTCCTTGTTGAAGCGGAGGCGATCGTTAATAGCAGACCACTCACGCACGTTTCTCCCGATCCAGATTACCCGGAAGCGTTAACACCTAGCCACTTTTTAATCGGTACCTCATCGGGAAGGAACATTCCGGCGAACTCAAGTGAAAGAGATCTGCACGGTAGAATTTCCTGGCGGAAGGCCGTTCAATTGGCAGATCAATTCTGGCGTCGTTGGGTGTTAGAATACTTGCCGCAACTACATTTATCTAGAGGTGCCGGACAACGACCTGACATTAAAATTGGAGATGTGGTGATCATTGTCGACAACAATCTCCCACGAGGTGTGTGGCCTAAAGGCCGAATTGAAAAAGTGTACCGTGGCAGGGACGGAGTGGCAAGAGTGGCCGATGTGCTGACAGCAGCAGGATTTTTTAAGAGGCCGCTTAAAAAGCTAGTACATTTATAAGGAACACTCTTATTGTCTTTAAAAAAAAATGGGCGGATGTTCCCAATTGAAACTTTTTTATATAGTTAAACCTTTTTAGTTATTTTTCTGTAAATATTTTAAAAACTAAGAATAAAAACAATTGTAGTTCTTTGTTGTCAATTGCATGGTGTGGTTTGCTTTTCTCATCATCCTAAAATTCCTTGTCTCCCAGAGCCATCCAATAACAACTTATATTATATGAAGTTGACATATGATCTCACGTTTACGTTCTTGTGATATTCACGCGTCGTTTATTGCAAAAAAAAATTTAGGACGTAATAATAATCTTGTATTATTTGTATTTATTGATGTTTTTTCTGCATTAACGTCATTCCGGCTTGTAAAGATTAACATTTGCTGGTATAGACGGTAAGGTTTTATGGAGAAAAACTGGTTTAAATAATTGAGGATCTACCTTTAATTAACAAAAAAGAAACTGGGTAAATGCGAGTCGATCTCGCGCACTTAGGGCTCCGCATAATTATTTTTATTTTTATTTGCTATAAACTAGTGCTTGACTGCAATCCCACCTGATGGTAAGCAGTGATGCAATCGTTGATGGTGAGCGCACTAGTTTATTAAAATTACACTAGCACACTCACTACAGCATTCTAGCCTTGAAGACACCCAAATTATAATTGGATGGGAAGTGCGGTCTTCCCATCCGATTATAATCTAATTAGCAGCAGGCTCTTAACAATTATTTTTATTATTTATTTATAAATTAAGTATTTATTTGGTTTTATCTTGTCTAAGTAAATAGTTCAATTCAATCTTTCAGTTTTTTTTTGTACTTAGTACTTACAGGTTTTAGAATTTTTTATATACTTGTACTATAAGACTGCCTGGTATTCGAAAGTTCAAGATTTTAGATCAAGGGAAAGTATCTTATACCCTATAGGTATTGAATTCTAAGTGAGTTTCAAAATATGCGCCTAAATGGAGCATACATGATCTTATCTTTAAATCGCATTGACTTAGAAGTTTTATTCTTTTCATCACTACTGCTCATGGTAGCAGATTTGAGTAATTAATTTATGAAGCCCCAAGAGGACACTGGTGTCCACACACCTATTGTTTTTAATTGTGTCTGTAATTACGGTATTCGAAAAGTTAATATTAATTTCAACTTCATAACTCCACGTCTTCTTAAAATGATCTAAACAGTTGGACGAACAGACATATAACAAAGTGATCCTACAATAGTTTCGTTTTACTGGCTTAGGCACGGAACCTTAAAAACTAAATTGTTTCGATTTCAAGGTGTTTTTTTTTTTGGTGATTTTTCTGGCACTAATAATATACCTATATCAGGCATTTTTATAGTTTGTACTGGTTCCTGTGTGATACTTTATCCGCTCGGATATAAAACATAAGTTTCTAGTCTAAACAGTTACTGAATATCTGTGTTCTACTTGGTGCGACTGCTTATTAGACCTTCACAACCCAGTTACTGGGTGGCCCGGACCGAGCCCAAGTTGTCGACGGCGCGCTCTGTTCCCGCCCGCCTGAATTAGTTGTCAGCAAACTGTAGGGGCCCTACAGGGTCGAAGCCTCCTGGGACCAAGGGTAAATGCGAAAGCGTATTACCAGGGCCCTGGGATCATGGCAAAAATGGGATTTGTCATTCGATGATTTTAACTACCATAAAAAAAGTTACTGGGTGGCATAAACTATCAATACACAGGTTTTGATTGTTTTAATAAGGGTCGATCCGGTACTTGCGTTACATGAAACACTGTCGATTTGTATACATTTAAAAATAAACTCGAATGACTTAACGCATGTACGAAATTAATTTGTTTCAGTGAACATCAGTTGAGCGAGTCAATAATCAGTAGGTAGTTAGTACACCACCAGAGGTGTAGCTACCACCGTATCTGCCGTATCAATTATACTGGGCCCCCGCGGTACAGGGGCCCCGACCTAGGCAAAAATTCGCAACATGTTATCCACAACCGTCTCATAGGGCAGCTAAGCATCTGTAATAAAAATGCGTTTTTTTGATACGGGGCCCCTGTGGGACTAGCTACGCCACTGTACACCACGACCAACGACAATGATAAGTCCTGGTGTTACTACTTGTATGTAATGTTGTGCCAGCTTTTGATGAATATTGTGTCAGTAGATTGACAATTTAATTGGGCTTTCGGAGTTGAAAACCAGCGTCAGGCAACTGCTACGTAGTTGTCTGGCATTTATGCTGAACTGGACCTGTTTGGCACAGCCGTGAGACATACTGATATTGTTAATTTTATTTCTTTATTTTTCTTTCTATTTTTTTAAAGTTTGTAATTATTTATTTTTTTATTCTTGTTTTATGGAGTGCCAAATAAACATGTCTCCTTTTTTCTTTCTTTCTTTCAGAGCGTCGGTGTTAGAGAAGTTAAATATACTTATATTTGTAGGAAATACTGACCGTACTATATCGACCAGGCGATGCACGATGACAGGCTCGAAGTTACCATTATAAGCTTTCAAACAGCCATCTTCTATTGCTATGCTGAGCTGTAAAAAAAAAACTATTAATTAAAATTTTTCATATTGTACCATCGAAGACACTTCTTGCTGACCACCGCAAAGGTCATTTTTGCTTGCACTCGAAACGAAATTTTCAAAGGTTTGATATGGAGCCGCGGCGTAGGATTCAAGCGATTTTTTAAGTATTTAAGTAGAGAAGAGAGAGAGAATCGTCGATCCATGGATATGAAGCCCTTCTACGTAACCAATTCTAGCTCTTACAGTCTGCTTCAGGATAGTTTACCTTATCTTTGATGTCATTAGCTCTGATTTCCTTAAGCACCTCAGCATGGAGCTCTTTCTCATCATCAACATCAGCCCTGTAATCTGCCACACGATAACATACCTTATCTTTAACGCCAGTAGCCCTGATCTCCCTCAGCAGCCACGGCAGCATGGCGTTTGAGAACCTTCGATCCATAGCTGTGAAGCCCAGGTAGGTTACCGAAGTCAGCTTGGTCTTCATTTTGAGTTCTTTGATCTGTGGGCAAAAAATGATGCAATTAAGAACTATTTACATAGTGTCGCACAGTTTTTTTTTATGGTGGGAAAAATCATCGAATGACGAATCCCACCCTTGGCTGGAAAAGGAGACAGTGTCACACTCTTGCTGACTACACATAGCCCATTTCTTCCTTGCCTTAGTCTCAGAGCCCCTGTTACGCTTTCGCACCAACCCTCGACCCCAAGAGGCTTCGACCATGTTCGACCCTACAGTTTTCTGACAACTTCTTCTCGCACCGAACCAATATATCGATCCTCAGAGAACTCAATATCAGAGAGAGATTATCGTCGTCTGTGCAAATACGAATTCTCAAGTTCTTCGGGCATATCACCCGTAACGAGGACTCAATGGAGCGACTGGTAGTGCAAGGGAAAGTTGAGGGCAAAAGATCACGAATCGGTGACGCGTTGCAGCTTCAACGAAAACTCCCAAGCCGCCAAACAAAGAACTTCATGGCGTCGCATCGCAAGAGAGGCGGTGGCGCAGGACTCAACCGTCACATGACCACGACCACTCTGTCAAGAATGCACGACTAAGAAGAGAAGAGCTCGTAATAAATATTAAAAATATGAAAACTTGTAAGGATGTATGACTATTTCCTACTCTAACAAGTAGAAACTACTAGAAATATTCCGACTGTAATATAAAGTGTTCAGACAGTAACATAGTTTACAGTACGGCCGACGGATCCTGGCCTCTGAAAAGCGCTTGACAACTCGTACAAAAATAAAGCTTTAAAAAAAAATGACAATAACTGTTTTTAACAGCAATAACAACTGCAAATTGTACCAATATAAACCGCAAAAGACCGAGCGAAGTCTAGGAAGGAAAGCGGACCCCGGGCACCGAGGTGAAAGCCAAGGTAGCAACCGGGACGGGCTCTAGGTTGATGAACAACTGCAAATTGTATTTATTTGTTTAAACTATTTATTTTTTTACGCGCTAAAATTCGTACGTACGTATCCGTACTGTACTAGTTTTTGCCCGCGGCTTCACTCACATGAACGTAGGTTTCTCCATACAAAGGATCATTGCGAAGTCTCGAACAATATTTTGCTAGCATATTTTTTAGCGTTTAATAGTGAAAAAAAAAACAAAAGTTTATACATTAAATTTCTAAACAATTTATTATAATTAGAATCCTCATATTTAAGCTATTTCAAATGTACATAGGTATATCTCTTTAATAATTAAAAACAAACGCATTTTTATATGTCATATGTTTTCTTTTTATATGTTACTGTTATGTTATGCGACCCGCCCCAGTTTCGCACGGGTACTAATATTGAATATATTATGCATGTATTATACACATAAACCTTCCTCTTGAATCACTCTATCCATAAAAAAACCGCTTCAAAATCCGTTGAGTACTTTTAAAGATCTAAGCATACATAGGGAAAGCAAACTTTGTTTTATACCTACTATGTAATGATAATTAGTCTGGATGGCAGTTGAAATATCGAATACCATATTGTCCATGTTTTTTTCTGGGGATGTGATTTTCAATATTATATTTGTTGTGTCAATGCATGCAATGTCATATGTAATTTTAGCCACCATATCCCAAGCATAAACAGTTATTTTTAGTTTTGTTATCTGTTGCGGAAATGTATTTCCTAAATATATATTTGTCCGTACATAAACCAAAGTAAATTATGACTAAGCCATGGTGATATTGATCATCGTAAAAAATCTAGTCAATTCAGTTTCCAAATAAGATTTTTTTGCTATCCTTAAATTGGTCATTATCTTGATTCATCATCATCATCATGTCAGCCGAGCGACGCCCACTGCTGGGCATAGGCCTCCCCCAAATATCTCCACAACGATCGGTCCTGTGCTGTCCGCATCCAGCGGCTTCCCGCGACCTTCACCAGATCGTCGATCCACCTTGTAGGGGGCCTGCCCACGGAGCGTCGTCCGGTACGCGGTCGCAATCATCTTTATCTTGATTAAACTTCATCAATTATTTCGTGTGAACTATTTCTAGCTGACAGTACTGACAGACATCTGACGCTCTCTAAATTTACCGCAATGGCACCAGAAGTTAAAATCATCGATAAAAGCTCTCTTCGTCTCCTTGGGGCTCCTATTTTCGAGGATTCCTTTCCCAATTTTGTGGGGGAAAAAATTCAAAATTTTAATGATGTTTCGGAAAGATTGCTCGAAATTAACTTACATTCGGCTATCACTTTAATTCGTTTCTGCTGTTTCGGCCCTAAATTGACATACTTCCTCCGCGCCTCTCATTTGTGGAAACATCCTCATCTTTTGGAAAAAATGGATCAAATTATCAGACAAACTCTATCTTCAATTTTAAATGTGGCCATGGACGACCGAGCTTGGGCTCAAGCTACCCTTCCCATTCGTATGGGAGGCCTCGGTGTCCGCAAAATTACCAGTATCAGTTTACCGGCATTTATTTCCTCGGTTCACGGCACGGAGAAATTAATCAGGAATATTCTAATTTCCACACTGATTAATTTTGATGTGCCGTGCTTAACTAAGGCTGTAAATGCCTGGAAAGTCGCTTGCCCGAATTCAAAAATACCCGGCAACCCCTCTTCCCAAAGGCAGTGGGATGAGCCGCTCTGCAAAGTAGTTCAGCAAAACCTGTTTTCTACATCTTCCTCTACTGCAGAGCGTGCACGCCTGCTGGCTGTGGAGAAGTGGGAGTCTGGTCTCTGGCTTCACGCACTACCGTCGTCGAGCATAGGCACCTTGTTCGACGATACTACTTTCCGCCTCGCTGCTTCTCTACGTCTAGGCGCTCCTTGTTGTTCTCCTCATCGCTGCCACTGTGGCGAAGTTGTCAACAGCCTCGGGCACCACGGTCTGTCATGCAGCCGAAGTGCGGGTCGCATAGCTCGGCATGCGAATATCAACGACATCATCCGACGTGCTCTTGTTTCCGTCTGCGTTCCAGCTGTATTGGAACCTCATGGCCTGGTACGCGACGATGGCAAGAGACCGGACGGTATGTCTTTATTTCCTTGGAAGATGGGTAGGCCTTTAGTGTGGGACGCAACTTGTGTCGATACTCTCGCGCCATCTCATCTTCCTAGCTCATCATGCTGTGCCGGTGCTGCCGCTGCGGCTGCGGAGAACCTCAAGCGGCGGAAATATACTAATCTTGTTGGTAGTTATATTTTCGAGCCGTTTGGGGTTGAAACTCTCGGATCGTGGGGTCCGAGTGCCCACAAGTTGTTTAATGAACTTTCTAAACGACTTGTTGACACTTCGCGTGACCAAAGGGCTGGCTTTTACCTTGGGCAAAGAATAAGCATTGCCATACAGCGTGGCAATGCGGCCAGCCTTTTGGGCACTTTACCGGTCGACAGCGATGCGGAAGAGTTTTTTGACGCTTTATTAGATTAGGTATTTTTAGTTAAGTTAATTAGGGTTATGTAGTTTTAAGGTTAGATATCTAATTATTTGTACAGTTTACTAAATAAATTAATTTGCATTATTTCGTTGATATGTATCACGGTAATTTATGTAGACACAAGTGTCTGTTTTAAAAATAAAGGAACAACCTGTATCATTCTCTCAATGCATTCCTTAAGGTGGGCCTTCCCCACTCGTCTATCGTCTACGTCGAGCACGGTTTAAAAGCTTGTTGCTTCATCTAAAGCAATCAAATGTGATGTTTGATGCAAAAGTAATGCGAAATAAGAGACGTAACGCCTGAAAACTCTGTTGGCATTCAATAATTCTACGATTTACTCGAATGTTTCACAAACTTGTTCCAGGAAATACGTATTTTTATTAAACCCTTAAGGATTTTTGAAAAAAAAAAGAATACATTTAGAATCTTGATTAAATGCGCTAGGCTTCTATAGAAGTACTTTTTTATATTTTTAATAGAAGTACATTATGGAAAGTCAAAGTTCATGTAAAATAGCAGATTTTCAGAGGTCTTTACTGAATTACTCATTACATAAATTTACGTTTTGGTTTCTATAGAAGCCTAGATAATGTCCATAAGATATCTATGTATCCAAAATATTCGAAGAAAGATGTGTAATAACATCATAATCACGTAAGAGCGGTTGTATGAAAATGTTCGTCGGGTTTGCCGCACCAACCGCAAACTGCATACTTGGCTCTTTCCATCCGACTATTTGTTGGTGGAAATACAAGTATGCAGTTTGCACTTGCGAGTTTAACGAAGTAATTAATGGGTCCGTTCCGCTCGCGGTGGAAACCGGGCTTAACTTCAGACTCACCAAGATCCGACGGCCGTACTGTACTGGCATATATCTACACTCTGCGTGTAAACAGGTGCACATATGATTGATATAACAAACCGCTCTGTTTATGTAAATAACTATACCATGTATTATTAGCGACTATGTACAAGTCCGTGATACGACCTCCCTCCTACTACGTCTCTTAAAACCATCACATATCTCGTGTGAGAAAGGGACAGTGCTATTCGTCTTCTATAGCTTCGTCTCTTTCTTATACCGGGATCATGGTAATTTTAAGATGTCATAGTACCGCCATGTTTATGGTATAATGTGATTGTATGGATACCATGTACTGGTGATCAGTCGTCGACGGCGCGCACTGTTACCGCGCGCCTCAAGGAGTTGTCAGCAAACCGCAGGGACCCTGCGACCCTGCTGAAAACTTGAAGCCAACTGGGGCCACGGGTTCGCGTCTGAAAGGAAGCCTCTGGCTCTGGTATATACGGCAATGTAGGAATGGGGTCGGTTGTTTAGTCAGTAAGAGTCTGACACAGTTTCCCGCTTCGCTAAAGGGCGGGATTCGTCATTGGATGATTTTAACTTACCAAAAAAAAAATGGATTGGAGATGAGAATGTAGAAAAAGATGTGTGGAGTGACGATAAAAGGGAATCGTTTGTCTTGGTATAGATAGAGAGAGTAGAAGAGTGACAGACGGTAGCCTGCTTCTGCGGATCGCTAATGCTAGCAAAGGAGCAACAAAGTCTCAAGCACAGGCGCAGAGTAGCCAGCCTTGCGGTTTTCTACAGGATGCATTTTGGAGAGTGTGCGCAGGAATTGCATGATTTGATTCCGCCATCCCAATTTCACCTTCGGACATCCCGGCGTACGGCAAATATCCACCCTTACGTTGTTGGGACACCTGCGGCCCGGACTAAGCGTTTTTGCCTCGTCATTTATACCGCGTACATCGAGGGATTGGAACAGTTTGCCGGCTGCAGTCTTCCCGTCCGAATATAATTTGGGTGTCTTCAAGGCTAGAGTGAATAGGCTCTTAATAAACTAGTGCGCCTTACCATCAACGATTGCATCACTGCTTACCATCAGGTGGGATCGCAGTCAAGCACTAGTTTATTGCAAGTAAAAAAAAAAAATCTCGGATTCTGGCAACCTGGGCTTACGAACGGCGGGCAATGCGTAGCTCGCTATCTGACCGTCGCGTCGGGTAACCATCCGGACCGAACCCAAAACGTCGACGGCGCGCACCGTTCCCGCTGCAGAAGGGTCGAAGCCAACTGGGGCTAAGGGTTCGTGTCTGAAAGGAAGGGCGTAGGAGTAAAAGGCGTAGGAATGGTGTAGGTTGTGAAGTCAGTAAGAGTCTGACACTGTTTTCCGCTCCACCCAAGGGCGAGATTCGTTATTGAATGATTTTTACATACTTACCATATAAAAAAAAAGCTAACAGCAGGGTCGAAGCCTTCTGGGATCATGGACCGATCTCTGAAAGGAAGGTCCAGCCCCGCTATTTTGGTATAAGAAGGAACAGGGTGGATTTTTAGTCGCGCACAAGTCGGACACTATCTCCCGCTCTGTTCAAGGGCGGGAGATGCCATTGGATGGTTTTTGCCCATAAAAAAAACCATTACCCTTTCCATTGACCTTTAGAGGACTTTAAGTTGAATACAGACGTGATTTATTTTAATTATAATTAGCATTTATAAATGTAGGATATTCACAATAAACTGGTTTTCCTTCCTTTTATTTGGATATATTAATACAAGTCCTGCGTCACATAGTTATCATTACATAGTATAAAACAAAGTTGCTTGCCGCTGTCCGTATGTATGCTTAGATCTTTAAAACTACACAACGGATTTTGATGGTTTTTTTTTTTTAATAGATAGAGTGATTCAAGAGGAAGGTTTATAGTTATAATAATATATCACCTTTGCACCCGTGCGAAGCTGGGGTGGGTTGCTAGTATTTATATAAAAGGAGAAACTGACTGACTGACATATCAACGCACAGCCAAAACTACTGGGCTTAAGACCGTGAAATTTTACACAAGGCTTCCTTTATGACGTAGGCGAAAATTAAGAAAGGGTTTTTTCAAAATTCAGCTTCTTAAAGGATGTAATGAAAGTAGGGTTCTCCATACCTACTAACTTTACACCCCCAGTGTAAAGTTAGTATGAAGAGCCCTATTTTTAGCGGGCGAAACCGCTGGCAGAAGACTAGTATAATATTTATTATAGATATGAGAACCTTCCATAATTTAATGGCCTATATATGTCGCAGCCATATCGTGTGACGCGCCTTATTATAAGTTGGCGCGTCGGATTAAAAACTATCGCTGTTATATAATACGGCTACCTCATATCTAGCCGGATTGTGTAGTGATACATTCTACAGAGCGGCGTCTAACGTTTAGCTGTATTGTATATGTATAAAAACTATACAATTTTAAAGGACCGATCGAAGTTCAGTAACTGCGGGCCGTTTTAACTGTCTGTGGGATATAAAGTAACCTCCAATCAACCTCTAATCCAAGTCAACCTCCCCTGCAAGTTGGGGCACCTGCCGATCAGCGGATGAGGCTCTGGCGCTGGCTTTCCCTCTTAGGGTTGGGAGGTCGGACGGCAGTCGCTCCCGTAAAGGCCACAAATAGCCAATAAACATGGACGGTTTAAGAAAGTTTGTTGCCACGGATAGGGCGCCGCCGCAAAACGGCGCGCAGGAGATTCGCCCGACTCCTGTGGCAAGTGGGCAAGGGCTACCGTGTCTGGGGCGAACACGGATAAAGACGCGAGCCCCAACCCGGAAACTCCGCTTCGCCAGCCTGAACATTGGCACGCTGACCGGACGCGCGAGGGAGTTAGCCGACTTACTTCTCAGGCGAAGGGTGGCCGTGGCATTCCTGCAGGAGACTCGGTGGAAAGGCCGCAGGTCCCGGCTCATCGGGAATGGCTACAAATTAATCTACACGGGTGCAGCCGGTGGGGAGAACGGGGTGGCCGTTGTACTCTCCGAGGAGTTTCAAGACGCAGTCCTGGAGGTGAAACGCTACAGCGACCGGCTTATGGTCGTAGGTGTGCTTATCGACGGGGTTATAACCCACTTGATAAGTGCCTACGCGCCTCAGGTCGGTTGCAGCGACGCTGAAAAGGCTGCGTTCTGGGATCAACTCGGTGGGGTGCTTCGTGGCATCCCGCTGTCACAGGGAATCGTTCTGGGTGGTGATCTGAACGGTCATGTGGGTGACAGGTGCAAGGACTTTGAGCATGTTCACGGTGGCTTTGGATACGGTAGCCGTAACGCTGAAGGGGAGACTATCCTCCAAACGTGTGCGGCTGCCGGCCTTGCCATCGTGAACACGTATTTCAAAAAGAAATCCGAACACCTGATTACCTACAGGAGCGGGGGGTACGCTACCCAAATCGATTTCTTACTCACACGGAGGCACCTTATCAGTAGGGTGGCCAACTGCAAGGTCATACCCGGCGAGAGTCTCACTGCACAACATCGTCTCCTTGTCATGGACTTGCGCGTCAAACCTAGGGTCAAGTTTGATGAGCGCCAACAACGCCGAATACGGTGGTGGCGACTGGATGCAGCCACGTCCCAGTCGTTCGCGTCGGCCATCGGCGATAAGTGCGATGGTACCGATGGCGAACCTGTGCAAAGCCACTGGGACAGGATTCAGGCTGCCATCGCCGAGGCGGCAAAGTCGGTGCTCGGCTTGTCCGGGGGCGGCCGCAAGTGTGACAAGGAAACTTGGTGGTGGGATGACACAGTCCAGAGGGAGATCAGAGAGAAGAAAGCTCTCTTCAAAACGTGGCAAGCTTCCAAATCTCCCGAAGACCGCGACGCATACAGAGCTGCTAAACGTGCCGCCAAGAGGGCCGTAGCCAGAGCCAGACGAGACCACTTACAGCCACTTTATGATAAGTTGGTATCGTCTGAGGGGCAGAAGCTCATTTATAAGTTGGCACGTTCCAGGGTCAAAGCGGCACTGGATATCACTAAGTGCCGCTGTGTAAGAGACCCTGACGGCAATCTGATATGCGAAGACCTCGCGGTGAAGGAGAGATGGCGCTCGTACTTCCACGAGCTGCTGAACAAGCAGCACAAAGAGGTGCTGTCTCCGGTTCTCCCTCCAAATCAGGGACTTGTACCCCTGGTTACGCCTGAAGAAGTACATGTGGCTCTTCGCCGCATGAAGAACCGGAAAGCTGTCGGTGCCGATGGAGTCCCCATTGAAGCCTGGAAGGCGATGGGTCCTCGTGGTGTGGGCATCTTAACCCACCTATTTAACCGCATGCTCCTCACCGGAAAGATCCCGAGTCAATGGAGACTGAGTATTATCACTCCAGTCTTCAAAGGCAAGGGATCAGTGCAGGAGTGTGGCGACTACCGGGGGATTAAGGTTATGTCCCACACCATGAAGCTCTTCGAGCGGGTGATTGACTCTCGGATCCGACAGGAGTGCACCGTCTCGGGGTGTCAATATGGGTTTCGACCAGGCCATGGCGCCATGGATCCCATCTTTGCCCTAAGGGTTACCATGGAGGGATACAGATCAAAGAATACGCCTCTGCACCTCTTGTTCCTTGACATGCAGAAGGCCTTCGACTGTGTCCCCCGTGAGGTGATCTGGTGGGCGCTGAGATCCAAAGGAGTGCCCGAGACCTATGTTGACATCATCCGAGATATGTACCGAGACTCCGGTTCTGTGGTTCGGACCGCTGTTGGCGATACGAAACCCTTCCCCATCACCGTCGGAGTTCACCAGGGTTCTGTCCTTAGTCCGTTTCTGTTCAGTGTGGTGCTGGACGTCCTGTCCTCCAACATCAGGGACTTACACGAGCAGCCGCCATGGCTGCTCATGTATGCAGACGACATCGCGCTGGCGGACTCGGACAGTGGGCGCTTGGTTCGACGTGTGACAGCGTGGAAGGAATCGCTGGAAAACGGCGGTCTGAAAATTAATGCGGCGAAGACCGAGTACTTGGCCTGTAACACAACAAACGCTGCTCCTGTTCGCATTGGCGAAGACACAGTCGAGCGCACGGAACAGGTCAGGTACTTGGGATCGGTGCTCCACGAGTCCGGGGACGTCGATTGCGACGTCGAGTCACGTATCTCGGCGGCCTGGGCGAAATGGCGTGAGGTGGCGGGGGTTATCTGTGACCCCAAAATGCCGGTTAGGCTCAAAGGACAGGTCTATAAGACCATCATTAGGCCTGTCCTTTTGTATGGCAGTGAAGCGTGGCCTGTACTTGAGCGGCACAAGCAGAGCCTGCGTGTCACGGAAATGAATATGCTGCGCTGGATGTCGGGAGTGTCGCGGAAAGACCGCATTAAAAACTCCCGCATCCGGGGCAGCCTTCAGGTCCGTGACATAGCGGATAAACTGCAGGAGGGTCGCCTACGCTGGTATGGCCACGTTTTACGAAAACCGGCAGACTACGTGGGTAACAGATGCCTCGCCATGCCGCCTCCGCCGGGACCCGGAAAACGAGGAAGGCCTAAGAGGCGTTGGATCGACGTCGTAAGAGACGATATGCGTGTCAATGGGCTTACGGCAAAGGACGCGAAAGACCGAGCGAAGTGGAGGAGTTTGAGTTGGAAAGCGGACCCCGGGCACCGAGGTGAAAGCCAAGGAAGCAACCGGGACTAACGCTGAGATGATGATGATGATGGGATATAAAGTAACCTAATAGCGTAGGTACCCACACATGCCGCCTTTGAAATCTTGCCACCGGAAATGTGTGGATGCGCCTTAAGACGAAGGAGATAACGGGGGATTTGTTCACCGTAATCCCCTTCTAAGAGCAGTGGTGAACGAGTGTTATCGACCCTGGCTTACGAGTTGTAGGTCGCGGGTTCAAACCCAGCCAGGCGCATTACTTTGTGTAATTTTTTTCACCATCACTGCTCTCAAAACGGTGAAGGAAAACATCGTGAGGAAACCGGCATGTCCTAGAACCAAAAATTCGAAGACATGTAACATCTACCAATCCGCACTGGGCCCGCGTGGTGGGTTACGGCCCATTCTCTCTCCCAGAGAGGAGGCCTGTGTCCCAACAATGGGAACATTAGAAAGGCTGATGATGATGAATCCCCTTCTAACCTAATCGTGACTTCAAGTTTGTGTTGTAACGATGATTTCAAGAAAACAGCAGTTTAGACTTAGTGACCACATTTCAGAGCAACAGTGGTCATAGACCTTTAACCAATCAATAATTTTTATTATTTTTGGACATAGGTATCACATTAAACCTGTTAGTAGTGCTTTAGTTAGTTTTTTTGTAAGTAATAAGTCTGAATCCATACAAGTTAAAGTCGAATTAGAATAAACTAGTTTTTCCCAGCGGCTTCGCCCGCGTGCATAAAATATAGCCTATGTCACTCAGGAGCAAAGCAGCTTTCTATTGTTGCTTAATTTTTCCCAATCGGACCAGTACTTCCAGAGATTACCCCCTACAAACAAAAAACCAAAAAAGCAAACTTTACCTCTTTATTATATTAGTGTAGATAGTGTAGATAATGTCAATTAAAGGTCATATTATATAGTAATAATAACAAATAAAATATCAACAACAATTAGTGCTTTCTTCTTCTCAGTCGGTACACTCTTGTCAGAGTGGTCGTGGTCATCACTCTGGATCATGATGAGTTATCATCTTGGTCATGCGGCATCATTCCTCGCGGACTGCAGCTTTCCGGGTGCATTCGTAGACCGAGCACTTAGTTGCGGCCTTGAACTGGTCTGTCCATCTCATTGGTGATCAACCACGTGGCCTGGTGCCCTCAACCTTGCCCTGCACTACCAGACGCTCTATGGAGTCATTACCACGCCGCGATACATGGCCGATATGTAGTGCTTTAATAATAACTAGCGAGCGACCCGCCCCAGCTTCGCACGGGTACTGATCTACACTAATATAATAAAGAGGTAAAGTTTGTTTTTTTGTTTGTAGGAGGTAATCTCTGGAACTACTGGTCCGATTGGAAAAATTTTAGCAACAATAGAAAGCTGCTTTACTCCTGAGTGACATAGGCTACATTTTATGTACGCGGGCGAAGCCGCTGACAAAAGCTAGTATTGAATATATTATGCATGCATTATGCCTATAAACCTTCCTCTTTAATTACTCTATCTATTAAAAAAAAACCGCATCAAAATCCGTTAAGTACTTTTAAAGATCTAAGCATACATAGGATCTAAGCAACTTTGTTTTATACTATGTAATGATTAATAATAACCTCATCGCAGTATCTCTACGTTGACGTCGTGATGGGGCTTGGGCGCTCCGATAAACCTAGCTAGTCTAGGGTGAGGGGCCAGACTAAGAGAGATTTTTTTTTTATGGTGGGAAAAATTATCTAATGACGAATCCCACCCTTGGGCGGAGCAGGAAACAGTTTAAGACTTTTACTGACTAAATGACCCGCCTCATTCCTTCTTAACCCTCATACCGAGCTCGGACCTTTCTTTCAGAAACTGGACCGGGGCCCCAGTAGGCTTCGACCCTGCAATTGGGCCTCTATATTTGCAGAACACTCTTTGGGGCGCGCGAGAACAGAGCACGCCGTCGACGACTCGGCTTGGTCCGGACTGTTACCAGACGACCGGATGGCAAGCTACCCATTGCTCGCCGTCCGCAAGCCAGCGCCTACTGTGGTCCGAAATCGGGATCGGAATCTCAGCGGCGCCGGCGTCTGGGGTGTGAGTGCCATTGCCTTACGCGGTCGGCCTCCTCCTTTGCTAGCATTACTGCTTCGCAGAAGGAGGCGACCGACTCCTCCTCGCTCCGGACCAGGACCCGGTGCGAAAGACCGCCACCGCCGATTGCCCCACAAGGTCACGACGATGCTCTTCCCAAGCGGGGCACACCTCCACCGTATGCTCCACCGTGAGGCAGGTGGGGTTGCAGTCAAGCACAAATACTGATGTTTATAGTTTTTTTTTTTATATTTAAATATAAAGTTTTATAGTCAGAACTTACCGATACCGATAGACAATACGTACTTGAGTACCTAGATATTATATTTTAAACTAATTAGGTACGCTAAATAATTATGCTAATTTGTTAACCATTAAGTACCTGACTATATGTGAAAATACTAATGAAAATAATACGTCTAGATCTTGTCAAAATAGGATACCTAAATAAATAATGATATTTTATTTACAAATAGGTACATATGATAAACCAGACATCAATATTATTTTTATTTATAAATATTTTTAATAAACTAGCTAGTTGTTATTTCTTTTTATTTAGTTTCACGCTTCGATTTTCATTTTCTAGCAATTTAAAAAATCAACCGAGTCGAAGGTAAGTAAATTACTAACATGTTATGTAAATAAATAATAAGTAGAATCTACGTAGTATATACGTTCTAAAAATACTTATAAAAGAATCAGATTTAACCATAATATATTTACCTGTTATTTTCAAGTTACAAAAACGAAAAAACCTTTAACGAAACAATATGAATCACTTGTTCAAAAAAAATCAATAATACACACAAACAAACACTGATTCTATCGTACTAAAGTCGCAGAGCACAATCAAATCTTTATGTTGACACAATATTACCACTTCAAGCACAAAATAAGTCAAATAAGTCTAAATAAAACGCGATAATAATATTCGTGAATATATTTAACACGGAACATTATTGCAAAGGCACTAGTAGGCGGAAACCAAAACATAGTGAAGAAAACCGGATGCCTTTTCCGACCACAGAATAAAAGTCTTTTTTCTCTTTCTTTCACGTTCGTAAATATGAGGCAGCGATCGTTGCGAACGGCCGCAAAGGAAACACTGGATGAAACGGAGGTGTCAATGTATAAACACTGTAAATGATTCTGTATTGATCGTTTACTCTTTTAATAAATTTCCTATTTCCTTATGTTTTTTTATTGTTATTTGAACCGAACATTGGTAGTATCTTTTGCTAATTCACTGAGTAATCTAAGTTGTTGATAGCGCCATCTGTTATGGAAAGCGCGAACTACAACAAGAAGTAGTCAGCATATTAGTTCAAACTAATATAAACAGATGTCTCTTATCGAAGTTTTTATTTTATACGGTTTTTTCAATATTAATTAAAAAAAAAATTGTTTCTAAATATGAGTACCTACATGAAGGTTTATACTACTACTAATGTTTTTTTTAGTTTTGGTAGGTGAAAATCATCGAATGACGAAACCCGCTCTTGGGCGGAGCGGGAGACCAGTGTCAGACTCTTACTGACTAAAAAAAACCTACCCCGTACCTTCCTTGCCTTAATACTACTACTAAAGTGAATGACTTTTACTGGGGTGTAAAACTATTCAAAAGGAGAAACTGACTAACTGAGAGGGAAAATTTTCAGAACAAGGCTTTAAAAAAATAACGCGATAAATGCCTAGTACTATAGGTAAAATTCTCTACAATTTCTCTAATTATCCTTATGTCATCTACCTAGCTATAGCTTTTACAGTAAAATATTTACGACAAAACATACCTACATCGTATCTCAATAAATAATTACCTACAAACTAAGATAATTAAACAGTTTGACAGCGAAACAATTAAACTACTTTTGTAAGGTTTCAAAGGCTATATTTAGACGTATTGATTACACTATATTAGGTACTATATCTTTCAGTAAATTATGTATTCCAATCTCGACTGATATGTAAATCACAGATGATTTCAACGACTTTTTTCTTGAAATCTTTTAAAAATACCTTTAATACTATATTTAAATTAATATTTTGATTAAATACGAAATATAAATCTATCGCACTGAGAAATAAAAATGTTTTTCGCGCTAATAAATAATCAATCAATTGGTTCCGAATCTTGCCGCACGACACTAGCGCCACAGATTGAAAGAGGCGTCAGACTTTGACAATATCTCTAAAAATGTGGGTATTTACAAAATTTAAGATGTTTAGTATAGTGTGAATGTGAAAATAAAGTGAGACATATATTTTTGTGATAATTTACTTAAAAACACAGATGATAAATGATAAAAATCGTCGTTTAATTTGGCAAACTCAGGTAAGATTGTGTTTACTCTTTTTATTTGCGAAAATTATACTTGAATAGCTCTCGAACCGTGAATGTCTTGTTTGCAAAATTAAACCTAGTGTTTTATAATGATTTCTGAATGGGATGAACACATTTATATACGTAAAAAAACGTATAAAATCTCTTTAAAGCCGATTTTATATCAAAGTAATGAAAATAGGTTGAAATGATATTTATCTATAGCTAAATACTGCAGATCCTTGTAAGCTGGGTCAAGGCCTCAAGGTGAATCTTCCGAAACGCTCCCGGGCCAGACTAATCGATAAATTAATTACTGAACCTTTTTATATTATTGGATAAACGAGTTTTCAATGAATACATATTTTTTTTCATAACAAGTTTTTATAGCGCGGTGTATACTTGTATAATTAAAACTCGTTAAGAAGAATCACACGAGCCCAAATTTGATGGGGTTGTGTCGTTTAATTACAGAGTTACTATAGTCACCTTCCGTTTTTATCATCAGAATGATCCACGATATAATAATTTTGCATTATTATCTGATTGACACATGCATGCAAAATTTCAGTTCAATTGGTACCCGGGAAAGGGGATCAAATAAAACAAGTTTTTAATGAAAATATTTTTTTTTCATGACAAGCTTTTATAGCAGCGGTCTATAATTATATAATTAAAACTCGTCAAGATGATTCACACGAGTCCAAACTCGACGTGGTTGTGCCGTTTAATTACAGAGTTCCTATGGCTACCTCGCGATTCCATCATCAGATCAGCTCCATGTCATCATAATATTGCATTGTCATGCGATTTACACCGGCATGCAAAATTTCAGCTCAATCGGAAACCGGGAAGTGGATCAAATTTAAGTTGCAAGATTTGATTACAGAACGACAGACAACGGGACAGGTGAAACTAAATAAATGCTTGTAAAACCGAATGAATAAAGAAAAGGATTAGTTTTCGGCACTGCTATACTTTTCGAATGCCGTAATTACAGACACAATTAAAAGATAATATATCGGTGTGCGGACACCGATGTCCTCTGTTGTTAAAAACTGTTATTAGTATTCATTTTTTTTTTATCTTTATCTCTGTACGATGTTGTGTTTTGTGTAATTTATTTCATCACCACTGCTCTCAAAACGGTGAAGGAAAATATCGTGAGGAAAGGAGGAAACCGGCATGTCCTAGAAACAAAAATTCGAAGACATGTGACATCCACCAACAGCACTGGGCCTGCGTGGTGTATTATGGCCCATTCCCTCTCCTTGAGAGGAGGTCTGAGTCCCAGCAATGGGAATATTATAAGGCCGATGCTATCCTATAATAAAGATAAATATCTTCTTTTCCAGAGCCATGGATAGCCATAAAGAATTTACATCATCCTCCACCATATCATTCGTAGAGTCTAGCACAGAAGAGAAGGGAGTTAGAGGCAGAAAAAAGTCGTTCTTCAGAAGAAATGGGATGCTGAAAGTGAATCATAGTTCTAGCGATGCTGACATATCAACTATTGAATATGAGCGGTAAGCGATTACCTACTATTTTATAAACGAATTTGTAAAGCCATTTTCAAATAATCCATTTTGGATTATTTGAAAATAATCCATTTTGAATCGCTTTCAAATAATCCATTTTTAATCATTTTCAAATATTCCATTTTGGATAATTTGAAAATTATTTTTTTAACTGTACTTAATAAACTAAATTTCACAGCAATTTAGGTATTAATAAATGATTATTGTGATTTTAATTTTAGTTTTCATTTTTTATTACGATTTTAATTTGTGATCAGATTTTATGGACTCTTGTTTGACAATAATTATGTTTATTTTTTATCTTAATAGATACAGTACGGCCGTCGGATCCATACCGTACCCGTACTGTATGAGAGCACAATTTAATGTAGGTCAGTCAGCTTTCTACCCAAGTCCAATAAAAATGCGATATCGCATCGCGGTCTTGTGTATGGGCCGTATACCATACTGTTATTTTGTTATATTGTTTTCTGTATAAAATCTATGTTATATTATAATCGATATAACTGCCTTCTTCGTGAAAAAGGATCTTTGCAACATTTCCGACGTTTTCCCATCACACTTACACAAATTTTCGCCTTGAATAATATTAAGATATTCTTTTTTATATATGTACCTAACCTATAAGCCTGTAGCTCGCCATCCGGTCGTCTGGTAATCTTCCGGACCAAGCTCAGTCGTATCGCATATCGCATAGTTCCCGCGTGCCTCCAAGAGTTGTCAGCAACCGTAGGGACCATGCAGTAGGGCCAAGGATTCGTGTCTGAAAGGAAGGCTCTGGCCCTAGTATGTATGGCAATGTAGGAACGGGGTAGGTTATTTGTCAGTATGAGTCTGACACTGTTTCCCGCTCCGCATCCGATTTTTACGTACCATAAAAAAATTGTGTGAGTATAAGGCCTATTTAGGTTTTATGGTGGGAAAAAATATCTAATGACGAAACCCGCCATTGGCCGGTGCGGGAAACAATTTCAGACTCTTACTGACTGGGCTTGGTCCGAACGGTTACCAGACCATTGGACGGCGAGCTACCCATTGTGGATGCACAAGCCCGCGCCTACGGTGGCCGGAAATCGGGATCGGACTCCCGGCGCCGTCACCTTATGCGGGTTGCCTCCTCTTTTGCTAGCATTACGGCTTCGCAAAAGGAGGCGACCGCCTGCTACTCCTCCTCGCTCCGAACCAACCTCGCTCACCGCCGCCGCCGCCGATCGCCCCTACGATGACACGGCGAACCCCCCTTAGGGATGGAGTTTCGTAAAGTCTGTTCATAACAATCATAGCATACGTTTACACCTGCCAAATTTTTAATTAGTACGTGTTATATTATCTGAATCGTTATGATTAATCAGTGAGTGGTATTTCTAAAATCCACCCGTAGTTATATTCCTCATTTCGATTTAGAATATGAATTGCCTTTTACAATGTATTATGTATGTTCTTGCAAAATACTATGTACCCACCTATTGTTGTCAGTGAGTTTTGTAACTAATACATAAAATAAGTGGCGTAGCTACCTTGGGTGGCACCTGGTGCATAAGTTGGTGGTGTCACCCCATCGAAAGTAAAAAACAATAAATTTTATATGATAAAGGACATGAATCAGGAGGAGAAGGACAAGAATAGCGTCAGGCTCTTTTGCGGGAATCCACGAATTATACATAGAGCTAAGCTAGTGCTAGTGTAGGAATCACCCAAAAAGATTTTTTTTTGTTTGTATATTGTTCTTAAAGTTGCGAGACCGGGTGGGTGTCACCCTAAAAAAGGTGACACCCGGTGCGGACCGCCCATGCCGCCCCCTCTTTGCTACGCCACTGCAGAAAATACAGTTACTATGGTATTAGTATTCCAAACAGCTTGTGTCTATGGTAGCCTTATACTTGTAAACAAACACCCGTGCCATGGATTGAATATGTAATTTTGCTACCATAATATCCATAGAATTCTAAATCTATCTTCATTATTATTATTTTTTCTTAACTGACGATTATTGTTATTTTTCAATTATGACATGATATTATTTATTTTTTTACAATTGCAATTACACAATCCATTATCCAATACTCAAAGTATTAATTGTGTTACAGTTCCGATATACTCGTAGAAATAAATCTGAAAATAGTAAATTTGATACTACATCCAAGAAATAAACTTTTTTTGAAGGGAAGTTGTCTGTCTGTCAAGACACTTTATCTTGGGAAAGCGTGGAGATATCGGGTTGAAATTTAAACCAAATACTCAGATCTATAGTCCCTTGAAGCTGTGATCAAATTTCTAATAGAACTAAAAGAAAAAGATACGGAAAGAAGAAAGAAAAAAAGAAATTTTGTGTTTATGTCACAAAAAACGCATATTTCGATACTCTCAGGAATAAAAATTCATAAGATACTTCCTGCCTAGAATTCTGAAATTTGGCATGATGCAAGGTCTCATAGCACAAGTACAACCCGTTCCAAATGAGAATAGGATCGATGGCAATGTTGTGACGTCACGTCGAACTGTCAAATCGAAGAAATTAGGTAGAGTGAACAAAAAAGAAGTTTAAAAAAATAATTTACGTACGAATCGTGAATGAACTTTTTGTTTAATCAGAATACAGTTTTTCAATTTAGTTTATCTCTGTTTTACTGTGTGATGTGTCTGAGTAGTGATAAACAGAAGAAAAAGGCGAATTGTTTCTAACAATGAAAATAAGAAAGAAAATAGTTTTTCTTGTAAACTATTTATGACTTAAAACAATATATTTGGCAAATTTATATTAAACCCTAACGTTTTTACTTCAACTAGAATTAACTAATTTTTTGTAATAAAAATCAAAAAATAACTTTTTATTAATACGCAAATAAGATTTTTTTGCAAATCGTACTTTTCACTCAAAATCTGATAGATCGAGGTTATTGACTTTCCTGTTCTTATTTGGAACGCATAATACAACAAATGATCGGAAAACCTATAAAATTGTTGTAACGTCACAAAAGAATTACGATCAAAATTACTGAATGTTCAAACTGATAGATTGAGGTTGGAAAATTACAAAAAATATGTTTTTCCTGTTATTGTGAGATATAATTGCAGTTACATTATTTTATTACATATTTTCGTGTGCTTATTTATTATGACTGCGCAAATATATCATGATTTTGTTATTTAAAAATCAGTTGTTTTTTTTTTATATATATCATCATCATCATCATCAGCCTTTTTAATCTTCCCACTGCAGGGACACAGGGCTCCTCTCTAAGAGAGGGAATGGGCCGTAATCCACGCCCAAGCCCAGTGCGGGTTGGTGGATGTCACATGTCTTCGAATTTTTGGTTCTAGGACATGCCGATTTCCTCACGATGTTTTCCTTCACCGTTTTGAGAGCAGTGGTGATGAAATAAATTACACAAAGTAATGCGCCTGGCTGGGTTTGAACCCGCGACCTACTACACGCAAGTCGGGGCCGAGTTGTAACGGCCCCAACTTGCGTGTAGTAGGTCGCGGGTCCACCACTGCTCTAAATTATTTTTTTATATATATTCATTTAAAATATCTAAACATGTTCATTGATGTACATTTCCAGCAGGTTTTTAAGAGGTTCTGTCCCGAATAAAAGTTACACACTAGATGAGGCGTGCCTTACAGTGACTTTACTCCACTTAAGTGATCAGCATGCTGTACACTTTTACATTGATGACATTAGTGCAGTTTTGACGTAAGTTTTAAAAGTTTTGATAGACGACAATGCCAATGAAGCGCTGCAGCAGACTCATTTCAGTATTGTGACAAATGATTTCTTTGAACGTGCTTGTCTATCGCTAGGATAAGTCGATGGTAAATAATAATAATAATTTCTTTATTTGCCAGAATGAAGGTTTACAAAGTATGACCTTAATTTAAATGAGAGCCATTTACATTCTACCATAACTAGTAGTAGTCAGTAAAAGTCTGACACTGTTTTCCGCTCCGCCTAAGAGTGGGATTCGTCATTCGATGATTTTTACCTACCATAAAAAAAACCATAACTAATAATATTCATAATTATATTTAATAATAAATATTCATAATTCAATTATTACCACTATAACTGCTACAAAAAATCTAATTAAGCTATTTTCAATTTCACCAATCGTCTATATTAATAAAATATAAGTACAAAATAATTGAATGGTCCATAGACATTGATAAAATGTCAAAAATATTATATCCAACATAAAACTGGTAATGACATAATTATATCATCATAATCATAATAATTATGTTGTATCAATATTATAAAAACATCAGTGAGTTCTAAAATAACATTGTTTTTGTGGCTGACGGAATTATGAGAGCCAGCAGCTTAAGGTTGCGATCATAGGAAGACGAATGGCGCGTATTTCGCGTTCTGTATCTAAAAAATGGGAGTCTGTTTATAAGATTGTTGTCCAAATGTCTGTCACCGGACTGAGTCTTATGAACCACTAGCTTTTGTCAGCGGGTTCGCCCGCTTATACACCGTTAAATCTTGATTGTTTTAATCCCTTGGAGGATCGATTCAGTACATGAAACACTATCGATTGGTAAAGTTAGAATAAAAAAACAAAGTACTTTTTTTTTAAACTCGAATTAATTTAGGCATGTTCTAAATTGATTTCTTTAAGTAAACGTCAGCTGGGCGAGTTCAATGACCTGTATGTAGTTAGTACGCAACGACCGACAACTACCTACAAGGTCAATGACTCGTTTACTTAAAGAAATTAATTTCGTAAATGCGTATATCAATAAGGGATTAAGAAAAAAAGTACGTTATTTTTTTATTTTATCTACACAAATCGATAGTGTTTCATGTACTGGATCGACCCTCTTCGGGATTAAAACGGCTAAAATTTAACGGTGTATAATTTTAATATAGTCTATGTCACTGACGAGTAAAGCAGCTTTCTATTGTTGCTAAAAATTTTCCAATCGGACCAGTAGTTCCAGAGATTACCTCTTAAAAAAAAAAAAAAACAAACTTTACCTCTTTATTATATTGTTAGTGTAGATGTAGATACAGTTTTTTTTTTTGCATCGTTTCAGCCTTACAATATTCCCACTGCTGGGACTTAGGCCTCATCTCAGGGAGAGGAAATGAGCCATAATTCATTCACCACGCGTGCCCAGTGCGGATTGATAAATGTCAAATGTCTTCGATTTTTTGTTCTAGGACACACCGGTGTCCTTCACCGTTTTGAGAGTAGTAGTGATGAAATATAGTACATTGTTATACGAGGGATGAAAGAAAGTTATTTAGTCCCGAGAAATTTCTTGGCGACCGAGCGACAGCGAGGTCGCTAATAGTTCGAGGGACTAAATAACTCTTGAACCCGAGGTAAACACTGTGCTTTTCATTACGAATACGAGGAAAATAAAAATAATAAAAACCTGAGTCGTCGTCAAAGGTCTTCGTATGTTTTTAGGTAGATATATTTCTTTTGATTTAGGCGGTAAGCGGTTTTCTCCTCTTCAGAATCTTGCGTTAAATTTATAACTGAAGCTGATGAACTTATCGTGTAAATAAAAATTTCTTGTAACAGAGATTTAGCAAAATGTAAACAAAACTTTAGACCTCGAAAAAAAAAAACAAGTAAGATCAAATCGGCCACAGATTATAGAGAGACTACCATTTACCCGCCAATTTTTTTTTTAGTGATCGGCTCCCTGGCTTTTCAGTCAATATTTTTCATTTTGTCATTGTAAAAATGGGTCAGGTCAACATTTTTCTCAAATATATATTAGTTTTAATGAAATAGTTGAAAGTAAATTAAAATAAAGTCATTAAAAAAAAGTATTCTTAAATTATTTCTATTTTTATGTTATTTCAATTGTACTGGCAGTATATAAATTCGGGTCACGGTTCAATAGAAATGTCAAAATAGAACTAGTTTTTTTTTTAATATTTGCTGTCTAAATATTAAAAAAAACAACTGTCAGTTGTAAAGTAAAACTCCCTAGGGAGTAAAAGTACTTCTTCCAACCCTGTCCGCAGGCATCTTTACACCTACTTTCAGAGTATGAGTAATGAAAAATTAATTAATTAGCTGGGTTTGAGTTTGTGACCTGCAACTCATTAGCCCAGCCCAGCCAACAGCCCAGCTGTTACTACCTGGCTACCACTAATGAATGTACTACAATATATTGTAATTTTTGAATTTTTGCATGATCTTTGACCGCTATTACAAGCAATACTAAAAACAGGATAAAAATTATTGATATAAACTAGCTATAAACTGCAATCCCATCTGATGGTGACTCAAGCCTTGAAGACATCTAAATTATAATCGGACGGGAAGATCGCAGCAGGGAAAACGCTTACGCTATACGAGCTAAACGCTACGCTGCGCACTGAGCTGTGAACATAGCCTTACGTATCGATATTCCGATATTTTTGCTCAGTTAGCCAGCAGGGTCAAGGTGACTTCTGGAAGGGAAGGCTAATCAAGTTAATAAAGCTACTTCGTATACTTGTGATTATTTTATATCTTTTAAGGATTATATTTTCGGTAATGGATTTATTTATTTATTCTTCATGCGACACAATGTACAAATCCATTTTTAGGGTTCTGTACCTAAAAAGGAAAAAACGGTACCTACCCTAGTAGGATCATTATGTTGTCTGTTTGTGTGTTCAGTAAGATCTTTTATCTCGAGAACTCGTGGAGGTATCCAGTTAAAATTTAAACCATATTTTCAAGTCTACGGTCCCTGGTAATAGTAAAAAAGGGGAGGAGAGCGCGCCAGAATTTTACTTACCAAAACTACACGTATGCTTCTTCCTTGCCTTGCGGACCAAGACCCCGAGTTTCCCTTCCAGAAGCCAAACTATGGCCCCAGAAGGTTTCGACCCTGTCAAGCCCTTATGGTTATGCTGACATTTATTCGAAGCATGTTTGGAACACTATGCACTGTCCACGACTCGAGTTCAGTCTGCAGTTCTATTATATCTTAGTTTTACACTTTTAATTATTTCAATAGAAACCTAGGTAATATCTCTAAGATATCTGAGTTCCTAAATTATGTATAGGAGGGGAAGCGAGGTTGCTAAATTTGCAGTTATTAAATCGGCACGGGTACTTATTAGATTGGGAAGATTAGGTTCTAAAACGAAAAGTCTATGGCAAATTTTAATTATTATTGTGAGAAGGAGACTTGAAAACAAATTACATGTACATGGAAATAATCGAGCGAGTCATATATCATACGGTATACGCGCTTTACCTTTCTGATAACCGATAGATATTAGTTAATCTAACGATTAACTATTTGGGGGTGCCGTGGTTGAAGTGTTTTTTTTTACAACTTTGTGACTAGTCCATTTCCTTATGTCACGCTTAAACGGACAGATTATTGAAATATACTGTCTTCGGTATGTACTCAACTTGTCTTAATGTGACGCGTTAAAGTTTTTCCGAGAATCAAAAAAAAAGACAACGCCCAATTAGGTTAATATCTGGTAGAGTTACATTATTTATTTATTTATATATATATACTTTATTTTACACCAAAAATCATACAAAAAGAAACTTAAACTAAACCTCATTCATACAATGGGCGGCCTTATCGCATTCTGCGATCTCTTCCAGGCAGCCTGGAATGAACAGTAAATGCCAAAACATTATTACAGAGGACCAAGTCTGCTATTTTCAAAATATTGTTATTCCAACACGATTCCATTGTCATTTTGCTAAAAGTTCGTAATCTGTTAATTCATATCTAATGGCTGATTATTGGGCGGTCAGTGGTAATAGAATTGTGGTACGAGCTGTTTTGTAACGAATTAAAAACATTAACTGCATAATAACATTCTAATCGTAAGTCGCTGATTAAAGGAACTGTCAAAATTGTATTAATTTACCGCACATGTCAAATATTAATTTGTCATTCTGTACGTGATTACCATTCTAAAAAAATTCTTTCAATGAAGTGGTTGATCATTGGAAAGTCATAATGACGCCATCATAGTAGTATAGTAGATTACCAAACTTGTCAAAATCAACAGTTTTGAAATCAATGATCGACTATTCTGACACTATTGTAATAGCAGACTTGAGGCCCAGGGCCCAGGGTGCAAGCCGACGGGCTCGAATATCGCTTAAAATCCCTATCTAGGCCCCCCTCTTACCAGAGAAAGATGTGTAATGGCGTAAAAACAGTTATCTCAAGTTATACACTTTTAAATAGTAACAACATTACTAAATACCTCCAGTCAAGCGAACAAAAGTTACGTGTTTTTACCGCGAGACCGTGTTACGTTCTCAATCGACGGCTATCTGTATTAGTAAACAGAGTTTTTGCGATCATCCACAGCGTTTGTAAAAACAAACTATAATCTTTGGACGTACCAGACATTCAGACTAGCAGTGTATTGTATAGCGCTGCGTCTACCGCACGTGTTCGCGTCAAATAAGCCGCCATCTTAGATTTCAAATCGAACGCGTTCGTTAAATTTAAAAGTGAATGATAAAAAGCGGGAGTTCGGTCTTTTATAGCAGTGTGGTACTATCGTTAAAATTTATTAGAGATCGTTAAAATTGAAATTCGTGATTAGTACGGATAGTACGTTGTGTTTTCGTTCATAAGTTTTCTTATGGAGTGTTTCTTTTTAGTGCTGTTCTTATCAATTTGGTAATAGGCAAAGACGTTATGAGTTGGAAACCATAATTCTGTTAAGGATTCTTATACGCTTAATATTATTATACAGTTTATATACTTAGTAACATAGTCTTTTTGTGGTACGAAATTATCAAATGACTTTTTCCGCACTAGAATAGAGTGAGAGAGCGTATTCTGATACGCTTTCTCTCACGTACGATTTGAACAAAACCCATCTGTACGTTTCAGTTACCCTTAGCGCTCCAGTCTCTCAAGGCAAACTAAGATCGTTTCGTTAACGTCGGACGCCTTCAATTCCTTTGTTCTGACAACGTGACTGAGCGTTGAAATTACGACATGGAAATTGGACACACACAAAGGAATTGGGGGTCGTGGCCATTCTAAGCAACCGAAGTTAACGAAACGATTGCAACTTAGCTACGATAACTCTTGCGGTTTACTCACTAACTACTGGGCCTGGTCAAACTACACCATGACTAACTACGTTTTGTCTACTAGGGCTCGGTCCTTACCAGGAGGCAGACTGCCGAATGGCAAGCTATTTATTGTTCGTCGTCTGCAAGTCTGCACTTGTGGTGGTCGAAAATCGCCCCTGACGCCCAGGGCATTTTCTGTGGCGGTGACTGCGGCGTAGGGACATCCCTAGATGGCCGTGAGGTAACAGACATCTATTTCCTCACGAAATTGCCATCTCCTTGGCTCGTAGCAGGATGTTCTACGCAAACATTGAAGGACTAGAACCATTTACCTGCTGCGGTCATTCAGTACATTTGCAATTGTCTTCAAGGCTAGAGCGAATTGACTCCGAACAAATGATTGGATCTCTGCTTACCATCAGGTGGGATCGCAGTCCAGCACTGATTTATATCAATAAAAAAATAACTAATTCAAGAAATGAAAATTAAGAAGCAGATATACAATTTTTGGTAATTTTAAATCGAACATCATCTAAATGGCTAGTCCGAATATTTTGAAAAATATGTGTTAAACTAGACTAATTGCTCATAATTTGACATACAAATATTTAACGTTTTTTTCATAGAACTTGGTGTGATTTATTTTCAAAGTTATGTCTAACACAGGCAAAAAGCGAAGATCAGACAAAAACCTTTGGGTGTTTTTTTATGAAACTTTCACAAACTAAAAGATTGTTTGACTATCGATGTTTTGATATACTGATTTTATTGATATTGTATTTAATAAATGAAGAACAAATGTTTATTCGTCTAATCTTTATGCTGAATAAATGTCTACCGCATGCCGGTTGAGCGGTGGGCCAGTAAAACACAAAGTTTAAAGGGTCACGGCAGACCAAGAAGAAGATGATGGGACGACTTGGTTGCCTTCCATCGGAATCGAAAAGAAGTGGCCCAATACCGAGAACACTGGAAAAAATAGAGAGACTCCTTTGCCCGGCAGTGGGACAGTATGAGCTAGAAATAATAAAAATCATGATGCGCAAGAATTGATGCTAGTTCCTCTATCGTTCCTAAACCTTTATAAAATAACTGTTATTTATGTATTATGTTATAAAGAATACTACCTACGTCATGTAGGCGTATGGCAGGGCGTGCGTGCTGATAAGACAGACAGTTTCCAAACACAGCTGTCTGTATGCAAACATGATCGATATTTGTATCGACTGGCTGACTCGTAATACTTAGATGAGCACTTATTTCATTTTAATACATTACATTTATTACATCTTACTAATATTATAAATGCGAAAGTTACGATGTTTGGATGTTTGAAGAGAAAAGAAAAGAAGAAAGAAAACAATTTTTATTCTGCCCAAAATAGACGCACATACATACACACATAAAACAACCACACAAAATACAACAATTAATCAAGTGTGAACAATGTTGGTAAGGTTGGTTGGTTTGGATGTTTGTTACTCAATCACGCCAAAACGGCGGGACGGATCTGGATGAAATTTGGCACAGGCATAGGATACGCTTCGGAATAGGACATAGGCTACTTTTTATCCCGGAAACCCCAACACCAAACCCCAGTATCACGCGGGCGATGCCGCGAGCAATAGCTAGTTTTTATTTATTTATTTACATAACTTGACATTCTATTACAAATTATAATTAGTTATTGACATTCCAATTTTTAATGAAGCGATAGTAACTTGCCTAGGGGGGCTGTGGACATGGTACTGCGACGCCTCGAGTCCACTCGAGAGGCGCCCAGTTCAAGGGGTCGTGGTAACTTCAATAAAACCACGTTAAGTTTTATACTTTTTTCTATATTTTACTTTTATCGGATCGACATACAATCATATTCTCTTCACATGACAATCTATTATATTTCATTAGAATAATTTACACTACAAATAGTCTGCGAACGTCTTGCCAGCCAGTATGCTAATCCAGGGCGCATGCGAACTCTTCAGAGATATCGCAGTACCATGTAGTACTGGCTGTGGACTCTCCTGTCTGACAATAAATGACTTTTATTTTTTATCTTGATAGATACAGTACGGCCGTCGTATCTTGGCCAGTCTGAAGGTAGGCTCTGCGATTTTCAGTGCTTGAAAACTTGTAGAAAATTAAAGGTTAAAAAACAACAGCAATAATTGTTAACAGCAATAACAACTGCAAATTGCATTTATTTGTTTAAACCATTTATATTTTTACGAGTTAACAAACGCTAAAATTCGCAGAGCCTAACTTCAGACTAGCCGCGTAAAATAATAAATAAAAATTCCATTGTTTGCTCATATGTTTATATATGGTTATGCTAACAAAGCTACTTCTTGGATAACTGTGATTATGTTAAACGAATTGAGGTAGGTCAGGATTTAAGCGACAAGTTTTACGACAATGCTATGACGTAGGAAATTCAATTTACATAGGCGAGTAGAATCTCGTAAAATGGGTATAATGGTTCACCTTGCTGATAAATTGTAATCAGTTGTCGGTGGCAAGAGACTGGACGGTATGTCTTTATCTGTCGTATCAATTATACTGGGCCCCCGCGGTACAGGGGCCCCGACCTAGGCAAAAATTCGCAACATGTTATCCACAACCGTCTTATAGAGCAGCTGAGCATCGGTAATAAAAATACGTTTTTTTTTTATACGGGGCCCCCGAAGGACTTTTGGTACGGGTCCCCTGTGGGACTAGCTACGCCACTGCCATGGAAGATGGGTAGACCTTTAGTGTGGGACGCAACTTGTGTCGATACTCTTGCGCCATCTCATCTTCCTAGCTCGTCGTGCTGTGCCGGTGCTGCCGCTGCGGCTGCGGAGATCCTCAAGCGGCGGAAATATACTAGTCTTGTTGGTAGTTATATTTTCAAGCCGTTTGGGGTTGACACTCTCGGATCGTGGAGTCCGAGTGCTCACAAGTTGTTTAAAGAGCTGTCTAAACAACTTGTTGACCATTTCCTCCCCTACAAAAGGGCCCTGTGTCCCAGCAGTGGGAAAATTAAAAAGGCTGATGATAAACAGAATTGAAAAACGTCGTTTGATACACAAGGAAAGTCACTAAAGCAATCAGCTTCATAACAATGCAACCTCGCCAGCCCTGCGTTCAAATTTGAGGTTGGAGTTTACTCTAATGACGTCACAGGATAGTTACCCTACACCCCTACAGTCGTATTTTTAAACGCAAACGTCAAGCTCTATTGTCAACGGCTTTTTTTTTCTCGTGGTGGAAATCCTCATGGATGTCCTCCACCCTGGGGTAGGTGGAGGGGTCTGTCAGACTCTTACTGACTAAAACCACCCCGGTGATCACTCGATTGTCAATGGCTTACTCCAACCTATCCTGCTCGAAGTTGGAGTCACTTGGGTTAACTCTAGGCTACTCGAGTCATAAAAGACCCACTCTCGGTTTCAACTCTACACTAATGTGGTCATTATTTAACCCAGCTCTGTGCCATATAGCTTCGTTCGCACTGACAATTTTTTGCGCACGTAAAAGTATATGTCGTGGCCAGATCATAGAAATTGATCACTTGGCCAAATAAAACTGGCCAGATCGTTTTAAACGTTAAAAGTTTGATGATATTTGAATCCTCTTTTGGCCTACTTTTTTTAGACCTTTTAATGCCATAGAAATTCTACATCAACAATAATTATGATCAAACGATTTTTCAAATATCGTTAAATGTTATCGTTTCAACGATCTGGCCAATTTTAGTTGGCCATATCATAACTTTACCTTTATCATTAATTTACCCCTGAGTTTGTTTCGGTGTTTCTTCTCAAGGTAGTCCGCTAGAAAACACTGGACTTATCTAGCATAAAAAATTATGACGTGTAAAAGTGTTTTTTAAAACCTACTTACAAAATAAAGATCATTTATCATTTATGAAGTGATCAATTTCTTTGATCCGGCCACGACATAGGTAATTATGTACAAAACTAACCCCTAAAAAAAACCTTTTTGAGTTCTGTTTAATGCGAATTGATAATAGAGCCTGTCGTAATGACCCAGTAGTTTAGGTACCCGCCTTAATTGTTTCTAAAATATCTGAAGAAAGATAAGCGATTCTTTGAAACCGAAAGAATGTCTCATTCATCTGGCATTCGCACCTATCTATTTTGTCATAAGCCACTGTGTGAGTGCCTTTGATATATTTAGTGATCGGGGAAAATATTATGTAAAAAATATCTGACTATAATAGCAGACTTGAAGCCCTGATATGGAATAGCATGATTGAAATATAAGTTACTAGCCCACGACTTCGTCCGCGGAAAATTTCTTGTTTTAACATATTTAACTCTGTTCCTATACAATTTCTCGAGATAAAAAAAACAAACTTTACTTCTTTATTATATTATTCATAATTAATTCATAATTATTCATAAAATATAGCCTATGACACTCAAAAATGAAGCAGCTTTCTATCAGTGAAAAAATTTTTGCAATCGAACCAGTACTTCCAGAGATTAGCTCCTACAAACAAAAAAACAAACTTTACTTCTTTATTATATTAGTGTAGACTGCTTAACCCTCGGTGGTAGTAGCGTGACGACTATGTATGTAATATAATAATTTATTCAATAGTCGTTTGTACATCGCATACAGAGGCATATGTAATTACAGTAGGTATCTGGTTTCAGGCAACTGTCTCAATTACTGCACTCACACACACTTGTAAGCGGTCCTTAATTTTGTTTCAGATTAAGAAATATTTTTTAAGGGATGGGGGATAACCATCCGATGACATCTCCAGGGCACAAGTCTGCTATTACAATAGTGCAAGAATATTCGATCATTGATTTCATAATTGTTGATTTAGACAATTTTGGCAGTCTACTAATACTAATACAATGGTGTCATTATGAATTCAATAAGCAACCACTGACACGCCATTGAAAGAAATGGCATAAGTACTATGGTAATCACGTACATAATGACAAATGAATGTACGACATACATATGCAGTAATCTGCAAAAAATTTAACAGTTTCTTTGATTAGTGACCTAGCCATTAGACCGTTATTGTGATTAAGTTATTACTTGTAATTCGTTACAACATAGCTTGTACCACAATTCTATTACGAGACCACTGACCGACCAATGATCGGCCATTATGAATTAACAGATTACGAACTTTTAGGAAAATGACAATGGAATTGTGTTAGAATGACGATATTACGAAAATAGCAGACTTGGGCCCCAGTTCTTTCACATATAACTAATACTTGTAGGGTAATTGCTGCTTGAGAAGTATATGCGGTTGATCCGAGCGATGTACAGTCAGTGCAGAACCTAAGTCTGGTCTACAGTAGGTACCACTAGCACCTTCAATGTGGCTATCGGTTTAATTCGAGGGTCGGCTCTCAGCCCTTACCTCTTCCTGATGATAATGGACGCGATGACGTCGAATACCCAGGAAGAAACTCCCTTCTGGAGTATGCTGTTTATGACTGACATTGTGTTGCATTAGCCCAGAGGTTCAGAGCAGACTGAAAGTATGGTGGTGAGTTTTGGTTTTAAATTGAGCAGAATAAAAATAGATTGCTTTTTCTGCTATTTCGGCAGTCTCTTCAATGCGGTGCCTTAGCTTTCGCCGGAACATCCATACCGACTTGTTCCAACTATGGCTACCAAGGGTCACTTGTACAATAGGATAATATGCTTGAGATGGCGAGGTAGATATACACACAGAAGTTTTTTTTTTGTGGCAGGAGTGGGAAATACTCATGGACACCCAGAATGCCCCATAATTAAGGCAGCCTTAGTAGTGCCGGACTCTTACCGGCTAAAAACCACTCCTGCCATGCGAAAAGGATCTCAGCCATCAAGTTTCGCAGGGACGTTGTATGGGGCCAATTGTATGGAGCCAATTTGGTGATTTTCAATAAATATTTTTGGAATTTGAATTGCCATTTAAGTTTGAGGATTCTCTGTGCTATGTCGGCAGCTTTGGTTCTCTTGGAGATTTCTTCATTTCTGATTAGATCACGCAAGGATACTCCGAGCATCCTTTCCATTGCCCTTTGAGAGTCTGTGTGTGTGTTGGATGGGGACGTCTTTCGGCTAGAATGGTGATGATGATGATGAGGTAGTGTGGACTTTCGTCGGTCACATAATCGCTTACCATGACATTAGATACGAATCACATGTAAAAATATCACATAAGAATGTAAACGAAACCAAAAAGTAGGTTAGTACTTTTTCTGCCTATCCCCTTGGGAAAAAAGCGTGAGCTTATGGTTGCAGACACGCAATTTAATGTCACTTCATGCCTTCATGAAAAGACAAATATTGTTGGCCTTATTAAATAATTCGTAACCGCTCCTTAAAAGTAGAATACCTAGCAAGTATGTAAAGTACATGGCAAGTAAGTTGAACCATTTGCTGTGTAGAGCAGTGGTGGCCGATTGGTAAAGGCATCGACCTATGAGCTGTGTAGGTCACGGGTTTAAACCCAGCTAGGCGTATAACTTTGTGTAATTTATTTCATCACCACTACTCTCAAAACGGTGAAGGAAAACATCGTGAGGAAACCGGCGTGTCCTAGAATCAAAAATTCAAAGACGTGTGACATCCACTAACCCGCACTGGGGCCACCTGGTGGATTAAGGCCCATTTCTACTCCTAGAGAGGAGGCGTATGTCCCAGCAGTGGGAACATTAAAAGGCTGATGATGATGATGATGATTTGCTGTGGTTGCGCACGGCCCTTCACTTCTGGTGGAACGCGAAAATAAGGTACCTATATTACGTATTTGAGGTCGACCTTCAAGATGGTTCAACTTTCATGACGAGGACGATTTACGCGTCTCTTTTTTGACAGCTCAGCTGGCGCAGAGGTTGAGCGATTGACTGCAGCTCTGAGGGTCGCGGATTAGATTCCCGCATGGAACAAATTGTATGGCCTACAGATAGATGTTCCTGGTCTGGGTATCTTGTGTGACTTTACATGTTTGTAGAGACACCCACGACACAGGAGGAATTCCTAGTGTACCTGGGGCAAAGGTAAAAAAAAATGTGGCTGGACGAAACGTATTTTTTTTTTAAGTTTGATATAAATTAATACTTGACTGCTATCCCACCTGATGGTAAGCAATGATACAATCATTGATGGTTATTTAGTTTATTAGAGCATATTCACTCTATCCTTACTAGTTAACCCATACTAACTTAAACTACAGAACGCGTTTACGCGCAACCCTTTTTATTAAAACCAGAAAATTTGTCACAGCGCATTGAAAGGCGATCGCCATTATGGTCCAACTTATATGTCACGTGCTATTGCCAGTTGATTGGTCTCGTGTTTCTGTGTAAAATTAACAATGGTTCATAAATAGTTCATGATGTTTGTAAACACGGTAATTGTCCATATCCTCCGTTTGATTGCGTTGGATGACACGCTTTGTCTGCTGATCGGTATTTTTAGTACTGAAGGTAGGAGGACTGGCCATTAGATCAGTCTATAAAGGGTCGAAGCCAACTGGTGCCAAGGGTTCGCGTCTGAAAGGAAGGCTCTGGCCCTGGTTTATACAAATATATCCAAATCGGTCCAGCCGTTGTTGAGTTTTAGCGAGACTAACGAACCCCTAATCAGTTTTTATACATAATAAGTTTATATCTAACCTATACTGTTCCAATGTTGGGCAAACACCTCCATTCCTTCCAGTGTTCCCAGCTGTAAGCTACTTCTTGCCAATTCCTAAGGATTGAACATCGAACATGACACGACAGGGGTGCTCACTTGTCCCACATGAGGTTGTCTGTTTGTAGAAATGTAATGTAAGCATAAATTGTCATGAAGTGGATTTTTTTTGGGAATATGTAATCCGTTTTAATCATCGACATACATTCTAGCGATAGACAAGAACGTTCGTAGAAACTATTTGTCAATATACTGAAAAGTTAATACAAAAGTCCGCTGAAACACTTCATTGGCATTATGTCATCTAACAAACCTTTTAAGACTTACAGCGCTCTCACACTGCGTGAACGTCAAAACTGCACTAATGTCATCGACATAAAGGTGTATGGCCTGCAGATCACCTAAGTCAAGTAAAGTGACTGTACGGTACGCCTAATCTACAGCATGTTTTGAATATCTAAGGCTGATTATGCTGTAAATAGCTTAATAGTCTTGTGATCTTAAGGGCGAACAACACAAGGTACATTTTTATACAAACCTTTCTTCAAATATTTTGGATACACAGATGTCTTATGAATATTATCTGTACTTTATCTGTTTAGGTACATAAGTAAATTTAATTGTATACTTTTTACAAGCTTTAGAATAAATTCACCTGTCCCGATGTTTGTGATCAAATATTCTTACTTCCCACTCCACTTCTTATGTGATTTGACCAATACATATTTTCTTTAAGGACTTTAAAAGAGACTTTGACCCCTGAGTTTGTTTCGGTGTTTCTTCTCAGGGTAGTCAGCTAGGTAACACCGGACTCATCTAGCATAAAAAAGGACGTATAAAAGTGTTTTTTAAACCTACTTACAAAATAAAGATCATTTATCACACTTCTCGGTTACCGATTGAGCTGAAATTTTGCATTCATTCATTATGATGACATAGAACTGATCTGATGATGAAGCCGGAAGGTGGTCATAGGAACTCGGTAGCTAAAGGAAATAAATCCATCGAGTTTGGACTCGTGTGTATTTTAGTGTTAGATGGTAACCAGGGTTTGTTGATGATACTGGAAGTTAGCTATAGAAATTCGGTAATACAATAAAATTTTCGGAAAGGTTTTGATGAGCATTAATTAGTACAGAGATTTATTGAAAACTTGTTAGACAATTTACTAAAGAATTTGAAACATGTGCTATAGAAGATGTTTGTTCTATCTTATATATAAAAATGAATCGCAAAATGTGTTGGTAAGCGCAAAACTCGAGAATGGCTGAACCGATTTCGCTAATTCTTTTTTTGTTGTGTTTGTTATTGTCAGGAGAAGGTTCTTATGAAAAAAAAATAGGTTATAGTTGGGTAGAGTAGAGTAGAATAATCTGTTGCCGGGAGCGAAGCCGCAGGCAAAAGCTAGTTTAATATAATTATGTGCAATACTACCAACTCTGTTTCACTTCTCGCGAAATATAACACGTTGTTCTATTAAAAATTATTATAATTGAAACACAGTGCTTCTTTGTAACTAACTTCCTAAACGACCTAATGCATGGAGCCATTTGAACTTGTTAGAAAAATTTCCGCAATTGTATGTTAACTAGCCGTCATTATAATTATCATTCATTAGAGTTGTTTGTAATAGCACGGAGGTTAGAGGCCATGGTTTTGACACAGTCACGAATACGAGTCCTGGTCATGTAAAAAACCTTATATTCTTATATCTATACGAGAATAGAGCAGTTGTGGCCGAGTGGTAACGGCCCCGACTTACGTGTTGTAGGTCGCAGGTTCAAACCCAGCCAGGCGCATTACTTTGTGTAAATTATTTCATCACGACTGCTCTCAAAACGGTGAAGGAAAACATCGTGAGGAAACCGGCATAGAACCAAAAATTCGAAGACATATGACGTCCACCAACCCGCACTGGGCCCGCGTGATGGATTACGACCCATTCCCTCTCTTAAAGAGGAGACCTGTGTCCCTGCAGTGGGAACATTAAAAAGGCTGATGATGATACGAGAATATATAAAAGAAAGTCGGGTTAGTACTACTATACTATACAATTTATAACTCAAGAACGGCTGAACTGATTCGGCTGAAATTTAGTAGTGAGGTAACTAAAAACCAAAATAAGGACATACGATATTAAAAATTTAAAATAATCTGCTCATTTATTGCCACTAAGGCGGAACAAAGTTCGCGAGATCAGCTAGGTCTTTATCATTACATAGTATAAAATAAAGTTGCTTCCTGTCCCTATGTACTTATGCTTAAATCTTTAAAACTACCCAACGGAATTTGATGGGTTTTTTTATAATAGATAGAGTGATTCAAGAGCAAGGTTTATGTGTGTAATATATTCAATATCAGCACCCGTGCGAATCTGCGGCGCTAGTATAATATAAAAGAAAGTCGTGTTTGTTACAACACTTATAACTCGAGATCGGCTGAACCGATTTAGCTGAAAATTGGCCGGGAGGTAGTTTAGAGCCAGGAGAATGACATAGGATACTTTTTTTTTACTTTTTTTTTTAGAGTAGGGTAGAGTAGGGTAGGGTAGAGTAGAATAATCTGTTGCCGGGAGCGAAGCCGCGGGCAAAAGCTAGTATAATATAAAAGAAAGTCGTGTTAGTTACACTATTTATAACTCAAGAACGGCTGAACTGATTTAGCTGCAAATTAGTAGGGAGGCAGCTAAAAACCAGGGGAAGGACATAGAATAGGAAAAAAAAAACTTGGTCATTTATTGCCTCGAAGAAGGAACAAAGTTTGCGGGGTCAGTTAGTTCTTTATTATACCTACATAAATTACAGTAAAATAAATTACAGAATTACCTATACACAGGCGTGCTTATTCCATAGTTGGGTTTTCTTAATGCAAACCTATAAAACACGAGGTTATGCCATATGCACAATATAACTTAAGGTGGGCCTTCCTCACTCGCCTATCGTCCACCTCGTGCATGGTTTAAAAGCTTGTTGCTTCATTCGCAATCCAAAGTGACGTTTGATGCAAAAGTAATGAGAAAAAAAGAGAGATAACACCCAAAAATTTGCAAAACTGTTATTGGTTTGTTTTTAAACCTTTATTTTTGTACGAGTTTTCAATCGCTAAAATTCGCAGAGCCTAACTTCAGACCAAGATCCGACGGTCATCATCATCATCATCATCAGCCTTTTTAATGTTCCCACTGCTGAGACACAGGCCTCCTCTCTCTAGGAGAGGGAATGGGCCGTAATCCACCACGCAGGCCCAGTGCGGGTTGGTGGATGTCACATGTCTTCGAATTTTTGGTTCTAGGACATGCCGGTTTCCTCACGATGTTTTCCTTCACCGTTTTGAGAGCAGTGGTGATGAAATAATTAATATTACACAAAGTAATGCGCCTGGCTGGGTTTGAACCCGCGACCTACTACACGCAAGTCGGGGCCGTTACCACTCGGCCACCACTGCTCTACGACGGTCATACTGTAACTTAAACACAACTCTCAAATGAAATATAATACTGTTAGCTGATCGCTGTCAGTGGAAAACGTCGCTATTCTGCCTCACTGAATTATTTGTAGTTCAGTTAACCTTGCGGTCCAGTTAACGTTTTAATAATTATAATAACTGCAAATATAACGTTTGTAGCAGTTTGTGTGCTAATGAGGAAAATGAGTCGTTGTTGGAATTAATTTACCACGTCGCTGGGCAGTGGAGGCTGAGTGGTAACGGCTGTGACTTACGAGTTGTAGGTCGCGGGTTCAAACCCAGCCAGGCGCATTACTTTGTGTAATTTATTTCATCACCACTGCTTTCAAAACGGTGAAGGAAAGTGTCTAAGAACCAAAAATTCGAAGACATGTGACAATCACCAATCCGCATTGAGCCCGCATGTTGAATTATGGTTCATTCCCTTTACTAGAGAGAAGGCCTGTGTCCCAGCAGTGGGAGCATTAATAATAATTTTTCTTTCATTTCATCAAGAAAAATTAGGCCAGACGAAGATACACCCTTTTGACTTCAAACAATCACTCAAGAATAGTTGTTTGGAAATGTATGTCGGGTTGTTCGCTCTTAAGCAACTTATATTAGAGAGGTTTAAAGGAAACATATTGCAATTATTATAGAGATATCAGATAATAAATAAACATAAGAATCTCATAAAAACGTACTGATATCATCTATTGTTTTATGAGTCAAGAGATAATAACTTATTGATTTGCACATAGGGTTGCCTGTATTTAATTTTTGTTCGATAAAGAAAACGTAATCACTCTTTCAATGAATTTTTTTTTTTTTCAAATTAAGTTTTCATAGCGCGGTATATACCTACATTATTAAAACTTGTCAAGACGAATCACACGAGCCCAAACTTGATGGGGTTGTGTCGTTTAATTACAGAGTTCCTATGGCCACCTTCCGGTTCCACCATCAGATCAACTCCACGACATAATCGTTTTGCATTGTCATCTGATTGACACTTGCATACAAAATTTCAACTCAATCGGTAACCGGGAAGTGGATCAAATTTAATTTACAAGATTTGATCACAAACATTGGGTTAAGTGAAAGTAAATAAATGCTTGTAATAAAATAGAATTATAATAATAATATAATATATTCGACAACTATCACACAACGCCGTCTAGTCTCAAACTAAGCAGAGCATGTGTTATGAGTACTAGACAACTGATAAACATACTTATATATTTCTAAATACATACATATTAGGTATAGATAAATTACACCCAGACACAGAACAAATGATCGTGCTCATCACACAAACATTTCTTGGGTGGGAATCGAACCCACGACCTCCCGCATAGCAGTCAGGGTCACTAACTACTAGACTGACAGGCCAGTCAAATTAACTTAATTGTACACCGAAATAGTAACAATTTTACAGAATTATCTACTTATTCTGCCAGCGGCTTCGCCCGCGTGATAGTAGGGTTCTCCATACAAACTTTAGACCCCATTACATCTCTTTAGAAGCTGAATTTGGAAAACCCTATCTTAGTGTTCGCCTCCGTCATAGTGTCTAAACACACTATGCCAAGGATACGCGACGAAAGTTCGGCATGATTACGCCTGCAATGCTATTTGAATTACTGGCGACACATTATGCCGAAATTACGTTGCGTTTTAGCGTACAGCCGAACTTCAGTCGGGCGTAATTTCACCGGAAATTCGGCGGCAACGTATTCTGTAGAACACACATTATAGGCGACCGAAGTTCGGTTCGATTGCCGACAGAGATCGGGAGCGGGGAGGATCGCCACGACAGCGCTCGAAACACTGAATATACTTACACACAAAATTGCGCAACTGAATTTCTGCCGCGTAAGTTCGGCACTTATGGTGTGTCATATTCATATCAGCCGAATACGTTGGAACGTAAAATCAGCTGCGGAACTTCGGTTGCGTTCGTTCGGCATAGTGTGTTTAGACACATAAAAGGAAGCCTTGTGTAAAATTTCACGTTCCGAGTCCCAGTAGTTTTGGCCGTGCGTTGATGTGTCAGTCAGTCAGTTTCCCCTTTTATATACTATATAGATTAAAGATTAATGTTGAACATTACATATATAGAATTCGCCTTGAATACAATTTTCCATTCAACTAAAAAAAAACCTAAAAAAAGGCGAGTTTTAGTATTTAAATATAAAATTAAAAATAAGATTGTGACTCAATAAAAGAAAACAATATATTTTTAAGAGCGTCCAACCCAAGACACATTTTCATTATTTCTATTATTTTCGTACGCATAATATATGAAATAATGAAAACGTGAGTGTGATGAGAGCGGATGCTCTTATGTGACTATGACGTTACTCATCACACACACACACACATCTTTTTCTAGATGTTTTAGATACATATATTGTGGATATTATTCACGTTATTACAATTTTTCTTTATTATGCGTACAGCTAAACAGTGGAATTTCCTTCCGGGGTCTATAATTTCTGCTGCTACAACGTAGGGTCTTTAAGTCGAAAGTGAATAGGTTACTTCTAGGCAAGCGTGCTCCGTTGTCGGACACATCATCGCTTACCATCAGGTAAGATAGTGGTTAAACTTGGGCCTATCCACAATAAAAAAGGTGTCCAACGAATCCAGTAAAGACCTCTGAAAAACTTTAGCCCTTAAGAGTGTACTCATAAACAAAAAAAAAAGTAACTATACAAAGCTTGTACATTAAAATTTAATCAAGATACTTACGATGTTTTCTTTCAAAAACTTCAAGAAAGCGTAAAAACATTCGAGTGAATGACGGAATTACCGAATGCCAACTGTTCTGCCTCCCTAGCCAAGTTACAATCATTTCGTTAACTTCGAACGCTTTAAGTTGGCCTGACGTCATCTCAACGCTCAGTCACATGGTCATAACAAAGGAATTGGAGGCCTATTCCAAACGTTCGACGTTAACGAAACGATAGTAACTTGGCTAAGGGGCAAAGTATTCAGGTGTTATCGTTTTTTCGCATTGCCACTTATCAAATATGGCGTCGGATTGCATTGGATAAACCAAAAATCTTTTAATTCATTCTTAGCTTGATGACAGGCCCCTCTTAAGCGCTAGATTATAAGTTTTATAATTATCCGAAAAGAGACGGATCAGCAAAGGATAAAAAAATACACAATTTCATTTTCAGCGTACATTTTTTATTTATTCAATCGTTTGGAAAAGTAACAGATTTTTTTTTAAATGTCTTAAAATACAGCTTATTTTTGTAGCATAATTAGATCTTGGCAATTCTGAAGTTATCTTGTCTCTGCGAATTTTAGCGCGTGAACACTCGTAAACAAAAAAAAATGGTGTAAACAAATAAATGCAATTTACAGTTGCTATTGCTGTTAAAAACTGTTATTGGCATTTATTTTTTTAAAACCTTTACTTTTGTACGAGTTTTCAAGCACTAAAATTCGCTTCAAACTCGCCAAGATCCGACAGCCGTACTGTATGTTTCTGTAATCTTAACTTCATTTATTATGAATGCTACACTACAACGAAACCCATAAAAAACTATTCATGGTTAACCACGATTTTCCTTATGTGTTTGTACCATAAGAATACCGAATGCCGTAATAAAAATACTGCATTGTACTGAAAAGAATAAAGGAATTCCTCCCCAAGATACGTAGAAAATAGCAGGGTCTTATAGGTACAAATATTTAAAAGAATACAATAATATACATTAGTATCAATCTAGAGAAGGAAACACGCGAAATTCGAAAGTCAAAAAGTATAATGGCGTCTGTAGATACGGTGACGTAATGATCGAACCGGTTCGAAGCGGTTCCTACCAGTCTACACCAGTGTAGCGCGGTTGATGCACCTGAGCGGTTGCTTTTTGTTTTTTTTTTATTCCATTTTTTTTCTTGTTTATTTTTTTTTGTGATTGTCAAAAGTGACAGATTTTTGGCGTGTTTCGGTGGTAGTGTTGATTTATTTGTGTATTATTTTTTTTAATAGGATAGTGTTGTGATTTAGGTAGTACCTACTTTTAAAAACAGTGCTGTTGCCTAGATATTTCTCGGAATAATCTAAATGTCTAAAATACCACGCGTTGATTTTTTATTTAAAAATAGATTTTTGTGTTTTCTCGTGAATCGTGCAATTAAAAATCGTAAAATTATTTTTAATAATATTAGGTTTACAAAAAAGAAAACGAACAAATTAATATAACGATTTTTTTTCATTCATATTTATAGGTATTTTAAGTGAAAAATTGGGTTGTTTGTTTATTACATTTTTACACCTTCATAGCTGAACTGATTTGAATGCAACTTGACTCATTAGTAGACCGTAACGTGGAATATGACATAAGATACGGTATTTCTTTCCTTGGGATCATTTTATTTTTGTTATGTGTACAAAGCCGTTGTAGACTAGTAAAAATAAAAGATATTGTACCAGTGGCGTAGATAGTCCCACAGGGGCCCCGTATAAAAAAGGAGCACTTTAATAGTTACTAGCATAAAACTATAGTGCCTTGATATGAATAAGATACTAATTAGAAAACGTGTAGATTCGCAAAAGATGAAAGAAAAGGTTTTGCCATCATGTACAGTACGGCCGTCGAATCTTGGTGAGTCTGAAGTAAGGCACAGCGAATTTTAGCGCTTGATAACGCGTAAAAAAATAAATGATTTAAACAAATAAATGCAATTTGCAGTTGTTATTGCTGTTAAAAACTGTTATTGGCATTTTTTTTTTATTATACCTTTATTTTTGTGCGAGTTTTCAAGCGCTGAAATTCGCAGAGCTTAACTTCACACTCGCCAAGATTCGACGGCCGTACTGTAAGTCCTGCTCAAAAAATACTCTGACAGGTTTTGATTGCAAACGTCGGGGCCCCTATACCGCGGGGGCCCTGTATCATTGAATACGTCAGATACGGCAATAGCTACGCCCCTGTTATATATTGTATGTTAATATATTTTCCTCTAGAATGTCCTTATTTGTATGTATATTTAAAAATGAATCATTTTATTTATTTGACAGGCCTGTTGGTCTAGTGGTTTGTGACTCCTAAGCTGGAGGTCATGGGTTCGGTTTCCACCACATGAGCACATTTGTTCTGTGACTGGGTATTATTTATGGATAAAACCGAGTGACTGGAACAGTTTACCGGCTGCAGTGTTTCCGTCCGATTATAATTTAGGTGTTTTCAAGGCTAGAGTGAATAGGCTCTTAATAAACTAGCGCGCCTCACCATCAACGATTGCATCACTGCTTACCATCAGATGGAATCGCAGTCAAGCACTAGTTTATAGCAATAAAAAAAATGACTTACATTTAGAACTTTTTTAGACTATATTTGTCAGTTGTCTAGTACCTATAACACAAGTTCTGCTTACCTTGGGACTAGACGACGTTGTGTGATAGTTGTGGTGAAAAAAAAAAACAATCTTATTTCTTAACAATATACAGGGTGTTTGGTGCATCGTTTGCCAAATTGATTTGGCCGACAGAATAGACCTTTGGCTATATCTTCAGCCCCAATAAATCATTCCTTGCCACACCGGTTTTTTTTAAACACGTTTTTAAGTTTTATTCTGAAAAACACCGGATTTCAGCATTTAAGCTTACATAAATAAAAAAGTTATTAGTCTATCCAACAAAATTTATTTTTATATTTAAGTGTACTGTTGTATGGTTCTATGAAATCCAAAATTACTTGCTAGTAACGTGTAGTTTTTCTATAAAAAACCTACAAAGTGTATGGGATATGACAAAATAATTTTAAAACTTAACTTTAAATATCTATTAAAAAAAAAATAAAAGCGTTGGAGATCTTCGAATTTTATAAAAAGTTCTCTAGTTAATGCCCTTTCCAACGGTGTGCAATATGCTAAAAAAACCCTTTTATTGACTTCACTAATTGGCTAAATGTAAAAAGACAGAGGTCATTTCAGAGACGATTCAGTGTGAACGTTTGGGCAGGAGTAATTGCAAATCATGTGGTTGGGCCGCACTATTTACCTGATAACCTCAACGGGGATAATTATCTTGAATTTCTTCAAACAGAGCTGCCCTTATTGTTATCTGAGCTGCCAATTTTCAATGAAGACAGGTCTTTTGTCTTTCAACATGACGGTTGTCCCGCTCACTGGCGATGAACTGTAAGGCAGGCCCTAATCCGTGACCTCCACGTTCACCAGACCTAACTCCGATGGATTTTCACGTCGGGAGTTGGGCCAAAGAACTGGTTTATGCGACGGAAGTTGAGACGAAAGATGATTAAGTGTAACGTATTGAGGCGGTATTTGTGACCGTTAAACGGAGCAGTGCTGGTCGAGTGGTAACGGCCCTGACTTACGAGTTTGTAGGGCGTGGGTTCAAACTCAGTCAGACGCATTACTTTGTGTAATTTATTTTATCACCACTGCTCTCAAAATGGTGAAGGAAAACATCGTGAGGAAACCGGCATGTTCTAAAACTAAAAATTCAAAGACATGTGACATCCACCAACCCGCACTGGGCCCGCGTGGTGAATCTTGGCCCATTCCCTCTCCTAGAGAGGAGGCCTGTGTCCCAGCTGTGGGAACATTAAAAGGCTGATGATGATGTGACCATTAAAGCAGAAATTCGTCTTCGAACTACAACTCGACATAAGAGAAAGATGTCGCGCGTGTATACGAATCAATGGCACCCAATTTGAGCAAGATTTGTGATTTTAGTACCTGCTTGTGAAATAAATGTTTAATTTTTTATTTCAAGTTTGAGGAAAGTTAATACCCCTTGTAAAAAAATAAATAATGTGCGTAAAAATGAGATATCAATATCTACCTACTTAGAGCTAAGTTATTTATTTTTTTACTTTAACTTCTTAGTGCATTTACCGTAATATCAAATATCAGCCTTTTGTGATTTGAGTGCACATTTAGCCAGTTAGTGAAGTTAATAAAAGATTTTTTTTAGCATATTGCACACCGTTGGAAAGGGCATTAACTAGAGAACTTTTTAAAAAAATCGAAGATCTCCAACGCTTTTAGTTTTTTTTTAATAGATATTTAAAGTTGAGTTTTAAAATTATTTTGTCATATCCCATACACTTTGTAGGTTTTTTATAGAAAAACTACACGTTACTAGCAAGTAATTTTGGATTTTTTAGAACCATACAACAGTACACTTAAATATAAAAAAAAATTTTGTTGGATAGACTAATAACTTTTTTATTTATGTAAGCTTAAATGCTGTAATCCGGTGTTTTTCAGAATAAAAGTTAAAAACATGTTTAAAAAAAACGGTGTGGCAAGGAATGATTTATTGGGGCTGAAGATATAGCCAATGGTCTATTCTGTCGGCCAAATCAATTTGGCAAACGATGCACCAAACACCCTGTATACCAATAGTGAATATTTTTATAGTTAAAACTAAGATTAATGATTTCCGCTTAGAGATTATAGTTCAAGTAACTAGTTTATCTTTACGGTCTAGTTCACAGGAGGTATGAGCAGAACTAACGGCCATAGCTTATTTGTTTTACTTATTTACTGACTTTTAGTAGCAATGAATTATACCTAATACTAGCTGGTACCCGCGACTTCGTCTGCGTTTTTTTTTAGCAATAAAAGGTAGCCTATGTCCTTCCTCAGAGTCTAAAGATTGTCTGTGCCAAATTTCATCAAAATCGTTTGAGAGGTTTAAACGGGAAAGCGTAACAGACAGACAGAGTTACATTCGCATTTATAATATTAGTAAGTATGGATACTAGCGACCCGCCCCAGCTTCGCACGGGTACTGATATTGAATTTATTTTGCATGTATTATACACATGAACCTTCCTCTTGAATCACTCGATCAATAAAAAAAACCGCATCAAAATCTGTTACGTACTTTTAAAGATCTAAGCATACATAGGGACAGCGGTAAGCAACTTTGTTTTATACTATGTAATGATATTAGAGGAAGTTTGAAAGTGGCGCCAGTGACAGAAAAGTTGAAGGAGAATCGTTTGTCTTGGTATGTTTTTTTTATGGTAGGTAAAAATTATCCAATCTAATCGCTTTACGGCGGAGCGGGAAACATTATCAGACTCTTACTGACTAAACACCCCACCCCGTTCCTTCTTGGATCTTCGCACTGGGGCCAAGCCTTCCTTTCATAAAGAGGCCCTGGGCCCCAGTTGACTTTGACTCTTCGAAGATGCCATCAATAATTTTATTTGACGGCTCGGCTGGCGCAGTGGTTAAGTAATTGACTGTTGCGCTAAGGGTCGCGGGTTCGATTCCCGCACGGATCAAAAATATTTGTATGACTTACAGATAGGTGTTTCAGGTCTGGGTATCTTGTGCATGTGACTTTACATGTTTGTGAACGCACCCACGACACAGGAGTAATTCCTAGTTTTTTTTTTTTTTTTTTTTTATGGTAGGTGAAAATCATCCAATGACGAAACCCGCTCTTGGGCGGAGCGGGAGACCAGTGTCAGACTCTTACTAACTAAAAAACCTACCCCGTACCTTCCTTGCCTTATTCCTGGAGTCGAGGTAACAGTTTTCCACCACCCTCTAGGCTCCAGGAGGCTTCGACCCTGAAGGGCCCCTGCAGTTTGCTGACAACTCCTTGAGGCGCGCGGGAACGGTGCGCGCCGTTGACGACTTGGACTCGGTCTTATCAGACGATCGGACGGCGAGCTACGCGTCCGCGAGCAAGTGTCTACGGTGGCCGGATATCGGCAGGATCGCGGCGGCGTCGGCTACGGCGAGTACGCCGTTGCCTTTGCCTTATGCGGTCGGCCTCCTCCTTTACGAGCATTACTGCTTCGCAGAAGGAGGCGACCGCCTGCCATTCCTCTTCGCTGCGGACCATGGCCTGAACCAAGGACCGGCGCGAGAGGTCGCCGCCGCCGATCACCCCCACGAGGACACGGCGATGCTCTTCCCAAGCAGGGCACACCTCCACCGTGTGCTCCACCGTGTCCTCCGGGCTCGCCTCACAGTGGCGACACCCGGACGTCTCTTCCGCACGAATCCGGTGCAGGAATCTCCCGAACTTCCCATGTCCGGTGAGAACCTGCGTCATGCGGAAAGTGAGGACGCCGTGAGGTCTATCCAGCCACAGGAGTAATTCCTAGTGTGTTGCTCTACACTTTATTTTTTTTTTACGTTTTTTTTAATATTAATTTGTGTAAAAAATTGTCACCCCTATGACAAACGCAGGGACTCTGCAAAAGTGTCGAAGCCTACTAGGGCCCAGGGTCTCTTTCTGAAAGGAAGGCGTGACCCCAGTGCGAAAGGCAGAGAAGAAACGTGGTGTTTAGTCAGTAAGAGTCTGACAATGTTTTCCGCTTCGCCCGTGAGCTAGATTCGTCATTGGATGATTAAGACCCGTATGACAAATCTTCTTTATTTTGCGATGTTTCTAGCCAACAATGAAATTTAAAATAGATTGCAAATAAACAAAGGCCATTAAGACGATACCTTGTTGCGAAAATGACAAAAAGTGTGAAAGTGATAGAACTATGCGATAGCAACGTAAATAGATAGAGAGAGGAAACGTGCAACCTGCTCGAAAAAAAATAACGTAAGCGCCATACTAAATCAAAATGTATTAAAAATTCAATTTCATGTTTCTTTAAAAACTGATTTCTGATTAATGTTTAATAAGATATTATCTACATTTTTCATTGTTTTAATGTGACAGAAAGTACATGACTACGGCATAAAATTCATAAAATGTTATTTTTAGAGGTAAGTTCGGATTTTTTTTCTATCGAGGAAAGTTACTTGTTTTATGTTTTTGTCTTCGGATTAATGGAGGTAATATAGTCAACAAACACATATAAAAAAAATATATTCAAACAAGTATTCTTAAATTAAAATTAACGTAAAAAAATTGTTTAATTACGAGGACTCATCTTAAATATTTATTTACACTGTAATATTTCACGTATCTAAGGGTATTTTACATAAATAATTGTGAATTTATTGAATTATTTTGTATGAGAAATGTGAACATGTAAAGAAAACAATAGAAAAATAATTCATACGGCAGTTGAATCTTTGATCTCGTGGGGGTGATCGGCGGCGGCGACCTCTCGCGCCGGGCCCTGGTTCAGGCCATGGTCCACAGCGAAGAGGAATGGCAGGCGGTCGCCTCCTTCTGCGAAGCAGTAATGCTCGTAAAGGAGGAGGCCGACCGCATAAGGCAAAGGCAACGGCGTACTCGCCGTAGCCGTCGCCGCCGCGATCCTGCCGATATCCGGCCACCGTAGACACTGGCTCGCGGACGGTGAGCAATGGGTAGCTCGCCGTCCGGTCGTCTGTAAGACCGAGTCCTAGTCGTCAACGGCGCGCACCGTTCCCGCGCGCCTCAAGGAGTTGTCAGCAAACTGCAGGGGCCCTTCAGGGTCGAAGCCTCCCGGAGTCTAGAGGGAAGTGGGAAACTGTTACCTCGACTCCAGGAATAGGGCAAGGAAGGTACGGGGTAGGTTTTTTAGTCAGTAAGAGTCTGACACTTGTCTCCCGCTCCACCCAAGAGCGGGTTTCGTCATTGGATGATTTTCACCTACCATAAAAAAAAAAAAAAAAAAAAAAAAAAGTTGAATCTTTGATATAATAGTCGCATTCATATCCTAGAGTTATGATATGTAAAAAAATCCGGGCAAGTGTGAATTAAACTCGCGGATTTCGGGTTCCGTACTAACTTGTGCAATCATTTTGTACTTTTTGGCATATGGTGGTGCTTACCTGTAAAAGAAAAGTAACATTAGCTATAGATTTAAGTGAAGTTTTATAATAATTTTAAGCGTCAACAATTTTTTTCAATCCTATTTAGGCTCGCGTTTGATCACAATCTCACCTGATGGTAAGCGATGACGTGGTCGACGATGGAACACGCTTGCCTAGAAGTAACCTATTCACTCTTGACTTAATTGTTGATCAGCCTAATAAAATAAAATAAATAAACTTAACTTTGTACGAGTTAATACATAGTTCAATTACCGATTGAATTTCAAAGATTTATTCGAGTCGCAAAAAAGTGTTTTTTTTGTGACGTAATTAAAAACTTCCTGTTTTCACATTTATTCCTATATTTGTGTTATAAAGCCTAGTATTTTGCCAAATCTCAGGATTTTCGATCAATGGGAAGTATCCTATGAATTTTGTTTCCTTTGAGAATGTCGAAATATACTTTTTTGGTGACTTTTATTTTATTTTATTTTACTTTATGGTAGAAAATCTAATGATGAATCCCGCCCTTGCACGGAACGGGAAACATTGTCAGACTCTACTTTGCTTTGATCCCAAAGCGCGTAATACCAGGGGGTGTTACGCTTGCACATCAACCCTTGGTCCCAGGAGGCTTCGACCCTTCAGCATAAGGAGGTATCAACTCATTGAGACGCGCATGAACATTTATGGGCTGGCCGTATCTTTTTTCATTGATTTTGAATTGTAATTTCCAAGCTTCAAGACACCGCTGACCTTGGTATGTGGTTTAAATTTCAACTTGACACCTCCACGCGTTTGTAAGATAATGGGCCGTGACAGACAGACAGACAGAGGGACGTCAAAGTCTTCCTATAAAAATACCGTGTTTTGTTTTTGGGGTACGGAACTCTAAAACCTCGTATTTATACCACATAGAATCAATGGAATATAGATAGCTTTACAGAATCTGGTGACTTGTTGTTTAATTGTTTGTGAACGCGATACAGAAGCAATTTCAAGTGTTTCTCGTTTCAAAAAAATGGTTGCCTGTAAAGTCGGTTTTACGGGCGAAGATTTTACGTGACAACGTCCTAATTCTCTAGTGCTGCGCGCGCGGCAGACCGATCATAGTTGAGTGGGAGAGAGACGCAAGGCATTCGGCGGGCCTCTCTCTCGTTCGGTGACTCATCGTAACGTTACCGAGCGTTACACTTTTTCATAAGTGACTCCCAGCCGCAACCTAATTTAAGACGTTGTCACGTCAAAAGAAATAAATATTTGCAAGAAGACCATCCGTTATAAAATCGTTAATTTCATAATGGGTTAAAGTGAATAGACCCTTAACTAGTGCGCCTCACCATCAACGATTGCATCACTGCTTACCATCAGGTGGGATCGAAGTCAAGCACATCATCATCATCATCAGCCTTTTTAATGTTCCCACTGCTGGTACACAGGCCTGCTCTCTAAGAGAGGGGAATGGGTCGTAATCCACCACGCGGGCCCAGTGCGGGTTGGTGGATGTCACATGTTTTCGAATTTTTGGTTCAAATACATGCCGGTTTCCTCACGATGTTTTCCTTCACCGTTTTGCACCAGCTTGTATTATTAAAAAAAAAAATACACAGGCACGTAGGTACTAATAAGTTTTTTTTTTAATTTGATGGATTTCTTTTTGGAGATTTGGCGACATGTCAGTGATAGAAAACCAGAATAAGTAGAACTCGCATTCTGTACTCTGTCCTATGGTAGGCTAGCTCAAGATTAAAATGTTATCACTAAATGTACCGGTTGATTGTACTAACTTTACATAGATTTTTTTTTTTCGTTTTAATTAAATATTTAAAACTTTTTATGAAACTCCAGTGTTAGGCCAGTTCAAAGTAAAAAAAAAAGTTGTATTCAACCCGTAGGGACCCTGCAGAAGGGTTGAAGTCTGAAAGGAAGGTTCTGGCTCTGATATAAAGGCAACGTAGGAACGGGATGGGTTGTTTAGTCAGTAAGAGTCTGACACTATTTCCACTCCGCCCAAGGGCAGGAGTTGTCTTTGAATGATTTTTACTAATCATAAAAAAAAAACTCAAGGTTAAAGATTTATTAATTAGAGTTGTCCAGTATAATTATCGCCTACTTATATTGAATAAAAAAAAAGATAAAAAATAATTCTTAATCTAATAGGAAAATATAATCTTGTACAAAATTGCCAATTTATGACCAGTGTGGATTAAATATATATTTTTATCTAATTTTTTGTGATATCGATTCGCTATCTTTATAACTCATACTTACCGCTTAATATAATCCTAGTTATAAATTAAGCCCAATCATAAAAAAATAATACCTAACCAAAAAAAACATTAGGCATTGGGGTTCCGTACAAAAGTTAGTTTGTACGGAACCCCAATGGTTCCGTACAAACTAACTTATGTAAATAGATCAATTTTCGAATCGAGTCTTCAAGATTATTGTCCTTAACGAAAAGTATTTTTTTTTTGTGACATAACTACAAATTTATAGGTTTTAATTTTTTTTTATACTAGCTGACCCCGCGAACTTTGTTCCGCCTTAGTAGCATTAAATGAGCAGTTTCTTTTTTTAGATTTTTATTATTCTATGTCCTTCTCCTGGCTACCTCCCTACCAATTTTCAGCCAATTCGGTTCAGCCGTTCTTGAGTTACAAATAGTGTAACTAACACGACTTTCTTTTATAGATACATAGATTTGTGCTTTATGTTTGTTGTTGACCTTGTTTTATAACAAATTTCAAGATTCAAGTCAATGAGAAGTATTCTATGAATTTTGATACCTATGAGAGTTTCAAAATATGCGTTTTTTGCAACATAAATGGCCGTATCTTTTTTTATCGTTAACTTAGAAGTTTAATTTTTTCAGAGCTTCAAGGGACTGCAGATTTGCATAATACATATATTATATTTTCAACTCAATACGTCCACCCGTTTTTGAGATAAAGGGTTTTGACAGACATACAGACAAGTGAAGTAACGGTACCGTTTTTCTTTTTGAGATACGAAACCCTAAAAATAACAATCGTTATGGAAAATCACCTAACATGGTTTTTGCTATGGTGGGCAAAAATTCACCAATGACGAATCGACGAAACCCGCCCTTAGGCGAAGCGGGAAACAGTGTCAGACTCTTACTGACTAAACACTCCACCTAGTTCATTTTTTTGCCCTTCGCACTGGTGCCATGCCTTCCTTTCAGAAAGAGACCCTGGGCCCCAGCAGGCTTCGACCCTCTTGCAGAGTCCCTACGACCCAATACGGTTACCCAATTAGCAAAAAGATCGTATAAGCAATAACTCTCTCGACTATGGATCACAATACACTAATGTAAAAGATTCTTTTACTTCAAAAGGTCGTATAAAAGCATTTTTCTAGACTAAATTCAACACTTTAATTTTTTTATGGTGGGTAAATTCATCCAATGACCAACCCCGCCGTAGGGCGAAGCAGGAAACAGTGTCAGACTCTTTCTGACTAAACAACTCACCCTTTCCTACGTTGCCGTAACTATATCAGGGCCAGACCCTTCCTTTCAGATACGAACTCTTGACCCCAGTAGGCTTCGACCTTTCTGCAATGTCCCTACAGTTTGCTGACAACTCCTTAAAACGCGAGAACAGTGCGTGCCGATGACGACTGGGCTTGTTTCAGACGACCGGTCGGCGAGTTACCCATTGCTCGCCATCCGCAAGCCCGCGCGCCCTACTCTTTTTAGTTCTTTAAAAAGTCTACCAAACAAACTATTTGTTATGGAAAATTTTCAGTGTTATATATATTAGCTAAGTGTCATTGTGTAAATATAAACCTTGCTGTTATATAAATAGTTGTTAGGCCCAGATCACATATGTCGCGACGCTGTGCGGACTTTTTGAGATAGCTTTACGATATAGAACTTTATTTACTACGGCATAAGGTTCACAATTCATTGACAGAATTCAAATATTACTATAGTCGACCTTTAACGTTCCCAGTGCTAGGAATCTAACTTTTATTTCTAGGGCAAGGTAATGATAAATTAACTGTACGTGATAATACTCTATTCTGTTTAAAATAGGTTTTTAAATTAGTTTTACTCGTCAATTATTTAGTTAATTTAATTTAAACTAGCGACCCGTCCCAGCTTCGGACGGGCGTAATGGTGACATTAAACAAATAAACCTTCCTCTTGATCCACTCTATCTATTAAAAAAAACCGCATTAAAATCTGTTGCGTAGTTATAAAGATCTAAACATACATAGGGACAGAGCGACTTTGTTTTATACTATGTAATGATGAGGCCGAAATAATGGTGTGGTCAGCAAATGTAGAGGTCCAACAGCAGGGCTGAAGCCTACTGGGGCCCCGGTCTGGTTTCTGAAAGGAAGGTCCGACCTCGATATGAAGGCTAAGAAGGCTAAGAAGTAAAGGGATTGTTTAGTCAGTAAAAGTCTGACAGTGTTTTCCACTCCGCCCAAGGGCAGAATTCATCATTAGATGATTTCCCTACCATAAAAAAACCAAAGCAAATGATTTTAACTTGTTTGCCACGATACTAATAAATTCAAATGTTTGTGTGATGAGCACGGTCATTTGTTCTTTGTCTGGGTGTAATTTATCTCATCATCATCATCATCAGCCTTTTTAATGTTCCCACTGCAGGGACACAGGCCTCCTCTCTAGGAGAGGGAATGGGCCATAATCCACCACGCGGGTGCGGGTTGGTGGATGTCACAGGTCTTCGAATTTTTGGTTCTAGGACATGCCGGTTTCCTCACGATGTTTTCCTTCACCGTTTTGAGAGCAGTGATGATGAAATAAATTACACAAAGTAATGCGCCTGGTTGGGTTTGAACCCGCGACCTACGACTCGTAAGTCGGGGCCGATACCACTCGGCTACCAATTTATCTATAATATGTATATATTTAGAAATATATAAGTATGTTTATCAGTTATCTAGTACCCATAACACAAGCTCTGCTTAGCTTGGGACTAGACGACGGACGTTACGTGTGAGTTGTGAAATACATATTGTGAAATACAAATGAATTTCACAGAAATTCTGTTACTGTAGTCGTATCAAAAGCAAATATATGGAAATTTATTGAATAGTAAATGCTCGTCAATTATCAAGCAATAGTAAATTAATTTTGCATGAACCGCTTATCAGAAGACTGATTGAATTTTATTGACGTAATATTGGCAGTTTTATAGCCTTTTATGGTGGGCAAAAATCATCCAATGACGAATCCCGCTCTTGAGCGGAGCGGGAAACAGTATCAGACTCTTACTGACTAAATACCCCACCCCGTTCGTTCTTTGTTTTTCGCACTGGGATCAAGCCTTCCTTTCAGGAAATTCTAACTTCTAAAATTTGAATTTTAAGTTTAGAAAATATGAAAAAATCTCAAACATAGAATAAATAGGTACCTTGTAGGGAAATTATTTTGAACTTGATGGGATGAACAAGATTGCATTTAAAATATTTTTTTTCATAATAAGCTTTTATAGTGCGATATACTTACCTATATATTTAAAACTCATCAAGACGAATTACACGAGCCCAAATTCGATGGAGTTGTGTCGTTTAATTACGGAGTTCCTATGGCTACCCTCCGGTTCCATCACCAGATCAACTCCATACATACCTAATAATTTTGCATTTTCATCTAGTTGACATGCATTTAAAATTCCAACTCAAAACCAGCTAAAAGCTTGTAAAAACCTATTAAAAGCTTGTCATCATCATCATCAGCCTAGCGTTAGTCCCGGTTGCTACCTTGGCTTTCACCTCGGTGCCCGGGGTCCGCTTTCCTGCCTAGTCGTCTCCACTTCGCTCGGTCTTTTGCGTCCTCTGCCTTAAGCCCATTAGCACGCATATCGTCCCTTACGACGTCGATCCATCGCCTCTTAGGCCTACCTCGTTTTCCGGGTCCCGGCGGAGGCGGCATGGCGAGGCATCTGTTACCCACGTAGTCTGCCGGTTTTCGTAAAACATGGCCATACCAGCGTAAACGACCCTCCTGCAGTTTATCCGCTATGTCACGGACCTGAAGGCTGCCCCGGATGCGGGAGTTCTTAATGCGGTCTTTCCGCGAAACTCCAGACATCCAGCGCAGCATATTCATTTCCGTGACACGCAGGCTTTGCTTATGTCGTTCAAGTACAGGCCACGCTTCACTGCCATACAAAAGGACAGGCCTAATGATGGTCTTATAGACCTGTCCTTTGAGCCTAACCGGCATTTTCGGGTCACAGATAACACCCGCCACCTCACGCCATTTCGCCCAGGCCGCCGAGATACGCGACTCGACGTCGCAATCGACGTCCCCGGACTCGTGGAGCACCGATCCCAAGTACCTGACCTGTTCCGTGCGCTCAACTGTGTCTTCGCCAATGCGAACAGGAGCAGCGTTAGTTGTGTTACAGGCCAAGTACTCGGTCTTCGCCGCATTAATCTTCAGACCGCCGTTTTCCAGCGATTCCTTCCACGCTGCCACACGTCGAACCAAGCGCCCACTGTCCGAATCCGCCAGCGCGATGTCGTCTGCATACATGAGCAGCCATGGCGGCTGCTCATGTAAGTCCCTGATGGTGGAGGACAGCACGTCCAGCACCACGCTGAACAGAAACGGACTAAGGACAGAGCCCTGGTGAACTCCGACGGTGATGGGGAAGGGTTTCGTATCGCCAACAGCGGTCCGAACCACAGAACCGGAGTCTCGGTACATATCTCGGATGATGTCAACATAGGTCTCGGGCACTCCTTTAGATCTCAGCGCCCACCAGATCACATCACGGGGGACACAGTCGAAGGCCTTCTGCATGTCTAGGAACAAGAGGTGCAGAGGCGTATTCTTCGATCTGTATCCCTCCATGGTAACCCTTAGGGCAAAGATGGGATCCATGGCGCCATGGCCTGGTCGAAACCCATATTGACATCCCGAGACGGTGCACTCCTGTCGGATCCGAGAGTCAATCACCCGCTCGAAGAGCTTCATGGTGTGGGACATAACCTTAATCCCACGGTAGTCGCCACACTCCTGCACCGATCCCTTGCCTTTGAAGACTGGAGTGATAATACTCAGTCTCCATTGACTCGGGATCTTTCCGGTGAGGAGCATGCGGTTAAATAGGTGGGTTAAGATGCCCACACCACGAGGACCCATCGCCTTCCAGGCTTCAATGGGGACTCCATCGGCACCGACAGCTTTCCGGTTCTTCATGCGGCGAAGGGCCACATGCACTTCTTCAGGCGTAACCGGGGGCACAACATTAAAAGCTTGTAAAAACCTATTAAAAGCTTGTAAAAACCTATTAAAAGCTTGTAAAAACCTATTAAAAGCTTGTAAAAACCTTTTAATAGACTACAGTACGGCCGTCGGATGTTGGCCAGCCTGAAGTTTGGCTCTGCAAATTTTAGCGCTTGAAAACTCGTACTTTTGTCGTATTTTTTTACATAGGTTTTAAAAAAATAAATACCAACAACAGTTTTTAACAGCTATAACAACTGCAAATTGCATTTTTTCGTTTAAACCATCTATTTTTTATGAGTTTTCAATCGCTAAACTTCGCAGAGCCTAACTTCAGACTCACCAAGATTCGACGGCCGTATCCTACTGTACCTACATGATGGCAAAATCTCTTCTTCCATCTTTCGCGAAACTACACGTTTTCTAATTAGTACCTCCTTCACATCAATTCACTAGTTTTGTGCTAGTAAGGTATACTTATTAAAGAGCACCTTTTTTATACGGGGCCCCTCTAATAATCACGGGAGCTTAGCTTCAGACTCGCCAAGATCCGGCGGCCGTACTGTGCGTACATATCCCAAATACCTAAATTAAATAGTTCCGATGGGATTACGTTTAATTTACAAGCGATTTCCTTTGTTTAGTAAATACAGTACCACGGAGATGATCTGTACGAGTATGTCACAGTGCTTTGTTTTCAAATCCTTCTTGTGTATTGCCAGAGGTACACCATCTGTTCAGATACCTTTTGTAAGCGTGGGAAATCTTGGACTAAATTCTTCCGCTGTGGGTATCAGGTTAGACTGGATAGCATAACATAACATAGTTTATCATCAGCCTCATAATGTTCCCACTGCTGGGACTCAGGCTTTTTCTCTAGGAGAAGGCATGGGCCGTAATCCACCAAGCAAGCCCACCGCAGTTTGGTGAATGTTACTTAGGGTTTCCTCACGACGTTTTCCTTCACCGTTTTGAGAGCAGTGGTGATGAAATAAATTACACAAAGTAATGCGCCTGGCTGGGTTTGAGCACGCGACCTACACTCAAGAGTTTACAAGCGCTATAATTCGCACAGCCTAACTTCAGCTCGAAAAGATGCCGACGACCGTACTGTACACAACAAGCTTCTTCAACTCTGTCTTATCACTCGTCACACTATCACATACTTTTTTTTTTTCAATGTAATATATTTGTAAAATAAGTATCAAAAATCATTAACACAACCTTACTGCATAGCCATTGTTTCAGTGTTTTCCGTATTCACATAGTAGTATCCCAAAAGAGGTATACGTAATATAAAGTATACAGTGTGCTTTTCCAAGACATAGGTAGTCTATTCGTGTGTCATTATGCTTGTGTTATCATTAATATCATTTACATAATGGAATGTGAAAGAGTAATTATTGCTATACACACAAACACATTCATACAAACTTTTCTCTTAAAAAGTCAATTTGTCTCTGTATAAATTTATAACTCTCGTGCTTTTATTATTATTATTTAAACCATGCACCAAAATACTCACGAATTGGACGATCAGCCTCACTATCAATATTGCTGACCCGCTAAACTTGAATGATCATAATGAGCAAAAATGCCTTTGTAATCTTAATTGCTTTCAAATCCACAAGAAACTAGAAATTATAACATTTCCGTAAGCCTAACGATAGTTATTCAAGTATAGATATTTGCAAAGCATATAATTTACCATGAGATAAACTACAACATTGAAGTTAAAAAAGGTCAAAATTAAGTACTTTTTTCTTCAAATAAAACACAATTATTATTCTAATAATAACCTACGTTTATAAACTAAAAATACATAACAAAACATAAAGAACGCTGGCAGCATTATGACTCTAGATGGCAATGCTGATTCGCTGACACAAATAAAGCCCAGCCTTCTGGTAGCGCGAAGAGTCGACCAGCTGTTTGCTGATATCGCGTACAACTCGATGAGCGCTCGGACCCCACGGCCCTAGTGTTTCAACCCCAAACGGCTCAAACATATAACTTCCGATAAAGTTATTATTTACGCCGACATTGAAATAGAGTTTGACCTTTTCAAAGTCTGCTTCAATGTTATAGTTGTAAATAAATGCAATGTCTTAGTCTTTCTCAGTTCAGAAAACAATAGTAAAATATAATATAGTCTAACAATCTCTCTAAATACAATCTTGACTTTGAACTCGTAATCAGTGCTACCAGACAATTCAGCGCATGACGAAATACACACCACCATCATCAATAGTGAATCACAAAACAAAAATTTCAAAGAACCGAACATTAAAAATCTACAAAGTGTACCAAACTATGTCCTGACATCTAACAATGGCGGAATTGTTGCAAAGAATCCGCGGACTAGGCAAGAAGAAGAACTTGAATTTGAACACTAGTGTGTATTCTGTGGTGTCATGCAGTGACCTGACGCCGGGGAGTGTGGAGATCTGGCTGGACCTGCCCGATGAGATCAAGTTCGATCCTCTCCTGGCACCCTTCAAACAGCGGTACGAACAACAACATGGTAAGCATATACCAATTTTTATTACTTATTTAATGAATATAAAATTATACATTTAATTATACTAAAAATAATCAAAATAAACTAAAAAATACACTAATTTGACAAATGATTTATTGAGCATCAAAAAATTCATCCACATCGATATCAATGGGAAAAGTGCCCAGAACGCTGGCAGCATTGCCACGCTGGATGGCAATGCTGATTCGCTGACAAAAATAAAGCCCAGCCCTCTGGTCACGCGAAGAGTCGACCAGCTGTTTGCTGATTTCGCGTACAACTAGATGAGCGCTCGGACCAGGGCCCTAGTGTTTCAACCCCAAACGGCTCAAACATATAACCATATACTCGTACCAATACCATATACCAATTTTGATTATACTTATTAAGCCCCATTGCAACTTTTTGTAGCGTTTTGTTCGTCAATTTTACTGTATGAAAATCTTCTTCTTTTTGAATCGATGATAAACTCTTTAAATTGTTTGGGCCCAGTAGGCGTAACGTAGCCAACGTTAACAGCAGCATCGGTGGTACTCATTAGGTCCTCCATAGTGCAGGTGTATGGGCACTGAGGGCACTCCAGCAAGTGGCTCATGTTTTGTATGAAAATAAGAAATAATGTTTTGTAGTGCACTAAAAAAATTATCAGTGAATGCAATGATTAATATCGTAATACTGAATACATAGTTTTAAATGTAAAAAAAAGTATTTGGGAACTTGCCAAATGTCTTTTTTACACCTGAAACCTTAACAACATCAAATTATGGGTTTTAAATTGCAATTCATATTCAATTTTTTAGTACACTCATCATCATCATCAGCCTTATTATGTTCCCACCGCTGGGACACAGGCCTCCTCTCTAGGAGAGGGAATGAGCCATAATCCACCGCGCGGGACCAGGGCGAATTGGTGGATGTCACATGTCTTCGAATTTTTGGTTCTAGGACATGCCGGTTTCCTCACGATGTTTTCCTTCACCGTTTTGAGAGCAGTGGTGATGAAATAAATTACACAAAGTAATGCGCCTAGCTGGGTTTTAAACCCGCGACCTACAACTCGTAAGTTAGGGCCTTTACAACTCGGCCACCACTGCTCTGTTTTTTGGTTCACTACAGAGCCATATTTTTTTCATGTAGTAAATTTGCCAAATTAATTAGAAGACAGTAAGTAATTGAATTTATTGAGTTGTAGCCGGTCGACCAGACTAACTGTATTTTGTGATTTTGTTTTGACCTGTGTTTTGCATGTCCAGAAGCAATTTGCGTATTTAATTTTAGGTTACTACCATAAATTTTAGATATAACGACTAACAAAAATGTGGATATTCTATCTGAGCCAAATAAGCTATTATTTCGTTTATTAATTTCAATCAAAATACGACCACAGTTGAGCATATTACTACATTTAACTTGGTTACCATTTTTCTAAGTGTTTCCGCGTTGATCGGATTTAAGCATCTCTCATTCAACGGATTTCTGTGACCTTCACTAGGTCATCCACCTTTTGGGAGGCCTTCTAACGCTACCTCTTGAAGCCCTAGACAAGGTGATCTCTATTGATTCCGTAACCGATGGCGGTACTATCAAAATTTCGTACCAATTTACCACAATACATTTTGAAAGGACACGTCAATTCTATAACATTAGCTTTCATAATTCTGTTAGTTATTGCTGGTAGAGTAATAATGTTGGTTTCGTATATCTTACTAATATTATAAATGCGAAAGTTACGATGTTTGGTACTCAATCACGACAAAACGGCTGGACGGATCTGGATGAAATTTGTCACAAGCATGGGATACATTTCGGAATAGGACATAGGCTACTTTTTACCCCGGAAACCCCAACCCCAACTAAAATACCATGCGAGCGAAGCCGCGGGCAAAAGCTAGTTTAAGGATAAAGTCTTCTAATTTTCCTTAGCCGCTTGATTACCTACAGATATATTAATCCACTGCAGCGTGTTCTTTTTGTACTTATATGACGTGATCGCAAAATCTTCCATTCGTGTTTTTTGTTCAATCATTATGTAGGATTCCTCTCAGACATGATGGTTTTGGTTTTATTTATTTAGTATAACTCATAGTAGTTATAGGGCAGTGGCGGCCGAGTGGTAACGGCCCCGACTTACGAGTTGTAGGTCGCGGGTGCGAACCCAGCCAGGCGCATTACTTTGTGTAATTTATTTCATCACCACTGCTCTCAAAACGGTGAAGGAAAACATCGTGAGGAAACCGGCATGTCCTAGAACCAAAAATTCGAAGACATGTGACATCCACCAATCCGCACTGGGCCCGCGTGGTGGATTATGGCCCATTCCCTCTCCTAGAGAGGAGGCCTGTGTCCCAGCAGTGGGAACATTGAAAGGCTGATGATGATGATGATGATGATGAACTCATAGTACTGGACTTACTTAGTCCTTTTGGATTCTAAGCTCTTTAATTTCTACCACCTCCTTGATTGCCTGTTATGTCCCACACACTCACGTGTATAAGTATTAGTCACTAATTGCCAGTAGACTCCTGGGACCTTGGGTAAATGCAAAAGCGTATCACCAAGGCCCAGGAACTAAGGCTAACAAGGAACGGAGTCGGTCTTTAGTCAGTAAATGTCTGACACTATCTCTTGCTCCACCCAAGAGCGGAAGATGTTATTAAATGAATTTTGCCCACCATAACATTCAATGGGATTCAATAAACGAGCTATTTCAAACCACAACTCATCTAACATGTTGTAGACAAAATGTCCGATATATTTTTAATATACCTTTTGAGACTAGAGTTCCTACAGAATAGACAATCCTTCGAAACTTCGGAAACGAAAAGAACCGTGGTAAGAAACACGCGAAATGTCGATCGAAACTTCATTTTTCGGAGAAAGAAAGTAGACCCCCTGACAGAGATCAACGATTATAAACACAAAGTAAAAGAATCGTAAAATACAGAATAATATAGCAAAATTGAAGACATATTTTACATTTTTGGATTACTACGGGCATCGATAATGCAACAATACGCACAAGATTAGACGTACCGTACAGTCCGTTTACTCCACTTAGGTGATCTGCAAGCCATACACCTTTACATTGATGACATTAGTGTAGTTTTGACGTTCATGCAGCGTAACAGCGCTGTTAGTTTTGAATGTTTTCATCATCATCAACCTAGCGCCAGTCCCGGTTGCTAACCTTGGCTTTCACCTCGGTGCCCGGGGTCCGCTTTCCTACTTAGCCGCCTCCACTTCGCTCGGTCTTTTGCGTCCTTTGCCTTAAGCTCTTAAGCACGCATATCGTCCCTTACGACGTCGATCCAACGCCTCTTAGGCCTTCCTCGTTTTCCGGGTTTTCAGTTTTGAATGTTTTGTTAGACGACATAATGTCAATGAAGCGCTACAGCAGACTTTTGTATTAGCTTTTCAGTATTTTGACAGATATAATTTCTATGAACGTGCATGTCTATCGCTAGGATATTAGGCGATGACTACTGGTCCATCTTTTATGCATAAAGAACTAGTACCTATCAAATGTGTTCAAACCACTATACCTAACAATTCTGTAAAAAAAAATCTATCAAAACAGATCGCGTTTAAATTTAAACATTGAAGTGTAGTCATACATTTTTTGCGTCTAGTCATTCTATAATTAGATTCGGTCTCGCTTAGGAAATGAATATTATGTAAAGTTGCGTTATTCAAATGGTTGATAGTTTCTTTATTGTTATTTTGTCCAATATCTCATTATGTATCTCAAGACAAGTTTTTTTTTGTAGTGGGAAAAATCTTCTAATGACAAATCCTGCTCTTGGGCGGAGCGGGAAACAGTGTAGGAACGGGGTAGAGTGTTTAGTCAGTAAGAGTCTGACACTGTTTCACTCTCCGCCCATGAGCGGGTTTCGTCATTGGATGATTTTCACCTACCATAAAAAAAAACCCATTGCATGTGTGACGCGTAAGACCTCGACAGAAATGATAGTATGGCTATATATTCTAGTGATTATTAAGAAGCCTAGGATTATTAGATTCCAAATCCCGCACCAACTGGCAACCTAGGTATCAGTAGAAGAATAAACTATCTATGATATTAGGATAAATATATTACAATATATTTAAAATATCTGTTATTTATTTATTGTGCACACTTACCACAGAGTTGTCTTTTTTAACCCAAAGGTTGACTGGTAGAGAATGCCTTGTAGCATTAAGTCCGCCTCTATACCACTACCGTACATAAAGTTTAAATATATAAACAAATAATGATTGTATAACACAAGCAATAGAGCAGTGGTGGCCGATTAACGGCCCCGATTTACGAGAAGTAAATCACGGGTTTAAACCTAGCCAGTAGCTCCACTTTCTATAATTTATTTCATCACCACTACTCTCAAAACGGTGAAGGAAAACATCGTGAGGAAACCGGCATGTCTTCTATCCATAAATTCTAAGACATGTGACATCCACCAACCAGCACTGGTGGGTTACGGCCCATTCCCTCTCTTACACCGTAACACCGTAGTAATTTTAAGTGTTCTAATGCACCAATTTATGTTTATGGTGTACCTACAATAAAGTGTATATCTATCTATCTTGGAGAGGAGGCTTCAGTCCCAGCAGTGGGAACATTGTAAGATGCTGATGCTAACTCAAGCAATTATTACATTTTCAGGTAAACCTGATCCAATAGAGGAGCCAAATGAAGGAGACAAGACAATATTTGATAAGAGGCATGAAGTGGAACCGAAGAAAGAGGACGTTGAGAATCTTAAAGATGCCACTACCAGGTTAGTTTTCAATTTATCGCAGTTCTTCTTTTTGTGTGTTATTTAGGGTGACTGGTGACCGATACACAAATATGTGATTATAACCATGACAACAAACAACTTTTACAATGGAACCAAATATAAAACCACGAAAAAAATCTGCTGCTGAACTTACTTCTTTTTTTGCTTTTTTAGGTGCTTAAAATGTATTAATGAAATCTCCGCGCTTTTGGGTGGGGTGGGAAATAGTGAATGTCAACTCTTTGAGGCACGCTTTCGGACGGCGAGCTAGCCATTGCTCGCTGTCCGCAAGTCCTCACCTATGGTGGCCGAAGATCATGATCGGGATCCCTGCGGCGGTTGGGGTGTGAAGGCCGTTGCCTTACGCGTGCGGCCTCCTCATTTGCTAAAGCCTAGGAACTCTAGTAGATTGTATGAACTTTGTATTACTAAATAAGAAAATTCTCTTTGTTTTTAGATTAATGGAGCCAATACATTCCAATGAAAGTGACACCAAATTGAAGTCAGCAAAGAGGAAAAAGGTCAGCTTTTTTAAGTTATAAAAGATTATTTTTTTAATTTGTTATAGCAATGTGAAGAGAAGAAATGAATGGTATATCACTAAAAAAAATATGAATATTGTGAAAAATATAATACTTATGTAAGAACCTTAAGTTCTAGAAAGGCGGTTTCCTCACGATGTTTTCCTTCACCGTTTTGAGAGCAGTGGTGATGAAATAAATTACATATAATAATGCGCCTGTCTGGGTTTGAACCTTTGAACCCGTGACCTGCGACTCGTAAATAGGGGCCTTTATCACTCGGCCACCACTGCTCTTAACCTTATACCGTTTATTTATTTATACTTTATTGTACACCGCATTACGAATATATAGGACAAATATTATTAGAAAAAATAAGGATACAATGGGCGGTCTTATCGCACAAGGCAATCTCTTACAGACAACCTTTGGATGGACTGCGCGAAAGGAGATAGATCTAGGGTTGTCAGTGTACAATTTATTATAAGAAAAAATACTAATAAGATATAAAAACACGAATACCTACATACATACAATAAAAAATAATATCCTAATATATATATCAAATATATAATTGAAACAGAAGAAAAATCAAAGTGAAATTGTTAATGTGGATGTTGCAAATTTTAAATCCAGCCATTTTTTGTCCACAGTTAGACCAAGCGCTCCGAACCCTGAAGCTAACTGCTCTAGTAGCGTGCTGGGTGCTCCTGACCGTTTCCTTACTGCTAAACATGGAACGGACAGCCACAGTGCTGCATACTGCAGTACATGGAGGAGAGGTTAAAGGTATGTCAATGTTCTCATCATCTGATTGATGATCTGTTCGTCTCTCATGATCTGTTGTGCCATCTCACATGGGTTGCCACTGCAGTGATCCACTGTTATGTATGTTTGTGTTTTTCGTTACTGTCTTTGTTTTTTATTTTACTAATATTTTGAGTCATGTTACTTGAATAAAGATATTTATATTCTACTCATCATCAAGAAACAGTAGAATAGAGCAGAGACTCCGCTATAAGGCTAGACAAAACTATTAAAGGTTCTACAAGCAATATTATTTACAACTCCGATTTTGGTTATAATTGTTCTAAACGTAGTGAAATAACATTTATTAAACAATATTAATAGACTTGCACCCCTTTTTTGGGTTACGGCAATATCTTTGCCAATGGTCTTTCGGAACTTTTTATTTTTCAAAGTTATTGCCAAGTTATTGCCAAGTTATCGAGTGATTTTGTCAATACCAATACCTAGTTTTGACACAGTAATGTTAGTTTCCTCAGTGTTTCTACGTATTTTTTCAATCAGAAGATGTAACGATTGACGATGTTTGAACACTAAACTACACAAGTGGTACCCCGCGAGAACTGTCCATATTCATTCTGTTTGTTATTCTGAGCAAATTCTTTTCAGGTTTTGCGCATTTAACGTTACACGTTGTATAATAACCATCAGATCAGCTCGCTGACTTGCATCATATCCAGCTTTTAATAAAAAAATACTTAGTATAGTATAGTCATAGAGCAACACAGGCCACCGGCGCCGGTGGCCTGTGTTGCTCTATGAGTATAGTATATCGGGTTGGTATCCGCAACTCCACTCCTAAAGCGCGTATTTTGCGTTAAAAAAAATCCTTAGTCACACATCTGACGGTTCCAGAATACGAGCTACCAGCCAGTGAGGACCGAGTCAAAGTGTTGCTCACCTTAACGGGCCCATTCGCGCAGGCGGCGACCAATGATAGTGATAACATATTGCAGCTGTGGCTACACCGAGAAGTCGTCAGTGACCAGTTAGGAGAGTTTAAGCAGGTGAGGTTCAACTTCCTAGCAAAATTTTCTTTGAAAACTTCCCAGATACCGCATCTCCAGATTATTCCATATTTCGCTCCGAAAAACCACCATTGGTCCCAATCGTCGGGACCCTGCAGAAGGGTCGAAGCCAACTGGGGCCAAGGATTCGTGTCTGAAAGGAAGGCTCTAGCCCTGGTATAGACGGCGATGTTGGAACGGGATAGGTTGTTTAGTCAGTAAGAGTCTGACACTGTTTCCCGCTCCGCCCAAGTGCGGGATTCGTCATTGGATGATTTTTACCTACCATAAAAAAAAAACCTTGGCCTCAATGGGACCGAACCTGAAATCGTGAAAAAAAATCTGCTGGTCAACATGTACTGTACCTGCTGTTTTTTTCGATTTTCGATTTGTAGGTACATATACAGGGTGTCTTTGACATGTTAACGTAAACGAATACCATAGATCCAGTACATGATTCTAGACACCTCAGTGATGGACTTTTTCGTCATTTTTTTTTTATTAAAAAAAAAGAAAACAGTTTATTTTTTTATTTTTTACCTGTATAAAATCGTTATTCTAACCAATCCCAATGATATTTTTAGAAAAAAAAAGAAATAATAAAAAAATCATCGAGACAAATAAAGTCGTTATTCTAATCAAACCCGATGACATTATTAATATTGATATCATTTGTAAACATAAACTTTGTCAGAAGGCTTTTTATACTGTAAAAGAGTATCTTGAGGACAAAACAGCTTGGGATTGACCTGCTCCAGTAATCACTGTAATTGATGTAATTTCATTTCTTATTTTCTGATATTTTTTTTTTTGGTATCATTATTATATATATTTTTTATTATTATTATTTTTAACTGACGATTATTGTTATTTTACAATTATGACATATTTCTCTTTTTTTTTTGCAACTATTAAATTTAACATTTAAATTTGAAATTGACAATTGTATCGTTTTTTTTTTTTTTTTAAATTTGCAATATTAATGGGTAAAATTACATTTTTGTAAATTTTTATTATTGTGAATGTGGGGACTATGTGGATTACTTTTCGTTTTTCCTTAATTTTAACTTTTAATTAACTTATAATGTCTGGCAGTTATGAGTACTTTTTGCGGCCTACCCAAATGTCCTTTCTTTGGTATTGTTCGTCAAATCGTTGAGCTCCTTGGTGGTCCTGAGTTGAGCTACACGAGAACTGACAAATGCTTGCACTGACTGGACAGGTCCACTCAGAACTGTGTGGTTCTTTCTTCAAAAGACCATCTCAGACTCCAATCTGCATGGTTCTCATATGATTTGACCATTACATGTTTGTGTATGGACTTTAAAACAGACTTTGACCCCTGAGTTTGTTTCGGTGTTTCTTCTCAGGGTAGTCAGCTAGGAAACAATGGCCTCATCTAGTATAAAAAAAAAACGAAAAAAAAAATTGACGTGTAAAAGAGTTTGTAAAAACCTATTTACAAAATAAAAATCATTTATCATTTATCATTGAATGTAATTCACTCATTTTTTGTGCAAAAAATTTTAAAATGACGTTTTTATACAGTTTCATTTTAAAAACGTAAAAAATTCATAAAAAAAAAGAAAAAACCGACCAAAAAATCCACCACTGGGGGGTCTAGAATCATGTACTGGATCTATGGTATTCGTTTGCGTTAGCATGTCAATGACACCCTGTATAGTATATCGATGCATGTATGTACGTACTAAACTTTTAGTATCTCTTCAAGGATTGTTTGATACTTAATACAGTAGTACTCTTACAGTCTTTATTTCATAAACATCCAAACAATCACACTTCACATCTGCACCTATTAAGAACACAAGGACTTCATTATATTATGAGTTTACGATCTTTAATCACGGAGTCGTTTATATTTATGATTGATGATTGATTTATCGCTGTTTCTTGTACACAGATTATAACGGTATCAAAAATTTGGATTTTCTTACAGTAAACCTAAGATTTTTATGGTGGGAAAAATCATACAATGACAAATACCCTTAGTAAATTGCACGCGCGCCTTTGAGAGCGGTAAATATCAGACCCATCTTATAGATTAGACCTCTAAACCATCCTGGACGAGCCGATATCTTACTAATATTATAAATGCGAAAGTTACGATGTATGGATGTTTGTTACTCAATCACGCCAAAACGGCTGGACGGATCTGGATGAAATTTGGCACAGGCATAGGATATACTCCGGAATAGGACATAGGCTTACTTTTTATCGCGGAAACCCCAATCCCAACCCCAATACCACGCGGGCGAAGCCGCGGGCAAAAGCTAGTACTTATATACTTACGTTTTATTCCAGAATTCAACAAAATGGAGGATCCGCCTACAACCGGAAGACTTATTAGACTTCTCGCCAAGTTCCACCGACAGAAAGATGCTGATACTTCAGGACAATTCACCCATATATAACTACAGCATACGCAGAAGAAATGTATCTGATACAGAGGATCTCATACAAGAGGAAATCACTAGGTGGAACCAGATTGGAATTAATGGTAAGTCATTTTTGGTGATATTCTGTATTAAAAATCGCTTGGAACTAGGGCATGCAAAACCGGAAAGTCATCAAAACCGGTTTTGAACATCGTTTTTTTGGGACCAAAACCGAAAACCGGAGCTAGGTCCGGTTTTAGCAAAAAAATCGAATGTATTATAATTTAAAAAGTAATACTATTTTTTTAAATAGGTACCCACTAAGTCTACAAATTAAAAAAAAATTGTATGATACATTTCTTTTTAATCCAAACCATAATAATTGTACAGATAACAAAGAATTTATAATAGTATAAATATTAATTTAACTGAGATCAAATCAACAACAAGTAAGTTTTTGGTATCTTTGGTACCTATTAAGTCTGCTATCAAAAATAATATATATTAAAAATAATATAATATGGATGAAATTCATGCAGTTAATTTTTTGACACCTTATATAACAGGCGAGGGCGGCGGACACGCACTTGCACTCCCGGTAAGGGTATTACTGCAACAACGCAGGCGCAGGCTGGCGGGTTACGGGTGCGGGGTGCGGGGGTAGTGGAGGGAGGTGTGTAAGTGGGTGGATGCAGGCTGTGTTCGGTTCGGATACATTTGATGCCTCAAAATTAATTACTTTTTGAGTGTTCGAAAAAAATGTTGATAAAAATCAAAATGTTAATTGTTACTCAATAATGGGAAAACCGGAGCTCAGCTCCGGTTTTGGCTCTCAAAACCGGTTTTCAAAAATCGTTAAATTATGGCCGATTTCCGGTTTTGCGCAAAACCGGAAAACCGGTTTTGCATGCCCTACTTGGAACATACAAATCGCTTTTTGAAAAAAATCAAATTTGACTTGCTTGTTGGTCTAATGGTTAATGGCCCTGACAGCTATGCCGGAGGTCGTGGTTTCGATTTCCACCCAGGACAAATGTTTGTGTAATGAGCACGATCATTTGTTCTGTGTCTGTGTGTTATTTATCTATAATATGTATGTAGTTATTTAGAAATATATAAGTATGTTTATCAGTTGTCTAGTACCCATAACACTAGCTTTGCTTAGCTTGGGATGGGACTAGACGATGTTATGTGATAGTTGTGTCTACTTACAATATAAAATCATTGATCATTTATCATTTTGTGGTTATATTAAAAAAAAAAATCACATGTCATCATCAGCCTATTAGTGATGTGACGAATAATTGTATTCGCAAAAATCCGCACATGATTTGAAATTCGTATTTGTATTTTGTAAGAATTATTATCCTTTATCTCGAGAACGCGTCTAGATTACGTGTTGAAATTGAAACCATATATTTAAGTTGACAGGCCTTTGAAGCTTTAAAAAATCAAACTTCTAAATGATCGAAAAAAAAGATACGATATCTTTTTTCTATCTAAAACTATCAAAATTTATAAGGTACTTTCCGTTTACCTAAAACCTTGAAATTGGGCATGAAGCAAGGTCTTATAGCACTAATATAGTAATAAATCTTAAAACTTAAAATTGGTGGTTACTTCACAAAAAAAAACTTTTTTCTACTCGGACAAATATTCGAGACTCGTTTGTACAGAATACCCAATTCAACTCGCTTCTGCCCAGTTTTTTTCCTCTTTGTTTGAAATTCTGCATTCGAATTCAGGAATATTGATTTTCAATATTCGAATTTGTATTTACAATTAATATGAGAAATAGAAGAAGAAATCTATCATTAGATATACTTCAGCCTATACATAAGGTTTCAAAAGCTAGGACACGCCTGCATCCAAACTTGTGGAATTTTAATCTATCGTTGCAGACCGAAGTGAACGCCGTTTGCACACCTTTTGTTCTTTAATTGTGTCTTTAAATACCAATGTCGAAAATAAGTACTTCTACCTTATATTTTCAGGTACCAGAATAACGTTATGCATGAGTACATCAAGCATCAGCACTGTTCCTCTAACAGTGAGCTATCAACTGAACCCCATAGACCCTGAAGACGGCATCATTTACGCTACCATTCTCCTGATCACCTTGTATACCCTCATCATCTTTGAGGTATGATTCTACTTCTGTTTTTTCCTGCTTAACACCATCCTCATTATTTCAGCTAAAAGACTTTTACGGTTCGACTTTGGTGTTCCCCAAATAGCACTATAAGCGCCCAGCGCAAACCGCTGGAGGCGCGGGGAGAGCACTTGAAGACAAAGAAAGAATAAATTCGCATGCGGCGCTCGGAGCGCCTTCAAGCTACTACAAGAGCATGCACGCAAGTGCTTGTAGACCGTATGTTAAGGTAGTTAAGGTTTATATTAAATTGTTGTCTTCAATTGCAATCCGCCGCGCCCCCAGCGGTGTGCGTTGGATCTAACGACAGGAGACCCTAGAATCCGATAGATGCGGGATGCGTTATCGGATTCTTGTATCTCTCATCAGGGCATCGGTGCACATTGAGGAAGACCTTCCAATGCTATATCTTCCAGTACGTTGTCGCCAATCTAGAACCTTTAGTCCGTTCCGTTATACGGGCAGTAAGATGATATAGGAATATATACTTCTGTAATAAACAAAAGAAGCTGGAATGGAGGGGGATGCTCAGGGTCATCACAATCATCGTTTGAGCTGAAATATGTTCACTGCTAACTACAACCTAAGGGGTCTTTAAGTCAAGATTGAATAGGTTATTTCTAAGCAAGCGTGTTCCACCATAGCCCACCATCGACCACATCATTGCTTTATCACTATCTCATCTGATGGTAAATCAGGTATGAGAATATGCTTCTAAGAAATTATTCTTCACGACTATGTCCAGGTTGTAAACCGCACAATAGCAGCCCTGCTGTCCTCATCACTGGCTGTTGCCGTCCTGGCGCTGGCTGGTGAAAGACCCACCCTGATGGAGCTGGTCTCCTGGCTGGACGTGGAGACCCTGCTGTTGCTCTTCAGCATGATGCTGCTGGTCGCCATCCTGGCGGAAACTGGGCTGTTCGATTACCTCGCTGTCTTGGCTTTTGAAGTAAGTAGCCTCATAATTTTAAGAATTCATTTTCGTTACTACAAAGCTTTCACGACGTTAAATAAGTTTTTGGGGTGTGTTTTTTGCGCATTTATTGGTACACGTTGTATAGGAGTACATGGGCTAAAATTCATATAGAATAGTAGATTTACAGAGGCCTTTACTGGATTCGTTTTAAACAAATTTATTTATGCTTTGATTTCTATGGAAACCTGGATAATATCCACAAAATATCTGTGTATCCAATCTGGAGAAAGATGTATATTAACATCAACTGTTGTATGAATAATGAAAATGTACCTCAACTTGGTCCTCTTATCTTGTTCAGAATCCTTGATGTCCATGTTTCAGGTGACAGGCGGCAGGACGTGGCCACTAATCAACGTCTTGTGCTTCTTCACGGCAATATTCTCCACATTCCTGGATAACGTCACAACTGTCCTGCTGATGACTCCAGTTACAATCAGGTAAAACACAGCGGCCTCCAGCAAGGTGGACCGATGACCTGGCAAGGGTTGCGGGTATCCGATAGATGCGAGATGCACAGGACCGATCATTATGGCGGCAATTGTGGGAGACCTATGTCCAGAATAGACGTCTTTTGGTTGAAATGATGATGATGAAAACATAACGTTGAGAGTAGGTGCTTGCCGAGTGGTAACGGACCCGACTTACGAGTCAACGCAGCCACGCGCATTACGATGTGTAATTTATTTCATCACTCAAAAACAGTGAAGGAAAACATCGTGAGGAAATCAGCATGTCCTAGAACAAAAAATTCCAAGACATGTGACATCCACCAACCCGCACTGGGCTCGTGTAGTTGATTACGGCCCATTCCCAGCAGTGGGAACATTATAAGGTTCATACTTTGCTATGTTGCTAAAACATAGCGTTATAGCAAATTTAATTAAAGAGAGAAAATAATACATTTGGGCTTTACTTTCTTCACGGCCTGAGGTATTTGTAGTATGCTTATACGTCTATTTGGCAGTTATAAGCCATGTTATATTGTATGGATTAGAATGTTTGATGGCGAAAACGATGGATGAGTAATGAGAAATGAGTAAATTCGAACAGTTTGAAAGTGGTGGCAGTGAATGAAGAAAGGGAATACTATGTAGGTATTGGTATGATCAAATGAAGAGGGAGGATGAAACGCATGTTGCTAAAAGAGTTTACATACATAAGAATGGAGGAAAGCCAAAGAAAAGAAGGATGGATTGTGTGAAGAGTGATATGAAAGAAAAGGGAGTTAGAGATATCGTAACTGGTGACGGGATAGAATGGTAGAAACAAAAGTGTTTCGTTGACACCAAGTAATATAGAACAAGGGCAGAAAGATAGTATTATTGAATAAGAGCAGCAACTTACATTAGGCACATTTATGTTCGCCTGGTCGATGGGCAGGGCACATCGCACGCAGAACAGATGGCCGCTGGGGCCGAAAGGTTCTGGAGTGGCGACCGCGTACCGGAAGACGTAGTTTTGGTAGGCCTCCCGCAAGGTGGACCGACTGGAATTCGATAGATGCGAGACGCACGGGACCGGTCGTTGTGGCGACGTTTGGGGGAGGCCTATGTCCAGCAGTGGACGTCTTTCGGCTGAATTGATGATGACTGATCAAAATATATATATATATATATATATATATTCGACAACTATCACACAAAGCCGTCTAGTCTCAAGCTAAGCAGAGCTTGTGTTATGAGTACTAGACAACTGATAAACATACTTATATATTTCTAAATATATACATATATTATAGATAAATTACACCCAGACACAGAACAAATGATCGTGCTCATCACACAAACATTTGTCCTGGGTGGGAATCGAACCCACGACCTCCGGCATAGCAGTCAGGTTTACTAACTACTAGACTGACAGGCCAGTCAAATGTACTGAACTTATTAATTTTATTCGCGATTTCAGGGTTGTTTATCATGATTATAATCACGCATTTAAGTATCGGTCACAATTACCAATCACCCTATATTTTGTCAGTGATGTAACTCTTATCAACAATGATAAAAGTTGGGTCAACTTACAAGAAAGAGCGACTTAAGTTCACAAATTTGTAGAAAGTCATCGAAAATACCATTTTGATATTGCAGAATAAAATTCTTTAACTTCAAATAGCAATTTAATTTTATCTAACACTAGCGCCTCGCCCCAGCTTCGCGCGGGTACTGATATTGAATATATTATGCATTTATTATACACATAAACCTTCGTCTTGAATCACTCTATCTATTAAAAAAACCGCATCAAAATCCGTTGCGTACTTTTAAAGATCTAAGCTTAATGTATAGGATCTAAGACGACGAGTGTAAGTTACTTGACACTGATCTTGTGTTCGTTTTACCATTTATTCTCTTGCCTGTATATATTTTGTATGTATGAATATATGTATCAATTTTTTATTATTTAGTTCTTATAATATGATTATGTTACCTTTTGTATTTGCACCAAGTGCAACCCCATTTTTCTAATTTCTATCTATACAGGGTTGCCTGGAACAAATCGCCGAGTGCGATAAGGCCGCCGATTGTATGTTTTTTTATTATAACTTTTCCTTTCAATCTTTTTTAGTCTTGGTGTACAAAAGTGTATAATAAATAAATAAGCAACTTTGTTTTAGACTATGTAATGATTTGCAGGCTCTGTGAGGTGACGCAACTGAACCCCATACCAGTGCTAATGTCGATGGTGATCTTCAGCAACGTGGGGGGCGCAGCCACTCCCGTGGGGGACCCACCCAATGTTATTATTGCTACTCACCCTTCTATTGTGAAAGCGGTAAGATTTAACATAATCTGTTAGCTAGACATATCTATTTCTATATCATAGAATTTTACATATTATCTATCTATATCTATTATACTTATAAAATTCTCGTGTTTCAAAGTTTGTTACATAAACTCCTCCGAAACGGCATGACCGATTCTTATGAAATTATGTGTATACAAAGTTGATACGACAGATGGACAAAAATCCCAAAAAACCAAAAACATTTTTGGTTTTTTGGGATTTTTGGGTTGGTCTCATAGTATTTAGATATATAATAGTTGTTCATAATGGTGTGTACAATGATCCTTTTTAAGGAAAGCCCATCTGTCGTATTACCGTTGTATATTCAGTAGATCTGAGAATAGGGGGTAGATTACCATTTTTTTTTTTTGATAATGACAAAACAGTCTTTGCTATAGCTGTCTTTTGACAGTCATTATTCATTAAGTCAGCTATTTTTTATAATATCGTCATTCCAACACGATTACATTGACATTTTGGTAAAAGTTTATAATCTGTTAAGTTATAATGGACGATCATAGATCGGTTAGTGGTCTCGTATTATATTATATTAGTAGATAACCAAACTTGTCAAATTCAACAATATTATGAAATTAATGATAGACTATTCTGACACTATTGTACCTAATAGCAGTCTTGAGACACGGGTTGGCCGCTCTTAATATCTGTCGGAACTTCTGTTTTTTTAATTGTTTTTTTTTTGTTGTTGTTCCAGAACATAAACTTCACGACATTTACAATCCACATGGGTGTCGGCATACTAATAGTTGGTGTACAGACATACTTCCAACTCCGATATATGTTTAGAGATATCAACAAATTGAGGCACAGTGTGCCTAGAGATATTTTAGGTAAGAACTTTTCAACTTGTAAACACGCTTTAATCCATACCACTTCACTGTTTTCTGCATTAGTGTGAAAAACTGCGTGAGTGCGAATAAAAGCATGATAATTTTATCTGGAGAGTGTAGCGGGAATCCGATGGATGTGAGAAGCACAGGATTGGTTATTAAACGTAGTTCAGAAGACACGGCTCAATCCATTCGTGATTTTTTTATGGATCGAGTTCTTTATGCTTAACTACGTCCAATTATGGAGACACACAGGAGGCCTTTGTCCAACAGTGGACGTCTTTCGGCTGAAATGATGATGATGATTGTGACGTAAGTAAAGCCCGTTGCATACGTGACGGTTTTTTTCACGGACGGGACGGGACGGGAAAGAACGGGAAATATCGTTTCATACAAAATGTATATGGAAGCGCATATGTCACGGGGACACGGATGGGACGGGAACGTGGCTCTGACGGGGCGGTCTTGAACGAGGCAGTCACGTCCCGTTCCCACTCACGTCCCGTCCGAGGTATTATCCCGTCATGTATGCAGCGGCCTTAATACTGGTGGCACTATACATTGCTCGCAAAACTCACGGTCAACAGGCTCGAATGATTCTGACCCCGACTCTGTATCACCCGACACTGTCACACCCCTACATAAAGTTTATGGGCCGATTTATATGGTGCAGCTCAGGGAAGCGACTATTCAGCAATGGAAATTGAGGTTTAATGTAATTTGCAGAGCTTCGCCAGGAGATAGCGGTGTGGAGGCGAGCGGCTGCCTCGCTGTCCTCTTACTCGCGAGATGAAGATATTGTGAGGAGGGCTCTTGAGAAGAAGGTACTCTATTCCAATAGTTGTAAGGTATAAATTCGTATTCAAAGTGTAAAAACTGGAACCTATAAGAGCAAGAGAGAGACAGACAGACTAGACAGTTGAATTGTTTTTTTTTTTTTCATAAATGATGATGCATTGTTGGTGCCCCAAAAAACAACAAATGAAAACTACCACCGTGATTTTTACTGATTTTTCCTATGGAGTTTTAGGTTAACGTAAAAAAAAGTAACGGACATTTATGTTCCAAAAAACCTATATTTCAACACTTTCAAGGAAATCCAAATCCACAGGGTCCTTCACGATTACATAGAATCATGAAATTGGGCATGAAACAAGCACACAGTTTCATAGCACAAGAATAAAAATAAGCCTAAAAAATATTTTTTATGAGGTACCTACTTAACTATATCCTCCAACCCGCACTGGGCCCGCGTGGTGGATTACGGCCCATTCCCCTCTCTTAGAGAGGAGGCCTGTGTCCCTGCAGTGGGAACATTAAAAAGGCTGATGATGATGACTTAACTATAAAAAAAAGGAATAAAAAAGAATGTTTTCGATTTAACTTTTCGCAAATTTAACTCTACATTAGTTAATTACCCTTTCGAATACCGAGGCATAATAGAAAGACAATAGGTGTGCGAACCGGCGTTCACTTGGGGCTCAGTAGTTTAATTTACTAAGTACGGAATTTTTAAGTTTATGGTACTATATAAAATGATCAGTTTTTTTTCTCGTGGTTTCAGGTAGAAAAACTAAACGTGGCTCTAACTCGCCGAGAAGCCGGGGGCGGGGCTTCACGAACTGACCCTATGTTCTGTTCCACTCTCGCGCAGATGAAGCAAAAGGTATGTACGGACAAAACGCAATCCATACTAATATTATAAACTAGCTTTTGCCCGCGGCTTCGCCCGCGTGGTATTGGGGTTGGGGTTTCCGGGATAAAATGTAGCCTATGTCCTATTCCGGAGTGTATCCTATACCTGTGCCAAATTTCATCCAGATCCGTCCAGCCGTTTTGGCGTGATTGAGTAACAAACATCCAAACATCGTAACTTTCGCATTTATAATATTAGTAAGAATTAGTAAGATGCGAAAGTAACTCTGTCTGTCTGTCTGTTACGCTTTCCCGCTTAAACCTCTCAAACGATTTTGATGAAATTTGGCGCAGACAATCTTTAGACCCTGAGAAAGGACATAGTTGACTGGTAGAGAATGCCTAAGGCATTAAGTCTGCCTGTGTACCTTTGTGTTGCATGAAGTTCTAATAAATAAATAAATAAACTACCTTTTTTACTGTTAGGCGGTACGAAGTTCGCCGGGTCAGCTAGTAATCTTTAAATATTATCATAACAAAAAGAAGACAAAACGCAACAAAATACTATAACAAACAGAAGTTGGTAGGTATAAGGTAGAATTATTCACTGATTTCATACAGCGAAAGAATATAGTAGATATGCCTCAAATCACGAAATTTTATCATTTTAAAGAGCAGAAAAAAATCTCGAAAGGCGATTGCTCTAGCTCCATTGAAAAAAAAAAAACCAGCTCCGACGGAAACGAGATGTAAGTGATGTAACACAGATTATAACTAATAATAAGTAACAAAACAATATTTAACTATTATCGTGATCCTTACTTGCAAACATATAAAACATGCCATTTGTAATTAAGTTATACGTACCTCCTAAGTTAGGCGCCAATTTGTAGTGGGGGAGAAACTTCGCACTCTCACGGCTATCTACAAATGCAAACAGTATTATGCACTTGATAACAATTCAGTTTTATGAAATAAAAAATTGGCCACGAGCGTGTCGGGCCACGCTCAGTGTAGGGTTCCGTAGTTTCCCGTCCGCCAAATTTCTCACAATGTAACAAAACCCAGTAGCCCATATTAAAATTAATTACCTAATTTCCCGAGAGTTGGCGCTGTACCCGGTAGTAATTTTAGATTACGTGAACCTATTTTAATCTTTTAGTGTTTTATAAATTTCTCACAATGTAAAAGAACCCTTCTTTTACATTGTGAGAAATTTGTGATGGACGGGAAACTACGGAACCCTACACTGAGCGTGGCCCGACACGCTCTTGGCCGGTTTTATATGATTTAAGCAATCACTAAGAGAGGATTTTTGCAAAATTCACCTCCTAAGAGGATGAAATGGGGTGTACACATTTTGTATAAAGAAACCTACTTTTATACGGGCGAAGCGGCTAGCAAAAGATAGTTTAATCGTTAATTTTATATTTCGTGTAATATTTTGTTAAAAAATAATATGTTATTTTGATTTGTTTCCAGTACCGCATCAGAGATAAACCGTTGTTGGTGAAATCAGTGATCTGCGTGTCATTCGTCATCATAGTGTTCTTTTTACACGCCATCCCTGAATTACGTGAGTATCATAGTAATAATAACAACTAATATTCGACAACTATCACACAACGCCGTCTAGTCCCAAGCTAAGCAGAGCCTGTGTTGTGAGTACTAGACAACTGATAAACATACCTATATATTTCTAATATAGTATAGATAAATTACACCCAGACACCGAACAAATGATAGTTCTCATCACATAAACATTTTTGTTCTGGACGGAAATCGAACCCACTACCTCCGGCATAGTAGTCAGGGTCACTAACTACTAGACTGACAGGTCAGTCAAATTTACAGGTTAGTCAAATTACTTCGTGAACCTTGTGAAAACCGAGAAAGACAAACAAATCAAGTATATTGACTAAAATAAAGGAAAAACATGGGCATCAAAAATTCACCAACATCGATATCAATGGAAAAAGTGGCTGGCAGCATCTTTAAACCCTTTGTAAATATGAATGTACTTTTAGTTTATTTACCTTAGATTATTATTACATTGAATAATTATAATGAAACAAATTATTATAAATAAGTATATTGACTTGGCTAGCGAGGTTGTCGACATGTGGCTCGGCGATCATTGTACCGATAGTCGTGGCAGCCAATTTAATGGCTTAATAGCCAAGAGCCTCAATCAATACCTTAGGAGGCTCTCGTTAGGCGGTTGGATCAAGGGCTTGATTCAGAAAGCAGTACTCCTGGACATGGCTCGTATAGTTAGGAGATTCCTTTCTCTGGAGTCTGACCGTCGGTAGCTTGGACCCTGTCCCCGATACCGGTTTTTTTTTTTTTTTTTTTTTTTATGGTAGGTGAAAATCATCCAATGACGAAACCCGCTCTTGGGCGGAGCGGGAGACCAGTGTCAGACTCTTACTGACTAAAAACCTACCCCGTACCTTCCTTGCCTTATTTCTGGAGTCGAGGTTACAATTTTCACATACCCTCTAGGCTCCAGGAGGCTTCGACCCTGAAGGGCCCCTGCAGTGTCCCCGATACCGGTGGAATACTATTTTTTTATGTTTTTAAATTTTTTTTTTTTTTATTATTGAAATATTTAAAAACTACAATTTAAAGTAAACCGGCCTTGAATCAAAAATTCGAAGAAATTTGAGTTTTATTTTTAAAGGTTATTGAAAATCGTAGCAGCACTCGGCTCCATGACTACCTCACCTGCGGCTCAGGCGAATCCCACCTTGGTCACACTTACAAAGTTTTTCTACTTGTATCAAAATGTAGATACTATTGTCGAAATTGCAATGATTCTATCGTCTGGTCCCTTAGTTTATAATATACAGGTTGTCATTGATATCGTAACACAAACGAATACGAACGATCCATTACATGATTCTAGACCCCTCAGTGGTGGAATTTTTCGTCGGTTTTTTTTTGTAATTTTTAAAAATATTTTTTTGAACTCGTAAGTCGGGCCGCTGCCACAACAGCACTCATTTCATTATTATTATTTATTTATTGCCGTTTGTTTCCAGAACGCCTATCCTTAGGCTGGACGGCGCTGCTAGGTGCATTATTGCTGTTACTGCTAGCAGAGAGGGAAGACCTGGAGCCGATCCTGGCGAGGGTCGAGTGGTCTACCTTACTATTCTTCGCAGCTCTGTTCGTTCTTATGGAGGTAAAGTATTCTATATCAAACCCCCTAGTCAAGTTACAATCGTTTCGTTAACGTCGAACGCTCGGAATTGGTTACGCCTCCGATTCCATTGTTCTGTCGTCATCTCAACGCTTGTGGTAAGAACAAAGGAATTGGAGGCGTGATCTACTCAAGGCGTTCGACGTAAGAGAATCAAAATGGTTTTGAATAAAATGTAAAAATTTTAGAGGTATGTGGAACATAGTGAAAGTCCTGTAAACTTCCTTTGAATAGGGAAGATTCTTCGACCAGATAGATGTTATGCTTGATCTGAGCAACTCAATTCTACCATCGGACATCCAGGCGTGTGGCAAATATCCACCCTTACGTTGTTGAGACATCTACGGTCCGGCCTAAGCGTTTTGCCTCGTCGTTTATACCGCGTACATCGAGGGACTGGAACGGTTTGTCAGCTGCGGTCTTTCCGTCCGATTATAATTAGAGTGTCTTCAAGGCTAGAGTGAATAGGCTCTTAATAAACTAGTTCGCCTCACCATCTACGATTGCATCACTGCTTACCATCAGGTTGGATCGCAGTTAAGCACTAGTTTATAGCAAATTAAAAAAAAGATACTGCGCGAGATTTCGGGTTGTTGTATATGTTCGAAGCGGACAGAGAACTCTAATTGCAATTGATGCAGGAGTTCGTAGTTGAGTTTCTTTACGACGCCATAGAATATGCCATGGCTTTTCTGTATTCATCCATATCCTCCAGAACTTTCCTAAGAATGATTGTTTTACCATGTTTCTTCAATTTCAGGCCTTGTCGAAACTAGGCTTAATATCTTGGATCGGCAATATGACGGAGACCCTGATTCTACAAGTTGGTCCGGAGTCGCGGTTAGCAGTCGCTATCATGCTGATATTGTGGGTAAGCAAATATTTACTGGCAAATAGCTTCACGCGTGCCGATGAAACCGAATCCCGGTTCCATCATCAGATCAACTCCACGGCATAATAATTTTGCATTGTCATCTGAATGGCACATGTACGTAAAATTTCAGCTCAATTGGTAACCGGGAAGTGGATCAAATTAAATTTACAAGAAGGCTGGTTTGGGTACCAGGCCATGGACGAGGGCTCACGTCGCTTACGGAGCTGCAAGGAGCCAGCATGCGATATTGACCAATCAGAAATAGTTCTAGCCATCGATTTAGGTATATCCTGGCGATAGACAAGCACTTTCATAGAAAATATTCGTCAAAATACTGAAAAGTTAATACAAAAGTCCGCTGCAGCGCTTCATTGGTAATATGTCGTCTAACAAAACTGCGTGAACGTCAAAACACTAATGTTATCAATATAAAATTGTATGGTTTGCAGATCACCTTAGTGGAGTAAGGCTTTAGACAGACGGACCGCAATTCGACTGCAATTCAACCGCAAATTGCAGTTCGGATGCAGTTTGAATGCAGTTGACACGACTGCAATCCAACCGCGCAGTTCGATTGCAGTTGGTGTACAGTTTACACGATTGCACGAACCGCCGACTGCAGTTGAACTGCAATCGGACTGCACGTTTAGTTTGTAGTTCTATTGCAATCGTGTCAACTGCATTCAAACTGCATCCGAACTGCAATTTGCAGTTGGATTGCGGTCCATCTGTCTAGCGCCTTAAGTGATTGTACCGTATTCCTAATCTAGTGCGTAATACATATATATATCGATGGTTCTAGGAAACTGGTATACAAGCTACTTGCATGCATTTTACCCGCTACAAGCATGTGTATATTCTCCTCAGGTTTCGGGCATAGCCTCAGCGTTTGTGGACAACATACCGCTGTCAACGATGATGGTGCGGGTGACAGCAGCGCTGGCTGACCCTGCAGGGCTGGGGCTGCCCCTCGCACCACTTGCCTGGGCTCTGAGCTTCGGAGCCTGTCTAGGAGGTAACGCTTGCTTTTCTTTTATTTTTGTAGCAGCATTCTAGAGTCAGAGCCTCTGGTTGCCAGATTTTTGTTGTTTTATAAAAGACTAGCTCTCTGCCAGTGGCTTCACCCGCGTGAAAATAGGGTTTTGCACAATATTTTGATACGCGTTTCATCCCTTCAGGGAGTGAATTTTAGAAAATCCATTCTAAATGTTCGCCTACGTTATAAAAGGAAGCCCTGTGCAAAATTTCACTCTTCTAGTCCCAGTAGTTTCGGCCGTACGTTGATATGTTAGTCAGTCAGTTTCTCCTTTTATATATATACATGAGAGTCTTTCAGCGCATGTTCTCAACACAGGAAGGAATGATACCTTCCTATGAAGTTTCAGTGAAGGTGACTTTGGCAGGTGCGTTAAATAGCAACCAAAATTCAAAAGTTCAATTTAATTCACATGACCTTCTGACACGTTATACCCTATCTTCAGAACTCACCTTCATGAGAGTAGAATCTTCGGGCGCCCAGGCCCCCGCGAGCTCTTTCAAATGTACCCCAACGCGGTGGATTAGGTTAGAGTCATCAGTGCTATGCTATACCTTTTTTTTCGCGGGGATACCTTCAAAAGGCGCCTGGACTTTTGGAGAAAAGACCAGGGAGTGTGGCATTCTTACCTCACTAAAACCACCCCGGTGATCATCATCAGCACATGGAAGAGGGCCCCGTATCCCCTATATCTACCTTCAGAGTCCACCTTCAAGAGGGTGGAATCATCAAAATCACCGAGGCCACAAAACGCCGTTTTCTGGATAAAGTTTTTTTTTATGGTAATATCATCCGATGACAAATCCTGTCCTTGGGCGGAGCGGGAACAGTGTCAGACTCTTACCTACTTACTAAACCACCTATCCCGATCCTAGGCTGCCTTATATACCAGGGCCAGAGTGTTCCTTTCAGACCCAAATCCTTGGTTCCAGTTGGGTTCGACCCTTCTGCATTGTTTCGACGGTTTGGATAAGGGTTCCCCTTTTTTTCCTTTTGATTTCTGGATCCGTTAAAATACCGAAACCACGTCGCTTAACAAAGGTTTTTAACATTGTTACCATTATAAATTTGCGGGTTTCATTCTGATATTTGAGTCTACTATTATGTGAAAACAATAGCCTTACATAATGTAGAAGCACTCTTCAAATTTTGTAAATGTGAAGCACCATGGAGCATTTTGGCTAGGTTGCAACTTATTTGACATAAACGAGCATGGCAGTTGAGAGTTTGTCATGCTCACTCAAATGTCTCGCTGATGGTGGCGCGTGTGTTGGGTCATTCTGTTCCCTTTAAGATGGTTGAGCAGAGTGGGACTGATGCACGCGTCATGCTCGTGAACGGATGCCGTCAGTTGAAACCGGTCATCTCTAAGCTGCTAGAGGCTTATTTTAAATTCTGTTTACCTCTACATTGTGCTCGCATAATAGAAGCACAAGACATTTGTAACCAAGTTATATGTAAATCTAAATTTGATTTAAAAGAGTGTCCATGGAGTTTCTAGCACGTTCTTCTCCATAGAGATCTACGCTTTGGAACGTGCAAATTAGCTTAAATTTTGACAGTTCAAAAGTGCCTGTAATTGTCTATCTTACTAATATTATAAATGCGAAAGTTACGATGTTTGGATGTTTGTTACTCAATCACGCAAACAGCTAGACCGATCTGGATGAAATTTTGCACAGGCATAGGATACACTCTGGAATAGGACATAGGCTACTTTTTATCCCGGAAACCCCAACCCCAATACCACGCAGGCGAAGCCGCGGACAAAAGCTAGTTTGAAATAAATAATTTTGAGTTTGAGATTTATTTTTAACTTTTCGTGTTTAAGGTAATGGTACACTAATCGGCGCCAGCGCAAATGTGGTGTGTGCAGGAGTAGCTGAACAGCATGGCTACAGATTCACTTTCGTACAATTCTTGAAGATCGGATTTCCTATCATGATAGGAAACCTCATTGTTGCGTCACTGTATTTACTATTCTGTCACTGTTTCCTTCAGTTACATTAATTATTTATACATAAAAAAAAAGTAGGAAACGTTCCAAAACTACAAATTATGAAAAAATAATATAACTAGTGCGAAATAAATAAAATTGATAACAAATAGTAAAACGAAAGATTTATTGTAAAAATATTATCAAAATATTTTTGATATGACTGTTTTCTATTCACGGCCATGTTTTTTTTTTAATTCCGAATACTTATTGAATCAAAATGTTAACAAAACTGAAAATTTGTGGCATATGTACAAAGAAAAAACACATGTAAATCAGTTTATAAATTTAGTTACAAGAATTTAAAAATAATTTTGGAAATGTACAAGTATAGCCCTTTGAAATGAAGAATTGAATTTATGTCATCTTTATTTTTTAACACATTACTTTTTGTCCGCTAGAGGGCGCTACATCGAGTTATGTGACATGTCATGTAGCCTATTTCCAGCGGAGGTTTAAGACAGCTTTAACTATACCTCATAGGTCGAGTTTTGATCAGCAGATTAGGACCAATGAGTGAACAGATAAACATACTCACATAAATACATAGCCTGTCAAAATCATAACCCTCCTTTGTCTCTACCGTAGTCGAATAAAAATAAGAATACGTAACCATTTTAACCACATATGAAAATATCCGATAGCAAATCCGTTTTAATATGGAACCAAACCTGAAATCGCTGAAAAAATCTGCTGGTCTTATTTGCAACATTTACTCGTATATTTGCCTAATTGGTCAAAAAGTACTGAACTTACCAATTTTTTTCACGATTTCAGGTATGGTCCCATAGTAAAAGTGGTTTGTTATCATGACTTTGCCTGAATTTAATTTTTCTCAATTTGGTCCTTCTTCAATTTGAAAATAATAAGACATCTTTCCTACAAAAAAGAATAATATGATTATATAGATAATACCTATATCAGGAATAATAATTTATTTCTTAAAAATTTGGTATTTAAAATCTAAAAAAGAAGTCTAAATGAAAGGAAATAAACAAAATGTATATTTAATTTTTAAATTGCTTTTTTATCTTGAAAATAAAAGAACTTTTGATTGTATCTCATATTGGCAATTCATAAAAGAGATTGCCCAAATTTGTATGTAAAAAAAAAGTTTCGGATTTTTTTTTTTTTTTGTGGAAGTAAAGAAAGAAAAATATTTGGTTAAATTTTGGTCATTTTAATCCCTTGAAACGCTATCGATTCGTAAAGAAAAATGTACAAAAAAAAAAAACGTGAGTGGGTTCAATGACCGTAGGCAGTTAGTACGAAACGACCGACAACTACCTTCCATCATTGAACCCACTCAGCTGTTCTTTACTTAAGGAAATGAATTTCGTATACGCGTAAACTAATTTCAGTTTTAGAAAAAAAAATATCTTTACAAATCAAAAGTGTTTAATGTAGGTAAGCGAACGCCTAAAGGCGTAGATCCTCAAAGGGCTTAAAACGACCAAAACTTGACAGTGTCTCTGTATAGTAGAAATTGTTAACTATTAATTGACATTGGTTTAAAATATCAGTACATTATATACGTAAATAAATTAATACACTTGTGGTAAAATATAATATACGGGATTTGGGCATTTTCTTTCCATCTGTAATGTCACAAGACCGTGTTGCGCCAAACCCAAGTAATATGGACTAAGGGTAGGAAGAAGAGAAGAAGATTTCAATAAAATATATTGTGCATACTGTATCTGTTTAGGTACTTAAATGTAGTCAATCTTCACATGGGTATTGCCACTGTGTGGACCGCCCGGAGGACACGGTGGACCTCACGGTTCACAGTGTATTTTTTCCCCAAAAAATCGGACATGCCTTTTTTTTTGTGAAATCTTATACATAAATGTTTTATGAATTAATTAATAGAACACTCGTGCACCTATTTCTCATTATGGAGAAATAAAACCACTTTATTCTTTTTTATAGTGAAATAGTAAATCATCCATAACTTTTGAAATATTTCACAAATTTTCTTCTTGGTTTTTCTGATCCACAATAATCTCAAAACACATAATACTAATTGATTTATATATTTTTTAATTGAGTTTTAAGCGATTTATTTACAATTTAAGCATTTTTTATTTTATTTTTTTATGGTCGTATTTTCAATTATTTGGATTTTATTTTTCTTTAGAATTGTTAATAAAATGTGTTAGAAGCTTAGAAAAAAAAATCAGATCCAAATAATGAAGGATCTCTAACTTAGAGGCTTCTAAAGTTTTCTATGGTAATTATGGTTTTAGGGTTGTCAATATTTCTTTTGAAATTTATTTTATTTTGAATTAAAAAATGGTGGTTAGGGTAACAATTATTATTCTTCATCCTGATCGGCCGAAAGAATTTCTGTTATGTTGTCGCTATCGGTATGACCTTCAATAATTTCAATTTCATTTTCTGTTGCCGCCTCAAAATCGTCTTCAGCTGAGATTTCATACGGTTTCAGTAACTCCACTACCTTGGATGGTAAAGGCAAAGATTTGAGTTTTTTCAACCTATTCTGAAGCCTAATGTAGGAAATTTCTGGATCTGACGATTCCAGTGCCCTGTGAAATAGGTCCAACATTGTTTTTTCACGGTCGGATTTTCGGCTATGGTGTTCTCTGTCATAACGCCAGAACTTATTCCGCGCTTCACCGTCTTGTTCTGATAATAGACCCACTGGAAGAGCTGAGCTATTAATAATATCTTTGCCGTGAATGAGGATTTTGTGCATAGTTACTGTCATTGGGTACCAACCATATTCTGCCACGTATTTAGATGCTACGGTTTTGCAAAAATCTCCAAACTTATCAGCATCTACAGGTAGACTACAAGATAAGGTGACCAGAATCGTGTGAAGATCGTCCAACAACCACTGACTAAGGCCTAATATTTCTGCAAACACTGCACGATTTTGATCAGATAGAACGGTTCGGGCTGTGTTGCCGTCATTTGTTGTTCCAGCATTGGGTCTCACAACATCAACCAGCACTTTCAGTTCTTTTCGCACTCTCTCTTGCACACGTTTCTTTGTTTCCTCTACAGTGTTTGATTCCAGTGAACATTTGCTTACCCTCCATTTCTTAACAGGAAGCTTGTAGCCCAAATGAAGTAAAAACTCCAATACCCGAATCCATGCATGCAAGGGGCTTATTCCGTATTTGAAAACCGACACATCTATTGGCCGCGAATAAATAATATCTAATTTGTTGAATTGTGTAGAGGTTGCTTTGCAAAACGGACATTTAAGTTGAGAAGAAGTCTCTGTTATTGTATTCAGAACTTTGCCATCTATGCATGTCAAATACAGTTGTGGTTTTGCCCTTATTGTCTTCTTGTTAGATGTCGTTGCTTCTAATGTAGTTAAATCCTTAATTTGGTCATCTATCCACTTCTGTTCATTGAGTATTAAATCTTTCGTCTCTTTTCGATATTGGATATGAATCGGGCGGCAAAACCTGTATGATTGTGGAGTTGGGTTTAACCAAAGAACAAAGTCTTTTTTTGTTTTTATCCGCAATGGAATGAATGTAGTGGCAAATAAACTGTTTTCAGGGTCTTGATTATCAGAAAAATTTTGTTTATACAATGATTGACCCGAACTACCATCAAACCCCCAACTACCTTCAAAAATACAATCTACAGTATCAAGGTTTTTTTGTTCACAATATGCTGATATAATTTCGTCGCATGAGTGTACTAACCTTTGAAGAGTGTGAGAAAGTAAACTAGCTAATGGGACAAAGGCTTCTCTCTCTGTTACTTGAACTGCACTATCCGGATAACATTTTTGTTTTGCGTCGAATACTTTTTTATATGTAGGAAATGCTGGAAAACCTCTTGATTTTAAATCATGTTGCAAAAAATTGTATGTAGCTACTGTAAATTTTCTGTCTATAAATACTGCTAAAGCTTCCTCTGGAGAATAAGGACGGGGGTCTTCGCGAAGTTTGGTTGCTAGCTTAGTCGGTCGTGTTGGACTTTCAAGACAAGAATTTATAACAAATTGCAAATCTTTTGATGCATTGGTTTTTAATTTTTGACCTTTTGCTTCTAATGCACTAGAAACAGCTTTGATAACTTTTGCCGGTGGTTCACTTTCTAAAGAATACTGGAGTTCTTTGCACACCCTTCGTTTTTGTCTGCCACTAAGTGATTCATAGACCAAACATGAAGAAGTCGAAGGAATGGCATCGATTGTGGGCGACACGGCAATATCAAAAATATTTTGTTCAGGGACTATATGTAAATCTTGAACACTATGATTTGGATCAGTATTGGACTCTGAAATTTGTTGCTGATGATGAGGTGCAAATTCATATCTGTCAAGCGATTGGCTCATAATATTAATTTCAGAGTCAGGAATAACCACAGAGTCGGAAAGTGACGCATCTTGTAAAGTTGGATGTTCGCTAATTAAAAATTTATTCAAATCATTTTGTATCGATTCTTTAAGCCACGTGTTATTCTTCTTTGCAAAAAAGGTCATATTATATTTACAGTTTTTGTAGAGGATTTCACATTTAGACGTGAATTTAGCTATTGCTTCTTTGAATCTTTTCTTATCATTGACATCAGTTTCGGAAAATCCTAAAATATTCAAAATAAGGTTTGACCTTTCTTGTAAAGGCAGGTCAGTAGGGCGAATTTTCAATCCCATTTCTTTTGATTTGGTGATCAACATCTTATAGGCATCGAGCCTACTAATTACGTCTCCTTGTGTACTTGCGAATACTCCCGGAGGATGAAGAGTACCGGCTGTGGCGTTATCCACAACTCCATCAACTGCCACTCGTGGACCAACATGAGGGTTGGCGCCCTCATGCCCTCCTTGCAGTAAGTCAGCCGGTCGGAGCCCGGACAGACATCCCTCAACAGGCCGGGTCAGGTCCTGTTGAGGCAAAGTGGCGCCATGGGTCTTTGACGGCTCCATGGTGCCTCACCCCCGTTCCTCCAGGAAATATGTGTTGGTGCAAGGTTTTAGCCGTAGCCTAACGAGGGCGGACCCCTTCCCTGAACCACATATCACCTTTCATTGGATTTTAAACTGAAGATTTTAAAACTTTATTTAATTACTAGCTTTTGCCCGCGGCTTCGCCCGCGTGGTATTGGGGTTGCCTAATAAGAAGTTGTATATCCCACGGGAACCTTATGTTTTCCAGGATAAAAAGTAACATATGTGCTATTATGAAGTATACGCTATCCTTGGGCCAAATTTCATACAGATTCATCAGGCCGTTTTGGCGTGATTGAGTAACCAAACCAAAATAAGAAGTTATATAAGGTGCTTTTAAAATATATGCCAGGCTTTTTGGGAGGTGTACTGTTGTGTTTATAGATTACAATAGTGAAGAGCTTTCGTGCCCAGGAACAGTTAATCCAGTTTGAGAAAATAAAGTAGTTAAATAAATATTGACTCTATTCTGCACAACGTGGTTCACAAATTACGCGCGATGTTTCTCTTCGTCAATGAAACAGCTGCTATCTCTTTCCATTCGTTCTATGAATGAAAACTAAAATCAGCTGACTAGCTTGTCCCTACCTAATTCACTAGGTACGCAATAATACGTAGGCAAACAAGTGTTTTAAAGTGCAATTACTTACCAGTAGTTACCAGTTACGATGATAAACTTCACATCACACTTAAACAGTTCAGTTTAAGTTAGTTTAAACAATAGGTACTTAGATTAACCTTTCGACTTTTGTAATTACAGACACAATTAAAGAACAAAACGCCGGCGTTCGCTTAGGGCTCAAAAGTGTAATATCAAATAACGATAAATTACAGGAACTTGGCGTATTTAAAAGTTATCCGACACCAACGTATTTAAAAGTTATTTACACACTCCCTACCGATTTTGAAACTGTTGCACAAGTCCATCTCTGCGTTGCACACAAATGGGTTTTCACTTTGTTCAATGTGTCCGTTTTACTGTTCACTTGGCTAAATGTTTTTAATAAAAACGCGCGCGATAATAATAAAACTAAATCCCGTGGCGGGCGGGAGGCGACTGGCAAGCGGGTGGTCGGCCAGCGCGTGCGGCGAACGGGGTAGTGCGCGCGGGGGCGGGAAGGGGGGGGGGGTTGCTGTGCAGTAACGACCGAGTGGCCGGCGCGCAGGCGGCATTCGTTTGAAATGAATGACAATCGTAGTATGAATGGCGCCGGTGTTTTGCGGCGCGGAGCGGCAACAGCGTATCGTAATATCGTAACACCGGAGGATGGTTTTATGCGAAAAAAGAATAACACAAATTATCAACATTTTATCTTTACTATTGTACAGTGGCGAAGAGTCCATATAACACGATTCCCATCGGCTTCTCTTATAAAAATTTGTTCTACAGGTCAACGACCTTGTTAGTTCGTTCTATTGCTCATTTTACTTCCAATTTTTTAAATGCCTACAACTTTGAAATAAAAATGTCAAAATCTTAAGCCGAAAAATACCGAGTTCCCTTTGCAAACATCCAAATCCCATACAATGCATCTATCTCTTACTTTCCCATAAACTAAAACCTATTCTCTAAATCGTTCTGTCTCTTTTTAACTCGCAGAAAATTGTACCAAAATAAGCCGCTGCGCGCCGGGTTATTATGAGTAAAATAATACGAGTAATGCACAGGTGTCCAGGTTCAAGACCATACCTACTCAGCGATGTCTATGCACGTGCAAACGAGACAGAAAAATTAATTCCTATTTGACTATAATGATTCAAAATGAGAATGAATTTAGCTGTTTATAATTCTTACTGGCGAATAATACATTTTATTTGGCAGGATTTTTTATACGATAAAATTGACATGGCGGCTAATTGTTTGGGTGGCGCGAATAATTCGATGTGTTGATATTGTTTTCTTGTCGTTTCTTATGTTTTTCAATATTGATGTGTGGTGAACCAGGTGAACTGTACATTTATTTTGTGTTTTGGATTGCGGACATCATTTTGAAATGACATTCATTCATGTAGACTGCTGTAATTAATAGATTTTTGATGTGCAACGCAATGTTAATCCTATTTTTTTGCATCATGGAGTGTGCTATATTAGGTAATTTGACTTTACGCTCCGGCTTCCCTTCAGAAAATATCCACCCTTCGCCACTGCTATTGTAATCTATAAACATAATACTATACTTCATAAAAAGCCTGGCATATATTTTAAAAGCACCTTATATATCCCACAGGAACCTTGTGTTTTTCCGGGATAAAAAGTTGCCTATGTCCTATTCCGGAGTGTATCCTATGCTTGTGCCAAATTTCATCCAGATCCGTCCAGCCGCTTTGGCGTGATTGAGTAACAAACATCCAAACATCCAAACATTGTAACTTTCGCATTCATAATATTCGTAAGATATATATTTTTTTTTATTGTTGTTGATATGTTTCAATAAGTAAATAAGACCAAGATAATTTATTCAGATAATATTATAAACTGCGTTGGAAAAACTGACATTTAAAAAAATTACTTCAAATATTATGTTTATTAAATTATGAGGCGACAACCCTATCCAGAAAAATCTGAATTTTAACAACTCCGAGATCCTGCATAATTAGGATCCAAGAATTTGTAGGATCATAAGCATAAATAAAAAGAACATTTCGATCCTAGTTACAAATCCAAATATGTAATAATATGGCGGTAAAAAAAAGAAAACATAAATTTACAAAATCAGCCATAAATCTGTTATCTTGAATAAATAAAGCCTAGATGTTTTTTGTTATAGGAGGGATTTTAAGACACTATTTAATGCCGTCAATAGATTCTTAAAAAGAAGTCAAACTTTTAAGTTATAACTGTTTCTATGGTTTTTCTGGAAACCATAGACATTTTTTTCAAGTACTAATTTTCAATATTTTATAGCAAAAGGGCAATCAGGAGTTTTCGTCTCGCATTTATAATCACAAATCCTATGAAATTAGATAGTAAAAATGCCATGTCCGATTTTTTGGGCGAAAAATACACTGTGCGGTTGCGGTATGCCCCGCTTCGGCAGAGCATCGCCGTGTCCTAGTAGGGGCGATCGGCGGCGGCGATCTCTCGCGCCGGGCCTTGGTTGAGGCCATGGTCCGCAGCGAGGAGTGGCAGGCGGTCGCTTCCTTTTGCGACGCAATAATGCTAGCAAAGGAGGAGGCCGACCGCATAAAGCAACGGCGCTCATGCCCCAGACATCGCTAGGATTTCGATCCCAATTTCCAGCCACCGTAGGCGCGGGCTTGTGGTCGGCGAGCAATGGGTAGCTCGCCTTCCAATCGTCTGATAACCGTCCGGACCAAGCCCAGTCATCGACGGCGCGCACTGTTCCCGTGCCTCAAGGAGTTGTCAGCAAACCGTAGACTCTTCGGAAGAGTCGAAGCCTACTGTGGCCAAGGGTTCGCATCTAAAAGGAAGGCTCTGGCCCCAGTATATATGGCAACGTAGGAATGAGGTAGGTTGTATAGTCAGTAGGAGTCTGACACTGTTTCCCGCTCCGCCCTATGGCGGGATTCATCATTGGATGATTTTTACCTACCATAAAACAAAAAAGTATTTTTCACATGTCTTCTGTCAAAAAAAATGTCTAAAATGTTATCTAAAAATCTCCATAAGTCGATGTTGATTCATTACTAAATTTAAATAATCTTTGCATGACTTTTTTATGGTGGAAAAGATCATTTAATGACGATTCCCGCTCCTAAGCGGAAAGCAGGAAACAATGTCAGACTCTTACTGACTAAACGACCCACCCCGTTCCTTCTTAGCCTTCATACCGGGGTCGACCCTTCCTTTCAGAAACCGGTTTCCAGTAGACTTCGGCTCTGTAGTTGGACCTCTACATTTGCTGACAACTCCTTGAGGCGCGCGGGAATAAACCGCGCCGTCGATGACTTGGCTTGGTCCGGTCTGTTACCAGACTACCGGACGACGAGCTACTCATTGCTCGCGGCTACATACTGTTCGCACCTTTGGATGTCTATATTTTTTTTTTTTTTTAATGAAAAGACATTTAAAGATTGTTTACCTTTAGTTAAATTCCTAAACAGATAAAGTACAGTAGTGATTTATTCAGCAATACGATCCCGTTAGTTTTATTAAGGGCCTGTGCACGGAACGTTTTTTTAAACGCGCCATTAACGTTTTTTTTAAGGTTGGAAATCATTGGATGATTTCTCTCCCTCTGGGTGGTGAGAGGGAGGATGTGTCAGACTTTTACTGTCTAAAACCACACCTGTATTCTTCAGTTACCCTTTGAGTGCTAGGACCGGCCCTGCAGGGCTCGAACGGTATGCTGGCACCTCTTTCAAGAGCGCATGGATTGACTTGGGCTGCTGATGACTGAGGTCGGTCACGGTTGGACGACGAGCTACCCATTGCTCGGTGTCCGCAAGCCCGCGTCTACCGTTTCATAAACGACGGCGCGCTTTTATCCGATTGGTCATCAAGCTACGTCCGACACGCGCGCGTATCGCTACAAACGCGCGTTTAATAAAAGTCGTACGCATAGGCCTTAAAATTTACGAAATAAATTCTTCCCTCCATAAAATACGAAATTATTTTTATTATATTTTATCATCGATATTATAGTACAGGATCCGGGGCCTATTTTGTCACTTGATTACTATCAAGCTAATTTTCCGTGAGTAGCTTCATTTTGATAAGACGCCCAACAATTTCCTGTGCGAAAATTTTTGATTGTGGTAGTTAACAGAGGTAGCAATGATAAAATATGTCGATTTGATGATTCTCAAGTATTAATTACTAACTGGATTGTTTTTTATTAAATCTTAAGATAATTATCTAAATTATTTGAAAAAATATTTGTCCTACAAAATCTATGGTTTCATCAAAGAGTCCTCCCCCTCCAACATGTATTGATAACGAGATCACCAGAAATTATTACTAACCAGCTGATTTTTTTTTTATTACTTAGTTAATATATATATAATGTCACGGTCATATTGTCCTACAAATTCCGTGGTATGTTATCCCGGTCCTACGGTCAGAAATTGTTAATACCATAAGACCATTTTTCTCATTACTAACTGTAGGACAAAAATATTACATAATAGGTTAGTGTGTTCAGTGCCCAAATAAAACAATGTCCTACAAAAAAACAGGTATGTATCACTAGTCCGACAAAAATTGTCATTTTTTCGTTTTCCGATTTCTAACATAAGATACAGTGAGAAAATCTTTTTTAAAATTTAAATAAGTTTATTTTTTTGAAAAATGAGGTACAAAGATTGGTGTATTGGTGTATTTATAGATAACAAAAATTAATCTTCATCTTATTCATCCGATGAATCATAATCTTCGCTACTAACATCGCTGTCATCTTCATTTGTGTCACTTTCCTCACTTGTGATATCTGACTCTATAATAACATGAAAAAATTAAGTAAATTATATAATAATGAATAATCAATCAATAAATAACAATAGTATAAATAGGTTACCTTGTATTTCAGAAGATAATTCTTCAAAAGATGGACTTTGGGGACCATCAAACCAATAGTATTCATATTTGCCATCAATTATTGTCCATCCAAAATTTTCCGGCAATTTTTCCGTGGGGCACCGCATATGTGCGTTACACCATACATTGCAGATAAATACAGTTCTTTTAATTTGTTGTAACAATTCTTCTTGAAATCTACCGAAAAGTCAAGATTTTTTTTTCTCACGCTTGAGAAATAAATTGATTTTTAATTTCATGACTTTCCAATATATATTCAATTGGAGCACCGCAATAGCGTACCACGCTATTTTTACATTTATGATCTGTACTACTACTTTCGACCGTAGGACCGGGATAACATACCACGGAATTTGTAATACAATATGACCGTTACATTATATATATATTAACTAAGTAATAAAAAAAAAATCAGCTGGTTAGTAATAATTTTTGGTAATCTCGTTATCAATACATGTTGGAGGGGGAGGACTCTTTGATGAAACCATAGATTTTGTAGGACAAATATTTTTTCAAATAATTTAGATAATTATCTTAAGATTTAATAAAAAACAATCCAGTTAGTAATTAATATTTGAGAATCATCAAATCGACATATTTTATTATTGCTACCTCTGTTAGCTACCAATATCGAGAATTTTCGCACAGGAAATTGTTGGGCGTCTCATCAAAACGATGCTATTCACGAAGATTCAGCTTGATAGTAATTATTTTTACATCAATGATCTGTACTACTACTTTTGACCGTAGGACCGGGATAACATACCACGGAATTTGTAGGACAATATGACCGTGACATTATATATATATTAACTAAGTAATAAAAAAAAAATCAGCTGGTTAGTAATAATTTTTGGTGATCTCGTTATCAATACATGTTGGAGGGGGAGGACTCTTTGATGAAACCATAGATTTTGTAGGACAAATATTTTTTCAAATAATTTAGATAATTATCTTAAGATTTAATAAAAAACAATCCAGTTAGTAATTAATACTTGAGAATCATCAAATCGACATATTTTATCATTGCTACCTCTGTTAACTACCACAATCAAAAATTTTCGCACAGGAAATTGTTGGGCGTCTTATCAAAATGAAGCTACTCACGGAAAATTAGCTTGATAGTAATCAAGTGACAAAATAGGCCCCGGATCCTGTACTATTAAGTTTTTTAAATAAAACTGCTCTGTGCTGGAGTAGTATAAAAATAAGGGTACAAAAAATAAATTGTGATCATCAATAAGTATTATTTATAATTAAAATTAGTTGTAATAAATGTAATTTAATAAAGTTATTACTTTGTTTTATTTACGTAACCTTATCTTGAAATTCTTATCACCTTCTTATTCGCCGTCATCGAGAAAAACTCATTAAAATTGTATCAAATAAAGATATCATCTACTTGTCTCAGCTAGTGTTACCAGATGAAAAAATGAAAATTCCGGATGAGTTCCACCACAAAATCCTAAGATCTGTGATTTTTACAGTTCCAAAAAGACGTTTTATTTGCGGTGCGTAAGTTAAACGAGCGTCCGGTGGATGCAAGACGCACAGGACCGGTCTTTGTGGCAGTGCTTGGGGAGGTCTATGTCCAGCAGAGGTCGTCTTTCGGCTGACATGATGATGATGTAAGTTATATCCACTACTACCTTCAATGCGTAGTAACACATTTTCAGGTCTCAACTATATATATGGTATAACCATAGCAACGATAGCCATTTGAGTTCAACTTATTCGGCGCGCATTGTAATATCAATTATAGTTACAATACATTGCACATCTCGCTCACGCTTGCACTCGCATTCAAAAGGGAGGTGGCAGCGTCACCCCACAACTTTTTGTTCGCTTGGGGCTAGTGTGTTTAGAGTTAATTAAGTATTAACGGCATGCTGTATTTTAGGGAAAATTCTAAAAACCTGATATTTAATGAGATTTGCAAAGTCCGACCGTAATCCTAAAAAAAAGTTCAAAAATATTGAGATCTCAGGACAAATCTTGAGATATGGTAACCCTCTTTTACAAGCTTTTTATTAGCTTGCAATGTAACTACATAGTTACATACATACATATGTTCGGCTCAAATCTTGCAACTCAATTTTGAAGCAGATATCTTCAACCGATTGTGCTCCAATTTTGCATGCAGGTGTAAATCGCATGACAATGCAATATTATGATGACATGGAGCTGATCTGATGATGGAATCGCGAGGTAGCCATAGGAACTTTGTAATGAAACGGCACAACCACGTCGAGTTTGGGCTCGTGTGAATCGTCTTGACGAGTTTTAATGATATAAGTATAGACCACCGCTATAAAAGCTTGTTATGATGATTTTTTTTTTATACCTTTTTTTTATTTTAACCGTTAGTCGTATGCACGAGGAACGCCGGACAAGTGTCACCACACAGTGGGCACCAGAGGGAAGAAAGCGTCGTCGAGGCAGGCCTAGAAAGAGGTGGTGGGATGATTTAGACGCGTACCGAGACGACTGGTACTTCTAGACGCCTTGCGCATATAATCGAGATTCTAAATGTAATAATGTTTTTTCAAATATCTTTAAGGGTTTAATAAAAATACGTATTTCTTAGAACTAGTTTTCAGGAGTTATCTCACTTTTTTCGCATTACTTTTATAACAAACGTCACTTTGAATTACGTTAAATGAAGCAACAAGCTTTTAAACCATTCGCGACAGTGACGATAGGCGAGTGAGGAAGGCCCACCTTAAATGAATTAGAAGCATAATTTTATTGGAATACGAGGAAATGCTGAAGATTCAGAAGCGATGAGATTTTAATAAAATAATGCGCTTGTCAAGGTTTGAACTCACGATCTACAACTCGTAAGTCAGGGCCGTTACCATTCGGCCACCTCTGCTTACAAAGATACCTAGCAAGACGGCGAATATTAGGTATAAAATATATGTGTGGTGGTCGAGTGGTAAAGGCCCCGACTTACGCCCTACTTTGTATAATTTATTTCTTCAACACTGCTTTTAAAACGGTGAAGGAAAACATCGTGAGGAAACCGGCATGTGATAGAACCAAAAATTCGAAGACATGTGACATCCATTAATCCGCATGGAGCCCGCGTGATGGATTGCGGCCCTTTTCCTCTTTTAGAGAGGAGACGTGAGTCCCAGCAGTGGAAACATTATGAGGTTGATGCTAAACTATGAGGTTAATTTTTGTATTTAACGATGGCGTGTGTTTTAAAAGCAAAACAGAAAGAAATGAATACCTATCCCTAATCGAATCAAACCCATAAACAGGAAATAACAAACAAAATTACTAGAACGAATGTTATTTCACAAAACCATATATATATATATATATATATATAAATATGTGCATAACAAGGATAAATCACAAATTTTCCGTCAATTATTTATCAACACTTATTAAACATTTCATTTAATTGTAAAATTATATCTCTTTTGTATTTTTACTATTGACATTGCATGAATATCTCACTAAATCTCAGAAACAGAGGCGGCGTAAGGCGTGGGCGATGTGCGCCACCGTCTACGGCCTCGCAGTCCAAGGTGCGAAGGCCCGCGAAGTAAAATATAAATATATTTACGTATCAAGCAATAAATCTACATTAATATAATAATAAATTTGAGAGCAGTGGTGGCCGAGTGGTAACGGCCCCGACTTACGAATTGTAGGTCGCGGGTTCGAACCCAGCCAGGCGCATTACTTTGTGTAATTTATTTCATCACCATTGCTCTCAAAACGGTGAAGGAAAACATCGTGAGGAAACCGGCATGTCCTAGAACCCAAAAATCAAAGACATGTGACATCCACCAACCCGCACTGGGCCCGCGTGGTGGATTATGGCCCATTCCCTCTCCTAGAGAGGAGGCCTGTGTCCCAGCAGTGGAAACATTGAAAGGCTGATGATGATGAATATAATAAAGAGGTAAAGTTTGTTTTTTGTTTGTAGGAGGTAATCTCTGGAACTACTGGTCCGATTGGATTTTTTTTAGCAACAATAGAAAGCTGCTTTACTCCTGAATGACATAGAGTGTAATGCCTGAAATAAGCGATATATACATAAATAACAATAATAATTTTTCCATGTGACTCCCAATTTCCCCATCTCTCCTAATTCCTCATATTGTTAAAATTTCAATCGATTGTGAGTGGGATAAATTTTCACTTAGTGTTGTGTGACAACTAGCAGAGGTTTACCGGCGCCATGTATCTGAATTAGTGATTTTATTTTGAGATTGTTACTCAGCGGTAAAATTGTACGGATTAAATCCAATTATTCCTACTATTCAATCCGTATTTTATTCAAGTGAACCTGCACGGATCCTTCATTATGAAATAGAATTATTATATGTATAATTAAATAGTGGTAACAATGGATTACGCTGTGTTAAGTTTAATTGTTTTATTTATAATTAAATATGGAGCTGATGCAACCAATAAAGGTATGTTAAAGAAATAGTAAAATAAATTATTTATTTATTTATTAGTAACTAGCGACCCGCCCCAGCTTCGCCCGGGGTCATAATATTGAATATATTATGCATGTATTATACACATAAAACTTCCTCTTGAATCACTCTATCTATTTAAAAAAAAAACCGCATCAAAATCCGTTGCGTAGTTTTAATGATTTAAATCTTTAAAACTACGCAACGGATTTTGATGCAGCTTTATTTAATAGATAGAGTGATTCAAGAGGAAGGTTTATATGTATAATACATGCATAATATATTAAATATCAGCATTGCCCCCATGCGAAGCTGGGACGGGTCGCTAGTATATAATATATTATATACTAGCTTGAGACTAGTCGACGTTGTGTTATAGTTGTGGAATATATTCCACAACTATAACACAACGTCGTCTAGTCAACTCAAGCTAAGCAGAGCTTGTGTTATGGGTACCTACTAGACAACTGATAATCATACTTATATATTTCTAAATACATACATGTTAAAATTACACCCAATAAATTACACCCAGACACAGAACAAATGATCGTGCTCGTCACACAAACAGTTGTCCTGGGTGGAAATCGAACCCACGACCTCCGGTTTAGCAGTCAGGGTCACTAACCACAGGACCAACAGGCCTGTCAAAACCATATAAAACCAACTCAACCACATCACTTTCCTTCAGTTTTGCAGTCCCTTGTAATTGCGATACAAGCTAACTTCAAAGTTAAGATGGGCCATCCTTTGATAGGGAGGAAGCGACTTTGTTTTATACTATGTATATTATATATTAGTTAATGTTTAAGAGGAGGCCTGTGTTCCAGCAGTGGGAACGTTAATAAGGCTGATGATGATAATATTTTCTTTTTTTAGGTAATCCACCTATTATTTTGACCCGATTTTCTGCAAGAACAGTGGATGAAGCAGCACGTTATACAGTGGTTATGAATAAATCACTACATATACATTTTCAGAATATGACAATTTCTCATGGATGGTAAGCATTTTTGATGAGTTGGGATTTTTATATTTATAAATTAGTGAGAGTCTTAAAAGACGTGATTGTAGTAATCTGGATCTTTCTTCAAAAGACCATCTCAGACAAATCTGCATGGTTCTTATGTGATTTGATCAATTCATATTTTCTGTATGGACTTTAAAAGATACTTTGACCCCTGAGTTTGTTTCGGTGTTTCTTCTCAGGGTAGTCCGCTAGGAAACACCGGACTCATCTAGCATTAAAAAAATGACGTGTAAAAGTGTTTTTTAAACCTACTTACAAAATAAACATCATTTATCGTTATCATTTATTTGATAATAAAGAACTTTCACTATGGGAACAAACCTGAAATCGCGAAAAAATATCTGCTGATTGGTAACATTTTGTAACATTATCTCGTAAAGTTATATATTATAGTTATGTATTATTATTATTTAAGTACTAACTTTTGTCAGCGGCTTCGCCCGCGTACATAACACATATTATAGCCTATGTCACTCAGGAGCAAAGCAGATTTCAATTGTTGCTAATTTTTTTCCAATTGGACCAGTAATTCCAGAGATTACCTCCTACAAACAAACAAAAAAACAAACTTTACCTCTTTATTATATTAGTGTAGAAGATTACATCTATATTTGTGTACATTTATTTACGGTTATTGATATATAATTTTATGTACTATATAATTTTGGTTTTAGTGTATTTTAACTTTTCTGAATTACTAGCGACCCGCCCCAGCTTCGCACGGGTATTGATATTGAATATATTATGCATGTATTATACACATAAACCTTCCTCTTGAATCACTCTGTCTATTAAAAAAACGCATCAAAATTTACTAATTTTAAAGATCTAAGCATACATAGGGACAGCGGTAAGCAACTTTGTTTTATGCTGTATAATGATAATGATTTACACACTGTGTCTACATTTCTCATCCAACTCTCCTGTCGCAGGTCTGCTGGAAGAAATTTTAGAAATAAGTAGTACCTTTGTACTCTTCTATCAGTATGTGTTCTTTTCTTTTTGTGTTTGCGTGTACATACATAAATACAACAACATTACGTGTATAAATTATAGTAAATAAGTTTTTGTTTTGTACTATGTATTAGTTTATGAATATTTAAGACTAGCTTTTGTCAGCGGCTTCGCCCGCGTATATAAAATATAGCCTATGTCACTCAGGAGTAAAGCAGCTTTCTATTGTTGCTATTTTTTTTCCAATCGGACCAGTAGTTCCAAAGATTACCTCCTACAAACAAAAAAACAAACTTTACCTCTTTATTATATTAGTGTAGATAATTTATGTATTTTTTCTATGGGCTTCCGATGCCTGAAAATAAAATTAGGTATTATTATTATTTAATATCTACATTATTTTTCCAGCAGGAAATCCTTGGTAGAATTCAATCTGTTTAAACCGTATTTGCTTGGTAAATCATAATGACAAATTAAATATAACATTCTAGGTGCTTCAACTATTACAAACATGACAAAAAATTGGACGAATTGGACCTGCCTATTTATGATCCCGCTAATTTTAATGTGAGTATTTTATAGGTTTTCTTTTTTAATACAGTTTGTATTTTACATTGTATATGTTAACTTGCAAGAAATATAAAGGCTTTTTTATTTAATTATTTTATAAGTACTTATTATTTTTTACTATGGAGCGTATTACACATATACAAACGAATACCAGGGATCCGTTTACGTTGAATTTAAAAAACGTAAAAATATCATTAAAAAAATAAATAAGAAAAAACCTGGACTTATTGTATTCTTTTGCGTTACAATGTCAATGACACCCTGAATACCCATATATTATGATTATTATTACTCGTATAATCGGTCCACCTTATGGAAGGCCTTTGAACAATATAATACTTATATAATAATAATATGTACACAACAATCACACAACGCCATCTAGTCCCAAGCTTAGCAGAGCTTGTGTTATGGGACAACTGATAAACATACTTATATATTTCTAAATACATATTATAGATAAATTACACCCAGACACAGAACAAATGATCTTGCTCATCACACAAACATTTGTCCTGGGTGGGAATCGAACCCACGACCTCCCGCATAGCAGTCAGGGTCACTGATTACTAGACTTTTTTTTTTTTTTTATGGTAGGTGAAAATCATCCAATGACGAAACCCGCTCTTGGGTGGAGCGGGAGACAAGTGTCAGACTCTTACTGACTAAAAAACCTACCCCGTACCTTCCTTGCCCTATTCCTGGAGTCGAGGTAACAGTTTCCCACTTCCCTCTAGACTCCGGGAGGCTTCGACCCTGAAGGGCCCCTGCAGTTTGCTGACAACTCCTTGAGTGCTGACAACTCGACTGACAGGCCAGTCATCAATAGCATGGACACTACGGACAATTAAACCAAAATATATAAATGGCTGCCATTCAGTAGGCGTTGGGTTTAGACCCCACAAGTAGATTAGTTTTAGTCATAAATTGTGCAAACTATCACACCCTAATGTTTCGTAGACTCTGCAAAAGGGTCGAAGCCAACTGGGGCCCATGGGCTCTTTCTGAAAACCCTTTCAGAAAGAGCCCATGGACCCCAGTTGGCTTGGTAACAGTGCCCAAAGGCAAAGAAGAAATGGGGTGGGTAGAGAGTCTGACACTGTTTCCCGCTCCGCCCAACGGCGGGATTCATCATTGTGATTATTTTTACTCAGCATAAAAAATCCCCTAGAGTTTGTATAGTCTGAACCCATACATATTGTATGTAATAATATTCGACAACTATCACACAACGCCGTTTAGTCTCAAGCTAAGAAGAGCTTGTGTTATGAGCACTAGTCAACTGATAAACATACATAAAAATTTGTAAATACATACATACTAGCTTTTGTCAGCGGCTGCGCCCGCGTACATAAAATATAGCCTATGTCACTCAGGAGTAAGCAGCTTTCTATTGGTGCTAAAATTTTTCCAATCGGACCAGTAGTTCCAGAGATTACCTCCTACAAAAAAAAAAACAAAAAAATAGGACTGCCGCGGTAAAGCTATTGCATCATTCTGTATCAACTTATGCAATTATAATTATTTATTTTTTGCACTTTGTTCATTCATATTCAAAACACTTTATACACAAATTTTACAAGTACAGCCGTTCACTGTTGTAGATAAATACTTATACACCTATATACTTTCTCACAAACAGCTGATTATGTATTCGTCCGATTTCGGAGCAGCTCGTCTCGATTCGGGCGAGTTCCGTAAAGTCGTACAATACGTCTAGAGTTGGTTAATGTTGCCAGTGTAATTAATCTACTTTCCCTCATATAATAAAAAAAAAAAAATACAAAGTAAACAAAGCACAAGAAATACGTTTTGAAATCAATAATGGGAAATACGATTAATTTCATTACATATTATTACATTTTAGTTTGTTCTTCAGGTTTTCTAAAATTCTAGATGACGATTAGTTAACGATGTAGCGATTTTAAAGAAATGTAAATTTAATAGTATTTTTAGATAAAGAAACATGTCAAGATTGTTTACATTCTTTTCAGCTAGTATTCAAACAAATCAACTGTATTTGCTTTCATTTGCACAGGTAATTACGTAATTACGGACGTCTACTTCCTGTGAGAAACCTACCTGCCGAATTTTAAGTTGTAGGTGTTATAGTTTCTGAGATATAGTGATAAATCAGTGAGTGGTATTTCGCTTTTACATATTAGTAGCTTTTGCCCGCGGCTTCGCTTCCGGTATCAGAAAAATGTGATAAATGAAGACCGTCCCCTTGACCGATTTTGTGCAAACTTCACATGAACCATCTACAAAATAGTCCGAACAAAGCCAAATCTATATAACTACTACTTTAATGAAAGTAAACAAATAGATTGAATTATTGTTTAATTATTATAAAAAAGTCATGAGAACTTAGAAAATTAAGTACTTTATTTAATATATAATAGCTTGTTATAATAGTCACTTGATTAAGATTCAAATACACAGTAAGCAGTCCATTTTCAACAAACTCTAATAGCACGTTATAATAATCACTTGTTAAGAATCAAATACATGGTAGCAGTTATTTTCAACCAACTCTGTATTTCTGTCAGGAACCACTCGGGTACGAATATTCAGGGAAATTTGTTGTTCTGGTCACCCGAAAAAAATATTTGACAAATGGTCCACCTTTGGAAAATCGTATCGTAGGCCCGATATTTTCTCATTCCTCTTAACAAGCACGTTTGAATTTCAAGATAATATCTTTACCAACACTTTTAACCACTTTCGGTATAATGATGACGATTATTTATTTTAGAAAACGATTAAAAACTCAGAACACAACACGTTCTCCTGACACCTGACATAAATGTCAAGATGACGGCAAATGATTAGTTTCCTTTTTTCGCCGCGCGCAGACTTAAAGAAATTCTAAACAGCGCCGTGTCGAAGACTGCCGAACTGACACGACGTTAGACGATGCACGGCCTTCAAGCCACACCTCCGTGCCCGTCGGAGTGGGGAGCGTGAGGTTTTTTCGTTACGGAATTTCTGGATTTAGTCCCCGCGCTCAAGGCCTGCGATAAAAGCTATGCAATAGCTTAAAAGCAAACTTTACCTCTTCATTATATTAGTGTAGATTACACACCCAGACACATAACAAATGATCGTGTTCATCACGCAAACATTTGTCTTGGATGGGAATTGAACCCACGACCTCTGGCATAGCAGTTAAAGTCACTAACCACTAGACCAACTGGCCAGTCAAATCGATGAACAGGATCTGTCGTCATGGCGATACTTAGGGGAGGCTACTGTCCAACAATATACGTTTTCGACTGAAATTATGATGATGATACTTTGATTTTACTTTTTAGTTTAAAAGCGTCTCTCCTGACATGAGTACGTTGTTCAAATGTAATGTGACAGAGAAAAAACGACTCCAGTTCAATAACTTGATGAAGTTAAAACAAAAGTACCACGTGTTTTACCTAAATCTTCATGTCAAAGGTGCAAGTAAGTATAGTTTTTTTTTTAAATTAACCTACAACTATTTTGACCTATGGTGACACAGACTTGGTCTTTGACTAACATCCAAAAGTCCAGGCTCAAGGTTTGCCAGCGTCCTATGGAGCGCAGCATACTATATGTTAAATTAACAAACAAAAAAAACACTGTGCTCCAAAACACAAATTGTTGATGTGGCTCAAAAGGCTGCCCAACTTAAATGGGACTGGGCACTTGGGCAGGACATGTCTGCCGAATGTCTAGCGAGCTATGAGCACGTACAACACAGGATTGGTGCCCGGACACAGCGACGCGGGGCCGGCCGCGGCAAACCACGAAGGAGATGGCGGGACGACCTGACTGTCTACCTTGAGAATTGGAACGATAAAGCGAGTAACCGAGCCTACCCCGCATCCCGCATCAAAAACACCCAATGATTGTGTGTAACATTATTCGGTGAATGTTATTTTACTGCAAATCTAAAACGAAATAATAGAAGTTACTTCTTTTTAAATTTTGATTTCTTTATTTATATACTCGTGCTATGAGTATGAACCTTCTTGTCTAGGATTCTAGGTTACACTGAGAGTGTCGAAATGTACATTTTTTGAGGCATAAAAGGTACAACACACACAAAAGGTTGATGATGATGATGATGACGAACACGAAATTCCATTGGCGATGCAAAATTTAAAACAAACTCTTTTTTAAATTGTATTTCGTTATATCCTGTTAAATGAATAAAGTGAGAAATGAGTATATTAGAGGAAGTCTGAAAGTGGCGCCAGTGACTGAAAAGTTGAAAGGAAATCGTTTGTCTTGGTATGGTCATGTGAAAAGGAGAGGTGAAACACATGTTACAAAAAGAGTTCTGAGTTTACACGTAGATGGATGGAGAGGAAGAGGGAGGCCGAAGAAGAGATGGGTGGATTGTGTGAAGCGTGATATGAAAGAAAAGGGAGTTAGTGATAGTGTGACGGGTGACAGGACGCCCGGAGGACACGGTGGAGCACACGGTTGAGGTGTGCCCTGCTTGGGCAGAGCATCGCTGTGTCCTCGTGGGAGCGATCGGTGGCGGCGATCTCTCGCGCCGGGCCTTGGTAGAAGCCATGGTTCGGAGTGAGGAGGAGTGGCAGGCGGTCGCCTCCTTCTGCGAAGCAGTAATGCTAGCAAAGGAGGAGGCGGACCGCATAAGGCAACGGCGTTTGCGCCCCAGACGCCGCCGCGATTCCGATCCTGACTTCCGGCCACCGTAGGCGCGGGCTTGCGGATGGTGAGCATTGGGTAGCTCGCCGTCCGGTCGTCTGGTAATCGTCCGGACCAAGCCCAGTCGTCGACGGCGCGCACTGTTCCCGCGCGCCTCAAGGAGTTGTCAGCAACTGTAGGGACCCTGCAGAAGGGTCGAAGCCAATCGGGGCCACGGGTTTGTGTCTGAAAAGGAAGGCTCTGGCCCTGGTATGTATGGCGATGTAGGAACGGGGTAGGTTGTTTAGTCAATAAGAGTCTGACACTTGTTTTCCGCTCCGCCCAAGAGCGGGACTCGTCATTGGATGATTTTTACCTACCATAAAAAAAAAAAAAAAAAAAACGGGTGACAGGACAGAGTGGAAGAAAAAAACATGTTGCACCGACCCCAAGTAACATGGGATAAGGGTAGGATGATGATGATGACTTCTTTATATCCTGTTGTTGATATCAAGTATTGTTTATTTCAGAAACTGTAAAAATGTACTTAAACGACCAAGAATTAACGTTCAACGAGGCGGATCTCTCACTCCCATATGATGGCTACGTTGATTATTTTTATGACGATGACGTACTTATACAAATAGTTTGCAAGAATCCGCAAAGAACTGGCAGTGTACATTTGGAGTACTTTACAAAAGGTAAGGGGTAAAATGGGGTAAAGTATGTTATATAATTATTATTAACTAGCTTTTGCCCGCGGCTTCGCTCCCGGCAACAGATTATTTTACTCTACTCTACCCTACTACGCTGTCTATTTTTTTTTATGATTTTTCCTGAATTTTCTTTGCTATAAACCTCACGGAGCCCGAGACCTTTCCAACGAATGCAAAACCATGGAAATCGGTTCGTGCGTTCTGGAGTTATAGCGTCAGGAAAGAAAACCCGACTTATTTTTATATAGTAGATTTTCTCGTTTCCATTGTGGACCATAACGATTTAATAATATAATATTATATTCCACAACTTTCACACAACGCCATCTAGTCTGAAACTGAGCAAAGCTTGTGCTGTAAGTATTATACAATTGTTAATATATATTAAAATCGTTAATACACCGTTAACTCTTGATCGTTTTAATCCTGTGGAGAGTCGATTCGGCACATGAAACACTATCTTTTGTAAAGATACAACTGAAAAATAAAGTACTATTTTTTAAACTCAAATAATTTTTTAAATTAATTTCATTAAGTAAACATTAGCTGAGCGGGTTCAATGACCTGTAGGTAGTTACTACATAACGACTGACAAGTACCTACAAGGTTATTGACTCGTTTACTCTTTGGTTTACTTAAATAAATTGATTTCGTACATGTGTATATTACTTATAATACGAATTTCAGAAAAAAATGCGTTTATTTTTATTTTATCTACAAATCGATAGTGTATCATGTATAAAACGATGAAAATTTAACTGTGTATAGAAAGCGGAAAATAAGTTGAAACCAAATTGTGATTGCTATGGTTACCCGCAGCCTCCCACTTCCACTGAGACCCGAAAATCTGTTAACCTGAGCATTCAAGCTTGATCGCTATTTAGGTTCATCTTATATGCCATGTACTGGCTTGATTATTTTTTTTGCCCCAGTTTGTATATGCCTTTACTTGGCTGTAGCACCGATGTCATTGTTCTTCTTCTTCATCGTTTCACTCTTGGCAGAGTAGTTGTGGTTATCAGGGAGGTGGTGTAGGAGGTGACCTGGAAGCCGTCTGGGTGGGTAAAGCAGGCTTGTTGGATTCCCGAGACATTTCAAGGATTTGGTGGAATATTAGTATTTGCTCCCGAGTTCTTTTGCCTTTAACAAATCCTGCTTTGGTACTATTTAAGAAAGTTTTCAAGCCGTACACTAAGGGATGGGGTAGAGTATATCCAACAATTCGCACTGGGTCGCCTGGTGGATTATGGTGCATTCCCTCTCCTACAGAGGAGGCTTGTGCCCCTACAGTGGGAACCTTTCGACTACCGTAATTACAGACATTGGGCTTGCGGACGGTGAGCATTGGGTAGCTCGCCGTCCGGTCGTCTGGTAATCGTCCGAATTAAGCCCAGTCGTTGACGGCGCGCCTCAAGGAGTTGTCAGCAACCGTAGGGACCCTGCAGAAGGGTCGAAGCCAATTAGGGCCACGGGTTTGCGTCTGAAAAGGAAGGCTCTGGCCCTGGTATGTATGGCGATATAGGAACGGGGTAGGTTGTTTAGTCAGTAAAAGTCTGACACTTGTTTTCCGCTCTGCTCAAGAGCGGGACTCGTCATTGGATGATTTTTACTAACAATAAAAAAATAAAAAATGGTGTGTGGGCACCGGTGTCTTCTTGGGGCTTAATGAATTAAAAAGGCTGAGGATGATGATGATGATTCAGAAAAAGTAAAAGGTCTGATTCCACTCAAAGAAGAAGGCGTCAGAGAAACAAACATCTTGATCCCTTATCCCTAACACAACCAAAACTCCGCTGACATCATCCGATACAGGCGAGACCACAGATATAGATATACCTAGATAACGCAAAAGAAACTACTTCGCGTGCCTAGCTTACGTACAAAAATCGTAAGTGGTCACTTTCGCGGTCAGTCTGCATCGGTGTACACCCCTAGTCGGACATCAGTTAAATATATAAAAATGGTTATTTGTGCGGGCAAGGCAGGGTTGGAGTGAAGGGGACGCCGTACGCGGCGGCGTCTTTGAATAGATTTAATTTTCCCATCACAAATAGTGCTTTGGACGCCATGATAGGTAGTCAAAAAATGGTACGCTTGATTTCCATACAGATCGTGATGCTTGCGTTATCTAAGTATATCTACATCTGTGGGTGAGACTTCGGAACCACAGGCGCTCAGAATGAGGACTCTGCTCGCCCATCGTGTGATTCCAGGGAAGATGGTGGCAGAGTAATCACGTGCTGCCGTACAGTGAGGCAGGAGAGATCGTTATACAGTCTCTTCTGGGATGGGCCATAACAGGCGTTGCATAGAAGGTTCCTGAATGTTCTTTTGAGAGCTAACGAGGCCCCTTTTATTTGCCCATCGTGTTCACCGGAGTTGTCTTAGTGAGGTAAAAATCCTACACTACCAGGACTTATCCCCAAAGTGTCAACAAACTGTAGGGCCCTACAGGGTCGAAGCCTTCTGGGCCGAGGGTTGATGCGAAAGCGTTACACCGGGGCTCTGGGTTCTAAGGCAAGGAAGGAACCGGGTAGGTTGTTTAGTTAGTAAGAGTCTGATACTGATTCCCGCTTCGCTCAAGAGCGGGATTCGTCATTCGATGATTTTTACCTTTTGAAGGTTTCCCTTGACAACAAAAAAAGGCACCAATCTTCGTTTTTTTTTATATATGTCACTAATACCGTCCAATTTTTGACTCTGATAAATTATTCTGATCTTAACTCTGACTCTGTTTCTGTTTCTGATTCTGGCTCTGACTTTGATTATGGTTGTGAATGATAGAATAAGAAGACACTAGCTCCTGCAATACAGTGTACACTAGCGCTAGGAACTAGGACATTTATGCAAATGCCAGTATTCTAAAGATCAATTAAGAGTCATCATCATCATCATCATCAGCCTTTTTAATGTTCCCACTGCTGGGACACAGGCGTCCTCTCTAGGAGAGGGAATGGGCCATAATCCACCACGCGGGCCCAGTGCGTATTGGTGGATGTCACATGTCCTCGAATTTTTGGTTCTAGGACATGCCGGTTTCCTCACAATATTTTCCTTCACCATTTTGAGAGCAGTGGTAATGAAATAAATTACACAAAGTAGTGCGCTTGGCTGGGTTTGAACCCGCGACCTACAACTCGTAAGTCGGGGCCTTTACCACTCGGCCACCACTGTTCTCAAATAAGATTGATATTATTAATTTACTTTTTCTCTTCTGCAGGTGCGACAAATGTTACCAATTCTTCGACAATTGGAATTCAATTAGATTCGGCCAGCAGTCATTCGTACATCGACTGCGTCTACACCAGTGCTAAACCCCGTGACAAATACGTGTACAGAGCAACTTTTGTTACTAAGAAACTACCAGCTTATTTAAATAAGAGTAAGTACTGTAGTTAATCATCATCATCATCCTACCCTTATCCCATGTTACTTGAGTTCGGTGCAACATGTTTTTTTCTTCCACTCTGTCCTGTTACCCGTCACACTATCACTAACTCCCTTTTCTTTCATATCACTCCTCACACAATCCATCCATCTCTTCTTCGGCCTCCCTCTTCCTTTCCATCCATCTACGTGTACACTCAGAACTCTTTTTGTGACATGCGATTCATCTCTCCTCTTCACTTGAACATACCAAGACAAACGTTTTCATTTCAACTAAGTAAGTACTGTAGTTAATGATGATAAATGATATTTATTTTTGCAAATAGGTTTTTCAATACACTTACTCGAAAACAACCTCTTATCGCATTCGGACTTCCTTCCGCACGCAAATCAAGCAGAACTCACACACATAATAATCGTATTTAATAAATATAAATATCAAAGGTAATTAAAAAAAAAACTAATTACAAAAATCAATTGAATCGCGCGAGTGGTTACGGCCCCGACTTACGAGTAGTAAACCAGAGAACCAAACCCAGCCAGGCGCCACAACATTAAAATTCGAGGACATGTGACATCCACCAAACTGCACTGGGCCCGCGTGGTGGGTTACGGCCCATTTCCAGCAATGGAAAGATTAAAATTCGAGGACATGGTGACATCCACCAATCCGCACTGGGCCCTCGTGGTGGGTTACGGCCCTTTTCCAGCAATGGAAACATTAAAATTAGAGGACATGTGACATCCACCAAACTGCACTGGGCCCGCGTGGTGGGTTACGGCCCATTTCCAGCAATGGAAACATTAAAATTCGAGGACATGGTGACATCCACCAATCCGCACTGGGCCCTCGTGGTGGGTTACGGCCCATTTCCAGCAATGGAAACATTAAAATTAGAGGACATGTGACATCCACCAAACTGCACTGGGCCCGCGTGGTGGGTTACGGCCCATTTCCAGCAATGGAAACATTAAAATTCGAGGACATGGTGACATCCACCAATCTGCACTGGGCCCGCGTGGTGGGTTACGGCCCTTTTCCAGCAATGGAAACATTAAAAAAAGACTGCTGATGATGATTTCTTTATATACACCGATTTGGTATTTTCATTTCAGACTAGCATTTGCCCGCGGCTTCGCACACGTGGCATTGGGGTTGGGGTTTCCGGGATAAAAAGTAGCCTATGTCCTATTCCGGAGAGATCCGTCCAGCCGTTTTGGCGTGATTGAGTAACAAACATCCAAATATCCAAACATTCGAACATCGTAACTTTCACATTTATAATATTATTTCAGATAAAACACAGAGCGATACTCAGATTTCTGCGGGTCGGGTCACAAATGGCAAGTTTTCACCGATACTTCTCGGCAGTTCTGTTGGAGCCGTACTTCTCATGTTAGGTGTGATTGTGGCCGCTTGGTGCTTCGTGAGGACAAGGAAAGCTCAGTATAGTGAGGTATGTAAATCTATACTAATATTATAAAGCTGAAGAGTTTGTTTGTTTGTTTGTTTGTTTGTTTGAACGCGCTAATCTCAGGAACTACTGGTTCGAATTGAAAAATTCTTTTTGTGTTGAATAGATCATTTATCGAGGAAGGCTTTAGGCTATATAACATCACGCTGTGACTAATAGAAGCGAAGAAACAATGGAAAATGTGAAAAAAACGGGGAAAATTATTCATCTTTGAGGGCTTCCATTGCGTGCGCTGCGAAAACGGTTCAAGATACCAAAATAATATGTACGAAAGAATTATTCCTTTCAAAATTATCTAAAAAAATGTCCGCGACAGTATATGTCTATCTTTTAAGATTAACTCACTAGAACCGTTTTTATGGGAATCAAATTTGGCCGAAATTAATGCATTGTTACCAATTATTTGTTAGAGTTGTATCAACATAATAATATTAATCTTTATCCAAATAAATGTGTTGTTGATTAAGAGTATGTAATTGTGAACAAAATTGTCTTTGACATCACCTATTTTCAATGAACATCTTAGAAGTTATTACAATTTTAAAATAGCTCCGATATAAAATTCACACGCGCCGCATGATGTGCAAAATATTACGCTGCGCCTGGCCGGCGAGGAGAGGGGTTTTATTATGGTAGGTAAAAATCATCCAATGACGATTCCCGCTCTTGGGCGGAGCGGGAAACAGTGTCAAACTCTTACTGACTAAACAACCTACCCTGTTCCTCCCTTGCCTTATTCCCAGAGCCCCGGTATAACGCTTTCGCACCAACCCTCGGCTGTAGGAGACTTCGACGCTGAAGGGCCCCACAGTTTGCTGACAACACCTTGAATCGCGCGGGAGCAGTACACGCCGTCGACGACTTGGTCACGGTCTGGACTGTTACCAGACAACCGGACGGCGAGCTACCCATTACTCACCGTCCGCAAGTCAGCGTTTACGGTGGCCGGATATCGGGGGGATCGCGGCGGCGACGGCTACGGCGAGGGCGCTGTTGCCCTTGCCTTAGGCAGTCGCTCTCCTCCTTTATGAGCATTACTGCTTCGCAGAAGGAGGCGACCGTTTGCCATTCTTCTCCGCTGCGGACCATGGCCTGAACCAAGGCCCGGCACGAGAGGTCGCGCCGCCAATCACCCCCACGAGGACACGGCGATGCTCTTCTCAAGCGGGGCACACCTCCACCGTGTCCTCCGGGCTGGCCACACAGTGGCAACACCCGGGCGTCTCTTCCGCATGAATCCAACGCAGGAATCTCCTGAACTTCCCGTGTCCAGTGGGAACCTGCATCATGTGGAAGGTGAGGACGCCGTGAGGTCTATTCAACCACGCCTCAAAGAGGGGACTTACCGCCGAGATTATGGCGTGCCCAAGGGGGGGTGTAGCTTTATGAAGTACTTTTAGATAATTATGTTCTTTTATAAACTAAATTGTCTAAAATAATAACAGAAAGTGACACAGGCAAAGTCGTGGGTAACAACTATAATTTATAAAGCTGAGGTTGTTTGCAAAAATAAATATGATGCTCAAAATAACTATTCCACGCGGACGAAGTCGCGGGCACAGCTAGTAATATAATAATAATATTCGACAACAATCACACAACGCCGTCTAGTCTCAAGCTAAGCAGAGCTTGTGTTATGAGTACTAGACAACTGATAAACATACTTATATATTTCTAAATATAAACATATTTATAGATAACTAGCTTTTTCCCGCGGCGTCGCTCACGTCAACCGATTACTCTTTTCTACTCTACTCCACTCTACCCTACTCTACCTTACCCTCCTCTACCTTACCCAGCTCTTTGCGATTCATTTTTATATATAAGACTAGCTTTTGCCCGCGGCTTCGCTCCCGGCAACAGATTATTCTACTCTACCCTACTCTACCCTACTCTAAAAAAAAAAAAATGTATCCTATGTCATTCTCCTGGCTCTAAACTACCTCCCTGCCAATTTTCAGCTAAATCGGTTCTAGCTGTCCCGGCAAACTTCGTTTCGCCTATTTTTTTTTTTTTCGTTCTCACCGTTTAAACCTTCCCTGAACTATCACGAATATTTCAAGACCAAAATCAGCCAAATCGGTCCAGCCGATCCCGAGTTTTAGCGAGACTAACGAACAGCTAATTATTTTTATATATATAGATATAGATTTACACCCAGACACAGAACAAATGATCGTGCTCATTACACAAACATTTGTCCTGGGTGGGCATCGAACCCACGACCTCCGTTATAGCAATCAGAGTCACTAACTACTAGGCTCACAGGCCAGTCAAAAATATCCCTATCCTAGAGAAGAAGCCTGTGTTCCAGCAGTGAGAACAGTTTTTTTTTAAATTGCTATATACTAGTGCTTGAAAAAAAGAATACGTTCTATTCGATCTTGACACATTTAATCGAAATTCTGAACAAAGAACAGGCTTTTAGACAGCTGTTTTAGACCTGTAAAGTTAAATTTTAATCTTACTAATATTATAAATTTAGCATTTATGTGTGTGATGAGCATGATCATTTGTTCTGTGTCTGGGTGTAATTTACCTTACTAATATTATAAATGCGAAAGTTACGATGTTTGGATGTTTGTTACTCAATCACGCCAAAACGGCTAGACGGATCTGGATGAAATTTGGCACAGGCATAGGATACACTCCGGAATAGGACATAGGCTTCTTTTTAACCCCAACCCCAATACAACGCGGGCGAAGCCGCGGGCAAAAGCTAGTTACACATAAATATTTGTACCAAAACTCGGACATATAACACAAATAAGTGAATTAGGAAAATGGAAATCAAAAATAATACATTTTCCGGGTAAATATCGAAAATAATGGAAATAAAATGTATTTTAATCATGCAATTTAAATATACAGTCCTTATTTTACCATATTAGATAATTATAATTGAAACTACGCAACGAGTCATTTTGTTTCCTAAAAGAGATTTCATAATTGCATTATTTTTAACCTTTGAATGCCGTAATTAGCGACACAATTGAAACTAGCTTTAAACTAGCTTTTGCCGTAATTAGAGACACAATTGAAACTAGCTTTTGCCGTAATTAGAGACACAATTGAAACTAGCTTTAAACTAGCTTTTGCCGTAATTAGAGACACAATTGAAACTAGCTTTAAACTAGCTTTTGCCGTAATTAGAGACACAATTGAAACTAGCTTTTGCCGTAATTAGAGACACAATTGAAACTAGCTTTAAACTAGCTTTTGCCAGCGGTTTCGCCCGCTTGAAAGTAGGTTTCTCTATATAAACTTAAAACTCCCGTTTCATACATCTGGGAGGTGAACTCTGTCCTGTCACCCGTCACACTCTCATTCTGAATGCCCATACATTCAGAGTGAGAGTGTGATGGGTGACAGGACAGAGTGGAAGAAAAAAACATGTTGCACCGACCCCAAGTAACATGGGATAAGGGTAGGATGATGATGATGATGATTCTAAGATTTCAAGTATTTATTTCAAATAAACCCTCACAGGCACTTTTGGAAAGTCAAGAAATCGATCTGTCAGAAAAAAATGACGCTAATTGCACATTCGAAAAAAAGGGGACTTGCCGCGATGATTGATTGCGATAGTCGCTGTCGCCATTTCACCATGAGATCCCGCTGAAACTTTGTCAGCAATCATCATCATCATCAATTCAGCCGATTGTCAGCAATGTAGGCCTAAAAATAAAATTATTTTAAACTAGCTTTTTCCAGCGGCTTCGCCCGCGTACATAAAATATAACCTATGTCACTCAGGAGTAAAGCAGCTTTCTATTGTTGCTAAAATTTTTCCAATCGGACCAGTAGTTCCAGAGATTACCCCCTACAAACAAAAAAACATAAAAACAAAAAAACAAACCTTACCTCTTTATTATATTAGTGTAGAAGTGTAGATTAGTGTAGATTTAAAGTAATGACTTATAATTTTTATTTTCAGACACCGTTCGTAGATGTTTCTAAAGAAACAAACAATACAACACCACAGCAGACGATTGATAATGAAAACCAATATGACGTGTGCCATTACTACGATCGTCTATCGAAAAGAGAAACTTATTACAGCACACCAGAAGACGAAGACAATATGGATCCCAAAGACCACTTTTATACTGAAATAGTTTATTTTGCTTGTAAAATCAAAACTGATGAAACGCAAACTAGGAATAGTAAAGTTTATGATGAGCCTTATGTACAAATAACCATTAATAATAAAATGCAAACTTAGTAAAAACCAATTTAATATATATCTTTTTTCTTCTTTCATCATATACTAGTTGCTGCCAGTGACTTCACTCGCGTGAAAGTAGAAAAGGTCTTTAAAGGAACGTATTCTGAGAAAATAAATGAGATTTAATATTTTAGCTTGTGAGTGGTAGTGTCAAGAAAAATTTTGGTGTGAATAAATTGATTAAATGATAAATGTTTTTTATTTTCTAAATAGGTTTACAAACACTTTTACACGTCATTTCTTTTTGTTTCTCTTGAAACTAGATGAAGCCGGTGTTCGGTGTTTCCTAGTTGACTACTCGGAGAAGAAACACCGAAAAAAAAACTCTGGGGTCAAAGTCTCTTTGAAAGTCTATACACAAACATGTATTGTAATGGTACGATATATACCTGTGAGAACCCTGCAGATTTGAGTCTGTGTCTTTTTTGTGTTTGGTTCTGAGTGGATCTATCTGGTCAGTGCAAACATTTGCCAGTACTCGTGTAGCTCAACTCAATACTACTAAGGAGCTCAACGAACAATACCAAAGAAAGGACATTTGGGTAGGCCGCAAAAAGTAGGTAGGTACTCATAACTGCCAAACATTGTGTTAAAATGGGTTAAAAGGAAAAAGAAAAGTAATCCACATAGTCTCCACATTCACAATAATAAAAACTAGCTTTTGCCAGCGGCTTCGCCCGCGTAGATAAAATATAGCCTATGTCACTCAGCTTTCTATTGTTGCTAAAATTTTTCCAATCGGACCAGTAGTTCCAGAGATTACCCCCTACAAACAAAGAAACAAAAAAACAAACTTTACCTCTTTATTATATGTGGAAGTGTAGATTTACAAAGTAAATATTTTAAATTATATAAACGATATATTTATACAAAAGTCAATGTCAAATTGTAAAAATAATCAATAATCATCAGTTCAAAAAATATATTTAAATAATAATGAAAATGGAAAATAAGAAATGAAATAACATCAATAATAGTGATTACTGGAGCAGGTCAATCCCTAGTTGTTTTGTCCTCAAAGTACTCTTTTACAGTATAAAAAGCCTTTTGACATAGTTTACGTTTTACAAACGATTTGAATTTATAATAATACTAGCGACCCGCCCCAGCTTCGCACGGGGCCAATATTAAATATATTATGCATGTATGTATAAATATAAACTTTTCTCTTGAATCACTTCATCTATTAAAAAAAGCCGCATCAAAATCCATTGCGTAGTTTTAAAGATTTAAGCATAGGTACATAGGGAGGAAGCGACTTTGTTTTATACTATGTAATGATAATGATAAGTTCCTGAATAGGACTGGGAAGCTAATTACATAAGTGATAACATTGGCATCTAAATGAGCCTCCTATTTTTTTGAGCCTGGTTATCCATCACTGTTATAAACTTTATTTTTATAAACATACAATTTGTTTTCATAGATGTACTGAGATAGCACAGTAAATATAATAATATTTTTAAATTTATCTGTGGCAGCATCTGGGATAATAAACTAAGGTACAGCTCTTGAGAAGATTTCTTTTTTGACATGCTCTTCTACTGTTAAAAATATAAACCTGACAATCGAACCATGTAACTTAGACGAAATTGATGATGAAAATGAATCCAGCTTATTGTATGAACAAGCCATAATATATGATGAGGAGATACGTATAGTTGTGCAAGATATCTCAGAGTTTAGTAGCCAAGTAGCGATTTATACCTATATCAGGAGACATCGTTAATCGGTTATTAAAATTATACACCGTGAAATTTAAATGGTTGTTTTCCCGCGGCAGAATGACTTGCCATAAGGAGGACTTTTGAAGAATACAGTAAAAATAAAAAAATAAAACGTTTTTTTTTACAAATAATTATTAAAAATATTCATCAAATCAAAAAAACAAAAACAATAGTAACATTTAACGTAATTTGTAGGTACTACTAGAGTCGCATGAGCAGCACGCCGTCAAAGGAAACCGATTCATTCAATATTTTAACCAAAATAAGCTCTCGCACGTTGTGATACGTCATAATTAGCTTGCACTCTACAGGTCCATTTTTTGTTTTTAATATTTTATTTTTTTTATCAAACGTTTGTATTACCAAGACACAACCATTTCGCTGAGGGAAAACAACCATTTAAATTTCACGGTGTAGAAGTCTGATGCATGTTGTGCCGGTTTGATTGCAGACTCAGATCAGGGTTAGCACTACAAATTGATTTAATTGAAAGATAAAGGTGGCCTTATATTTCCATTCAACGATGTAATAAAAATATGTAAACGGATGGAAGTAGTTATAAAAATATTTATTCTTTCTAAAAATCAAGCAAAAATTTTGTAAAAAAAAACCAAGACATGAGCTCATGGTGAAATCTTTATCGCATTTTATAGGCATGAGCCTTTTTGAAAAAATAAATTTTCATCAATATAATCAATGGCCAATGAACAACCATTTAATAATGTTAATAAAAGCCGTTGTGCAAAAATATGTAATAAATAATAATATATTATCTGCCTAAAAATACAACACCAAAAGCGGAAAGTTTTAAATAAATACTTGCATTTTACTGGACAGTAAATTGAATATGAAATATGAAAAATTTTAGGCTCATTTTGATCTTAAATTCAAATAATTTGTAAAGCGAAAATTTTACCAGAACATCTTTTACATTGCATGACTGTATCTCAACGCAATCGCAATCTATCTGTCGCAGGTTTTTCACAAAATTAGGTTTTTGATCAACAACCTAGGTTTTTGATGAAAAACCGGAAGATTTTTTTTCTTAGATTAGACTTGCAGAGTACTTTAGATTTTTCACACGAGCATTACTTAAAACCTTGACCTCCAAATGAAGACATCACGTTTTATCCAACTCTAGATGTCACAACTCTACAAACTGTCATAATAAATAATTTATAGATAATAAGAGATTTATAAAAAAGCAAGCACGTGTTAAACTTTTCTTTATTTCATTTTTTGACTCTGTTTAGTCGTATTTTATAGTAACTAACTAAAATTAAAACATTATATTTTATAATTAGATTGAAGAACGAAAATATTGATTGGATTATGGATGTAAAATTTTGACAAATAAATAATTGTTTCCTTCCTACTATGTTACAAATGATAATAGATTGTTTTATTTATTTCATTTGAATAGATTTTGTCATAAAACAAAGCAATTTTGCCAAGAGCTTCATCATAAACCTAAACTAGTTCAGGTTTTTTATCAAAAATCTGGACTGTAACAGGTTTATGATGAAATTGAGTTTAAAATATGTCATCTTCCGGGTTTTTCATCAAAAACCTAAGTTTTTGATCAAAAACCTAATTTTGTGAAAAACCTGCGAAATATCTACCTACCTATATTATATGTATATATATATACAGGGTGTCATTGACATGTTAACGCAAACGAATACCATAGATCCAGTACATGATTCTAGACCCCCAGTGGTGGAAGTTTTTGTCGGATTTTTCTTATTTTTTTTTTAATGAATTTTTAACGTTTTTTTAATTAAACTGTATAAAAACGTCAATTTAACATTTTTTGCGAAAAAAATGAGTGCATTACATTCCAAATTAAAAATGTCATCGGGTTTGATTAGAATAACGACTTTATTTGCCTCGATGATTTTTTATTATTTTTTTTTCTATAAATATCATTGGTATTGGTCAGAATAACGATTTTATACACGTTAAAAATAAAAAAAAAAACAAAACTTTTTTTTCAAAAATTTAAAAATAAACCGACGAAAAATTCCACCACTGGGGGGTCCAGAATCATGTACTGGATCCATGGTATTCGTTAGCGTTAACATGTCAATGACACCTTGTATAGTGTGGTGGTGGATCATGGCCCATTCCCTCTCCTAGAGAGGAGGCCTGTGTCCCAGCAGTGGGAACATTAAAAAGGCTGATGATGATATGTATATATATAAAAGGAGAAACTGACTGACATATATCAACGCAAAGCCGAAACTACTTGGGTTAGGAGCGTGAAATTTTGCATAAGGCTTCTTTTATGACGTAGCCGAACACTAAGAAACGGTTTTACAAAATTCAGCTCCCAAAGGGATTTAATGGGGTCTAAAGTTTGTATGAAGAACCCTACGTTCGCTAAGGCCAAGCCACTGGCAGAAGGCTAGTTCCACATAATCACTATCTTATTCAATGGAGCTGGAGTGAGTATTTGAAACGAGGCAAGGTATACATGTACAACGTATTGTACATGTATATATTTTTTATTTATTATTTTGTGGGAGCCAGAGATACATCATCTGTGGCCCGGCTGTCGAGTTGACAGTTTGGAAAATAAATTCTTAGAATTCCTAAAAATTGTTTTAATACTAAACAGCCCAAGTAGTACGCACATCTGGTGACCCTGACGTGATACTTAGCCATGGAACATTTTGACGACGCCGTATCAGAAAAGTGTGAAAAGGAAGTCTCTGCTATTGCACTTCAAGCGAAGATTCCACAATTCTGGCGAGCCCAACCAAGGCTATGGTTTGCTCAATTTGAAGCCGTGATTTCGCCATACAAGACCAGCGATGAACAAAAATACCAGTTGGTCATTGCAGTCCTGGAGAGGCAAGACATCGAACAAATAAGTGATATCATCTTTAAGCCCCCCGAGACAGGAAGATATGTCGCCCTGAAGAATCGTTTGCTGTCGGTGTACGAAGAGTCCGAGTCCCAACAATTTCAAAAGCTGCTGAGTGGGCTAGAATTAGGAGACCAGAAGCCTACACAACTCCTGAGGGTGATGCGAGAGCTGGCTGAAGAAAAGGTACCTGATAACGCGCTCAAAATTTTATGGATGGGCCATTTACCTTCCCAAGTCCGTGCCGTACTATCCGTTAACACGGAATCTCCACTCGATACCCAAGCGATGATGGCGGATAAGATGATGGAGCATACAGAACACACTGTAGCGGAGGTCAGCCAATCTACACATGCTCCAAGCACTAGTACCGGTCCCGATATGCAGTTCCAAGTACTGTCAAAACAACTCGAGAAGTTGACCCTAGAAATCGCCGCAATGAGAAAGGAGAACATGAGTCATCGTCGTCCATTTCGTCGCAACAATTTCCGTTCAAGATCACGGTCCCGCTCAAGAACAGTGTCAGGAAAGAGACCAGGAGACCCAGGCTGGGTGTGTTTTTATCATCACCGATTTGGAGACAGAGCTAAGAAGTGTGAACCACAATGTGCAAGGAAGCCGTCGGAAAACTGAAGACCACATCGGCAGTGGCGGGCGTCGGTGTAGCAAAAGTGAATAACCGCCTATGTATAATAGACTTAAATTCAAGAGAACGATTTCTGGTCGACACTGGTGCAGACCTATCGGTGCTAGCCGTAAAAACTAAGCGAACACCGATAGAAACACCTTTTAAATTATTCGCCGCAAACAATACACCTATTAAAACATATGGGAAAAAAACTATGCAATTAAATCTTGGACTCCGACGCAACTTCAAGTGGACCTTTTTACTAGCGGATGTGAAGACGTCAATTCTTGGTGCGGACTTCCTTAGGCACCACCAACTTCTTGTGGACTTACACAACAAGAAACTCGTAGATAGTTTGACAGAGCTATCGGTTAACACGATGACAGTGAATACTACACAAGATACCACGCTATATGTAGTCGAACCAGGACACCGGTATCATGCACTTCTCCAAGAATTCACTGAAGTCCTAAAACCTATGACACCTACGAAAGAAATCAAGCATAATGTGAAGCATTATATTGAGACTACCGGCCCCCCACTGTTCGCAAGACCCCGTCCGCTCCCACCAATTAAATACAACGCAGCGAAAACCGAGTTTCAAGCAATGATGGAAATGGGTATTTGTCAACCATCCAAAAGTCCGTGGGCCAGCCCGATGCACGTTGTATCAAAAAAAGATGGGAGCCTTCGCATTTGTGGTGATTACCGCCGCCTGAACACAGTAACGCTTCCAGACCGCTACCCAATACCAAGGCTTCAAGACTTCACCTATCAATTAAATGGCATGAAAATATACTCGAAAAATAATAGACCTGGAAAAAGCATTTTTCAAAAAACGGCAATAACAACACCTTTCGGTCTTTTTGAGTTTCGTAGAATGCCATTTGGTTTACGAAATGCGCCACAGACCTTTCAACGATTTATGCACGAAGTTTTGAGTAACCTGGATCATTGCTGCTACTGCTTTATTGATGACATACTTATATACTCAAAAACGCAAGAGGAACATGAAAAACATCTGCGACTAGTTTTGAAACGATTGTCGGATTATGGAATCGGAATCAACTTAGAAAAGTGTCTATTTGGTAAAAAGAAGCTAAACTTCCTGGGTTACGAAGTTTCAGAAAAGGGTATTACGCCTACCGCTGAGCGCACTCAAACAATCGCCAACTACCCAAAGCCAGAAAATATTCAAGATCTTCGACGTTTCCTTGGAATGCTCAATTTCTACCACGATTGTTTACTTAAGCAAGCCGAGACTCAAATAGAATTGAATAAGCTCCTTCATAATAAAAAGAAGAATGATAAAACGTCTATCATCTGGAATCAAACACTAGATGATGCTTTCAATCATTGCCGTCAAAGCATATTGAAAGCTGTGCAATTAACACATCCCGTACCTGGAGCCCCACTATGCATCATGACAGACGCCTCAAAGCTAAGTGTAGGAGCAGTCTTACAGCAGAACACAAACAACACCTGGAAACCGCTATCATTCTTCTCAAAAAAACTCAGCGACACCCAATCAAGATACAGCGTATACGATCGCGAATTATTAGCTGTCTATATGGCTGTCAAACATTTTAGAAGATTGATCGAAGGAAATGACGTCGTCGTGTACACGGACCACAAACCTCTGACCTACGCCATGGCCAAATCAGCAAGCGCAAGCGACACTCCAAAACGAGAAAGGCAACTCCACTTTATCAGCCAATTCTGCAGCAAGATTGAATATGTACACGGAAATGACAACGTAGTTGCAGACGCACTATCTCGCATAAATACCATCGATTGCTCTTCCGTCATTGACTTGACTTCGCCCTACGAAGTTATAGAGAAACACGACAAGTACTTTTTTTTTTTTATGGTAGGTGAAAATCATCCAATGACGAAACCCGCTCTTGGGCGGAGCGGGAGACCAGTGTCAGACTCTTACTGACTAAAAAACCTACCCCGTACCTTCCTTGCCTTATTTCTGGAGTCGAGGTTACAATTTGCACATACCCTCTAGGCTCCAGGAGGCTTCGACCCTGAAGGGCCCCTGCAGTTTGCTGACAACTCCTTGAGGCGCGCGGGAACGGTGCGCGCCGTTGACGACTTGGACTCGGTCTTACCAGACGATCGGACGGCGAGCTACCCATTGCTCACCGTCCGCGAGCCAGTGTCTACGGTGGCCGGATATCGGCAGGATCGCGGCGGCGACGGCTACGGCGAGTACGCCGTTGCCTTTGCCTTATGCGGTCGGCCTCCTCCTTTACGAGCATTACTGCTTCGCAGAAGGAGGCGACCGCCTGCCATTCCTCTTCGCTGCGGACCATGGCCTGAACCAGTGCCCGGCGCGAGAGGTCGCCGCCGCCGATCACCCCCAAGTACTTTAAGATACGCCTGCCCAACCGAGAAACAGTAGTATCATTAGATAGACTGAAACCTGCCCACATACTACCAGCGGCCATAGAAGAAGACATGGAAGAAAAACCATATGTCACCCGTTCCGGCAGGATCGTTAAACCTACAAAACATGTACGGTTTTCTTGAAGGGGGATACTGTGGGAGCCAGAGATACATCATCTGTGGCCCGGCTGTCGAGTTGACAGTTTGGAAAATAAATTCTTAGAATTCCTAAAAATTGTTTTAATACTAAACAGCCCAAGTAGTACGCACAATTTATTTATTTATTCTTCATGCAACACAAGGTACAAAGGCGGACTTAATGCCTTAGGCATTCTCTACCAGTCAACCTAGGGTGGTGAAGAGACAATATGTTTATGTTAACAATACAATAGTACAAATATTTCATATTCAAATAAAAATAAATATATACTTAATACATAATATCTATATACATAAATACATATATATAAATTAGGGAAAAAAGTTATTGACAAGATTCTGCTATTAGTGGAGAAAATAATTCCGTAACTTCCGCTAAAATGCATAGCGACTTTTTTCTATTTTAATCCTAGTTTTCTGTTTTTGTTTTGTTTTAAGTTAAAATGTAAGTTAGATATAAGTTATTTTTATTTGTCCTTTGCGAGTCTAAATAAATGTTTTTCTTTCTTTTCTTTTATGTAAATCCAATAAAGTTTGGTAATTTTCAAGAACATTCATAATTTAAGCCACTGGGCAAAAAAAAAATCCTGCTGCTGGGCAGTGCAACCTTAGCAACGACGGCAATTTTGGTTTAAGTTATTTGCCGTATTGAGAGCAGTGGTGGCCGAGTGGTAACGGCCCTGACTTACGTGTTGTAGGTCGCGGGTTCAAACCCAGCCAGGCGCATTACTTTGTGTAATTTATTTCATCACCACTGCTCTCAAAACGGTGAAGGAAAACATCGTGAGGAAACCGGCATGTCCTACAACCAAAAATTCAAAGACATATGACATCCACCAACCCGCACTGGGCCCGCGTGGTGGATTATGGCCCATTCCCCTCTCTTAGAGAGGAGGCCTGAGTCCCTGCAGTGGGAACATTAAAAAGGCTGATGATGATGATTTGCCGTATTGCCTACACCAGATTTTTGGGTCGCAATCAAAGCGGATGGCTGTATGTAATCATAGCAACGGGTTCGCATGATTTGCCGCGTACTAAGTAGCCCGACAAATTAATTCTATTTTCCAAAAAAATACACTTTATGAGTGTTATTGTAAATAGGTCAATAAAATGAATCATTAAATTATTTTATCCTCATAATATATGTGGTCTGATTTTGGTTATAATTTACCTTACCTTGTTTATAATACTCTCGTTTATGATATTTTAAGTAGCTACTCTATAGTTTTTACTTTAAATTATTTAAGAGCAGTAACTAAGTTTTCTGCGGGCTTGCGGACGGCGAGCAATGGGTAGCTCGCCGTCCGCAAGCCTGTCTGGTAACAGTCCAGACCGAGCCCAAGTTGTCGACGGCGCGCACTGTTCCCGCGTGCCTCAAGGAGTTGTCAGCAAACTATAGGGGCCCTAACACGGTCGAAACCTACGAGGGTTGGTGCGAAAGCGTTACTCCGGGGCTCTGGGACTTAGGCAAGGAAGGAACAGGGTAGGTCGTTTAGTCAGTAAGAGTCTGACTCTGTTTCCCGCTCCGCCCAAGAGCGGGATTTGTCATGCGATGATTTTTACCTACCATAAAAATGGTTTAAAAGCTTTTTGCTTCATTTAACGCAATCCAAAGTGATGTTTGATGCAAAAGTAATGCGAAAATAGAGAGATAACACCTGAAAACTCTGTTGGCATTCAGTAATTCTACGATTTACTTGAATGTTTTACAAAAATGTCGATTAACTGCGCTAGGCTTCTATAGAAGTACTTTTTCATATTTTTAACAATGAAATACATTGTGGAGAGTTCAAAGAAGAAAGTTCAAAGTTCACATAAAATATTTTTAGAGGTCTTTACTGGATTAGTCTTACATAAATTTATGTTTTGATTTCTTTAGAAGCCTAGATAATATCCACAATACATCTGTGTATCCAAAAAATCTGAAAAAAAGATGCTTAATAATAATAACATCATAATCACGTAAGAGCGGTTGTATTTTTTTTTTTATGGTAGTTGAAAATCCTCGAATGACGAAACCCGCTCTTGGGCGAAGCAGGAGACCAGTGTCAGACTCTTACTGACTAAAAAACCTACCCCGTACCTTCCTTGCCTTATTCCTAGACTCGCGGTAACAGTTCTCACCACCCGAGGCTCCAAAGAGTGGTTGTATGGAAATGAAAGTCGGGTTGGCTGCTCTTAATGTATCTTTTCCTTAAAATATATCGATGCTATGTACCCTCAAAGTAGGTACATAACTGTAAACTGCATTTAATTAAAATTGATCATTATCAAGGCGATAATAACCCAAAACCAAAATGTAGCAATTAAATTGAAACAAACAGGAAACGTTTCTATTTTTATTATTCAAATATTTAATGAAAATAATAATCATTTTATCCTGTTGTCACCCGTACGACCACGAAACTGAACTGTCCTAGGACGGTTTAAACACATTTTTTAAAACAAACTAATGCATTACTGTGAACCGATGAAGCGACAACGCGGTTATGACCATAGTCGATCAATAACTTCGTTACGAAAATCCTCTGAATGCGAAAAGCATAGGAAGCTGATTCTTTACCGATATTTTAATTAGGTATATTTGCCTTGGAGAGGGAGACCAAAGAAGATATGGATGGATTGTGTGAGAAGTGATATGGAAGACAGAGGAATTAGTGATAGCGTGACGGGTGACAGCACAGAATGGAAGAAAAAAACATATTGCGCCGACCCCAAATAAAACGGGACAAGGGCAGAAAGATGATGATTTGCCTTTGAAACATAATATGAGCATACTTGAAACGTTTTCCCAGGCACACTGTAATTTAGAATTTTTAAGCTTGTAAGTTTTATATCCATTTATGAAAACGTAATCCTGTTTTGTAAGAAATCCACAAAAATTGTATTTTTTTTTATCTTACTAATATTATAAATGCGAAAATTACGATGTTTGGATGTTTGTTACTCAATCACGCCAAAACGGCTGGACGGATCTGGATGAAATTTGGCACTGACATAGGCTACTTTTTATCCCGGAAACCCCAACCCCAATACCACGCGGGCGAAGCCGCGGGCAAAAGCTAGTTGATTATAGGTTTGCGCTTGGCCGCTATCTCACCTGATGGAAAGCGACGATGCGGTCGACGATGGAATGCGCTTACCTAGAAGTAACCTATTCACTATTGACTTAAAGATTCCCGGGTTGTAGCCATCAGGAAACACAGACTCCGGCAAGGAATTCCACTCCTTGGCTGTACGTACATTAAAAGTGTTGCCAAAACGTTTTGTACGTATATGAGGGATGTCTACCATGTACCGGTGGCGCATTGCCGTACGTCTGGTGATCCGATGATAGAACGGGCTAGGTGGAATTAAGTTATACAATTCCGACGCATACTCCCCGAAAAGCAACCGGTAGAAAACCGACAGGCTAGCAACTCGGCGTCGATCCTCAAGACTTTGAAGCCTCGACTCGACTACTGCATCATTGCCAATGGTCCTTCTGGCTCGCCTATTGTTTTTCTATGACAGAAAAGAAACATAACAATTACCATTTTTGTAGAAAAAAACTAAGCATCAAAGTAGTTCCTCGTGGGGGCGATCGGCGGCGGTGATCTCTCGCGCCGGGCCTTGGTCGAGGCCATGGTCCGGAGCGAAGAGGAGTGGCAGGCGGTCGCCTCCTTTTGCGAAGCAGTAATGCTAGCAAAGGAGGAAGCCGACCGCTTAAGGCAACGGCGCTCACGCCCGAGACGCCGCCGAGATTCCGATCCCGATTTCCGGCCACCGTAGGCGCGGGCTTGTGGATGGCGAGCAATGGGTAGCTCGCCGTCCAATCGTCTGGTAACCCTCCGGACCAAGCCCAGTCGTCGACGGCGCGCACTGTTCCCGCGCGCCTCAAGGAGTTGTCAGCAAACCGTAGGGACCCTGCAAAAGGGTCGAAGCCAACTGGGGCCATGGGTTCGCGTCTGAAAGGAAGGCTCTGGCCCTGGTGTATATGGCAACGTTGGAATGGGGTAGGTTGTTTAGTCAGTAAGAGTCTGACACTTGTTTCCCGCTCCGCCCAAGGGTGGGACTCGTCATTGGATGATTTTTACCTACCTAAAAAAAAAAAAAAAAAGCATCAAAGTAGTTTTCTCATTCCACTCATTTGAACACGATAGAAGCGTACCCAGAAAGCTTTTCAGTGGTAGGTGAAAATCATCCAATGACGTATCCCGCCCTTGGGCGGAGCGGAAAACAGTGTCAGACTCTTACTGACTAAGCAACCCACCCCGTTTCTTCCTTGCCTTGAGCACACGCCCCAGACACCGCCGCGTATACCGACCATCATACCTTTTTGGATAGCTGATAAGACAAGGATATTTTCCTAATAATTTGTACACCTGGTGTAGTATATTTTTTTATGCTAAGACAACATTTTGTATGAAGTAATAGCAAAAATTACAAAAAAAAAAATGTTTGATTAGTGATCTTCACCAAAGTTTTAGTCATTTTGAACTTTTAGATATTAAAAACGATCCGCTACGGTGTCAACTATGATAATAACTTCGATTTCAGTACAGTCGCCCCGTGAATGTTTTTAAATTGGCTTCAAATTATTTTATCTGGGATTTTTCACAAAAAATCTAAAACCCTTACTAACTCAAAAACTACTGAACTTCGGTAGAACATTTGGTGGCTTAATTTGTTGCATTTTAACCCTACTATGATGTCCTGCAAGGAATACGTCGAGTAACCCTGTATATAATATACAAAACAAATCAAATTATGGGAGATTAATTGCCAGTCACGTTTGTATGTATGTGTGTTTGTCCGCGATCATCTCGCGTTTGGCTGAACCGATTTTGATGCAGTTTCAGAAGAATGTTTGTCACATTTAAGAGAAGGTATTGTGACGTCAAAAAAAATTGGACAGATTAAAACAAAAAATTGATTGAATGATAGAACGGAAGGGCGGAAATATTTATTTTTACAAAAAAAAAATACAACCGACTTCACAGAAAAAACAAAAAAAAAAAAAACAAAATGATACACAACTTACTTTAATTTCGGAAGTCAGTGTTTAATAACGAAATGACATAACTATAATAGTAATACCGACTTCTGAAATTAAAGTTATTCTGCACTTTTTTGTTTTTTTTTTTTACATCGAAGTCTTTTTTTATTTTTGGAAAAAGTTTTTTATTATTTTCATTAATATGTATTACAGCTAAAGTGGAGAGGTAGCTCAAGAAACCGGGTTTTCAACGGAGAAATCTAAAAACGGATCCAAGCACGACTAATACGAGTAGGTAAGCTTTAAATTCAAATATGTTCACAAGTATCACACAACAACGCCAACGCCATCTAGTCCCAAGCTAAGCAGAGCTTGTGTTATGGGTACTAGATAACTGATAAACATACTTATATATTTCTAAATACATACATATTATAGATAAATTACACCCAGACACAGAACAAATTTTCTCTTCTTTTGCAATATTCATATTACAAAAGAGAGCAATCCGAGCTATTTATAAAATGGGTCCTCGCGAGTCCCTCAGAAATAAGTTTAAAGAAATCGATGTACTGACTCTGCCTTCTCTTTATATTTTAGAATGTATTTTATATGTTCGTAAAAACTTAGGACTTTTTAAAATTAGAAGCGATCTCCATAACAAAAACACACGTAATAAACATGAAATTGTTATACCTAATTGGAGATTAGCTAAGACCAGCAAGTCATTCTTAGTAAATAGCGTACGCTTTTATAACAAGCTGCCAAAGGAGGTGACCGAACTTACCGAGAGAAAGTTCAAAACTCATATTAAGCGTGTCCTAACCAAAAAAGCATATTATAAGGTTAGAGACTATGTCGAAGACACAACTGTCTGGCAATGACTGCTTCTGCTCATGTGGCCCCCTAGTAACTTATTAATATTCTGTATAATTGTCTGTTAACTGCTCCATCTTTTTTCATTTTTTTTTTATATACGACATCTCTTTATTCTTTTATTTTGATACATTCTCACAATATTCCTTATTCCATTTTATACATCCATCATATAATGTAATTGTCTTACTGAGACTTGTGATTATTTTTCTTGCTTTTATATAGCCTCTTTTAATAATGTGAATGTAAGAACATTGTAGACGCAAATTTTAGATGACTTCCTACCATTTTAACGGTAGGTGTTCAATATTGACTGGTCTGCACTGTCCTTACATAATTTATGTGTTGTAATATGGAAATATTGTAAAGATAACAATTTTTTTAAAAAGAGTAACCATGGAGTTTCTTGCCGGTTTTTCTCCATCGGAAACGACCAATTTGGAACCGTGCACTAGCATCTGACGTTTTATAAGTGCCCATGTAGGCCCATGTGAAATAAAAAATTTTTGACTTGACTTGACTGACTTGACTTAAATGATCGTGCTCATCATACAAACATTTGTCCTGGGTGAGAATCGAACCCACGACCTCCCGCATAGCAGTCAGGTTCACTAACTACTAGACTGACAGGCCAGTCGATGTTTATTTGTTGCACATAGGTATAATGTATGTAGGTACAATACATGATGTTCACTATAAAATATCGACTCACTATGTGTTGCCTTGCTGGGCATACAAATATTGTTTACCAAATGGTGAACTAAAAAAAAAAAACTGTTAGTACTAGTTAGTAGGTATGGTTTATAATATTGCTTGCTATACTTTCCTTATAAAATACCTATAACACATCACATAACAACATAATATAGTATTAAAATAAAACAACAATATGTAAGATTATAAAACTAAGATAGAAAGCTAAGACTGAATAAATCGGACAAGGGGTCCTAGACAAGTGACAATCGCTCCGTGTCGAATCCATTTCTAAGTTCGATTTCGCCTTAACGATGTCGACCACAAAATGGTAGTAGTCCAGTCAAAATAGACTAAATTATTATTTCAGTTTGCATTAATTCCCAACAAGCTGATTTTTTGTGCAGACCTTGAATACGTCATTATAAATGATATGTCAAAAGTCCCCATCGATCCCGATTGTGCGTTGTTTTTTATTCGAGGTCAAAGGTCACGAATTTGCGTTTTTTGCGTATATCTCTGAAACAACAAGAGCTATCGAAAAGTGGTTCAGACAAAGTTTGTAGATCGTAAAATTGTCTCCAAAAAAGATCTCAACACTACTCTTCTACAAAGCATCGGTTTTGAGATATCGTGACTGTAGACTGCAGGAAAGTGTGGGGATTTTAGGGGGATGCACTGCTCGCGTCCGTAGGTATTACTTAGTCCTACCACCCTACACGTGTCCCCTGGGTAGTGCTAAACGAGCAGTAAATACGGTGGTAGGCCATAGCATCGGCTGCCGGCTTTAAAGTTACCACCCACCAGACAAAGCCACGCCGCCAAGCGATCCGTCGTGTTCCGGCGTGATGTCTGGTGAAGCCGTACGGTGGAAGTCGGGTCTGAGCGGTTGTGTTGCGATGTATGCCGGGTATGATACACCAGCTGCTGTCGCGTCGGCCGTTTGATCGTGGAGGGTAGCGGGATCCGAAGCACGGTGCTCCGCTGGCCGACCGCAGACAGTTGGGGGCCCAAGTAGTGTGCCAGCCACACACGAAAGGCTGCCCCGCCATCTGTGAAAAATCCCAGGGTGGCCCCATCGTGCCGGTTGGCGACCGGGCGAGAGGACCCGATGGCGATCCCTGGGGGGGTTCGGGCGTCCCCGCAGTCTCCAGATCGACCCTCCATTGGCGCGGCTGCACTGGTTGTGTTATGGATTTCATCGCATCACCTTGCCCAACTGCCTTCTTCCACCATCCCTATTCACTCTCCTAATTTTATTTAATGAAACAATATGAAAGGTAAAAAGAAAAGCAGGTGTCGACAGCGGATGCACGTCCTCTCGTTTAAAGTGCACCTCTCCAATATCCGAGGACTGCACTCCAATATCCTAGCGGTCCACCACCATCTAGAGACCGATAAGCCACACTTGCTTTTCTTGACGGAGACGCAGATTAGATGTCCGTCAGATGCGGCGTACCTCAACTACCCGGGATACTCATTGGAGCATCATTTCCTGCAGCGTGCCGGGGTCTGTGTGTACGTCCGTAATGACATCTGCTGCAAGCGTCTCCGTCACCTTGAAGACACTAATCTATCTACGTTGTGGCTGTTGGTGGATACTGGTATGGACAAAATTGTCTACGCCTGTGTCTACCGATCGCACAGCGGTGATCAGGAGACGACTCGACTTTTTGACCACCTCAGTCGGGCCGCCGATGAGGCTCTGCTTTGGCACCCTAATGCACAGTTCGTCGCTCTGGGGGACTTCAATGCTTGCCACCAAGACTGGCTTTTCCCATACCAGAGGACCGACCACGCTGGGAGAGAGGCGCGGAACTTTGCGGTTTCGATGGGTCTTTCCCAGCTGGTTAGGCAAGCGACTAGGGTGCCTGATGTGGCTGGTCATACTGCCAATTGCCTGGACCTTCTGTTGACTACCGATCCAGACAGATGTATCGTAACAGTTTCTTCGCCCCTTGGAACTTCAGATCACTGTCTGGTGAAGTCTGTATCGTCCTTCTCCCCACCTGACTGCGAGGCACGCGGTGAGCGGCGGATGTGGCGTTACAAGTCAGCAGATTGGGATGAGATGCGGCACTTCTTCGCATCTTATCCTTGGCAGCGGGTTTGCTTCTCTTCTGAAGATCCGTCGAGCTGTGCGGACGCTGTATCCGATGTGATACGTCAAGCTATGGAGTACTTCATCCCATATACCGACGTACCCATCGGTGGCTCGGCTCACCCATGGTTCAATGCCGAATGCGCTCAAGCTGAAGAGCGTAAACATTCGGCTTTTCTCGCCTGGGTTGACGCTCGTGACCGTAAAGCTCCGGATCTGAGCTCAAAGAAGAGAGCCTTTAACCATGCTGCCAAGTCCTACAAAAAGGCACTGAGGAAGGCTCGCTTCGACCGCATCACCTACATTGGCACAAAACTCTCTGCACAACCGTCCGGTAGCAGAGCATTCTGGTCCCTTGCCAAGTCGGTCGAAGCGAACTTCTGTCGGCCCACACTGCCTCCGCTGGTTAAACCTGATGGTACACTGGCTCATACCGCGAGAGAGAAAGCAGGTCTCTTTGCATCACTCTTCGCTCATAATTCTCGTCTTGACACTTGCGGTGCTACTCCACCGACTCTGCCTACCTGCGACACCTCGATGCCCGAGGTTCGCTTAAGGAACAAAGAAGTTCTGAGAGCACTGTGTCGTCTAGACGTGAATAAAGCTAGTGGGCCGGATGGTATACCAGCGATAGTTCTCAAGGCTTGTGCGCCCGAGTTGTCTCCTGTATTGACGCGCCTGTATCGCCTCTCATTTAGGACTGGTATTGTGCCAAAGTCCTGGAAGCTCGCCAACGTGCAACCCGTGCCCAAAAAGGGCAGTCGTGCCGATCCTGCCAACTATCGGCCGATTTCGATAACCTCCATACTCTGTAAGATTATGGAGCGCGTGTTGAATTCGCGCCTCATGGCATATCTAGAAGGTAACGATCTCCTCAGCGACCGACAGTACGGATTTCGCCGCAATCGGTCTACTGGGGACCTACTAGTTTATGCCACTCACTTGTGGGGCGAGGCCCTCGAGAGGAATGGGGAAGCTATTGCCGTTTCCTTAGACATCTCGAAGGCCTTCGATAGGGTATGGCACGATGGCCTTTTGTCTAAGCTTCCAGCGTACGGCATTTCTTCTGGTCTGATAAACTGGGTAAAAGACTTCCTGAGTGAACGGTCACTCCGAGTTGTTGTCGATGGATGCTCATCAGAGCCTATGACGACTAATGCCGGTGTTCCTCAGGGGTCTGTTCTCTCTGCAACTCTATTCTTGCTCCACATTAACGATCTGCTAGTGCCTGGTATCTTTGGGTATGCAGATGATAGCACAGTTGTAGAGAGATACCTGCCCAGTGCTCGGGCTAGTAAGGAGCTAATCCAGTCTGAAAGGGAGGCTATGGTAGAGCGTACGAATGTCTCACTTCAGGCAGTTTCTAAGTGGGGCGAAGCTAACCTGGTAGCATTCAACGCCACCAAAACACAGGCGTGTGTATTCACCGCCAAAAGGAGCCCGTTCACCTTGGCTCCTGCTTTTCGGGATGTATCCCTGGAGTGCACCGACCGCCTTCAGCTCTTGGGAATGGACATTGCTTCAGATCTCAACTTTGGGCGGTTCATTGAGTCCAAAGCCAAGGTAGCTGCTAGAAAACTCGGCGTTCTTGCAAAAGTCCGACGGTACTTCACACCGAGTCAGCTTCTAATGTTGTACAAAGCTCAGGTCCGATCGTGTGTGGAGTACTGCAGCCACATATGGGCTGGCGCTGCAAAATGCCACCTAGCGGCTTTGGATTCAGTGGAAAGGCGTGCAAAGAGGCTGATTGGTGATCCAGATTTGGTTGGATCCGGTCTTCAAAGTCTCGAGCACAGGCGCAGAGTAGCCAGCCTTGCGGTTTTCTACAGGATGCATTTTGGAGAGTGTGCGCAGGAATTGCATGATTTGATTCCGCCATCCCAATTTCGCCTTCGGACATCCCGGCGTACGGCAGGTATCCACCCTTACGTTGTTGAGACACCTGCGGCCCGGACTAAGCGTTTTGCCTCGTCATTTATACCGCGTACATCGAGGGATTGGAACAGTTTGCCGACTGCAGTCTTTCCGTCCGAATATAATTTGGGTGTCTTCAAGGCTAGAGTGAATAGGCTCTTAATAAACTAGTGCGCCTTACCATCAACGATTGCATCACTGCTTACCATCAGGTGGGATCGCAGTCAAGCACTAGTTTATTGCAAGTTAAAAAAAAAAAAAAAAAAAAGTCGTATTTTCGAGTATATGCACACAACTTGCGACCCGCCCCAGCTTCTCACGACATATTGAATATATTATGCATGTATTATACACATAAACCTTTCTCTTCAATCACTCTATCTATTAAAAAAAACCGCATCAAAATCCGTGGCGTACTTTTAAAGATCTAAGCATACATAGGGACTAAGCAACTTTGTTTTATACTATGTAATGATTTCCGCACCACCTCTGAGGTAGTGTACACGGCGCTTTTTATTTAACGTGGTTTCCGCAGTAGGAACACTCCACAATATATTTTGATCGAGAGAATGTAGTGGGACACTATTTTGTTGTTGATTTTTTTTTTAATTTAAATTTAATGAAAATGAAAATTTTAACAGCAAGAAAATTACATCATCATTCATCATTAAATTCTTCATAGTCACTCGTTTCTTCCTCTTCACTGTCTTCTTCCTCTTCTTGCTCGATTTGTGTAGACTGCTTCAAGAAGAGAGATATATTAGTTATATCCTCATCAATTTCAAAACAATCTTCATCTGTTGCATTTGATTCAATGTTGGTGCAAGATTAGCCTTGACAATTGGTACATACCGATGAACTTTAATTTTTCTGGAGCAGGTGGCAGTAAAGTATGGATTGGCTCAAAACTATTATTCATCAATTTCCAACCCCAATCTTCAGGATTTATATTATTGCCTAGCCGTTAAATAAAAAGCGCCGTGTACACTACCTCAGAGGTGGTTTTTTGTGGTAGGTAAAAGTCATCCAATGACGAGTCCCGCTCTTGGGCGGAGTGGGAAACAGTGTCAGACTCTTACTGACTAAACAACCTACCCCGTTCCTCTCTTGCCAGAGCCCCAGTAACACTTTCGCACCAACCCTCGGCTCCAGAAGGCTTCGACACTGAAGGGCCCCGTACAGTTTGCTGACAACTCCTTGAGGCGCGTTGACGACTTCGATTCTGTCTGAACTGTTACCAGACGACCGGACGGCAAGCTACCTATTGCTCACCGTCCACGAGCCAGTGTTTACGGTGGCCGGATATCGGCGGGATCGAGGCGGCGACGGCTACGGCGAGGGCGCTGTTACCTTTGCCTTATGCGGTCGGCCTCCTCCTTTACGAGCATTACTGCTTCGCAGAAGGAGGCAACCGCCTGCCATTCCTCTTCACTGCGGACCATGGCCTGAACCAAGGCCTGGCGCTAGAGGTCGCCGACCTCAGAGATGGTGCGAAATGTGTGCATATACTCGAAAATACGACTTTCCTGCGGTCTAAAGTCACGATATCTCGAAGACGATACTTTGTAGAAGAGAAGTGTTGAGATCTTTTTTGTAGACAATTTTACGATCTACAAACTTTGTCTGAACTATTTTTCAATAGCTCTCGTTGTTTCAGAGATATACGCAAAAAACGCAAATTCGTGACCTTTGACCTCGAATAAAAAACAACGCACAATCGGGATCGATGGGGACTTTTGACACATCATTTGTAATGACGTATTCAAGGTCTGCACAAAAATCCAGCTTGTTGGGAATTAATGCAAACTGGAATGTCTATTTTCACTGGATTATAGACAAAGTGACATCGACTAACATATCGATAAGTCGAAGTGTTGATTCGATAAAATAACGACTTCTTGGCTATGGTTATCGAATCAAAACGTCCAATTTGACGTATAAACAACTAATAACAATTAGCGAATCGTAAACGTTTGACCACGTGACTTAGGGGGCGTTCAAGTATTACGTAACGCGATTTGGGGGGGAGGGGGTGTCTCGTAAAACGTTACGATGCGTTACAGGGACGGGGGGGGGTCTTTCTTACTACACGTTACCTAACATTGTTTTTTTTTTAATAAAAAATTAGAAAATCAAAACTCCCAAAATGGCAACCTTTTTTATATAAGTGGTACTTTTCATTTAGGAATCCCTCGATTGTATTAGTCTGGTCTTAGACAATGGCTAAAAAAAGCTGATAAATAAAGAAAAGTTTAGGTAAAAAAAATGGTTGCCTGTAAAGTCGGTTTTACGGGCGAAGATTTTACGTGACAACGTCCTAATTCTCTAGTGCTGCGCGCGCGGCAGACCGATCATAGTTGAGTGGGAGAGAGACGCAAGGCATTCGGCGGGCCTCTCTCTCGTTCGGTGACTCATCGTAACGTTACCGAGCGTTACACTTTTTCATAAGTGACTCCCAGCCGCAACCTAATTTAAGACGTTGTCACGTCAAAATGCTCACTTTGAATGTTACGTAACGTTTAGAGAGGGGGAGGGGGGGACAGAAAAAAGTTACGGTGCGTTACAAGGGGGGAGGGGGGGGTCAAAAATCTTCAAAAATTGCGTTACGTAATACTTGAACGCTCCCTTATCGAAGGCATATGTCAGTTCCATACATTTCGGAGTTTCGAATTTTGTTATCGCTAGTGAGATGTGACTTTGTGGCCCCCTGATGTATGCACGGTTTCTTATTTATCTTCAAAATATTCGTTTGTTAGCTTTTTGTAGTAAGAATTTGTGGAGTGTTTTTTTGAATAAGTTTAGATCTTACATGGAATGTCCTTAAACCATCAAAATGATGGTCACTAACAAATAGCAGGCGATATAAATTACCGATTCAACGCTCTCTTGTTCATTACAATTTAAATAACCCAAGTTAAAACCGGAATAACCAAAAATGTGGATTAAATTTACAGTTTTAGTGCTAATTATATTTGAAGTTGAAGCCAGTTATCGTGATATTGGTAAGAACTTAAACTTAAAACAAAAATCACGAAAAACAAACCCGCTGCTCCATACATTTTGTCAAGTTATGTGAACATAAATCTATGGAGCAGCGGGTTTTTTTTTCGTGATTTTTGAGTTGGTCTCTTCGTAAAAGTTGTTCATATTGGTATGTACAATTACCCTTTTTAAGGAAAGCCCCTCTGTCGTATCACTTTTGTATGCATTAAGGCTTCAGTGGTCGCACTTCATTTTCTAAAATAACACTATTTTTCCGAATTCAATTTTCAAACCCATTCTAGAACTGCCAACTTCCTTCGAAACATTTATCAAGCCAGTCCGTTATCTAGTACAATCCGTTCCAAATGAGAATAGGATCGATGGCAATGTTGTGACGTCACGTCGAACTGTCCATTCGAAGAAATTAAGTAGCGTGAACAAAAAAAGATGTTTAAAAAAAATTATTTACGTACGAATCGTGAATGAAAAAAGTTTTATCAGAATACAGTTTTTCAATTTTGTTTATCTCAGTTTCACTGTGTGATGTGTCTGAGTAGTGGTAAATAGAAAAAAAAGGCGAATTGTTTCTAACAATGAAAATAAGAAAGAAAATAGTTTTTCTTGTAAACTATTTATGACTTAAAACAATATATTTGGCAAATATATATTAAACCCTAACGTATTTACTTCAACTAGAATTAACTAAAATTTAGTAATTAAAAGCAAAAAAAAACTTTTTATTGATACGTAAATAAGATTTTTTTTGCAAACCGTACTTTTCACTCAAAATTTGACAGATCGAGGTTATTGACTTTCCTGTTCTTATTTGGAACGCATAATAAGTCATACATTATATGGCCTCTTTGCAGACACCGCGGTACTATCTGATTATTGTGTTATCATATCATTTATTTAATATGTTCTGTTCAAAAACAATTTAAATTTTGATTAAATATTAAAACCAAAAAAATATAGGTATGCCTCTTTGCTTAAAAAAAAATAATCACCCTTGACTGTGATGAAATAGGAATGAAAAAAACCCTTGTTTTGATAAGTTAACGAAAAGCACGCGGGTGATACACATGCCCAGTTGAACCTAATCATATTGCAATAAGAGGCAGTTTTCGTGTGAGTGTATTGAAATATATTGTGAACCAACTGTTACGTCAGGATGGTCACAGTAAAACAAGGATACTTCGCATTCAACAAGTTTATAATAATAATTTAAATATTACAGTACCTAGCGAGTAATTTTCTCATAATGTTATTTGCTTAGCAACCGTAACTAAGGAGACTTATTAATGGAAAACAACACAGCGGCTTCTATAACTTACACCAATACATTACTATTAATTTATAATTGAATAATCTAATAAAATGTCTCATTAAATATTTATTTATTTAATACTTCATGCACAAATGTACAGAGGCGGATTTAATGCCATAGGCATTTTCTACCAGTCAACCTTAGGGTGATGGAGCGAAAAACAGTTGTAAGTGCAATAAAAGAGCAAGGAAAAGTGAATATAAGAATACTAATTAATATTAATTATATATTAACAATAATATTTATCAAAGAATAATGCACAAAAATATTCGACACACGATTTTTTTCTTTTTGTATTTTTATTTGAAAGAAGATACGCTCAGGATAGTGAAATATATAAAAAGTAAAAAAAATTTTTGCATGTACGTAATTAGAAAATTCGTTCAAGACTTTTTTTTTAATTTTTCAAAAACTGTTCATCCTATCAAGTTGAAAATAATTATCCTAGAAAGTTTATTTAAAGTTCTACTTTTGAGAATTTTTTCATATTTTTGAAACATATGGTTCAAAAGTTAGACGGGACGCCTTATTTTTTACTTTCGGAGCGGTTATTTCCGAAAATATTTAAATTATCAAAAAATTATTTTACGGGACCTTTAAATACATAGGTATTTAAAAATGATTAAGGGTCCCGTAAAATATTTTTTTACCAACAATATATCACATGTTATAGTAGAAATAAAAAAAAAATCACTACAGACAGACAGACATGGTGAAATTATAAGGGTTCCTTTTTGACTACGGAACCCTAAAATACCGCATCAAAATCCGTTGTGTTCAAGAAGAAGGAATAATACATGCATAATATATTTACACCCGTATTCACAAACGTTACTATGCGGTCTCACAGTGCTCGCGAGCGCACAGGGCAGGGTTTGTGAACTACGCAACACAAACGAACCAATCACAGAGCTCTATTTCAACGCTGTGCGTTTGCTTAGTCAAGGGTCGTTTGAGTATTGTTTGTGAATACGGGTGTTAATATCAGCATTGCACTTGTGCGAAGTTGGGGCGGGTTCCATAGTTTCCCGTGCGTCAATCTTACGAGAAATTGGGTTACTAATTTATACAAAGTACACGGATTAATTTGGGTTTTCGGTGGCAATTTTGTATTGCGACAGCAGTGAGACAAAGTAAATGAAATAAAAAAAACGCTTGCTAAGTTTGTAATTTACAAACTTAAAAAAAAAATTCAAAAACTGTTCATCCCATCAAGTTCAAAATAGTTTTCCTAGAAAGTCTTCAAAACGTTCTACTCTATATATATTTCAAGTTCTACGTTTGAGATTTTTTCTAAACTTATGGTTCAAAAGTTAAACGGACACACACGCCCAAATTATTATTTTACTTTTAAGATACTTTTTATTTTTAAACACCTATCCAACAATATGTTTTTTCTCCAACATCATTATTTCAGGTTAAATCCGTCCACCAACACGACCTTCGGCATAGCAGTCAGGGTCACTAACTAGTATACAAACAGGCCTGGCAAAAAAAGAAAACTATAGCCACATACTAAAAAAACTAAAATCTTTTAAGTAGGTCTCTACAACTTTTAAAGTTGTTCATATTGGTATGCAGGTACAATGATCCTTTTTCCCATCTGTCGTATCAACTTTGTATATGCCAGCAATGTACGTCAAAAGTTTCAGTTTCCTGTTATTTACTTACAGAACCAGTGAAAATTACTTTTAAAATCTGGCCCGAGAAAAATATCCTAACTTGTGACCACAGTGATGACAATAAACAACAAAACAAATACACGGTTCTCGAAGGAGAACAATTCACTATAGTCACGGAATATACAAGTATCATCAATCATGTTATGTAAGTAACTGAAGAATACTAGGTAAGTATATAATTATGTTACTGTAAAAGCTCGAACTACGGTTAATCTTAAGATTTTCCATTAAATGATAAATGATCTTTATTTTGCAAGTAGGTTTAAAAAACACTTTTACACGTCATTTTGTTTTTTTATGCTAGATTAGTCCGATGTTTCCTAGCGGAATACCCTGAGAAGAAACACCGAAACAAACCCAGGGGTCAAAGTCTCTTTTAAAGTCCATACAGAAAATATGTATTGGTCAAATCACATAAAAACCATGCAGATTTGTCTGAGATGGTCTTTTGGAGAAAAATCCATACAAATTTGAGTAGACCTGTCCAGTCAGTGCAAGCATTTGTCAGTATTCGCAAAGCTCAACTCAGGACTACTAAGGAGCTCAACACGACCCGACGAACAATACCAAGAAAAGGACATTACAGTAGGCCGTTAAATACTAAAATTGCCAGACATACGCTAAATTTACTGAAAAGAAAACAGAGACAGAAACAAAATAAAAAACATATAGCTTAATCCACATAGTCCTCACGTTCACAATAATAATAATATATATATATGTAAATGAAGATTATCACCCTTCATTCAATTTGAATTTGCCGCGCTTAACTGGATTCGAATTTGGCGCGCCATCGGTGTGTGATGTTTGAAGTTTGTCAGCTATGCCACGATGGAGGACTCATGTCAATATAAGAAGAATAAAAAAGGAGTTCAATACCGGTGAATATAAAGTAAATAAGTAAAAATATAGCTTAAATGTTGTTTCTCTTTTCAGGTAAGGATTGTTATTGATTGTAAATACCTTACCATTGTTTTTTGTATGTTAAAACATATTGTTTATGAAAATAAATCTCTTTTCAGAGCAACGCATTTCGCAATTATTTTATCGATAGTTAGAGTCAGTGAATTAGAACATTATAAAACAACATTTCTGCAATCATCTAACAAGGATGGAAAAATTGAGATTTGAATTTGTAATAAAAGCATCTGAAGACCCAAAATCAAATATTATCTGCATAACTTCAATTACGAATTCCAATGGAAGTACGTTTTCAATCCCGGAACAACTCCAATCAGCTAAATTACATGAAGCAGTGATTAAAACTCAAGCTTTTCAAAAAGTGCGGAATACGCTACAAAAGAGACATGATAAAAGACAAATTTGGATTTCAGTAACGCCAGAAATAAGTAATGGGTACCTAGATGAGGACGGAAATATGCAGTTTAAAGGTTATTTTTTAGAGGAAACAAGGCTAGAGACATGTAAACAGACTTCTACAACTGGTATTTCAGAAGAGACTTTGACTACAATTCTGGAAAATTTCACTGAAATTATGAAGGATAAATCAAAACCCCATAACATTAGAATGTTGACAGAGAAATTCATAATAAACAAATTCACGATGAAAACCTCAAATGCAACTCAATGGATGAATATTTTTGAAACGGAATGTACGCGTTTAGGAATAGAAGAAGATACTAAGAAGATTGAAGCCCTTCGTTTATTTCTAGAAGATGCCTGTCTGGAGTGGTATAGTTCAATGCTCATTAAATACACTGTGAATTCGGAATGGTTGACGTAGAAACAAAATTTTTGTGAAACATATGCGGACAAAGGGTGGTCGCCAATCAGGTATGCCATTTTATTCAAATATAGACAGGGATCATTATTGGAATACGCTGTGAAAAAAGAAAGATTGTTACTGGAAGTAAACAAATCAATTGATACTTCAACCCTAATCAATTTAATAGCTACGGGACTCCCAAATTTTATAACTGATTTAATTGATAAAGACAACTTAAAAGATACAAAAGATTTATTTAATAAAATTAGAAGCTTAGAACACTTGGTAAATAAAAAGAACATAGGTGATAAGAAAATTAAAGGGTTTGAAAACAAAATTAAAGAAAAAGATTTAAGTGTAAAACCGTGTAGAATTTGTGCACAAGAGAACAAAGGTAATCGGTATCATCCCGAATCAGCATGTTGGTTTAAAAATAAAAATGTTGAGCGATCAAAACAAGATCAAATAAGAAATGTAAATAATTCAGAATTAGAAATAGAGTTAAATGAAATTAATCCAAAAAACTGCTAATTCCACCATTAATCAAAATAAAATTATTACTAAATGATACCTTAGAAATTATGGGTATATATGATTCAGGATCAAACGTGTCTCTAATAAATTCAAAATTATTATACTTGAAAAATAACTCTGATAGTAATAATAATAACTTTAATAATGTGAACTTGAAAACGATTAATGGTGTGAAAAAAACCAAAGGAATGGTTAGACTGAAAATAAAGATTTTTGATATTGAAAAAGAGGTGAATGTTTTTGTGATAGATGAAGAAAACTTTGAATATGATTTCTTAATCGGATTAGACTGTATAGAGAAGTTTCATCTTATTCAAAAAGATAATTTACATATTGAACAAAATATTACTAACCTTAAAATAAAATATAATAAAGAAGAAATAAATCAAAAAAGTCCAAAAATAAATTGTAAAGAGGAAGAGAAAGGTAAAATATATTCTATTAAAAATAAACATATATATTATAAAATTAACTTTAAGGATTTGGGGGAGGCCTTTGCCCAGCAGTGGGACAGTTAGGGCTATAAAAAAAAAAAAAAAAAAAAAAATAAAAAAAAAAAAACTTTAATGAACACATTCAAGAGAAAAACCTTAATATTTCAATAAATCACTTGGATATTGAAAAACAGACACAAATAGAGGAATTAATATGCAAGTACAAATCTCTATTTGCCAGAGATAAATATGATATAGGTACAGTAAAAGGATATGAAGCACATATTGATTTGATAATAGATAAATATTGTAGCAAAAGACCATATAGATGCAGTATTGAAGATAAAAAGGGAATAGAACAACAAATATCCAGGTTATTACAAGAAAACTTAATAGAAGAGTCATATAGTCCATTTGCCGCACCAGTGACTTTAGCATATAAAAAGGAAGAAGAAAAAAAATCAAGACTTTGCATAGATTTTCGTGAACTTAATAAAATTGTAGTTCCACAGTCACAACCTTTTCCACTAATAGAAGATATAATGGTCAAGGCACGAAAATGTAAATATTTTTCAACACTTGATATTAACTCAGCATTTTGGGCTATTCCCTTAAAGATTGAAGACAGACAGAAGACAGGATTTGTTACCCAAGAAGGACAGTTCCAGTGGACTTGTTTACCGTTTGGTTTAAAAACTTCAAATGCAATTTTCCAAAGAATATTAAGTAGCATAATAAGGAAACACAAATTGTCAGATTACACTGCAAATTATATTGATGATATTTTAGTCTTCTCTGAAACATTCAAAGATCACATTAAACACTTATCTTTACTATTGGAAGCAATATCAAAGGAAGGATTCAGATTGAAATTCGCAAAATGTAACTTTGCAAAGGACTCTGTAAAATACTTAGGTCACATAATTCAAAATAATACGATTACTCCATTGAAGGATAATTTAATCGCAATTAAAAACTTTCCTATACCAAAGACACAAAAAAATATTAGACAGTTTTTGGGAAAAATTAATTTTTATGTCAAATATGTGCCAAATATATCAATTATATTAGACCCTTTGCATAATTTGTTGAGAAAAAGTCAAAAGTTTAACTGGTCAGAAAAATGCCAAGAATCATTTGATACAATAAAGGAACTACTTTGCCAAAAACCTATCTTAACAATATTTGATCCAGATCTACCAATATACAGGGTATAGGTGCTGTCTTAAAACAACCACAGCACAATGGAGAAGAAAAACCTTGTGCATATTTTTCAAGAAAATTAAACAATGCCCAAAAGAAAAAAAAAGCTGTATACCTTGAATGTTTAGCAATAAAGGAGTCGGTAAAATACTGGCAGCATTGGCTCATTGGAAAAAAATTCATTGTTTTTACTGACCATAAACCATTGGAAAAAATGAACATAAAGGCTAGAACTGATGAAGAACTAGGAGATCTCACGTACTATCTATCACAGTTTAATTTCGAAGTAATATATTCTCCAGGAAAATACAATGTTGAAGCAGACAGTTTAAGTAGAAATCCAGTACTAGAACCAAATGACAATCAAGATGAAATTTTAAATATTGTTAATTTAATCAAACTTGAAGATTTGAAATTTGATCAGAAAAATAATGAAGACATTAAAAAAGAAAGCAAAAGACTAGAATTAAAAGATAATATATATTATAAAAAGGCAAAGATAGTGTTGTCAGAGGAATTTAGCAAAAACATTATAAAACAAATACATAATTATTTCTGTCATATAGGAATTCAACAACTAAAAAAGAAAATTACGCCCTTCTATACAGCGAAAAATTTGGCATACAACATAAAATCAATCTGTGATAACTGTGAAATCTGCATTAAAAACAAGTCCAGAGGAAAATATAAATATGGACTTATGTCCCACCTAGGCCCTGCAACTTACCCTTTTGAAATAGTGTCTATAGATACCATCGGTGGATTTGGTGGTTCACGTTCTACAAAAACATATTTGCACCTTCTGGTAGATCACTTCACTAGACATGCCTATATCTTAACTTCTAAAACTCAGAATGCTAACGATTTTATAAAACTGATTCAAAAGGTGACATACGAAAATAAAATTGGTTTAATATTTTCTGATCAATATCCAGGCATAAATTCAAAAAGTTTCAAAGAATTTTTAGATACAGAGAAAATACCGATCATATTCACTGCAGTAAATGCCCCATTTTCAAATGGTCTCAATGAGAGATTAAATCAAACATTAGTTAATAAAATCCGATGCAAAATAAACGAAAAGAAGGAAAAATTAGCTTGGACAACCATTGCTCATAAATGTATCCAAAGATACAATGAAACAGAGCACACAGTTACAGGATTTTCTCCAAAATATTTATTGGAAGGAAAAAACATTGATATTTTACCAGATGAATTGAAAACAGAAAAATCTTATAATAATTTAATGCAAGATAGAAAAATCGCACTGGAAAATACTCTAAGATCACACAGTTATAATAAAAAATACTTTGACAAAAACAGGATTAATTATGACCTAAAAACAGGAGATTTAGTATATATTGAAAATGGAAATAGGTTGAACAGAAGAAAACTGGATGAATTAAAAATTGGTCCCTACAAAGTTGTAGAAAAATTGTCTAATACAATTTATAGAATAGATACAGGACATAGGAAATGTGAATCTAATCTCTTCCATATAACGAAGTTGGTTCCAGTTCTTAAGGAGTGCCTGACGACCGTTTTTGGGGGGGGAGATGTAAATGAAGATTATCACCCTTCATTCAATTTGAATTTGCCGCGCTTAACTGGATTCGAATTTGGCGCGCCATCGGTGTGTGATGTTTGAAGTTTGTCAGCTATGCCACGATGGAGGACTCATGTCAATATAAGAAGAATAAAAAAGGAGTTCTAGGTTATGTGTTAAATCAAATACCGGTGAATATAAAGTAAATAAGTAAAAATATAGCTTAAATGTTGTTTCTCTTTTCAGGTAAGGATTGTTATTGATTGTAAATACCTTACCATTGTTTTTTGTATGTTAAAACATATTGTTTATGAAAATAAATCTCTTTTCAGAGCAACGCATTTCGCAATTATTTTATCGATAGTTAAAGTCAGTGAATTAGAACATTATATATATATATATATATATATATATAGTTTACAATTGTAAAATTGTAAACATTAATGTCAAATCGAGAGAAGATAATAATAATAAAAACAAAGAAAACGTTACAACAGTTAAAGTGAGTACTGGAGCAGGTCAATCCCAAGCCTTTACGTCCTCAATATAATCCTTTACACTATAAAAGGCTTTTTGGCAAAGTTTACGCTTAACTAAGGTTTTAAGTTTATTAAGGCTTAGTTGTTGGATATTACTAGGAAGTTTATTATATAAGTGGTAGTACATTGGCATCTAAATGAGCTCCCTATTTTTTTGAGCCTAATAGCAGGAACTACATATTTATTTTTGTTCCTAGTATTAAAATTATGAACATCACTGTATTTTTTAAACATACATTTATTTTTATGTGCATACAAAATATTCTCGTAAATATACTGCGATGGGACAGTCATTATATATATATCTTTAAATTTATCCCTGAGGGAGTATCTGGGACTTAATTTATATATCGAACGAATAGCCTTTTTCTGTAAAACAAAAACTGTCTAGATGTCAGCGGCATTCCCCCACAGTAAAATACCATACGACATGACGCTATGGAAATAGCCAAAATAAACTAAGCGGGCTGTGTCTACATCAGTTAAATTTCTGATTTGTCTAACAGCGTATGCTGCAGAGCTAAGTTTCTTACATAATTTGTCTAAATGTGGGCCCCATTGAAGCTTGGCATCTAAAGTTATGCCCAAGAACACTGTAGTATCTTTAGGACTCAACTCTTTACCTTTTATTAGTACACTAGTTTCTACTTGCCTAACATGAGGCATGGTGAACTTGATACATTTCGTTTTTTTTTTTCATTAAGATTTACGTTATTTACATTAAACCAATGTACTATTTTGGAAAGAGATATATTTATGTCGTCAGTAACTGCTGACGTTTAAGTTTGAATAAAAGTGAAGTGTCGTCAGCAAACAATACAATATTATGATTAACTTCTATGAGATTAGGTCATTTATATAAATAAGGAACAAAAATGGTCCAAGAATTGAGCCCTGAGGGACACCCATTCTTAATACAGATCCGGGAGATCTTTTTCCGTTTACGTCAACTCTCTAAATCCTTTCACTCAGATATGACGTAAGAAAATCCAGGGAGGACTTTCAGATTCCGTAATGGTGTAGTTTGCTGATTAATGTGTCATGGAGAACGCAATCGAAGGCCTTAGACAAATCGCAAAAAATGCCTAGAGCATCGCATTTGTCTTCCCATGCATCATAAATGTGTCCTAAAAGTTCAACACCGGCCGGCATCGGTGGTTGAACGACCCCTTGTAAAACCAAACTGTTTAGTATGCAATAATTTATGTCTGTTAAAATAAATTTGAAGTTGCTCTAAAACCTAAGATTTACCGACATGAGTCGGTAAATATAAGTAATAAATACTTATATTTAATGTATACTTAATATAATGTAATACATAAAATACTTTATATAACGGGACTATTTTTTCGGGCTTTTACCATTTCAATTCAGTACATGATAGGTTTTACAAATGTGGACTGTGGTTTTAGGTATAAGACACTGATTACTTATTTATTACTTCTTGTTCATTTATTTCTAGTAACTAATAGTCAAAATCTTAGGTATAATACTAACCAATTTTTTTTTGTGTTGGGAAAAATCATCTAATGACGAATCCCGTGTCGACCGAGTGTCAGACTCTTACGGACTAAACGACCATTCCTTCTTAGTACTTGTTCACGTTGGAACGCGCATTTGCGCGGGTGTGACGCGCAAACGTTTCTAGCGATAAGTTCAAACTGGTTGAACTTACCTGACATCGCGAGTGAATCGCGCGCTCCGCCGCTAGTTCGACGTGAACACACACAAACATCTTACGCGTTTGATATTACCGCGAGCGGCGCGCGTGCGCCAGTCGCTAGCTTGCCCGCTACTTAGACCGCACGTGCGATTCGTACGTGAACACTTGGATGTTACGCCATATGTTTGATATTTGGTGACCGCGCCCGACATCGCGCCCGCGAGTCAACGTGAACAAGTACTTAGCATCTTACCAGGGTCAGACTTTCATATCAGAAGCCGGACCGGGGCCCCAGTAGGCTTCGGCCCTGTAGTTGGGCCTCTCCATTTGAAGACAACTCCTGGAAGCGCGCGGGAACAGAGCGCGCCGTCGACGACTGACTTGGTCCGGACTATTACCAGACATCTGGACGGCGAGCTACCCATTGCTCACCGTCCACAAGACCGCGCCTACGGTGGCCGGAAATTGGGATCAGAATCGCGGCGGCGTCTGGGGCGTGGACTCCGCTGCCTTATGCGGGGGTTTCCCCCTTTGTTAGCATTACTGCTTGGCAGAAATTGGAGATGCCACTCCTCCTCGCTTCGGACCATGGCCTTCTACCTGGTGCGAAAGATCGCCTCCGCCGATCGCCACCACGAGGACACGTCAATGCTCTTCCCAAGCGGGGCATACCTGTACCGTATGCTCTACCGTGTCCTCCGGGCGGTCCCAACAGTGGCGACACCCGGGCGTCTCTTCTATGTCCGCTGAGGACCTGCGTCATGCGGAAGGTGAGGACACCGTGTGGTCTCTCTAACCACTCCTCAAGGAGGGGACTTATCGCCACTATTATGGCGTGCCCGGCACTGGGTTGCGATAGTTGCTGACGCCATACCATCATCATGAGAACAAAATCAAAAAATCAAAATCAAAAAGGTTTTTATTTCATATAGGCCTACAAGGGCACTTATAAAACGTCAGAAGCTAGTGCACGGTTCCAAATTGGTCGTTTCCTATGGAGAAGAACCGGCAAGAAACTCCAGGGTTACCCTTTTAAAAAAAATGATTTCTTACAATATTTCGTTGTTACAGTACCTACTTATATCATTATGTAAGAACAGTGTAGACCAGTCAATATTGCACTTAAAGCACAATAAAAATAATCATAATAATAAAAAATTAAAGGTGAATCGTAATAGGATTTACTAAGTTTTCAGTGTTTACTTTACAACGTGAATTGTAAAAAAATATTATATATAAAAAAAAAAATTAAAAATGTAGGTACGAGAAAAAAAATCATCAATCACTACAACCATAGTATAAAGAGAAGGGCAGTAGGCTATCTCCGGCCCAATCCGCGATATAATTGCCTACTGTCTTAGGGTTGTCACTTTTAGCAAAATTTTAATTCAGTGCCTATAAATTGACAAGGGTCGGGAAGTTGTATTTTTTACTTATATAATAAAAATAAAAAACTGGTATAAAAAAATACGTTTTTTTTTTGCGATATAAAATGTTTTATTCGTTAACTTAAAAGTTTCGTTTTTTCACAGCTTGAAGGGATTATGGTTTTAATTTCAACTAGATACATCACGCATTCTCGAGATAAAGGGTCTTAACAGACAGACATACAGATAGACGAAGGGACAACGAACTGATCCTATCTGAATAAATAAATAAAATAAATAAATAAGGGTTCCGTTTTTTCCTTTTGAGGCACGGAACCTTAAAAATGAATAAAGTGACTAAAATATTATAATTAAAAGAAACACTAAAACAACATTAAAAACTAACGCCTATCTCTTAGACTATAATCAAATTGATTGTTATGATTCGAACTTTGCTTTATATGTATATCTGATTTACAATTAGTCAATTATTTATTTTAAATTACGATTTTTTAACTGTAAGTAGGTGAGAAACTAAAGTAACTGAGAAATCGGCATAACCAAACGTAAACAAAGCAATAGCAGCAAATTAATTGACGGATCAAAAGTAGAAATTAAGCCTACCTACCTGCTTCCTCTGTGTGATAGAAAACTAATACAACAAAAAATAAGTAGGTATCTCAAAATCAAGTAAAAATTATATGCTAGAATGAGTGACTAGCTTACCTTTTTTGTTCAATAGGTAATCTGAATAGAGACAATTCTAGAATGGATGAATTGTTAAGACACCCAAACACACAGCAATACGTTCTCCTGCGATTATCAGACATTTTGTTTTGATTTAGCGGTGCCGAAAAGCAGTGACGCGCGAAACTCGTATAGTGTTAGCCCCGACTGGCGCACTGAGAAACGGATCGAGATTTTGTTACAGTGTGCGTGCGTCGACGCGTAGATACTATGGCGCACACATACAAGCCGCGCGCGGTGCGTTTGTATGAAGATAACCTACTTCCCTTCTCTTTATACTATGCTACAACAGTTACACTGATGCTAACACAGTAAATTATTATTGAATTAAATTTTATTTTTGGTCTTAATAATATAAATATTGCAGAAGCAATGTGTCAAGAAAAAAAAAATGTGTACATGGAAACAAAGATGGAGCAGTTAATGGACACAATTACACAATATGAATGAGTTACCAGGGAGCCACATGTGCAGGAGTAGTCATTGCCAAACAAGCTTGTCTTCTACATAATCCTTAACCTTATAATATGCTTTTTTGGTTAGGACCCGCTTAATGTGATTTTTGAACTTTCCCTCACTAAGTTCGGTTACCGCTTCTGGCAGCTTGTTATAAAAACGTATGCTGTTTTCTAAAAGAGAGAGTTCTAATATGAGCGCCCCATAGCAATTTAGAATCGATAGTTATACCTAAGAAAACAGTTTCCATAATAACATCAAGCTTTTTGCCGTGAAGAATTAAACTGATGCCAACTTGAGGGACATTGGGCAGTGAAAATTTTACACATTTCGTTTTATTCGCATTTAATAAGAGGTTAACACAACCCGCCAGAGCTCTGTTTGTCATGCCACCCCGGGTTCGCCCCAGCATTGCACTTCACTTCCATGCGCAAATCGTGCATGCATGCAAGCACTGTTGCCTTCAGATCCCATGGTGGCAGACCAGCAAAGAGGCTCGCCGCTTCGTGCGGTATCCCCGGACCACCCGTATTGGCCATGGCCCTTTGGCATGAGTTCAACTGGGCCCTCGGTTACTTCTGTAACGAGGGCGCCCACACCGGCATTCTATAAAGGGCCATGGACCGGACGATGCTTGATCCTAACCTATTTAAATTATCGGTAAGAAAGTCCTCTCTTTGAGGCGTGGCTGGAATGACTTCACGGCGTTCTCACTTTCCGCATGACGCAGGTAACTTACTGGACTGGATGGTAAGTTCAGGATGTATCTGCACCGGATTCGTGCGGAAAAGATGCCCGAGTGTCGCCACGGTGAGGACCGCCCGAAGGACATGGTGTAGCAACATTTACCGTGCTTTTAATGTAAATCCTAAGATTTACCAAGTGAATGGTGGTAAAAGTAGGTACCTACGTATCGCAAACTTTTATGGACATTTACTATTGTTAAATGGTAAATCTTAGGTTTTACTGGAAAATCTTAAGATTTACCGTAGTTCGAGCTTTTACAGTACTTAACATATATTATATAGGTATATCTCTCTGTATGATTTAGTCACACTAAATTAAAATAAGTTCTATTTTTTTATTAACTTAAGGTGCCCTAATGTATAGTTTTTAATCCACCGTTAAATTTTAATCGTTTTAATCTCGTAGAGGGTTGATTGGATGAAATAAAACACTATCGATTTGTGTAAAAAAAATAAAAATAATAGTACATTGTCATACGAGGGATGAAAGTCAGTTATTACTACCAGACTAAATAACTCTTGAACCCGAGGTAAACACTGTGCTTTTCATTACGAATACGAGGAAAATAAATATATTAAAAATCTGAGTCGACCTCAAAGGTCTTCGTATGGTTTTAGGTTTTTTAGGTTAGGTTAGTTAGGTTTAGGCGATAAGCGGTTTTCTCCTCTTAAAAATCTTGCCTTAAATTTATAACTGAAGCTGATGATCAGAGTTTTAGCATAATGTACACAAAACTTTACACCTCGAAAAAAAAAAACAATATCAAATCGGCCACTGACTGATTATACAGGGTGTTTGGTGCATCGTTTGCCAAATTGATTTGGCCGACAGGATAGATTATTTGCTATATCTTCAGCCCCAATAAATTATTCCTTGCCACACCGGTTTTTTTTACACATGTTTTTAACTTTTAATCTGAAAAACACCAGATTTCAGCATTTAAGCTTACATAAATAAAAAAGTTATTAGTCTATCCAACAAAATTTATTTTTATATTTAAGTGAACTGTTGTATAATAATAATAATCTGTGGCCCGGCTGTCAAAGTAACTGACACATAATTTTTTCCTCGCCGAATTTTTTACATAATTTTATCGGATAAACCAACAAATACAATGCCAAAACATAGAAAAACAACTCGTAAAAAATAAAAAGCACAAAGTAACAGAAGTAAATGATATCCTGACAAAACAAAAAATGACTAGGCGATAAATTTTATGAAATGCTGACGAGAAGCCGGGCGAAACTCCAGACCGCACAACCAACATCTTCGGGTTCGTCACTCAGCTCCGTCTCGCAGCCGCCGGGACCAGCGCCAACCGTGAGTCCAGCGAGTCCGGTAGCTGCAGTTGCGTCGAGCTCGAGCGACGAATACTTCTCTCCGCCGACGACACCACCACCTGCGCGTCGACGGGGAAGAGGCCGACCTCCGGCCAGTTTGGGACCTCGAGGCCCGCCGGCCTCTGATAGGGTCCCCGCTGCCGGTGGAAGTGTGCAGCGCATGCGATGGACACCATCCATCAATGAAAATGTCATGCGCTCATACTTTGGGGCTACAGAGGGGGGAATTAACCTGACTGCGTACCGTGATCGGATGCTCTCTCTGTTTCAGGTGCTTGAGCCAGCTGTCAACGTTTCAGCCCAACGACTGTCGGATCAGGTGCGGGTCATCCAGCGTAATCATATGTTGGACGACGCCGTGCTTGATAGATTGCGCATGGAATCACAGAGTAGCCGTGTCTCACCCGCTACACCACCGGCCGCGGTGCAACTTCAACCAAGTGTTTCACCGCGACCCGATCACGTTGGTGATGCTGATGGTGACGCAGCTATATCTGTGAGTACCCAATGCAATGAACGATTGAGGAGTGCTTTGGAGGAAGCATTTCGGGAGTACCGCTCCACGCCGCCGGAGCTTAGACCTCGTTTACCTCGTTTGCCCATGCACAAGAGAAATAGGGCGCTGGTGTGTGCTCTAGATTCGCAGCTATCAAATTTTTTTGATAGCAGCGATGACCTCACTGATACCCACTCTATCTTGTACTGTGCGGCTGTAGCGGCATGTCGTGTAGCTCACGTTAAATTTCCAAATTGTGACAGGGCTACACGACCAGCTGTGCCAGCTTGGCAGTGCAGGATAGAGCGTCGGATTGGAGAGGCTAGAGTACTCATCGGCAAGCTTATCTGCTTCAGGGAGGGCAACACTCGCCCTAGGGTGATGCGCTTTGTGAGGCGGGCGTTCACGGGGATTGATATTAATCCTCGAGATTATCTGCCCCGCGTCACAGAGCGTATCGACTTCCTGAAGCAGAGGATCTGCGCATGGGCAAACCGTATACGCCGGTACAAGCGGCGTGTGGAGCGGTATTCTCAGAATCGCTCATACCGAAGCAACGAAAGGTGGGTTTATAGGACTTGGGAGCGACCCGACCAAGATGAGACTGATACTCGCCTGCCGGATGATGACGCCATGAGTTCATTTTGGCGCAGCATCTGGTCGGCGCCTGTCAGTCACATCGAGGGTGACTGGATTCGACAGGTTGAGTGTGCATGCGATCTTTTACCAGAAATGGGGGCAATTACCATCAGCCCCCAAGATGTTGCCCGTGCAGTCCGTCCGTTGCCTAATTGGAAATCTCCAGGGCCGGACGGGCTGCACAATTTCTGGGTAAAATGGTTCAAAGGGTCGCATGCTCGCTTGGCATCTCAGTTCCAGTCTGCCTTAGAGTCAGGGTCGCTACCCCAGTTCCTAACGACAGGAATAACCCACCTGCTCCACAAATCCGGAAGTACTGCGGAACCTAAAAATTATAGACCGATCACTTGTTTACCGACGGTCTATAAAGTTCTTACATCTATTCTGAGAGCTAAAATCAATATTCATATTGAAACAAATTCTATCATGTCTGCCTCTCAGAATGGATGTAGGAACGGGTCCCGCGGTACTAAGGAGCTGCTCCTCATCGATATGGCCATTAGCCAACAGGTTCGACGTTCTCGAAAAAGTCTGTCGGCATGTTGGATAGATTATAAGAAGGCCTATGACTCTGTTCCTCATACGTGGCTCATGAGGGTGCTAGAGCTGTATAAAATTGATGCAACTCTGCGCACCTTCTTGATGTCATGTATGAGGCAATGGAGGACAGTCCTTCACTATCCAGGATGTCGACAGATTTTGGAGAACAGCGAACCAATAAGGATTGAGCGTGCCATATTCCAGGGCGACAGTCTGAGTCCACTGTGGTTTTGTCTAGCCCTGAATCCTCTAAGCGCACTGCTGGAGAATTCAGGTCTAGGCTACAGGTTGAAGAGAGGTGGTCAGGTTATATCTCACCTCCTTTACATGGATGACTTGAAGCTATTTGCCCCCAACAATCTGCAGCTGATGGAGCTACTGAAAGTCACTGAAACCTTCAGTAGTGCCATCAGGATGGAGTTTGGTGTGGACAAATGTGCAGTCATGCATGTAAAGCGAGGGGAGGTTGTGGAATCCGTGGGTACGCAACTCACGGATTCCATAAACCTGAGATCCCTTTCTCCAACCGAAACCTATAAGTATTTGGGTATGTCGGAAGCGTTAGGCATCAATGCTGATGACGTGAAACAGTCGTTGAAGGAACGCTTCTTCGGCCGCCTGAACAAAGTACTCAACAGTCTTTTATCAGGCGGGAACAAGGTGCGCGCTTTCAACGGCTGGGTCATGCCGGTGTTGATGTACTCTTTCGGCATACTCAAATGGACTCAGACAGAACTTGACGCCTTGGATAGGAGGGTCCGCACGCTGCTTACCGCAAATCGGATGCATCACCCACGATCATCGGTGATGAGACTGTATATCCCGCGGAAGTGTGGGGGTCGTGGCTTCTTAAATGCTAAGACCCTGCACAACCGCGAGGTATGCAGTCTCAGGGAATATTTCCTAGAAACCGACGTGGGTATGCATCGTGATGTGGTAGCGGTGGACAAGGGCCTCACTCCGCTCTCCTTGGCTAACAAGAACTGGCGCAAACCTGTGGTACTGGATACTAATGACCGTAGGGAAGTATGGCAGAGCAAGGAGCTTCACGGGCGTTTTTACCGGGCCTTACATGGGCCCAATGTAGACTTTTTAGCGTCCGTATCCTGGCTGCGTTTTGGTGACCTTTTTGGGGAAACCGAAGGTTTTGTCTTTGCGATAATGGACGAAGTTATGATGACGAACAACTACCGGAAATACATTGTGAAGGACGGTAAGGTTGACATCTGTCGGGCATGCCACCGGCCCGGGGAATCAATCCGACATATTATTTCTGGATGTTCTCATCTGGCTAACGGAGATTATTTGCATAGACAAAACCTTGTAGCCAGGATCATCCACCAGCAACTTGCTCTTAAATACAACCTTGTGGAATCAGAAGTACCGTACTATAGGTATGTGCCCGACCCAGTTCTCGACAATGGCCATATCACATTGTATTGGGACCGATCTATCATCACTGACAGGACTATTGTTGCCAATAAGCCTGACATAGTGGTGATAGATCGTCTGGAGCGTCGCACAATGATTGTTGATATAGCGGTCCCTCATGACGAGAACCTCGTGAAGGCTGAGAAAGATAAACTAAATATCTTGACTTGGCTCGCGAGGTTGTTGACATGTGGGAAGTGGACACAGCAGTCATTGTGCCGATAGTTGTGACGGCCAATGGCTTAATAGCCAAGAGCCTCGACCAACATCTGAGGAGGCTCTCGTTAGGCAGCTGGATCAAGGGCCTGATTCAGAAGGCAGTACTCCTGGACACGGCGCGTATTGTCCGGAGGTTCCTCTCTTAGGAGCCCTGACCGCCGGTAGCTTGGACCCTGTTCCCGATGCCGGTGGGCTACTATTTTTTATATTTTTAAATGTTTTTTTTATTTTATTTTTTATTTTAAGAAAATATTTAAAAATGTATAGAATATGTGTAATTGCAAATAAATGGAAATAATAATAATAATTCTTTATTGGCACATAAAACAAGTAGGTACATAGCAGAAGTAGCTTAAATAGGTACATAAATCTCATTTTTAAATCTCTGCTGGTACTTAAAATAGGATATCCTGTACTATAAGTACCAGCAACCTTCCAGTTGCGCAGTTTAACATAATGATATTCTACCAGTTACAAATCTGATAATAAACCTACATATATCCTAAACATTTACAAGAATTTTAATAAATCACATTAGTAAGTAAGTTAAGTTAAACGTCGAACCTGCGAGCGAGACGATTCGTAATGACTCTAGAGAACAACTTATAGATATATCTCAGAAGCGAGATGGGTCTGTAGTTTTTCAAGAGAGTTTTGTCACCCTTCTTGAAGAACAGCATCACATCGCTTCTGCCCCATGCCTTTGGCGTTTTGCCCTCGAGGATGACAGAATTGAAGAGCGTTTGGAGGACTTTAAGTATTGGCTTACCGCCCGCTCTCAAGAGCTCTGTTGTAATTCCATCATCACCCGCCGCCTTGTTGTTTTTAAGCTGCTTCAGAGCCATCCTAATCTCGTATAGGCTGACGTCCGGGATATCTTCGGTATAATGTCGGGTAAGCTTGGCTCTAGGATCCCTAGCCTTGCTTTCAACAGGTGTTTGCGTGGAATATAACTGTCCATAGAAACTCTCAATCTCCCTCAGAATTTCAGGTGTTGACGTAATGATGCTACCTTCCTCAGTTTTCAGCCTCGTCAATTGGCTCTGCCCAATAGACAGATCTCTGGCGAACACTTTGGAGCCTTTGTTCCGCTCAATGGCGTCTTTGATGCGCTGTGTATTAAATTGGCGAAGGTCGCTCGTCAAAGACTTAGATATCTGTCTATTGAGTTGCCGATAACGATGGGCATCCGTTGAGTCTTGTAGCCTCATTTCGTTCCTCTGATCCATGAGTTGGAGAGTCTGACTAGAGAGTTTCTCTAATTTAGGACGGCGGGTTTTAAAGTACTTGGACCCTACCGTACGGACAGTATTCACCACCATGTTGTATAGATCGTCCAGATCGATGCTGTTCTGAAGGGCTTCGAAGCGGTTTTGTAGCTCGAGCTGAAAGCTCTCGGGGTTTTGAATTTGAGCCGGTATTGGTCGGAGCGTGGATTTTATCAGTCGCGCTCTTTCAAGCTTTACGTCGATATTCAATGTGCCTCTGACCATACGGTGAACGCTTCCTGTCTTAACAGCGTTGATCACAGCGACATCATTGAATATGTGCTTCTTTGTCGACATGATAAAATCGATCTCGTTTTTGACTCTACCGTCCGGACTGATCCAGGTCCATTTGCGGCTTGCGGGCTTCTTGAAGAAGGAGTTCATCATAAAGAGGTTTTCCTTCTCCATGAAGTCCGCCAGCATCTGGCCCCTTTCGTTCCGTTGCCCAAATCCAAATTTCCCCACTCTCAACTCATCACCGCAACGTTGCCCCAACTTCGCATTGAAATCCCCCATCACAATCGTGTAGTGGGTTTTATAGCTATGCATGGCTTCAGAGATCTCCTCATACATAGCCTCCACTTCGACATCGTCGTGTTTCGAGGTCGGAGCGTAGACTTGAATGACATTCAGCGAATATCTTTCGATATTCTGAGTATCAGGTACGCTACCCTGCCCGAAACACTTCCGATAGTGATCACATTGTTGACAAGGGACTTGTGGACGATGAACCCGACACCACCTATGGACTGTTGGTCGCCCTCCCGGTGGTATAGCAAGTTACCGGATTGCAGGGTTATCGTATCCTCGCCCTCTCTTCGGACTTCAGATAACCCAATGATATCCCAATGTAACTTACTAATTGCCTCTTCCAACTCTACGAGCTTCGCGTCAAGCCTCAGTGTGCGCGTGTTGTATGTTGCCAGGTCGAGTCGTCGTGTTTGACAGCCGAATCTCACCCGGAGATTCTTAGCACCCCCTGCCCCGCCTTTACCATAGCCGCTACCGTAACTAGGAAAAGCGGGGCTGCCGGGGACTGGGGGCCGATTTTTTGGTTGTGTCGTCATAAAGGGTTTTGCCGTAATCGCCACGCTTGGCAGGCGGGTTGGCGATCGCAGTATGGCCTGCTGTCGTTTGGAGACGCTGCTGCCCATCTCCTGATGCCAGTTTTCCCTCTGTCGGCTCTTACGACACCCACGGGAAGAGAGGGGGTAGTGCTATTCTTTTTACGTGCCGGCACTACACGGCACAAAAAATAAATACAGTATTTTAATTATTTATCGATGATAGGTGATGTGTTTGCTATTTTTTACTCTTTCTTTATAGTTTCGGCAAAGTTCTATAGCACATACCGTCATATTACCGCTGTTATTTGTTTATTACTTAGCGCGCGTAATACGTAATGACAGCAAAGCGGCTGGATTGGCACTAGACGGCGGGTAAAAACTTATAAGTCAACAATTGACTGATATTTTTTGACACGTTTGCGAGTATCTAATGCTCTATCTAGACATATAATCAAAGGCCACAGATTATAGAGAGACTACCATTTACCCGCCATTTTTTTTTTCAGTGGTCGGCTGGCTATTCAGTCAATATTTTTCATTTTATCATTGTAAAAATGGGTCAGGTTAAGATTTTCCTCAAATATATATTAGTTTTAATGAAATAGTTGAAAGTAAATTAAAATAAAGTCATTAAAAAAAAGTATTTTTAAATTATTCCTATCTTTATGTTATTTCAATTGTACTGGCAGTATAGAAATTCGGGTCACGGTTCAATAGAAATGTCAAAATAGAACTAATTTTTTTTTAACTATTTAGACAGGTGTCAGTTGAAAGTAAAACGCCCTAGGGAGTAAAACTGCCACTTTCAACTCTCCGCAGACAACTTTAAACCTACTTTCAGAGTATGAGTAATGAAAAGTATTTTTTTTAAATCGAATTAATTTACGCAAGTACAAAATTAATTTGTTTAAGTAAACGTCAGCTAGGCGCGTTCAATGACCTGTAGATAGTACACAACGGCCGACAAATACCTACACGGTTATTAACTAGTTTTAGAAAGAAAGTACCTACTTTATTTTATCTTTTCAAATCGATAGTGTTTTATGCACCGGGTCGACCCTCCACGGGATTAAAACGATCAAATTTTAACGGTGTGTATCTTAGGTCATAGCTACAAAATGTTAATAGGAACTATTTTCATTTGAAATATTTTACAGATGTCACGACTACTATGACAAAAGTGCAATTTTTTCCTATGAAGACATATACTTTAAAAATGAAATCAAGGTAAGTATTTTTAAACTCCACTAACAACAGCCAGCGGCTTCATCCACATGAAAGTCGGTTTCTACATACAAACTTTCAAACCCCGTTTTGCACCCTAAGTTTCGTAAAATCTGTTCTTAGCGTATGTCTACAACTTTACACATCATAAGGATCCTACTTGCCAAATGGGTTTGTAGGTTTATAGTTTCTGGTATATCGTGACTAATGAAGGAAGAAGGGATTTTAAATCGAAATATTACCTGTAATAAAAATGGATCTTGTACGATAATCAGAAACGCTCATCGCAATGGCTGAACCCTGGCGAACCAGCCAAATCCTGCCCTAAGCGAAAAAAATTACTCAAAAAAATTTACTTGTGAGCGTTTGGTACTAGTCCACCAAACGCGTCCACAAAACGCCGGTGTTGTTAACTTCAGTTTAATTAAATTTGGCCAGACGAATACAGCAGATGTGTATTGTTAGCAATTGCAAACCATGATGAAAAAGCTAGCTGCTAAACAACCGAGCCTGGTCAATCGCCGTACGCCACTGCTTCTTCAGGACAATGCTAGACACAGAACGCACAACAGATAGTTACCAAATTAGAAGAGCTTCAATCGGAATGAAACAGTTCCAGACTACGGTGGAATGTCTTAGACATCCACCGTACTTTCCGTATCTTGCTACAACAAATTACCATTTTTTTTTCGAAGTTTGGGTAACTTCAATATTCAAACTATAGGTTGGTTGGTTCCTACCATAACAAATGCAACTCCGATGGGGCAAAGGTATGAAATACATATGAAATGGCAAAAGTGCAAAAAAAAAACGATTTTAGGTTACTTATTCCCTTACAAAACGCCAATTTCATATGTACCTAATATGTATCAGGTTTCGCATATACTTACTAAAAATTATGTTGTATGTAGGTAGATCAAGAAATACCGTACTTGATCTGTTAGGTACGCTTGTTTATTAATTTGATGTACTTACCTAACTACTTACTTAAATCTTTTGATAGTTGGAGGTTCAAACAAGGATGGGTACTTTATGGAATTGTACGATATTGACTCATCGAGATAACCCGATAATGAAACCTGTGGTCGAGTTCAGGAAGGCAAGCTATGCAGTGGCCTATTGCTTTATGAAAATTCACGTGAGACAAAATGGTATTTATTTATCCTTCTTACAATGATTTTATAACAATGTTGAGGGATTTGTTACTTCACGAATACAGCCTACATGTAGGTACCTAATAACCATCATAATCATATCTGAAAGATGTCCACTGTAGAACGTAAGCATCCCCAAGTGTCACCACAACAGTTTTTGGGGGCTGAGTTACCCGCGTCCGTAGGAGAATACCCATAGTTAGGTCCTACACGTGGTCCCCGGGTGGTGTTAATTGGGTGACACTAACTGGTGGTAGGTTTCGACCGATGGCTTGTGACCACCCACTGGGCAAAGACGTACCGCCAAGCGGCCTAGCCGTGTTGCGGTACGATGCCCTGTGTAGCCAATTCTGAGGAAATGGGTCGAAGTGGAAGTCCCAATGCATGCAGACCAGCCGGCCTCGCGCTGGTATTGACGTATCGGGAGACTAGTCGAGGAGGGTAGCGGGATCCAAGGCACGGTGCACCGCTGGCCGACCGCAGTTAGTAGGGGGCCTAAGTAATGTGCTAACCACACGTGAAAGGCTGCCCCGCCAACTGACGAAAAATCCCGGAATGCACCATCGTGCTGGTTGGCGACCAGATGAGAGGGCCCGATGGTCATTTCCGGGGGGGGCTCGGGCGTCCCCGCAGTCTCCAGACTATTACCCCAATGATGCTGTCCCGCCGGTGAGTGACCGAAGGTTGGCAGCATAGGATTCCAACTCACTTCCTTCTCCTCATACCTTCACTCTTAACATGCCAAGGTCCAGGAAAAAGAGAAACGTTAAACAGCGGCTGCACTCCCTCTCACTTAAAGTGCACCTCAGCAACATTCGAAGTCTGCACTCCAATCTCTCAGCAGTCCATCACAACCTTGAGACGGAAAAACCATCCCTCTTTTTTCTTACGGAGACGCAGATTAGAAGTCCATCAGATGTGTCGTACCTGTCTTACCCAGGGTTTATTCTGGAGCACAATTTTAAACCACACGCTGGCGTGTGCTTGTACGCCCGGGACGACATCTGCTATCGGCGACTCCGCAACCTTGAGGATTCCAAGTTTTCAACGCTTTGGGCTCTGGTGGACACAGGCATGGATAAAATTATCTATGCTTGTGTCTACCGCTCGCACAGTGGAGATCAGGAGGCGATCAGGCTCACACAGTACCTTAGTGAGGCGGCGGATGCGGCTCAGCAGAGGTACCCTTCCGCTCAACTGGTGTTACTGGGGGACTTTAATGCCCACCATCAGGAGTGGCTCTTCCCATACCAGTGCACAGACCATGCTGGTCGAGAGATGCGAAAGCTTGCGCTGGCATTAAATCTCACTCAGCTGGTCCAGGGAGCTACAAGGGTGCCGGATGTTGATTCGCATACGGCCAATTGCTTGGACCTTCTGCTGACAACAGATCCAGACCGCTACTCAGTGTCGGTATCATCACCGTTAGGTAGTTCCGACCACTGTCTGGTGAAATCTGTATCAGTCTATTCTCCGCCTGATCTCTGCCCTAGAGGCACCAGGCGGATTTGGCGATACAGGTCAGCAGATTGGGATGGCATGCGATCTTTCTTCGCATGTTATCCTTGGCAGCCTACTTGCTTTTCTTCGGATGATCCATCGTCATGCGCACATGCTGTGGCGGATGTGCTGCGGCGGGGGATGGAGTACTACATTCCATTCTCCGACGTGACAATGCCTAGCCAAGCTCGTCCTTGGTTTGGTGCTGAGTGTGATCGCGCTAATGCGCTTAAACACGAAGCATACCGGGCCTGGGCCGGCGCTCGCATGCGCAAGGCGAGTAACGTAAGTCAGAAGAAGAGAGCCTTCAACAGTGCTGCCAAGTCTTGCAAGAAGGCAATGCGGAGGTCTCGATTCGACCACATCAGCCGCATCGGGAACAAACTTGCTTCATACTCCGCTGGTAGCAAAGCGTTTTGGTCCCTGGCTAAGTCAGTTGAATCGAACTTCTGCCGCCCCTCACTACCGCCATTGCTGAGGCCAATGGTTCGCTGGCCCACACCGCTGAGGAGAAAGCAAATCTGTTTGCCTCCCTCTTCGCGGAATCTTCGCGTCTAGATCCCGGTGACGCTCGGCCCCCTGCTTATCCTGATGGTTGTGGCACGAGTATGTCAGATATTCGCATCCATCAGAAGGACGTCCGTAGGGTGCTACGTAACCTAGACGTGAACAAGGCTAGCGGTCCTGACGGGATACCGGCAATCGTGCTAAAAACGTGTGCGCCAGAATTGACTCCAATCCTGACACGCCTATTTAGGCTTTCATTTGAGGCTGGAAAAGTGCCGAATGCATGGAAGCAAGCTAACGTACAGCCCGTGCCCAAAAAGGGTAGTCGGGCTGACCCAGCTAACTACAGGCCCATCTCAGAAACGTCCATTCTCTGTAAGACAATGGAACGTGTACTGAACACTAAGCTCCTGGCATACCTAGAAGCTAATGACATCTTGAGTGACCGACAATACGGATTTCGCCGAAATCGCTCAACAGGTGATCTTCTAGCGTTTGCCATCCACATCTGGAGCGAGGCCATCGAGAAGCACGGGAAGCGCTTGCCGTCTCCCTTGACATCTCGAAGGCTTTCGATAGGGTCTGGCACGAAAGCCTTATTAGTAAGCTTCCTTCATTCGGTTTACCTACTGGATTGTGTGTTTGGATCGCAGACTTTCTGAGGGACCGGTCCATCCGTGTGGTCATCGATGGTTGCTCATCGAGTCAAATGACCATCAATGCCGGGGTCCCTCAGGGGTCAGTGCTCTCGGCAACATTGTTCTTGTTGCACATAAACGACCTGCTTAAGCCCGGTACCTTTGGGTATGCAGACGACAGCACTGTTGCTGAGAGTTACACATTCAGCGCACGAGCTAGTGGGTCACAGATCCAGTCTCTTCTTCGAGTTGGGCGCTTGAACTTGTCCTTGGAGGCAGTCTCTGAATGGGGCGATGCCAATATGGTCAGGTTCAATGCTGCTAAAACTCAGGCGTGTCTATTTTCCGCTAAAAGGAGTCAGTTTAGCCCTGCTCCAACTTTCCGGTGTGTATCCGTGCCGATAACTGACCATCTTGATCTTCTTGGTATAACGCTGACATCTACTCTCAATTTTGGGCCATACATCGAAACAAAAGCTCAACTGGCTGCAAAAAAGTTGGAAATCCTCGCAAAGGTTAGACAATACTTCACGCTGGAACAGCTGCTTAAACTTTATCAAGTGCAAGTTCGATCGGTTATGGAGTACTGCTCTCATCTTTGGGACGGATCTGCCCGATACCGCTTGAGTCTATTGAGAGGCGAGCCAAGAGGATCATTGGCGATGATGCACTTGTCGAGTCGAGACTTCAAAGTCTTGAGCATCGACGCAGAGTTGCTAGCCTGTCGGTTTTCTACCGGTTGCATTTCGGGGAGTGTGCGTCGGAATTACATAATTTAATTCCGCCTAGCCCGTTCCATCATCGGACCACCAGACGTACGGCATTGCGCCACCGGTACATGGTGGATATCCCACATATACGTACAAAACGTTTTGGGAACACATTCATTATGCGTACAGCCAAGGAGTGGAATTCCTTGCCGGAGTCGGTGTTTCCTGATAGCTACGATCCGGGTATCTTTAAGTCAAGAGTGAATAGGTTACTTCTAGGTAAGCGCGCTCCATCGTCGACCGCATCATCGCTTTCCATCAGGTGAGATAGCGGTCAAGCGCAAACCAATAAAAAAAAAACATTGGCTAGTTCTGCGCGTCTCCACAACCACACCTGCATCGGGCAATCAAAGTTCTTCGCGATATTTGAATATTATAGAACCAAAATAAAAAAAAAGTCTAGTTAGCTGAGAATTATTCTAGTATTGACTACCACAGCGAAGCTTACCGAGAAGGCTGCCTCGATACATTTGCTGGCAAATACACCAAAAATATTAGAATGTGTAACATCCTCGTTCAAATTCTTTATTTTATATTTTTAAATGTTTGCTTTACATGTTCATATCGCGTGGAGAACTGTGATTACCCGAAGCAGGTGTTCGTAGTTTTAGTTTCGTTGTTACGTCATAGATGTCGCTACAAGTATGATTTTGTTTTACACATGAATAATCAGTATCTTTACTGCATCAGCTGAAAGTGTTTCCACCGCTACCCACGCAGCTGACGATTTGTTTTCAGCTTAGTTTGATGTAAAATATTTATTGAATTAGTTTCAGCCGGCGTAATATGACTTGATTTTTTTTTGTTCACCACTTCTTGTCAGTCATTCGAGATCTTTTGAACAAGATGGCGACCGATCGGCGTAAAACACTACCTAAAATGCAACGGTACCTCCCGGACTATAATGGTGTATACCGTGTCTGAGGTCGATATCCCTATAAATATAAATATATAATATAACTTATAATCCTGGTAACTCCACAGATCTGCCTCAAACTATCCTCGTTAATAACATGCGTGTGCAAGCAGTTCGCAATAACGACACGGAGAAAGACATTGATTTCACTGCTGAGTATCAATACGCGGATGGGGATGTAGTCATAGTCACATGCATCAACTTTTTAAACAAAATGCAGCTCACGATGGAATATGAGATGGCAGGCATATCGAGCGGTAAGTATTTTAAATTTACATTGATACCTCTATCATAGTTGGTCGTCAAGATCACATACATTTCGTGGATCAACTGCACTCAGGAGCCAAAGCTGATATTTAAGCCTTGTCCATGAAACACATGAAGCGTCATGTTACTGAGACCTGAAATATTTAGACGTACAGGAATCGTTATCATCGTACACGAATAAAGAACTTAGAGCAGCACAGCTAGAACAGTTACAGTATACTTTTCTTTGGTCCAACCTTTCGCATTGTACACTTAATCAGAATGTTTAAATCCTGTACGCAAATCTCGTTTCAAAAATCTAAGCCTTTATTTATTTAATCTTAACACAACATAAATTACCAAGGCGCACTCTATGCCAGGAAGACATCACTATGTCAAATCATCTATCACCGGCTATTTTTGGTGAAAATTACAATCATAATTTTAAGTGATTCCACCCATGAATTTATTAATTTCTTATGTATTTGAGGCTGTCGACAGACGGACTGCATCGCAGCAACCGCACGCGTTCGACTTATTTAATTGTATCCAGTTGTACGTTCAACTTCGTTCAATCATGATATCTTCTTTACACGGTCGCCTGCAGTCGTGTGAAGTCAATATTAACTGCATACAGTTTGACTAAGTTACGCAGTCGGCTATAACAGTCGTGTAGTGCTTCGAAGCACGGTGTCCATCGCTAATCCCATACAGTTAGTGTGCAGTTAGTCAAGGAGCATAACATCGAACGCACATTCATAATATGCTATCAATGTCATCTTTATTTTGAGACACTGAGCTCCTGGGATCAGAAATCACAAAAAGAAAGTTAAGATAACTTTGCATGCATACGGTTGAACATATAGACTGCGCACAGTTTTTGTGATGCAGTCAGTCTGATGGCAGCCTAAGGATCTTGCATTTACAGAGTTCTACGCTGTTCTAAGAATCATAGTGCATTCGTACTATTCTTGCATTTTTTTTCCCAAAGGGCCACTTTTCCAAATCAAGCACATAGTATCCGACTATTGGTACAATAGTAAAATTTATTAGTTTCCCATTGATAACCAACTCTGCTCCCATTTTTGGATATTATTTCTTGCCATACAAAATATGCCTCTTCTATACCGCGGTGAAAAAAGAAACTAACCATTTGCCGTCATCTTGACATTTATGTCAGATGTCAAGAGAATGTTTTGTGTTCTGTGTTTTTAATCGTTTCCAAAGTAAATAATCGTCATCATAATACAGAAAGTGATTAAAAGTGTTGGCAAGGCAAACGTGCTTGTTAAGAGAAATTAGAAAATATCGTGCCTACGATCCCATTTTCCAAAGTTGGACCATTTGTCTAATATTTTTTTCGGGTGACCAGGACAATAAAATTTCCCTGAGTATTCGTACCCGAGCGGTGCCTGGCAGATAAACAGAGTTTGTTGAAAATGGACTGCTACCATGTATTTGAATCTTAATCAAGTGACTACCATGACGATATGAATTCCAAGTCTTCGATAAAGTCTCAAGCATAGATTCTGATGAAGATATTCAAATGAAAAGGATTGACCCACTCCAGGACCTTTGCTACGCCAAATTTAAAAGTCCTGCGAGATACTCATTAAATGATTTAAGTACAAAGTTCTCATGACTTTTTTATAATAATTACCTATGTAAATAAAAATATTTATAGTCGATTTGTGTAAATACTAGCTGGACACGATGTAAATAATAACGTTTCTTTATCTAAAATTCTGTTTAATTTTCATTCACCTCCGATAACTGCATAGAAGTAATCACTATTGATACGGGCAGGTGTACAATCACCTCTGTCTATTGTTAGGGTTTGTGAATTTGATCTTTATTAATCAATTTGTTTAGTCCATATTCGCAGTATTCTAGCTTACATTTTAATATTCTACATTGGCAACTTTAACCTTTTAAAAATATTCATGGTCGCTCTGTGATTGGTTGACGCAATTTAGCGGGAACCAATCAGAGAGCTCGCTTTTTTTATGAAAAGGGCGGGAAAATAAACTGACGGAATGTTTTTGGCGGGTTGCTCGCTCGCTTGGATTTGGGAACTGGACGCGATTAGTATTGATAGGTATTAGGAAAAATCTGTAACCTACTGATAATTAATTGCTAAGTATTGATTCCTGTATCTGCAGTCCAAGAGAAATATAAGTCAGTTTCGTGTATTGCTTGTATTATTACAACTATATCCTGTTCCCGTTGGTCATCGCTCACATATCAGAAGTGGGATAAAACGTAAGTACACGCCGAATAATTTGAACTTATCTTATTTCACGTCGATTGATTGGTAACATGAATATTTATTTTATCTCATACTTTATGTACTATTGAAAAAAAAAACATAACAGTGATAAAGAACGGTAACGGTTTTTTATAATTGTTTCTCATATGATGTTTATGTACTACACTAATAACTTGGTGTTATACCGTTCTGTTACCAATTAAAGGCATTGCATGATATTAGTGAGAATATTATTATGAAACTTGCTCAAATATTTTGGTGAGGCCGCTTGCTATATTAATTTAATAGTGTCTTAGTTTATGCTATGGGCACTTTTCTTTCAATTACTCTTTGAAAACCGTTATTAGAGACACAATAGAAACACATTAGGTGTGCGAACGCCAGCAATCAATTGGCGCTTGAGTAACTACACATTAACTTAATTCGCACAGGTTACAATTGAACTTATTACATAAGATAGCTGCATATGACTGCTTCATATTCAATGTGTATGTGATAGCTAGTTACTGGAATGCAGTCGTAATTTAGCAGTCCTGCATTTTGTCGATTGTCAGCTTTGAATTGCATATGTTTACAGAATACACAGTTCACCATAGAAACACATGTAAATCGCTTACAACTAAAGATGTTTTTGTTTTTCTTTTGCGCTCTTGCATAATGGATGGGGCATCTGGATGTCCAAGCATGGAGTCCGGTCATCGACGACCCGAGACGCCCTTCGCGATGGAGCGTCGAAGTAGGAGCCGGGCGAGAGACCACAGCCGTAGTCGGTTGCGAAGCCGCAGCCCCGTCGCAGCCGGGATCAAGAACTGAGTTCGAGCCATGAACGAGTCAAGCTCTTGGAAAGGCAGCTGTTACAAGCACGGGAGCATCTTTTACGCGCCGAGACCCGCAACCGGAGTCGCCACCGATGTAGCACGCGGCGCACATCTTCGCGGCATGCCACCCAGCGTGGCGAGCGCAGTCACAGTCATCGCGGTGAGACATCAAATCTTCAACGGTGCCAAGCGGAGGCCAATCGTCGCGACGGTGGCGAGCGCAGTCGCAGTCATCGCGGTGAGACATCGGATCTTCAACGGCGCCAAGCGGAGGCCAATCGTCGCGACGGTGGCGACACACAGGCTGAGCATCATAACGTCGCGGAATATTTTAAAAGGTCACGTAGCCCATCCTTATCTAAAAATTATATTGTGGACGTTTTCAAATGTTTGAAAGATAGTTTGACTTCTCAACCGACCCGACACACGCTCTTTTCAAAGAATTGATCACATGAATATATTGCCTGATTTTGATCCCTTTAAAAACCAACGGATTGATATATGGTTCAAGAAAGTCAACGAATGCGCTAGTGTGTATGGTTGGGATGACAAAACTGTCATTCACTTTGCTATGCAGAAACTCCAAGGCCTCGCCAAAACATGGTATGAAGGGTTAAACTCTGTTTTGTTTAACTGGCAGGAATGGCAAGATAATCTAATGAACGCCTTTCCTTGCGAACAAAATTATGGTCAGATCTTGGAGGACATGCTCAAAAGAAGGAGTGGGTATAATGAATCTATAGAAGTTTATTTTTATGAAAAACTGGCTTTGCTTAACCAATGTGACATTGTTGAGAAACGTGCGGTTGACTGTATCATTCATGGGATCAGTGATAGGACCCTCAAATCCGGTGCTCTAGCTTTACGGTCCTCTCACCCTGATCAGCTCTTACAATTTTTGATGAGTAGTAAAGATTCTTATCAGCGTTTTGATCGAAACCATAACAAGAACAAAACCGATAATTTCAGTACCTTAAATAGTCAACCCATACAACGCTCGGGTGCTAAGTCAGGTTCATTCTCTGGATGTTACAACTGTAAGGAAAGAGGTCACGGCTTCCTACACTGTCCCAAACCGCTTATAAAATGCACAAAATGCAACAAAGTATACAGTATACAGTTGATAGCTGTGACGCGCAGCTACAAAACAATATTGTAAAACCTAGTGGGAATATTCCAAAAGCTATGTGTATTGATGTAACCAGTCAAGGTCTCGACTTGCACCCAAACTCGAAGTTTATAAAGGATGTAAAAATTAACGGTACGTTACAGCAAGCCTTTGTAGATTTTGGGAGCGAAGTTACGCTTATAAAAGAGTCTATGGTGAGTGAGTTAGGCTTAACCCACGATCACATACCAACATTATTGAAAGGGGTCGGAAACAGTATCATAGAGTCGCCAGGAGGATTGTTACTTAGTTTCGAGGTGGATGGCGTCAATGCTCAGGTTTCGTGCAAGGTTGTGTGTGATAATTTGTTAGACTAATCCGCGCTTATAGGGCTGTTGTTCACTGAACAACCTCATATCATAGTTTATAAGGATGTAAGTAGGTTACAATTTATCGATATTGGCAATGAAATGCCACAGCCAGATCTAGATCTAACAGAGTCTCCTTTTAAAATCAGGGCAAAAGGATTGGTAGAACTCTTTGGTGCAGCATCAGTAAAAGCATGGATAGAACCCTCCACATGTGGCAGCGTTCTCTTGAAAAATGTCGCTGGGAAACCAAACAAACAGTACTTTGTTTGTGGAGGTCTATATCACCCTAAAAAGGGTCAGGTCTATATAACGGTATTGCCATGTTCTAACTCTTGCTGGATCACTAATAACTTGGTTTTAGTAGGTTGTTAGTAGGGTAGTTGTTGAACCACCAGAAATCCTTATGGCGGTTGAGGGCGACTTTGACGAGAATCTTATTCGTGTCGGTGATAAGGTGCCAGAAGCCATAAAGCAAAGGTTGTTCGACTTACTGAGAAAATATCATCGTTGCTTTGCATCTTCTCTTATGGACCTAGGTTGTACCAACGTGACAGAAATGAATATAGAGCTAAACAGCGAACGCCCTGTCGTCTACCGCCCATATAGGTTGTCGCATTATGAACGAGAAAAGGTACGGGCTATGGTGAAGGAGATGCTGGATGCAGGGATAGTAAGGGAGTCGATCTCAGGATACGCAAGTCCAATTCTACTCGTACGCAAAAAGTATGGATCATTTCGAATGTGTGTCGATTACCGTATGCTCAATTCTATCACTGTGAAAGAGCATTATCCTATTCCAATTATTGAAGATGAAATAGCACGTCTTACTGGTGAGGCTTGTTTTATTTCACTCGACCTTACATCAGGCTATTATCAAGTCCTTGCCTCTCAGTAAGTTGCTAAAAAAGGACTCTTTATGGACATGGGGTGAAAGTCGAGAGGAAGCTTTTGAAGTCTTGAAATCGAAGTTGGTTGATAGGCCAATTCTCGCAATATATGATCCTGCAGCAGAGACAAAGCTTCATACCGATGCAAGCAAGTTAGGTCTTGGGGTATATTATTGCAGCGTTCTGAAGGTAGTGACAGTTTTCGCCCAGTAGCTTACTACAGCTGACAGACTTCTCCTGAAGAGAAGAATTTCCATTCTTATGAACTGGAAACTCTAGCAGTAATCTGCTCTTTGCGAAAGTTTAGGGTGTATCTGCTAAGAAAAACATTCAGGATCATAACAGATTGTAGTGCTCTACGATCCACGTTTTCAAAAAGAGACTTGGTCCCAAGGATAGCACGCTGGTGGCTTAAGAGCCAGTAAGCTGCAAGAGTTCCAATGTTCAGTTGAGTATAGAGCAGGCGTAACGATGGGCCATGTAGATGCATTATCTCGTAATCCAATTGAGAGTCCAGGGGAGAATCCCATCGATCAATTTACTGTTAAGTCAATCACTAGTGAGGATTGGTTACATACACTTCAGCTTGGTGACACCGAACTATGTAGGATTAAAAGTATTTTAACTGATAGTCTTAATGAGAAGGAACTTAAATACATAAAAGATAATTTTGTGGTCAAGAATAACAAATTATTTCGTTACATAGGCGATGATAAAAATGACGTTCGATGGGTAGTGCCAAGAGGTGCGAGGTGGCAAGTCTGTCGAATGAACCATGACGATATTGGCCATTTCGGAGTGGAGAAGACTCTCGAAAAAATAAAAAAAAACATTACTGGTTTAGCAAAATGTCCAAGTTTAAAAAAAAATATGTTAGTTCATGTATTGAATGTGCATATGGGAAGAACAAGGCTAACGCACACGAAGGTCTACTCTATCCCATCACAAAAATAGAGGTACCATTTCATACGATGCATATTGATCAACTCGCGCCGTTTGTAAAGTCTAAGAGAGGATATATTCATTTACTGGTAGTTGTAGAAGCCTTTACCAAATTCTGCCTTATCAAACCTGTTAGAAACACTAATAGTTTGAATGCAATTAGAGTCCTTGAAGATATATTTTTTACATTCAGGGTCCCCGATCGGCTTATTAGCGATCGTGGTTCCTGTTTTACATCTCATACTTTCAATCGATTCTGCCTAGGTAAGGGAATTAAGCATATCCTACTACTATTATAAAGGCGAAAGTTTGTAAGTATGGATGTATGGATGTTTGTTACTCTTTCACGTAAAAACTACTGAATGGATTTGAATGAAATTTGGCACAGGCATAGGATACACTCCGGAATAGCACATAGGCTACTTTTTATCCCGGAAACCCCAAACCCACGCGGGCGAAGCCGCGGGCAAAAGCTAGTTTTAAATACTGTAGCCAGTCCAAGGTCGAATGGTCAGGTTGAACGTTACAACCGTACCATTCTCGACTCGTTGAAAACGATGACTGTTAAGTACGAAGAAAAGGATTGGGATAGTCATTTAGGGAAAATTCAGTGGGGTCTAAACAATACTTTGCAGAAAACTACTGGTAGGACTCCGTCAGAGGTACTATTTGGACCTAAAATGAGTAGTGAAATAAATCCCATTCTAAACGAAATTACCAAAGACTCGCGTGAAAACTGTGAAATTACCGATATTCGAGAGGAAGTCAAAAATAGAATTGACAATGAACAGGTTAAACAAAAACCGATTTATGATAGAAATAGAGTGCCAGCCCGGACCTATGTCGAAGGTGATCTTGTTAAAATTACTAAGACTTCAATAATAACGGGCAAAGTAAGAAGCTCAGGGCCTCGTTTATAGGTCCCTATCGTGTTACCTCAATTTTAGGTAGGGATAGATATAAAGTAGCACCGTTTCCAGGGTTGACCAGTATGCAAAACAAACGACCTACAATCGTGGTAGCAGATCGTATGATGCCATGGATACACACTGCGGCCCTAGAAATGAATAATTCTGATATGGCACTGACGATGAAGACCCTATTGAGCCCTAATTTGATCGAATCTTTCCTTGATTCTTTTTATAATTTATCCCATCAAATTTTAGAGTTATTTAACTACAGTTACGTGTCGTTCATTGTTTCAGATCAAGCACGAGAATCGATCGGATCGTGACTTGATTCAACAATGTCTGTCTGTACTGACTGCCTCAAGTAAATCGATCGTCTTGTAGGCATCAGTGTAAGACCCCAAAAAATCGATCGTTCGGGTCAAAAGTTCTATGATGGGTAAACCGATTAATCGATCGTTCGGTCCCTAAAGAAAAGTTTGGTTGAAAGTAACAGGAAACATATAACGATCGCTGTTTCCTGATCAAATTCAAAGAGAAATTTAGTAATATAATATATGTTATACACGGTATTATTATCGATTCGATAGATGTAATTTAGCAACTAGACTCGCAAATTGTTATATTAATAATTATTGTATTTAATTGTTTATTATTAAGTTAATTTGTACTTCACAATCCTAGATAGTAATTGAGTATTTACACAAGATACTTACTCTCATTGAATGAACTTTTTTTTTTAATGTATATACTGCTTTTGAAATTGTGCATAAATTTATTCATAATGTTTAGCTTAATTACTATTGCGATAATTGTTATTGATTTGTAAAGTCATATTAATTACTCACTTTGCGGCAATTTTTGGAGAATTGAATACCTAACGTAATATTTTTAGATTATTACTTTTATATTTTAATGTTGGAAATTGTACTTAAAAGTTTATTATACTGTAATTTAATATTCAAATAATAAAAAGTATTTGTGCAACCTGCTGGAAGTCCGATTGTTAGGGTTCCACCTGGTGTCGTGTCCGGGGACGCACACGATGTCAGGACGGTCGATTGTTAGGGTTTGTGAATTTGATCTTTATTATTAATCAATTTGTTTAGTCCATATTCGCAGTATTCTAGCTTACATTTTAATATTCTACATTTGCAACTTTAACCTTTTAAAAATATTCATGGTCGCTCTGTGATTGGTTGACGCAATTTAGCGGGAACCAATCAGAGAGCTCGCTTTTTTTATGAAAAGGGCGGGAAAATAAACTGACGGAATGTTTTTGGCGGGTTGCTCGCTCGCTTGGATTTGGGAACTGGACGCGATTAGTATTGATAGGTATTAGGAAAAATCTGTAACCTACTGATAATTAATTGCTAAGTATTGATTCCTGTATCTGCAGTCCAAGAGAAATATAAGTCAGTTTCGTGTATTGCTTGTATTATTACAACTATATCCTGTTCCCGTTGGTCATCGCTCACACTATAAACCACCCAGTCAACCATTTAAATTTAATTACACCAGTAGCTTCCACGACAGGTCCATTAAAATCATATTAGGCGATTTCAACAGCCACAGTACTATATGAGGATATGGAACCAATAACGCTGATGGCGATGCAGTGGAAAAATGGGCGGAGGCAGAAAACCTTACCTTGATCCACAACGCTAAACTCCCAGGATCCTTTAACAGTGGACGATGGCGCCGTGGTTACAATCCTGATTTGGTCTTTGCTAGTGGTAATGTGAGCCCACTGTGCACAAAGACAGTTCACAAGCCAATACCAAGAACACAGCATAGACCAATAGGATGTCTTATAGAAGCAGCCGTAAAGCCCCAGACTGTTCCTTTCAGGCGACGATTCAACTTCTCGAAGGCCAATTGGCAACTGTTTTCCAACGGAGTTGACTCAAAGTTGCTCGATTTAGAGCCGGTGCCGGAGACATACGAGAAGTTTGTTAAAACTGTATGGGCAATGTCTCGACTGCACATTCCGCGGGGCTGTCGTACTGCATACATTCCGGGCTTAAACAAGGATTCCGCCTCATTACTTGCAGAGTATGAACAATCATACAACATAGACCCATTCTCCGAGCAAACACTGGAACTTGGTGAGGAACTATTGCGCGAAGTGGGGGACCACCGCAGAAAAAAATGGATGTCACTTGTCACAGAAATAGATATGACTAACAACAGCAAAAAGGCTTGGAACACGATCCAAAAACTAACTGATGGTCCCCCACAAGCTCTGAACCCGGGTCAGGTAACCGCCAACCAGGTTGCCCATCGGCTTCTTCAATCAATCAATCAAACATTTATTTTGTAAAACATAGGTTAATAACAGGTAGCGTTTACAAAAAAGAGATAGTGCACTATGTTTTGCCAAACGGAATGGCGTACAAAATTAAGGCAAAGTGAATTATCAAGTCATTCAATAAAATAAAAAAATTAAAAAAGAAGCAATCAGAAATAGAATTATTATAAAATTAGATATGGCAAGTTTGGTTAATCAAAATAAAATAATAAAATTCAAATATTAAAGTTATCAGTGCTTAAGTCAGTTGTCATTAATCACAATTAAAATAAAATAATACAATTAACAAAGTTATCAGTAAGTCAATTGTCATTCACCAAAATTATATTAAATAATACAATTACAATTATTATATATTACAAAAAAATATATATATTTCAAATTATTATTTACTATTTAGCACGTCGGATCTTCGTACCTCTGTTTATCATCAATAAACTCTGTGATTGAATAATAGCATCTAGCCAAAAGAAACTTAAACAAGGACCTCTTGAATGAACCTAGGCACTCCTTATCTTTAATAGCTATTGGTATCTTATTATATATTTTGGAGGCCATACCAAGTACACTTTTTGCGAAAAACGCTGTTTTATGAGAACCGGCTCGTATAGTGTTCTGATGACGTCGGGAGCGTAGAGTATCATATAGATGGAGGTTACTACGAACAAATACTCCCATTTCATAGATGTACATAGACGGTAAAGTTAACAAGTTAAGTTGCTTAAATATTGGTTTACAACTATCAGTAGAACGCAAATGAGTAAAGGATCGCAGGCATTTTTTCTGGGCTTTAAAAGCAGTTTCCCTCTCACTCGAGTTACCCCAGAAAATTATGCCATACCTAATGTTAGATGCCACGTAAGCATTGTAAGCAATTAACACTGTAAATCGGTTAACCGTTTTCGACAGCTTATGAAGAGCATATGCAAACTGGCTAAGCTTCTTCGACAAGGCATCGATATGATATTTCCATGATAGATGTCTATCCAAGTGAAGACCCAGGAACTTAGTCGTATCGCATTCAGTGATTGCTACATTCTCATATCTTATGTTGAGAGTGGGTTTCTTCATTCTTTGATTGAATGTCATTATTTTCGTCTTGCTAAGATTAACATTCAGATTATTATTAGTCAGCCAATTTATTATATTTTTAAGGTCATTATTTATGTCATTTTCGAGAACATTGATATCATTATTAGAGAATAAAATAGTGCTGTCGTCAGCAAACAAAACCATCTGATTTTTGGTAACTTTAGGCATGTCATTTATATAGATATTAAAAAATGGTGGTCCAAGAATGCTACCTTGGGGAACTCCGTAAGTAGTTTGCCTAGGGTGTGACCTGTACGCATGTTCGATTTGTGAACTCTGACTCAATCCATCAACTGTCGTAATTTGAATGCGATTAGACAGATAAGATTTTATTAGTTTTAAAGCATTCCCTCTAATACCATAACGCTCCAATTTATTCAGCAATATATTATGATCTACATGGTCGAATGCTTTAGACATGTCCATAAATAGAGCTGCTACTGGAGTCCTACTATCAACATTAGGTATTATTTGCTTTATTAATTCATAAATCGCCATATTTATGGATTTATGCTGTCTGAAACCAAATTGCTCTTTGGCTATGAGATTATTCTTTTCAAAAAACGAATACAGACTTTTATATATCACTTTTTCTATAATTTTTGAAAAAATTGGTATCAGAGCTATAGGCCTATAATTACCCATATTTTTTTTTGTCATCTTTTTTATGTACTGGTTTTACGATAGTAGTTTTTAATTTCTCAGGAAAATGACCATGTTCGATGCAAAGATTTATGACATGACTTATAACGGGACTTATTAATAGTGCTACATGTTTAACAACTTTGGTGACGATGCCATCATATCCGTGACTACTGGTATTATTCAATGATTGAATTATTGTTACTATGTCAGGAGGTACCGTTGGAGGAATAAATATAGAATTACAATTCGTGTCAATGGTTGTATAAGAGGGAATAGAATTAGTCGGCTTAATTTCATCAATAAAATAATTATTAAAAGATTCTGCGATTCATTGAGGGTCATGTATTATATTGTTGTTTATTTTAATGCGGTCAGGTATGTTTTCTTTAGGATAATTAAGCTTATCTTTATTAATAATGTTCCAAGAAGCTTTAGATTTGTTTTTGGCCGAACTTATATGATAATTATTTTGTGATTTTTGGGTCAGATTTATTATTTTTTTCAAACGAGCACTATATTGCTTTAGTAGAAATTTATTTGTAGCATTAGGGGAACGCCTATACTGCCATAGCATGTCTCTTTTACGCTTGCTACTTAGCTGTATTCCTTTAGAGATCCACTTTGGCTTTTTACGCAACGTGATTTTTACTTTCTTTAAGGGGAAACAGAGATCATAAAATAGTTTGAAAGTGTCATAGAAACAATTAAAAGCTTCCTCAGGGTTATGGTGTAGATAAACTTCATTAAAACTTAGACTACTAAGACAGTCAGCGAATTTTGCTAAGTTATCCTGGGAATAGTCACGTTTTAGTGCATACCAATGGTTAATAATACAGGTTTTTTTGACTGGGCATTTTATTATTTGAGCAGTGTGGTCAGATAACGCTAGATCTAATACTTCACATTTACTGCCTCTGATATTATGAACGATATGGTCTATGCATTTACCACTAGCTAATCGCGTAGGCTGATGAATGCCTGTCTTTAAATCATAGCTCAAAAGAAGATTTTGAAACTTATTAGACAGTTTAGACTGTACCAGTGTATCTATGTTAAAATCACCACAAATTACCACTTTTTTAGAGGTACTAAGGCTCTGGAATTGTAAAACACCGTGAAAATTACAAAGAAAAGCTTCCAAACAGTCTTTAGTCATTTTAGGTGGTCTGTAGATGCAGACCACAATTAATTTGTGTATCAGTAGTTCTATACAGCAGCATTCCATCACATTAGGTATATTAAATTTACTTAAATCGATATTTTTGTACTTATGCAACCGACTTATAAGGATACACGAACCGCCACTCCTTGTAATCCTCGTTGAAGACGTAGCCAGTTCATAATTAGGAATAGATAGGTGTACCTGGTCTTCATTCAACATATTGTGTTCAGTTATACATATTAAGTCAATGTTTTGTCCCTTATCCCGTAATTCTTCTAAATGTAGTGTAAGAAGGTCCGATTTACTGATCAAGCCGTTTATATTTTGGTGAAAGACATAAATAGAGTTATAAACGAAAAAAGTGACTATTTCCAGCTTTAGTCTCGTTGTCTAAAGATACAGACAAATTAGAATTAACAATGTCAGCAGGAATGTCACAAGTTTGAGTAGATTGGTCACAGTTACCAATAACAACGTCGCCAGCTAAGTTACAAGTCTGCGTTGATTGGTCAGTTTTTAACTTAGTCAATATTCGATTTTGCTCAATATATGTCACAAATTTATTTTTAAAGTCAATACGTAATATTTCTTTTAGCAAATATCTACAAATGTTAACAGTAAAATGATATTGCTTTCGTGGTACAAATTGACTATATCCCATATTAACAAATAAACCGTTATATTTATTACAAACATGGCGTAGCGTACTATTTAAACATTTTTCATTTAAGTGATTGTTATATGGGATTTCTGATACAATGATATTGGCATATTTAACACTTGTAAACCATACACTAAGGTCAATTTGAAAGTCGAGCGGATTGGTATCATTAACACCGGTCAATACAATGACGTAGTCATTTTTCGTAAGTTCGTCAAAGTTATATGAATTTAACAATACATCCATTAACTTAGCACCAGGTTTCCAGAAACATAATACTTGAAAGTCATTGCCCAGCAAGGCCTGTAAAGTGTGTCGAATGTTCCGTCCTTGGTCGTCACCTAGAACAATAACTTTTTTCCGTTGTGGAGGTATGGAGTTCGGGTTTGTAATCGTCCGCATAGTGGATGCACATTTTTGTACAGGAAACGTATCTGATGTATGTAGTAGCTCAACAGTACTAGAGTTCACTTTATTTGTCGGTTCAGTTATCAAGTTCTCTTGGATGGAAGGATATTCACTAGGATGAGTCATCAGTGTTTTTCCCTCAGTCATTGGTGTCATTATGGTCTTCTGTGTAGAGCAAAGAGGTGTTGTACTATGCGTTAAAGTTTCTGTCAAGTTACTTTCTACAGGAGAAGACGAGAAACATTTAGTAGACAATGACGGCACTTCAACCCCTTGTGTTGGGGAAGAAGTTACCAGTGATGTTCGGTTTTTGTCATGAATAGATAGCCTTTTCTTTTTCCTATTAGAAAGTGTCTTAGATATGTCTGAGCATTCCAGTTTTTTATATACTTCTATTACTTTTAAACTCTTAACTAATTCATTTTTTAAGTCGCTTATTTCGTCGTGTAAATTGTCAATTTCGCTCGTCGCTATTTTAAGCTCTTTCGTCAAATTCTCAACCTTTGAACGCAGGTCCTCACAGCAGGATTTGTTAGTGTTAACCGAAGTGTCTGGTAAACTCAGCATCGTTGAGTCAAATATTGTCGAATTAGTCAGCTCGTGGAGCGATGTTGAACGCTTTATACGCCGGAACGTTATATTCTCCTCATTATCCATTATTATGTTTATTGTTATTCGTGATTAGTTAACTTAGTGATAAATTCATGTACAGAAAAACTGTTTCAAGAAACTTTTTAGATCACAAAAAGTGAGCAACGAAAACCCAGAATCGAACCCGCGCCTCATTCAATTGAAGGCGACGTCAATACCACTAAGCCAACTCGCTTACATAGGCAAGTGTTGAATTAAGTGTACTGAATGAATAGCTACTTAGGTCGTACGTTATGACGTTATTAAGTTTTGAATGGTTTACCGCCACCGTCAGTTTCTGTTTTGATTCCACACACAATTGAAAACTTTTTGTTTTTGATAATATTATTAGTTGTTCCAGTTATGGTTAACGTTATTTCACTTCACTAAGTATGTAATTTTGTTTTGAACTCAAATTTTGATGTTTTTTATACGAACAGTTATTTTTCAAACATGTTTCAAATATGTTTTCAAGATCGTATTTTTATGCTTTAGACTTGCACATAACACTCAGATAACAATAGTACTTGGTTATTATGTTATTGTATTTACACTTCACTACTTTTTTGCGATATAGATGTCGTTTTTTCTTCTTAACGGTAAACCTACACATCGCTTACCCACAACTAAAAAACTGCCAAATGTGGTAGGTGATAATGCCTCAAATATAACTGCACCTTTTACTCTGTCAGATGTTGTGCACGGTATCAAAAACTTAAAAAATGGTAAGGCTGCTGGTCTCGATGACGTTACTGTCGAGCAATTAAAACATCTTGGACCAGTAGCTGTATCCTGGATATTATCCATGTTCAACACCTGCCTCAGAGATTGTAGGATCCCTAAATTTTGGAGACGTGCTAAAGTGGTCGCTCTGTTAAAATCTGGAAAATGCCCAAAAGACCCTAAAAACTACAGACCTATATCCCTTCTCTGCCACACATTTAAACTTTTTGAAAGGCTCATACTCAACCGCCTAATACCAGCAATTGAGCCAAATCTTATCCCTGAGCAAGCTGGATTTAGGCCAGGAAAGTCGTGCACTAACCAGACCCTCAAACTCACACAGTACATCGAGGATGGGTTTGAGGCGAACAGGGTAACAGGTGTTGTGTTCGTGGATCTGTCTGCAGCCTACGATACGGTGAACATCAAACGGCTCTTGTTAAAAGTTGGCGACCTCACTGGGGATACAGGCTTGGTGCGTATACTGGGAACTATTCTGAGCAACCGACGCTTCCAAGTTCATATCAACAACACCAAGAGTAGGTGGCGCTGTCAAAAGAACGGCCTCCCACAGGGTAGCGTGTTGGCCCCGACTCTATTCAACATCTATACCAATGACCAGCCCAGTTCCCCAGAAACAAGCCGTTTCTTATATGCAGACGATCTCGCATTGGCCGCCCAGACACCTAGTTTTGAAGAAGCCGAGGAAACACTGTCAGGAGCTCTGGAAACACTTGGAAAATATTATGACGAGAATGGTTTACGGCCGAATCCGTCCAAAACCCAGTCCTGTGCCTTCCACCTCCGCAATCGTCAGTCAAATAGAGCCCTCGACATCTCATGGCAAGGTGTAGATATACAGCACTGCCCCCACCCTTGCTACCTGGGTATTACCTTGGATCGGTCCCTAACTTATAAGTTCCACTGCATGAAAACAAAAAAGAAAATCGGGACTAGAAACGATATCCTTCGCCGTCTGACATCCACCAGCTGGGGAGCATCGCCACAGGTATTGCGCACAACCGGCCTGTGTCTCTCTTTTTCTGCGGGGGAGTTTGCATGTCCAGTGTGGCATCGTTCCACTCATGCTAGGGAGGTAGACACAGCGCTAAACGATTCCTGTCGCATCATAACGGGGTGCTTAAAACCAACCCCACTGGCAATGCTGTATCCATTGGCGGGTATAGCTCCACCAGAGGTTCGCCGCAAGCTAGCCAGCCGAACTGAAAAAGCTAAGCAGGAACAAGATAGCCGTCACCCTCTTTACGGCCATTTTCCCACGTGCGCGCTTGAAAAGTCGTAAAAGCTTTTTAAGATTTACGAGTTCTTCGGAGAGTGGCGGCTCGGACCAGAGACGCGAACTGTGGAGGGAACGATATCCCACTCCTCTTAACTTCATTCCCCCAGCAGAACATCTGCCACCGGGACACGAACTGCAGTGGCCAATCTGGAAATCCCTGAACCGACTGCGGGTTCAAGTTGGTCGCTGCAGAGATAATCTGGCCAAATGGGGCTTCCTTGACCCATCGTAAGTACAGTGCCAGTGTGGAGCCCCTTCACAGGATATGCGTCATCTCCTTTCTTGCTCGGCTTGCACTACCACCTGCACCTTTAATGACTTGTACGAGGCCAACGAGAGAGCTGTCCAGGTGGCTGAATATTGGTCGGATAAAATTTGAGTCAAATCGACACGAAAAGAAGAAGATTTTCATTACTATACATATTCGCATTACTATAATTCGCAGAATCGTTAATTATGGCGACAATTAGGGAAGCCTATGTCCACATATAGGCCTCCCCTAATTGTCATATACACCGTTAAATTTTGGTCGTTTTAATCCTAAATAGGATCGATCCCGTACACCGAAACACTATCGATTGAAAAAGTAAAGTACTTTTTTCTAAATCTTGTATTGATATACGCATTTACAAAATTCATTTCTTTATGTAAACGAGTCTATGACCTCGTAAGTAGTTGTCGGTAACTACATACAGGTAGAAAATGGCCTAGCTGACGTTTACTTAAAAAGATCAATTTCGAACGTGCGTAAATTAATTCGATTAAAAAAAGGCACTTAATTATTCTAACTTTATCAATCGATTGTCTTTCATGCACCGCATCGATCCTCCAAGGGATTTAAAATGATTAAAATTTAACGGTGTATAATTTTAGAAAACCTGAACATATTAAAATGTAAGTAATAATAATGTCATGAAATGAAATGCATTTCCTACTTTTGATTTCAAAATATATTTCTTGAGCAAAATTGTTAACTTTCTTTTAAGTTAGTAATATTTTTGATTATATGAGGGAAAGTAGATTGGCAACATTAAGCACGCTCCCAGCCACAAGCAGAGTTAACGTAATCCGACCTTTCGCATTTGTACTGTTTGACATTTGAGTGACTTCAAACATGTGTCAAAATAAAATTTAATTTTAAATAAAAAACAATAAAGAATATTTATATCAACTTCGAAATCATGCTCAAAATAACTCTCTACGCCTTTTTGACTCCGTTAGGGAATGAATTTCAATATATAACTTATCTTCCATTAATTCTGTGAAAGAATGTTCATGCATTTGTTGTATATTAGACTAAGGAATCACGTTGTCCCATACAAACTTTGTCCCCTTTTTTCATCCCCTTAGGGGTCGAATTTCGAAAAATCCCTTCATATTGGATGCCTACGTTATATAATGAACATGTTCTCCGAATTTCAAACTTTTACAATCAGCGGTTTAGGTTTTTGTTGTATTATAATCGAGTTACATGGCCGCGATGTATTTAGTTTATCTGCATTTTTTTTTAAGATTTATGTGAACTTTTTTGTCTTCTTTATGAGAATTACCTAATATCTTTAAACCGAGCTTGAATGAGGTTAGATTCAGTTCGGAAGTTTATCACATTGTACTTGTAGATTGCGTTGTACGACTATGTGATTTAACTCTCTCTGACTGACTCTGTCTTTTACATATTTACCTAACTAAAATAATACACATTCTTTCAGATAACTACACCATGAGGGATATATCATCAAACGAAACGATTGGTTTGAAAACAAAATTACATTCTGGACACAACAACAGTTACATGATATGTACTCATACAGAAACTACTGACTACACCAGAGTAATGTTAACATTTGTTATGCAGACTAAACCCAGTGAGTTTGTTTTGTTTTCTACCTTTTGATATGTAGACAAAGTTAAAGGCAATAATTATACACACATAAATTATGCTTTTTACACACAGTAACAGTTCAGCCCCCTTAGCCAAGTTACAATCGTTCCGTTCAGAGTTAGCGCTTGTAAATAGATAGCCATGCCACCAATTCCTTTGTTGAGATGACGTCCGAACAAGGGACGGGAGGGCGTGCCCAACTACAAGCGTTTACTCTAAACGATACGGGGCTAGCATAACGACGACTTTGGTAAATAATCGTAACACTAAGGCCAAAAGTGTTCCTCCCGGGTGACCCGTCGCGAGCAGCCTCGCCCCGCGCCCGAGTTCCGGTGCCCGCCTCCATGATGGTAAGCAGTGATTCAACAGTTGACAGTGAGGCGCACTAGCACTAGTAGTACTTCCCTTAAGTTTGAAAAAGTTTGTTTTTAAATAGTCGTTCTTAATTTATGATCACAACTGTATCTGCTCTTTAAGAGCGGCCAAACCGTCGTACATTTTCATACTACCGCGCATACGTGATTATGACGTTATTACATAACTTTCCTCAGATATTTTGGATAAACAGATATCATGTGGATATTATCTAGGCTTCTATATAAATCAAAACATAATTTTTTATAAGAGTAGGTAATCCAGTAAGGACCAGAAAGAAGAGAAGAAAATCTGTCATTTTACGTAAACTTTGACTCATGTGAAAAAAAAAATACTGTTACGAACGTGAGTAATCAAATGCCGGTTCGCTAAGAGAGATTTATTTTTCCACAAAAAATAATACAGTTTAGTCCAATTGCCAATAAACCACTTCGTAATGCACTGTAGAGATCCGTAAAAATATCGCTTAGGTCGTCGTATGGATGAAACACTCTTGACTTGGATAGTTCGCACTTGTTCGCTGTCGAAATCAAACTGACTCACGTCCGGCCAGCGGACACGTATTTATACTCAGAGCCAAGAAAATTCTAGATACCGAAGTTTCGAGGCCACCCCAGAACAATACAGAACAATAGAAGCCTGTTTCGCGGAGCAATAAATAATTTATATTACCGGTAGGTAGGTACCTATTCTACCCCACGACTCATACGAATTTCGAGTCTATAGTAAAAGACGGAAGGTACAAATTCCTTTACCAGGTTACTTCAGTACCTACAAAAGTTCTCAGAATTATTTAGTAGGTACCTACTTATTACGTGGCAGATTTTTGTAGAATTTGCTAGGCCCTGGTACGTACTTCTATTCTGGAGGTTTCGATTAGCAATGCGTTTTAATTATTCGGTGATACTCTTAACTTTGTCGAAGAAACGGCGTGTTCCATTTTCACGGCGTAACAATACGAAAAAGTACTTCTATAGAAAGAAGCCTAGCGCATTTAATCGAGATTCTATATGATGTCACTTTTTTTTTTAAATTACTTAAGCGTTTAACCAAAACACGTATTTCCTGAAACAAGTTTTGTGAAACATTTGAATAAATTATAGAATTACCGAATTGCAACAGAGTTTTCAGGTGTTATTTTTTTTTTCGCGTTACTTTTGCATCGAACATCACGTAAGATTGCGTCAAACCATGCTCGACGTTGACGATAGGCGAGTGGGGAAGGCCCACCTTAAAGAGGTCGTTTATGATGTGCAAATAAAATGTAATTTATAGCACGGCCGTCGGATCTTACCGTCGGAGTTATCAAGCGGTAGAATTCGCAGAGCCTAACTTCAAACGCGCCAAGATCCGACGGCCGTACTGTATCTACTTACAATTATTTTGTTTTACAGACATCATAAGTATTACAATTAATGGGATGGTGATGCGACCAATACCCGCCTTGGCTGACAACCATTATTATATTGATTACAAGTTTTCTATGAACGAAGTAATAAAAGTAACGTGTGAAGTAAAAACAAATTTCAAATTGTATGTGTTTCATGAGAAATGGGATTCTGTAAGCTTTGAAAAGAAAGGTAATAATTTTCAGATTTGTAAACCTAGTAGAAGGGATCTTATATATGATGCTTTTTGCTTTTAAACCTTGCCCGTAATCTAGAGATCAAAAGAAAAAAAATAGTGAATAGAATCAGCCCAGCCGTTTTAAAGTTGTATCGAGATCAAGAAACAGTAATTGGCTTATATACACCGTGAAATTTTAATGGTTGTTTTCCCTCAGCGAAATGGTTGTGTCTTGGTAATACAAACGTTTGATAAAAAATAAAATATTAAAAACAAAAAATGGACGTGTATAGTGCAAGCTAATTATGACGCATCACAACGTGCGAGAGCTTATTTTGGTTTAAATATTTAATGAATCGGTTTCCTTTGACGGCATGCTGCTCATGCGACTCTAGTAGTACCTACAAATTACGTCTAATGTTACTACTGTTTTCGCTTTTTTGAGTTGATGAATATTTTTAATATGTAATTATTTATAAAAAAAAACTTTGTACTATATTTTTTGTCACCAAAATTTATATTTGTCATCAAGTTGTATCACCTAATAAATAGATCTATCGCCACGAAATATTTTCGTTCTCAGATAAACAAAGAGTGTTCCCAGGTATGAATTACCAAATTATTGTTAATATAATGTGTAAAATATGAGATGGACTACCAATAAAATTGTAGTGCATTACATGAATATAAACTTCGTTCTTATAATAATAGTTTTATTACTTAAATAATAGCTTGGTGCTCAAAATGGTAGATCTGTCACCAAATAAATCGATTAATCGATCCCTGACTGCGACTCCTTTTTATTTGTTATTTTGTCACCAATACAGTAGTTACATTTTATTTCGTTCAGTTATTAAAATAATGTATTCGTTACCAATTTAATACATCAGGTTATAATTTTAATGAAAATATGTTCAAAGGGAAGAGGAAGGGAAGGGAGACAAATTGGCGCGCTTTCGGGCCTCAAGCCCTCAACGAATGGGTTGTAACTTGTAGGTTGGTTGTAGGTACGATCATACGATGCGCGGCGCGGGTAGCGAGATGCAAGTTTACTTCATTCGCGACGATTACGTTCATTGTTGTGGGTGCATTTTATTATCGTTGTGGACAATTTGTTGTTTTAGTTAATTTCTTAACTGCTTATTTTGGATTATGGCATCAAGTAGTGGTGAAGGTAATGCAATTCATTCAAAAATTTTATCGTCGTTCGTCGAGCAATCATTTGTGGAGAAAGTGCCGATATTGGAGTCTGATGAGGAAAATACAGACACTATTTTGACTTTAATTAAGTGTTTTATATACTATTCAGCTAGAAATTTAATTTAAATATATTTATACTACCTGTGGAAATTAAGACCCTTGGGGGAGGCACATGGCCAGTTAAGTAGTAGACTCTTTTGGTTGAAAGGATGATGACGACCACCCTACATTTTTAGACCTTCATGAAATTTTCTAGTGATACAATATATGATTTATTGATGATCTCTTTAAATTAGTTTGCTTAAATACTATTAGGACAAACCTATTATAATACATACAAAACCATTTATTTGGTACTTGACCCCATATCTCCATGATTTTTGGTAATTTATTGTGGAATTGATTTTATATTGTTTGGTGACTACATTTTGGTGACAAATCTACTATTTTGAGGGCAAACCCTATTATTTAAGAAACACAAAATGAATTAAATTGGTGACAGCTTAAATCATACCCTTTTTTTAGTTTTACTGTTTGCTTCAAAAGTACTCCTTATGGCAAGTCATTCTGCCGCGGGAAAATAACCATTTAAATATCACGGTGTATATACCTATGTAAAAAGATTATTAAAAATAAATGGGCCACGCTTAGTATAGGGTTCCGTAGTTTCCCGTCTGTCACAAATTTCTTATAATGTATCAGAACCCAGTAAGCCCATGTAAAAATTCGTAACTCGATTTCCCGAGAGATGGCGCTATACCCGGTGGTAATTTTGAGAAAGATTTGCGTGAACCGATTTTAATGTTCTTGTATTTTTTAATTGAAAGAAGATTCGCTCAGGATAATGAAATAATTATGTAAAACAAATGCTTGCATGTACGGTTAGAGTATAAAATTAGTTCAGAATGTTCTTTTTTTAATTTTTCAAAAACTGTTGATCTTATCAAGTTCAAAATAATTTTCCTTGAAATTTTATTTTAAGTTCTACTTTTGAGATTGTATTTATATTTTTTGAACTTATGGTTCAAAAGTTAGGGAGGGGGTTTTTTTTATGGTAGGTGAAAATCATCCAATGACGAAACCCGCTCTTGGGCGGAGCGGGAGACCAATGTCAGACTCTTACTGACTAAAAAACCTACCCGTACCTTCCTTGCCTTATTCCTGGAGTCGAGGTAACAGTTTGCACCACCCTCTAGGCTCCAGGAGGCTTCGACCCTGAAGGGCCCCTGCAGTTTGCTGACAACTCCTTGAGGCGCGCGGGAACGGTGCGCGCCGTTGACGACTTAGACTCGGTCTTACCAGACGACCGGACGGCGAGCTACCCATTGCTCACCGTCCGGGAGCCAGTCTACGGTGGCCGGATATCGGCAGGATCGCGGCGGCGACGGCTACGGCGATGGCGCTGTTGCCTTTGCCTTATGCGGTCGGCCTCCTCCTTTACGAGCATTACTGCTTCGCAGAAGGAGGCGACCGCCTGCCATTCCTCTTCGCTGCGGACCATGGCCTGAACCAGGGCCCGGCGCGAGAGGTCGCCGCCGCCGATCACCCCCACGAGGACACGGCGATGCTCTTCCCAATCAGGGCACACCTCCACCGTGTGCTCCACCGTGTCCTCCGGGCTCGCCTCACAGTGGCGACACCCGGACGTAGGGAGGGGTGTGGACGCCTCATTTTTTACTTTCAGTGATTATTTCCGAAAATATTTACATTATCAAAAAAATATTTTACTGGACCCCTTATCATTTTTAAATATCTATCCAACAATATATCACACGTTATGGTACAAATAAAAAAAAAATGGTTGCCTGTAAAGTCGGTTTTACGGGCGAAGATTTTACGTGACAACGTCTTTTTCTCGGTAGAATATTTATTGATATGAATATAATTAAATTGCACAATAGGAACAAGGAATTGAATGAAAATAAGAATTGCACAAATTTTAACTATAGAAATATATTTTGTTTACTAAAACATTGCATGCAGTCGGGCCTCTCTCTCGTTCGGTGACTCATCGTAACGTTACCGAGCGTTACACTTTTTCATAAGTGACTCCCAGCCGCAACCTAATTTATAATAATATAATAATAATAATTTATTTCTTTAAAAAGTACAGACAACATAATTAAGGCAATACAAGCATTAGAATTTAAGATGATTGTACAGCTGCATAATACAAGTTACACACTGACTCTCAAACTGAGTCATGCTCGTATTCTGAGAGTCAGACGGTACTCCGCTTTTAATGACATATATAATCATCTAATTATGTGGACACTGTCTAGCTTATATATTAACAAGTGTTTCATACATATGATAATATAAAAAAAAATTAAATTAAAATTTAAGACGTTGTCACGTCAAAAAAAAACACTTCCCACTTTACGTGTAGGGGAAGTACCCTAATAAAACATATTTACTAGATACTTTTTGCATTATGCAAGCTTACTTTGTTCGTTTATGATCTTTAATACAAGCACTCCACGTTAGCAGTAATTCGCCACACTTGTTATTATACAATAACTCTCACGCACTCGATAAATATTTGCAAAAACAGGAAAAACCGAAGCGCACGCGCAATCTATAAGATGAATTATGTGTTTATGGAGCATATTTAGTGCGTTATCCAAACAATGTATTACCCCTTCACCCCACCCCTGCCGCGTCCTACCGAACGGCATGCTCTAGCGGTGATTTTTGATAAGTTTGTGCAACTGGAAGATAATAATAATGTTTTCATAGTGTAGATAATGTTAAATTAATATTATATAGGTATTTAACAGTGTACGCGTCTGTACCGAAATTGTAAGGTGTATTATACTAAACATTTCAAAAGATAGTGTAATGTTCTGCGTTTTCGCTTTTTCGTAACCACCTAAACTTGGTCGGGTTACCACGGTTATTCACTTCCTAATGACTTTAATCGTATTATCTCATTAATTATCCAATGTACTGAGCTGAAATTTTACTGATATACAACTGATCTAAACAACTAATAATTGACGTAACATTCAGTTCATATATCCAATCCAGTGGCCAAATAACACCGCGCGCATCAAGACCGTGCTCGTGAAGAACTGAATATCATCATAACTTGTTAAATACTTACAGGATACTAATGAAACTTCACATACATTTGAAGGCAGTTACAAGCTTTAAAATAACGTTTAAAGTAAGTCTTTAAACTTCTTATTGAGAGTGCTGGGACCAATTGAAGTGTTTTTCTATTTAATGAAATAACCTTTAAGATATGCATTATTTTGGTTTTGTTATTGCACAACAAATTTAAACTAAGTCCTAGGAAGTCGTGTACAAAACATGATAAGAATCCGCTTAACCATCTCAAAGATCTAGCAAAACCAAAAACGTTACCCCAGCAAAATCTCGAATAACTTCGCAATCGAAGAAAGAACAAATACAAAATAAGGCACAACATTTACTTTATCTAGACAACTAATTTTATAGCTAATATTTATTTAAATATTCTCATTAGAAAGAAAAAGGTCTGGCTGGCGTAACGTTACCGCAGCAGGAAATGTTTTTGTGAAATAATTAAAAAACTATAAGCGCAACAAATTTAAAAATGTGCGCAACAATTACAGAAGCCGCACAACTAATTATCTATAACATTCAAATGACCATTGTCGACAACATCTGGCCTGGGTAACGGACACAACGGTCGCTGAGATTATCCGCGGACGGACAGACAGACAGACAGACATGACAAAACTATAAGGGTTCCTTGTTGACTGCGGAACCCTAAAAAGAGGGCCTTTCTTTCATAAAGAAGACAACAGAGTTACTCATTTTAGTGAGAACGATATCAATGTTAACTTATTTCTTATAAAAAAAGTAAGTAATCCTAATTTGGCTTATAGCCAAACTGAAATCAAGTTTTATAAAAGACATTCTAAATAGATAACTTACTAGTTTGCACTATTCTAAAAGGAACGTTTATTACGACCAATTTATTGCAAGGACAATAACATTTTTTTGCAGATCAAAACGGGACGGCTGAGATGAAGTTTTATCTACCACCCGGGGATAAAAAGACACTAACTTGTGTAGCTGATCATATCCCAAGGGGGCTGGCACAATGGCTGGATATTATGTTTACTACTGGCGATTTTCCTACCGGTAAGTAAAGTATGGTGGTGTGGCCCAGTGGTTGTACGAGTCCGTGGCTGACTGGCTTTCGTTAATTAGAATTAGTTTCATTATAAAACATTCTTTTTTATGTATATGTTACCGGTCAAACCCGATTTCAGGACAAACTAATTTTGCCTAGGCTAAACTAGTTCTTCCTTTACGCCATAGGATTAACTATTATAGCCTAGTTCAAACTAATTTGTCCTAAACCCGATAGGATAAACCAGTGTAGGCTAGGCCAAACTAGTTGATTCTGATATAAAATACGCACACTCTAGGGTAAACTGGTATGGCCTAGTCTGAACATTCTAATATATCTAGAAAGTCGAAATAAATAGATAAACTTAATAAAATACTTCGTAATTGGAAAATCCTATCGGGCTTAGGACAAATTAGTTTGAACTAGGCTATACTAGTTAATCCTATCGCGTATAGGAAGAACTAGATTAGCCAAGGCAAAACTAATTTGTCCTGAAATCAAGTTTGGCCGGTATCATATATATATTGATCAATACAACAAATAAAACCGAGGCGGGTTTATTAATCAGCTTGTCAGTCTACTAGTTAGTGACCCTGACTGCTATGCGGGAGGTCGTGGGTTCGATTCCTACCCAGGACAAATGTTTGTGTGATGAACGCAATCATTTGTTCTGTGTCTGGGTGTAATTTATCTATAATATGTATAAATTTTGAAATATATAAATATGTTTATCAGTTGCCTAGTACTCTTAACACAAGCTCAGCTTAGCTTGAGACTAGACAGCGTTGTCTGATAGTTTTTTTTTTATTATTTGCTATAAACTAGTGCTTAACTGCGATCCCACCTGATGGTAAGCAGTGATGCAATCGTTGATGACCGAATATTAACTAAAAAATACAAAATGGTCTCATTTAGCAATTCCTCTAACACAATTCATTTCCTGAATTCTTTTCATACAAATTATCTGTTAGCAATATTGCATCATACATCATACTAATTTCATATCCTAGCAGAATCGTATTGTGTGAAAAAAAATATTAAAACATTGGTTTTACTATTTTTATCTTAGTTTTGTTTTATTTAATATATGTATTTCTAAACTTATGCTTCAAAAGTTAGAGAGGCGACGCTGCCTTGTTTTTTACTTTTGGAGCGATTATTTCCGAAAAAAAAATTCACGGGAAAATATTTCACAATCATTTTTAAATACCTTAATCTAATAATATATAACAAGTTATGGTAGAAATGAAACAAAAATCACTTCCTACTTTACGTGTAGGTAGGGGAGGTACCCTAATAATAATAAAAAACTACAACAATTGTAGAAGATTTATATACTTATTTAGTTTCCACAAATACCTACAAATTTAGCTATTAATTTACGATAAATACAATAAATACCAAGAATTATGTACTTTTCTTTCTGTTTACGCACAGTTTCAGGAACTTTAACAATGCAATTTTCCGATTTTTTTGGAATTAAATAATACCTACCTCAGTAAAGAGCTAGTGGTTACGTCTATCGCCAACTACCCACTTTTTAGAGGTCTCAGCTGGCTCTACTGGGACCATGGATTTACTTGCGAATTTTGAAAAACCCTTTCTTAGTGTTCGCATACGTCATAAAATGAAGCCTTGTGAAAAATGTCACGCTCCTAGTCCCAGTAGTTTTGGCTGTGCGTTGATTTGTCAGTCAATCAGTTTCTCCTTTTATATAATGTGTATATAGATAACGTGTTTTTGTTTTACGTCGGCGAATTCATTGAGAAGTAAAATTATGTAAGTAATATTGTTTTCAGAAACATTTAACGTTACGATGCAATGTTCGGCTGTTGTTGAATCAGCGCTGTGGCTCTGTATAACACATAGCCCCAGCTATTTGATGAGCACTGGCCGTTTTGTGCGGGTGTGTCGCATATTTTTGCGCGAATAACTATAGTTGTTTTTGTTTTTTTTTATTTTTTATGGTATACGCCATACTCTTGCGCAAATAAACATTTTTTTCTTTCTTTTCTTTTTGCACTATTTTCACACAACCTCAATTTTCTTTACAGATACTCCACTGGGTATGGAATTGCCATCAAATGTTACGATAATGGAACTGTACAAACGAACTAGAGGTTACAAACTCACTACTATATTGTATGAGTTTGAACATAACAACAAATTTAAGATAACGTGCGGCCCTCTCTATCTAGATACTGCTCTAGTATATCTACAACTTAATGATAGTAAGCACTTGAATATACTACTATAAGCATCACAGAGTAGTAGTTTTCGTGGCACTAGAATTAAGCGAGCAATTTTTGGTTCTGCAAATAAACATATTTGTCTACACTAATATAATAAAGAGGTAAAATTAGTTTTTTTGTTTTTTTGTTTGTAGGGGGTAATCTCTGGAACTATTGGTCCGACTGGAAAAAATTTAGCAACAATAGAAAGCTGCTTTACTCCTGAGTGACATAGGCTATATTTTATGTACGCGGGCGAAGCCGCTGACAAAAGCTAGTATTTTATAAAAAAAAATGCATAAGGGCCAACGTTGCGTTAAGCGGGCGAAAGCGAAGACGGTCGGGCAGGCACCCATCACGTGTTGTGTGCGGCGGCCCCGTAGCGGACACTGAATTATTACTTGCGCAGTTCTACTTAACAGTATGCATATTACGTAGCAAAAAGTACGCGTGGCGTGGCTGCTTGCGACGGGTGCCCGCGTGGCGAGACCGAACGGTGCACTGTTGTATGGGACCTCATGAACCCGGTTAATCCAACGTTAGCCCTAAGGCAGTTGTCATGACATAGTTTTGGACACACCATAATTATGGCGGTAAGTAGGTACTGTTTGAGGCGTGGCTGCTATAACCTCACGACATCCTCATTTTCCGCATGACGCAGGTTCTCACCGGATTTGGTAAGTTCAGGAGGTACCTACACGGGATTAGGGAAGAAGCGACGCCCAGGTGTCGTCACTGTGTGGACCACCCGGAGGATCACGGTGGAGCCAGTGGAGAGGTGTGCCCAGCTTGGGAAAAGAAACGACATGTTCTCGTGTGGGCGATCGGAGGCGGCAATCTCTTGCAGCGGCAGGCCTTAGTAGAGTGGTAGAGTGGCCTCCTTCTGTGGAGTAGTAATGCTAGCAAAAAAGGAGGCTGAACGCATCAGGCAAAGGCGCTCACGCCGCAACCGCCGCTGCCGTGTCTTCGATCCCGATTTTCGGCCTGCGGAGGTCCGGGCTTGCGAACGGCGGGCAATGGGTAGCTCACTGTCCAATCGTTCGGTAACCGTCCGAAGTCCAAACCGAGCAAATTTCGTCGATGGCGCGCACTGTTACCGCGCGGCTCAAGGAGTTGTCAAGGAAAACTGTAGGTCTGTTATGTCGCTATCGATAGCCATTAGCACTGAGCCTCATTAAACTGAGGCGTGGTAGGAAACAAGTGAAGGTTTGATCAAAACTTCGCCCAGAGCCCTGAAACTAAGGCAAGCAGGTTCAGTGTAGGTCATTTAATCAGTAAGTCTGACTCTGTGTCCTTGTCCACCCACCCATTTTTTCCACCATAAAAAAGGATTCAATTAAAACCTAATCGATTTATTTCAATTTCAGAAAAATGCGATTCTATAAACTGCAGTATTTCTACAACATTGGAACACGTAACTCGTGAAAACGTGTACTCTCCTATAGTATGTTATATGAAAGAATTCAGTTATATGGACTATGGAGAGGATACTGTTATAGAAGAGATCAGAGTGATCGAAATCCTCCGCAAGAAAGTTCTCACCAACAACACAGCAGCAGACCTTCCATCAAGTAAGTTGCAGAACTGTAATTTATTTGGTTTTATTTTGATTGATTAATTTATAGTTTAATATAAATTCGACCGGAAGGTGCGCAGCCAACCTGAGATATAGGTACCTATTTCTAAACAACCGCTATCACGTGATTATGGCGTTATTATACATCTTTCTCCATATATATCGTGGAACCACAAATATCTCGTGGATATTGTTTAGGCTTCTATTGAAATCAAAACGTAAATACCTATGACGTGTAAAATTAATCTAGTTCTTTACTGGATTAATTTTACACGTCATACCGCTGTTTTCTGCTATTATACGTCAAATTGTCCCTTCATAAAAATGTGTAACAGACGGAACGATTTTAGTCCAGATTATTTTAATGGGTCCTGCCTGTGTTAGTCATATTTCGTTTAATTCGATTTGAATAACCAATGTTAATTTTTTCTAACTTGTGCTACTACCTTATTTTATTTTATTACTAGGAAACGCAGTTATTTTTATTTATTAATTAATAAGACATCTTTAACCTTAAAACTACATAACCCTAATTAACTTAACTAAAAATACCTAATCTAATAAAGCGTCAAAAAACTCTTCCGCAACGCTATCGACTGGTTAAGTGCCCAAAAGGCTGGCCGCATTGCCACGCTATATGGCAATGCTTATTCTTTGCCCAAGGTAAAAGCCAGCCCTTGGGTCACGCGAAGTGTCAACAAGTCGTTTAGAAAGTTCATTAAACAACTTGTGAGCACTCGGACCCCACGATCCGAGAGTTTCAACCCCAAACGGCTTGAAAATATAACTACCAACAAGATTAGTATATTTCCGCCGCTTGAGGTTCTCCGCAGCCGCAGCGGCAGCACCGGCACAGCATGATGAGCTAGGAAGATGAGATGGCGCAAAAGGATCGATACAAGTTGCTCCCACACTAAAGACCTACCCATCTTCCATGGAAATAAAGACATAGCGTCCGGTCTCTTGCCATCGTCGCGTGCCAGGCCATGCTACTACCTACTTTATTTTATAAAATTTCTTTGCTCGACAGGGTCCATGTGCACAATCAAACTATTTTTAAGATCCTATGTAACACATGTGAAGCAATAAAGAATTTAATTGAATTAAAATATTTTATGTTTGTACCTAAATTACTGCAATTGATTTTTTTTTCACACTACTGAACTCATTTTTTTTACGCAGTCGGATTTTTTACTCGACTGCAAGAAAGGTTAGGTTTTTCACGCGTACCTTGTATGTATGTATCTATATACATAATATCGAGCCTTTACCGCCATTTTAGCGCAACCGACAAAAACCAAATTTTACAGGAGAAGGTTTTTTTTAAATATTTTTAATCAGAAGTGAGCTAATAACAAGAAATATGACATACATTAATGATTTTTTGAGATTTAAATATATGACTGAAAATAAAACAAAAATAATGAGTACTTATGCCATTTATGGCGCATACAATATATTATTCGGGCGTTTACGATAACATTACCTATCAAAATTACTATGCCCAAGAAATTATAATTGTTAAAAAAATAGGCATTTTAAAAGGTTTTTATATGAAATATCCACATAATAATCAAAAATTATTTATTCATAGTAATCGTTAGGAATTGGTTTGTTCTCAGATGTCAAATTTTTTTATTTCTCACAAAAACTACATTTATCTTTTTTAGGCAAATGAAATCCAATTCAAGAGAACAATGCAAGAGAATAAACCAGTAAATGTGCGGTTAGTGAGAATGGTTAGTATGGAGGAAGTCAGGGAAGCAGTAAATGGAATGAAAAATGGTAAAGCTATTGGCCCGGATGGAATACCAGTTGAGGTGTGGAAGTTATTGACAGTGAATGGATGGGTGTGGTTAGCTTTGTTCTTCAATAAGCTGTTGCAGGAAGAAGCCATACCTGATGAATGGTGCAACAGTTCCTTGGTGCCCATCTTTAAAAACAAAGGTGATGTGCTTGAGTGCAACAATTATAGAGGAATAAAGCTAATGTCGCATACCATGAAAGTACGTGAGAAAGTTATTGAACGGAGGCTGAGAGAAGAGAGTGAAATTTCACAGAACCAATTCGGTTTTATGCCTGGTCGTGGTACAACGGATGCCATATTTGCTATACGCCAGTTGTGCGAAAAATACAGAAGTGCACATAAAAACTTGCACATGGTATTCGTTGACCTCGAAAAGGCATACGACCGGATACCTCGTGAGGTTCTGTGGTGGGCACTTAAGGAGAAAGGTGTGCCTGGGAAGTATGTGCAGTTGATCCGAGCGATGTATAATCGCTGCAGTACACAAGTCCGGTCTGCAGCGGGCACCACTAACAATTTCAATGTGGCTTTCGGTTTACACCAAGGGTCGGCTCTTAGCCCTTACCTCTTCATGATAATAATGGACGCTCTGACGTCGGACATTCAGGAAGAGGCTCCCTGGTGTATGCTGTTTGCTGATGATATTGTGCTGGTTGCTAAGAGTGCCTCAGAGGTCCAGAGCAGATTGGAGGTATGGTGGCAAAGACTGGAGAGTGTTGGCCTAAAATTGAGCAGAACTAAAACAGAGTATCTGTTCTGTGATTTCGGCGGTCTCTCTAGTCTTGTGCCCATAGCTCTCGCCGGAACGCCCATACCAATCTGTTCCGACTTTAAGTACCTTGGGTCGCTTATCCAAGGGAATGGTGAGATAGACCGAGACGTGGCACATCGGATCAACTCAGGATGGATGAAATGGCGACAGGTCACTGGAACAACTTGCGACCTACGGATGCCCCTCAAGTTGAAGGGTAAAATCTACAAGTCCGTGATAAGGCCTGTCCTACTGTATGGGTCAGAATGTTGGGCTATGAAAAAGACGGATGAAAAGAGATTGCATGTAGCAGAGATGAGAATGTTGAGATGGATGTGTGGTGTGACGAGAATGGATAAAGTGAGAAATGAGTATATTAGAGGAAGTCTGAAAGTGGTGCCAGTGACTGAAAAGTTGAAAGGGAACCGTTTGTCTTGGTATGGCCATGTAAAAAGGCGGGATGATACGCGTGTTACAAAAAAAGCCATGAGTATAAATGTGGATGGATGGAGAGGGAGAGGGAGACCACAGAAAATATGGATAGATTGTGTGGGAAGTGATATGAAAGAAAGAGGAGTAGAAAAAAACATATTGCGCCGACCCGAAATAAAACGGGACAAGGGCAGGAAGATGATGATGAGGCAAATGAAATCCAATATTAAAATCTGTTTATCTCAAAATCTGTGCATTTTAAAGACATTTGGTATTATAATGTTTAGGGCCTTAAGCAAAAATTGTCGCTTGCGATAACAAGTGCGGTCGCTTGCGATAAAATGCATGTGTCGCTTACGTTAAGTTTTAGAAAAAATGTGTATTCACGATAATTTTAGCACTTGCTATAACTTTGTAACGGTTTTTTTTTGGCGGGAAACACCAACAGGGATGGATCCGTTACGGTTTGAAATACTAGTATCGATAAAAAACGGTTTTTTGACAAAAGTGTCGCTTACGATAATTTGGCGGTAACGGCTCGATATAGGGTAGTATTTAAACGCAAATCAAAACAAATCCTTTTTCTATGCAATAAGATTCCGAATTCCCATCAAAATTACTGATTGCACAGCAAAATATTCAACTCAAAATATCACTAAACACACTACAATTTATCTTCGCAGTGTACAGCAATTTTTCCTAAAGCAAAAGCTTTTTCAGCAATACACAGCTAATAATCTTAATGCACATTATACATGTTAACTCTTTTTGTTTTAAATATAGCTTCTAATTTTATATTGTTTACAGCAGTTTTTCTAAATAAAACAGCATTTTATCAGTCACAGTCGTCGTATTATTTATTAATTACCACATAATGAGATCAGCAAAAAATATATAAAATTAGATACAAAATTGCAATATAATTACGCATATCAGCTCATGCATAATTTTTTTAAGCATTATGTCTGTAACCATAATAATGATTAGGCATAATATTTTAAAGCATAAAGTTCTAAAGCATAACTTTTTTAAGCATAATATCCTAAAGCATGTGCACTGAAAGCTTTCTGGGTGGTTTAAAAAAAAATAACCCTAACCTAAATCTATCCGAGTCGGGGTACCCTAAATTTAGTGTGGGTGGTTTAAAAAAAAATAACCCTAACCTAAATCTATCCGAGTCGGGGTGCCCTAAATTTAGTGTGGGTGGTTTAAAAAAAAAATAACCCTAACCTAAATCTATCCGAGTCGGATTGCCCTAAATTTAGTGCGTTTCTCGTGATTGAAAATAAATATATATAACGTATATTTATAATGTATAAATATACATGACGTATATTTGTAATAAATCATTTGCATGAACATTGTTTTTGTTATTTATATTAATGTATGCCTAAATATTATTATGCTAATAGTCATTAGGCCTACCAACGTTATGCTAAAAGTCTTTAGGCCTACTAACGTTATGCTACTAGTCATTAGGCCTACTAACGTTATGCGAATCAAATTTATGCCAAAACAAATGCCTAAAAAAATTATGCCAAAGTATTATTATGCCAAAACAAATTGTGCCAAAATCGTTATACCGAAGTATATTAGGACAAAAAACATTATGCGAAAAGAAGGGATCCCTTTTCCGTTGACCTAGGCGGTTTGTTGGGTGGGCAAAGCAACTCTCCAATATGCGAAAGCGTTTTTTTTTCTAACCATCAAGTGTCCCAATCTTGAGTAAATGTCATGTCACTTGCTGTTGAGCTTCCAACTATATACGTATTTAGTCCGGAATCAGATTCTAAAAAAATTACATTCTTGTCAAGTTTCGCCCACTGCTACGCAAGAGGTCCAGTCTTTCAGTTCTATCGGAGGTGACGAAAAAGCGCGCGAAGCCACGACCCTTTTTCAGTTATTTTGTTCTGCTTTTAGAAATAATACATTGTGAGAGGATTTTTTTGTTATAATAATAATTAAATTTGCCAAGTATGGCTTCTTGAAAATTAAGACAAATATGATGAACAGGTTTTGTTGTACTTACTGGTTAATATGCGACTGGGATAGTTATTTTGCTATGAAATATGGAAAATTTGCTGTGCAGTCAGTATTTAAACCATAGATATATCATACTGTTTGATATATCTATGATTTAAACTATGTATGTAGTATTTTTGTACAAAAATAAATTTAACTGTATTGCATAATGAGGAAAAAAGTAATGTCATATTGATGTATAATTTCGAATTATTTGCAGTTTGAGTTTTGTTAAACATTTAGTTTGGTTGTAGTGAAGTAAGTTATTAGATGTAAAAAAGAATATAGATGATGAGTATGTATTGATAGGTGATTATTTATTTGATATCCAATTTATAATATCCCCATAATATATGTATTTCATATTCTTTATTATCTCATACTAGCGACCCGCCCCAGTTTCGCACTGGTGCAATAGTGATATTAAATACATGCATGTATTGTACACACAAACCTTCCTCTTAAATCGCTCTATCTTTTGATATAAACCGCATCAAGTTTTAAAGATATAAGCATACATAGGGAGAAGGGACTTTGTTTTATACTACCTATGTAATGATTTTCGAAATCACTAGACCAATTTAAATAATTTACATATATCGTTCGATTTTTCTTGATAACTCAAGTGTTCTTAAATGGGTGACGTACAATAAAAACGAAAATTTTACGCCCTAGTTTGATATTGCATGATGGGTTTAAATTAAAAAAAAATTACTTGAATCCTGTGGCGCGGCACCAAACCAAACGTTTGAAGTTTTCGTTTCGAGTGCAAGCAAAAATGAACTTTACAATGGTCTACTGAATACTGTGTAAAAATTTGTCCATCTATTTCAATGGAACCTTATACAATGTGTCCGGGTTCGGACTGTACAAACTTCAGGGGGTGATACTTTGCTCTATTTTATCACTAAAATTATTCTATATGTGAGGTCTAAACCCAACCCCCTCTGAATGGCAGCCATTTTTGTATTTTGGTTCAGTTTTGGGTAACGTCCATACTAAAACTTATGTAAAATTGGAATTTAATGCCCGATCATCGTATAAAAAAAACTTCCCGTAACGGCAAAGTATTAGCTATCAGATAAATAACTCAAATTGTTATAATTATTGCTGTATCATATTGAAATAAATGCTAAAACATCAATTTCATGTCAAAATTATCATCGTTTTTTTAGTTTTTCAAGATTATTTAAAAAAATACCCCCGAGAACTACCCTTTTTTATAAGCGTGACTTACGGATGATAGGTTTACCTAGATAATGATACCAAAAACTCGATTCTATGATTATTCGTTTGAGAGATATTGGTGCTTAAACCTAGCCCTTCCATGAGTAGATATGAATGAGCGTTACATTCTATGGGGATGTAGGAAGAAAAGAAAGGTTTATTGCGTGTCATTGTAATGAAAATGGGACAAATACGATGTCAATACAAAAGAAGTAAGTTTTTTTATACGATGATCGGGCATTAAATTCCAATTTTACATAAGTTTTAGTATGGACGTTACCTAAAACTGAACCAAAATACAAAAATGGCTGCCATTCAGAGGGGGTTGGCTTTAGACCTCACATGTAGAATAGTTTTAGTGATAAAATAGAGCAAAGTATCACCCCCTAAAGTTTGTACAGTCCGAACCCGGACACACTGTATAATTATTTTTGTATCTAGTTCTCTATACAATTCTTCTCTTTGCGACTGAAATCTGACATTCCGTGAACAGATGTTTTTTTTTTCCTTTTTCATTAAAAATGCAAACCTATTGAGCGGCATGTGTCCAGATCTCAATCTATGAGCAGTCACTAATAACTTTCTGCTAAGCCTGGTGTTACAAAACCATGGTATATGAGGAGGCTCCGAAACTATAGACCTATACCATATTCCGTTTTCTATCGATTGTTCATTAAAATATTCTTTCCAAGTTTCATGACATTTGTATTTCACAAAACTTGTTCCAGGAGAATAATAGTTGTTTTATTTTGAGAAAATTCATCATTTCTAGGCGAGCCCATGTTGAGATTGATGCCAGTTTTTTCTACCTATTTTTTATATTGTATATTTAATAGAGCATAAAACAATCTATGTTTCGTTCTTCAGATAAAACCACTGAACTCGAGAAAGAAGATGCCAGCGACACTCTGGTTTTGCCATTGTCAGCCGTCGGCGTAGTGATCATAATAATAATATTGCTTTTGCTGAGTTATATTTACAGGAAGCATTATTGTATTGAGCCGCGTGCGCCGATACCGACACCTGAAATCGACGTAAGTATTTAACCTGTCACATACTGTGTAATTTTATAGACGAATGCATAGGATTAATAATAACCAAAGTTTTTACTTCAAACTTGCACTTCGCCCGTGACTCCGTTCGCAAACATAACTTCACATTAATCTTAAACTCTAAACAGTCTTTTGAGGGTAGTTTTTAGTTTTAAAAAATTATATTGACGGTCTTTATTATTTATTTAAGTTAGATTTTGTGCCTAATTTTTTTTTTTTTTTTTTTTTTTATTGGTATTAATTAATTTATTTAGTAAACTGTACAAATAATTAGATATCTAACCTTAAAACTACATAACCCTAATTAACTTAACTAAAAATACCTAATCTAATAAAGCGTCAAAAAACTCTTCCGCATCGCTGTCGACCGGTAAAGTGCCCAAAAGGCTGGCCGCATTGCCACGCTGTATGGCAATGCTTATTCTTTGCCCAAGGTAAAAGCCAGCCCTTGGGTCACGCGAAGTGTCAACAAGTCGTTTAGAAAGTTCATTAAACAACTTGTGGGCACTCGGACCCCACGATCCGAGAGTTTCAACCCCAAACGGCTCGAAAATATAACTACCAACAAGATTAGTATATTTCCGCCGCTTGAGGTTCTCCGCAGCCGCAGCGGCAGCACCGGCACAGCATGATGAGCTAGGAAGATGAGATGGCGCGAGAGTATCAACACAAGTTGCGTCCCACACTAAAGGCCTACCCATCTTCCAAGGAAATAAAGACATACCGTCCGGTCTCTTGCCATCGTCGCGTACCAGGCCATGAGGTTCCAATACAGCTGGAACGCCGACGGAAACAAGAGCACGTCGGATGATGTCGTTGATATTCGCATGCCGAGCTATGCGACCCGCACTTCGGCTGCATGACAGACCGTGGTGCCCGAGGCTGTTGACAACTTCGCCACAGTGGCAGCGATGAGGAGAACAACAAGGAGCGCCTAGACGTAGAGAAGCAGCGAGGCGGAAAGTAGTATCGTCGAACAAGGTGCCTATGCTCGACGACGGTAGTGCGTGAAGCCAGAGACCAGACTCCCACTTCTCCACAGCCAGCAGGCGTGCACGCTCTGCAGTAGAGGAAGATGTAGAAAACAGGTTTTGCTGAACTACTTTGCAGAGCGGCTCATCCCACTGCCTTTGGGAAGAGGGGTTGCCGGGTATTTTTGAATTCGGGCAAGCGACTTTCCAGGCATTTACAGCCTCAGTTAAGCACGGCACATCAAAATTAATCAGTGTGGAAATTAGAATATTCCTGATTAATTTCTCCGTGCCGTGAACCGAGGAAATAAATGCCGGTAAACTGATACTGGTAATTTTGCGGACACCGAGGCCTCCCATACGAATGGGAAGGGTAGCTTGAGCCCAAGCTCGGTCGTCCATGGCCACATTTAAAATTGAAGATAGAGTTTGTCTGATAATTTGATCCATTTTTTCCAAAAGATGAGGATGTTTCCACAAATGAGAGGCGCGGAGGAAGTATGTCAATTTAGGGCCGAAACAGCAGAAACGAATTAAAGTGATAGCCGAATGTAAGTTAATTTCGAGCAATCTTTCCGAAACATCATTAAAATTTTGAATTTTTTCCCCCACAAAATTGGGAAAGGAATCCTCGAAAATAGGAGCCCCAAGGAGACGAAGAGAGCTTTTATCGATGATTTTAACTTCTGGTGCCATTGCGGTAAATTTAGAGAGCGTCAGATGTCTGTCAGTACTGTCAGCTAGAAATAGTTCACATTTTGAAAGGTTGAGGTCAAGTCCTATTGAGTGAAGTTGATTTTTCAAAAATGCCTAATTTCATATAAAAATAGAATATCCCATACAATCTTCAACACCCCGTAAATCGTCGTAACGGGGTAGGTTTGAAAAATAAAAAGTGACAACTTTAATCTTTTATTCTATTCGTGCCAAATTTAAAATGTATTAAAACACAGAATAATATTTTGCAAACAAATTAAATTTCCCTTTGTCACCCCTTTAAGGTTGAATTTTCTAAAACCGTTCTAAGGGCTCACTTACTGTGTACAGGCAGGTACCTACGTATAGGAAGGCTTGTGGAAAATTCCAATGCCTAGTCTCAGTAGGTAACGACTGTGCGCGGACGCGTAACACATAGACAGGCAATACACAGGTATATTTTAAAAATTGGTACATTTATTTATGAGTAGGAGAACGTGCATGAAATTCTAGGGACACTTTTCAATGGTTCTCTCACTTTTCATTTTAATAAAATTATAACTAATCTTGAAAGTTGTCTTGTTAAATATTAAGACACCATTTCATAAATATTAAAGTTCTGAGATACCTAATATACATAAAAATATACGTCTGAATTATTAGACATAAAAATATACATTTAATTCCTTTAAAAATAAACTAAAAATACTCTAATATTTACAAATGATTTATTGGGCATCAAAACATTCATCCACATCTATATCAATGGGAAAAGTGCCCTGAACGCTGGCAGCATTGCCACGCTGGATGGCAATGCTGATTCGCTGACAAAAGTAAAGCCCAGCCCTCTGGTCACGCGAAGAGTCGACCAGCTGTTTGCTGATGTCGCGTACAACTCGATGAGCGCTCGGACCCCATGGCCCTAGTGTTCAACCCTAAACGGCTCAAACATATGACTTCCAATAAGGTTATTATATTTACGGCGTTTGAGGTTTTCTGCACTTGCAGCAGCCGCCCCAGCACTACCTGCCGTACTCAGAAGATGGGATGGCGCAAGGGTGTCGACACATGTTGCATCCCACACCAAAGGCCTACCCAACTTCCAGGGCATTATGGTCATCCCGTCTGGCCTCTTCCCATCGTCACGTGCCAAACCATTGGGTTCTAGAACAGCTAGCACCCCAGCGGTGACAAGGGCTCGACGGATGATGTCATTAATGCTGGCGTGCCTAGCTATCCGACCAGCGCTTTTGCTGCAGGATAGGCCACGGTGGCCGAAGCGGTCGACTACTTCACCGCACTGACATCGATGTGGAGCTCCGCTAGGAGCACCCAGTCGCAGGCATGTAGCGATCCGGAAGGTGGTGTCACTTAGCATAGTGCCTATGTTAGGTGACGGTAATGTCTGTAGCCAAAGGCCCGACTCCCATTCACCCACAGCCAGTAGGCGGGCACGCTCAGCAGTGTTGGTGGACGTATTAATAAGGTTATTCCGTACCAACCTGCAGAGCGGCTCATCCCACTGTCTCTGGGAAGATGGATTCTCGGGCAACGCCTCGTCCGGGCAAGCCAATTTCCAGGCGTTCAAGGCATCGGTCAAGCACGGCACCTCACAGTAAATCAGTTATTGAGTCAAAATTCCATTGGTTAACTGCTGAGTGCTGCGGACAGAAGACGAACGCAAGAAGGCTTATACTAGTAATTTTGCGGATACCGAGCCCACCAAAACGAATGGGTAGCGTAGCTTGAAGCCAAGCTCGGTCATCCAGGGCCACATTTAAGATGGATGTTAGTGTATGCCGAATGGTCTGATCAATTTTGTCCAATAGACGTGGCTGCTTCTATAAAGGAGAAGAGAAAGAGAAATACAAGAAATTTGGTGCAAAACAACAATATCGTATGAGGGTGAAAGCCGAATGAAGGTTAATTTTGGAAAGTCTTTCCGAAATTTTGTTAAAACGCTCAATTTTGTCTTCGATGAACGAAGAAAAACCGTCTTCCAAAATTGGTGAACCTAGGAGGCGCAGTGAACTTTTATCTAAAATTTTGATTTCTGGAGCTATTGCATAAAATTTCTGTAGAGTCGTTTGTCTGTCAGTCTTGTCAGAAATAAAAAGTTCACATTTTGATTCGTTGAGGTCAAGGCCAATCGATTTGAATTGCTGTTTGAGTAATTGAAAATCTTCTAAAACGGTATCTACGTCACCTCCTAGTGTTCCATCATCTAAATACCACACGTTTAATTTTGAATTTAACCGTTGGATGATTGGATAAATAGCCAAGCTGAAAATGGCTGGCCCGAAAGTGTCACCTTGTTGGCATCCAACTGCAGATTCCAAAACATTATTTTTATACAATAATTTTGATGGGTGCCTATAGCACTGCCACAAAAAGCCAAAAATTTCAGGTAGCTCTTTTTTTGCTTCAGCCAACAAAGTGTCCCTATTAACTGAATTGAAGGCGTTTTAACGTCAACCTTGAGAATGACCTCACGCTTGTTGGAATTTAGATATGTGGAGAGGGCATGTACGGCGGCCTCGCAGCCCCCTCTGGAACCAAAACCAAGCTGTATGGGCTGAAATTTTTTGGTCAGAGATTCGCCGTACAGTCTGCAACAAATTCTAGCTGCCATGCGTCTGTATATGCACCCGACGGCGATGGGACGAATGCCGCCATCCCTCTTGCGCAGGGCGCATAGATTGGCCCCGTACAAGACATCGACAACGGCATCGTTCACGCCGCCGGAGAGCATTAGGGTTACTAGAGCCAGAAGCTCCTTCAAAAGCGACTCACCAGCATCCCCAGCGCCTGAACTCAGGAGGTCTTTTAAATGCTGGGGAGTCAGGCCGTCGAGGCCGCCGGCGGAACCGCTTCTGAAGGAACCCACGGCTGCAAGTAACTGAGGGGCTAATATAGGGAAAATTTGTGAGTCCGGATTGGGGCTATCAGGAGGATCAGGGAAAGTGAGGTCATCCGCAGGCGCTGGATGTTTACTCTCCAGGGCTGAAATTGTATCTGGAGAGTAAGGCGCCACCACATCACTGCTAAAAAGTAACCTAGCTGCTCCGCTAATGTCACCGTCATTTAATTTGGATTCTACATGCGAATTCAAACCTTTCTGGGAAACATTGAAAAGGGGTAAATTTCGATCTAAAATGTCAGCCGAATTGTTGCAATTATCCTTAATTTGGGTTGTTACTGTTTCTGAAGCCAATCTTTTTTGGACATGTAGAATCCTGTACGGGAATGTAAGTAGGTCTTCCCATGCACTTTGAGTGTTCTCCTGGGTTGCAAAGCGGACGCATCGTGCTAAACTTAGCGCAACAGACCGCCTAGCACCCCGGGGAACTCTCTTCAAAACTGGTGTTAATTTTTTTAATTTTGACAAGGTTTTCCAAATCGATTCCGAATGTGTTGATGTTTGAGAAGGGGCTGGGAAAACATAAAAATAACATATTGACATTCATAAGTCCCATAGTAACATGATTTATGTGAAAGCGAACCTCGGCCTAGGAACGAAGTCAAAGAAGAAACAGGTGTGGATTTTTAGTCAGTAACAGGACACTAATTATATCCCACTTCACCCAACAGAAAAAAAAAGACTCATAGCAAAAAATTATTGTCATTTTCGTTTATTTTCAGATCCCTTGTGGAGATTTAACAAACGAAAATGACACCGCTAATTCAGAAACAAAATGTGATGAACAATACGATGAATGTCATTACAACGAACGTCTCTCAAAGAGTGAAACATATAACGAAAAACTAGGAAGCGTAGAAAACGTGGTCTTAGACGAACCAATTTATACGGAAATAGATTACTCTCGTTGCAAACCAAAATTTGCTGAACCAGCACTTGAAAATAATTATGACTATGTAAAAAAATAAACAATAAGTAAAATTCACTGGTTTTTTTTTATGCTGGTAAAAATCATCTAATGACGAATCCCGCCTTAGGGCGGAGTAGGAAACAGTGTCAAACTCATACTGACTAAACGGCCCACTTCGTTCCTTCTTAGCCTTCATAACGGGGTCGGAACTTCCATTCAGAAATCGGTCCAAGACCCTAGTAAGTAGGCTTTGGCTCTGCAGTTCAGCAACATTTCCTTGAGGCCATGGACCAATTGGCTTGGCCGGACTATCACCAGACGACCGGACGTCGAGTGAGCAATGGGTACCCATTGCTCACCTTCCGCAAGCTCACTCCACTGCTACGGTGGCTGGAAATCGTGATCGGAATCCCAACGTCGACTGGGGCTTGAGAGCCGATGCCTTTCGGACGCGGTCTCCTCCATTGCTAGCATTACTGCTTCGCAGATGGAGGAGACCGCCTACCACTCCTTATCGCTCCGGAACATATCCTGTAGCAAGGACCGGTGAGAGAGATCACTGTCGCCGATCGCCCCCACAAGGAGACGGCGGTGAAATTCATTGGATTCACAATATGTAATTATGATTCCCCACCTAAAGCGTAATTGACATATGTAAATACTCGTAAATACAATTTTAGGTAAGTAGGGACATGAATTGTTATCCTACATTAAGAAAAATAGTTTTTCTGTAGAACGATTGGCTTTCGTCTTATAGTCATTAATGGCAGATCCCTCTGAAGATCTTACCCACATAGTAGTAGAAGCCCACAAGCATGGCTGGTAACCATCTACCTCGATAACGCTTCTTACGACGAAATTACTAATTTTAATAACAATGTAGATGAGACATTTTGAAAATTATTTTTTATTTTAGAGGAAAAACGTTTCCCACGGAATACACAAACAAGAATTTTCATAGTATGTGTTTTAAAACTAAAACCACTACTACAAAATTTAATAAATAAATATTGTTTTGTTTAGTTTTTTTTTTGCTGCTTCTATGGACATTAATAGAATGAGGAAAAAGGTTAATTGATATAAAAATGACCACTTTTACTTAGTGACTTAAAGTTTTTAACAGATTATATTTAAAGGACATTGACCATCCATGTATGGGAGTTGGGCCAAGTGCTGCCCAGAATGAACACATAGTGCATTATGTACCTTAGGCTAAAACTACTCTGTAAACGAAAGCTCATCAAAATCTATTCGAGGAGATGTGAAAAAAAAATTTTTTGTTAAGATTTTTTATAGGTGAAAAATGACATCTAATGGTATTAATAATTGTTTTAAACAATTACTTACTTTATTATTATAATCAAGTATTTCATGATTTTTGATATTCATTATTGATTTATATTAATAATACTCGTTATCTACTTGGTATTGTATATAACAGTGAATTACAAACAAGCGGTCGGCCTTTACGAGCATTACTGCTTCGCAGAAGGAGGCGACCGCCTGCCATTCCTCTTCGCTGCGGACCATGGCCTGAACCAAGGCCCGGCGCGACAGATCGCCGCCGCCGATCACCCCCACGAGGACACGGCGATGCTCTTCCCAAGCGGGGCACACCTCTACCGTGTGCTCCACCGTGTCCTCCGGGCTGGCCACACAGTAGCGACACCCGGGCGTCTCTTCCACACGAATCAGATGCAGGAATCTCCCGAACTTCCCAAGTCCGGTGAGAACCTGCGTCACGCGGAAGGTGAGGACGCCGTGAGGTCTATCCAGCCACACCTCAAAGAGGGACTTACCACTGAGGTTACGGCGTGCCCAGCGCTGGGTTGCGACAGTCGCTGTTTCCATTTCACCATGAGATCCCGCCGTAGCTCTTTCCGCCACACCCCGACTTGTTGAAGCATCGGAGTTTCGTATGTAGCAGTGGTAGATTTTCGACGACATATGTCTACTTTTTATGTCTACTCGTATGAGTTGGACATTACTGGAAGGCATAGTAAATGCTGACAAATCGTTATGATCTCCGTTATATTGTTGGATAAGAAATGATCCACTGCTGCAAACATGTTCACTGTAATAACTGGGTGCAAGTTTTATTTGGTAGGTGCTTAGAGCGAAAAGGGTAAATTCTTCAGCGGTCAATATTGGAAATGCGGTAACATTATTCTGCTCAACAGTACTATTTTTGAAATGGGCTTTATTTCGGTTTCGGTTTAATCTTTTTTCGGACACGTAATCTGTCAAGCCCCACTTGGGAAGAGCATCGCCGTGCCCTCGTGGGGGCGATCAGCGGCGGGCCTTGATTCAGGCCCTGGTCCGCACCGAGGAGGAGTGGCAGGCGGTCGCCTCCTTCTGCGAGGCAGTAATGCTAGTGTAGGAGGAGGCCGACCGCATAAGGCAAGACAACGGCGAACTCGCCGTAGCCGTCGCCCTCAAGTGCGAGATTTGTTATTTGATGATTTTTACCTACCATAAAAACAAGCCCGTAAGCAATAATTAGAACTGGTTTTCGAGCCGAGCGAGATAGGTACGTTTGATGGAATCTGATTGTAACGGAGTTACATATCATTTTTGTGTAAAAATATTTTATTAAAATAATAGTTAACTAAAATCGCCCCAAAAATCTTAAAAACAAAACTAAAAAAAACTCTGGAACCGATTTTTTTTTAAATATTATTTTAATTTGTATGTTAATGCCAGCAATCATTTGGTAGCACTCCCATGTATGGGCAGCATATGGCCCAGAACCGGTCAATGTCCTTTATGAGAATAAAGAGCAAACATAACAGTATGAAGAAAATTTTTATTAAAGTTTGAGGTAAGTCTACTGTAAAGGTAAAGGTTTTTTGAAGTCGGTTTTTTTTTATTTCATTTCTATTTTACAATATATTTAGTTACTACGTAAATATGTGTACATTGAATGTATGTACTTTTTTACTCATGTCATTTCGACTTCTACGCGTACGAAGTTGCGGGCAAAGGTACATATAAAAACCTTTCTAGTTACAATCGGGTTCTCGATATTTTTTTTCTAATAATACGGTAGCTTTCAGACAAGCCTACATCTGCCGGGACCGCTGGTATATAGATAAACTATTCACCGTTACATTTCAAGTGCTAAAAAGTTGGTCATTCGTCTTTAAACATATTACATATTTCTTGTCCCCTCTGCTATGTTTTTTATTCTCTGATAGGTTTGCGTTTAATCACAATCTCACCTGATGGTAAGCGATGATGTGACCGCCGATGGAGCACGCTTGCGTAGTAGTAACCCATTCACTCTTGACTTAAAGACCCCTAGGTTGTAGCTATCAGGTAACACCTCTTAGATGTAAACGTATAATGGCAGAAAAGGAATTTAAAAACTCAAATTAAAATAAGCCACTGGCAGCTAAGAGATGGCCAGTCTCAATTGATGATGTCCGTTCACGTGCATGACGTGTCTCCTCAAGAAGTTATAAACGTAGAGTATACAAATTCCTTTGCTCAACTATTTTGAAAGGAACTGAAATTAAAGAATTCTTATGTAGATAATATTAATTATTTGAATTCTTCATTATAATTTCAGCCAGCTACTGTATATTACGAAAATATTGTGTTCGCGCCCACAAATGAACGGCAGGCGGAGGAAGTTAGAGAAGAAGAAAATCATTATGAAGAAATACATTAGCTTTGTGCTATAGTATCTCTTTATAATGGTTCTCCTGATGGCGATCGGCACTCACCTTCATGACTCGACATGACTCAACTAAAAGCAAAGCATAGATTATGGAAGTATTACATTATGTCGTTATGTTTGAAATGTTTTTGTATTCATGAACAAGTTCCTGGAATATTCTATCTTCCTCATTGGTTTATGTTGAAGTACCATATTTGTCCGGTGCGTTGATTGCTTGGAAAATGGCTTGTCCCAACACGGATTTGCCTGACAACCTGTCCTCGCAGAGACAGGGGGATGTGCCGCTCTGCAGTGTTACGCGTAATAATCTTATAAACTCGTTGTCAAGTACTGCGGAGCGTGCGCGTCTGCTGGCTGCGGGAGAATGGGAGTCGGGTTTATGGCTTCAGGCACTACCATCACAAGATGAGAGACGAAGATAGGCACTACGATGGATGACGCCTCGTTTCGACTTGCTTACGCTTAGGCGCACCTTGTGTTGCTCCACATCGGTGCCACTGTGGCGAAGCTGTCGGCAGCCTTGGGCACCATGGCCTGACTTGTTGCAGGAGCGCAGGCCGCATAGCACGGCACGCTAGCATCAACAACATTATTCGTCGAGCTCTAGTCACCGCCAGCGTACCTACCAGCTGTATTAGAACGGCCTGGTGCGTGACGATGGGAAGAGACCAGATGGTATGACGTTGGTGCCGTGGAAGGTGGGGGGGCTCTGGTGTGGGACGCAACCAGTGTCGACACCCTTGCGCCATCCCATGTTCTTAGTTCCGCGGGTTGTGCCGGTGCTGCCGCTGCGGCTGCTGAGACCCTTAAACGGCGCAAATACAGTAACCTTATTGAATATATATAATTACAGTTTTGAGCTGTTTGGGGTCGAAACGCTTGGATCATGGGGTCTGAGTGAGCGTCTCCTTTTCGAGCAAATTTCACGCCATCTAATAGACACTATGCGTGACCATAGGCTGGCTCTTTCTTTGCCCAAAGAAATAGTATTGGCATTCAACCTGGCAATGCTGCTAGTCTTCTGGGCACGTTTCCAGATGACAGCGATGTGGAGGAGTGTTTTGACGCCTGAGTGTATTGTGTTTTTGTATTATAATTATGCACATATTTACCGTACTTTAGTACATTCTTTTAATTATAATTTTCATTATCTATGAATTATATGTGTGTGTACATAAATAGTAAAATAATTAATAGTTAGGTTTAGGGTAAATATTTAGTTTAGTTTATATTTAAGTAGTTTTTTTTTATATTGTATTATTAGCACAGTTGATTTTGAAATTAATAAATAACGCCTATTTAACCACTTATTTTTATTAATGTTTGTCCTGTGAGGTGTGCAACAAAGTTATAAATAAATCATCATCATCATCTTCCTGCCCTTGTCCCGTTTTATTTGGGGTCGGCGCAAGTCCGTGATAAGGCCTGTCCTACTGTATGGGTCAGAAAAAGACGGATGAAAAGCGATTGCATATAGCAGAGATGAGAATGTTGAGATGGATGTGTGGTGTGATGAGAATGGATAAAGTGAGAAATGAGTATATTAGAGGAAGTTTGAAAGTGGCGCCAGTGACTGAAAAGTTGAAAGAGAAACGTTTGTCTTGGTATGGCCATGTAAAAAGGAGGGATGAAACGCATGTTACAAAAAAAGCCATGAGTATAAATGTGGATGGATGGGGAGGGAGAGGGAGACCAAAGAAAATATGGATGGATTGTGTGAGAAGTGATATGGAAGACAGAGGAGTTAGTGATAGCGTGACGGGTGACAGGACAGAATGGAAGAAAAAAACATATTGCGCCGACCCCAAAGTGATAAATAAATAAATACAATCGATCCTGTGCAAGTTTGAAATAGAGTTAAATATACCAACTGATCTTCCATATTTTAGTTTAGGTACTTTTGTGTGTGTTGAGAAAAAAAACATTTTGTTCCTAGCCAATACTGCGGGTAAAGATTACCCTAAAGTCCTTCAAAACATTTTCCTTCCACACTGTCTCAAACAAGTCTGCATTCTAGATACACTCGCCACCTCTCTCTAGGCCGGCCTGCACTGGTGTGGGCGCCGTCGCTGCGACATCGACCGGCAGCCTGCCAGCGGGTCATGGCCATGAGGGAAAAATGATGTTCTATTACTTTCACTGAGCCACCAAAAAAAATTACGCAGTGGTTAAAAAATCACCCGGTATACACAGCGGATTATTTTTTGAGTAGCATATTTCATCGCTATATAATATTAATGACAGGACAGGACATGTCTGCCGCAAGTCTAGCGAGCTGTGCGTCCGAAAAGACAGGATTGGTGCCCGGACTCAGCGACGCGGGGCCGCGGCAGACCACGAAGGAGATGGCGGGACGACCTGGATGTCTTCTTTGAGAATTGGAACTATAATTGAAACTGAGCCTTTCAGTGAGACAGTTTGGACAAGAATAGTTTTATTTGTTCTTAATGTATGTCAGTACTAGCCAGCTTTATTTTGATACAAACCTTATCATAAGAACATAGGTATACTAAACAAATAAACTCCAAATTAACACACAAAATAATTTCACAAATCTAACACCTAAAACTTTGTAAGTCGAAAACGTTGGCATTTGGCATCTAAGTTGTATCCAAAATTTCACTTAACGAGGCCGGTTCGGGACGATTTATCCATACAAACGTAATACCAAAATCATTTGCAAGTCGAGCCTATTTCAACCATATTATGGTGATATTTGGATTTAGACAATATTTATCTAGGTTCCCAGATCTTTCTTTTTTTAAATAGCAGCTTTTTTCGTCGCGTCGTCCCGAATTTGTATCGTATCATCCCGAACCGGCCTCTTAACTAAACTTACAGCTACTTAAAAAAACGAGACCTGTGTAACTTTCTATCTAAACACATCAACAATGTCTAGGGGTATTACATGAAGACTTCTTAACTTAAAAACTATTTTTTTATAGCCTATAGTATGTTCCACTGCTGGGAAAAGGCCTCCCCTTTTTCGTTAAAAACCTCTCTGTTTAGGGTGACCTCCGGCCATGTTTGCCCCGCGAACATGATGAGATCGTCGCTCCACCTTCGCGGTCGCGGTCGACCTGGACGGCGTCGACCTCCCTCAGGGGTCCAGTGAGTAACAATCTTCGCCCATCTGGGTGCATTCGTGCAACGTGGCCAGCCTACCCCCACTTCAACCTGGCTGTTTTTTCCCCGACATCTGCTATTTGAGTTATGGAGCGCAGCGTGGTGTTCCTAACCCGATCTATTCGCTTAACGCCTATTGTGCTGCGCTCCGTTGCCTTTTTTTTGTCAAAAACTATTAACGGTATAAAAAAAATTGGTAGGTACCTATGTAAAATATATTCTTCTCCACCACTTCTTTCGAAATTCAAAAAAATATAAAAAAACAAAACCTAACCTCGAACAGACAGTTCGGTTGGGTACCTATATCTAAATTCGAAAAAGAAGTCGATCGCAAATAACCGCCGAATCCGTCTTGGAAGAGCAGCATTCTGGAGGCTGCGCGGTGTATTCCAACATACCACGGTGTCTCAAGACTATGACCAATGGCTCTGCAACGTGTTCGCTTACAATGGGCTCCTTTAGAAGGCTTAAAGTCACCCAAAGATCAATAGAATGGGCTATGCTTGGAGTTTCCTTACGTGATCGTATCAGAAATGAAGATAATTAATACGCATAAGAGAACTAGGATGATCTACATAGCCGGAAGAATCGCCAAACTTAAGTGGCGATGGACAGGGCACATTGCTCGCAGAACAGTGTCGGTATGGTCTAAAGGTTCTGAAGTGGCGACCGCGTACCGGAAGACACATTGTTAGAAGGCCTGACAAGGTGGATTGATGACCTGATAAGGGTTGTGGGAATCCGATAGATGCAAGATGCACAGAACATTTAATTGTGATGACACTGGGAGGAGGACAGAGTCCAACAGTGAAAATCTTTTGGCTGAAATTATGATGATGGCTTGAAAAAGTATTCCACCCAGTGCCGCCACGAGAAATTACTGCGTTGTACAACGTACATCGTAATTTATTACTATCATTTTCAATTTCTTTGAAGATCTCCCACAAATGCGATTTTATCTGGTTCAATCAGAACCGGATAAAATCACGTCTTTCAAAACCAAGACACCAAAATTGTAATTAAAGCCAAGAACTGCACTAAAATCTGGCACCCGTAATGTGTTTTCGTACGCAATGACTGTGGTAGGGTGCAGCAGGAAGCGGCAGGTCAGGTATTTACTCTGTTTTGTTTGGAGCAGCCGTGGGGCAAACAACAATTATTATTGTACCTACTAAATAGTTTAAGTAATTTAACTTGTTGTTTATTATTGTGCTAAGCCCGGTGACTGTGCCAATAAATGTTATTTCTTTCTTTTCTTTTTACTCACTCCGTTTGTGTGCGGCACTTTGGAAATCTAGCCAGCAGTGAATAGCGAGAAATAAATTAGACCCGTTGCTATAATATGAAGGTAACCCTTCGATTGATACTCGAAAATCTGTTACTCATTTTCTACCATCAAGATTGGTCAACTTGTAGGTATACCGCGTATTTTATAAACTTGTTTGCGCGGCAAAACTTAAGAACGGGTTACCGAATTATTCAGCAGTATATACGGTTTGGTAAGAACTTAACCGAATATTATTCGGTTATTCAGTTAAACCACTATTCGGCGCATCTCTAGTAAAAATATGTAATAACCAACAAAAATTTTAAATTGTTTTATTACAAAATGAAACTTTTGTATCACATAGTCTTCTAAAATAACTTCCATATAGATTGATTATAATGGAAATTTTAGAAACAAGGCCACAATATTGGTCCTAATTTCACGGCTTACATTTGCTTGTATTTTGAGGCAAGATAATATATGTCAAGTTATGGGCCCGATTGTACAATCTGCTGCCTGCAGCTATTTCTGGTGCCCCGACTACAAGCAGCTTTAAAACTCGTGTGAAAAAAAAATGGCTTATCAAGCGAGCTTTTCATTCATTTGACGAATTTAAGATTTAATTTAATATTGTTGATTTTTTTATATTTAATTTTAATTTGTGATTTGACTTTGATTTATTTGTTTTGTTATACATTATTTTATTTGTTATTTTGACAATTTATTAATCTTAAATTATTTATTATTTGACATTAAATTTGATTAATTTGTAATAATATGTTGACATTATTGTAATAGTTTGTGTACCTCAATGACTTGTAAGAATCCCTTACCAACAAAAAAACTATGACTATATATTCAAGATACAATATCACTAATAAAGCAGGGGCGTAACTAGCATCCAGTGACTGTGGGCCACAAAAAATTAAGGGCCTCTTTTTTTACAGAAATCAAAGTTACTTCTGGTCAGTGTGGGTTGGGAAGGTCATACCTATCTTTACTGATGAAAATGAGTTCCACAGTTAAAATATTGTTGCAATCTTTTTTATTTAGGTAGTAATATATTTCTTTTGTTGTATAGAATTTTTGTTAATCAGGATTTGGGGGCCCCTGAGTTTGGGGTTCTCGGGGCATTTCCCCGTCTAGCGCTTTGGTGGCTAATTACAGACACAATTAAAAGACAATAGGTGTGCGAACGCCGTGTAAGGAGTTTGAGGCTCAAGAGTTTAAACACTAATTTACCTACAGGTTTTTTTTATTAAAAAAAGGAATCAACAACAAGGAAAAAAGTTAAAACCGTACACTAAAAGTTTATTCTAGTGCGCACGTCCGCGCTTCGCGGCGCATCGCACAGTATAAAGCCGGGGACACACACACAGTGCGAGTACACGGCGCTGGTTTCAGTGTGGCCCGATATCCATCGGTCTGTCTCTCCATCGTCTGTCCGTCAATCGTTCCACCTGTCTGGCCGTCTGTCTGACAGTCTGTCTGTCCGTCTGTCCTTCCGTCAATCCGTCTATCTGTCCGTCCATCCGTCCGTCCGTCCGCCAAGCTATATCTCATAGACCGTGTCAGTTAGAACGTTAAAATTTTCTGTTACTGCTTTAAAAACAAATAGAATAGTAAAAAAAAAACAGAATATAATAAATTATTGATACTAAGATGACCATGTTGCGATCCCATATTTCCTTTAACTATCCGATATTTTCTTACTCTCATGTGGATGAAACTTGTAATAGGTATAGGTAATATACACCGTTAAATTTTGATCGTTTTAATCCCTTGGACCGGTGGTTTAACTAACAAAATACTACTCATTACAAGCTTGTACTGCGATGTAACATAAAAAATAAATAAATTAGCAAATGATAAGATTATACTCGCAAAATGTATGCAACCAAAAGTAGCGCCACGAGATAGTTACCTACGTCGTCGTCGGTCGTTGCGTATCGGGCAGTGTAGGTACCTACACGGCCCGATCAAGCATAAGCACAGCATAAGGTTATTGACTCGACAGCTGATGTTTGCGTAGGTAAACAAATAAATTGATTCCAAATTTTCCTTCATACTTTTACGGGCTTAGGACCGACATAACTGTTTAGTGCATAAGACGTCATGCCTAATAAAATAATTATGCTAAAAGCGGTAGGTAAGGACCTACACGTACAAATAAATCTCTACAGGCCTGCTAGTTATGGTGTATTTAAAAATGTGGAATCAAATTTTGTACAATGATTTAAAAAGAATCAAAATTATTTACAACGATTTAGAAAGAGCTATGCTAATAACGGTAGGTAGTTAAATTTCACGGTAACGTAATAATTGTTCAAAATACAAACCATTCCTTTCGATACACAGTCTTGCACTTTTAATGAGATTGTCTTTTAATTTTACTAATGTGTCCCTGTCACTTTTTATCACATCGAAGGCGTCCACTATCGCACTTTTCATTTGTTCACGAATTTGATGCTCGTTTTTGTACACCAAACGTTTTACTTCACTCCACAAATAAAAATCCAACGGGGTAAGGTCCGGACTCCTTGCTGGCCAAGCAACTGGACCACCCCGTTCAATCCAATTATCGTCAAACACTGAATTGGCGACCGCGGCCCTGAGCGTGTGTAGGTGTCTTTGTCCAGATGGAATTTGCGGGTTGGGTATACCATGCAGTCGCAATGATTGCAAATGGTTTGGTTCACTGTAAAGTCGTCGAGCCTCCTGCGCATCAAAATCCGCAATTGCGTAAAACTGCACCATAGCAACGAACTCAAGGTTGGAATACGCGTAATTCCGAGACGCCATTATTTGCGAGATAACACAGTGCACTCCGATAACGTCATTAGAGAAACTGTCCCCAGGAAACTCCCATGACGTGTCACTATCCCTGCAGTTAGCGCGCGGGGTGCGCGGGGTGAGAGGGGCGCGCGCGCCCTGTTTGATTGGCAAGGAATACGGCGCGCGCGCCCGGGGGCGGGACTTGGTTTAGGATTGGCTATTTTTTGCGAGTCCACGTTGACCAGCGACCGCGTCAATGTTGTTACTGATAAGAATGCTGCCTACTAACGGTTCGCATTATTTATTCACTCATGCGAGAATTGATTCGAGTTATTAAAAAAAAAGTACTTTATTTTTTAATTTTATCTTTACAAATCGATAGTGTTTCATGGACCAGTTCGACCCTCCAAGGGATTAAAACGATCAAAATTTAACGGTGTATACGTATATATTGAGAGGTATGAAAAAAGTTTGTTTATTTTCAATATTTACAGACTACGAGCACTATATGAAAATTGTTTTATTTACTTACGTTTTTAGATAAATCATCATCATAATATCAGCCGAAAGACGTCCAGTGTTAGCCATAGGACTCCCTCAAGCGTCGCCAGAGCGACCAGTCCTGTGCGTCTCGCATCCATCGAATTCCAGCAACCCTGATCCTGATCAGGGGAAGACGTAGCGTTGGACCGATGACCTGCCATCGGTCCACCTTGTGGCCTTCCAACGCTACGTCTTCAGGTACGCGGTCGCCACTCCAGAACTTTTCGGCCTCAGCAGCCATCTGTTCTGCTTGCAGTGCGCCCTCCCATTGCCACTTAAGTTAAGCGATTTTTTTCGCTATATCGGCAATCCCTATAAATGCTATGCTGTTTTCGCTATGTCGCATAAATGCCCTATAAAAAGTAAAACGCTAAATATTTTATAATCTATGCGAACGGCGTTCGCTTGGAAATCGACGAATGTGCAAGGATGTTATATCTCCATCCCACAGTGTGTTATACTCAGTTTGTACATAAAGTAATCAGTGTAACTGGCATTCTGTCATTTCGGTTAAATAAATAAATCTTATAACTTCATGATCGCAAAGTGCGAAGTACAAGCGGATCCGGTTGCGACCGACCCGACCCCTTTAACGGCTTGAACTGAAGTGTAGCTCGTTAAATCGTAGTTACAAGGCCGATGCTATGCTATGCTATATTAAATTTATATATTATTATTAAATAGTCCCTTGTTGGTTTAGGTACCAGATCAATTAAACTAATAAATTACGTTACTACACTGATCACCGCAACACGGGATGTTTCAGTTTCATAACAATACTGATCACCGCAACGAACGACAATTTGCTGACAAATACCGTTACTCCCGGAATATTTCAGTTACGTTACTACACTGATCACCGCAACACGGGATGTTTCAGTTTCATAACAATACTGATCACCGCAACGAACGACAATTTGCTGACAAATACCGTTACTCCCGGAATATTTCAGTTACGTTACTACACTGATCACCGCAACACGGGATGTTTCAGTTTCATAACAATACTGATCACCGCAACGAACGACAATTTGCTGACAAATACCGTTACTCACGGAATATTTCAGTTACGTTACTACACTGATCACCGCAACACGGGATGTTTCAGTTTCATAACAACACTGATCACCGCAACGAACGACAATTTGCTGACAAATACCGTTACTCACGGAATATTTCAGTTACGTTACTACACTGATCACCGCAACACGGGATGTTTCAGTTTCATAACAACACTGATCACCGCAACGAACGACAATTTGCTGACAAATACCGTTACTCACGGAATATTTCAGTTACGTTACTACACTGATCACCGCAACACGGAATATTTCAGTTACATTTACTACACTGATCACCGCAACAATCAGGATGTTTTCATTTTACAAATTTATTTTCGCTAGCCGAACGCCTAAAAGTAAGGACTATGAATAATTAGACTTCCAGAGGATTCTACTGATATATATGGTCAGAAGTGCAGTGAACTGTTACCCGACCCATTTAACGAGCTACACTTCAGTTCAAGCCGTTAAATGGGTTGGGCCGGTCGCAAGCTCATGGTAGGGTCTCAGTTGCACTTATGACGTTCATCTATAGATACCTACCATCGCAACCGGATCCGCTTGTACTTCGCACTTTGCGATCATGAAGTTATAAGATTTATTTATTTAACCGAAATGACAGAATGCCAGTTACACTGATTACTTTATGTACAAATTGAGTATAACACACTGTGGGATGGAGATATAACATCCTTGCACACTCGTCGATTTCCAAGCGAACGCCGTTCACATAGATTATAAAATATTAAGCGTTTTATTTTTTATAGGGCATTTATGCGACATAGCGAAAATAGCATAGCATTTATAGGGATCGCCGACATAGCGAAAAAAATCGCTTAAGTGGCAATGGGAGGGCACACTGCAAGCAGAACAGATGGCCGCTGGAGCCGAAAAGTTCTGGAGTGGCGACCACGTACCCGAAGACGTAGCGTTGGAAGACCTCAAGCAAAACAACAACAAAGGATTTGTTTAATAAGTAGCAACAAAACAAATAAGGTAATATCTATAGCGCGAAGTACATTCCCGGAATATAATATGTGTCATTACATCTCCACAAATTGTGGTATTAAACAGCTACTCGATAAACTAGACCAAAAATTGTTAAATTACACAAAACAAGATTATTGTTTTATTTTTATAGGCGAGCAAGACTTTAGAAAGACTGTTAATTATTTCAATTTAGTTATTAGTATAAGGAATGTATTAAGATCAATTAGACACACTAACATTTTGCTTTGTTTACCGACATACAGATTTGATGGATACTCTAATGTATTTAACTCCCGAATAGAAACATTTAGCCATTTACTTTACCATGACATCTATACTCATAATTATGCGAGAATATTTGACTCCAATTTAAATCTAACATATAATGAAGCAATGTTTTATAAACGCAGTGGAGTACTCAATAATTATGGTATGAGGAATATTTTTGACAATCTTAAGTGCTATCTTGACATTTATTATAATAAAAATTTACTCAAAAATGGTGAGATACAGAATTCAGACAGCAGCTGTACAGCTTTAAAAAAGGAACAGTTTTTTCGTTGCTAAAGTAGATAATAAGAGCAAATGGAATACTAAAGTTGAAACTCGTAACATAAGTCTAATGCACCAAAATATTGCAGGTTTATTGAATAAACTTCCTGCTGTAGAAATATGTTTATCGGAGTTTAATGATAGGTATAAAGATATCCATATACTGTGTTTTTCAGAAACATTTGTAAGAGCTGACAACGAAGTAAATGTTTGCATTAATGACTTTACACTTGCGACTACATGCTCTCGACATAAAGAAAATAGGGGTGGGGTTTGTATTTTAGTAAAACATTTTTTAGATTATAAAATACTACAAATATGCAAGGATATTGCGGTAGAGAAAGTTTTCGAATGCTGTGGCATAGAAATACCACTTTATAATTGTACCATTGTATGTGTTTATAGAACACCTAACTCTAATATAGCAATATTTTTTAATAAACTAGAGTTTCTATTGCAGAAACTGGCTGAAAAGAAAAACAATAAAATTATATTGGTCGGAGATCTAAATATAAATACTCTCACCACGAATAAAAATGCCACCATATTGACTGATATTATTGGAAACTACAACTTAACTTTAAAAATAAATACTCCTACCCGGCAAACCTCTTGTATAGATCACATTATTACCAATATACCAGAATCATCTGGTGAAACTTGTGAACTGCATCTTTCGGACCACAATACTGCCCAGATTTTAACATTCCCATTAAAAATGTCATCAAATAAACCTGCCCCATCGCATTGTTTTATATATAGGAGGAATTATAGTCAAGAATATATAGAAAAATTTAAAGAGTGTCTCTCAAGCCTAACGTTTCAAGAGGTTTATGATGAAACGGATCCAAACATAGCTTTTAATCTTTTTCATGAAATATTTAGTCTATTTTATAGGTTAAATTTTCCTTTACAAAAAATAAAAGTAAACTATCAGACACCTCCCTGAAATGGATAACTAAGGGCATAAAAAAATCATGTCTCTCTAAAAGATACCTCAAATTCAATTATCACAAAAATAAATCATTAGAAAATAAGTTAAAGTACAATAAGTATGCTAAACTGTTAAAAAAATGCATTAATGTGTCCAGGAAACAAACATCTGATAACTTTATTTTGAAAGCAAAAAACAAATGTAGCGCTACTTGGAAATTAATAAAAAATAAACCAGCACTTAGAGACTCGCAATATATAGAAGCAATTAAATTAAACGGTACTTTAATAGACGATCCTGAGCAGATAGCGGAGGTTTTTAATAATCATTTTATTGACTCTACTAATGTTGATATAACTAATAGCAGTAAAAATAGACCCATGCATAATGAATGTAATAGTATATATATAGAACCCTGCACGCCAAATGAAATAAGCAAAATAATTTCATCTTTAAATGACACCAACGCTGTGGGATATGATGAAATTTCGACACAAATTATAAAATCGTGTGCTGCTATACTTTCACCTATTTTGACTCATTTGATTAATTTAAGTTTCTTTGACGAAAAGTATCCTGACAAATTAAAGTTTTCAGTAATAAAGCCTTTATATAAAAAAAATGATAAACATGACGTAAATAATTACCGCCCAGTAACCTTAATTCCTATAATTTCAAAGATATATGAAAAAGCAATGTACAATAGGATTATATCATTTATAAATAAGCACAATATAATAAATAAGGAACAAAATGGTTTTCAGAAAGGAAAGTCGACTACACTAGCTTGCTTTCAACTTATTAAATTAATAACCGAGAATATAGATAAAAAAGTACCAGTCACTGCTGTATTTTTTGATATGAGCAAAGCTTTTGATTCTGTAAAACATGACGTACTATTGAAAAAATGTGAAAATTACGGAATAAGAGGTAAAGCTTTAAACTGGCTGAAAGACTACCTAAGTAATAGAAAACAACGCGTTGAAGTTATAGGAGTAAATAAAGACAGAGAGGTGGTAAATTATAAATCTCAGTTCAGGGCCAATACCTATGGAGTGCCTCAGGGTAGCATTTTGGGACCATTGCATTTTTGGGGCAAATCGTTTATTTTCTACTGTATATAAACGATTTGCCTACAGTAACTCAGAATAAGTGCGTTTTATTTACAGATGACATTTCTCTAGTAATAAATAACGAAAATAAAAATGAACAGCACGAGAACAAAATAAATACTGCTGTAGAAACCATACTAGAATGGTTTGAACAAAATAATTTGTGTGTAAACATTTCCAAAACAAACTATATAAATTTTTGCAATTACAAAATGAATAATAACGCAATGAAAATTTTTGGACGTAATAATGAAATTGACGAAGTTGACAATACAAAATTTTTAGGTATAGTAATTGACAAAAACTGCAATTGGAAGAGACATATTGAGAATGTGTGTAAAAGGCTAAACAGCTTTGCATTTGCGCTGAGAAATTTAAGAAAAACCGTAGGAAGAAATGCTGCCTTATTGGCTTATCATGGATATGTCGCATCTCTGTTAAGGTACGGTTTAATAATATGGGGCAATTCTACGGATAAGGACAGGGCCTTTATTGTCCAAAAAAAATGCTTAAGAGCTGTCTTCGGTATTGGTCCATTAGAATCGTGCAGACCCATTTTTAAAGAAAATAAATTGCTGACACTTGCATGCTTATACATACTTGATATGGGCGTATTTGTAAAAAAACATCCTGCTCTGTTTAGTAAAGCAGATAGCGAAAATGTTTATAAGATAGGCAAACAGTCTAGGGATCCAACTACATAGTAATGCCTAGGCGTGGGACAGCATTTTGTCACAAAAACGCAAGTCGTATGGCAATTAAAATATTTAATAGGATCCCAAAGCAAATTAGAGAATTGCCAACAAATTCCTTCCAAAAAGAGCTAAAAACGTGGCTCATAGACAAATGTTTCTATACAATAAATGATTTTCTAAATTATAATACGATTAAAAAAGGAGCAGGGAATAATTTGTAATTAAAATTAATTTATTATTGTTTTGACATATTGTTTTTTAATTATTTTTTATTTGTGGTTGTGACATTTTGTATATTTTTAGTTTTAACATTTTGTTTGTGTTAGTTTTTGACATTTTGTAATTTTTAGTTTGACCTTTTGCATGTGAAAGTTTTTGACCATTTGTATCTAAGTTTTTGACATTTTGTTTTTTTTTCCGAGACATCTGTAATATAATATATTGAAATTTAAATAATTTAATTCGTTGCCATTATTAATTCGAGGGTTTTAATTTTTCAACATCATATAGTGTTTTTGTTTTTTAATATAAATAATTGAGAATCAAACCTATTCATGTTAAATTTGCATGCTGAATATGAGGCGAAATATGAAGAAACTTTTGTATTTTAAGACCTGTACTTGCAACCATATTTCAAGCAAATAAATGATATTATTATTATTATTATTATAAGGCTACAAGGTGGACCGATGACCTGGTCAGGGTTGCTGGAATTCGATGGATGCGAGACGCAAAGGACTGGTCGTTCTGGCGACGCTTGGGGGAGTCCTATGGCTAACAATGGACGTCTTTCGGCTGATATGATGATGATTTATCTAAAGACGTAAATAAAACAATTTTCATATAGTGCTCGTAGTCTGTAAATATTGAAAATAAACAAACTTTTTTCATAACTCCCAATAAATATGTATATTACCTATTACAAGTTTCATCCACATGAGAGTAAGAAAATATCGGATTGATAAAGGAAATATAGGATCGCAACATGGTCATCTTAGTATCAATATTTTATTATATTCTGTTTTTTTTTTTACTATTCTATTTGTTTTTATAGCGGCAACAGAAAATTTTAACGGTCTAACTGACACGGTCCATGAGATATAGCTGGGCGGACGGACGGATGGACGGACAGATAGACGGATTGACGGAAGGACAGACGGACAGACAGACGGCCAGACAGGTGGAACGATTGATGGACACACAAAACGGACAGATGATGGAGAGACAGACCGATGGATATCGGTTACACTAAAACCAGCGCCGTGTACTCGCACTGTGTGTGTGTCCCCGGCTTTTACTTTATACTGAGTGGTGGGCCGCGAAGCGCGGACGTGCGCACTAGAAAAAAGTTTTATTTATTTATTTATTTTATACGGTTTAAACTATTGTACGGTTATATTATTATACGGTTTATTTGTACGGTTTTAACTTTTTTCCTTGTTGTTGATTCCTTTTTTTAATAAAAAAAAACCTGTAGGTAAATTAGTGTTTAAACTCTTGAGCCTCAAACTCCTTACACGGCGTTCGCACACCTAATGTCTTTAAATTGTGTCTGTAATTAGCTACCAAAGCGCTAGATGGGGAAATGCCCCGAGGACCCCAAACTCAGGGGCCCCCAAATCCTGATTAACAAAATTTCTAAACAAAAAAAATATATTACTACCTAAATAAAACAGATTGCAACTGTGGAACTCATTTTAATCGATATATATAGGGTATGACCTTCCCAACCCACACCGACTAGAAGTAACTTTGATTTCTGTAAAAAAAGAGGTCCTTAATTTTTTCTGGCCCACAGTCACTGGATGCTAGCTACGCCCCTGCTTTATTAGTGATATTGTATTTTGAATACCTATATAGTCACAGTTTTTTTATTGGTAAGGGATTCTTACAAGTCATTGAGGTACACAAACTATTACAATAATGTCAACATATTATTACAAATTAATCAAATTTGAATGTCAAATAATAAATAATTTAAGATTAATAAATTGTCAAAATAACAAATAAAATAATGTATAACAAAACAAATAAATCAAAGTCAAATCGCAAATTAAAATTAAATATAAAAAAATCAACAATATTATATTAAATCTTAAATTCGTCAAATGAATGAAAAGCTTGCTCGATAAGCCATTTTTAACCTACTTAAAAAAAAAGGAGGAGGTTCTCAATTCGATTGTATTTTTTTTTTTCACACAAGTTTTAAAGCTGCTTGTAGTTGGGGCACCAGTAATAGCTGCAGGCAGGTGATTGTACAATCGGGCCCAAAACTTGAGATATATTATCTTGCCTCAAAATAAAAGCAAATGTAAGCCGTGAAATTAGGACAAACATTGCGACCTTATAATGGAATGGTCTTGTTTCTAAAATTTTCATTAAAATCAATCTATGAAGAAGTTATTTTAGAAGACTATGTGATACAAATGTTTCATTTTGAAATAAAACAATTTAAAATTTATATTGGTTAATGTATAACAAGTCTGTAATTAGATTTCAATCTTTTCAGCTAAACTAACACCTACCACAAAGTAAAAAGTTTGACAATTGCTCTCACCGGGTCGCTGTCCCAACGAGATGCTGGCAGAATCGTTGGAACTGGATCAATAGCCATTATTAAAAAAAAAGTTTTTTTTCTATCGATATTAACAAGTGCTTAACTGAGTGAGACCCTACTTGATGGTAAGCAATCATGCAATATTGAAGGTGAGGTGCACCGGTTTATTAGAAGCCTATTCATTCTAGCCTTGAAGACTTGATGTTCCAGTCCTGTGATGTACCATATAAACAATGAGGAAAAACGCTTAGTCTAGACCGTAGAGGTATGAACAAAGCCCAGACAGAGCAAAGGTAAGAGCAAAAAAGCCAAAGCAGAGGTAAGAGAGGATAGGTACTTACCATAAGTCTAGTTGTCCAATCCAACTTCAAAGCTGTTCGGAGACATTTTGCAACACCAGCCCACCGTACTTCACACACAGATCTGTGTAGTTAATAAGTAAATAAATCACTCCTATTATAGTATGTGAAACATTTCTTACAATTTCTAATATTGTGAATTGATACATGAAGGTAGGGTTGCCATCCGTCCGGGTTTCCCCGGATTTGTCCTAGTTTAGAGGGCATCCGGGGAGCGTCCGGGGAAGGTTTCATTTGTAGACAGAGTTTAAAAAAATCAATTAATAAAAAAAAATTTTTTTTTTAAATAGTGAATGACATTTTCAACTGTTTTTTATTACATCGAATATGTTTAAAAGATCTTGTTGATATGTCCGGCTTTCGGGCTCCAAAATCCGGGGTTTTCACGCGTCTTGTCCTGTTTTCCAAATTTTAGAGATGGCAACCCTACATGAAGGGATTGTTGGAACAAGGGAGTCTAGAGAATCGTGGAAGAAGTAAAATCTAGCATGTTGAGTCGGAGTATAAGTATTGTCACAATAATTTGCAATGCAAGTATATAAGGCTTACCAGGAGTCAACAGTATTGCGGACGACATAAAATTACATATACATATAGGTATATTATTTTTTCAAATAGTATAATATGTAAGAGAGCGAAAACTTTGTTTGGCTTCTATAAGGTACGCAATAAAAACAAAAGAACATCACAATCATGGCGGTAAATAGGTTTCAACGTAAACTTTCAAGTTAAGATAACAACATAGGTATTATAAGAGTAATGATCATTATTATCAACTGAAATATTATTATTATTCAATAGTCATTTTAAAATATAATAAGATAGAATAGGTACTCGTCGTCTGCACTGTAAATATAATTCTAAAGATGAAATACAAGAATAAAAAAAATTATAAAATATTATATTGTACTTACGTGATCCTGAAGTCAGCTATCCCTACTTACGCATTGGTTATCATACGCTAACTTTTTCACAATATCAAGTTAAAATACGAAAAATAGTAAAACTCATATTGAATTTTTTAACGATTTCGCGGCAAACGCAAAACAAAAGATGGATGCCCAGTTTTTTTCACCGACTGTCAATAATATATTTTTTTTTTACCTTGGATACAAAGGTTTTCAGTTCAATGATACAAATTACCCATTTATTTGTTTCGAAATAGTTAATTTATTTACCACAACTAGAAAAACCGATTTCAAAACAAAACTAAAATCTGAAATCTAACTGAAATCGCTATATACCTATTCGAATTGTCCTTTTTAATGCAGCTATACGCAATGTTCTGCTTAGTTGTAAAAAAGGAGGCGAATTTCATTTCATAACAGTCAGCGTTTGAATTACCATAGAAATCTTGTTGTAATAACCAGATACGATTTAGATTATTGTTGTTCTTGGTTATACCTACATACACCGTTAAATTTTAGTCGTTTTAATCCCGAAGAGGGTTGATCCAGCACATGAAACACTATCGATTTGTGTAGATAAAATAAAAAAATAAAGTACTTTTTTTCTTAATCTCTTATCGATATACGCATTTACGAAATTAATTTCTTTAAGTAAACGAGTCATTGACCTTGTAGGTAGTTGTCGGTCGTTGCGTACTAACTACCTACAAGTCATTGAACTCGCCCAGCTGACATTTAAAGAAATCAATTTAGAACATGCGTAAATTAATTCGAGTTTAAAAAAAAAGTACTTTGTTTTTTTATTCTAACTTTACCAATCGATAGTGTTTCATGTACTGAATCGATCCTCCAAGGGATTAAAACGATCAAGATTTAACGGTGTATTGTTTGCTGTTGGTTTGACCTTCATGTTTTTATGTTTGCGTTTGAATAGTTTATCTAGTTGTTTTTTTTTCAGTGGGTAAAAATCATTCAATGACAACTCCAGCCCTGTCAGACTGTTACTGACTAAAACACCCATCCCGTTTCTACGTTGCCTACGTACTACGATACTAATACTACTACGGTGCCGTACGCAAGAAACGGCCGGGCCTCCCTTTCAGACGCGAATTCACACGAATCCTTGGACCCAGTAAGACTTCGACCCTTCGGCAAGGTCCCTACGGTTGCTAACAAACTCCTTAAGGTGCGCGAGAATAGTGCGGGCCGTCGACGACTTGGGCTTGGCCCAGACGGTTACCGATGATCGGCCGGCGAGCTATACCTATTGCTCACCGTCCACAAATTCAGAACTTCGGTGGCCGGAAATCTGGATCGGAAACCCGGCGGCATCTGGGGCGTGAGCCTTGCCTTTGCGTGGCCTTACGCTGTCGGTCTATTTCTTTGCTAGCAATACTGCTTCGCAGAAGGAGTCGGCCGCCAGTCATTTCCTCTCGCTCCGGACCATGGCCTACCCAAGGCTGAGCTCGAGAGATTCGAAGTCCATTATGAGAGACTCTTGTCTATTTTCCACGTTGATTCGCTACCTAGTACTACTACCGCTACGTAAATCGACCTCAGCGCCACCCGTGGCCACACCGGGAAATAACTGACAGCACAAAGCAAGCAACCATTCCTTTGTCATTGTTGCGTTGTTTCTTACAAGGATGTTATATCGTCTAAAACCAAACTGGATTGACTACGAAAAAGTTCAAAAACGTACTGAAGAACAAAGTTACAAATAAGTATTTTATCTCGTCCTACTTGTGTGTCCATACACTAGCTACGTAGTACGAGACAATTTTGCTCTAAAGAAGTTCAAGATATTTTTGGTATAATATTATAAATAGATACCTTTTCTCAAAATGCTTACCAAAGGAAACCGTGATTGGTGTTATGCCTATAGTCGTGAAGGACCTGGGGTTACGGATTGATAGTACCGTGAGCTGGCGAACTCAAATTGCTATTGTTAGCCAAAGGGTTACGGGAGCGCTGCGGGCTATGTATCGCTTTAAGCACTTTTTGCCGTCGAACACGAAAGCAATGCTTGTACAGACCCTAATTTTTCCTATCATCGATTATGGCGACGTGTGTTACTATGACCTGAATGCAGATCTCCTCAATAAACTTGACCGTCTTCTAAATTACTGCATTCGATTTGTTTTCAATCTGCGTAAATACGATCAGGTCTCTTCACATCGATCGCTCCTAAAGTCGTTGCCCATACGTTAATGCAGAGAGCAAAGGGCGCTCACTACTTTGTTTTCATTTCTCGACTCTCCTAATACCCCTCGTTATTTAGTCTCTCATTTTAAATACATTTGCGCCAACTATAACGAAAATCTACGCTCATCACATAACCGTCTTCTTCTATGTCCCACTCATCACACTGACTTCCTTTCTTGTTCCTTCTTTGTTCAGGCTATTTCTCTCTCTGTGGAATGCGTTCCCCCAGGAGGTAAGGATGGCTAAAAACTGATTAAAATTCAAGATTGAAGGTCGCGAGCATATTCGCAAGAAGTTGGCAGTAGTATCATCACAACGATAATGTTTCTCTGTTGATCGATCTGAATTAATTTTTTGAGTATTTATATATATCTATATATTTAGCTTATGAAATTGCGTTTATTTTATATTGATTATCTATTATATTCACATGCTTTTTCTTTCTTTCTATTGCACCTGCCAACATGATTCTCTGCATCACCCAAAGATTGACTGGTAGAAAATGCCTTAGGCATTAGGTCCGCCTTTCTACTATTATATGCAAATAAATATATCTGTACCACTTAATATAAACTGCTTCAATTACCTACAATTGCTATAGTCATGCAATCTACCTATCCTCCCGGAGGACAAGGTGGAGCACACGGTGGAGGTGTGCCCTGCTTGGGAAGAGCATCGCCGTGTCCTCGGCGGCGGCGACCTCTCGCACCGGGCCTTGGTTCAGGCCATGGTCCGCAGCGAAGAGGAATGGCAGGCGGTCGCCTTCTTCTGCGAATCAGTAATGCTCGTAAAGGAGGAGGCTGACCGCATAAGGCAAAGGCAACAGCGCCCTCACCGTAGCCGTCGCCGATCCTGCCAATATCCGGCCACCGTAGACACTGGCTCGCGGACGGTAAGCAATAGGTAGCTCGCCGTCCGGTTGTCTGGTAACTGTCCAGATCGAGTCCAAGTCGTCAACGGCGCGCACCATTCCCGCGCGCCTCAAGGAGTTGTCAGCAAACTGTAGGGGCCCTTCAGGGTCGAGGCCTTCTGGAGCTGCCGGTTTGTGTGAAACTGTTACCGCGGCTCTGGAAATAAGGCAAGGAAGGAATGGGGTAGGTTTTTTAGTCAGTAAGAGTCTGACACTGGTCTCCCGCTCCGCCCAAGAGCGGGTTTCGTCATTCGATGATTTTCACCTACCATAAAAAAAAATCTATCCTATACGGCTATTTGCCGGGCTGCTGAAACAGTAGTGCCACTAGCGGCTCTTTTTGGTGTCGCCCCAACGCAACTTTCAGCGTTTACTATCGTATCTAATCGCAGTGCTTACATTCTCTTTGGTCGGTATTCCTTTCGGTTTTTGCTGCTCGTATTTTGTTATTTATTATTATGGTGTGTAAAAAAAAAAAATCATCCAATGACGAATCGCGCCATTGGGCGGAGCGGGAAACACTGTCAGACTCTTACTGACTAAACAGCCCACCCCGTTCCTTCTTTGCCTTTCACACTGGGGCTAAGCCTTCCTTTCAGAAAGAGACCCTGGCCCCCAGTTGGCTTCGACCCTTTTGCAGAGTCCGAACGGTTTTGCTGACAACTCCTCGAGGCGCACACCGTCGACGACTAGTCTTGTTCCGGACTGTTACTGTTACGGTGGTCAGAAATCGGGATCGGATCGGATTCCGGCGGCGTCTGGGACATGAACGCCGTTTGCTCGCAAATATCAAAATATTGAAAAAAAAAGTGACGTAAGGACGCACCCAGTAACTAATAAAAGGTCATTAACATCCAAGCAATATTATAAACAAACAAACTACTCACTGACTCAGTTTGTAAGATAATAATAATAATATATGCTACTGATAAAAATACATAATGTCATACGTATTAAAGGCCAGTTCGAGACCACGCGTGGCGCAATACGCACGGTTTCTGCGCGATCTAAAAAAAAAAAATACAAAAATAGACGCTAGTCTAAAGCATCTGTGCTAGGTACTTATAGTGAATTCGCGCCAAATAATCTGTCAAATCGTTTTTTTTTTAATATATTGTTTTGTGTGTAGTGTCGTTTGGGAGTTACCTGGTTTTCTTCGTCGAACTTTAACTTCGTGGTAAATATTAATAAATAATCAGACTAAATTTATTTATTAAGTATCTTAGACTTTACTCCTAGAATAATAATGTACTTATTATTCGCGATGACGAATTGATTGTCATTGTAGAATTTTAAAACATTATTTGTGAACTGTTAGGTATTATAGTCCTTGTAAACGGGCTAGTTTTGTGACGATTTCTTGCTGCAATTCTATAGCCGGCAAGTTGCTGACTATATCGCTCAACACAAAGCAATAATTGCAGCAATTTAACAATGTGGGCCCGGCGATATACTTAGCCAAGATATTTTAAACGAGCGAAAATTTGTCAGCAATTCAATTGCAGAATCTTACTGAACTGTATTCGAAAATCAATGTTCCTACTTCTGGGATACGAGCCTCCTGTCTAGGAAAGGGAATATATTGCATAAATTGCTAGGAAATAATAAATTAGGAAATAAAAAACTAAGAAATAAAAAATAATAAATTGCTAGGAAAGGGAATATATTGCATTATTCGTAGATATTGAGCAACAAAAATTGCAAACAAAATGCAATTTTTATAGGCCGTTTACAGGGATCTTAAGTATTTATCTTTTATTTAGTAAACCGTGACTGGAAAGAATAGGGCATTATTGTTATAATCTTACTCACAATTAGATGATGGCATTAAGTCCGCCTTTGTACTTATTATAATAATAATAATAGTTTTTATAAATAAATTAGAGGGAATACAGCGGGTACAGTACAGACGTCGGATCTTGGCGAGTCTTGGGTTTTCGGTAATGTGAATTTCATGATTTTTAATAACATACTATACATTATAATCCTTAGGTATTATGAAATACGTACGTTTGAAAATCGGAGTAGGTATCGAAATTCGGGTGTAGGTACCTTTTTTATGAAAATATTATACGGGAAGGGCGATCTAAATATCTCTTTTATTACTACAATATTAACCGAAAACCATTCAAAGAATTTTATTGGTTCAACATAGCCGACAACTTGCATTGGGCCTCCCTTCATTTAGGATGAGAGCCCAGAGCCCAAATGGATTTTGCGCGTTCCACGAGCGTGTCAGAATAGTACATTTTGATACAAGTGCAGGAAGTTTGTCATTGCGACCGAGGCGAAATTCGCACGAGCCGTAGGCGAGTGTGTTATGGAGCCGAGGGCTGCAATGACAAATCTGCACGTGTGTCAAACGACGTTTTTCAATACACTTACGACTTGTGAAATAAAGAAAGAAAGAAAAAAAATTAATCGTATCTCAAACATACAGTAGAAATATAAGAAATATATAAGTATAGCATTCAAATCTGCTCTGGTCAGTTTCTAATTTCGTGGGGTCGTCCAGCGACTCAGGGGGACGCCTCGCGCCTGATTCGATAAACCAAGTAAAACAAAATAATCACCCGTGACCGTGACTCAAAAAAGCACTTGGGTGATATACATACTATATTGAACCTAATAGGAGTGCGATAAGAAGCAGTTTTCGAGTAAGTGTATTGAAAAATTGTATGGAGAGAAACCTTGCACCCTGTAATGTACCCTGGCCAGATAAGACATGAACCCTTAATGTTGGGGCATTCTTTTTGATTCTCTGAAAAAATCGAAAGCGACAGATTAAGACAAAGTAAGTTAAGCACATGCAGAAAAGTGTATATATTTCAATAATCTGACAATTTGAGCGTGGCATAAGGAAATGGGCGAGTTACAAATTTGTATAAAAAAAAACATCGGCCACGGCCACTCCATTAGTTCGTCGCCTGACTAATATCTATCGGTTACCAGAATGGCAAAGCGCGTATATCATATGAATATCTGACGCGTTGAAGTTCCTATCACTATTTACACTTTTGAAAAACTTACTCTAAACTTACTTCTCTTCCTCCACTAAAATTAGCTTTTTTTCATTGGTCCCCATAGCGCTATAGTAACTGCTTTAGCATCCATTCCTGGCCTCCCCCATATTTGAAGAGTGGCTACAAAATTTCCACGGCATCCTCGCTTTCCACTAGACTCAAGTCCTTCATCATCATCATTACAGCCAAAAGACATTCATTGCTGGACATAGGCCTCAAGCGCCGCCACAAAGACCGGTCCTGTACGTCTTGCATTCATCGGATTCCACTGACCAGGTCATCGGTCCACCTTGTGGGAGGCCTTCCAACGCTGCGTCTTCCGGTACGTGGTCGCTACTCCAGAACCTTTCAGCCCCAGCAGCCATTTGTTCTGCGTGCAATGTGTCCTGCCCACTTAAGTTTGGCGATTCCTTTCGCTATAACCTTGAATTTTTAATTTTAAATATAACCTTGGTTCTCTTGCGGATATCTTCATTTCTGATTCGATCACGCAAGGATACTGCGAGCGTAGCCCTTTCCATTGCCCTTTGAGTGACTTTGAGTCTTCTTATGAGGCCCATTGTAAGCGACCACGTTTCGGAGCCATATGTCATCACTGGTAACACACACTGATTATAGACTTTCGTCTTGAGACACAGACCTTATCAAGTATAAATGTTTCGAAAGGTACCTGTTTCCGATTCCGATTATTATTGATGTCATCGACTTTATAATAAAAATACTCAAGACAGTGTCTTTATCAGCGGGAACAAATTGTGTAAATGTTGGTACACATTGCAATTTGTCTTACTAATATTATAAATGCGAAAGTTACGATGTTTGGATGTTTTTCACTCAATCACACCAAAACGGCTGGACGGATCTGGATGAAATTTGGCACAGGCATAGGATACACTCCGGAATCGGACATAGGCTACTTTTTATCCCGAAAACCCCAACCCCGGCCCCAATACCACGCGGGCGAAGCCGCGGGCAAAAGCTAGTTAGAAAATAAAATTACTTACGTCTGATAACCCGCATTTTATTAGGTTAAGTGACTGTGAAAAGTTATCATTATTTATATGAATAAGTTATCCTGATAGCTTATGTTAACACATTAGTGTGCGAGCCTTGGTAGAAACCATGGTCCGGAGCGAGGAGGAGTGGCAGGTGATCGCCTCCTTCTGTAGTAATGTTAGCTAAGGAGGAGGCGACCGAATAAGGCAACGGCGATCACGCTCCAGACGCCACCGGGATTCCGATCAAGATTTCCGTCCACCGTAGGCGTGGGCTTGCGGACGATGAGCAACGGTAGCTTGCGGTCCGGTCTTCTGGTATTCCTCCGGTTCTGCAAACCCATGTTGTAGCCTTGCGGCGCGCTCTGTTCCCGCGCGCCTCAAGGAATTATCAGCAAATGTAGAGGCCCAACTGCAGGGCCGAAGCCTATTGGGGCCTCGGTCCTGTTTCTGAAAGGAAGTTCCGACTCTGGTATGAAGGCTAAGAACTGTCAAACTGTGACACTGTTGCCCGCTCCGCCACAAGACGATATTCGTTATCAGATGATTTTTTTCACCATAAAAAAAAAATTCGCCAAGAGCGTGTTGTGCCACGCTCAGTGAGTTCCGTAGTTTCGCGTCCGCCACAAATTTCTCACAATGTAACAGAACCTAGTAGCCCATGTAAAAATTAGTAACCCAATTTCCCGAGAGATGGCGCTGTACCCGGTGGTAATTTTGGATTGCGTGAACCGATTTTTTTCTTTATGTATTTTTATTTGAAAGGAGATACACTCAGGATAATGAAATATATAAAAAAATATAAAAATGCTTGCATGTACGGTTAAATTAGAAAATTAGTTCAGAACGTTTTTTTTAATTTTTCAAAAACTGTTCATCCTATCAAGTTCAAAATAATTTTCCTAGAAAGTTTACTTAAAGCTCTACTTTTGAGATTTTTTTCATATTTTTTAAAAATATGGTTCAAAAGTTAGAGGGGGGGGACGCCTCATTTTTTACTTTCGGAGCGGTTATTTCCGAAAATATTTATATTATCAAAAAAATATTTTACGGGACCCTTAATCATTTTTAAATACCTATCCAACAATATATCACTTGTTATGGTAGAAATAATCTCTTTCTACTTTACATGTAGGGGAGGTACCCTAATTAAACATTTTTTACCACTTTTTGTTTGTGCACTTTGTCGGCATGGTTGATACCCAGCTTTCTAATGCTAACGGTCGCTGAGATTATCCGTGGATGGACAGACAGACAGACAGATAGACAGACATGGCGAAACTATAAGGGTTCCTTTTTGACTACTGAACCCTAAAAAGGTCGATATGGATTTTCTTCGCGGAATGACTTAAACTAGGTTAGGTTATATCTTGAAGTCAGACTTGAGGATTGAGTTGTCAAAGGAGCACCAGAATCTCAAGGATTAACTATTAACATAATTTTTTCCACAGAACTGCCAATTCTCAACTTTTGCTATGACCTGAAGCCATGGATAAGTTACTGAAGACCTTTAAGCGACCTTCACCGCCTGTTGAAGTGTCCCGAAGTCAGTACTCTCTGGTCTCCACGGATCTGACCGAGGATGCTGTTCGTCTCTGGATGGACTTACCTGATGAAGTCAAGAATGATGCTGCTTGGGAGAAGTTTAGACAGCACTACGAAAAGGAACATGGTAAGTAGTCCTTAAGTGTCGCTATACCGGATAATTTTTTAACCACTGCGTAATTTTTTTTTGGTGGCTCAGTGTTAGCAATTGAACACATTTCCATTTTTAGTTTATAACTTTTTTTTCCTCATTGTCAACTTTGTCCCTTTGTCCCAAACGACGTCCATAGAATAAGTTTCTGAGTAAACAAGTCCCGTAACCGTTAACTTAATTTTTTACTATTGTCACATATTTAAATAAAAAATGCCTGTTTATTAAAATGTATTCACGTTTTTTATGTCTAAATTTGCGCACTGGTTAAAAAAGAATCCTGTATAAACAAGGTGTCATTGACATGCTAACACAAACTAATACCATAGATCAAGTACATGATTCTGGACACCCTAGTGGTGGAATTTTTCGTCGGTTTTTTCTTATTTTTTTTTTAATGAATTTTTTAAGTTATTTAAATTAAACTGTATAAAAACGTGTAAAAACCTGTATATGCTTGATTTATCATTACCATTTTTAAAAGTTGGACATAAGCTTCCCCCAAATGTCCCTACAATGAATGGTCCTGTGCGTCCAGATTCCTGTAACCCTTACCAGTTCATTGGTCTACCTTTTAGGAGGCCTTCCAACGTTGTATATTTCTTCCGTTAGTAGTCGCCATTCTAGACGTTTCGTCCCCCATCCGTTCGAGCAATGAGCTCTGTCCAAAAACATAAAATTGCTATAATATTGAACTAACTGCAAACTATAATGGAATTTAGATTCGTAAATTAAGTTATTATTGTCTTCTGACATCAATGTATTTTATTTATTTACTAGGAACGCGCCCCAGCTTCGCACTGGTACTAATATTGAATATATTGCGCATGTATTATACGCATAAACCTTCCTCTTGAATCACTCTACCTATTCAAAAAAACCGCATCAAAATCCGTTGCATACATTTAAAGATCTGAGCATACATAGGGATGAAGCAACTTGTTTTATACTATGTAATGATGATGTGGAACCTTGGAGTTTATTTTCAGATCTCACTGAAAGCCTGACCAGTTGTTTAGTCTTGTTATGATGAAACAAAAGGTTTTAATAGTAGGTAGTACAACTTTTCCCTTCCTCGCCTGAAAAAATTGTACATTATGGCCGTTGGATCGTGGTGAGTCTGTAGTTAGGCTCTGCGAATTTTAGCGCTTGAAAACTCGTACTAAAATAAAGGTTTTAACAGTAGTAACAACTGAAAATTGTATTTATTTGTCTAAAGCATTTATTTTTACGAGTTTTCAAGCGCTAAAATTCGCAGAGGCTATCTTCAGACTCACCCAAATCAGACTGTTCACTACACTTATTTTTGCAGTCAAACAATATAACTATGTTCCAGTTTGATTTAAAGCTAGTCGAAATGAAAAAATAAAACAATATTTCATATTATATTTACTGGTATACATACAACATTTTATATAATAGTTATAACAAGATAGACCGATGACCTGGTGACAATTATGGGAATCCGATGGTACTACGTATGGAGGGTTCCCTATTTGTCTGCGAAACTAGAAAATCCTGTTGCGAAAAACCCTACAGCGATTGCTCATTTGTTCGATAGTATGTCGATTCGAAATGCCTACTGTTCTGTGATATTTGTAACACTAAGAAATTGTAACACTAACCTAGTTTTTAGATTCTTTTATTTTATATGTTACAGTGTTTACAATTGTTGGTTGGCCAATAAAAATAAATAAATAAATATTATAACTTTATTAAGGAAATAGATCAAAATAAAAAAAAAGTACAATCCTAGTTCGTCAAGATATATTTTTGGATGTTGAGGTTACCAGGCGCTTTATTTAATACTTCTATAATTAAAATAGGGTTTAAATAAAAAGAATCTTAGGTTTTTAATATTGAATATCAGAAAACAGTAGGCGTTTTGAATCGACATACTGTGAAACAAATTAGCAATCACTGTAGATTTTTCGGCAACAGAATTTTCCGCACTAACGCTACATCATCATCCTACCCTTATCCCATGTTACTTGGGGTCGGCGCAACATGTTTTTTTCTTCCACTCTGTCCTGTCACCCGTCACACTATCACTAACTCCCTTTTCTTTCATATCACTCCTCACACAATCCATCCATCTATTCTTCGGCCTCCCTCTTCCTCTCCATCCATCTACGTGTAAACTAAGAACTCTTTTTGTGACATGCGATTCATCTCTCCTCTTCACATGACCATACCAAGACAAACGATTTCCTTTCAACTTTTAAGTCACTGGCGCCACTTTCAGACTTCCTCTAATATACTCATTTCTCACTTTATCCATTCTCGTCACACCACACATCCATCTCCTACATCGCATTAATATCTAAAGCATAAAACATCGTACAAAAATATCGACACACCGATTGTGGTCGATATTATAAAAATCGAATCAAGTTTTCGAACCCTCCGCACGTACAGGACCGTTGGTTTGGCGACACTTGGGGGACGCTTATGTCCAACTGGACATCTTTCGGCTGAAACGCTAGTAGGTATCAGTGTAAATATTCATCCATTCATGATTTTGACATCTAGCGTACTTTTTTATGGTAGGTAAAAATCATCCAATGACGAATCCCGTCCTTGGGCGGAGCGGGAGAAAGTGTCACTCGTGGTCACTCTTACTAAATAACCTGCTCCGTTCCCACGTCGCCATATATACCAGAGTTAGAGTCTTCCTATCAGACACGAACCCTTGGCTCCTGTTGGCTTCGACCCTTCTGCAGGGTCCCTACGGTTTGCTGAGAAATCTTTGAGGCGCGCGAGAACAGTGCGCGCCGTTGACGACTAGGCTTGGTCTGGACGATTATTTACCAGACGACCGGACGGCGAGCTACCCATTGTTCGCCGTCCGCAAACCCGATAGCTAGCGTACTGACTAGCTAGCATAAAAAAATATGTAAAATCCTTGTATCAGATATTTGGCGAAACCATAAAGAATTTTGTAGGTAACTCCATTTTTGTCAACTCCGTTGTTTTACAAGTAAATAATAAAATGAAAGTAAATAATACATGTTTGGAGTCGAGATTGCGTAATTTGTGTGACACCAGACGTACTTATATGTAGGTAAATGTGTTCTTTGAATTAGTGTGTCTAGATCATAAAAGTTAATAAACGTTATAACTCCATAATATTTTAAAAGTATGAGTTTATACAAACTTTTTTTATGCAAAACCTTTTTTTTTATTGATTATAGGATTGCGCTTGACCGAGATAGCGGTCAAGCGCGGTTACTTCTAGGTAAGCGCGCGAACCTGTCAATAATAAAAAAAGAAATAGGTTATCATAATTCGTTTTATAATACTCCCTTTGTAAAATAGTCAGGGGGTGGTTAGAGGTTGTAAGGGAATTTTATTCTTAAGCAAATTTAGATCAAATCTAATCAAACCATTTGCTATGTTTGCGCGCTGCCCCAACTTCTATTTTCACCCGAAAATTGACACACCATGACAAACTTGTGTGACGGGGATTATACAAAAAATTTATGAACGCAGGAACAAAAGAAAACGCTCACGTTCTTTCGAAGAACGGGTCAAGTAAGAGATTACCGTCAGTGAGTTCAGCCCCGCATCTGTCTGACGAAAGAGGAGACGTTGACTTCGTCAGTGGACCGAAGAACCTTGCTGGAGAGGCGATCCAGGAGAAAATGTAAGTAGCACAGCATCAGCCTTATTAATGTTCCCCCTGCTGGGACTTAGGCCTCCTCTTTAGAAGAAAGAATGTGCTGTATTCCACCACGCCGGCCCAGTGCGGGATGGTGGATGTCACAAATGTCTTCGGATTTCTGGTTAGAGACATGCCAGTTTTTGCACGATGTTTTCTTTCACAATTTTGAGAGCAGTGGTGAAGAAATAAATTAGTTACCTACACAAAGTAATGCCGCCTGGCTGGGTTTGAACTTACAACCTGAAACTCGTAAATCGGGGCCTTTACCACTCGGCCACCACTGCTCTCAAAATGTATCAGATCAGAATAAAATAGACTACAACTTGAAAATAACTTTGCTCTACTGCGTCCCTTAAAGGGCCTACATGGACCACAAGATCCTCACGTGGAACCCTCGGCAGGAAGTAGTCAAATCTGTTTGATACAAGTCTCAGTCCACGTAAATTCTGGAGGCAAACATCCATCCTTGAAAAATCCATCGGCCCTCCTATCGTTATTTGGGAACCTAGTGGTGGATAATAATCGAGAAAGAAATAGTTATTGTTATTAATTTCGTGTAAATGTAAACGTACATTATTCTGGCCAAAAATCGCCTAAAAAGGTCCTAATTAGAGCCTTTTCGAGTCTTCACTTAGTTATGCGCGCTCGTAACAGGTCATATGCCACATAATTTATACATGTCATATATACACATAAATTAAAAAAAAAAACCTTATGAACATAACTAAAAGTACCTAATCTAATAAGGCGTCAAAAAACTCTTCCGCATCGCTGTCGACCGGTCTGATAATAGAATCGAACTCGTTCAGAAAACAAGCATTGCCATACAACATGGCAATGCTGCCAGGCTTTTGGGCAATTTACCAGTCGATAGGAATGTAGAGGTGCTTTTCGGCACTATATTTTTGTGTTTTTATTTAGTTGTAATTAGTTTACGGTTTTTTTATTAGTTTTATAGGATTTTATTTTAGATACAGGTAAATAAAAAGCAAAAAAAAATCAGTTAAAGTACTTTGGTTATTTTCAGACCTGATGAAATACCAGTTCCTAAGAAAAAATCGAAGGTAAGGATTTGAAAATACACTTTTTGCTACAAAATATATATATATTATAGTTCAACTTCTAAAACTTCTTTTTTTTTGTAATACCTACAGATAAATATTAATTAAACTGAGAACTACCGATACACATATATTTTTCCGTCTTTGCGATAAAATAGTACATTGTTATACGAGGGATGAAAGTTAGTTATTTAGTCCCGAGAAACTTCTTGGCGACCGAGCGATAGCGAGGTCGTTAATAGTTCGAGGGATTAAATAACTCTTTAACCCGAGGTAAACACTGTGCTTTTCATTACGAATACGAGGAAAATAATAATAAAAATAAAAAAGGGAGGATCCTCCGACCGACCGATAGTTGATTTCACGCTGTTCTGTATGTTTATCTCGCGCGGAGAACTTCCATTGCACGGATTAGTTCTTATGCGATGCCATAGATGGCGCTACAATATTAAAAACAAAAAAGACTAATTAATAAATACTTTTTCCACCAACAGATAGCGCAAGCTCGGCAGACATTTAAAATAACAATCCTAGTGGGAGTCTGGATATTCTTCACAATGGCTTTTTTGATGTACAATGAGAAAGTCAAAGTGACCAGGCATTCTTCAGTAGCCCCCGGACAAATTAAGGGTAAGAGCAACAAACTCCTGAGCTTACCACGAGCTCTTGATCGATCTAATTTACGATCTAAAATGAACTGTTTAAGGCATGGAGTCTGTACCCTAAGTTTTATAACCCACCCCCTTTGACAAGCTATTAAAGTCCCACCCCTTTTTTAGGTAAGTTAGGACACAACATCATCATCGGCCTTTTTAATGTTCCCACTGCTGGGATACAGGCCTCCTCTCTAAGAGACGGAATGGGCCGTAATCCAGCACGCGGGCCCAGTGCGGGTTGGAGGATGTCACATATCTGCGAATTTTTGGTCCTGGGACATGCCGGTTTCCTCACAATGTTTTCCTTCACCGTTTTGAGAGCAGTGGTGATGAAATAAATTACACAAAGTAATGCGCCTGGCTGGATAAACTCGCAACCTACAACACGTAAGACGGGGCCTACCACTCGGCCACCATTGCTCTCTAAACTCTATCAGCTGTCTCTTATATTCCACTTCTCATTCAAAGATTACGTAATCCAGAACGACTACAACAAGCAATCGGTGTTATTGGAACTGTCCGGACCATTTTTATCAGAACAATACGAGAAGAAGTTGGATTTGAATCAGAAGATGAATATGAGTAAGATGGAAATCTGGCTTGAGGAGCGGATCGTGAGCAGAGAGGTCAAGGAAATTGATGGGACTCTGAGTTATGGTGCTGTACAAGTGAGTCATCATTATCATCATCATCATCAACAGCCTTTTTCAATGTTCCCACTGTTAGGATACTTGCATTCTCTCTAGGAGAGGTAATACTAATACACCAAACCAATAAAAACAAATAAACCATAACCAATATAAACCATAATCCACCATGTATGGAGCATTCCAAAGACAACTGTGTTACCACTGCACTGTACAAAATATTTTTACTGATAGTTGGAAGTCTTGCATGCTGCCAAGATGGACGCATGAATTTAGAACTGCCTTGATTCACTTGACTATAGAATTCAATACTCCACACTGAATCACATGCGACATGGGGCACTGTCATAAGTTCCAAATATATTCACTTCCACAGATGTCAGACCGTTGGACGATAATTCTGGAGAATCAAGCCGAAGACTTCCATGAGAGTGAGACCCGTTCCTCCGTGCTGCAGCTCCCGCCTATGATCAGTAACGACAGCGTGTTGTCAGTTCGTATGACCACCACATCTTCTGTGACGACCCCCTTTACCCTGAGCTGTACTTTGGACCCATTGGATGCTACAACTGGGATCATTTACGCTTGCATACTTCTTTTAGCGTTGTATGCTTTAATCGTTTTTGAGGTAAGACATCAAAAATGAATCTTTTTGAATTTTTGGACATTCTTCTCCGTTACGTTTACGAGAGCTACGTTTTGGAATGTGCAAAACTGATGCTGTTTTCTGACTTTGAAAATTCAAATTGCCTTTAAATTCTTCAGCCCGAAATGAACGCCGATGTTCGCACACCTGTTGTGTTTCTGTATGTTATTTCGATAGTTAAATAGTTTATTTAAAAAAAATGCTTTGAATCTTGAATGTTATCCCGCCCTAAGATCTTCTCAGTCTACTCACTCAGTAGAAAACAGATGAGGCAAAAAATTGCAATTAAAAATAGATAATGTACTTTTTGATAAATTTAATGTTACTGCTTTTATCTTTGAGGTGAATCTGCCAAATACTAGGTTAGTGCCTAGTAGCATTATTGCTTCGTAGAAGGAGGCTAATTATCATGGTCAAAGGCGAGCTTAGTCACAATAAAAACTAAATCTTTTCAGGTAATAAACAGAACTATGGCAGCAGTTCTTCTATCCACCGCATCATTGGCGGCTCTATCTATAGCTGGCGAGCGACCCTCTCTGTCGGAGCTGGTCTCCTGGCTGGACGTGGAGACTCTTCTCCTGCTCTTCAGCATGATGCTCCTCGTCGCCATTCTGGCTGAGACTGGAGTCTTCGATTATTTCGCTGTCTTAACTTTTCAGGTGAGTTTTGATATATCCTCATTAGCAACCCTGGCCAAGTTACTATCGTTTCGTTTACGACAAACGCTTGGATTAGGCCACGCCTTATCTTTTTTTAACTACATGTACGTAGTTAGTACTAAGCGTTAAGATGCTGTCAGAACGAAGGAATCAGGGGACATGGGCAACTCAAAGTGTACGACGTTTACGGAACGATAGTAACTTGGTTAGGGGTTTTTTTTATTAGGGGGGTAGATTATACTGTTGCGAGCGATTACATGTATACGTCGTGGCTAGATCTTAGAATTAATCACTTTATGATATGAATATAAATAATTAAAACTGACCAGATCGTTGAGATCATGTTGAGGTAATGTTTGGTAATAATTATGTCCATTCGCTAAAACTATAGTATCATCATCAGCCGTTTTAATTTTCCCACTGCTGGGACACAGGCCTCCTCTCTGGGAGAGGGAATGGGCCGTAATCCACCACGCGAGCCCAGTGCGGGTTGGTGGAAACTATTGTATACCAAATATTAATGGACTGTTCTACAAATTTTATAAACTGGCTATTGAAATTGCTTTTTGTTGTACAGTCAGCAGCACATCAGACTATACAAATCTGTCAGATTTCTCCAATACCTTTTTTTTTTATTTATTTATTTATTTTTTTTTTTTTAATAATAATAAGTTTATTTATTTATTGTTTACAAGGACCAGATTACACAAATGGATACAATAGGCACATGTATGAGTAAAACAAGAATTTTGAACCTTGTTGTGTTATGGTTAAGAGTTGAAAATTGTTTGCAGAATTTTAACAGTTTGTTGTAGTCTGATGTGGTGCTTACTGTACAATATTGATCAATACATATCAAATTAAACAATAGCTACAATTTTATTGTGCAATATATTTTCGAATATAGTCAAGCAAGATTCTGCAATTGAATTGCTGGCAAATTTTGTTTCTTCGTATTATAAATTTTCTTCTCAATATCCATACTAATCTTACTAATATTATAAATGCGAAAGTTACGATGTTTGTTACTCAATCACGCCAAAACGGATCTGGATGAAATTTGGCACAGGCATAGGATACACTCCGGAATAGGACATAGGCTAGACCCCAACTCCAACCCCAACCCCAATACCACCCGGGTGAAGCCGTGGGCAAAAGCTAATATTATAAACGCGAAAGTAGCTCTGTCTGTCTGTTACGCTTTCCCGCTTAAACCTCTCAAACGATTTTGATGAAATTTGGCACAGACAATCTTTAGACCCTGAGAAAGGACATAGGCTACTTTTATTGCGAAAGGACGCAGACGTCGCGGGTTCTAGCTAGTAACAAATAAATAAATAAACAAAAGATAAATAAAAGGAGTTGGTTACGCAATTAGAAGTCTGATGATGATAATTATAATGATAACATCATAAATGGTTACTCACAAATTACAACCAGATGAAAATAATAGCGATTGACATTACACATGGACTTGTATATCTTACGACTCGCGACTTGCATTAAGACTTCGAGATAAGATAATGTTCATCGCTAATCTATTCGCAGATTGTAATGACAGGCAGGAAAGACATGTCAAGGTTATGATAGTTTACAGTGATGATGTTTTTATAGTTTCGCCATGTCTGTTTGTCTGACTGTCCGCGGTTAATTTTAGCGACCGTTAGCAGTAGAAAGCTGAAATTTGGCATCATATTGATGCCAAATTTCAGCTTTCTATATATCACGTATATCAATCACGCCGACAAAGTGCAAAAACAAAAAGTTGTAATAAATGTTTTATTAGGGTACCTCCCCTACACGTAAAGTGGGAAGTGATTTTTACCATAACGTGTGATATATTGTTGGATAGGTATTTAAAAATGATTAGGGGTCCCATAAAATATTTTTTTGATAATGTAAATATTTTCGGAAATAATCGCTTCAAAAATAGGGTCCCCCATCTAACTTTTGAACCATAAGTTCAAAAAATATGAAAAACAATCTCAAAAGTAGAACTTAAAATAAACTTTCAAGGAAAATTATTTTCAACTTTAAAAAATTAAAAAAAAAACCTGAACCGTTCATGCAAGCATTTTTTTTTACCTTTTTTTACATATTTCATTATCCTGAGCGAATCTTCTTTCAAATAAAAATACAAAAAGAATAAAATCGGTTCACGCGAATTAAAATTACCACCGCGTACAGCGCCATCTCTCGGGAAATTAGGTTACTAATTTTTTTATGGGCTACTGGGTTCTGTTACATTGTGAGAAATTTTATTTTAACGGTGAAGGAAAACATCGTGAGGAAACCGGCATAGCCTAGAACCAAAAATTCGAAGACATGTGACATCCACTAATCCGCACTGGGCCCGCGTGGTGGATTATGGCCCATTCCCTCTCCTAGAGAGAGGAGGCCTGTGTCCCTGCAGTGGGAACATTAAGAGGCTGATGATGATGATGATGATGTGAGAAATTTGTGACGTACGGGAAACTACGGAACCCTACACTGAGCGTGGCCCGACACGCTCTCGGCCGATTTATTTGTTATTCCATACTTCAAAAGGAAAAAACTGTAGCCTAATTCTCAGTAGCGATATCGTAGCGACTTTGACATTTTCGTATTCCCATCCATCAATCGAGTTTGAACGACACCGATTTTGAACTCATTCGTTCGAAGAGAGGTCGTTTAGAAGTCGTTCGATTGTCGTCCTATCGAATCCCCATCAAGAAATACGTGAATACCGATTTTGGATAGGACTACGATCGAACGTCAATGGAACGACAATGGAATTGGGATCGTTTGATTTTACGTGAATTAGGGCACTGGGCAAGTGCGAGTCGCACACTTAGGGTTCCGTAGTAATTGCGTTTTACGATTTATGACGTATTTGTATTAAAAAAAAAACTAACAAAAATGTTTGAGACTCGGTAGTCAAAAGTTTAATTATTTGTTTAATTGTATGTAAGTAATTATAGTTATTTAGGATATTAAATCAACCTATAATTTAGTTATTATTTAATGTCTAAATTATTACAGAAATATAAAAATATACATTTAATTACACTAAAAATAACCTAAATAAACTAAAAATACTCTAATATTTACAAATGATTTATTGGGCATCAAAAAATTCATCCACATCGATATCAATGGGAAAAGTTCCCAGAACCAGTTAAATAGTAGGTATATTTGAATAAAGTGGTTTCCCATAAAACTTAATTATATTTTGTCTTTCAGTTAGCAAAAGGTAGAATATGGCCGCTGATAACACTGCTGTGCGTGATCACAGCTGTAGTGTCACTCCTCCTGGATAACGTGACGACAGTTCTGCTGATGACGCCAGTCACTATTCGGTAAGTCATCATGTGGGGCGGTATGGTCATGTAACTAAAATGTGGACTGTGTGTAATATGGACTGGAATGAAATGCATGTTACTGAAAGAGTTATACAATACTAGCTTTTATCAGTGGCTTCGCCCGCGTACATAAAATATAGCCTATGTCACTCAGGAGTAAAGTAGCTTTCTATTGTTGCTAAAATTTTTCCTACCTACAAACAAAAAAACAAACTTTACCTCTTTACTATATTGAGGTAAAGTTTGTTTGAGGTAAAGGTTGTGTTGTGTGCAAATTGTAACCTCGACTCCAGAAATAAGGCAAGGAAGGTACGGGGTAGGTTTTTTAGTCAGTAAGAGTCTGACACTGGTCTCCCGCTCCGCCCAAGAGCGGGTTTCGTCATTGGATGATTTTCATCTACCATAAAAAAAAAACCTCTTTACTATATTAGTGTAGATGTAACGTTTAATGCGCAAAACCTGAAAATAGCTTGCCCTTAATAACAAGCAGAATCAATTAAACCACTTTTTAAAATAGCTCACATTTTTCCAAAAATATACATTGAAAAATTTGCCCTGTCTATTGATTAATAAGCCAAGCTATCCTTTGTGCAAACCTGCCAAAATAGGTCAACGAACTAGAAAGGTTGTTATCCAATTTACATTTCCTCAACGGGATTTTTTATTTATGTGTTAGAAACTAGTGCTTGGCTGCGATCTCGCCTAATGGTAAGCAGTGATGCAATCGTTAATTACTAAGGCGCGCTAGTTTATTAAGAGCTAAGTTATAATCGGTTGGGAAGAGGCAGCAGGCAAAATGTCCCATTCCTTCGTTGTTGAAATGCTTAGTCCGACCAACGTAAGGATGAATACTCGCCGTGCGTCGGATAACTGCCACATCATCATCATGATCATTACAGCCGAAAGACGTCCACTGTTGGAAATAGACCTCGCCCAAGCGCCACCAAAACCATCGGTCCCGTGCGTCTTGCTTCCATCAGATTCCAGCAACCCTGACCAGTTTATAGGTCCACCTTGTGGGACGCCTTCCAACGCTGTGACTTCCGGTATGCTGTTGCTACTCCAGGATATTTCGGCCGCAATCATCATCATCATCATGATCATTTCAGTACAAAAGAGTTAGCCATATCCGTTGCCTCACTAAGTCACTGCGTGAACTTGGTTGCCTTCTTATTACCACTGTACAAACTGTAGAACATTTAGTCTAGGCCAGGATCTACCAGAGACCGAAGTATTGTGGACGTTGAGTCCTCAAGATTGCGGTAACGTCTATAGCAGATGTCGTTCTGGGCGTACATATATACCTACATCCTCGTGTGTTTTAAAATGGTGCTTCAGCGTAAATCACATAAGGCAATTACCACACGTCTGATAGATGTTCGATCTGCGTTTCTAAAAGAAACAAGTTTTAAATGATTTTTTTTTTCAAAACAATCTTTTATAGCGGTGTTCTATATTTATATAATTAAAACTCGTCAAGACGATTCACACGAACCCAAACTCGACGTGGTTGTGCCGTTTAATTACAAAGTTCCTATGGCTACCTCGGGATTCCATCATCAGATCAGCTCCATGTCATCATAATATTGCATTGTCCTGCGATTTACACCTGCATGCAAAATTGCAGCTCAACCGGTTGAAGATATCTGCTTCAAAATTGAGCTGCAAGATTTGAGCCGAACATACATAATTACATTGCAAGCTAATAAAAAGCTTGTAAAAAAAGACAGTTTTCGTAGGCATGACATCTTCTTAGGATGCATGTGAAACACCAGCCGAATTCATCCTGCTTTTTTTATCATTCTTGAAATAATCTTGGTTTTCTAGGTTATGTGAGGTGATGGAATTGGATCCCATACCAGTTCTACTGTCAATGGTATTGTTTTGCAACCTTGGAGGTACTGCGACCCCCGTCGGTGACCCCCCAAATGTGATCATAGCTTCCAACAAGCAAGTTGTACAAGCCGTAAGTGATTTTTTTTGTAGCCTTTATGGATTACATTTCATTTTTTAACTCTACTTCGAAAATCAAGCGGGAACTAGCTAGATAACTTTATGATCTAAGATACATAGAACAAGGATCTTCCCTCATATGTTATTCGATTATGGTAAATATTATATGCTAGATAACGCATTTATCAATACATTGCGAATAGGTTGCCTCGCTAAATTTAGTGCCAATGATGTTAAATAATAAAGTTTGTTACTACATTTTGACCTCAATCATCTGTTATTTGAAAAAATCAAGCATCAGCTGAAAGAATGTGCCCCAAGGAACTAAAAAAATACTGGTTGCCTTCGCAAAAATGATGCGCAATAGTTAGTTGCCCTGATTTAAGATGTAAAATTTTCTAATGCCCTCACTGTCGTTAAGTAAAAATAAGAGCAATTAGGGTTTTCTATTACTTTAAACTATTAGCAACTCTACAATTGGATTTGGAAATGTTGAAAAATCAGAAATATTCGCGATTTACGTAATAGGATTAGGATACCTTTACCGAAATTTGCGTTCCCCTCGTTTGCCAGGGGACTGTAAAGTTAACACCCATTTAAAGGATAATGCTGATCCTTTAGATGGGTCACCATTGAACTTCTATTCTATTCAATTTACCAGGGCATCAATTTCCCGAATTTCACACTCCACATGACTGTTGGGATCCTGTTGGTGGCTGTCCAGACATACTTCCAGCTGCGATTCATCTTCAGGGATATTAACAAACTCAAGCTGCACGAGTCCAAGGACCTTCAAGGTAACAGTAAAAACGATTTTTATTCGAGGATTATGCAATCACTAGCTTTTGCCCGCGGCTTCGCCCGCGTGGTATTGGGGTTGGGGTTGGGGTTTCCGGGATAAAAAGTAGCCTATGTCCTATTCCGGAGTGTATCCTATGCCTGTGCCAAATTTCATCCAGATCCGTCCAGCCGTTTTGGCGTGATTGAGTAACAAATATCCAAACATCGTAACTTTCGCATTTATAATATTAGTAAGATTCATCATTTCAGCGAAAAGACGTCCACTGCTGGACATAAACTTCCCCCAAGAGCCGCCACAAAGAACGGTCCTGTGCGTCTTGCATCGATCTGATTCCAGCAACCCTGACAAGGTCATCGGTCCATGCAATCATTAGTCCTACTTTCATTTTAGAAGGGTCGAAGCCAACTGGGGCCAAGGGTTCGCGTCTGAAAGGAAGGCTCAGGCCGTGGTGTATATGGCAACGTAGAAACGGGGTAGGTTGTTTAGTTAGTAAGTGTCTGACACTGTTTTCCGCTCCATCCAGGGGGATTCGTCATTGGATAAATTTTACCTACCATAAAAAAACATCCATACTAATATTATAAATGCGAAAGTAACTCTGTCTGTCTGTTAAGCTTTCCCGTTTAAACCTCTCAAACGATTTTGATGAAATTTGGCACAGACAATCTTTAGACCCTGAGAAAGGACATAGGCATACCTTTTATTGCGAAAAAAAGACGCAGACGAAGTCGCGGTTACCAGCTAGTATATCATAAAATGGATATTATGCACGCACAACTTAGGTTAGATTAGGTCATGAGGTTTTTTTATGGTGGAAAAAATCATCTAATGACGAAGCCCGCCCTTGGGTGGAGCGGGAAACACTAGCTCTTACAGATTAAACGAGCTACACCGTTCCTTCTTTGCCTTGATCCATAAGCCTCTGGGCCTCTAAAAATCATGATGATTTTTACCTACCATAAAAAAACAAACTTTCCCAGTCTACATATGTTTAATTTGGTTTCTAGTCTTAAGGCATATATACAAGGTGTCATTGACATGTTAACGCAAACGAATACCATAGATCCAGTACACGATTCTGGACCCCCTAGTGGTGGAATTTTTCGTCGGTTTTTTTTCCAAATTTTTGAAAAAACAGTTTTGGTTTTTTATTTTTTACCTTTATAAAATCGTTATTCTAACCAATCCCAATGATATTTTTAGAAAAAAAAAGATTTTTTTTTCAAAAAACAAAAATTAATGATAAAATCATCGAGGCAAATAAAGTCGTTATTCTAAGAATAACGACTCTATTGAATTTGGAATGTAATTCACTCATATTTTTCGCAAAAAATGTTAAAATGACGTTTTTATACAGTTTAATTTAAAAAACGTAAAAAATTCATTTAAGAAAAAAACCGCCAAAAAATTCCACCACTGGGGGTCTAGAATCATGTACTGGATCTATGGTATTGGTTTGCGTTAACATGTCAGTGACACCCTGTCTACCCCAGGGTCATTGGGCTAACAAAAGTTGAGCTAGCGTCACTTCCCACGCATCAAGATTATTCGAACAATAATTTGTCCTTCATTTATTAAACGCAATTTGAAAAAAGCCGTACATCAAAAGATTGGTACCTAGTTAAATTATCTTTTAGTTTATGAAAGTTCCATGAAATACATCCAAAGGTTATTAATAGGTAATCAATATTTACAGAGCTATAAATAAATATTTGAGTGCACAGTGGTGGCCGAGTGGTAACGGCCCTGACTTACGTGTTGTAGGTCACGGGTTCAACTTCAAACCCAGCCAGGCGCATTATTTTGTGTAATTTATTTCATCACCACTACTCTCAAAACGGTGAAGGAAAACATCGTGAGGAAACTGGCATGTCCCAGAACCAAAAATTCGAAGACATGTGACATCCACCAGCCCGCACTGGGCCCGCGTGGTGGATTACGGCCCATTCCCCTCTTATAGAGAGGAGACCTGTGTCCCTGCAGTGAGAACATTAAAAAAGGCTGATGATGATGATGATGAAATGTTTACAGATCTGCGTCGTCAGATTTCAATATGGCGTCGTGCTGCCGACTCTCTCCCTCACTTGAGCAGTGATCAGGCAATAGTGAGACGGCAGCTGGAGAAGAAGATCAGAAAGCTCACGGTCAAACTGGATGTGTTGGTCAAGGAGGACAGAACCAGGACTTGTTCCAAAGAGAGCTTCGAAGCAACGCTGGCGGATATGAGAGAGAAGGTAAATCTACACTAATATAATGCGCGCACTGTTCCCGCGCGCCTCAAGAAGTTGTCAGCAAACTGTAGGGGCCCTTCAGGGTCGAAGCCTCCTGCAGCCGAGGGTTGATGCAAAAGCGTTATACCGGGGCTCTGGGAACTTATTCCCAGAGCCCCGGTATCCCGAGAGAGCCCGGAGAGCCCGGTGCCTTAGCAAGGGAGGATCGGGGTAGGTTCTTTAGTCAGTAAGAGTCTGACACTGTTTCCCGCTCCGCCCACGAGCGGGACTCGTCATTGAATGTTTTGTACCTGCCATAAAAAAACACTACTACACTAATATAATAAAGAGGTAAAGTTTATTTTTTTGTTTGTAGGAGGTAATCTCTGGAACTACTGGTCCGGTTGGAAAAAAATTAGCAACAATGGAAAGCTACTTTACTCCTGAGTGACATAGGCTATATTTTATGTACGCGGGCGAAGCCGCTGACAAAAACTAGTATTAAATACAAGCACATCCAGACACTGTGTGGACCGCCCGGAGGATACGGTCGAGGTGTGTCCCGCTTGTGCAGAGCATCGCTGTGTCCTCGTGGTGGCGATCTCTTGCACCAGGCCTTGAAAGAAGCCATTGTCCGAAGCGAGGAGAAGTGGCGGGTGATCGCCGCTTTCTGCGAAGCAGTAATGTTAGCAAAGGAGGAGGCCAACCGCATAAGACAACGGTCATTATTTTAATTCATATATTATTTATACTTAGACGGAGCAGTGTAACGGCCCCGACTTACGAGTTGCAGGTTACGGGTTCAAACTCAGCCAGGCGTATTACTTTGTGTAATTGATTTCATCACGCTCTCAAAACGGTGAAGGAAAACATCGTGAGGAAACCGGCATGTCCTAGAACCAAACATTCGAAGACATGTGTCACCCACCAACCCACACTGGGCCCGCGTGCTGGATTACAGCTAGAGAAAAGGCCTGAGTCCCAGCAGTTGGAACATTATAAGACTGATGCTGTGCTATACTAGTTACTCATATTATTATTAAAAAAAAAATCTTATAATAATAATAATATAATAAGTCCACAACTATCACATAACGCCAACTAGTCTCAAGCTAAGCAGAGCTTGTGTTATGAGTACTAGACAACTGATAAACATACTTATATATTTCTAAATACATACATATTATAGATAAATTACACCCAGATACAGAACAAATGATCGTGCTCATCACACAAACATTTGTCCTGGGTGGGAATCGAACCCACGACCTCCCGCATAGCAGTCAGGGTCACTAACTACTAGACTGACAGGCCAGTCATGTTACTACTATCTTATTTGTATTTGTGTAAGAATATTAACAGCTTACTTCAAGCGTTTTTTTAACTTTCAGTACAAGATAAAAGACAAGGTGTTACTGATAAAATGTGCCGTCGCCATCTTCTTCGTGATCATCGCGTTCTTTCTACATTCCATTCCTGAGTTCAGTAAGTTATTTACTAAAGTGCTAAAATTAACTTCAACCCAAACTAAATGTAACGGCGCTCACGCCCCATGTGCCGCTGGGATTCCGATCTTACCGGCCACCGTAGGCACGGACTGGCGGACGGCGAGCAATGGGTAGCTTGCCGTCCGGTCGTCGGTATTACATTGACAGGTACCCTTCCTACTGTCGGTCTGTACTGCTAAATTCAGAATTTCATACGCGTGATTTTACTGACAGCTGTCGCAGAGATCATGCTGTTTTATTAGGTACTAGCGACCCGCCCCAGCTTCGCATGGGTGCTGATATTGAATATGTTATGCATGTACTATACACATTAACCTTCCTCTTGAATCACTCTATCTATTTAAAAAAAACCGCTTCAAAATCCGTTGCGTACTTTTAATGATCTAAGCATACATAGGGACAGCGGTAAGCAACTTTGTTTTTACCGACTTTACAAAAAGGAGGAGGTACTAAGTTCGGATGTTTGTTTTTTTTTTGTATGTTTGTTCAACGATGTATCCTACCAGGGTTTGGGTTTATTGAAATTGTCATGAGAAATAGGTATCTACTCTGGTTATAAGTGTATCGCAGCTAAAAAGGGTGAAATAAAAAACTTTTTTCAAAAAAATATACCGACTTACTAAAAATATAAAAATAACTTTAATTTCGGAAGTCGGTGTTTAATATATTTTTAGTGAAGTCGGTATATTTTTTGAAAAAAGTTTTATACTATTTAATGATAGTCATCCTGCGTCAGTTTTTCAGTATGTTGTTTCCTGCAGGCCGCGTGTCCCTGGGTTGGACGGCGCTGCTGGGCGCGCTGCTGCTGCTGACGTTGGCAGACCGCGAGGACTTGGAGCCGGTGCTGCACAGGGTCGAGTGGTCCACGCTGCTCTTCTTTGCGGCTCTCTTCGTCTTAATGGAGGTAAATATTTATTTACATATATTTCATTTTATTGTTTGACTGGCCTGCGAGTCTAGTAGTTAGTGAACCTGACTGCTATGCCGAAGGTCGTGGGTTCGATTCGTATTTTTACCCGACTACGGCGAAGCAAAAGGAGGGTTATGATTTTGACCTGTATGTATGTATGTATGTATGTGGGTATGGATGTTCATCTGTTCCCTCGTAACTTCTAAACTACTTATCAGAATTCGACAAATGACATATCATTAGAAACGTCTTAATTGTCCGCTGGTTATAGGCTATATGGGATTTCACAAAATCTAATGTGGCGCCCTCTAGCGGACAAAACATACGAAGTAAAAAAATAAAGTTAAGATAAATATGCCGTGTTTGGTATTATTTGAAAGCGCTTTACTTGTACATTTTGAATATATATATATTACTAGCATTTGCTTGTGACTTTACCTGTATTCATGGGCTGAGAAATCAATGAACCCAAGATTAACCTATTTAGAACTCCAAAATATGTTAAATAAAAATAAAGTTTTTTTAATTTATTATTCTTATGGCATACGACCACGGCTTTCTTGTTTTCTTGTTTCGTACTTTTTAGAGCGTGTTTTTAAGTAGTCGGGTGTTAGTTTTTAAACTTTATTTTTATCTGTTCCGTGGTTTGTATGATGAGCACGATCATTGTTCTGTGTCTGGGTGTAATTTATCTATAATAAGTATGTATTTAGAAATATATAAGTATGTTTATCAGTTGTCAAGTACTCATAACACAAGCTTTGCTTAGCTTGGGACTAGATGGCGTTGTGTGATGGTCGTCGCGTTGTGTGATAATTGTGAACATATTTCCTTTATTTATTTTTTTAAACATATTATTTACATTTTTAAATATTTTCTTAATAAAAAATAAATATAAAAAATAGTATTCCGGCGGTGTCGGGAGCAGGGTCCAAGCTACCGGTGGTTAGGGCTCCAGAGACAGGAACCTCCTCACAATACGATCCGTGTCGAGGAGTACTGCCTTCTGTATCAGGCCCTTGATCCAACCGCGCAAGACAGCTTCGACAGATGGTCGTCGAAGCTTTTGGCTATAAGGCCATTGGCAGTCACGACAATCGGCACAATGACAGCCGAGTCCACATTCCACATGTCGACAACCTCGTATGCTAAGAGTCGTGTTTATTATCTACACTAATATAATAAAGAGGTAACGTTTGTTTTTTTGTTTTTATGTTTTTTTGTTTGTAGGAGGTAATCTCTGGAACTACTGGTCCGATTGGAAAAAAAATTAGCAACAACAGAAAGCTGCTTTACTCCTGAGTGACATAGGCTATATTTTAGTAAGCGGGCGAAGCCGCTGACAAAAGCTAGTTATTAATAATTCTCTTGTTTGCGTTTATTTCAGTCTCTGTCAAAGCTCGGCTTGATTGGCTACATCGGTGGCTGGACGGAGGCGCTCATTCTGAGAGTGGATGAGAGCGACCGCTTGGCTGTGGCCTTAGTACTTATGGTTTGGGTACGTTATTAACTACCGTAAAACGGAGTCAATAGAAACCAAAGTTTAAAAGATATTTTCACGATATTGGAATATTTTTTGCAGCAACTATATCAATTTATTGATCAATTTCATTCAAAGAAGTCGATGCTCTGTTAGAAACCAATAATATGATATCAAAGTTTTGTTGAATGGCCAAACCAATTTTTTTTTTCTATTCGACCTTGAGTTTCTAGTGACACCATTTTATTGTACCTACTTGGATATGTATAAATTTAATCATTTAGAATAAATGAGCCAAGAGCGTGTCGGGCCACGCTCAGTGTAGGGTTCCGAAATTTCCCGTCCGACACAAATTTCTCACAATATAACAGAACCCATGTAAAAATTAGTAACCCAATTTCCCGAGAGATGGCGCTGTACCCGGTAGTAATTTTAATTTGTGTGAACCGATTCTAATCGCATTGGACGCGTCTGTAAAGATGTTATAATTTTGTCAATAAATAAATGATAATAAATAAATAATAAAATATTTGACAGGTGTCAGGTATAACATCAGCGTTCGTTGACAACGTACCTCTGACGACCATGATGGTGCGAGTCGTGACGTCACTGGGCACCCATCCCACGCTTAACCTGCCAATGGCACCGCTGATATGGGCCTTGTCTTATGGAGTATGTTTGGGAGGTAAGACTCAAATTATTGGAATTCCTCAAGGCAATTTTTATCATAATCATCGTCTTTGTAATGTTTTAACTGCTGGGCCTCAGGCCTCCCCCCTAGGAAAGGGAATGGACCGTAATCCACCACGCGGATCCAGTGCTCGTAGTTAGATGTCAAGTCTTCGAATTATTGGTTCTAGGACATGCCAATATTTTCCTTCACTGTTTTGAGAGCATGCAGTGGTGATGAAATAAATTACAATAAAGTAATGCGCATGACTAGGTTTGACTCGTAAGTCGGGGCTGTTACCACTCGGCAACCACTGCTCTCTCTGTAACTACATTATTTACCTAAAGTACCGAACCCTGACTCGCACTTGCCCAATTTTTTTTTACTGACTGACTTCTGGTCGAATCAAAGGTGCGTGTAATTGGTTTATTTGAGGTAAATCTTCCTTAATTGATTCAACTTTCTTAATTGATTCATATTTTTTTACTGATTCTAATGTCTTAATTGATTCATATTTTTTTATTAATTCATATGTTTTAATTGATTCATCTCCCTTCATTGATTCATATGTCTTAATTGATTCATCTTCCTTAATTATATTTATTTTTCTTACTTTGATTTTTCTATCATTCATGTTTTCTGTTGGTAATTGTCAGGTAACGGCACCCTGATCGGAGCCAGTTCCAACGTGGTGTGCGCCGGCCTGGCTGAACAGCACGGGTACAAGATCTCTTTCATGCAGTTCTTCAGAATTGGCTTCCCTGTCATGGTCGGCCATTTAGTGGTCGCCAGCGGGTACCTGCTCCTGTGTCATTGTGTTTTTACTTGGCACTAGATCTTAGACACTGTTAAATTTCCATCGTTTTAATCACTATCCTATGAAACACTATCGATTTGTACAGATAAAATATAAAAGTGAAGTACTTTTTTTAAATCCTAATTAATTTACTCATGTACAAGATTAATTTCTTTACGTAAACATCAGCTGGGCTAGTTCAATGCCCTGTAGGTAGTTAGTACGCAATGACTGACCACTAACTACAAGGTCATTGACTCTTATTGTATATTAATTCGATTTTTATGTAGATATAGATTTACTGAGTTTTGAATCGAGCCTAAGAAATCAGTACTCTCGCTTTATTACACTGAAGAAGTAAAGACTAACAAATATCATTAAGGTGGGCCTCCCCGACTCGCCTATCGTCTACGTCGAGCATGGTTTAAAAGCTTGTTGCTTCATCTAAAGCATTCCAATGTGATGTTTGATGCAAAAGTAATGCAAAAAAAAGAAATTACACCTGAAAACTCTGTTGGCATTCAGTAATTCTACGATTTACTCGAATATTTCACAAAACTTGTTCCAGGATATACGCGTTTTTATTAAACCCTTAAGGATTGTTGAAAATAAAAAAAACTTTTTACAAAAAAAAAACCGCCTTCAAAAAAAGCCAAACGACAAAAGTTCCTACACTAAAAAGTTAAAAATAAAAATTGCTGTAAAGAAACTTAATTTATAGGTAAACTTATTTGACATTCATATTTTGCAAATATTCAAAATTTATTACTTCTTTTTGGAGTCGGTGCCAGCATTTTTATTGTTGAAACTTAATGTTAGGTAGCTTTGCTTGTGCTTGCAATGCTTAAACATTTTCAATGTACTTAAAATGTGGCAGAAGGTTTTTGTAAGTATATATTTTTTATTTAAAAAAAAATGTGCAAATCGGATGATTTTTTTAGAGAAGTCTAATATGTATTTATGTCTTAGTTAAGTATTAGGTATATATTAGAGTATGCAAATAGGTACTATGTAGTTTTATAGTTAAGTTAGAGGTAGTTTTTCAAGGGATTGTTGCCCATTCGTAATTCCTTGCATTGGCTGGCACCGACTCCAAAAAGAAGTAATAAATTTTGAATATTTGCAAAATATGAATGTCAAATAAGTTTACCTATAAATTAAGTTTCTTTACAGCAATTCAAATTTTTATTTTTAACTTTTTAGTGTAGGAACTTTTGTCGTTTGGTTTTTTTTGAAGGCGGTTTTTTTTTGTAAAAAGTTTTTTTTATTTGTAGCCGTTTAGTGTTTTTTATTATAATGTGTTATGGCAACGAAGTCAATATCGTTCCTACATTTCTTTTGGAAAAGTTACCAATGTCATATAAGTAGGAATATATATTATAGGTACATTGTTACAGTGTAATCGTTTTGATCTCGTGGAGAGATGATATGATGCATGAAATACTTATGATTAATCTCATGAGTACATCTTATGACAGCTCTCATAATCATCATCATTTCTGCCAGAAAACGTCCACTGTTGGACATAGACCTCCCCCAAGCGTCGCTACAACGACCGTTTCTGTGCGACTCGCATCCATCGCGTTCCCGTGATTCTCACCAGGTCATCGGTCCACCTTGTGGGAGGCCTTCCAAAACTGCGTCTGTTGGTGCGCGATCGCCACTCTAGAACCTTTCGGCCCCATCAGCCATCTGTTCTACGAGCAATGTGCCCTGCCCACTGCCACTTAAGTTTGGCAATTCTTCGGGCTATATCGGTGACCTTGGTTCTCCTGCGCATTTCTTCATTTTTGATTCGAACACGCAAGGAAATTCCGAGCATAGCCCTTTCCATTGCCCTTGACAGTATTGCCCATGACAGCTCTAATAAGCTCAAACCATGCTAGGATACATTATTTTATTTTGAAGTTCCCATGCCGACCTTCCACCTTCCAGCTTCATCATCACATCAGTTCAATAGTATCTTACAGCCAAAGTGCATCTTATGACAATTCTAACAAGCCCAAACACGGCTAGGATATATTAATTAGTTACGCAGTTCCAGTGCCTACCTTCCAGCTCCATCATCATCATCAGATCAGTTCGATGATAACATTTTCAACATAATTATTTAAGATCATTGGTTTATAGTACATTTTCATAGTTGCTTAACTACCTTAATTATGATATCTATGCGAGTGTCAAGTTTCGTTAGCCATTTTCTGATTTTCTTCACCAGTTCCACCTCATCAAATGTTACTTTTTGACTGTAAATGCTTGAGTTCTCGATGAAAATATAAAAAAAACTATATAGTTGCCTATAATATTTGAGGAGTTCCCTCGATTTCTCATGGATCCCATCATCAAAACTCAATTTTGAAAAAAATGGGACCAATCTGGAAGCATATCCTTTCAAGTACAAAAAAAATTTTGCAAATCCATCCATAAACAACGGAGTTCTGAGGTAACAAACATAAAAAAAAAAATACAATCGAATTGAGAACCTCCTCCTTTTTTTGAAGTCGGTTAAAAAAATGACTGTCTTTTTTAGCAGACTTTTTTATATAAAAAAGTACAGTCACGAGGACTTTATAGGAGCTTTAGGAGCTTTATAGGAGTACATTATGGAGAGTCAAAGTACACGTAAAATGGCAAAATTCAGAGGTCTTTACTGAATTACTCTCACACAAATTTACGTTTTGATTTCTATAGAAGCCTAGATAATATCCACAAGATATCTGTGTATCCAAAATATCTGAAGAAAGATGTGCAATAACATCATAATCACGTAAGAGTGGCTGTATGAAAATGTACGGTCAGCAGCACATCAGAGTAGGTACAACACATTGTCAAAATTCTGCAAACGATTTTCAACTCTTAGTTAAAATATAACAAGGTTCAAAATGTATTGGAGAAATCTGACAGATTTGTATAGTCTGATGTACTGCTGACTGTACCTCGGGTTGGCCGCTCTTAAATAAATAGTAGAAGTAAATAACTTTTACTTATAAGTACAAAATGTATTCTTACAAATAATATTAATTAAATGTTAAACCGTCCCGTACCGTATAGCTTTAATTTATAATTAAGAAAACATTGATTATAGTGATTAAAAAAATAAATTACAATTTTCTATAACCATTTGTAGCCATCTATGGCGTCACATAAGAACTAATTCTGCATCGCGCAATCAAAGTTCTCTAGAACAGTCCGAAAGTTAACTATAGGGCAGTAGCCCACCAGACCTAACACCTGTCTGGTCGGAGGATCCTCCCTTGTCACTAGACTTTAGCGGGACTTCACTCTCTGTTTTGCAAATCCTCAAACATTATTTTTTAAACTTTATAGTAATTATAGAAAATAAAAATAACAACTATTAATAATAAATCTTTTCAAAATGTCAAAGAATTTTTTTTTTTGGTTTTTCTTGGTGGGTTAGTTGCGTTTCAAAAAGTACAAGTTTGAATAAAAAATCAATAAGTGTCAGATAGCCCATATACCGTGTGTAACGTTAAATGCGCAAAACCCGAAAATAGTTTGCTTAGAATGGCGAGCAGAATCAATTTACACATTACACACACATTACATTTTCACTTTTTAATATGGTCACATTTTTTCCAAAATTTACATTAAACATGTTGCCCTATCTACTTATTAATAAGCCAAGCTATCACTTGCGCAAACCTGCTAAAATAGGACAACGAATCAGAAAGGTTGTGGCCCAATTTAAATTTTCTCATAGGCGGGATAAAATCTACACTAATATAATAAAGAGGTAAAGTTTGTTTTTTTGTTTTTTTGTTTGTAGGGGGTAATCTCTGGAACTACTGGTCCGATTGAAAAAAAATTAGCAACAATAGAAAGCTGCTTTATTCCTGAGTGACATAGGCTATATTTTATGTACGCGGGCGAAGTCGCTGACAAAAGCTAGTTTTTAATAAAGGCCAACACTGCATTAAGAGGGCGGCCGCGCAGATTTATACAAAACTGCACCGTCGAGCGTCGTAGCGGTGAGCCGTGCGGGCATACGTCGCGGGAATTCGCGCCTCGTGCCTGTTTTGCCTCGTAATAATACTGACTTTGATTGAGTGGCCTGTCAGCATAGTAGTTAGTAACCCTGACTGCTATGCCGGAGGTCGTGGGTTCGATTCCCACCCAGGACAAATGTTTGTGTGATGAGCACTATCATTTGTTATGTGTCTGGGTGTAATTTATCTATAATATGTATGTATTTAGAAATATATAAGTATGTTTATCAGTTGTCTAGTACTCATAACACAAGCTCTGCTTAGATTGAGACTAGACGGCGTTGTGTGATGGTCGTCGCATATTATAAAAAATACATTAACGTTCTCCATCGACTAACGTCACTGCGCCGGTAATAAACCGGTTCCCGCTACGTGGATCATGGCACACGACACACGCGCATTGTCTCTCGCGGGCTATCGCTTAACGCAGCGTTGGCCTTTAAACTGTATTTTAAACTTAGTGTATTATATTAACCTAATATTAGGAATATTGCTTTAAAAATGAACAAAGGAATAATAAACCATTGTTAAAATATTTGGTTTTATTTTCAACATAACTTTAAGACAACGGGTGCCTCCCGGTCTAGGTCGTTCTTGGTACAAAGGCTGGCCATTGCTATTCAGCGAGGTAATGCGGCGAGTGTTATGGGCACTTTTGCACCGGGAACGATCAGAGGAGGGTTATTTAATAACGTTGACATTTAATATTTTTTATATATTTTTTTTAAGGATATATTTAAAAATGTAAATGATAAGTATAGAAAATAAATTAAATGATATTAAAACTACTTAAAGTACGAGTACATACTCTAAAACTAAATACATAGGTACTACTAAATCTAGGTCAATAAATGTTTGTTTTTTTATATATTTTTTTCTTTGAATCATTATTTAATATTTATATACTTTTGATGCACATAATTCTAATAAGGGTGAGCCGGCTTTCATGAAAATTGTTTAAACATACCACTTCGAACTTGACCCTTTAAAATTTATAAGTAACAAATATTTTTACAGATAATACTATATTAAGAGATCCATTTCATTTCCATTTATATTTTTTGAGATTATTAAATCTTAAAATTATATTATCTATGCTAGTAAATTAATATAATAATGTAAGTACGCGTAACAGAATAATTATAATAGTGGTCACTACTATAATTATTCTATTACTATTTTTTTTACTTTTCTTTTTTTATTATTTAGTTTACATAACATTTTATACATTATTTTTTATTTACAAATAAATGTTCTCCCTTCCTTGGAAAGGAAGCAAAGAGCGTCCTCCTTCTAAAATAAAATGGCATATGTTAGAGAAGAATGATTGTGCGAAAAAGTTTAGAGAGCGAGTGGTGGACAAAATGATAGAGATGCGAGACATGAATGATCGAAGTATAAAAGAAACCTGGAATGAGATGGCGGAATGTATTAGGAATGCAGCGAAAGATATTTTGGGAGAGTCGAGAGGAAAAGGCACTATAGATAGGGATACATGGTGGTGGTCGATAGAAATTCAGAATGTGTTGAAAGAAAAGAAAAGGAAATTCAAGGAATGGCAGCGTGTAAGAGCGGAAAACAGTAGTTTGAAAGCTGAAAGAAAGAGAGAGTATGACTTATTAAAGAAAAAAGCTAAAAAAGCCGTAGCTTTAGCAAAAGCAAAGGCTCAGGACAAATTGTACGACACACTGGACAGTCCTGCAGGCCAAAAAGAGCTGTATCGCCTTGCTAGAACAAGAGAAAGAAAGGCGAGGGATGTCTGTCATGTAAGATGTGTGAAGAATGAAGCAGGAACGGTCCTATCGAATGAGGAAGAAATCAAGGACAGGTGGAAGGACTACTTTGAAAGACTGATGAATGAGGAAAATAATTGGAGTAGGAATTTAGAGAGTAAACCAGTGAATGTAGGGTTAGTAAGAATGGTTAGTATGGATGAAGTCAAAATAGCAGTAAATGGTATGAAGAATGGTAAAGCCATTGGTCCAGATAGAATACCAGTTGAAGTGTGGAAGTTATTGCAAGTGGATGGATGGACGTGGTTAGCTTTGTTCTTCAATAAGTTGTTGCGGGAAGAAGCCATACCTGATGAGTGGTGCAACAGTTCTTTAGTGCCCATTTTTAAAAACAAAGGTGACGTGCTTGAGTGCAACAATTATAGAGGAATAAAGCTAATGTCACATACTATGAAAGCCTGGGAGAAAGTTATTGAGAGGCGGTTGAGAGAAGAGAGTGAAATTTCACAGAACCAATTCGGTTTTATGCCAGGTCGCGGTACAACGGATGCCATTTTCGCTATACGCCAGCTGTGTGAGAAATACAGAGGTGCACATAAAAACTTGCACATGGTATTCATTGACCTCGAAAAGGCATACGACCGGGTACCTCGTGAGGTTCTGTGGTGGGCCCTTAAGGAGAAAGGTGTGCCTGGGAAGTATGTTCAGTTGATCCGAGCGATGTACAGTCGATGCAGTACCCAAGTCCGGTCTACAGCAGGCACCACTAGCAGCTTCAATGTGGCTGTTGGCTTACATCAAGGGTCGGCTCTCAGCCCTTACCTCTTCCTGATGATAATGGACGCTCTTACGTCGGACATTCAGGAAGAGGCTCCCTGGTGTATGTTATTCGCCGATGACATTGTGCTGGTTGCCGAGAGTGGTCAAGAGATCCATAATAGATTGGAGGTGTGGTGGCACAGACTGGAGAGTGTTGGCCTGAAATTAAGTAGAACCAAAACGGAGTACTTGTTCTGTGATTTCGGCGGTCTCTCCGGTCCTGTGGCCTTAGCTCTTGCCGGAACGCCCATACCAATCTGTTCCGACTTTCGGTATCTCGGGTCGCTCGTCCAAGGAGATGGTGAGATAGACCGAGACGTAACGCATCGGATCAACGCAGGATGGATGAAATGGCGACAGGTCACGGGAACAACTTGCGACCCACGGATGCCCCTCAAGTTGAAGGGCAAAATTTACAAGTCCGTGATAAGACCTGTCCTACTGTATGGATCAGAATGTTGCGCTGTGAAAAAGACGGATGAAAAAAGACTGCATGTAGCGGAGATGAGAATGTTGAGATTGATGTGTGGTGTGACGAGAATGGATAAAGTGAGAAATGAGTATATTAGAGGAAGTCTGAAAGTGGCGCCAGTGACTGAAAAGTTGAAAGGAAATCGTTTGTCTTGGTATGGTCATGTGAAGAGGAGAGATGAAACGCATGTCACAAAAAGGGTTTTGAGTTTACACGTAGATGGATGGAGAGGAAGGGGGAGACCAAAGAAGAGATGGATGGATTGTGTGAGGAGTGATATGATAGAAAAGGGAGTTACTGATAGTGTGACGGGTGACAGGACAGAGTGGAAGAAAAAAACATGTTGCACCGACCCCAAATAAAATGGGATAAGGGTAGGATGATGATGATGTTCTCCCTTCCTTGTGGTGGGCAAAAATCAACTTATGTCAAATCCCGCCCTGAGGTAGAGCGGGAAACATTGTCAAACTCTTACTGATTAAACGACCTACCCCATTCCTTCTTAGCCTTCATACTGGAGTCGGACCTTCCTCTCAGGAACCGGACCAAGACCCCAGTAGGCTTCGGCCCTGCAGTTGGGCCTCTACATTTGCTGACAACTCGTCGAGGCGCGCGGGAACAGAGCATACCATCGACGACCGGACGCCGGACCGTGCCCACGGTGTCCGGAAATCGGGATAAGAATCCTGGCGGCGTCTGTGGTGAGAACACCGTTGCCTTATGTGGTCGACCTTCTCTTTTGCTAGCATTACTGCTTCGCAGAAGGAGGAGACCGCTTGCCACTCCTCCTCGCTCCGGACCATGGCCAAAGCCACAGATCTTGCCCACGAGAACACAGCGATGCTCTTCCCGAACGAAGCGTTTTTGATTTGTATTATCCTGCTATAATTTGAACTGATTCAAATTATAGCAAGACCAAGCAAGACTTTATTAACTAGTCAAATTTTCCATAAAGCTCATTTTTACAACTTATCTCAAAATCATCGTCTAAAACTTCAGGATTCAAATCTAATGGAGTCACAGTTTTATTCCTTAGAGGAAAATCATTTTCATAATGTGATTTCTTTTGCATATCCCCAGGTTGCTTGTAAACGATATCTTGGTCCGTATTTGCGTATTGGCCGTCATGGTTTCGTTTTGATCTTTCTTCGTGTTTCCTACAACCTGACTTGGAGATGCCTTCACTGTAATTGCGTCCTCGATCAAAATCACTGCTTGGTTCTCTAAAAGTAACACTTTTGTTTTTTCTTGTACTTTGTACATTACTGTAATCTTCATTACTTTTGTTGATAGGCACATTGTGTGTGTGTTCTAATTGGTCGTAATCACCTACTTTAGAATTAGTTAAATTGTTATAAATTGGAGTGTTAGAATGATGTGTCGCTATTCCTTTAAGTGTATTTGAATTTTTGTAGTAGCTCGAAGATTGAGCACCATTCCCGTTGGGTCCCAGTTCATCAGGTTTAGGCTTAAAATTATCGTCTATTTCATGGTAAAAGTTCTCACTATTATTACTTTCTCTTTTATACGGCAATCTGTAGAGTTTGTCATCGTCTGCTGAGCTATAATTCTCTTGTCTGACTTGAGCATCATGAGCATAATCGTAATTAGCATCCCATTGGCTTGGAGATGTCGGTATTTGACTGTTATTGTCATAATTATTTTCATTTGAAAAGTTATCATAATTATTCTGAAACGAAAATAACATTTAGTTAGTTTGATAATCTAGAAAACTACTCAGTTCTCAGACCTTCAATTACATTAAAAAATTTAAAATAAAGAATTCAAAATTTTTAAATATGCATTGAGAATTTATTTCGTTTGAATTTAAACCAATTTTCAAAAAACAGTTTACTACACCAATGTCTAAAAGCAATGCATTTGATCTTGCTCACTAAAATGAATTAAACAGTTAATCAAGAGAAATAAAAACCATGCTAAAACTTACATGAATAAGATTTATCCGTTTCATTCTTTTACGCCAGCAAACTAAGCCTACCATCGTTATGATGGCTAAAGCGACTCCTACAGTAACTGATAGAGGAACTATTATAGCAACAAGCGGATCTTCCTCCAACGGTTTAGGATCTGGAACATACATCAATAGGTGTTCTACTACACGATCAAGAATAAATTTATTTTTGTAGATTAATCGTACACTAAAAAAAAACCAAGGACACAAATAAAATTACAGTGTAAAATAAAAAATAAAAACTTATATTTGAGGATGTCATTGACATTTTTTTTTTTTTTTTTTTTATGGTAGGTGAAAATCATCAAATGACGAAACCCGCTCTTGGGCGGAGCGGGAGACCAGTGTCAGACTCTTACTGACTAAAAAACCTACCCCGTACCTTCCTTGCCTTATTCCTGGAGTCGAGGTAACAGTTTTCCACCACCCTCTAGGCTCCAGGAGGCTTCGACCCTGAAGGGCCCCTGCAGTTTGCTGACAACTCCTTGAGGCGCGCGGGAACGGTGCGCGCCGTTGACGACTTGGACTCGGTCTTACCAGACGACCGGACGGCGAGCTACCCATTGCTCACCGTCCGCGAGCCAGTGTCTACGGTGGCCGGATATCGGCAGGATCGCGGCGGCGACGGCTACGGCGAGGGCGCTGTTGCCTTTGCCTTATGCGGTCGGCCTCCTCCTTTACGAGCATTACTGCTTCGCAGAAGGAGGCGACCGCCTGCCATTCTTCTTCGCATGTCATTGACATGTTAACGCAAACGAATACCATAGATCCAGTACATGATTCTAGACCCCTCAGTGGTGGAATTTTTTGGCGGTTCTTTTATATGACTTTTTAATTTTTTTAAATTCAACTGTAAATACGTCCTTTTAACATTTTTTGCGAAAAAACTGAGTGAATTACATTCCAAATTAAAATTTCATCAGGTTTGATTAGAATAACGACTTTATTCGCCTCGATGATTTTTTTTTTTGTTTTTATGTCTAAAAATATCATTGGGATTAATTAGAAGAACGATTTAATACAGGTAAAAATAAAAAAAAACAAAACTTATTTTTTCAAAATTTTGAAAAAAGAGCCGACAAAAATTCCACCACTGGGGTGTCCAGAATTATGTACTGGATCTATGTATTCGTTTGCGTTAACAACACCCAACGTAAGTGACACCCTGTATGTTTAAAACTTAATTGAAACAATAATCTTTAGGGTAAAGCCAAGATAGATACCCCAGTGGGATAGGTGCCTCGATTTCGATTACTCTAATTTTGCGCATGAACTATTGCGAAATAATTTTATGAATACTATATCAATTATTAATCAAAAGACTTTCCAGCTACTACTATTTTGACCGTGTCTTACGTCTCTATGTGATTGCATGAGAGACAAAATGCGATCAAAGTTTTAAGGAGATAGTTGCCCGTTTTGTGGGGAGGTCATCTATCCTGTAAGGCATTTATATCGATCATTTATATAAATAAAATAAAAAAAATACTTTCACTTACCAAAAGCACCTTCGGTCGTCTTTTCTTCTGAAACCAATTTTGGCTTTAATCGAAGGACGATCTCAACAATAATAATAATAAATAGTAATATCCCCATAAAACGTTTTTTTTTTTCCGTTTGGAAAATATGAACATTTTGTTTTAGTGTAATAATAATCAGCTAAACACATACAAGCTAAACATGTGAGTAATAACTGGTTACCGTTCTTGGCTCTCTTAAGATCCTCGACGGTCACCACGTACATTACACACTTGTATCATAATTTACTATTACTAAACTAGTGCGCTTCTCCATCAACGATTGCATCACTGATGGTTTTTTTTATGGTAGTTAAAAATCACCCAATGACGATCTTGGGCGGAGCGGGAAACAGTGTCAGACTCTTACTGACTTAACAACCTACCCTGTTCCTCCCTGGCCCTATTCCCTTTCGCACCAACCCTCGGCTCCAGAAGGCTTCGACCCTGTAGGACTAGTTGGCAGTTTGCTGACAACTCCTTGAGGCGCGCGGGAACAGTACGCGCCGTTGACGACTTGGGCTCGGTCTGGGCTATTACCAGACAACCGGTCGGCGAGCTACCTATTGCTCACCGTCCACAAGCCAGCGTCTATGGTGGCCGGATATAGGCGGGATCGCGGCGGCGGCGGCTACGGCGAGGGCACCGTTGCCTTTGCCTTATGCGGTCGGTCTCCTCCTTGCATCACTGATGGTGGGATTGCAATCAAGCACTAGTCTACACTAATATAATAAAGAGGTACCTAAAGTTTGTTTTTTTTTATTTTTTTGTTTGTAGGAGGTAATCTCTGGAACTACTGGTCCGATTGGAATAATTTTAGCAATAATAGAAAGCTGCTTTACTCCTGAGTGACATAGGCTATATTTTATGAACGCGGGCGAAGCTGCGGACAAAAGCTAGTTATGTATATAAATAAAAATAAAAAATGCTTTCACTTACCAAAAGCAGCTTCGGTCGTCTTTTCTTCTGAAACCAATTCTGGCTTTAATCGAAGAACGACCTCAACAATAGGAGTAAGATCCCAATAAAACGTTATTTTTCCATTTGGAAAATAAGTACATTTTATTATAGTGCCGTTGTCACTTGCATTCAATTTCTTCGTAAATGTTTTTTTTGAAAATGTTATATACGCAGTTATATGCTTTACTTCGGAAGGCACGATTTTATCTGAAAGAAAAAACATGACCATGAATATATTGATGAAAATTACGTTGTCGTTGTAAGTTTTTTTTCATGTTTCATACTCTGAAAATAGGTGTAAACTTGCCTGCGGACAGGGTTGGAAGAAGTACTTTTACTCCCTAGGGAGTTTTACTTTACAACTGACAGTTGTTTTTTTAATATTTGGACAGCAAATATTAAAAAAAAACTAGTTCTATTTTGACATTTCTATTGAACCGTGACCCGAAACTTTATACCGAATTAAAACGACATAGAAATAATTTAAGAATACTTTTTTTTAATGACTTTATTTTAATTTACTTTCAATTATTTCATTAAAACTAATATATATTTGAGAAAAATGTTGACCAGACCCATTTTTACAATGACAAAATGAAAACTATTGACTGAAAAGCCAGAGAGCCGAACGCTGAAAAAACGAATTGGCGGGTAAATGGTAGACTTTCTATAATCTGTGGCCGATTTGATCTTCCTTTTTTTTCGAGGTGTATAGTTTTGTTTACATTTTGCTAAATTTCTGTTACAAGAAATTTTTATTAACACGATAAGTTCATCAGCTTCAGTTATAAATTTAACGCAAGATTCTTAAGAGGAGAAAACCGCTTACCGCCTAAATCAAAAGGAATATACCTACCTACCTAAAAACATACCTTTGACGACCCAGAACTTTGACGATGACTCAGGTTTTTATTATTTTTATTTTCCTCGTATTCGTAATGAAAAGCACAGTGTTTACCTCGGGTTCAAAAGTTATTTAGTCCCGAGAAATTTCTTGGCGACCGAGCGAGAGCGAGGTCGCTAATAGTTCGAGGGACTAAATATTTACTTTCTACTCACTTTCTTTCATCCCTCGTATAACAATGTACTATTTTTCTTGGGTGGGTGGTGGGAAAAATCATTTAATGACGAATCCAGCCCTTGGGCGGAACGGGAAACAGTGTCAGACTCTTACTGACTAAACGACACACCCCGTTCCTTTTTGCCTTAGTTCCAGAGCCCTGATGTTCTTTTGCATCAACCCTTCTCATTGAAAGTAAGTTGCGGGACCAGTGCGGATTGGTGGATGTCACATCTTCAAATTTTTGGTTAGGACATTCCGGTTTTCTCACGATGTTTTTCTTCACCGTTTTGAGAGCAGTGGTGATGAAATAAATAACACAAAGTAATGCGCCTGGCTGGGTTTGAACCCGCGACCCACAGCTCGTAAGTCGGGGCCTTTACCACTCGGCCATCACTGCTCAGCATAGCATAATCAGACTTAAAATGTTCCTACCACTGGTACTCAGGCCTCCTTCCTCTCCAGGAGACAAAAAGAGCCGTGCACCACAGTAGGAGTCAAGTGCAGATTGATATTTGCTTGCTTTCAAAGAACAACAGCGAGAAGATTATTGGTAAATATTATTAAGTGTCAACATACAAACACGCTGTTGATCGTTTTAGGGACATTATTCACTACGTGGGTATTGACTCTCGGATCCGACAGGAGTGCACCGTCTCGGGATGTCAATATGGGTTTCGACCAGGCCATGGCGCCATGGACCCCATCTTTGCCCTAAGGGTTACCATGGTGGGATACAGATCGAAGAATACGCCTCTGCACCTCTTGTTCCTAGACATGCAGAAGGCCTTCGTCTGTGTCCCCCGTGATGTGATCTGGTGGGCGCTGAGATCCAAAGGAGTGCCCGAGACCTATGTTGACATCATCCGAGACATGTACCGAGACTCCGGTTCTGTGGTTCGGACCGCTGTTGGCGATACGAATCCCTTCCCCATCACCGTTGGAGTTCATCAGGGCTGTGTCCTTAGTCCGTTTCTGTTCAGCGTGGTGCTGGACGTGCTGTCCTCTAACATCAGGGACTTACATGAGCAGCCGCCATGGCTGCTCATGTATGCAGACGACATCGCGCAGGCGGACTCTGACAGTGGGCGCTTGGTTCGACGTGTGACAGCGTGGAAGGAATCGCTGGAAAACGGCGGTCTGAAGATTAATGCGGCGAAGACCGAGTACTTGGCCTGTAACACAACAAACGCTGCTCCTGTTCGCATTGGTGTAGACACAGTCGAGCGCACGGAACAGGTCAGGTACTTGGGATCGGTGCTCCACGAGTCCGGGGACGTCGATTGCGACGTCGAGTCTCGTGTCTCGGCGGCCTGGGCGAAATGGCGTGAGGTGGCGGGGGTTATCTGTGACCCCAAAATGCCGGTTAGGCTCAAAGGACAGGTCTATAAGACCATCATTAGGCCTGTCCTTTTGTATGGCAGTGAAGCGTGGCCTGCACTTGAGCGGCATAAGCAAAGCCTGCGTGTCACGGAAATGAATATGCTGCGCTGGATGTCTGGAGTCTCGCGGAAAGACCGCATTAAAAACTCCCGCATCCGGGGCAGCCTTCAGGTCCGTGACATAGGGGATAAACTGCAGGAGGGTTGCTTACGTTGGTATGGCCACGTTTTACGAAAACCGGCAGACTACGTGGGTAACAGATGCCTCGCCATGCCGCCTCCGCCGGGACCCGGGAAACGAGGAAGGCCTAAGAGGCGTTGGATCGACGTCGTAAGGGACGATATGCGTGCCAATGGGCTTACGGCAAAGGACGCGAAAGACCGAGCGAAGTGGAGGCGTCTTAGCAAGAAAGCGGACCCCGGGCACCGAGGTGAAAGCCAAGGTTGGCAACCGGGACTAATACGGCTAGGATGATGATGATGATACACTACGTGGGTAACAGATGCCTCGCCATGCCGCCTCCGCCGGGACCCGGAAAACGAGGAAGACCTAAGAGGCGTTGGATCGACGTCGTAAGGGACGATATGCGTGCCAATGGGCTTAAGGCAGAGAACGCGAAAGACCGAGCGAAGTGGAGGCGTCTGTGTAGGAAAGCGGACCCCGGGCACCGAGGTGAAAGCCAAGGTGTGCAACCGGGACTGGCGCTAAGATGATGATGATGATACTCGGTGCAGTTTTGAAACTGCACAATATTTCAGGAGATTGTAATAGAACTCATAAATAATCATATAAAAATACGATACCTCCTCAACCATCAAAAAGACTTGTTATTTTTTTTTTTAATTTTAACTGTTTTTCAGAATAACTCTTTAAATAATATTCTTAAAAAAAAAAAAAACAGAATCAGCCTTTGCGATTTATCGCACGTCATGTCACTGTGTGCTTGAATGAATTTATCGTTTACGTGTTTATGTGTGTGAGCGAGTTTATAGGGCTAGTATCAGACTGGTCTTATATGAATAACAAAACCTAAAAAAATATTAATTTTGAGTCGACAACATATATCCGCAAAATTCGGATTATGGAGAATTTCGTTAAATTTCAATTGCACTGACAAGCAAACCACAGTCGCCATCTTGGGTAGTTAATAAACGTTCCGTTTCACACTAGCGCTTAGATACGCCTCGCCAACGTTTAGTGAATCATAACAAAAAATACTTTTCGTCAGTTGTTGACGTTTCGCGAAAACATTGTTTTTGATACTTTTTTATGATATACTTTTTGTTATGTGTTTTTTCTTTAAACCTAAGATTGGCCGATTGCGATAAAAACCATAGAAAGAAGAAGTTTTAGTTCAAATGTCATTGTCATTCTGAAGAAATTTACAATGAAATGTATTCATATGGAATTTTATAAAGATCAATACCTATTCTTTTTTTTAATAATGAAGTTTCTGTTGAACAATTTTTAATTATCTTTTGAATAGTATAGGAATAAATTATTTAGTAAACTGTACAAATAATTAGATATCTAACCTTAAAACTACATAACCCTAATTAACTTAACTAAAAATACCTAATCTAATAAAGCGTCAAAAAACAGGGTTAGTTCACACGTACCGTTTTTAATCGATAAAAAAAATACCTACTCATTTTATTGATGATTCAGATCGAGAATCATTAATATGAATACCTCCTGAAACATTTTGCAGCTTCAAAACCTACGAGCGCAACATTGATGATATTATAATAATAAAAAAAAACATTGGCTATTGGAGAGTTCAATATCAAAATACCATATACATTTTCATATGAGACAATAAACATATAAAACTATTTGTGCTTAGAATAGCGGTAGAGATCGTATAATAATTTATTGATTATATCTTAATGAATTAATTATTCAATCATTTATTTATTAAAATAATAATAATTTTACTTTAATTAATTAAGATACATTACCTAATTATTACTATAATTAATAAAAATATAAAAAACTAATTAATTTTTTAAGATGTAATTAATTAATAAACTAAGTATACTTTTGTGTTTCCATTCAAAATCTGGATTCGAAGTCGTATCTCTATAATTTGACACGCAAGTTAAGTTGATAGTGTCGTTCACTGAGTACTGATATTCAATAATCCATTGTTTTGGTCCATTTGTGTACTGGTACAATATGTTATATCTGGGCAGGCCGCGTACACGAACTTCTGGAAATTACAATATTTTCTTTTAATTATGTTATTATACATATTGATTTCATTTTAAAATATTTCCTAATGTTATGTTATGTTATATTATGTCCACAACTATCACACAACGCCATCTAGTCCCAAGCCAAGCAGAGCTTGTATGGCTACTAGACAACTGATAAACATATTTATATATTTATAAATTCATACATAAGTATTATAGGGAGCGTTCAAGTATTACGTAACGCAAATTTTGAAGATTTTTGACCCCCCCTCTCCGCCTCGTAACGCACCGTAACGTTTTTCTGTACCCCCTCCCCCTCTCTAAACGTTACGTAACACTCAAGTGACCATTTTTACCTAAACTTTTCTTTATTATTTAGCTTTTCGTTAGCCGTCGACGACCAGACTAATAAAATCGAGGGATTCCTAAATGAAAAGTACTACGTAAATTAAAAGGGTGGCCAATTTGGGAGTTTTGATTCCTAATTTTTTATTAAAAAAAAAAAATGTTACGTAACGTGTTGTAAAAAAGACCCTCTCTCGCCCCTGTGTTACACACATCGTAACGTTTTACGAGACACCCCCTCCCCCCCAAATTGCATTATGTAATACTTGAACGCCCCCATAGATAAATTACATCCAGACACAGAACAAATGATCGTGCTCATCACAGAAACATTTGTCCTGGCTGGGTGAATACAATTTGTCGGATAGACTAATAACTTTTTTATTTATGTAAGCTTAAATGCTGAAATCGGGTGTTTTTCAGAATAAAAATTAAAAACATGTTTAAAAAAAAACCGGTGTGGCAAGGAATGAATTATTGGGACTGAAGATATAGCAAATGATCTATCCTGTCGGCCAAATCAATTTGGCAAACGATGCACCAAATACCCTGTATAGACATATAGTTTAATCTGTTCGTATAAGATAATTTATCGCCCATCACAAATTAGGTCGCCATAAAGCATCACATTGACAGGAACCTTTCCTACTCTCGGTTTGTACTGCTAAATTCAGAACTCCATAGGCGTGACTTTACTGACAGCTGTCGCAGAGATCAAGCCGTTTTTTTTTTAATAGGTTATTTTGTATCCCACTGCTGGGCAAAGGCTTCCCTATTTCTCTGTCTTGGGCAATCTCCGGTCAACCTGGACGGCGTCGACCTCCCTCAGGCGTCCAGTGAGTGACAATCTTCGCCCATTTGTCCGGGTGCATTCGTGCGACGTGGCCAGCCCACTCCCTCTTCAACCTGGCTGTTTAGTATAATCAATGACTGGCCTGTCTAGTAGTTAGTGACCCTGACTGCTATGCGGGAGGTCGTGGATTCGATTCCCACCCAGGACAAATGTTTGTCTGATGAGCACGATCATTTGATCTGTGCCTGGGTGTAATTTATCTATAATATGTATATATTTAGAAATTTAGGTCTAGTACCCATAACACAAGCTCTGCTTAGCTTGGGACTAGAGGCGTTGTGTGATAGTTGTGGACATATTATTATATTATTATTATTATAATGTCATTTACGTACCAGTATTAGGAACATCAGACCAGAATCGTAATGCGGCATTCGGCGTCTGTTCATCTGAATTGTTGATGAGACAAGTTACGTCGTTATTCTCCAGAAGGGATGGACATACTTGCACTGATACAAATCCTGACGCCACATTATTTTGAACTGAAAACACAATTATCTTCATTACGTAACTATGTACGAGTTGCATTCAATAAGTACCTAGCCTCATCGCCAGTGGGCGCTGTAGTTTCCAAAGAGTTTTACCACAGTGTAATTCCAATCCCTTCATTTGTTTTAATTTGACAACTTATGGAAGCGAACGTGTCTACCGGTTTTACAAAAATGGAAAAAGAGCAATATCGTTCGGTGATTCGATTCCTATTTTTGGAAGGAAAAACGAATCAATTTGAATGCTGTGTACGGTGACTCTTCTCCATCGATGGCCACCGTCAAGAATTGGTTCAACGAGTTTGCACGTGGCCGTACGTCGGTTTTTGATGAACCGCGTCCAGGTGCACCGAAAACAGCTGCTACGGAAGAAAACATTTAAAAAATCCATGATTTCGTATTGGCAGATCGCCGATTGAAGGTTCGGGAGCTAGCTGAGACTGTAGGCATTTCAGAAGGAACAGTGCATCATATTCTTCACGAGGAACTCGGCATGAGAAAGCTGTCGGCGCGATGGTTGCCGCGTTTACTCACACCAGAAAACAAGCGCAACCGAGAGACCACATCGGAGACGTGTTTGGCGCTGTTTAAGCGGAATCCAGCGGAGTTTTTGCGTCGTTTTGTGACCGTCGATGAAACCTGGATCCACTGGTACACACCAGAGACCAAGGAGCAATCAAAACAATGGATCCAGACCGGGAAACGTGCTCCAAAGAAGGCGAAAACTGTAAAATCGGCCGGAAAAGTTATGGCCACCGTTTTCTGGGATTCACAAGGTGTGATCTACATCGATTACCTCGAGAAGGATAAAACAATTACAGGGCTTTACTATGCCGATTTATTGGGCCGATTCGACGCCGAATTAAAGAAAAAACGACCCCATCTGGCGAAGAAAAAAGTGCTGTTTCACCACGACAACGCATCGGTTCACACGTCTGCCGCTGCCATGGCCAAATTGGTCGAATTACGCTACGAATTGCTGCCCCATCCACCGTATTCTCCAGATTTGGCCCCTTGTGACTTCTTTCTGTTTCCTAATCTGAAAAAATCACTCGCCGGGAATAGATATGGATCGAATGAGGAGGTCATCGCCACCACGGAGGCCTATTTTGCAGAGTTTGACAAAAAATATTTTTCGGACGGGTTAAAAAAGTTGAAGCATCGCTGGGCTAAGTGTATCGAACTAAAAGGAGACTATGTTGAAAAATAAATTGCCACTTTTCCAAAATTTTCGTTTACTTTTTGTAGGCTAAGTATTTATTGAATGACCCTCGAATGTAACTAGGTATACATATTGATACCAAATTTCAGCTTTGTAGTACCTACTAACGGTCGCTGTGATTATCCGCGTACGGACAGACAGACAGACATAGCGAAACTATAAGGGTTCCTTGCTGACTACGGAATCCTAAAAATTTTGCGTCGCTATATCTACAATTAATGTATATTAATGGATATGTTCTACTTACGTCTGTCATCAACATAGTAACTTAGAGTGCCTTTTGGATATAAATCCATATTAATTTGACACGTCACATTCAATTTCTCTCCATTTATATATCTGAATACGTAATTGTCATATAACTTGTTGTTATTCCGATATGTTGTCATATTTTGACCGTTTACTGACAATATGATTGCACGCTGTTCCACTGCAAGTTCTGCAAAAGAAAAGTGAAATACTTGCATCACGCTACAAGTTCGAGTGAATTCGCAAAAATACTTTTCTTTACTTTATGCTATAAGATAGATTAACATAGGTATATATTTGTATAATTTAAGTATCGTATTTTATATATTTATAATAAGACTGTTGTTATTTTCTTTTTTTGTTATTTTCAAGTTTCTTTTAAATGTTAAATTAAAGTAAAATAATTTTAAGGCCGCACTATCGCATTAGGTAATACCTGTAATGATAGCTGTAAGGAAGATAAATAAATAAAGTTAAAAACCATATGGACTCGTACTATTCCCATAACACAAGCCTTGATTTTATTATTCTACATTTCCCATTGAGTCCATGAAAAAAAAACGTTTTTTAAATGTTCCTACATCAATTTCCAATCTCGGGTCCACGAGATTTTGGTCTAAAGTAGAGTCAAAAACCACTTTTTTTGTCTTAATAAGTTTATGAGCCTTGGTAGAAAAAAATATATACTGAAAACGATCATTTTAATGATTATAACTGTAATAATTATTATATTCACCTCGTTGAAGACATACATGCATGTCTTCAACAAGGTGAATAATGTTGAGTAATGTTTACCGTTTTAAAGACACTGCGTGTATAAAATAAAATTATTCAATTAATTGTCTTTTAGTTCATAGAAATGAATTAAAAAAATTATCCCTTACCAAAGTTTTTACTACTGACTGTGGCAAACATTATCATAGACTCGTAGGAAAAGAAAGAAATTAATATTTTAAAATACCATGAACTCATTGGGAACTGTTGGCGTGCAGTTTACACGATTGCACTGAACCGCCGACTGCAATTGAACTGCAATCGGACTGCACGATTAGTTTGCAATTATATTACAGTCGTGTCAACTGCATTCAAACTGCATCCGAACTGCAATTAACAGTTGGATTGCAGTTGAATTGCGGTCCGTCTGTCTAGAGCCTTACGGCCCTCACGTGGATTATCCTGATTTTTTAATTACAACACTGTTTCAACAACTCACCTTTCTTCATGTAAAAGGTTGTTCTATAGCGATATTCTCCGTAAGTTTGATTAGAAATGCTAACAATGCAGTCTATGTAATAATTATTATTAGTCGAGTTCATGACAGAACGGAATTTGTGCATTTCGTTTTTTCCTGATTTAAATAGAAGATTGCCTGTAATAATAAAAATTATAAGATTGTTAACGCGACTTACTGACGTTTGAGAAAGTTTCCCAACTGACAATTAATATTTTTTTAGTGACACTTATTTATTTATTTAAGGATCTCCAACAAAGGATATACACAAAACATTTCCAGATGGTTTACAGCTTAATAATAAAGTATTGTGCAGGTGTACTCCTTCACTTATAGGAGACCACAACATTCACAGTAGAATATAAATTAAATAGTTAAATTTCTAATAATATTATAAAATAATGTTGACAAATTATGATTTCGGAAAGATTATTGAATATAATGATTAAAAATAATAATAAAGACAAAATAGATTTCCTAATAATGTTATTGACATGATTTTCATAAAATAAAATAAAATTTATAATTCCTAATATTATTATTTGTAATTCCTAATGTAGTGACGATTCGGACCCCGATTAAAATAATAGTCATGTATAGTCAGATGAAAAAGTTTTGTTTATGTATATTAATTTATATTAATCTAATTAAATCAATTAAATAAGAAACATCTCGTCAACATGTCATTGCATCCGCATTGCATATGCGGATGACACAGCCCTCATAACGCATGGTAGGGACTGGCTTGACACTCGTCTGAAGGCGGAGATTGCACTGGATTTGGTCATGAGTTGGTTGACATCAAACCTACTCACACTCAATATCACAAAGACTAAATTCATCGCTTTCACACCAGGGATTCTTACACAACCACCAAAATCATTTCAGATCAGAACTCATATTTGCTCGCATACTGCGACCTCCATATCCTGTAACTGTGCCCATATAGAACGCTCCGATAAAATCAAATATCTTGGAGTCACTGTAGACAATTGTCTCACTTGGAAAAATCAGGTTGACTCAGTGGTAGTCCGTGTAAGAAGACTTGTATACGTTTTTAAAAAGCTCAGAGCGATTGCCGACTTCCCATGCCTTATATCCATCTACCTAGCACTCGTCCAATCAGTCCTTGGCTACTGCGTTACAGTTTGGGGGGGTACACATAAGACTACCATTCTCCGTTTGGAGAGAGCTCAAAGAGCAGTGCTGAAGGTGTTGGCCAAGAAGCCTGCCAGATACTCTACATCGGATCTATTCCAACTCTGTAACGTCCTCACTGTTAGACAGTTATTTATACTTCATACTATTATAAAGAAGCATGAACTTACTAAGTACGATCCAAAACCCCTTCCTAAGAAACGACGTCCAGATAATATTTGCAAGACACCTGTCTCCAAATTGGCATTAGTACGACGACACTTCAACTACTGTAGCCCTAAGCTCTACAATAACACAAACCAAATGATGCAAATTTATCCTCTAACCAAAACATTACTTAAGAAAAAAATGTCCGAATTGCTAAAATCCTTCTCTTACGAAGAAACAGAAAAACTTGTGGTAACGTAACACTCAATATCCTGTAACATCTGCATAACTCACGTTCACACATTCACACAATCATACACATACTCTCTTTCTCACACTCACACATATACACACACTCCCCCGCACTCACTCAACACCTGCATGCATACTCTACACTCACATTTGACACACACACACACTTTTACACACGCATTTAAGCAGTACCTTTTATATTATTTTATTTTTAATTTCTAATTTTATATTTGCTCTCACTGTAGTTTAATAGTCTGGAACAAAAATGTACTTATTTCTTTTGCCTTGGGCGTTGATAGCTGCGCCACAGTTTTAACTTTTGTAGCTATCTTCGTTTCCTATTTGTAAATCTGTATCTAAACCTGTTCTTAATAAACGTTTATTATTATTATTTATTATTATTATTATTATGTCGTCAACGATTACGTTAACTGATTTTAACAGTTTAAATAGGTTGATTTTTTTTGCCATCTAATTACTATCTTATGAGCTAGTAGGTATATTGCTAAAAATAACTCAAACACGCTGTCGCTATATATCTAGAAAATAAAAATAATATCATATGTCATGTTTCTAAGAAGATGATTTTTGCACTATACAGGGTGTCATTGACATGTTAACGCAAAGGAATACCATAGATCCAGGACATGATTCTAAACCCGTTAAAAAAGTGATGGAATTTTTGGGGTCCAGAATCATGTACTGGACCCATGGTATTCGTTTGCGTTAACATGTCAATGACACCTTGTATAGTATATTTATACGTATTGAATGGTTTTTGCTTTTTAACTTCATACTATATTCTAAAACTTTTGTATCTGACTGTACTAAATACCTTCTATTTACTTAATAGTGTCCAAATCGTCTCTTAAAAAAAGCGACGAAGTCATGGGTCGTTATTATAAAGTTAATTCTCGATTTAAATTGAAAAAGTAACTATTTTTTTTTATTCCCACTCTTGTTCCATCAGAGCTTGTTTCATTCCCAATATCAGGGTTCTAGGTCAACGGGAAGTCCACAGGAATTTTGATTCCCTTAAGAGGGTCAAAATGTACGGGGCTTTTATCAGCATATGTCAGCCCCATCGTACCCTTTTACATTGGTTCTATAACTAACTAAATTTAATTGTAGCGTTTCCAAACATAATTATAAATCTTATGAATTGACTATTTAATATGAATACTTAAACTAAACGAAAATTAATACGAAAGCTATTCATAAAGAACTGTAATTAAGTGGCATAACTTTTTAGTCATCTCCGATAGTGGGACACACAAGATAGATTGAATTATGCCTACATCTAGGTGATTTAATTTAAATTCATTTATAAATAGCTCTCGTTCATTTCTGTTCCGGGCACACTCCATCAGCAAATGTTGCACGTCTTCAATTTGGTTATTTCCACTAGATATCACCACGCATTCCCGAAATATTATGGTCTTGACAGACAGACAAACAACAGAGTGATCTTATAAGAGTTCCGTTTTTGCCTTTTGAGGTTTTTTTATGGTAGGACGAAGCCCTAAAAATACCTCAGTCTAACCCTTCAGTAATACGTTTTGGTGTTTAAATAAATCAATTATTAACCTTTTGTATGTATGCCGTAATTAGAGACACAACTAAAAAGCGATTGTGTCTCGCGTAGATCTACGCATCGAACAAATAAAAAATAACTGAACCTTTTTTGGCGCAGCTGTGAGGCACACAATAGCTGTTTTTTTTTTCAAATTTGTATTTTATTTTATTTATTTTTTTAGTTATTTTAAGTACTTTTTCATTCTACTTTTACTTTGATTATTTTATTTGTTGCTTTTTGACTGTTAATTTTCGTGTGCCCTACTCTGTGGCAGAATAAATTTATTTTCTTTCTTTCTTTCTTTCATCGGCACACGAGAGGTTAAATAATAAGTTAGTTATTATTTAATGAATAATACATAAAAATATACATTTAATTATACTAAAAATAACCTAAATAAACTAAAAACACACTAATATTTACAAATGATCTATTGGGCATCAAAATTCATCCACATCGATATCAATGGAAAAAGTGCCCAGCACGCTGGCAGCATTGCCACGCTGGATGGCAATGCTGATTCGCTGACAGAAATAAATCCCAGCCCTCTGGTCACGCGAAGAGATTATAGAAAAAAAAAAGTTATTATTACCTTCTGCATTAAAATACTCCAAATGCAGAGTATACTGAGAGTGAATATCGCTTTTTACGCAGAATAACTCGACCTCCTCTCCGTGTTCGTAGATGTAACTGGCATTGCCGTCTACTGACCGAGTTATCACATCGTAATTCAGAATTTGATCGTTTACTTGTAAAATTACAAGCCCTGGAAAAAAAAGTCAGGTTAGTTACTTTCCCAAATCTGTGCAAAGGCCTCCCCAACTTCTTCCAGTTATCTTTGTCTCAAGCCACCTCAAACCGGCCCGGCCCTTGCGGTTGGCGTCTAGATCATCTCGCCATCTCTTCCCAAGTTGTCGGTGGCATTGTCCATCTTCATATACCCACTTGTGGAGACTCTTACCCAAAGATCAGAGTCCATGCGGCTGATGTGACACACCCAATCTCATTTTTGGTCGTGGTGCTTTAGTATTTCAGCGCAGCGTGATGTTCCTAATTTTGTCAGCTCTTTTGTCATCCAGAATGCTGCACTCCATTGCGCGTAGGCAAACTCCAAAGCGAACCTTTTGCGACTCGGTTAGCAACCATGTCTGAGCTCCGTAGGTTAGGATGGGATGGATACACGTATCGATGAGTTTTAGTTAAGTGTAGGTATTATAAATTTTTGCTTCAAAACCGTTAGTAAGCTTTCAAATATGTAAATGTACATTCAACAATACAACCACTTTCTCATGGAGATAATCTCCATGCATTAATACCTGCACCAAACTTACGAATTTTTTTTTTATGGTGTGCAAAAATCATCCAATGACAAATCCGCGCTTGGGCGGAGCGGAAAACAGTGTCAGACTCTTACTGACTAAACACCTCAACTGTTCCTTTTTTGCCTTTCGCACTGAGGCCCAACCTTCCTTTCAGAAAAAGACCCTGGACCTCAGAAGGCTTCGACCCTTTTGCAGAGTCCCTACGGTTTTTCTGACAACTCCTTGAGGTACCAAACGCCTGGTCCGGACTGTTACCAGACAACCGGACGGCGAGCTACCCATTGCTCTTACAATTTATTTTATCACCTTCAAAGGTGATAAAATTAATTTTGATGAATAACAAAAATTTTGTGTATTAAATGATAAACGATAAACGATAAACGACAAACGATAAACGATAAACGATAAACGATAAACGATAAACGATAAATATCATTTATCATGTAAATAGGTTTTAAAATTTTTTTATTGATCTTTCCCCAGTGCTTTCTTGACATAGTAGTATGTAAAAGATTTGCCAGACACTTGCGAAGCTGAGGCTGATCGCTGGTTTTAATTTCTTTATTTATTCCCAGCAATATCCTTACAGATTGTGATATGAAAAGTTGAAAGGAAATCGTTTCTCTTGGTATGGTCATGTGAAAAGGAGAGATGAAACGCATGTTACAAAAAGAGTTCTGAGTTTACACGTAGATGGAAGGCGAGGAAGAGGGAGGCCAAAGAAGAGATGGATGGATTGTGTGAGGAGTGATATTAAAGAAAAGGGAGTTAGTGATAGTGTGACGGGTGACAGGACAGAGTGGAAGAAAAAAACGTTGCACCGACCCCAAGTAACATGAGATAAGGGTAGGATGATGATGATCCTTACAGATTATTCCAAATTGATATTGAGGTTAATATTTATAATGCAGTCATAGCAACTTACTCGGACCTGTGATTTCAACTTTAAAATATAAGTCTTTTGCAGTATATTTACGATTTTTATATCGATACGGTTTATTATCCCCTAGTTCGAGCCCCTTCAAGACAGTGCATTTCCACATAGTATTCATTTCAGCCGTAACATTTGTGATCTGAAATCAGGCAATTATAGCAAATGCATTTTATAATTTTATCTTTACATATCAATAGTTTCATGTACTGGATCGACCCTCCACGGGATTAAAACGATCAAAATTTAACGGTGTAAATAAAAAGTAAGTCAAACAAGATCAAAATAATAATGTCAAACGGAAATAAAAAGTTTGTCAACCAAGATCAAAATAATAATGTCAAACGGAAATAAAAAGTAAGTCAAACAAGATCAAAATAATAATGTCAAACGGAAATAAAAAGTTTGTCAACCAAGATCAAAATAAAAATGTCAAACGGAAATAAAAAGTAAGTCAAACAAGATCAAAATAATAATGTCAAACGGAAATAAAAAGTTTGTCAACCAAGATCAAAATAATAATGTCAAACGGAAATAAAAAGTAAGTTAAACAATATCAAAATAATAATGTCAAACAGAGTATCATTATGTCAATCAATTACTAAACCGTCATTAAAAAATCCGTCAATTATTGTGTAATAGGTTTTCATAATTAAAAAACTTATTTAGCGCTCTTTAAAATACTATTGTTGTGATATTTTTTATAAAGCTAGGAATTTTATTATATATGCGTGGCGCAGTAGAAAATAACTTTTTTGCATTAGTATAAAATATAAAACTATAATAAATAAAAGTGTTACGACACATTTCGTCACAGGTTCTTAAAATTGATGTTAAAGCAGTTACTCACATTAAATTTACATATCATATCAGTATTGAACTCGGTCTCCGGCACAAGTGATATTGTACTATTATTTTTGTGGATATAATCATTACACCTGAAAACAAAAAGCAAAGAACATGATTGCACAATATTCCAGAGTCAACATCAGTTATTTTCGGGTCATAAGATCATTTTGCATAACAACAATTGCATAGCATAAACTTCAATTGGCAAAAAATCGTTTCGCATACAATAATTTGTCATACATTCAAAACTCATAATTTTGTTAGTCACAATCACTTTTAGGAATAAACACATAATAAAAAAAAAATAGAACCCGCAGAATTCTATTTTTTTGTTTTTTCATTTTCACAGACAGAATCGTCTGTTGGCATAATTCTATTTTATATCGATAGTCGTTAGATGCGGTGGAAGTAATATAACAATACAGTGTTGGTATAAATAGGGTAATCTTATTTATACGTGTATGTTATAACAACAATAACAAAGATACAATAACTTCTAACCTAATCTGTCAGTGTCGGGGTTTTTTTTTTTTTTTATGGTAGGTGAAAATCATCCAATGACGAAACCCGCTCTTGGGCGGAGCGGGAGACCAGTGTCAGACTCTTACTGACTAAAAAACCTACCCCGTACCTTCCTTGCCTTATTTCTGGAGTCGAGGTTACAATTTTCACATACCCTCTAGGTCAGTGTCGGGGTACCCTACAATTTCGAGCTCGTTACGCTTGCTTATGGACAAATGACCAGCCATCATGTACATGCAAACAAGAAGATACACACAGACGTACAGCATGAAAGCAACATTACATGGAAGGCATGCAGGCATATAACATGCTGCAGGCACGCAGCATGCAAGTAAGCATGCAGCATGCAACATGAAGCAGGCTATCAGCATGTAAGCTGGCATGCAGCATGCATGTAAGCCGGAAATCAGAATGCGTGAACGCGTTCAGTCTCCTCCTTTGCTAGCATTACTGCTTCGCAGAAGGAGGCGACCTTAGACACGGCCTGTACCAAGGCCCGACGCGAGAGATCGCTTCCGCTGATCACCCCTACGACGACACGTCTATCTTATATATATATATATACTTACTATATATATTTACTATATATATATATATATATAAACTTATATATAGGTACTTACAATATGTATTAAAAAATACTATTTAAAAAAAACTTACCATATGTATCGCGCGTAACATTTCTCTATAGTAATATTCAAGGGTTTGTTTTTCCAGATTGGATAAGTCGTAGTATCGTTTATATAATTACTGGTATAATTAAGACGAATCCCAGAATATTCTGAAATTACAAATTAGGGGTCATTCAGGTATCACATGGGCGATATAGGGGGGTGGGGGTTGCTTTGCTTATTTTTGATGACATGGATCTGGTCTTTATGGTGATTACGTCAGCAGTACGTATACAACGTGTAATGTCAAATGCGCAAAACGACAGACCTAATTATGGGAAAACAAAATTTATTTAAAACAAAAATTAAAGGTTTTATAGGCTGAGTTAGTTTTCCTGCTAATTATGATAAATTCCATAATAATAACTACTTTTATCCCGCATAATATGAGAAAAATAAATTGGACAACGCCCTTTCTATGTCGTTGACCTATTTTGGCTGTTTTGCGCATGTGATAGCTTGGTTTATTAGTAAATATACAGGGCATCGTTTGTGATGTAGATTTTTTGAAAAATATGACTTTTATTAGAAAGTGGTTTAATTGATTCTGCTCGTTATTCTGAGCAAACTAAGTTCGGGTTTTGCGCACTTAACCCTACACGTTGTATAATTCTTAGTTTTTTTAAGAGATGACATCGTTCACTATATATCACTACTAGCGACCCGCCCCAGCTTCGCATTGGTGCAATACTTATATATTACGTATGTATTGTACTCATACACCTTCCTCTTGAATCACTCTATCTGTTAAAAAAAACCGCATCAAAATCCGTTGCGTAGTTTTAAAGATTTAAGCATACATAGGGAGGAAGCGGCTTTGTTTTATACTATGTAATGATATACTTTCAAAACCACACGATAACAAGTATAGACACGTCACTAGCAGTAATCATTCAACGTCATTAATAACTTACCTATGGTTCGTTTTTTAATTCTAGACTACGATTTGACAACTCAGAATGTCACACTCTAGAAATATGTTCCCAATTTTCTTGAGTTTGACATTTTAAGTTGTCAAATCGTAGTCTAGGATTAAAAAACGAACTATAGTCATGTATTCGGGTGTTATAGACTGATGACTGATAATTTGAATTATTAAGCCAAAATAAATGTGTTTCTCTCATCGTCATCATCGTCATTTCAGCCGAAAGATGTCCACTGTTGGACAAAGGTCTCCCTCAAGCGCCGTCACAAAAACCGGTCCTATGCATCTTGTATCCATCGAATTCCATCAACCCTGACCAGGTCATCGGTCCAGCTTTTGGGAGGCCTTCCAACACTGCGTCTTCTGGTATATGTTTCTCTATTCCAAGGGGTTCCGTAGTTGAAATCGAATAACGTTTGCTCGAATAGCACTTGTTCGAAAACGTTTGCTCGACAGTACATGAAATCGATGAATTATGAGTGCGATAGTTCACTCTCTCGATGCTTCTAAATCTCGAAAGCTATAAGGTGGAATCATCGGCAGCGCGAAGGCCCATTATTTTGAAACATTATTTATTCGATTCGTAGAATATATTGTTACGCCGTAAAAATAGAACACGTCGTTTCGTCGACAAAGCTGAAAGTATCACCGAATAATTAAAACGCATTGCTAGTCGAAACCTCCAGAATAGAAGTACGTACCAGGGCCTAGCAAATTCTAGAAAAATCCGACACGTATAAGTAGGTACTTAATAATTCTGAGAACTTTTGTAGGTACTTAAGTAACTTGGTAAAGGAATTTGTACCTTCAGTCTTTTACTATAGAGTCGAAATTCGTATGAGTCGTGGGGTCGAGTAGTTACCTACCGGTTGGTAATAAGAATAATTTATTGCTTCGCGGAAACGGTTTCTTTTGTTCTGGTGTGGCCTCGAACCTTCGGTATCTAGAATTTTCTTGGCTCTGAGTATAAATACGTGTTCGCTGGCCGGACGGGAGTCAGTTTTGATTTCGACTGCGATCGAGTGCGAATATCCAAGTCAAGTGAAGAACGTTTTCATCCATACGACGACCTAAGCGATATTTCTACGGATCTCTAGAGTGCATTACGAAGTGGTTTATTGGCGATTGGACTAAATTGGTGTTTTGTTTGTGGAAAAATAAATCTCTCTATCAGTAAACCGGCATTTGATTACTCACGTTCGTAACAACTGGTGTCAGAAGTGGGATGCCATTACTACAGAGAGACGACGAACAGCGACCACGAACAAGGAGACAAACGGAGATGGATACTGCGCGCCACCGTCTGGAGGAGGAAGATCAGGACAGTATGGGAGCAACAGCAGCTGCTGAGGCGCCGACAGGACCTTCCTCGGAAATTAACCTAGCTGCAGTGTTGGCCGCCATGCAAGCTAGTATGGAAGCCGCTCGCCACGAACAGGAAGCCACTCGCCGCGAACAGGAAGCTAACCAGCGCCAGCTCCAGGACCTAATCGCGGCTAACCAGGAAGAAGCTCGCCGCGATCAAGAGGCTAAGCAGAACCTTATCCTCGAGAAAATCGATCACGGTCTCGTCACGTTGGGCGAGAAAGTAAAGAACCTCACCCTAGAGGTCAAGGAGGTATCCGCCCGAACCGATAGTTTGGAAATGAGATTTGACGACATGAATCAAAAAATCGTCAAGCTCCAAGCACGCGAACCCGTTGCCGTTGGTTCATCATCGCACACTCACTGTACGTCGGCCGCAAAGTTTGATGTGCCACGTTTTGACGGCACGTCGTCATGGACTGCCTTCAAATACCAATTCGAAACGTTGGTGAAGACAAACCGCTGGGATGATGAGCAGTCTTTCGCGGCGTTAACCTTAGCTCTACGTGGGGACGCCCTACTGGTCCTAGAAAACCTTCCTTCGGACGGTAGGACCTTGGAGCGTCTAATGGAAAGATTAGACACTCGCTATGGCGACAAGCACCTCGAGCACGTGTTCCGCGCGCAACTTCGCGACAGAACGCAGAGGCCTAACGAGAGCCTCCAGCAGTGGGGAGTCGAGATTGAACGGTTGGTGCGGCGTGCATATAGGTCGATGACACCGGAGATTGTGGAAGTTAATCTGGTGCAGGCTTTCATCGACGGACTACGGGACACAGATGTGAGAGCTACGGTGCGACTCGGACACCACCAAACTCTGAAAAGTGCAATGGCTCACGCTTTGGAAGTAGAAGCCGTACGCCAGGATTCACGCACGCACAGAGTTCGAGAAGTAGTGGTTTCGCCTTCAGTGCAGCCGCGTAACCGAGAAAGGGTGGTTTCTTCTTCGGCAACGTCCCGCTATATTCCGACGTGTTACGAGTGCAGAGAAAAAGGGCACATTCGTACTGATTGTCCCAAGAGGAAGAGGGCAAGTGTGGACTCCGCAACCCAAGTTAACGAGAAGACGATAAAACTTAATGTCGCTAGGGCCGCGGGGTGCGTGCCGGTTGGTCCAGTAAAGGCCCCAGTCATCACTATCAATCAAGTCCACACCGGAAATAGTTTGACCATCGAAGGAACACTGAATGAACGTACTTGCAATTTCACCGTTGACACCGGGGCGTCACGGACTATTATAAGACCTGAGTTGCTGAAACGCACGATCTTGTGGCAAAGAAAGTCTCCATCCTGCCGACTTCAGACAGCAACCGGCCAGCCAGTCTCCGTCCTCGGTGATACAGATATAGAGTTAAAAATTGGTGATCAAGTCTACACCCATTCTGTATTAATTGCCAATATTACTGACGATTGCATTCTGGGTTTGGATTTCTTGCGGAAGTACCGATGTGTTTTGGATATTGATAGGGGAGTATTGAAGTTTCCAGACCAAGAAGTGTTCCTGCGGGGAATCAACATGTGTAACCTCTATTGTTTAAAAGACACTACATTGGCTCCGAGAACAGAAACTTTAGTTGAAGTAAAATTTCCTAAGAAAATCAGGCAACAAAGATGCGTAATAGTTGAGGATACTGGCCGGCACCCGGAACTCATCACTGCGAGGACATTAGTAATGACGAATGGGAAATCTAAAATAAGAATTGTAAATCTTGGGAAAAAGGAGGTCCATTTGAAGAGAAACAGTGTTGTTGGGAGATGTGAAGAAGTGAAATATCTTCGCCGAATCAACACATCTCCGGTGAAGCAGGACTCGACAAAAGGTGAACCTGATCACATCCAGCAACTTCTGGAAAATTCTAAGAATAATTTGTCGACCTCAGAACTGCAGCAAGCCAAGGAATTTCTGCTTCGGTTTCGGGATATTTTTGCAACGGGAAAGGACTGCGGAAGAACAGGCCTTGTCAAGCATGAGATAGATACAGGTGATGCTAGACCAATTAAACAGAGACCGCGCCGCATACCCTGGGCTAAAGAAACTGAAGTGGCAGAAATGGTAAAGGACATGGCTGATAGCGGAATAATTGAGCCTTCTACGAGCCCATGGTCTTCTCCAGTCGTTCTGGTGAAGAAGAAGGACGGCAGTACAAGATTCTGTGTTGACTACAGAATGCTGAATAACGTCACGAAGAAGGACAGTTATCCCTTGCCGAGGATCGACGATACGCTGGATATGCTCAGTGGTATGAAGTGGTTTTCAACCATTGATTTGAAAAGTGGCTACTGGCAAGTGGAAATCAGCGAGAAGGATAAAGAAAAGACAGCGTTCAGTACGGGCATTGGCAATGGCCTGTGGCAATTTAACGTCATGCCTTTTGGGTTGTGCAATGCTCCAGCAACCTTTGAACGCCTCATGGAACGAGTCATGGTTGGTCTTCTTGGTGACGTGTGCCTGGTATATTTGGATGACGTCATTATAATGGGCCGCACTTTCAAGGAAAACCTCAGGAACATGGAAAAAGTGTTCACCAGAATACGAGGGGCTAACCTAAAACTAAGCCCAAAGAAGTGTGCCCTGTTCAAGAAGGAGGTCAGCTACCTAGGACATGTGATTTCCGCTGATGGAGTAAGAACCGACCCTGAGAAGATAAAGGCTGTGCAACAGTGGCCAGTTCCAAAGAATAAAACTGAAGTACGTGCATTTCTAGGGCTATGCACATACTACAGAAGGTTTGTTATGAGTTTTTCTGACATTGCAAAACCTCTACATCAACTGACTGAGGATAAAAGAGAATTTATCTGGGACAACAACTGTGAGTCAGCGTTCAACGAGCTGAAGCAGCGGCTATGTGAAGCACCTATACTGGGGTATCCGAGCAGAGATGGAAGATTTGTCGTTGACACAGATGCCAGCAATACGGGAATTGGTGGCGTATTGTCACAGGTGCAAGATGACCGACAGATCGTGATCGCTTACTTCAGTAAGGCACTTTCAAAGCCCGAGAGGAACTACTGTGTTACTCGACGAGAACTGCTGGCTGTAGTAAAAACCTTGCAGCACTTCCATAAGTACCTCATAGGAAGGCAGTTCACGTTAAGGACCGACCACGCTGCACTGAAATGGCTGCTACAGTTTAAAAACCCGGAGGGTCAAGTTGCAAGATGGCTCGAGCAGCTGCAGGAGTTCAATTTCGTGACGGAACATCGGAGTGGAAAAGGGCATAACAATGCTGATGCCCTGTCGCGACGTCCGTGTGATGAAGACTGCAGACATTGCCAGCAAAACGAAGCCAGAGAACACGTGAACTTGATTAGAACTGAAGGCAACTTCAAGAAATCCCAGGAAGAAGATGACGATATTCGACCGGTACTGGACTGGTTGCGTAGTGGAGCTAGGCCCCAGTGGAGTGAAGTATCGTCACTTAGTCCCGTCACAAAGAGCTACTGGGCGCAGTGGGACAGTTTAGTCCTGGAGAATGATGTGCTCTGTAGGAAATGGGAATCGAACGATGGCAAGGAGGTGACCACACAAGTGATAGTACCACGAAGTGAAGTGGTCCCCCTGCTACAGGAAATACACGATGGTGCTTCTGGTGGACATCTGGGGATCAAGAAGACTCTACTGAAAGTGAGACAGCGGTATTACTGGCTCAATTGTAGAGAGGACATAGAGCAATGGTGTCGGAAATGTACAGCGTGTGCATCTGTGAAAGGACCACAGACTAGAAGCAGGGGCAAGCTTCAGCTGTACAATGTGGGAGCCCCATGGGAACGCATTGCCATCGACGTTGCTGGACCATTTCCAATTACAAATGATGGAAACAAATACATAGTGGTGATCCAGGACTATTTCACAAAATGGCCAGAAGTCTTTGCCATTCCCAATCAGGAAGCGACGACAGTGGCGAAGAAGGTGGTCGAAGAAGTAGTGTGCCGATATGGCGCACCTTTGGAGATCCATTCCGATCAAGGCCGTAACTTTGAATCTGCGCTGTTCCAGGAGATGTGTACCCTTCTGGGGATTTACAAAACACGCACAACACCTGCGCATCCACAGTCGGACGGAATGGTGGAAAGATTTAACCAGACCCTGGAGAATCACCTGGCTAAGGTTGTCGATGACCATCAGAAGGACTGGGACCGGTATATTCCACTATTTCTGATGTCTTATCGATCGGCAGTGCACGATAGCACGGGATATACTCCAGCAAGAGTGAATTTCGGCAGAGAGATGAGACTTCCAGTCGATGCTATAACTGGCGTGCCACCTGACAAGACCAAGCCAGTTACGGACTATGTCAGTGACCTTCAAGATCAATTGGACGAAGTGCATAAACGAGTACGTGAGAATAGCATGAACACCAGCTCCAAAATGAAAACTAGGTACGACCGTAATGCCAACACCAAGGGATTTGAAGAAGGTGCACTAGTCTGGCTCCACAACCCGCTCCGACGAAAAGGGAAGTCGCCGAAACTTCAAGCTCGATGGGAGGGACCTTACACCGTGATGAAAAGGATTAACGACGTGACCTATCGCATCAAGAAAGGACTAAGAGGGAAGCCTAAGGTAGTCCACTTGGATAGACTGGCGCCGTACCGTGGATCTAATAATGCTCGGGACGAGCATGACTAAGAGGGGGGCACTGTTACGCCGTAAAAATAGAACACGTCGTTTCGTCGACAAAGCTGAAAGTATCACCGAATAATTAAAACGCATTGCTAGTCGAAACCTCCAGAATAGAAGTACGTACCAGGGCCTAGCAAATTCTAGAAAAATCCGACACGTATAAGTAGGTACTTAATAATTCTGAGAACTTTTGTAGGTACTTAAGTAACTTGGTAAAGGAATTTGTACCTTCAGTCTTTTACTATAGAGTCGAAATTCGTATGAGTCGTGGGGTCGAGTAGTTACCTACCGGTTGGTAATAAGAATAATTTATTGCTTCGCGGAAACGGTTTCTTTTGTTCTGGTGTGGCCTCGAACCTTCGGTATCTAGAATTTTCTTGGCTCTGAGTATAAATACGTGTTCGCTGGCCGGACGGGAGTCAGTTTTGATTTCGACTGCGATCGAGTGCGAATATCCAAGTCAAGTGAAGAACGTTTTCATCCATACGACGACCTAAGCGATATTTCTACGGATCTCTAGAGTGCATTACGAAGTGGTTTATTGGCGATTGGACTAAATTGGTGTTTTGTTTGTGGAAAAATAAATCTCTCTATCAGTAAACCGGCATTTGATTACTCACGTTCGTAACAATATTTAGGGTGTTTTTAATATCGTACGGATTTAATCACGCATGGCTTCAACCCTTTTGCAGAATCTTCTTTTGCTGACAACTCCTTGAGGTGCGCGGGGGAAGGAAGGGTTAATATTTACCTTTCTAACGTAATACTTCAACAACCCCTTAGATCGTTTATTAAGTTTACAAAAAAAAAGGTTTGAGTGACAAGTAAAAATAAATAAAATGCTAATAAAATATGAGGAAAAGTTGCACAAATTAGTAACATCGTCCAAAAATGCATCGATAATCATTACATAGTATAAAACAAAGTCGCCTTTCCCTATGTATGCTTAAATCTTTAAAACTACGCAACGCATTTTGATGCGGCTTTTTTAATAGATAGAGTGATTCAAGAGGAAGGTTTATAGATATGCCTGATATATATATAATATCACCATTGCACCCGTGTGAAGCTGGGGCGGGTCGCTAGTAATTACATAAAACTACATACTACGCACTGGATTAGGCGTGCCGTACAGTCACTTTGCTTCACTTAAGTGACCTGCAGGCCATACACTTTCACATTGATGACATTAGTGCAGTTTTGACGTATCAGCGCTGTAAGTATTAAAGTTTTGATAGACGACAATGCCAATGAAGCGTTGCAACGGAGTTTTGTATTAACTTTTCAGTTTTTCGACAAATAGTTTCTATGAACGTGCTTGTCTATCGCTAGGATGTAATTCGATGAAAATATGACTGACTAGCTTTTGCCCGCGGCTTCGTCCGCGTGATATTGGGGTTGGGGTTTTCGGGATAAAAAGTAGCCTATGTCCTATTCCGAAGTGTATCCTATGCCAGATCCGTCCAGACGTTTTGGCGTGATTGAGTAACAAACATCCAAATATCGTAAGTTTCGCATTTATAATATTAGTAAGATAGGATTCTTTAGTCAGTCAATTAAACAACAGATAGCCATAAATGATTAAAAAAAACTGGGCAAGGGTGAGTCGATGGGTTCCGTACAAACTAATATATGTTTTTTTGTTCAAGAATGTTGAAATTTACGTTTCTTCCATCACCTTTTTTCGTTAACTTTGATTTTTTCAAAGCTTCAAGGTATCGTAGAACTGGGTACTTATTTAACTAAAACTAATTATGGTTTTAATTTCAACTCCATACCTCCAAGCTTTCCCGAGAATGATATAGGCTCTTGACAGACCGACAAACAGACCGAAGGACAATACAGTGACCCTATAAGGGTTTCGTATTTTTCCTTTTGATATGCGGAACCCAAAAAAAAATGAAATTTGACCACTAAAGAGTATCGCAAGAATTACAAAAAAATGTGTGATAGAAATGAGATCTTACCGTTTTCAGGCAACTTTGTAGATAAAACCAACACGACACAGAACATAATTAAATATAAAATAAAATTAAACATTTTTGTAAACTATTCATTAAAACTTAACATTAATTAATTGTATTTACACGTTTATATTGTTATGACAAATGAGTGATGAGCAATAACTAGAACAATATTGTGACCAATATTTCAAAATTTATAAGGAAAATTTATTTTTATAACAAACTAGCTTTTGCCCGCGGTTTCGCCCGCGTGATAGTGGGGTCGGGGTTGGGGTTTCCAGGATAAAAAGTAGCCTATGTCCTCTTCCGGAGTGTATCCTATGCCTGTGCCAAATTTCATCCAGATCCGTCCAGCCGTTTTAGCGTGATTGAGTAACAAACATCCAAACATCTAAACAGCCATACATCGTAACTTTCGCATTTATAATATTAGTAAGACTAGCTTTAGCCCGCGGCTTTGCTGCCGGCAATGTTTTTCATAAATTTTGACTGTTTCTTCGAACTGTCAAAATTTTAGCAGAAAATCACATACGTCAGACATTCATTTGTCATTATGTACGAAATTACCATTCTATGACATTTCTTTCAATAGAGTGTGTGAGAGTGAGTGATGGAAAGTCATAATAACGCCATTACATTAGTAGATTAGCAAACTTGTCAAAATAATTAATAAGACTTTTATCATTATAATATACTGACTGGCCTGATGGTCTAGTGGTTAGTGACCCTGACTGCTATGCCAGAGGTCGTGGGTTCGATTCCCACCCAGGACAAATGTTTGTGTGATGAGCACGATCATTTGTTCTGTGTCTGGGTGTACTTTATCTATAATATGTATGTATTTAGAAATATATATGTATGTTTATCAGTTGTCTAGTACCCATAACACGAGCTCTGCTTAGCTTGGGACTAGACGGCGTTGTGTGATAGTTGTGGAATATAAAAAAAAAAAAAAAAAATACAATATGACAACTAGAGTACAAAGGCGGACTTAATGTCATAAGCATGTTCGACCAGTGGACCTTAGGATGGTGCAGAGACATATTTAAGTAGATGCAACTTAAAACAAATAAATAAAACAAATAGAATAAACTTATATAAATAACTTTATTATTTGATCAATACATGGTTTCTGACCCCTGAGTTTGTTTCGGTGTTTCTTCTCAGGGTAGTCAGCTAGGAAACACCGGACTCATCTAGCTTAAACTGACGAAAAGAAAAAAATATTGACGTGTAAAAGTGTTATTTTAAAATCTATTTACAAAATAAATATCATTTATCATTTAAGCAAAATTATTTTAAGAAACGAATACACCAAATCAACACTGTAGGGGCCCAGCAGGATCAAAGCCTTCTGGGGCCAAGGGTTGATGCGAAAGGGGAACTGCCAGGCCCTGGAACTAAGGCAGGAAGGAACGGTGGGTCGTTTAGTTAGTAGAAGTCTGACACTGTCTCCCGCTCCCCCTAAGGGTGCGATTCGTCATGATGATTTCTCCCACCATAAAAAGACCAAATCAATGCTGTGATGATTCTGCCAGCTTCTTCTTTTGACTGGTCTGTCAGTCTAGTAGTTAGTGACTCTGACTGCTATGCGGGAGGTCGTGGGTTCGATTCCCACCCAGGACAAATGTTTGTGTGATGAGCACGATCATTTGTTCTGTGTCTAGGTGTAATTTATCTATAATATGTAAGTATTTAGAAATATATAAGTATGTTTATCAGTTGTCTAGTACCCATAACACAAGCTCTGCTTAGCTTGGGACTAGATGGCGTTGTGTGATAGTTGTGAACATAATATTATATTATTATTTTATTATTTTTGCGAATGTGTTCACGTGCCATTACTATAAAGGAGAACCGACTGGATGCCATATGTTCAACGGGAGCGCACTCCAAAGTGAGATAGCCTGAACAAAGAATGAGGAATGGATAAACCCAGATGAAGTGAGGGTCAGCGTAGTAAACAATGAATAATAGGTCATCATCAGCCTTTTAATATTCTCACTGCCGGGACACAGGCCACCTCTCTACGAGAAGGAATGGGCCATAATCCACCACGCGGGCCCAGTGCGGATTGGCGGATGTCACATCTTGTCATGTCTTCGAATTTTTGGTTCTAGGACATGCCGGTTTCCTCACGATGTTTTCCTTCACCGTTTTTAAAGCAGTGGAGATGAAAAAAATTACACAAAGTAATGCGCCTGGCTGGGTTTGAACCTGCGACCTACAACTCGTAATTCGGGGCCGATATCACTCGGCCACCGCTAACAACAACCAAGACAAAGATACATATTCAAATATTACCAAAATCGGAAACATCGAAACTTTTCTGTCTCCCTCTTCCTCTCCATCCATCCAGTAATATGCATCTTACTAATATTATAAATGCTAAAGTTACGATGTTTGGATGTTTGTTACTCAATCACGCCAAAACGGCTGGATCTGGATAAAATTTGTCACAGGCATAGGATACACTCCGGAATAGGACATAGGCTACTTTTTATCCCGGAAACCCCAACCCCAAACCCAATACCACGCGGGCGAAGCCGCGGGCAAAAGCTAGTATGCAATAAAATACGTTTTATCCCAGGACCATTGGCATATATGGACACAGGAGACATCATAATATAATTCACTGTAAAGGAAAACTTTACGATTATCCTTGAGCTTCGAAACGCAGTCACAATCCATGACACATTGTCACGTAAATTTTGAAATAGATTTTTTCCTGTTCACTCTGCAGTAGTTAACAACTGCAGAGTCAACAGGAAATAATTTAACAGTCCACGATTACAATACTATAGATGACAATCTTTTCAATCTTGCTCTCTTGAGGCCCGGGCCTTGGTTCAGGCCATGGAAAAAGTAAAGTAACTATAATGGGAAAGAGTGACAACTCTACGGTGAATTTTGCATGTATGGAAAATGCTGCCCCTGGAGTTTGGTGGATGAACTCTTTATATACACCGTGAAATTTTAATGGTTATTTGCCCTCAGCGAAATGGTTGTGTCTTGGTAATACAAACGTTTGATAAAAAAATAAAATATTAAAAACAAAAAATGGACCTGTAGAGTGCAAGCTAATTATGACGTATCACAACGTGCGAGAGCTCATTTTGGTTTAAATATTTAATGAATCGGTTTCCTTAGACGGCGACCTGCGCGTGCAACTCTAATAGTACCTACAAATTACGTCTAATGTTACTATTGTTTTCGCTTGTTTGAGTTGATGAATATTTTTAATAATTATTTATAAAAAAAAACTTTTTATTTTTTTTATTTTTACTGTATGCTTCAAAAGTACTCCTTATGGCAAGTCATTCTGCCGCGGGAAAACAACTATTTAAATTTCACGGTGTATAAATATACCTACAAACCTAGTCTATACAGGCTCAACTTTAATGTATTTATTCTCAATAAGAGAAAAATACTCTTAATTAGTATTTTTCTCTTATTGAAAATATACTCAATACAGAAAAGCGCTCACGCAAACACCACACGTAACTGAAGCTAAGAAATAAATGCAATCTGTAGCCTTGAGGGTCACAAATGGGGATTTGGCTTAATTAAAAAAAAAATGAAGTTCAGAATAGATTTATTACAGAATTATCATAAAATTATATACATTAATATTTGAGGGTTTTGTGCTTATCTATACTAATATTATAAAGCTGAAGAGTTTGTTTGTTTGTTTGTTTGAACGCGCTAATCTCAGGAACTACTGGTTCGATTTGAAAAATTATTTTTGTGTTGAATAGATCATTTATCGAGGAAGGCTTTAGGCTATATAACATCACGCTGCAACTAATAGAAGCGAAGAAACAACGGAAAATGTGGAAAAAACGGGGAAATTATTCATCTTTGAGGGCTTCCGTTGCGTGCGCTGCGAAAACGGTTCAAGATACCAAAAAAATATGTATGAAAGAATTATTCCTCTTAAAATGATCTAAAAAAATGTCCGCGACAGTATATGTCTATCTTTTAAGATTAAGTGACTATAACCGTTTTTATGGGAATCAAGTTTGGCCGAAATTAATTCATTATTACCAATTATTTGTTAGAGTTGTATCAACATAATAATATTATACTTTATCCAAATAAATATGTTGATGATTAAAAGTATGTAATTGTGAACAAAATTGTCTTTGACATCACTTATTTTCAATGGACGTCTTAGAAGATATTACAATTTTAAAATAACTCCGATATAAAATTCACACGCGCCGCATGATATGCAAAATATGACGCTGCGCCTGGCCGGCGGGCGAGGAGAAGGGTTGCTTGCGGGCGGCGTGGAGGGGTTTTTTTAATGGTAGGTAAAAATCATCCAATGACTAATCCCGCTCTTGGGCGGAGCGGGAAACAGTGTCAGACTCTTGCTGACTAAACAACCTACCCCGTTCCTCCCTTGCCATAAGGCAAGGGAGGAACGTGGTAGGTTGTTTCTCTGGGAATAATCCCAGAACCTCAGTATAACGCTTTCGCACCAACCCTCGGCTGCAGGAGGCTTCGACCCTGAAGGGCCCCACAGTTTGCTGATAACAACTTGAGGCGCGCGGGAGCAGTGCACGCCGTCGACGACTTGGTCTCGGTCTGGACTGTTACCAGACAACCGGACGGCGAGCTACCCATTGCTCACCGTCCGCAAGTCAGCGTCTACGGGGGCCGGATATCGGCGGGATCGCGGCGGCGACGGCTACGGCGAGGGCGCTGTTGCCCTTGCCTTATGCAGTCGGCCTCCTCCTTTACGAGCATTAGGTACTGCTTCGCAGAAGGAGGCGACCGCTTGCCATTCTTCTTCGCTGCGGACCATGGCCTAAATCAAGGCCCGGCGCGAGAGGTCGTCGCCGCTGATCACCCCCACGAGGACACAGTGATGCACTTCTCAAGCGGGGCACACTTCCACCGTGTGCTTCGGGCTGGCCACACACTGGCGACACCCGGGCGTCTCTTCTGCAAGAATCCGGCGCAGGAATCTCCTGAACTTGCCATGTTTGGTGAGAAACTGCGTCATGCGGAAGTGAGGACACCGTGATGTCTATCCAACCACACCTCAAAGACCCCTCTTTGACTTACCGCCGAGATTATGGCGTGCCCAAGGGGGGGTGTAGCTCTATGAAGTACTTTTAGATAATTATGTTCTTTTAAAAATTAAATTGTCGAAAAAAAAAATAACAGAAATTGACACGGGCAAAGTCGTAGGTAACAGCTATAATTTATAAAGCTGAGGAGGTTGTTTGCAAAAATAAATATGATGCCCAAAATAACTATTCCACGCGGACGAAGTCGCGGGCACAGCTAGTTATAATATATTTGTGACATATAGTGGACCTCTGTCTACTTTTGGTACATCAACCAAAACTGTGGAACCAACTAGTACATCCTTGAATTTCTTCGAACAAGTTTCTTTCATTTTATCAGCAGATCTTTTTAAATTTTGTGAAGCATCTTCCCTTTGCTCTTTAATTTTCTCTTCTTTTTGGCATAATAAGCATAGAACTCCCGACCCATATCCTTCTGCGCTTGTCGTAATGCCACATAATTATTGCATGCACGGAATTTCCGCAAATGTCACATGAATGTGCTCCTGTAGATTCTTGTCCACAAACTATACAAATCATTTCTGGTACTCTCACAACCGATTCAATTTCTGATACAACAGGTGGTTCAACTGATAATTCATGAAAATAAGTGAAGTCGAAGTGTTATCTTCATTTGGTTCAATAGTTAGTTGTTCCTCAGAAGTTATTTTTATTATCATTTCACTGAATCAATTTAGGGATTTGTTCAAATCACTAATTTCTTTAGTAGGATTTGTCAAATCACTAGATTTGCTTAGAGAAATGATAAAAACGTGTTGTTATTTTAACATCCTCCGTGATTTGATCAAATCCGTTAGGGATTTGGACAAATCCCTGTTTTTATCATATCCCTGCGACATACATACCGTTCCACTAGCAATTATAATAAAGAATTTACTGACATAGATCTTTTTAACATTTCTCTTAATAGCCTTAAACAAAAACTTAAAAGTAAATATATCGCATAGGTAATTTAAACTCATATTTTTTACTTTGTCTATCTTCACTTTGTAAATTAAGTTGCATTGAACATTAGTTCTGATAAAAAAAAATTATATAGGTAAGTATTTCTCGCACGTCTTTCCTTGTCAGGAGTTTATTGTATTTATTTTAAGAACTATCACATTGTCGGCACTACAGGTCTATTGTAAGGAACCAATTCCTTTCATAAATAATACTGTTTGTAAGTACATGACTGTTTGTTGCCAAAATAAAAAAAAATGATACAATTTGTAAAGATTTTGATAAACAACGAATCTTCAAAGCAGCTAATAAGAAAAAGAAATCTGGTATAGATTTTTGTTTTATGGTAGGTAAAAATCATCCAATGATGAATCCCGTCCTTTGGCGCAACGGGATACAGTGTCAGACTAAAAAAAAAAGTCAAAAATTTTTATTTCACATGGGCCTACATGGGCACTTATAAAACGTCAGATGCTAGTGCACGGTTCCAAATTGGTCGTTTCCTATGGAGAAGAACCGGTAAGAAACTCCATGGTTACTCTTTTAAAAAAATTGTTATCTTTACAATATTTCCATATTACAGCACATAAATTATGTAAGGACAGTGCAGACCAGTCAATATTGAACTTCTACCGTTAAATGGGAAGGAAGTCATCTAAAATTTGCGTCTACAATGTTCTTACATTCACATTATTAAAAGAGGCTATATAAAAGCAAGAAAAATAATCACAAGTCTCAGTAAGACAATTACATTATGTGATGGATCTATAAAATGGAATAAGGAATATTGTGAGAATGTATCAAAATAAAAGAATATAGAGATGTCGTATATGAAAAAAAAAATTAAAAAAGATGGAGCAGTTAACAGACAATTATACAGAATATTAATAAGTTACCAGGGGGCCACATGAGCAGAAGCAGTCATGGCCAGACAGTTGTGTCTTCGACATAGTCTCTAACCTTATAATATGCTTTTTTGGTTAGGACACGCTTAATATGAGTTTTGAACTTTCTCTCGGTAAGTTCTGTCACCTCCTTTGGCAGCTTGTTATAAAAGCGTACGCTATTTACTAAGAATGACTTGCTGGTCTTAGCTAATCTCCATTTAGGTATAACAATTTCATGTTTATTACGTGTGTTTTTGTTATGGAGATCGCTTCTAATTTTAAAAAGTCCTAAGTTTTTACGAACATATAAAATACATTCTAAAATATAAAGAGAAGGCAGAGTCAGTACATCGATTTCTTTAAACTTATTTCTGAGGGACTCGCGAGGACCCATTTTATAAATAGCTCGGATTGCTCTCTTTTGTAATATGAATATTGAATCTACATCAGCTGCAGATCCCCACAGCAAAATGCCATAAGACATAATACTGTGGAAATAAGCATAATAAACTAACCTAGCTGTATCAACATCTGTTAATTGTCTAATTTTTCTTACTGCATATGCAGCTGAGCTTAGCCTACCTGAGAGAGTTCTAATATGGGCTCCCCACTGCAATTTAGAATCAATAGTAATGCCCAAGAACACAGTTTCTGCAATGACATCAAGCTTTTTGCCGTCTAGAATCAGACTAACATTAACGTGGGGGACATTCGGTAATGAAAACTTTATACACTTAGTTTTGTTTGCATTTAATAAGAGGTTATTAGCAGCGAACCATTTAGAAAGAACAGCCAGACTTTCATTAACATGCAAGACATCCGCATCTTTTCTATTTACTTTAAAAATAAGGGAAGTATCATCAGCAAATAGAACTATATCAGCTAAATTTGCCATCATATAAGGAAGGTCATTAATATAAACCAGAAAAAGAAAAGGGCCAAGGATCGAACCCTGAGGCACGCCCATCTTTACAAAAGAGCCCGAGGACGTCGCCCCATTAATAGTTACCTTTTGCTGCCTGTAAGATAAATAGGAAAAAACAAGATCAGCAGCTTGTCGACGAATTCCGTAATGATGTAATTTACAGATTAGAGTTTTATGGTCAACACAGTCAAATGCTTTTGAGAGGTCACAGAATATGCCAATGGCATCCTGGGATTTCTCCCAGGATTCCAAAATGTGACTGATGAGTTTCACTCCCGCATCCGTCGTCGACCTTCCTTTCGTGAAGCCAAACTGATGACTATGCAAAATCCCATTCACATTAAAATGACACAGCATCTGGTCCAGCATGATTTTTTCGTAGATTTTACTCAATGCTGGAAGCACAGATATAGGTCTATAGTTAGAGGGGTCACTCTTACTACCTGATTTGAAAATTGGTACAACTTTACTATGTTTAAAAACCTTAACTGATATACCCCATAAGTCCTCAGTGTTTTTTATGTTAAGACTTTTAAATGTTTTTATTATTGTATCAACAGAGATACGTTTAAATTCAAAGGTAGGTATATCCTTTGTAAAATGTTCCTTTAAAAAAGATTCGGCTAACAAAGAAGAAGAAGGGAGAGATTTGGTAACTTCTATTGGGATGTTGGTGAAAAAGTTTTCTAATGTTTCAGCCACCGTTGACCTATCTGAGATGATTTTATTATTAATGTTTAGTGACAATTCATTCTGGTCTCTTTGGTTTATCTTTCCAGTTTCTTTGTTTATCGCCTTCCAAACTGCTTTTATTTTATTATTAGAGTTTGCAATTTTTTTGCTTATTAACTTAGATTTAGCTTGGTTGCAGACTTACTGACTAAACAACCTACCCCGTTCCTACGTTGCCATATATACCAGGGCTAGAGCCTTCCTTTCAGACACGAACCCTTGGCTCCAATTGACTTCAATGCTTCTGCAGGATCCCTGCGGTTTGCTGAAAACTCCTTGAGATACTTGGGTACAGTGCGCACCGTCGACGACAGGGCTTTGTCCGGATGTTTACATTACCAAACAACCTGACGGTGAGCTACCTATCGCTTGCCGTCCACAAACTCGCGCGTCTTGATGTTTATTTCGCGTAAGATTGCGATCTTCTTCTTCTTTTTGTATCGATTTGACTCAAATTTTTTCCGACCAATATTTAGCCACCTGGACAGCTCTTTCGTTGGCCTCGTACAAGTCATTAAAGGTGCAGGTGGTAGTGCACGCTTAGCTGGAAAGGAGGTGACGCATATCCTGTGAAGGAGCTCCACACTGCCACTGTACTTGCGATGGGTCAAAGTAACCCTATTTGCAGCGACCAAATTGAACCCGCAGTCGGTTCAGGGATTTCCAGATTGGCCACTGCAGTAAGATACGATTACAATGTGTGTACGAAAAGCAATCAATGATCATGTTTCAGCTCCTCATAAACAGGGCCATTCCTAATTTGTGTTTCCAAGCTGGTATCTAATATTTCTGTATAAATATGTTCTTCTGGATTTAATACATTTTGAACAGTTTCAGGTTTGACATGAAACATATCGTTACTATAGGATACATGTCGACACTCGTCGTAATGGTAGTCGTTTGCGTTAGGAATTCCATATATTGAGTTCTTATGGCTTACTGAATCTTGCTTAGCATCCATTGCGTTTTTGATCTGAAAATATTTATAACACCATTTTTTAGTAATCGTTCGTCGAAATTGAAAGTGCCGTCTTGCGTTTTCAGGTAAAGTAATAAGCTACATATTTACCCTAATATGACGTCTGGTATTTTTAGTCTTCACGCAGTAAATAGCGGTTGTCACAGCCAGTACAGCGATCACGAATCCTACAGAACTGCCGAGGAGTATGAAGGTGTATGATGGCGGTGATGACTCCCTGTGTCTTTGGAGGGACAGTGTTTCGTTTGTCAAACCTTAAAAAGAGCCGTGAATTAAAATTGGTTAAAAAAGGTTTTTTTTATGGTGGGCAAAAATGATCCAATGACGAATCCCGCTCTTGGGTGGAGCGGGAAACAGTGTCAGATTCCTAAACACTCCACTCTGTTCCTTCTCTGCCCTTCGCACTGGGGCCAAGCCTTCCTTTCAGAAAGAGACCCTGGGCCCCAGTAGGCTTCGACCCTTTTACAGAGTCCCTACGGTTTTGCTGACAACTCCAATGGTTTATGTTTGAATTTGGTGAAACAAAAAATAGAAAACCGAAAAAGTGTGAGTCAGACTTGCATACTGAGGGTTCCGTAGAAATTTACCTTTGAAAACAATTCAATTTTCGAATTGAGATACTATATAAGCCACAGCTACCTGTGTATCTTTCTCCTCTGTCAAGTCAAATCCATCCAAAGGTTGTCTTTAAAAAATCGCTTTTAGCGATAAGACCGCCCATTGTAACACCTTAGTAATTTTAAGCACCTAATGTGCTAAATTGCATGGTGATTAATTGTATGGTGTACCTACAATAAAGAGAATATAATCTATCTATGGGCTCCCGCACACGGGCCACCGGCCACGACCACAAAACGCCGCCACTGGCATATTTCCTGTAATTTTCATACATTTTATATGGACTCGCCGCACACGGTTGGCGCCGGTGGCGACCACACGCTACAAATCGTCGCAGCTTGCTTCTTGTGGCCCACACCGGCCACTAAACGCCGACACAAAAAGCCGCCACACGCCACTCGCGCGATTCCGCGCCCCCTCTCTCCCTTACATTTGTGTACATTCGTTAAAATTGGATCTATCCAATTACTACGATTCCGTCTTCTACGATGACGTCTTTTTATCATTACCTTCTTCGTCCGAGTCCATTATGACACTGCATGCCTGGGTTAAAAAAGTAGCAACTACCGACCGCAGGTGTAGACCATCGGCCACAAGTGGCTGTCACGCGCTTCAGCTGCATTTGTGGCCGCTTCTAGCTTCTCGTGGCGGCGTTTGTGGCTGTCGCCAGAGGCTCGTGTGCGGGGACACTAAGATTTATATAAGTATCTAAGATTTTTCTGGATCGCAGTTGTTTTTTTGTAAGGTTTTTTCCTATACTTATGAAACGTAGTTTCATGCTAAATTTCAGGACTGGGTTAACGGAAAGTAAGAATTTTAATTCCTTGACAGTATCGTAAACGTATTTTTTGCAATATAAACGGCCATAATACCTTTTTTTAGTTAACTTAGAAATTTATTTTTTTCTATAGTTTCTAGGGACCGTAGACTTAAGTATATGGTTTAAATTTTAACTCGATACCTTTACACATTCCTGAGATAAAGGCTCGTGACAAATAGACAATTTCCCTTAAAGGAAAGTTTTTTTATTTCTGTAACGTAACAAAAAATTTACTGTTTTCAATTTTTTTTTTCTATATAATGTTTTACTTTATGCCAAATTTCAAGATTGTGAGTCAAAAGGAAGTTTCTTGTGAATTTTGATTCCTTGAGAATGCGAATAACGTTTTTTTTTTGTTCAACAAAGACGGCCATGTCTTTTTTTCTTAGCTTTTTAACTTAGAATTATGATTATTTTACAGCTTCTAAAGAGACCGGAAACCGAAAAACTTGGTTTAAATTTCAACTCGATACCTCCACGTGTTCTTGAGATAAAAGGTCTTGACAGACAGACATACCTATATAGATGGACAACAAAGTGGATTCCGTTTTTTCCTTTTTAGGTACGAAACCCTAGAAATAGGGAATAAATTGCAAAGTACGTGCAAAATTTGTTAAAAACAAGGCTCTAATCATCGTCACACAAGTTGAAACATCATGTCGGTCGACTTTGAAAAAGCAGTAACAATTAAACAAATAAAAAAGAAATCATACCTTCTGATTTTCTGATCACTGCTTTCGTTTTCGGATAGAGGATGATCTCAACTGTTTTATTCGAATTTGAATACATCGAATTCGGTATATAAACACATCGAATTCTTTTTCCGGTGTAGTTCGAATCTAAGATCTTGGAGAACATTTTATCAGCCTCAACTAGTATTTTTGATGATAAACTTGCTGTAGAATTGAATGATTCACCTAGAATAATATAACAAAAATTAAAGGATAATATAATATACACATAATATAGGTATTCCACAACTGTCACACAACATCGTCTAGTCCCAAGCTAAGCAGTGCTTGTGTTATGGGTTCTAGACAACTGATAAACATACTTATATAATATTTCTAAATACATACGTATCATCATTTCATTACATAGTATAAATAGTACATTTTGATACAAGTGCAGGAAGTTTGTCATTGCGACCGAGGCGAAATTCGCACGAGCCGTAGGCGAGTGTGTTATGGAGCCGAGGGCTGCAATGACAAATCTGCACGTGTGTCAAACGACGTTTTTCAATACACTTACGACTTGTGAAATAAAGAAAGAAAGAAAAAAAAAATCGTATCTCAAACATACATAGAAATTTAAGAAATATATAAGTATAGTATTCAAATCTGCTCTGGTCAATTTCTAATTTCGTGGGGTCGTCCAGCGACTCAGGGGAACGACTCGCGCCTGATTCGATAAACTAAGTAAAACAAAATAATCACCCGTGACCGTGACGATAAGGAAGGAATAAAAAAGCCCTTGTTGTGATAAACTCAAAAAAGCACTTGGGTGATATACATGCTATATTGAACCTAATAGGAGTGCGATAAGAGGCAGTTTTCGAGTAAGTGTATTGAAAAAAAAATTGCTTATGCCCGATGTATGCTTATATCTTTAGAAGTAGGTACGCAACGGATTTTGATGTGGTTTTTTTTTAATAGATAGAGTGATTCAAGAGGAAGGTTTATGTGTATAATACATGCATAATATATTCAATATCATTACCCGTGCGAAGCTGGGGCGGGTAGTTATAGATAAACTACACCCAGACAAAGAACAAATGATCGTGCTCATCACATAAACATAATATTTGTCTTGGGTGAATCGAACCCACGACCTCCGGCATAGCAGTCAGGGCCACTAACCACTAGAGCTAGACCAACAGGCCAGTCTAAGTACGATATTAATATCTATTAGTATCTTATAGTAGTATCTAGGCACGATATTTTTAAAATACAGTTTATTTACGAAAATTTTTATTTATTTACGAACTGTAAACGAAAAAAGTTCCAGTATTATCCAGTTTTTCATTTTACTCATCGCTGAGTTCTTCAATTTTGCTAAAATATTTTAGATTTGACAGTACCGCGTGACGTCACATCCTGTAAATTCTATCATCCTACTATTCTTATTTGGAACGCATTGTAAGCATCTTGACTTGGCTCGCGAGGTTGTCGACATGTGGGAAGTGGACACAGCAGTCATAGTGCCGATAGTCGTGACGGCCAATGGCTTAATAGCCAAGAGCCTCGACCAACCTCTAGGAGGCTCTCGTTAGGCAATTTGATCAAAGGTTTGAAACAGAAGGCAGTACTCCTGGACACGGCGCGTACAGTTAGAAGGTTCCTCTCTCTGGAACTCTAACTGCCGGTAGCTTGGATCCTGTTCGCGACACCGGTGGTACACTATGTTTTAAATGTGGCAATACTGGCAATGCTGCCAGCCTACTGGACAAATTTCTGGACACAGAAATCTTAATAATAAGGCCTTATTATTAAAATTTCTGTGTTTCCGGATGACAGCGATGTGGAGGAGTACTTTGCAGGAGTGCGAAAAATTCAATTATTTATTTTTGGTTTTTGTATTATATGTTAAGATTTAGTATAAAAGTAATATGTAAAAAGGAGGGATGAAACGCATGTTACAAAAAAAGCCATGAGTATAAATGTAGATGGAAGGCGAGGGAGACCAATGAAAATATGTGTATAAGTGATAGCGTGACGGGTGACAGGACAGAATGGAAGAAAAAACATATTGCGCCGACCATAAATAAAACGGGACAAGGGTAGGAAGATGATGATAAAAGTATTTATATATTATCTCTAAATTAAAAAACGAAATAATAATATGAATGTTATTATTATTTCGTTTATTAATTTATAGCTTTTTTTTATGGTAGGTGAAAATCATCCAATGACGAAACCCGCTCTTGGGCGGAGCGGGAGACCAGTGTCAGACTCTTACTGACTAAAAAACCTACCCCGTACCTTCCTTGCCTTATTTCTGGAGTCGAGGTAACAGTTTGCACCACCCTCTAGGCTCCAGGAGGCTTCGACCCTGAAGGGCCCCTGCAGTTTGCTGACAACTCCTTGAGGCGCGCGGGAACGGTGCGCGCCGTTGACGACTTGGACTCGGTCTTACCAGACGACCGGACGGCGAGCTACTCATTGCTCACCGTCCGCGAGCCAGTGTCTACGGTGGCCGGATATCGGCAGGATCGCGGCGGCGACGGCTACGGCGAGGGCGCTGTTGCCTTTGCCTTATGCGGTCGGCCTCCTCCTTTACGAGCATTACTGCTTCGCAGAAGGAGGCGACCGCCTGCCATTCCTCTTCGCTGCGGACCATGGCGTGAACCAGGGCCCGGCGCGAGAGGTCGCCGCCGCCGATCACCCCCACGAGGACACGGCGATGCTCTTCCCAAGCAGGGCACACCTCCACCGTGTGCTCCACCGTGTCCTCTATTAATTTATAGCTGATTAATTGATAGCAGCTTACCATTGAATTCCCATGTAAATTGCTGATTCCCAACGACAGGTGAACCTTTAGCAACACAGGTTAGGTTGAGAGTTTCCTTCATACAGTATTCGTATTCAATAGTCCATAGATTCAATCCATTTGTGTACTGATATAGAATATTATTTGGGTCCAGGCCTTGTATACGTGCATCTGAAATTTATAAGTTGTCATTAACACATCTTTCTTCATTCTTATGTGATTTGACCAATACATATTTTCCGTATGGACTTTAAAAGTGACTTTAACCCCTGAGTTTGTTTCGGTGTTTCTTCTCAGGGTAGTCAGCTAGGAACCACAGGACTCATCTAGCATAAAAAAAATGACGTGTAAAAGTGTTTTTAAAACCTACTTACAAAATAAAGGTCATTTTTCATCTTTTCTCTTTTTTAAGAGATCATCTCAGACAAATCTGCATGGTCCTTATGTGCTTGGACCAATACATATTTATTGTATGGACTTTAAAAGAAACTTTGACCCCTAAGTATACTTATTACTGAGAAGAAAAATAATTAATCCACATAGTCCTCATATTCACAATAATATAATTAAGGAAATCGGTAAGAATCAATAGTGTCTATCTCACAAAATATAACTTTACAGTATATATATAAAAAAAAATATTTCTTTGCTTGAGATAACAAGTTACTAGAAAGGACATAAACAGCAGAAATCTAGACGTTTTAAGGAAAGATAGACCATATTGGCAGAAAATTTACGGGTTTCTAACATACGTGATATTTCTATGGCAATTTAGGAAATATTGTGAATATTGAGATAGCAGCTATGCCAAATTGGACTTTAAATCCACTGATTTAAAAAGTAGAAAATGCAAAAAATTTAGAGACATTATTGATTCTTAACCGTCGAAATAAAAAGTTTATCAAATGTAATACATAGAGAGGTAAACATTTAAGTATGTCAAACAATAATTAAAATAAAAAATTATGAATAAATTAAAAATAATCTACAGTTATAAAATGTAAAAGACGAAAATCAATGCCAATTTGTAAATCTACACTATGTACACTAATATAATAAAGAGGTAAAGTTAGTTTTTTTTTGTTTGTAGGAGGTAATCTCTGGAACTACTGGTCCGATTGGAAAATTTTTAGCACCAATAGAAACCTGCTTCAATCCTGAGTGACATAGGCTATATTTTATGTACGCGGGCGAAGCCGCTGACATAAGCTAGTAATAAAATATAAACAAAAGAAGAAAAAAATTACAAAAAGTAAATGATTTGAAGTATTGAATGAGACGTACCATTTTCCTGAAAATCAGACACGAATATTTGACTGGCGGTTGACTTTGAAATATCTGAGTTCTTGATGCTGCAGTTTAGTCTGTCTGTATCAAACTCGGTTGTATATAAGGATGGACTTTTTTCCGATGGACTCTCGACTACTGAAAACAATAAACTATTTATATACACATATATTTATTAAACACTTTACGCACAAAAAAGTACAGAGGCGGACTTAATGCCTTCGAATAAATCGTAGAATTACTGAATGCTAAATGAGTTTTCAGGTGTTATCTCTCTTTTTTTGCATTACTTTAGCATGAAATATCACTTTGGATTGCGTTAAATGAAATTTTAAACCATGCGCGACTTTGACAATAGGCGAGGGAGGAAGGCCCACCTTAAGAGGCCGGTTCGGGACGATTTATCCATACAAACGTAATACCAAAATCATTTGCAAGTCGAGCATATTTCAACCATATTATGGTGATATTTGGATTTAGACAATATTTATCTAGGTTCCCAGATCTTTCTTTTTTAAAAAAAGCTTGTTTAAAGCTTTCTCTTCCCGAACCGGCCTCTTAAGAGCGGCCAACCCGACGTACGTTTTCATACAACCGCTCTTAGGTGATTATGAAGTTATTACACATCTTTCTTCCGATATTTTGGATTCACAGATATCTTCTGGATATTATCTAGGCTTCTATGGAAATCAAAATGTAAATGAAAATCTGCTATTTTACGTGAACTTTGACACTCCATAATGTAGGTACTCCTTTATTAAAAAAATAAAAAAGTACTTCTATAGAAGCCTTGCGCATTTAATCGAGATTCTAAATGATGACATTTTTTTTTTCAAAAACCCGTATTAAAGGGTAATAAAAACCCGTATTTAGTGGAACAAGTTTTATGAAACATATTTATGTAAATCGTAGAATTACCAAATGCCAACGTAGTTTTCAGGTGTTATTTCTCTTTTTTCGTATTACTTTTGCATCAAACATGATTTTGGATTGGGGTTGACGATAGGCGAATGAGTCCCGTCTTAAGTTTAGCGACACTTCGGGTACTTACCAGTATTCAAATCTCTTTTCTTCAGATAAAATGTTGTTCTAAACCGATGTTCTTTTACAGGACTTCTGACAATGCAATCCAAATAATACTTATTATTTTTGGATTTCAAGAGAGAACGGAAAAATATTTGTGTCTGTGTTGTTGCTCCAGGCAAAGTTTCAAATATGCGGGTACCTGCAAAATAACTTTATTTAATCAAAGAAAAAAAAATAAGAATTAAATAATAAAGTAACCTTAAAACTGCATATATACACTTAAATAAAAAAACAAAAACCTTAAACTTAACTAAAAGTACCTAATCTACTAAGGCGTCAAAAAACTCTTCCGCATCGCTGTCGACTGGTAAAGTGCCCAAAAGGCTGGCAGCATTGCCACGTTTTATGGCAATGTTTATTCTCTGCCCAAGGTAAAAGCCAGCCCTTGGGTCACGCGAAATTATTTTTGTTGTAGAGTACCTACTCTGTGACGTCATTAGTGTTAACTCCAACCTCAAAAACGCAAGGCAGTGATGCGCTGTTGAACTTCGTATTATACAACACCAAATTGTATACGTGGAGCTTGGGACTTTGCCGTCCTGTTGTCGACCGTTGGGGCATGGTTTCCACACCGCATAGCATAGCAAAACATCAGCCGTATAATGTTCCCACTTCGAGGACACAAGCCTCTTCTGTAGGAGACGGAATGGGCCGTAATCCACGACGCGGGCCCAGTACGGGTCAGTGTATGTCACAAGTTTTAAAATTTTTGCTTCTAGGACATGCCGATTTCCTCATGATGTTTTCCTTCACCGGTTTGAGAGGTGTGGCGATGAAATTAATTACACAAAGTAATGGGACCTAAAACTCGTAACTCTAACGCTAATAACTGTGGTGGCCGAGTGCTAAAGGACCTGTAGCGCCATCTATGGCGCCACACAAGAACTACAAGAATCCTGCATCGCGCAATGAAAGTTCTCCGCACGATTTGAACATATACGACAGTCCGAAATCAACTATCGGGCAGTAGCCCACCAGACTATAACACCTGTCTGATCTAGGCTTGCCAGATGTTTGGCTTTTTGCGGTCGGGTCCGGCCAAATATGTACGTGTTCGGCCTGTCCGGCTTTTGTCAGGCTTTTTGTCAGAGTGGCGATTCCTACGACGATGGGCGGACAAGGGCGAGCGGAGAGCAATCTGTCTACCGGCCCGCGCATCGCACACAACATCTTCGATCTCATCCTCACTTTTTTCAACAGTCCAGCTGTAAAAACATTGTTCGGCCGTAAAAAAAACATGTCCGGCTTTTAGGGCAAAAAGTCCGGCCTTATATAGTGCGCAGTCCGTCCTTTGCATTTTATGGCCTGGCAACCCTAGTCTGGTCGGACGATCCTCCCTTTTCGACGGAGTTTTGTGGGACTTTACTCTCTGTTCTGTATAGCCCCAAAGCACTCGACCACCACCGCTTTTACCTCATCGCATGCTGTGTATGAAAAATACGTCAGTACCTACGACTAAAGTACAGTCGCGAAGCAGGAAGAATTTCATACAATGGCCTCTTTACCTACTGACAGAGGTCATAAATAGTTTTTATATTAAGTGCAGCTTACATTATATATTTGAAGAAGAAAAAAAATACTCATCATCATCAGCCTTTTTTTTTTAAATGGTCCCACTGCATGGACACAGGCCTTCTCTCTAGGAGAGGGAATGGGCCATAATCCACCACGCTGGCCCAATGCGGATTGGTAGATGTCACATGTCTTTGAATTTTTGGTTCTAGGACATGCCGATTTCCTCACGATGTTTTCCTTCACCGTTTTGAGAGCAGTGGTGATGAAATAAATTACACAAGTAATGCGCCTGGCTGGGTTTGAACCTGCGACCTACAACTCGTAAGTCGGGACCTTTACCACTAGGCCACCACTGCTTTCAACGTATTCAATTTACCTATTATTGTATACTGATAACCGTTCGGACCAAGCCCGTCAACGGCTCGCACTGTTCCCGCGCGCCTCAAGGAGTTGTCAGCAAACGTAGAGGTCTAGCTGCATGGCTGAAGACTACCAGTTTCTAAAACAAAGGTCCGACCCCGGTGCAAAAACTAAGAAGAAACGGGGTATATCGTTTAGTCATAATTTCCCGCTCCGCTCAAGGGCGGGATTTGTCATTGGATGATTTTTAACCATAAAAAAACCTATTAAATTAAATTCTTTGCAGTCCATGATCGTAATATACTAAATGGCGCAGGCTTGCGGACGGCGACGCCTACTTACCGTAAGAACTGGCTCGAGGTGGCCCGAGAGAAAACTACCTGGAAGAAGTTGGGGGAGGTCTTTGCCCAGCAGTGGAACAGTATCTTACTAATCTTACTAATATTATAAATACGAAACTTACGATGTTTGGATGTTTGTTACTCAGTCACGCCAAAACGGCTGGACGGATCTGGATGAAATTTGGCACAGGCATAGGATAGGATACACTCCGGAATAGGACATAAGCTACTTTTTATCCCGGAAACCACAACCAATACCACGCGGGCGAAGCCGCGGGCAAAAGCTTGTAGGCTATATAAAAAAAAAACAATTCTTTACCTTCAGCGGTATAATATTCCAAGTTCATAGTTTCACCATTCAATATATAATTTGATTTTTTTATGCAAGATATATGCAAATCTTCGCCATCTTCGTACTCATAGTTGGCCTCGTGCTCGTGGTAACTTGTTGAATGGTTGGATGTCATAAACTTCAAAATGTTGCAGTTCACGCTTACTGTGACAAGTCCTAAAGAAACAGAGTCAAAGTTAAACCTTTTTATCTCCACAAGGAGTTGTCAGCAAATGTAGAGGCCCCACTGCAGGGCCGAAGCCTACTGAGAGTCGGTTCGGTTTATGAAAGAAAGATCCGACCCCTGTATGAGGGCTAAGAAGGAATGGGGTGGATTGTTTAGTCAGTAAGAGTCTGACACTGTTTCCCGCACCGCCCAAGGGCAAGTCTCGTCATTATATGATTTTTCCACCATAAAGAAAGCTAGAAAAAGCTAGACAGATTCCTACCGAACTGGCAAGAGGAAGCGCGAGACCGCGATGGACGGAAGGTGTGGAGGGAGGTCTTTGCCCAGGAGTGGGACAGAACAGGCTATTAAAAAAAAGAAAAAAAAGAAAAACCTTTTTATCTATTCTTATATTTGTCCTGGCCAGATTATCTATCTGTATATATAAAAGGAGAAACTGACTGACTGACATATCAACGCACAGCCGAAACTACAAGGACTAGGAGCGTGAAATTTTGCACAAGGCTTCCTTTTATGACGTAGGCGAACAGTAAGAAAGGGTTTTTCAAAATTCAGCTTCTAAAGGGATGTAATGGGGGTCTAAAGATTGTATGGAGAACCCTACTTTCACGCGGGCAAAGCCGCTGGCAGAAGGCTAGTAGGGTTATAAAAGGTCTATAAATATAATTAAATTTTAACGTTATAAACGATCTAGCCAGATTTACTTGGCCATATCATGAAGTGATTCATTTCTATGATCTGTCCACGACGTATATAAAAATGATAACAACTAATCGATAACAGTGCTGTAACTTTTAAAAAGTTTTGATATACGACAATGCTAATGAAGTCCGCTGCAGCGGACTTTTTCATAAACGTTTCGGTATTTTGACAAAGAGTTTCTATGAACAGAACGTGCTTGTATAGGATACTAGCGACCCACCCCAGCTTCGCACGGGTGCAATGCTGATATTAAATATATTACGCTTGTACTATACATCATTGCCCTTGAATCACTCTATCTATTAAAAATATATAAACTGCACTAAAATCCGTTGCATACCTAGTTTTAAAGATCTAAGCATACATAGGGACAGACAGCGAAAAACGACTTTGGTTTTATACTATGTAGTGATAAGTCTATGCCGAATAGGAGTTTATTACAACAATAGGTACAGTGTTTACAATTTTCCGGTGACATATAAATATGTATAAATAAACCTCTATTTGTCCTAGTCACTCTATACCATTTTTGATCATTCTTCTTTGTTTTGTCCATAAGTTAGGTACAGTACGGCCGACGGATCTTGGCGAGTCTGAAGGAAGGTTGGTTTAAACAAATAAATGCAATTTGCAGTTGTTATTGCTGTTTAAAACTGTTATTGGCATTTATTTTTTAAAACCTTCATTTTTGTATGAGTTTTCAAGCGCTAAAATTCGCAGAGAGTAACTTCAAACTCGCCAAGATTCGACGGCCGTACTGTAAGAAAGTAATCATTGCCATTGTCGGAGCGCTCTGTTCTTGCGCGCATCAAGGAGTTGTCACCAAAGCCGTAGTGAGTCCGCAAAAGGGTCGAAGCCAACTGGACCTCAGGGTCTTTTTCTGAAAGGAAGGCTTGGCTCCAGTGCGAAAAGCAAACAAAGAACGGAGTGGACTGTTTAGTCAGTAAGAGTCTGAGACTGTTCCCCGCTCTGCCTAAGCACGGGATTCGTCATTGGATGATAAAAAATTGTTCTTATTGAACGTAAATGCTTTACTTGTTATAGAAAATATCAGGTACGTTTTCCTATAAAATTTGAAGAGTTCTCTCGATTTCGCCAAGATTCCATCATCAGATCCCAACTTGGTGACAATGGGACCATTTGGGAATTATAGCCTTTCCAACGAAAAAAGAATTTTTCAAATCGGTTGGCAAACGACGAAGTTATGCGCGAAAAAAATAGAAACATCCGAATTGATAACCTCCTTCTTTTTTAGTCGGTTAAAAAACTTACCACTATCCACATCACTTGCTTCAGCTTTTAATATTAATTTTAATATAACTAACCACACGACTAAACTTGACATTTTAATATGTATTTATGAACTGTCAACAGAATATATAAAACTAACTACCTGCTGTTATAACTACAACCTAACTATAAAACAAGGAAATTATATTTTCTACATAATTATCCTTAAACGACCCGCCCCAGCTTCGCACGGGTACTGATATTGAATATATGCATGTATTACACACATAAACCTTTCTCTTGAAGCACTCTATCTATTTAAAAAACCGCATCAAAATCCGTTACGTAGTTTTAAAGATTTAAGCATACATAGGGACATGCGACTTAGTTTTATACTACGTAAAGATTGTCCAATAATTTGATGACCATATTACTGGCTGGGCTGGAAATATTAAGTCGCGATTTGTGATTTTTTATGGGTTTTTTAGGTGTTTATTTTTATTTTATTGCAACAGGAAAAAAAGTATTACTTAATCTATACCTATTTATAAAAGGAGAAACTGACTGACATATCAACGCACAGCCGAAGCTACTGGGGCTAGGAACGTAACATTTTGCACAAGGTTTCCTTTAATGGCGAAAGCAAGAACTAAGAGAGGATTTTACAAAATTCACCCTCTAAGCGGATGAAACGGGTGTCAAATTTTGTATAGAGAAACTTTCTTACACGCGGGTAAAGCCGCTTCTTAGAATAGAGAATTGACAAAACGTGAGATGTTCTAGACTCTAGTATCTAGAGAAATACGGTTTCCTGCTTATACTAACAATTCCGCAGTACTTATTAGAGAAATTAATACATCGTTTTCCCCTAGTATATGGCAATCATGACATATTATAGTTATTTAAATCAATAGGTCCTTCCCACTAAAATTAGATTTTGCCCTCTGTACACTATGTAATAGTAGGTAGGTAAGTCAATTTTGCAGCTATTTGGCGTTGTCGTACTTTTTGGTTCAACGCTGTTCATTTTCAATTTAACTTTAGTAAGGCTGGTATGTAGGTATATGACTAAAATGATCATCGACTTATAGCGATAGACAAGCACGTTCATAGAAACTATTTGTCAAAATACTGAAAAGTTGATACAAAAGTTCGTTGCAGCGCTTCATTGGCCTTATATTAGTAGATTACCAAACTTGTCAAAATCAAAAATTATGAAATCAAGGATAGACTATTCTGACACTATACCTAATTGTAATAGCAGACTTGAGGTCCTGCAGAGAGAACATTAGAACCAATATAATATCTGTGGTGTTATTTTTATGGTAGGTAAAAATCATCGAATGACGAAGCGGAAAACAGTATCAGACTCTTACTGACTAAACAACCTTCCCCGTTCCTACGTTGCCATATATATACCAGGGCTAGAACCTTCCATTCAGACACGAACCCTTGGCCCCAGTTGGCTTCGACCCTTCTGCCCTGGAGGATCCCTACGGTTTGCTGAAAACTCCATGAGATATATATAGTACCTAGGTAAGTACCTACTACGCACTAGATTAGGCGTACCGTACAGTCACTTTCGTCGAGTCTATTCGTCGGTTTTTCGTTTTGGTCGTTTTGTTATCGTTTTTTCTTTCTTTTTTTTTTAGGTGATCTGCAGGCAGTATATTTAAAAAAAATTGTTAGACGACATAACGATTACAGCTTTACTATGGAGTAACAATACTTAATGAAATATAACTGCAACAGTTATTAACACGTCACTTTGCCGCCATTTTTTTAACAGGCGCGAAAGTTTTTGCATCGGCATCTGAGTACCTACCAACATATAGAAAAAAATCACGGTCTAGATTAAGAGCGGCCATCCCGACGTACATTTTTATATAACCGCTCTTACGTGATTATGATGATATTACATATCTTTCTTCAGATATTTTGGATATACAGATAATGAACTGTAAGTCAAGAGTGAATAGGTTACTTCTAGGTAAGCGCGCTCTATCGTCGACCGCATCGTCGCTTTCCATCAGGTGAGAAGTGCGAACCTATAATCAATAAAAAAAAAACATATCTTGTGGACATTATCTAAGCTTCTATAGAAATCAAAACGTAAAGTATATGAGTAATCCAATAAAGACCTCTGAAAATCTACTATTTTATGTGAACTTTGACTCTTCATAATGTACTCCTATACTAAAAATATAAAAAAGTACTTCGCCTAGCGCATTTAATCATAATTGTTGACATTTTTTTTTTTTCAAAAATCCTTTAGGGTTTAATAAAAACACGTATTGTTTTAAAAAGTTTTGTGAAATATTCGAGTAAATCGTAGAATTACTGAATGCTAATTTTCGCATTTGATTACTAAATTGACAGCTGTGTCAAATTAATTTGGGTTGCTGAAAAGATTTGAAAAAAAAAAACTATGGCATGGCATTTAACATGCCATTCCTGTTAGAAAAATTGACTATGCTACCAATTAACAAGACTATCAAATGAAAGTTGCTGATCATCAAGTGACAATTGATAAGAGATCTAGTTAGTTGATTTTTACGTTAATCGGGCTCACGGAAACTGGGTGTTAGTGTTTTTTTATGTTTTATTTTTAATGAAATTACCCAGTAACGTCGGAGTATTTTATCTACCCAGGATCTTGTTGCTTCAAGCTTTTAAACCATGCTCGACGTAGATAGGCTGCCATCCGTCCGGGTTTCCCCGGATTTGTCCTAGTTTAGAGGTCATCCGGGGAGCGTCCGGGGAAGGTTTCATTTGTAGACCGAGTTTAAAAAAATAAATTAATTAAAAAATTTGGTCCGTCCGCGAGACACGCACTATGCTCGCACACATGAAGGTTTCTTCCTTCATGCTCGCACACCACAATTGAAAAGATTTAAAAGATCTCGTTGATATGTCCGGCTTTCGGACTCTATAATCCGGGGTTTTCACGCGTCTTGTCCTGTTTTCAAAATTTTAGAGATGGCAACCCTAGACGTAGACGATAGGCGAGTCGGGAAGGCCTACGCTCACTTGAGTCTGACACTCTTTCCCGCTCCGCCCAAGGGCGAGATTCATTATTGGATGATTTTTACCTACCATAAAAAAAACGGTCTAGATTCATGGATGTATCCAAGGGAGAGCAGGGAGGATGTTTGCTATGCAATAAGTAAATAAAACAAAAAAGCTTTTGGAATTATATATTTTTATTCTAGATAATGATGTAAACTATAACATTTTCTATATTTTTTACATTTTTGCATATAGGTACAATTATAATTATACATATTATATACTAGCTTTTGCCCGCAGCTTCGCCCGCGTACATAAAATATAGCCTATGTCACTCAGGAGTAAAGCAGCTTTCTATTGTTGCTTAAATTTTTCCAATCGGACCAGTAGTTCCAGAGATTACCCCCTACAAACAAAAAAACAAAAAAACAAACTTTACCTCTTTATTATATTAGTGTAGATTTACAATAAAGGCTACTCCTACCTAAAATATGGCGTCATAAAACTGAAACTCCTCAACATTGCTGTCGACTGGTAGGGTACGCAAAAGGCTGGCGGCACTGCCAATCTCTTTGCTTAATCTCTGACCGAGGTAAAAGCCAGGCCTTGGATCACGCGAAGAGTCAACTAAGTGTTTGGATAGCTCTCTAAAGAGCGTAAATAATGTAAATGATTTAAAAATAATCACTTGTATAGTAGTGATCCTGGGTAGATAACATACTCCGACGTTACTGGGTAATTTCATTAAAAATAAAACATAAAAAAACACTAACACCCAGTTTCCGTGAGCCCGATTAACGTAAAAATCAACTAACTAGATCTCTTATCAATTGTCACTTGATGATCAGCAACTTTCATTTGATAGTCTTGTTAATTGGTAGCATAGTCAATTTTTCTAACAGGAATGGCATGTTAAATGCCATGCCATAGTTCTTTTTTTTCAAATCTTTTCAGCAACCCAAATTAATTTGACACAGCTGTCAATTTAACAGCCGTGTCAATTGAATGAGAATTTGATCGGACTTTCAGAAACTCGAGGTAAATATAACAAAGTAACATAAATATCACTAGGTTTTGAGTATTATACGTACAAAATATACAGCAATCAATAAGTAACAGTATCAATAAGAATTCTGTAACTTTATAATCATAAGAAACGTATATAAAATAAAAACCGGCGAACATAAAAATGGCAATCGATATTTGAAGAATACAATATAAGGGCCGTTATACATAAACACGATGCGACTGTTACGTTGTCGTGTAGAATTCTTTGAAACCCAAAGGATGTCACGTTCATCTACCCCCAGCCAAGTTACGACCATTTCGTTTCTCTTGACGTCAGCACAAAGGAATCGGCGGCGTAGCCAACTTGAAGCGTTCGACGCAAGAGAATCGAAACGATACGGGCATATTTTGACTAGGGGAGCTGGCATAGATTGTCTGATATCTATTACTGAAGTTTATTTTCAATATAAATCATATTTTTTTGCTTAACACTTTCATAGCATGGTTGCGATGTGGTACGGTGCAGTGGGGAGACTGCATTAAATTCTCGAGCCCTAAGTCAACGTTCGCACACCTGTCTTTCTATGATGTCTGTAATTACTGTACTCGAAAGGATTTAAGATGTATATTGGGGTAACTTTTGCCCTGGGGTACCTTTGGCCATAGGGCCAAAGTAACCCCACTTTATGGTAGGTACCTATAGGGTATCTCAGAAGAACTAACATTTGTGGGCCAGGTGCATAAAAATATTTTTTTCAAGATAAGTACATATTCATGAAATAGAACTGGGAAGGAAGATTTTCAAAAATCAATTTTCACATTTTCAACTTTGCAGTTTATGAATATTTCAATAAAAATATTTTTATGCATGTATATATGCTATGTTTATCTACTAAAAGTGATTTTTTCTGAGGCACCCACTATTATCATAGATAACTATTAAAAACTAGTCTATTTTTGAAAATTAATCCTCAACCAAACTATTTAGAATTCCCACAAAATCTTCCCATAGACAAAAACCATTGTCATCCGTTTTACAGCCTTCCAACTGCATAGAAGTGAACTCAGGAGGGCAATCCAAAGACAATCTTTTACCTTCTCTCATTTCATTGGTACACTGGTATACATAATCAACCTTCATGAACGTAACATCAGATTTTTCTTCAAACCATTTTTGAAAGACTATTTTTCCACCAGCAGGTGTCATTTCATGCTGGTGTTTGAGGTTAAACGGTTTAAAATCCAAGCTTTTAAGAACTGTGTAGATATTAGCATCATGTCCCATAAGAAGTGTGATTTTGTATTGTTTATTTAATAAAATATCTCTCATAAAACTTATTAATGGTCGAGCTATATCTTTAGCTATCAAAGTTGTGTTAAAAATCACACTATGGTAGCCTTTACTTAAATCTAATACGGAGTTCCATTGATCATTATTTTTTAGTAGTCCCCATGCAACCTCTTTGTCAGGAAAACCTTCATAGTTCTCCATTATGAAAGAATCAATGACTGATTTTGAGATTTTCAACGGTCCTTCCACGTTTGGTTTGAAACCGACATCCACAAATATCTTATTTGTATCCGTGACAAAATCACATTTCTGTTTCTTTAAACAGTATTCTGATTGTTTATAATTGAGGATTTGTTCCAAGTCTTCGTAGGAACTGTTCAAATGTAACGATTTTAGTAACACGCGCATTTGTTCTGCAGCCTCCAGTTTAAATATTGCTGATGTGTTGTGTATAACAGGATTGAAAATAGGATCGTGACTATCTGAACTGTTGTGTATTGTTACATTACAACTAGGGAAACCTTTAGTAACGAAGGCCTCAGCAGAAGCCATAGTCCTTTGTGCAGTATTGGCATAAACAAAAAAGTTATCTTCGGATGGACAGTCCTCGTTCAACAAACCATGTTTTTTCAGCCATAGAGCAAAATATTCACCCATAAATCCTTCTAATAAAGCTCCTTTAGCTGTCAAAGAGCCACTTTTTTCTTTCCAAGTCGGCCAAGTCTTTGGTGTAAATTCTGGTAAGTTTTTAGACAAAGGAGTTCGCACATTATGCCTACTAAGAATCAAGACTTGTTGCAGTTTAAAACTCTTTTCACATTGACCTTTTAACACTAACACAGATATCAAAATTAATTTAAAATACATAATTCACTGGATGTATAAGTTTTAAATTGAAAATTCACTTCTAAAGCTGACTTACAATTGTAAAAAGCCAGATTAGTGAATGTGAATCACATGATATAATATTTACACAAAGGGAAAGTAAAATTATATAATCTATACCAAATGTACAAGTAGCAAACCTGATATAAACAAAGTCACAACAATGCTATATGTTATGCTTTGTTCACGTACAAAAGTAGATAATACAAAGTTATTTTTATACATACTGTGTGTAATAATCATCACGTCTGACGCCATGACTCAATATTTATCAAAATACAACCGTAAATAACATTATCCTCCTTGGAAACAAAACAATTGGAAGCAATCAGAGACATTGACCTGACAGAAACCAATCGTATCGTCAAATGTCAATGTCACAATGACATTGTCACTTTGACGTTGACAAACACTAAAGCCGTTTTATGAATACAGTTTCGTGCATCAATTTTAAATAATAAGTAATAATAAAACTGAAAACTTTGTCTGTAGACCAAATTAATAAGTATTTTTTCTTTAGTTATTACTCAATAATCTACTTAAGATCAATTTGGCAGACAGATCTCATAGATAGGTAAAATGATTTTTATCTAGTGTCATCTATGAGAGGACTGCGGGAATCCGATGGATGCGACTCACACAGGAACAACCGTGTCATCTATTTAAATATAAATAGAAAATCGATAGAGAAAATAGGAAAAGATAAACCCATCAAGTGCTGAAATTGTTCGCGTTCCAAAACACAAAAGTTTTTCACGTGCTACTTTTAATGATTTTAATGCAATTCGCAAAAAATTAAAACATTGATAAAAAGCCATTTGGTGCTGCACTTCTGTTCCTTGAACTTCACTACCTAGCGCCTAAGTTCTTTTTTTATGGTGGGTAAAAATCATCCAATGACGGATCTCGGCCTTCGGCGCTTAGGCGGAGCGGGAGACAGTGTCAGACTCTTACTGACTCAACAACCCACCTTGTTTCTACGTTGCCATATTGATATATATGAGTACCAGGGACAGAGCCTTCCTTTTAGGCACGAACCCTTGGCCCCAGTTGGCTTCTGTATCTCATTGACCTTGTCATAGGACATCTCTACTCACAATCACCTAGTAAAATATTGGGACATCTAAAATTAATGCGAAATTAAGTTTTAACGGCCTTGTAATAAAAAGTGGATAATTTATTACCTTGAATTTTGAAATCTAGCATAAATGTAAAATGAATTAGTCCTATCTTTGACCTTAATAATCTATAAAATATGAAAAATTTAAGTAGTCCAATTTAAGCAGGTGAGCGACATAATTTTACGCGCGCGACTTAATTTAACGCTACTCGGCACTAGATGGCGTGAGAGTAAATAGTTCAAAATATTTCTAATTTTGCATGTGGATAAAATTGTGGGGTACGATCAGAAGTTTTTATGTAATGTTTGAGAGAGTAGCAATGCGAAAAAAGAGAGATAGGTAACGACTGAAAACTGTGTAGGCATTCGGTACTTTCTTGATTTACATACTATTTTTTTTTTAATTGATGTAAACTAAGTGCGGACTGCGATCCCACTTGATGTTAAGTAGTGATACAACAGCTGATCCATACATTTTGTCAAGTTATGTGAATAGGGTAAATACGCCAAACGTCGGCCCCTCCCCAAACTTTGGCCGTCTGCACATTTTCAGCTTGCGTTCCTTTACAGAATAATAAAGTGGCAAGAATGCCACCCTAATTGCAACCTTAGTTCATACTATATATGTACAAACCGTTACTATCCCATTACGTCGCTCACTCTTCGCGTACTGAGCGTCAGCAGCGATTGCGCCGTCGAAGCGTCATGTCCGTATTAAAAGTACCTTACTTGCTGTGAATACCCACACTTCGGGGATTGATATTAGAACGGTAAGACATTCCTTTTTCTTTGTTTTAAGCTTTATTATTAGTAATAAGTGATTTTTACTATATTTTGAGATAGTTTTTCCAATGTTTTACGTATTGTTTTAAAGGAAAAATAGGAGGCCGCCAATAGAATACTAATTTTGAGTTAAAACCGAATTCTCGGCCGTGGCCGACTTAACGTAAATGCAGTCTGTTTTATAAATTCCAATTGTAGTAATTCCATTGGCTCCGTAAGAGAATTTGCAACGCATATAGTTCAATAAATCTATTTTACGTTTAATCGCCAAATGGCGGCCGGGGTGATATTAGTTAAATCTCGAGAAATAATGGACACGAAATAGGGGCCGGCTTTAGAAACATTAAAGATCGTAATGTCGACCAGCCTCAAATTCGAGCGCCACTATACAGGCTGATTACTTTTTTATTTTGTCAAAGTTATATATTTAATTTATTAATATTATAAAGACTCAAGTTCAAATAGTAGGAGTTGATAATATTATTAATGACCTCTCTATAATTCAAAGTTATCACGAGTTCCCTACAAAATCTCTTTATATTTCGAACTAAATCAATACATTTGTTTTTTTTTGTTTGTAGGAGGTAATCTCATAAGACTGAAGAGATTACGACTTTTTTAATTTATGACAAACACATTTATTTACCATAGCATAATAATGTTTTAGTAACCTTTATTTTATTATTTACCGACTGGTTTTATAAATATTGTTACGAAGACGTTAAAACTTTCAAAAACAATCACTTTTGAATTATTACAGTTTTTTTTTTATTGTAATGTTTATATTTTATTTTTTATAATTATATTATATAACTTTGTTTAAAGCAAATAGAAAAATACTTTACCTGGTAAGTATTAAACAAATACGATTAATAATGTAGGCCTATTTTGTGAGACTCCTGCCAAAATAAATCATATTAATAATATTTGTCAGTTTTAGTTTAAAACACCCTATACCCGGCCGACATTTAGGAAAAACGCGACCGACTATGGGCCATGAATGGCCGACTATAGGAATTTTTCGTTCTCGACGCATTTAAACCTTAGTACTTTTTCCTTGTAGTAGAAATGTTAATCTTATGCCCATAAACATGAAATACATATAATAAACTATCAAAAACCGCATCAGAAGCATCTTTATGTTGCAAATTGATGGTACCAGAGCCATCCCAATATAGAAAAACCGTAAGGGGGCCGACATTTAGCGTATTTACCCTATATGGAGCAGCAGTTTTTAGTTTTCGTGATTTTTGCGTTGGTCTCATACCTAGTAATAGTTGTTCATATGTGTACAATGATCCGCTATCCATTGCTCACCGTCCGCAAGTCCGCAAGTTCAGGGAAGGTTTAAACGCTGAGAACGAAAAAAAAAGAATCAGCGATACTACTGCCGGGAGAGCTAGTAATAAATAGCATTAAATTTTTTGTAAACAGCCATGAGTTGGTAACAAACTTTGTCTTCCTTATCTCCCATAACTAGGTACTATACAGGGTGTCATTGACATGTTAACGCAAACGAATACCATAGATCCAGTACATGATTCTAGACCCCCCAGTGATGGAATTATTTGTCAGTTTTTTCTTATTTTTTTTTTAATGAATTTTTAACGTTTTTTTAATTAAACCGTATAAAAACGTCAATTTAACATTTTTTGCGAAAAAAAATGAGTGCATTACATTCCAAATTAAAAACGTCATCGGATTTGATTAGAATAACCACTTTATTTGCCTCGATGATTTTTTTATTAATTTTTTTTTTGGTAATTTTTTTTTTTCTAAAAATATCATTGGGTTTGGTTAGACTAACGATTTTATACAGGTAAAAAATAAAAAAAAACAAAACTTTTTTTTCAAAAATTTGAAAAAAAAACCGACGAAAAATTCCACCACTGTTACACACACACCAAAATTAACATGTCAATACTCAATATTTTATTGCAATCCATATGTGTACATAGGTTGTGTTTAAAGTTATCGCATATCAATATGGACCCTGTCGGGCACAGCAAAAATTAGGAGAGAGGAAGACGGCTAAGAGTAATTAATGGAAATCAATAATTTTGCAAATCTAGTAAGTTCAATATTATTGAACTTACTAGATTTGCAAAATATAAATACATTAAATAATATGTCAAATTATTAGTGTAAATTAGATTATGCCACATTTTTTTGTTTATTTTATGTCGTCATCACTGTTTAATTACGTGTGTGTTATAATATATTATGTCTGGATATGAGTAGGTAAATTATGTCAGGCATTTTTATTTATATTTTGCTGTCTTTGCTATTATTATTGTTTAAGAAATTATAAAGTAGATTAAATATTTGCTTAATTATTTAATATTATTATAAATTAATTTTTTTTTTAAATTTAATTTTAATTACATTTAACATGTCAATGACACCTTGTATACGACTTTTGATGATTTTAAATCCAATATCACGTCTAAACGGCTAGTCAGTATGTTTTGAAAAAAAAATATGGTAAGGAGATGGCGGGACGACCTGGATGTCTTCCTTAAGAATTGGGACGATAAAGCGAGTAACCGACATAACTGGAAATAATGGAAGGAGGCCTTTGCCCAGCAGTGGGAAGGCACAGGCTAACTATAATATTAATATAGTAATGTGGTAAATATATTTTCATTTTTTTTCGTAAAACTTGGTGTAATTTATTTATTTTGTATACAAAGTTATATCTAACATAGACAGAAAAGCAAAGATCAGACAAAAACCGTTGGGTGTATTTTTATGGAAGTTTCACAAACTAATTGATTTAATAAATGAAGGACAAATTATTATTCGATTATTCTTGATGCGCGGGAAGTGACGCTATCTCTTCTTTTGCTCGCTCAAGGTCGCTGGAGTATATTTAGGTACCTCTTAAACCTATCGCCATAACGACCCGTTTTGTGCATCCCTTGATTTTCACTAGCTCATCAGTCCACCTTATGGTAGGCCAGACGTGTTCCCAGATGATCAGGCAGTGACGCTAGTTCCTCTTTTGTTAGCTCAAGATCGCTAGCGTATACCTGCCCTTTATGAGCGGCCTACCCGATGTATATTTTCATACTACCGCTCTTACGTGATTATGATGTTATTACACATTTTTCTTCGGATATTTTTGATACACAGATATCTTGTGGATATTATCTAGGCTTCTATAGAAATCAAGACATAAATTTGTGTAAGAGTAATCCAGTAAAGACCTCTGAAAATCTGCTATTTTACGCGAACTATGACTTTCCATAATGTAATTCTATATTAAAAATATAAAAAAGTACTTCTATAGAAGCCTTGCGCATTTAATCGAGATTTCAAATGATGTCATTTTTTTTCAAAGATCATTAAGAGTTTAATAAAAACATTTCCTGGAACGAGTTGCGTGTAAATCGTGCAATTACCGAATTCCAAATTTCGAACCGAGTGTTCAGGTGTTATCTCTCTTTTTTCGCTTTACTTTTGCATCAAACATCACTTTGTATTGCGTTAAACGAAACAACAAGCTTTTAAACCATGCGCAACGTTGACGATAGGCGAGTGGGGAAGGCCCACCTTAAAGCTTATTGGCAAACCTTAGCAGTGCTATCTAAGCGCTAACTTAACACTTACTTATTTATTGCTTACTTATGCAGTGTAAGTACTTCCTATTGCATAAGCTAGGCTATAATATCCAATACATTATTTACGATAGAATCTTGTATAATATAAGGCGATTATCACACGATACTGCAATCCGCCGCGGAGGGTGATGGCTATACCTACACCAAATTTCGTTCGCTGTACCTACTTACGGTACAGCGAACGAACGACGTGGCGAGTCTGAAGTTAGGCTCTACGAATTTTGGTGCTTGAAAACTCGTAAAAAAAAAATGGTTGCCTGTAAAGTCGGTTTTACGGGCGAAGATTTTACGTGACAACGTCCTAATTCTCTAGTGCTGCGCGCGCGGCAGACCGATCATAGTTGAGTGGGAGAGAGACGCAAGGCATTCGGCGGGCCTCTCTCTCGTTCGGTGACTCATCGTAACGTTACCGAGCGTTACACTTTTTCATAAGTGACTCCCAGCCGCAACCTAATTTAAGACGTTGTCACGTCAAAAAAAATGCCAATAACAGTTTTTAACAGCAATAACAACTGCAAATTGCATTTATTTGTTTAACCATTTATTTCTTAAGAGATAACAAGCGCTAAAATTCGCTTTACAATAATAATAATAAACGTTTATTAAGAACAGGTTTAGATACAGATTTACAAATAGGAAACGAAGATAGCTACAAAAAATAAAACTGTGGCGCAGCTATCAACGCCCAAGGCAAAAGAAATAAGTACCTACATTTTTGTTCCAGACTATTAAACTACAGTGAGAGCAAATATAAAATTAGAAATCAAAAATAAAATAAAATAAAAGGTACTGCTTAAATGCGTGTGTAAAAGTGTGTGTGTGTGAGTCAATGTGAGTGTAGAGTATGCATGCAGGTGTTGAGTGAGTGCGGGGGAATGTGTGAATATGTGTGAGTGTGAGAAAGAGAGTATGTGTATGTGTATGATTGTGTGAATGTGAGTTATGCAGATGTTACAGGATATTAAGTGTTACGTTACCACAAGTTTTTCTGTTTCTTCGTAAGAGAAGGATTTTAGCAATTCAGACATGTTTTTCTTAAGTAATGTTTTTGTTAGAGGATAAATTTGCATCATTTGGTTTATGTTATTGTAGAGCTTAGGGCTACAGTAGTTGAAGTGTCGTCGTACTAATGCCAATTTGGAAACAGGTGTCTTGCAAATAATATCGGGACGTCGCTTCTTAGGAAGGGGTTTTGGATCGTACTTATCAAGTTCATGCTTCTTTATAATAGTTTGAAGTATAAATAACTGTCTAACAGTGAGGACGTTACAGAGTTGGAATAGATCCGATGTAGGGTATCTGGCAGGCTTCTTGGCCAACACCTTTAGCACCGCTCTTTGAGCTCTCTCCAAACGGAGAATGGTAGTCTTATATGTACCCCCCCAAACTGTAACGCAGTAGCCAAGGACTGATTGAACGAGTGCTAGGTAGATGGATATAAGGCATGGGAAGTCGGCAATCGCTCTGAGCTTTTTAAAAACGTATACAAGTCTTCTTACACGGTCCACCACTGAGTCAACCTGATTTTTCCAAGTGAGACAATTGTAATAATAATAATAATTCATTTATTGATTCAAGCAACCATGGACTCATTATGTTCTAATACAAATACAATTGTCAATAAATCAAATACAAATGTCAATAAATCAAATACAAATGTCAATAAATTAAATACAAATATGTCAAATTAATTAAATTAAAAATGAAACATAAAAATACATTAAATTACATGACCCTAAGGTCGACTGGTAGAAAATGCCTATGGCATTAAGTCCGCCTTTGTACTAATTATGTGCATAAAGTTTTTATAAATAAAATTATTAACATTAAATTATTCACACAATGCGTTTGAAATGAGAATAGGATCGATTGCAAATTGTCTGCATCGATACAGTCGTAGTTTTTAGTTTCGTTGTGACGACATAGATGTCGCTACAAGTATGATTTTGTTTTACAGTATGAATAATCAGTATCTTTACTGCATCAGCTGACGGTGTTTCCACCGCTACCCACGCAGCTGATTGTCGTTTTCTTACTTTTATTAATTTAAAGAATTACTTAGTTAAATTTTAGTCGCCGTACTAAGTATAACTTTATTTTACGTATTTTTTTACAAGTTCATCCGAGTGACTGACGCATAATCCCCCTCCACCATGCAGCTGAGAATTTTTCTTTACCTCAGTGTAATGTAAAATATTTGCGAGAGAAGATTCAGCCGGCTTACTATGACTTTTTGATTTGCAACTACCTATACCTCCCGGACTGTTACCATCTCGGTAATAAACAAGAATATTTCTATATTAATAGACAACTTATATAAGGGAAGGACAGTGTAGACCAGTCAATATTTTACTCAAGAGAACAAAAATAGTCACATAAAAGTGAGTCATGATAGAAAGGTACTAGATTAAGTCCGCCTTTGTACCTTTATGTGCATGAAGTATAAATAAATAAATCTAGGAATTTGTTAATACCTAATCTGCTTGTATGCAAATAATATGCATTTGTATATTTTGTATGTATGAAATACACATTTGTATGCTTATTACTCTTACGCCCCGACTTAAGAGTTGTTGGTTGTGGATTAAAACCCAGCCAGGCGCATTACTTTGTGTAATTTATTTCTACACCACTGCTCTCAAAACGGTGAAGGAAAACATCGTAAGGAAACCGGCATGTCCTCCAAAAATTCAAAGACATGTGACATCAACCAATCCGTACTGGGTATTACGGGCAATTACGGCCCATTCCCTCTCCTAAAGAGGAGGCTTGAGTTCCAGCAGTGGATACATTAAAAAGGATGATGATAAAGCCCCCCACACCCGCAGATATTATCAGTAGGCCATACAAGTTTTTGACCCGTGTGGGAATCGAACCCGCGGCACGTAGTTCAGCAGCCATTCGCTCAGCCACAGAGTTAACGGTGATGTTAAAGGGCAGATATACGCCAGCGACCTTGAGCAAACAAAAAACGAGCTAGCGTCACGTCCCGCGCATCAAGATTGTTCAAATAATAATTTGTCCTTTATTTATCAAACGCAATATGAATAAAAGTCGTATATCAAAAGATTGGTAATAAAATTATCTTTTAGTTTGTGAAAGTTTCATAAAAATACACTCAATGGTATAATTGCCTGATCTTCGCTTTTTTTTCTGTGTTAGTCTTAATTTTAAAAATAAATTACACCAAGTTCATTGAAAAAAAAGTAAATGAAATGAAAAAAGGTTTATTGGAATTTACAAGTTCTTTTTACATCAGTGGTGATTGAAGCCTCCTTGTAAGCGTATGAAGCCTGTATTAGGAGACTCCGCTCTTCCATACATTAGGTATTAGTATTTATAAACTACTTGTATATTTCTGCTAAATTCCTATATAAAATTATTAGGAAAGTAGTCTAGTTTAACATATATATTTTTAAAAACATACCAACCAGCCGTTTAGACGTGACGTTTTATTGGATTTAAAATCATCAAATGTCATATACAAGGTGTCATTGACATGTTAACGCAAACGAATACCATGGATCCAGTACATGATTCTGGACACCCTAGTGGTGGAATTTTTCGTCGGTTTTTTTTTCAAATTTTTGAAAAAGAAGTTTTGTTTTTTTTTATTTTATACCTATATAAAATCGTTATTCTAACCAATCCTTATGAAATTTTTAGAAAAAAAAAAGAAAAAAAAAATTACAAAAAAAAAATAATAATAAAAAAATCATCGAGGCAAATAAAGTCGTTATTCTAATCAAACCCGATGGCGATGACATTTTTAATTTGGAATATAATGTACTCATTTTTTTCGCAAAAAATGTTAAATTGATGCTTTTATACTTAATTTTATAATTAAACTTAATTAAAAAAACGTTGAAAATTAATTTTAAAAAATATCTAGAGGGGGTCTAGAATAATGTACTGGATCTATGATATTCGTTTGCGTTAACATGTCAATGACACCCTGTATATAAATAAAAAACCCTGTATATAAAAATATTATATGTCTATTGGTATTACATATATAATTTTTTTTTAGTTCAAGCTCTTATACTCCATCCTAAGGTTGTCTGGTAGATATCGCTGTCAGCGATAAGACCGCCTTTGTACCTATTCATATAAGTTTCTGTGAAATTGTTACTTTTTTGATGTACAATAAAGTATTATTATATTCTATTCTAAATATCAGCCCCTTAATACATTAGTATTCAGATAAAATCTTCAAAGAGGTTATATTATAAACCAGTTGTACGGGCACTAAATAACTAGTTTTCAGAACGAGTTCGGTATCATACAAGTGTGCAGATAAGTTGTTCTGACAAGACAACATAGGAAGATGATATTGACTGGCTTATGATATAAACTAGCCTAGCTGTCGGTCTAATAGTTAACGGCCCTGACTGCTATGCCAGAGGTCGTGGGTTAGATTCCCACCCAGGACAAATGTTTGTGTGATGAGCATGATCATTTGTTCTGTGTCTTCTGCATCGCTAAAAAATACGTATTTTGCAGTTACAAGACGAAATCGAGAGGCAATCCTGGCGAACACCCCTGAATTCACAGCAACGACAGTGACGCAGATTGCAATGAGCTAGACTCCGCTAAAATCAAGAAAACGAGAAAAATATTTGTCTAAGTATATTTATTATGTGAGAGCAGTGGTGGCCGAGGGGTAAAGGCCCCGACTTACGAGTTGCAGGTCGCGGGTTCATACCAGCCAGGCGTATTACTTTGTGTAATTTATTTCTTTACCACTGCTCTCAAACCGGTGAAGGAAAACTTCGTGAGGAAACCGGCATGTCCTAGAACCAAAAATTCGAAGACATGTGACGTCCTACAATCCACACTGGGCCCGCGTGGTGAATTATGGCCCATTCCCTCTCCTAGAGAGGAGGCCTGTGTCCCAGATGATGATATATTATGTCTCTTCGTTGACAAGTCCAGAATTAGCACACATCCAGACAACCGACGTGTTCCTGTTTGGAACAGACGTGGGGATGCTGAAAGACAAAGAACTGCCACCGGAACCGTTCAACAAGGCAGGAAAACGGTATCCTTTTGGGGTGGTATAATGATTGGAGCTAGAAAGCCGTTGATCCCGTATCGTGGCTCGATGACTGCCACTTTGTACCAAACCATTGCATTATAAGACTTTTTTATGGTAGTAAAAAATCATCCAATAACGAATCCCGCCCTTGAGCGGAGCAGGAGACAGTATCAGACTCTTACTGACTAAACAACCTACCCCATTCCTACGTCGCCATCTATACCAGGGCTAGAGCCTTCCTTTCAGACATGAAACCTTGGCCCCAAATGGCTTTGACCCTTCTGCAGGGTCCCTTAAGGCATTAAGTCCGCCTGTGTACGATTGTGTTGCTTAAAGTTTTTATAAATAAATAAATTACATAAAGTAATGCGCCTGGCTTGGTTTTAACCTTCAAATTCGTCGGGGAAATTACCATGCTGCTCTCTCTTACCAAATCCGCACAACTTTTTTTTATAATGAGAAAAATCATCGAATGACGAATCCCGCCCTTGGGCGGGGCGGGAGACATTGACAGATTTCTACTGACTAAACGACCCACCGTTCCTTCCTGCTTTAGTTCCAGGGCGCCGGTGTTCCGCTTTCGCATCAACCCTTGGCCCCTTCAGTTGCTGACAACTCCTAGAGGCGCGCGAGAGCAGTGCGCGCCATCGACGATTTGGGATCGGTCCGGACGCTTACCAAATAGGCGGACCGCGAGCTACACATTGCTCGCCGTCCGCAAGCCCGAATAGGATCGTATCAAATTTACGATATTATGAAAATAGCAGATAGTAGTGATGTAATAAATTATACAAAGTAATGCGCCTGGCTTGGTTTTAACCTTCAACTTTGTCGGGGAAATTACCATTGTGGACGCTGGGCTAACACCGCTCGTACCAATAAACGCACACTTAAAATATTGTTTACACAAAAAACTGTGCAGCTGTGACAATGTTACGATGAGCAATGCACACGGTACACGGTGGGCATTTTACTTTATTTTATGAGGATGACAGACAGAAAGTTTATAATCTAATTAAAAGTGAAATACCACTCACTGATTAATCACGAATTTTCAGAAACTATAACACCTATAAAGTTAAAATTTGGCAGGTAGGACAAAAAAATCCATCACTGGGAGGTCTAGAATCATGTACTGGATCTATGGTATTCGTTTGCGTTAACATGTCAATGACACCCTGAATAGGTTAGGCGTCCTCGCTAAGAACGCATTGTACGAAGCTCCACCCCTAAAGGAGTGTAGCGGCAGGCAGTAGCCTCCTTCTGCAAAGCAGCCTCCCTAGCCGAGTTACAATTGTTTCGTTTAAAGTTACCGCTTGTAGTGGGCCATGCTCCCAATTCCTTTGTTGCGATGACATCCGAACAAGAGTATTGGGAGCGTGGTTAACTACAAGCGCTAACTCTAAACGAAGCGATTGTAACTTATCTAGGAGGCTGTAATGCTAGCAAAGGAGAAGGTCGACCGCATAAGACAACGGTGCTCACGCTCCAGACGCCGCCGGGATTCCGATCCCTATTTCCAGCCACCATAAACGCGAGCTTGCAAACGTCGAGCTATGGGTAGCTTACATTCTGGTCGTCTGGTAACCGTCCAGACCAAGCCCAGTCGTTGACGGCGCGCACTGTAACCGCGAACCTCAAGGATTTGTCAGCAAAACCGTAGTGCAGAAGGGTCGACGCCAACAGGGGCCAAGAGTTCGTGTCTGATAGGAAGGCTCTGGCCCTGGTATAAATGGCAACTAAGATCGGGGTGGGGTGTTTAGTCAGTAACAGTCTGACACTATTTGCCACTCCGCCCAAGGGCGGGATTCGTATTTGGATGATGAACAAACAGTTTTGCATGGGAATGAAACCCAGGAACTGTGGTACAGAAATGAGGGCCACTAACCACTAGATTCCAGAACCACTAGATTGCCAGTCGCTCGTAAAGGAGGAGGCTGACCGCATAAGGCAAAGGCAACGGAGCACTCGCCGTAGCCGTCGCCGCCGCGATCCTGCCGATATCCGGCCACCGTAGACACTGGCTTACGGACGGTGAGCAATGGGTAGCTCGCCGTCCGGTCGTCTGGTAGCAGTCCAGACCGAGCCCAAATCGTCGACGGCGCGCTGTTCTGGCGCGCCTCAAGGAGTTGTCAGCAAACCGTAGGGACCCTGCAGGGTCGAAGCCTCCCGGAGCTGAGGGTTGATGCGAAAGCGTTACAACGGGGCTCTGGGAATAAGGCAAGGAAGGTACGGGGTAGGTTCTTTAGTCAGTAAGAGTCTGACACTGTTTCCCGCTCCGCCCAAGAGTGGGATTCGTCATTCGATGATTTTTACCTACCATAAATAAAAAACTAGATTGCCAGTCAAAAATAATATGTTTTATTTTAGATTCTAAAAACACAGTTCGTTCCAAGCTAATCAAGTATGGATGAACAAATGGTAATTTGTGTTTGTACTACAATTGTTATCTACCTAGATAACAATTGTAGTATTTCAGTCACCTTGGATTAGACTAAAAAAAAATATTTTTAGTAAATGCGAAACCTTAGAATCTATTTAGTTACGAATCGATTCTAATAATTTTTACATCATATTTTATTTTTTATAAATATAAAACAAGCGTGAGTCGGACTCACACAAATTTATCTCAAAGATTATTACAAAGATTTTTCCTAACCGTTATTTCTTTTCCTAACCGAATATTTTATATTTGGCTTCATTGAATGAATGGTAAATTTCGGTTAACGATTTATGATGTACCAAAATTTGGTGTCGTTCAAACCAATTTTCGTAAAAAAATTGCATGGTAATGGTATAAGTTTGATGCAAAAAAAAATTGATTTGAAAAAAAAAGATTGATTGAAAAAAATGGGTTACAGTTGTAAGAACTGTAACTCAATTTTTTATTATTATTTATTCGGGGAATAACAAAAAAAACTATTTTTGTATGGAAATCTTAATGCGGTTCACAGAATACTCGTACATCAACTTACCAAGTTTCAACGGTATAGTTCTCATAGTTTCGGAAAAAAGTGGCTGTGACATGCAAACGGACAGACAGACAGACATTACTGTGTCACTGTTGAGCAAAGGCAGATTTCCTCAGACATTTTGAATTATTTCTCGACTGCGATCCACCTAATGGTAATTGAACTATTACCATTAATGATACATTAATGACTAGTTATTAGGTACTGTAGGGGAGACAACTCTACAATCAGTGACTTTATTAATTCCCTCTCCTAGAGAGAGGAGGCCTGTGTCCCTGCAGTGGGAACATTGAAAGGCTGATGACGATATATTCGTGTCTCGAATCTCTTAAATAACATGTATTTTATAATAATTCAATTAATTTTCTTATTCTCTGACAATCTATAACATCTTATCTGTCTAAATCTAAACTATATTCTTTTCCATAAAGTTTAAAAGTAAAAGTATTATGCCAGTAAGAACGATATGACCTCCTTGCAGTCATCACAGTACTTATTCTGTAATGGTAATTAGTGATATAATCGTTGATAGTGATGCGCACTAGTCCTCAAGGTACGAGTTAAAATTATCTCACCATGTATCACGGCCACTGTAGGCGCGGGCTTGCGGACGGCGAGCAATGGGTAGCCCGCTGTCTGGCCGTCTGGTAACAATCCGGATCGAACCCAAGTCGTCGACGGCGCGCACTGTTCCCTTCGTCTAGCGGTCGAAGCTTCCTGGGACCAAAGGTTGAAGAGGAAGGCAAGGAAGGTACGGGGTAGATTGTTTAGTCAGTAAAAGTCTGACACTGTTTCCCGCTCCGCCCAAGGGCGGGATTCGTCATTGGATGATCTTTATAAAAAAAATGCGTGCACACGGAAAATAAGTTGCATTAAATTGGCCGTCGTTGCTATGGCTACGCGAAGGCCCCTGCTGTGTTGCACTTCGATTGAAATTACGAAAAAATATTACTACACATTGAAGATCGATAGCCATTTTAGTTCTCATTATATCCCGCATATTGTACATTTTTTTAGGCTGACCTTGATGTCTTTGACCACGCTCAGTGTAGGGTTCCGTAGTTTCCCGTCCGTCACAAATTTCTCACAATGTAACAGAACCCAGTAGCCAATGTAAAAAGAAAGTACACAATGATTACTAAGAATATACATTTAATTTCATGAAATCAGTCCAAGGACAGTATCCGCTTTGGGAGATTTCACAACCATTAAGTTCTAACACTACTTTTTTTGGCGGCTGCAGAAGAGTCACTCGGTCACCATTCCTCAGCTGCTTTGTCGTTGGGTACACGTATTCCACTTTCAAATATTGCCCAGAAATGTCACTCCATTTTTGAAACACCACTTTCCCACCAATCGGGAACGGCTCAAATTGTTCCGGCAGTACAAATGGTTTGAAATCAAACGCCCTGATCACTGAGTTCATATTTGAATCGTGTCCTACCAACAAAGTGAATTTGGGGTTGCCTTCTTTGAAAATATCAAACATATACTTTACGAGAGGTCTGGCTATGTCTTTGGCTCCTTTCGTCAAATTGAATCTGATATTTTGATTTTCTTTGCAGATTTGTGATATTAAGTTCCATTGATGATCTGTCTCGATCTCTCCCCATGCGACTTCTGATGTTGGCATCCCTTCATAATAACTCATTATGAACGAATCAACGATTGAGTTTCCAATATCTAGAGGCCCACTTACATTTGGCTCTTCTCCATCTTCCAAAACGATTTCATCTCGACGTAAATGCAACTCACATAGATACAATTTCTTACAAATATCCGACGTTCTCAAATTTAATATTTTGCTCAATTCTATATACGCTTCTGTGAGATTCATTTCTCTCAATTTATTCTCCATTTCTTCTCTGACTTGATTTTTAAATGCTTCCGTAGTGTTGTGAAGTATGGGTAAGAACAAAGGATCGAATACCTCTATGTTTTCGTAGTGTTGCACCGTTAGATTACAGTTTTGGAACGCAGATTCTGCGAACGCTTTAGCCGTGTCTAATGTTCTCCGTTTTGTATTAGCGTAAATAAGTACCTCGTCTTCATTGGGACATCCTTCGATGAAATCCTCGCTGTCCAGCCACTCAGCTATGTATTTACCCATATAACCTTCAAGTCTAGCACCTTTTTCTGTCAAAAATCCCGCGGAAGCGTTCCATTTCGGCCAAACTTTTGACGAATACGACTCTAGTTTTGCCGTCAACGGTGTGCGAACATTGTGTCGACTGAGTATTAAAACCTGTTCTAGCTTGAGAGTGTCGATATCAATGGCTTTGCATAGCGCGACGAGGCACAACAATGCGATTATATTTCCCGCCATTTGTTTTTTTTTTTATTCGGTTCACTTTAGAGACACTGACACATAACTGTTCTTTTTTATTGTTTTTTTTTTTTTGTTATTATATCTTCAGATTGTTTTCGATCACAATTTGTAACTTGAAATACAGTTGTTCGCGTCTGTGAGCGCGCCAAGACTGGCTTCGATTGGTTTATTCGCTTCGATAAGCTATGTTTCATCATACGACAAAAATGATAAAACAAACTAGGGTTTTATGACACCGAAATGTAATCGCTAAGTAGGTACTAAATATAGCGTCATTATCAGTAACTAGTTTTAGATTGTTTTGATTTCATTAAGGGGCAGATTATACGATTCTTGATTATTTTAAATTGTACATCACGTCTAAACGGCTGGTCCGTATGTTTTGAAAAAATCTTTATGTTAAACTAGACTATTTGCATAATAATTTGATATATGAATATTTACATGTTTTTTTAATAAAACTAGTTGTGATTTATTTTCAAAGTTATGTCTAACACAGACAAAAAAGCGAAGATCTGGCAAAAGCCTTTGGATGTATTTTTATGCAACTTTCACAACTTTATAGGTACTTTGGGCAGTCAAAAATTAGAAGTCTTTCTCGCGACCTTGATCTACCAATCTGAATAGTACTTCGTTACCAAATTTTTATTTACTTTTTAGTAAACTTAACATCTTCCTGCCCTAATTCCGCATTATTTGGGATCGTCACAACACGTTTGCTCTTCTATTCTGTCCTGTCACCCATCATGCAAAATTTAATTTACTTTTCTTTCATATCACTTTTCACACAATCCATGCATCTTTTCTTTAGCCTTCTACTCCCGCTCCATCCATCCACATGTACTTATACAGCTCTTATAGCATAGGCCTTATAATGTTCCCACTGATGGGACATAGAGGCCTATGTCCCATCAGTGGGAACATTCCTCTCTAGGAGAGGGAATGGGCCATAATCCACGCTAGGCCCAGTGCGAATTGGTGTGTGTTACATGTCTTCGAATTTTTGGTTCCAGGACATGCCGATCCTCACGATATTTTCCTTCACCGTTTTGAGAGCAGTGGTGATGAAATAAATTATACAAAGTAATGCGCCTGGCTGGGTTTGAACTCGCGACCTACAGCTTGTAAGACGCCTTTACCACTCGGCCACCACTGCTCTCACAGGGTCATTAACTACTAGAAAGAACAACAAAACAGTCAAAAATACTTAAATTACGTTTAATTTTAGTTTCTTCAGGGAGTGGTGTCGGATAGAGTGGACAGCCAAATCCTGAGGCAGTGGTCGCTTATGCACGTCCAAAATAATAATTAAGTATTTCAAATTTTACTAACATAGTCATAAGTTAATTTTTTTTTATTGCTATAAACTAGTGCTTGACTGCGATCCCACCTGATGGTAAGCAGTGATGCAATCGTTGATGGTAAGGCGCACTAGTTTATTAAGAGCCTATTCACTCTAGCCTTGAAGACACCTAAATTATAATCGGACGGAAAGACTGCAGCCGGCAAACTGTTCCAGTCCCTCGATGTACGCGGTATAAACGACGAGGCAAAATGCTTAGTCCGGGCCGCAGGTGTCTCAACAACGTAAGGGTGGATATTTGCCGTACGCCGGGATGTCCGAAGGTAAAATTGGGATGGCGGGATCAAATCGTGCAATTCCTGCGCACACTCTCCAAAATGCATCCTGTAGAAAACCGCAAGGCTGGCTACTCTGCGCCTGTGCTCGAGGCTTGGAAGATTGGACTCAACCAAATCTGGATCACCAACCAGCCTCTTTGCACGCCTTTCCACCGAATCCAAAGCCGCTATATCTACGAGTACTAACATAATATGGACTTTGTATTCATTAATGCTGATGCAGTGATGACATATGGCTCCAAAACATGGTCGCTTACAATGGGCCTCATAAGAAGACTCAAATTCGCTCAAAGAGCAATGGAAAGGGCTATGGTCGGAGTGTCCTTGCTTGATCTAATCAGAAATGAAGATATCCACAAGAGAACCAAGGTTGCCATAGCGAAAAGAATCGCCAAACTTAAGTGGCAATGGGCAGGACACATTGCACGCAGAACAGATGGCCGCTGGGGCCGGAAAGTTCAGGAGTGGCGACCACGTACCGGCAGACGCAACGTTGGAAGCCCTCCCACAAGGTGGACCGATGACCTAGTCAGGGTTGCTGGAATCCGATGGATGCAAGACGCACAGGACCGGTCTTTGAGGCAGCGCTGGGGGAAGCCAAAAGAGGTAATTGGTCTAAAATAAATGTTACATTTTCAATTTTAAACTCTAAAGACACGGTTATTTCATAACTAATTAAATAGATGAATGAATAGTAATTTTAACTACAATTCTTATCTAGGTATTCAAGTCACCTTGAATTCGACTGACAAAATAAAGAAAATTCCTACCTACTTTTGTTTGGTACTAACGCAACAAGTTTAAAGTTAAACAGGAAAATATTTTGACTGGCCTGTCAGTCTAGTAGTTAGTGACCCTGACTGCTATGCGGGAGGTCGTGGGTTCGATTCCCACTCAGGACAAATGTTTGTGTGATGAGCACGATCATTTGTTCTGTGTCTGGGTGTAATTTATCTATAATATGTATGTATTTAGTAATATATAAGTATGTTTATCAGTTGTCTAGTCTAGTACCCATAACACAGGCTCTGCTTAGCTTGGGACTAGATGGCGTTGTGTGATAGTTGTAGACATATTATTATTATTATATTATATTAATTGGTCTAAAATAAATGTTACATTTTAAACTCTAAAGACACGGTTATTTCATAACTAATTAAATAGATGAATAAATAGTAATTTTAACTACAATTCTTATCTAGGTATTCAAGTCACCTTGAATTCGACTGACAAAATAAAGAAAATTCGTACCTACTTTTGTTTGGTACTAACACAACAAGTTTAAAGTTAAACAGGAAAATATTTTGACTGGCCTGTCAGTCTAGTAGTTAGTGACCCTGACTGCTATGCGGGAGGTCGTGGGTTCGATTCCCACTCAGGACAAATGTTTGTGTGATGAGCACGATCATTTGTTCTGTGACTAGGTGTAATTTATCTATAATATGTATGTATTTACAAATATATGTATAAGCATGTTTATCAGTTGTCTAGTACCCATAACACAAGCTCTGCTTAGCTTGGGAATAGATGGCGTTGTGTGATAAATAAAATAAAAAAAAACTCAATATCAAAGAGGCTTTATTGTCGTCTTAAATTCTTAATATATCATCAATAATCTTCAAGTTCTTCGAGAATATCACCCGTGAAGAGGACTCGATGGAGCGACTAGTAGTGCAAGGGAAAGTCAAACTCAAAATCATTAATTTCACATAGACCATTTAACTGTCAATTTTTAACTGTCAAAATTGAAGCTAATTTGCACGTTCCAAGGCGTAGATCTCTATGGAGAAGAACGTGCAATAAACTCCATGGACAAATAAGTTGCAACCTAGCGAAAAATGCTACATGGTACTTCACGGGTAAGAGATCACGAAGACGCTCTCCAACACGGTGGACGGGCCTCATCAAATCGGTGACGCATTGTAGCATTTATGACTCCCAAGTCGCCAAACACAGAACTGCATGGCGTCGCATCACGAGAGAGTCGGTGGCGCTGGAGTGGACCTACCCATGACCACGACCACTCTGACAAGTGTATGACTAAGAAGAGACCTACAGGTATATAAACCGACAAAATAATTCGGTAAAAAAAAAAACTAAGTAAGACCCGAGTATAATTATGTTTTCAATTTCAACTGAACTTAGGGTTGCCATCTCTAAAATTTGGAAAACGGGACAAGACGTGTGAAAACCCCGGATTTTAGAGCCCGAAAGCCGGACATATCAGCAAGATCTTTTAAACATATTCAATGTAATAAAAAAACAGAAGAAAATGTTATAAATCACCTTTTTTTATTCATTCATTTTATTAACAAAACTATTTTTTAATTTGTTTATTTTTTTAAACTCAGTCTACAAATGAAACCTTCCCCGGACGCTCCCCGGATGCGCTCTAAACTAGGACAAATCCCGGGGAAACCCGGACGGATGGCAACCCTAACTGAACTTGAACTTCCATGCGTTCTCGATATAAAGACAGACAAACGGGCAACAAAGGGTTTTTTCTTTCAAGGTACGAGACCCTCAAAAATTACTATGGCCGTTATAATTTGCCGAGCTTGAAGTTAGGCTCTGCGAACTTTATATTAGTGTTTTGCACTCGTACAAAAATATTTAAAGGTTTATAAAAAAAAATGCCAACAATAAATTTACTGCTTATGGCATTTATTTTAAGTAGAAACAGCTAAACTGTAAGTCAGTTTAGGTTAGTTTTAATAACTTAGTGATAGCTTTTTGTGATTTTAATTTTTAGTCTTCTTATCTCTAATTTTCGAGAAGTCCGATTATGTTTAGCATTGAACTCTAACAACGCACTAACGAACTAAACATGCCTACGTACACAGTGATAACATATAAAGGTCATAATTATTACTAGTAATCAAAGGCAGTTATTATTTATTTAAACTTCATGTACAGTAATAGTATATAGGCGGACTTAATGCTACAAGGCATTCTCTACCAGTCAACATTTGGGTTAAAAAGACAACATTCGGGCAGGTGCGCACAATAAATAAATAACAGATATTTTAAATAGAGTGTAATGTTAACAAGTTCCTTATAAAAATAAAATACGTATGTGTGCTAACTAATAAATACTGTGATAAATATCATATAATTATAAATAAGAGAACTAAAATATGAAAGTTATGGCGAAGGCTGAACTAAGATTGAGAGGTTTTTAAGTAGTAGTTCCGAATTTTGCGCTTGAAAGAAAATGTACTGTTGGCATATTTAGCATTATATGATGGCATCAAGAAGAACTAAGGTTACGATCATAGCCCGAAGAATCGCCAAACTATAGTGGCAGTGGGCAGGGAACATTGCTTGTTGAACAGATGGTTAATGTAGACGAAAGGTTCTAGAGTGGAGTCCGCGCACCGGAACATGAAAATTTGAAAGGCCTCATAAGGTGGATTGAAGAGCTGGTGAGGGTTGTGGGAATCTGATGGTTGTCAGACATACACTTGAAGAGGCTTCAAGCTAAAGGACATGGCTCTTTGTAAACTAGTGCACCTCACCGCCAACGATAGCATCACTGCTTTTTTATGGTGGGCAAAAATCATCCAATGACGAATCCCGCTCTTGGGCGGAGCGAAGAACAGTGTCAGACTCTTACAGACTAAACACCCCACCCCGTTCCATCTTTGCCATTCGACTGGGGCCAAGCCTTCCTGTGAGAAAGTGACTCTGGGCCCCAGTAGGCTTCGACCCTTTTGCAGAGTCCCTACGAGTATCTCTGCTTACCATCAGGCGTAATAATACCAAAAAACCAGCAATAATAATACCAAAAAAACGCCTTGTCACCTACATCGGGAGTAGTTATTGGATAATTTCCAATCTCAAAAAACTAGGCACTCCGCAATACAGCGAATGTTCTATGACGCAGAGCCCCAATGGTAATAATCTCAGTAATTGCATCAGATTGCATATAAACAGTTGTTAGTCAATACTGTCGTAAATAAACAGTAAACCTATTTTAGATAGGAAAGTAATGGCGCTTGTTGAACAGCTCATTTTTAACCTACTTAGATAGAATACTGCCGTACTAAATTGGTGAGCCTGGAGTTAGACTTTGCGAACTTTAGTGCTTGTATCAGGGGCGTAGCTACCGCCGTATAAATTATACTGGGCCCCCGCGGTACAGGTGCCCCGACCCAGGCAAAAATTCGCAACATGTTATCCACAACCGTCTCATAGGGCAGCTAAGCATCTGTAATAAAAATACGTTTTTTTTTATACGGGGCCTCCGAAGGACTTTTGATACGGGGCCCATGTGGGACTAGCTACGCCACTGGCTTGTAGAATCGTAATAAAAAGGTTTTTTTTTATGGTTGATAAAAATCATCCAATGACGAATCCCAGGCTTGGGCGGAGCGGGAGACAGTGTCAGACTCTTACTGACTAAACGGCCCACCCCATTGCTTTTTTTTCCTTAGTTGCAGAGCACCGGTGTAACGCTTTCGCATCAAACCTCGGCCCCAGGACGCTTCGCCCCTGTAGGGCTTTTACAGTTTGCTGACAACTCCTCGAGGCGCGCGGGACGACATCATGCATCATCATCATCATCATGCATCGACGACTTGGGCTCGGTCTGGACTGTTATCAGACGACCGGTCGACGAGCTACCCATTGCTCGCCATCCGCAAGCCCGCGCCCACGGTGGCTGGATATCGGCAAGATCGCGGTGAGGGCGCCGTTGCCTTTGCGTTATACAGTCGGCCTTCTCCTTTACTAGCATTACTGCCTCGCAGAAGGAGCCGACCACCTGCCAAAAGTATGGCCGTACTAACTTGGCGAGCCTGAATCGTCCAAAAATATAGGTTTTAAAACAATAAATGTCAAAAACAGCTGTTAACAGCAATAACAATTGCTAGTCGTTTATTTTCGTTTCAGCTATAGAGCGAACGCTCGCGTTCGCGGATATTAACGGAAAGTTATTTGTCTATAAAACTTTTTATTTATGTTCTTGGATAAATATACCCTATAAGAAAATGCTCAAATATGATATATACACCGTGAAATTTAAATGGTTGTTTTCCCGCGGCAGAATGCCTTGCCATAAGGAGTACTTTTGAAGCATATAGTAAAAAAAAAAAAATATAAATAATTATTAAAAATATTCATCAACTCAAAAGCGAAAACAATAGTAACATTAGACGTAATTTGTAGGTACTACTAGAGTCCATGAGCAGCACGCGGTCAAAGGAAACCGATTCATTGAATATTTAAACCAAAATAAGCACGTTGTGATACGTCATAATTAGCTTGCACTCTACAGGTCCATTTTTTGTTTTTAATATTTTATTTTTTTATCAAACGTTTGTATTACCAAGACACAACCATTTCGCTGAGGGAAAACAACCATTAAAATTTCACGGTGTCTTCTATTTTTGAAAATTTGACAACTGGATGGCGCGAAATCATGCGCAAGCGCCGGCATTCGCTTGGGTGTAAACGGATTAGATCAACGATAGTAAAAAATTGTATGTACTCTTCACATTAACTTCCTGTATTGATCACATATGTTATCAATGCTGTGCAAGATAATAATATTATCGTGAAGTATGTATTTCGTTACGTAGAACTGTGTTATTTATTGCATACTATCTAAGTATAGTTAATTTCGAAGTCTTCCAGAGGCCTAAGTCTGCTATTTTCAAAATAGTGTCATTAGACTGTCATCCCAACACTATCCCATTGTCATTTTGCTAAAAGTTCGTAATCTGTTAATTCATAATAGCTGATGGGCGGTCAGTGGCGTCCTAATAGAATTTTTATTTATTTATTTATTTGCTGACATGTAAAACACTGGATATTAGGCATGCATTCAAATTTCATGACACAGTATTAAAACATGCACCCTGTGAGGGCACTGCAAATTTTACACAAAGTTATTAAATTACATTATATCGATTCTAATTAATATAGTTATTACAATTTATCAATTTATTTGGTACCTACGAGTGGTTTTTTACCTAACAAATTAAAGACTATAACGTTATTTCTCATTCGAAATTACATTCTAAAAATTGTTTTTCAATGAAGTGTCACTGGTTGATCATTGGAAAGTCATAATGACGCCATTATATTAGTAGATTACCAAACTAGTCAAAATCAACAATTACGAAATCAATGATAGATCATTCTGGCACTATTGTAATAGCAGACTTGAGAGGCCATGGTTAGGGTTGCTGGAATCCGATGGATTCAAGACACACAGGTCCTGTCGTTGTGGGGAAGGTCTATCCAACAGTGGACGTCTTTCGGCTGAAATGATGATTTTTTTATTTTATTCAACATTGTTTTTAATATACCTATCACTTTCCTGCCCTTTTCTTTTTAGGTAACTGTCGGTCGTTGCGTACTAACTACCTACGGTCATTGAACTCGCACAGCTGGCGTAAACTTAAATTGTTTTAATTTTTTCTCTACAAATCGATTGTGTTTCATTCGATTCGATTTCAATCGACCGTCCACGGGATTAAAACGACCAAAAAACGTTGAATGTCGATGGGTTGACAATTTGAAATGATGATGATGGTTGTAGGATTGTGGACAGTGGCGTAACTATAGAGTGGCAAAGCTGGCAAAATGCCACGGACCCCGATATGACGAGGCCCCCAGTCTAAGAACCCATGGGCTCAAAACAAGTAACCCAAAATTACAAAATTCATTCGTACCGGAAGATGTAGCGTTGGAAGGCCTCCCACAAGGTGGACCGATGACCTGGTCAGGGTTGCTGGAAGCCGATGGATGCAATACGCACAGGACCGGTCTTTGTGTCGGCGCTTTGGGGAGGCCTATGTCCAGCAGTGGACGTCTTTCGGCTGAAATGATGATGATGAAAATTCAAACACAATGTGATGATTTTTTAAATTTGCTACGGGCCTACGGGTGACATAGTTACGCTATTGATTGTGCAAGTGCTCATCATTTCCATAACATTGCACGCAATTGGTTTCGTTCGAAACAAAACAATACCTAGACTCAATGTGAAAACAGAGACCCCAGACTGTAGTATTTGTAAATACGATTGTTTGTTATCATTTCAGAACTCATTCTTTGTAGGTAAGTTAGTCAATCACATCCAGTTTTTAAGTCAACAAAAAATACTGTTTCCGGGTAAACTTCATCATCATCAGCCTTTTTAATGTTTCTACTGCTGGGACACAGGCCTCCTCTCTAGGAGAGGGAATGGGCCACCACGCGGGCCCAGTGCGGATTGGTGGATGTCACATGTCTTCGAATTTTTGGATCTAGGACATGCCGGTTTCCTCACGATGTTTTCCTTCACCGTTTTGAGAGCAGTGGTGATGAAATAAATTACACAAAGTAATGCGCCTGTCTGGGTTTGAACCCGCGACCTACAACTCGTAAGTCGGGGCCGCTACCACTTGGCCACCACTGCTAAACAAACTCTAGGTAAACTTAGGTAGGTACTTATTGAAAATTTGAAATGTCTTGACCGCTGCGTAATAATTCTTTTTTAATATACAATGCGTTCCAAATGAAAATAAGATCAATTGTCACGTTGTGACGTCACGATTTACTGTCAAATAGAGGCAAGATATTTTTAAAATAGTTTAATTACGAAAAAATTATTTAGGTACGAAGAAAGTTTAATCAGAATACAGTTTTTCATTTTTACTCATCTCTGAGTTCTCCAATTTTGTAAAAATATCTTAGATTGCACAATACGGCGTGACGTCACATCTTGTCAAACGATCCTATTCTTTCTATTCTCTGTAACCACAGAAACGACATTTTAGTTTCAACTTATTTACCGCTCTTTCGTATTGTTCAGCTATTCATCGCTAGATGGCGCTAAAAGAAAAGACCGCCATTTCTCAAATCATTTAACTACTCACCGCTAGATGGCATTAAAACTACAAAATCAGTGACAAACGTTTTTTAATAATAATAATTTATCACAAAGTTAAATAATTATGTGTAAACATTAAACACCTTATTCGAAGTAATAAATAGCAGTTAAAATACATTGCAACCACATACATTGGTACAATAGTTCACCTCAACAACTAAATTTAGTTTTCCCAGTATTCATTTTCTCGATGAAAAAAATGCATCCTTGAGTAGCGATAACTGCATTTCTAGACTCTAGGCAGTCAGACAACCTTATTAAATTAAACGAACTCCTTACTATAGTTCGTTATTTAATTCTAGACTACGATTTGACAACTCAGAATGTCACACTTTAGAAATATGTTGCCAATTTTCTGGAGTTTGACATTTCGAGTTGTCAAATCGTAGTCTAGGATTAAAAAACGAACTATAGAGCATCCAGTCACACAAATACATAACACAGTCATTTCCTTTGCTTGTGAGAATAAAAACTCACACTGGACTGGCTGCTGTCAAAGTGATTTAGTCCCCGTTTGATATTCGCCATATTGGCGCTGTCGGCCGTAGCGAGTGTCTTCGGTACTAAAACTAGTAATATCGCGCCGCTTACAATAAACACATGCCCACATTTTTCATAGGTTTTATATAATTTAAATCAAAAGGCAGATTAGGAATAAAATTAATTCGAAATACAAAAATACTTCAGAGTACACTTCTCTGCAGCCATTTACATTATACGTCAAATTAGTTCTCTGGACGCTCGCGAGTGGCGCTTCAAATAGGTACGAAAAATTGACTGTCAAACATATGGAACAGTCCTGTGGTAAGTAGTATAGGTCAGTGAATGAATCGCAGTCATTCGGTCGGCTCTATTCGGGTCGCCGATCTTACCCGAACTAGTGCGAAAAAATTAACTATGGAACACCGACTTGTTCGTCGAAATTTTACTTTAAATTTATGATAATAGAAAAGAAAGGGCCGACCAAATATTTCCTTTTTATGTTTATAATATATGAAATATTAGCGCCACTTTTTAGAACTACGAACTAAATTATGAAACATCGTTAAATTTTAGTCGTTTTAATCCCGTGGAGGGTGGATCCGGTACGTGTTGCATGTACAAGTTGGCGGTCGTTGCGTACCTACGGCCATTGAACCCACACAGCTGTCGTTTCCTTAAAGAAATGAATTTTTGGAATTTAATGGATCGACCCTCCATGAGACTAAAACAACAAAAATTTTATGGTGTATGAAAAACGAATGCAGCTTCAAATGACTCACTGGCTTCGACTTTTCTAAAGTGCAATCTCAAAAATTCCCATCGTCTCGCTCGCAAATGTATACAGTAACATACTTGGGGCAATAATATAATCATAATATCAGTATAGTTTCTCGAGATACTAACATACGAAACAGGAAGACTGCTAAACTCCTCAAATTATATTGCACTACCCCATACATAGAAATACTGCCACATCACAACACTCAAGAACAAAGCTGGAATAAAGACGCCATCTTTTAAAAAAAAATGGCGGTAATTTTGACATTGACAGCTGTCAAATGGAATGTTTTTTTCTTTTAGCTTTTGGTCGTGGCCCTGTCGAGTTGTGCCAGTTGGTGAGCGATTCTTTCTTCCCGAGCGCGCCTTGCCTGGCCAATACCTCGTTTCTCAGCGAATTTGGCTACGAAGGTCTCAACTGGCATTTTACCTGAAAGGATGTAATAAATAATTATTCAACTTAGAATATTGTTTTATTTGCATATATACCTTACAAACTAATTTAAAGTAAATAGTTTAATTTCCGAATCGAGTCTCGACGATTTTTCCAAACACACCAACCAGAAAATTTTAGTTTTCAAATTTTCTCCTATACTTGTGCTATATTCTGAGTTCTAGGTCAACGTAAAGTACCCTATGAATTTTGATTCCCTTGAGTGTCGAAATGTACGTTTTTTGCGTCATAAACGGCCATATCTTTATTTTCTAATAAGAAGTTTCATTCTTTCACAACTTTAAGGGACTGCGAACCTGAGTATACATTTATACTGTCAACCATCAGGTTGCAGGTTGGGAGGTATCAACCTCCAAGCGTTTTCGAGATAAAAGATTTTGACAGACAGAAGGACAACTAAGTGATTCTATAAAGATTCCGTATTTATTTTTGAGGTATCATCATTTTTAATGTTCCTACTGCTGGGACACAGACCTCTTCTTCTTTCTTCTCGTCCTTGAAGTCCCTAAAACTCATTTATTAACTCTCTCCAGCTTTACGAAATACAACTACAACACAAACCTGTAAGGAACTGTTCCGCAATGACCTCTGATTCCTCATCAGCCTTCAACGCAGCCTCCTTCAGGCAGTCCCTGATCCGATGCGGATCATACATTTCTGCTAACTTCATGTGCTTCCTGAATGGAAAATAAATTAATATATAGCGCCATCTATGGCGTCACATACAAATAAATACAAATACAAATATGTTTATTGTTCAAAAAGGGCAATTACAATAATATAACAGATCTCTGGACTCCACACTAGGATTCCCTGTGTCGTGGAGTCCAGTCTCTTCCATCTTATCAAACATAATAAAATATATATTCAGCAAAAGATATATATACTATTTCTAAACAAGATTCATAAAAATAATAATAATTAGGTATATAAAGAATTAACTAACACATGGCATGTTTTGTGTATTTGTGAATGAAAGTGAGGAGTGTGTGTATGTGTAGTGGGGTGAAAAGGACTGTGTGAGTGTAGGGGGTGAGTGAGTGAAACAGCTTGTGTGTAGTGTATAGTTAGGTTTTTTATAGTGTGTATACATAAGAACTAATCCTGCATCGCGCAATAAAAGTTCTCCGCACGCTTTGAATATTTAGAACAGCCCGAAGTTGTATATCGGGCAGTAGCCCACCAGACAACAGCCGTCTGGTTGGAGGACCCTGTCTTTTCTAAAGTGCTATGTGGGACTTTACTGTTCTATATGTTCGAATAGCGCAAAGAACTTTGATCGCCCGATGTGCTGCCGCGCTGATGATAATGGTAGTAAGTCACATTTTGGTTGATTTTGAGTTAAGTATACAGGAATGTAGATCTCGATCTCTACATTCCGAATATATGTATACTTGGTGTTCGTAGTTTTTAGTTTTCGTTGTGACGTCATAGATGTCCCAACAAGTATCATTTTGTTTTACAGATATGAATAATCAGTATCTTTACTGCATCAGCTGACGGTGTTTCCACTGCTAATAAATTAATAAAAGTACGAAAAAAACAATCAGCAAAGAATTACTTTGTTAAATTTCATTTGGCGTAACTTTATTAGTATTTTTTTACAAGTTCATGAGAGTGACTGTCGCATAAAGCCTCCTCTATCTAGTGATTGATGACTTACGAATTCGCATGCTAATGAAATTTATGCGAAATCGCATTAATACCCATCACTACCTCTATCATGTAGCTGGCAATTTTTTTAGCTCAGTATAATGTACGTGCAAATTAGCTTCAATTTTGACAGTTCAAAAGTGCCAGTAAATGGTCTATTTGAAATAAATTATTTTGAGTTTCAGTTTGCAAAATATTTATGAAAAAAGTTTCAGCTGGCTTACTATGACTTTTTTATTTGCAACAGTACTTCCCGAACTAATCGCTTCCACGAGGACACGGCATTGCTTTGCTCAAGCGGGATACACGTGCCATAGGTTTGTAAATTCTTACCTATTCAACTCTTCAAAGTTCATCTTCATTTGCACAATAGTAGATATCCGGTCAATGACTTCAGTCTTCAGATCATCCAACGCCTGTTGTTTCACGATGTTCTCTTGAGCAATGTTCTCGATACTGCTCATCAACTCCTCGGTTTCCAAATCCAGTTCCACTAGCTGAGGGTTTACTTCTATTATTTTGTCCTGAAATATGAGAATTGTAAAGATTTAATAATGAAGGTTAGGTTCTAAGCTTTATGTTGTCACCAAATGTAGAGGCCCAAGTGCAATTCCAAAGCCTTTTGGGGCCCCGGTCTAGTTTCTAAAAGGAACGTCCAAGCCCAGTATGAGGCCTAAGAAGGAATTGAGTAGGTCATTTAGTCATTAAGAGTCTGACACTGTTCTCCACCTCTGTTTTTGCTTACTGCAGCAAGATTACTCATAATTTTTATGTATTTTTTTTAACCATCTGCCACAACTACGTGCAGCCTCCCACCTCGACTGAGACCTATATATCTTCGTCACACAAATTGAACCATCATGGCAGTCAACCTTGTGATATTATATCTCACATACATAATTTTTTTTTTTAAGTTAAAACTTTATTGAGGCCTGTGTTTCCTAGCTCACTACCTTGAAAAGAAACACCTAAACAAAGTCAGGGGTCAGTCTCTTTTAAGGTCAATATAGTTAATATGTATGTCGGACTCTTTTCTAGTTTAAAAATATTCTAAGCAGATTGTGAAATGTCAGATAGAATGAAGCCGTAAACGAAGATGGATGGATGTATTTTTTAATAAGGTGAAAATTTAACAAAAAGGTGATTATGTAAGAGAATTCAGGTGTACCATTCAGCTCTATTTCCTACATGTATTGGTCAAAGTACATAAGGACTGTTCAAACTAGAATTTTGTAACCGATTTTTGGCTCCCAATTGAATGGGGGCCATGTGTGATCACAGCAATGGTTCTATTTATTTGCCACCTATTATAATTTCCTTATGTTATGTTATGTCTGAGTATGGTTTCCGCACTTAATCTTGTGTAGACCATTGTACGTGAGCCATAGCGGCCATAATCTCGTGGGCTTATTCCAACCAGCCCACTTCTCTCCAGAAGCTGATTATGCCTTTCAGGTTTTTCAGGGCGTCAATAAGGGACTTCGGTGTGCCTATGGTTCGTGTGCGTATGTCAGTAACACCTGTGCAGTCCAGGAGCACGTGGGCAATTGTCTCCTCCTGCCCCAAGCATGCTCTGCACAGGGGGCTGTCCGTAATGCCTATTGTGTGAAGATGTTTATTCAGTGTACAGTGTCCAGTGATAGTCCCCGCCACCAGGCGCAGGCTGCCTCTGTCAAGTCGTATGAGTTTTTTAGTGAGGGCTTTGTTAAGGTGTGGCATGACTTCTTTCGTTTGCCTGCAACCTGGTGTCGAGGACCACCAGTGTTCTGCTTGGATCTGTGTGTATTCGCTTAGCCAGCCACGCAGCTGACCGAAGGGGACCGGCACGATGGGTTCGGGTCCGAACACCGCCGCACCAGATCCCCTCCTGGCCAGTTCATCTGCTGCGTCGTTACCCAGCGAGTCGCTATGTCCTTTAATCCACTGTAGCGTAACAGTGTTTCGTTTTGGCTTCGTGATTCTTTCTAGTGCAGAGTGGCATTCTTGTATGATTCTCGAGGTGTAAGAGTTATTATTCAGTGATTGCAGGACTGAGGCACTGTCGGAGAGTATCCGGATGTGCATGTCCGTTACGTTTCTACTTTCTATGGCGTGGGCTGCTAGGATTATGCCAACACATTCCGCCTGATAGACGGTGTTGAATTTACCTAGCGGTCTGGATATTTTAATATTGAGGTCGTTGGAGAAGACTCCAACCCCAGTGCCAGTAGCAGTCTTTGATCCATCTGTGTAGATCCTCAGTTCGTTTGGACTTGAATAGTCATACAATTCCTCTGTTAGATTAACGTTAAAGTTCTTTTGGAAGTTATACGCCTTTGGAGCTTTGTCGCTAGGTGATGCCATCATCGGCTGTCGTTTAATAGCGTCTTCCATTATGCGTATGTGTTTGATTCGGGAGTCTTTATTTAGGGTGCCTGATATGCTGAGCCTGAAGGCTGCTAGGGCAGCCTCTTCCTGCACTATTAAATGCAATGGGGGCAGCCCCAACATCGCCTGCAGGGCAGCCGTGGGTGTGGTTCTCATGCTGCTAGTGATCGCTACACAAGCGAGTCGCTGCAGTTTTTCTAGTTCTTTTTGGGCTGTGCTTAGTTCGGTCCTGGGCCACCAGACTAGAGAGCCGTATGTGATTATTGGTCGGATTACAGTGGTATATAGCCAGTGGGTGACCTTCGGGGCTATACCCCAGTTTCGGCCTAACATGCGTTTGCACTGCCACATGGATATACTAGCTTTTTTGGTGATGTACTCGGTGTGTTTTGCCCAGTTCAACTTTTTGTCTAAGTAGACGCCCAGGTACTTGACTTCAGTTGATAGACTAAGGGTAGTTCCAAAGAAGATTGGCAGTTGTAGTGCCGCCAATTTCCTTTTTTTGGTGAAGAGAACCAATTCGGTTTTAGTGGGGTTTACAGTCAGTTGGTGCTCCTTGCACCAGTCCTCTACTATTTTCAAGGCCTGTCGCATAAGATTGCATAGAGTATTTTCGTGCGTGCCATTTATTATGATGGTTATATCGTCGGCATAGCCTACGGCGAAGTAACCCTTAGTGTTTAGTCTTTTGACGAGGTTATCTGCAACTAGGTTCCATAGCAAGGGCGAGAGGACACCCCCTTGGGGGCAGCCTTTCGCTACCATGGCCCTTGTAGTGTTATTTATGTTTACTTGTACTGCTCTTAAGCTGAGCATATTTGTGATCCAGCCACTCAGAGTCGGGTCAACACCGTGACTTTCGAGTGCTGTGCTGATGCTTCGGAATGTAGTCTTATCGAAGGCTCCTTCGATATCAATAAAGACTGCCAAGGAGGACCCTTTGTGATCTATAGCGCATTCAATTTTAGAGATCACGCTATGTAGTGCAGATTCTGTGGATTTACCTGTGGAATAGGCATGTTGCTGCTTATGGAGCGGTCTCTCCAGGAGAGGTCCGTCCCGAATATATCTGTCGCAGAGCCTTTCCAAAGTTTTCAGTAGGAAGGATGTTAGGCTTATGGGCCTGTATGCCTTGGGTTGTGTATAATCAGTTTTGCCAGGTTTTGGGATGAAAATAACTTTCACCTCTCGCCATATGAGTGGTACATATCTGTGTGCTATGCAGGCACAGTATATCTCCAACAGCCACGGCACTAGGGAGTATTCGCCCCATTGCAGTAGTGCCGGAAAGACACCGTCTAATCCTGCCGATTTGTACGGTTGGAAGGTCCTAATGGCCCACCTAATTCGGTCTTCTGTTACTACATTGTGAGCTCTAGACCAATCAAGATCAGTTGGGGTATGTTCTGATACGCTTGCCCATGATCTGTCCTCTAAGAGGTTGCAGTCCGGGAAATGCGTTTCCAGTAGAACCTTACTGGTCTCATGGTCTGTTTGTGTGTAGCTGTTGTCTGGTTTTTTCAGCACACCAAGGGTACGTTCTTGGTCAGTTGACAGGATTTTCCTGACCCGTGCTGCCTCAGTATTTGATTCTATGCTATCACAGAAGTTGCGCCAGGCAGAGTTCCTGGCGGTCCTAACTGCTTTCTTGTATTTATATTGGGTTTCTTTGTATTGCTCCCAGTCTTCTGGGAGTCTTGAGTTTTTGGCTCTGTTGAATTGTTTACGTAATGTTTTTCTGAGTTTACCAAGTTCTGTATTCCACCAAGAGTATATATAATTTCCTTTTAAGACATGCAGATTTATTTATAAAATGACACAACATCTTACCTGTAAATCAGTATTCTGCAGAATTTCCTGCAGCTCCTCAATACAACAGTCATTTAGTTCCGGAAACATTAGAGACTGTCCGCTATAATTTGACTGCGGACTCACATCATTGCTCTTCGACTCGTCAGAATTTGACAACTTCGGCATCGATTTCTGGAATTCTCTTATAATAGCTTGCACTACACGACCCAAATCGGAATGTAACGTATAATTCAACAAGCCAGGAGCCCCAATCACTTGGTTAGAATTCTCTCCAATCCATGGATGAGGAATAGGCGGATTTACGAAGATTGAAGGCTTTTCATTAGGGAACTCGGGTCCCAGTAACACTGTTAAGCTCATATTTTTACCGTCAGCAACGAATTCGACTCTGTATTCCGCGTTTTCATTAACTTCTACAACATGATCATTGAAGATTTTTAACGTGTCAATTTGACGCTTTCTCAAGTCTTGTTCACTGTAATATTGTCGTGGCAGCATCTTTGGGCAACGTATTTACTGGAAAAAGAAAGCAACATGAATGAAAGAAAGTTACAATCGATATTTTTTGCACGGAAATCTTTTGTTGACACTTGGTTATTTTGGTTTAAGTTTTTTGTTAATCAGTCACTTTTTAAAACAAATTATGTATAAATAATAGGTATATTATATATTTTCGTACCTGTTTCCTAAGGTAGTAAAACGAATAATTAAATATATACGTGAAAAGCGAATTTCAAAAATATTATTCAGCTGTATTTAGCGATCAATACAGTTTATAAAACCATTCACTGTAAGTTTTCTTTGAGCTGATTTTACAAAAATTCAAATTGAGGAATTTTATTGGTTGCCTTGCGTATTTCAGCCAATCAAAGAAGCGAAATCGTCAGTGTAAATAATCATCTGCAAATGAGAACAAACTTTTCTTATCAAAAGTGTCAAAGCTACGTTTCGTTACTTCAAATCGGATAGTTGACGTCTGACGACAACATTTAAATATGTATGTAATTTAAAATAAAATATAAGTTTGTTACAGATATAACTTTTTTTACTATACTATTATAAATTATGTATGCCTTTTATTTAGCATGTTTGTTTAAACGAGAAATCTTCAATTTCACGAAAGGAGAGCACTAATCACAACGCTATTTTTAATGCAAAAATATATTACTAGATGTCGCTACCTATCGAAAAGAAAGGCTTTGTGAATGAGTAATCTAATCCAATACAGAGAAACACCAAAGAAGCTATAGATTAATTGTATGAAATTAATTAGATACAGATTACGTTAAGGACTGGTTTGACAGGGACCCCATAATAACTAGTATGATATACCTAGTCACTATTATGCCACATCATCACACTATAATAATAATAAATTTATTGAACCTTTGTTACAGGAGTTGCCTTAAAATTATCGTAACTTATTGTAATACCTAGTAACTATTAACAGATTTTTGGTATAAAATAAACGGTGGTCGCCAAACTCGGCAAAGCCTGTATCTTGGAGACCGCCACTGGTAGTTGATAACCATCGCTGCATCGGTGATTCGGATTCGGTATACGAGTTGCATAGTCAGCAAAATAAGGTGGCAGATGTTTTTTAGGGTTCTGTATCAAAGGAAGAAACCGGTTCCTATTACTAAGACTCCGCTGTCCGTCTGCCATCGGGCTATATCTCATGAACCGTGACAGATTTTCACAGATGATTGGTAGGTACCTATCTATTTTCAACTATAACGACAAATAGGTAGGCACTAAAATATTTAAGGGGGCTCGACATTACATATAGATAATGGTTCGGAGCCCAAGTGTTCGAGTCGAAATCGCACTTGACTGTTCTATTTTTGTTCTGTGTTGTTTTGTTTTTTGTTTTTGTTTGTTGTTTTTGTGTTGTGTTTTTTTGTTTTGTTTTTGATTATGATCTTTTTTGTTTTGTTTTTGTTTTTTTTTTTTATTTTTTTTTGTTTTTATTTTTTTTTATTTACTGTTCTGTTTTATTTTTGATTTTTGTTGTTTTTTTTTTTTTTTTAAATTTTACCCATTAGCTTAACTTAAAGTTTAAAGGCATATTTAGAGCTTCCAATCTCAAAAGGAAAAACATGGAGCCCCCATAGGATCACTTTGTTGTCTGTTTGTCAAGACCACGTCAAGACCCTTTATTTCGGGGGAGGTCTCGAATTGAAATTAAAACTATATACTTTATCTGCGGACTGTTGAAGCTGTAAAAAAAATAAAAAATAGTTAACAGAAACCAAAGATAGGTACGGCGGCCGTTTGTGTCGCAAAAATTCCCTTCTGATCTATCTAATGTTTATCCGGCGACGGCAAGTTAAGTGATGGCAGCCCTAATTATGGCCCAACATGGTAAAGAAAGAAAAATACAGATACTTAGAAAATAAAGACTTTGACTGGCCTGTCGGCATAGTAGTTAGAGACCCTGGCTGCTATGCCGGAGGTTGTGGGTTCGATTCCCACCCAGGACAAATGTTTGTGTGATGAGCGCGATGATTTGTTCTGTGTCAGGGTGTAATTTATCTATAACTAACTTTTGCCCCACGGCTTCGCTCCCGGCAGCAGATTATTCTACGCTACTTCACTCTACCCTACTCTACCCAATTTTTTTTTCATAAGAACCTCCTCCTGACAATAACTAACACAACAAAAAAAAGAATTAGCGAAATCGCTTCAGCTATTCTCGAGTTTTGCGCTTACCAACACATTTTGCGATTCATTTTTATATATAAGATATGTATGTATTTAGAAATATATAAGTATGTTTATCAGTTGTCTAGTACTCATAACACAAGCTCTGCTTAGCTTGAGACTAGACGGCGTTATGAGATGCTAAAAAATAAAATAAATAATAAACGTTTTTATATTGCACTAGCTTTTGCTCACTACTTCGCTCCCGGCAATAGAAAAATGTGACTAATGAAGAAGCAATCGACCGATCGACGATTTTGTGCAAACTTCACATAAACCATCTACTAAATAGTCCGAATAAAGCCTAAACATTTGGTTTGGATAGGTGAACCCGTTCTTGAGTTATAAAATGACAACGGAAAATGACATTGATTTTTATTTATTACTTATATTATGTACGTATTATACATATAAACCTTCCTCTTGAAGCACTCTATCTATTAAAAAGAGCCGCATCAAAATTCGTTGCGTAGTTTAAAAGATTTAAGCATGCATGTTTTATACTATGTAATGATACTGATATTCAAAATAAAGACGTGTTGCGTCGACCCCAAATGACATGAGAAAAAGGCAGGAAGATGATAATGATTCAAAATAATAACAGCTAACATTAAAAGTCCTAATATTCAGTTAAGAGCGACCAACCCGAGGTGGATATTCATACAACCGCTCTTACGTGATTATGATGTTAACACACATCTTTCTTCAGATATTTTGGATAAATTGATATCTTGCGGATATTACCTAGGCTTCTATAGAAATCAACACATAAATTTGTGTGAGACTAGTCCAGTAAAGGCCACTGAAAACATGCTATTTAACGTGAACTTTGACTGTCCATAATGTACTCCTATATTATAAATTTTAATAAAAAAAAGTACTTACTTCTATAGAAACCTTGTACGTAGATCGAAATTCAAAATGATGAAAGTTAAAAAAAAGTCATGTCACGTATTAATAAAAACACGTATTTCCTAGAATAAATTTTGTGAAACGTTCGAGTAAATCTTAGAATTATCGAATGCCAATAGACTTTTCAGGTGCTATCTTTCTTTTTTCGCATTACTTTTGCATCAAACAACACTTTGGATTACGTTAAATGAAGCAATAAGCTTTTAAACCATGCGCGACGTTGACGATAGGCGAGTGAGGAACGCCCATCTTAAGACAATCAGATGATAAAGAAAATAAAGCAAGTAGGTACTTAAAATCATGTTGAAAACTATTTTTAAGCAAACAAAAAATTATAACCTGTGACTAAAATTTTGCGTCATTATGAAGAATTTTGCACAATTTTATACATCTAAAGATCTTTCAAATGATAGGCTACCCTTTTTTATACTTAACAATATATTATTTCCGTAAAATTATTTTTAAGTAGCCATTAAACTTGGATACAATAAACATGTAATTCAGATTTTCAAGAATCATGTACTATCACGTTTCATAAAACGTGTCAGTTCAGGTTGTCTGAATCCAATGATTACTTACAGTATACTTACTTTTCTTTAGGTGGAAAATTATCCAATGTCTTTTCTATCGTAATCTATCATATCGTAATTCTATTTTATCGTATCGTGCGCGTATCAGATTCTTACTGACAAAACAACCAGACCCGTTCCTACGTTGCCAGGGCCAAAGCCTTCCTTTTAAATACGAACCCTTGGCCCCAGTTGGTTTTGACCCTTCTGCAGGGTTGCTACGGTTTGTTGACAACTCCTTGAGGCGCGCGGGAACAGTGCGCGCCATCGATAACTGGACTTGGTCTGGAAGGTCACCAGACGAATCATCCAATAACAAATCCCGCCCTTGGGTGGAGCGGGAAATAGTGACAGACTTACTGACTAAACGTCACACCTTGTTCGACCTTTCTTGGGGCGTTCCCAGGGTTCTGGTATTACGCTTTCGCATCAACCCATGGCCCCAGGAGGCTTCGACCCTGCTGGGCCCCTACAGTTTGCTGACAACTCCTTGAGGCGCGCGGCAACAGTACTACGACTTGGGCCGGACGATCACCAGACGATCGGACGGCGCTCTACCCATTGCTCGTCGTCTGCAAGCCCGTGCCTACTGTAGCTGGAAATCGGGATCGGGCGTAAGCGTAGTTGTCTTTTACGATCGGGCTCTTCTTTTGTTAGGAGACGACCGCCTGCCACTTCTGCTTGCTCCGGACTCATGGCCTGTACCAAGGCCCGGCGTGAGAGATCGCCGCCGCCGATCACCTCCACAAGGACACGGCGATACTTTGCTCAAGCGGGGCACACCTCAACTGTGTCCTCTGGGAAAAATATAAATATCTATGTGTGAGAGCCTCGAAACAAAATATTTTCCTCTGACGTCAAATAAAATCAAATAATCATAAAAGCTGACGCATTTCAGCGAAATAATAACCTTGTGTGAACTTGACCTGAATTGAGTAGTGAGAAAAATATTTTGGGTTTTTTATAGCTTTAGTCATCTGAGACCTCGGTCTTGCTTTTAGTGCGAGGGTCAAGGGCTAGTGATGTAACGAATATTCCTTGAAAAGGGCTAATTTTGTGCGCAACTTGCTGATTACATCGCTTAACTAACACAAAGCAACAATTGCAGCAATTTTGCAGTGTAGCCTGGCGATATAGCCAAGATATTTTAAATAAACGAAGGAACAAAATTTGTCAGCAATTCGTTGCAGAATCTTGCTGGACTATATATCTCTACACGAATATAATATCTTTATTATATAAAGATATTATATTCGGGTAAAGTTTGTTTTTTTGTTTGTGTAATCTCTGAAACTACTGGTCCGATTGGAAAAATTTTAGCAACAATAGAAAGCTGCTTTACTCCTGAGTGACATAGGCTATGTTTTATATACGCGGGCGAAGCCGCTGACAAAAGCTAGTAATATATATAATTTTACATAAACAACACGTTACTGAAATATCATTATAATATTGCAAATGATATTATAATGTGTTTGTTGAGCTTAAACTAACAATTTGCACGTTAGTTACATCCTTTCAAATGTAAAAACACAATAAATACACCTATTTAACTTACCAACGAAGTTAAATAGTTATCTATATTTTGGGTGAGAGCAGTGGTGGCCGAGTGGTAACGGCCCCGACTTACGAGTCGTAGGTCGCGGGTTCAAACCCAGCCAGGCGCATTACTGTGTGTAATTTATTTCATCACCACTGCTCTCAAAACGGTGAAGGAAAACATCGTGAGGAAACCGGCATGTCCTAGAACCAAAAATTCGAAGACATGTGACATCCACCAATCCGCACTGGGCCCGCGTGGTGGATTATGGCCCATTCCCTCTCCTAGAGAGAGGAGGCCTGTGTCCCTGCAGTGGGAACATTAAAAGGCTGATGATGATGATATTTTGGGTGTTTTTAAGTGATAATTTTTACACCTAAAAACAAATTTAATATCTTACACCCGCACTAACTATCCAATCTCACATTATGGGTAAATGTGTTTTTAGGATTTCGTACTTCAAAAGAGAAAAACGAAACCCTTATAGAATCACTTTAGCTTTGCTGTCCATATGTCTGTTTGTCAAGATCTGTTAGCTCGGGGATGCGTGGAGGTATGGAGTTGAAATTAAGACTATACATATTCTCAAATCTGCGGTCCCTTAAAACGTTGAAAAAATTAAATCATTCTAAGTTTACCAAAATTAATAAATCAAAAAGATACGGCCGCTTATGTCACAAAAAACTTGTGTTTCGACACTCTCAAGGGAATCAAACCTCCTAGAATACTTCTCATAGACCTAGATTCCAGAAATTTGACTTGAAACAAGGTCTCGTAGCACAAGTGTAAGAAAAAATCTGAATCGATTTTTGTCTATATTAAATCATGTCAATTAATTTGGATCACTCCCAGTTACCGATTAAGCTGAAATTTTGGGTGCACGTGTCAATCAAATGACAATGCTAAAATATTACGAGTAGGTATGTCGTGGAGTTGATCTGATGATGGAACCGGAAGGTGGCCATGGGAACTCTGTAATTAAACAACACAACCCCATCGAGTTTAGACTTAGGGATGATTCTCATTAGAGCGGGCCGTGCCAGGGCCGGGGCGTGGACGAGCCGGGGCCCGTCCGTGCTACGCAATTTATTTTCGGTCGCAGCTCGAAAAATGTTCGGATTACGATGTGACGTGGAGGGAGCGGGGCGGGTCCGTGCAACAAACGTGGTATTGAAGTGCGTCGAGCGGGCCCGGACGGGACACGGATAATGCACTGTGTAATATAAATTGATTCATACAAAATATATGAAACAGATTAAAACCGTGTCCCGTCCGGGCCCTGCCCCGGGCACAGCACGTTCTAATGAGAATTATCCCTTATGTGATTCTTCGATTCGGTACATGAAACACTATCGATTTGTAAACATAAAATTAAATAATAAAATACTTTTTTTCTAAAATTAAAATTAATTTACGCGTTACGAAATTCATATCTTTAAGTAAAGAACAGCCTCATCATTGACTGACAACTACCTACGGTCATTGAACCCGCTCAGCTGTTTTTTAGGTATATACCGCGCACCAAACGATTGCTTTAAAAATATATTTTCATTGAAAACTTGTTCATTTGACGGACGGATATTGGATGAGTAGGCGTTCAGTTACGTTGTCTACCACCATGAGATGAAGGTAACAGTGTATGTTTATTTATAACCATGGGTTTTCTGTAGGTCACTCACCATGAAATATTAAACATCCGGCAGGTTTGACATGAATGCCACCTTCACCTCATCAGCAAATGGAGAGGCCTAACTGCAGGGCCGAAGCCTACTGGGGCCCCGGTCCGGTTTCTGATAGGAAGGTCCGACCATGGTATGAAAGCTAAAAAGGAATGGGATGGGTCGTTTAGTCAGTAAGAGTCTGACACTGCTTTTCGTTCCGCCCAAGGGCGGGATTCATTAATAAATGATTTTTCCCACAATAAAAAATATAATCAGCCAAAAGCGTGTCGGGCCATGCTCAGTGTAGGGTTCCGTAGTTTCCGTCTGTCACACATTTTTCACAATGTAACAGGACCCAGTAGCCTATGTAAAAATTAGTTATCCAAATTCCCGAGTGATGGCGCTGTACTCGGTGGTAATTTTGGATTGCGTAAACCTATTTTAATATTTTGTATTTTTATTTGAAAGAAGATACGCTCAGGATAATAAAATATGTAAAAAAGTAAACAAACATGCTTTCATGTACGGTTAAATTACAAAATTAGTTCAGAACGTTTTTCTTTTAATTTTTTCAAAAACTGTTCATCCTGTCAAGTTCAAAATAATTTTCCAAGAAAGTCTATCTTCAAATTTTTTTTCATATTTTTTAAACTTACGGTTCAAAAGTTAGAGGAGGGGTCGCCTTATTTTTTACTTTTGGAGCGATTATTTCCGAAAATATTTACATTATCAATAAATTATTTTTAAATACCTATCCAACAATATAAGTACGTTATGGTAGAAATGAAAAAAAAACCACTTCCTACTTTACGTGTAGGGGAGGTACCCTAATAATAGTACATTGTTATACGAGGAATGAAAGTTAGTTATTTAGTCCCGAGAAATTTCTTGGCGACCGAGCGAAAGCGAGGTCGCTAATAGTTCGAGGGATTAAATAACTCTTGAACCCGAGGTAAACTCTGTGCTTTTCATTACGAATACGAGGAAAATAAAAATAATAAAAACCTGAGTCGTCGTCAAAGGTCTTCGTATGCTTTTAGGTAGGTAGGTATATTTCTTTTGATTTAGGTGGTAAGCGGTTTTCTCCTCTTAAGAATCTTGCGTTAAATTTATAACTGAAGTTGATGAGTTTGTCGTGTTAATACAAATTTCTTATAACAGAGATTTAGCAAAATGTAAACAAAACTCTACAACTCGAAAAAAAATCAAGAAAGACCAAATCGGCCACAGATTATAGAGAGACTACCATATACCCGCCTTTTTTTTTCAGTAGTCGCTGGCTTTTCAGTCAATGTTTTTCATTTTATCATTGTAAAAACGGGTCAGGTCAACATTTTTCTCAAATATAATATTAGTTTTAATGAAATAGTTGAAAGTAAATTAAAATAAAGTTATTAAGAAAAAGTATTTATAAATTATTCCTATCTCTATGTTATTTCAATTGTACTGGCAGTATAGAAATTCGGGTCAAGGTTCAATTGAAATGTCAAAATAAAACTAGTTTTTTTTTAATATTTAGACAGCTGTCAGTTGAAAAGTAAAACTCCCTAGGGAGTAAAAGTACTTCTTCCAACTCTCTCCGCAGGCAATCTTACACCTACTTTCAGAGTATGAGTAATGAAAAACATTTTTTATAACTTATTGTTTTTGCACTTTGTCGGTGTAGTTAATATACATATTGATACCAAATTTCAGCTTTCTAGTGCTAACGGTAGCTGAGATTTGACAGACAGACAGACAAGTCTGTCCGTCCGCGAAAAATCTCCGAAAAATATAAGGGCTCCTTGTTAACTACGAAACCCTAAAAACCCTCATGGTGGTACTATCATGAGGTGAAGGTGATAGTATATGTTTATTTATAACCATGTGTTTTTTTTTAGGGTCACTCACCATGAAAAATTGATCATCCGGCAGTTTTGACACGAATCTCCGTAGTAGATTACCTTCTCAGCGGTCAACACAATAAGTGAAAGTTTTTTTCGGTTTTGGGTAAAACCACTGCTCAAAACTGTATTATAGGTTGCATATATCGGTCAATGTCACCTAGCTAATAATTCAAGTAGTAGTAGTGAAAAAAAGAGAGTCTGAGGTGGACTCGCGTAGTTTTTAAGGTTAGTTATAAGTGTGATGAGGGCATGACGAATGCCATGAATTGAAAACAAAAAAAGTATAAACAATTATTGTGCATATTATAGAAAAGTACGCGGACCACCATGTCTGTGGTAAAATATAGTAAAAAAATAATAATAATTCAAGTAATGCTTGACACGCAGTGCAAGCTAAGAGGCGCGGTCCGAAGGGGGGACTTGAACCCACCTGAAATCGTATGTCAAATTTGAAAAAAAAATCTAAAACATTTACAAAAAGTAACATCAGATTTTTTTAAGATATAAAAATGCTGAAGGTCAAAACTTATTTTTCGAGGCACAAGAGCTAGCTGAAAAACTAGATATAATAAACAGTTAAATTTTGATCGTTTTAATCCCGTGGAGGGTTGATAAAATTAATAAAATAAAATATTTGTTTTAAGTAAATGTCAGCAGCGAGTTCAAAGACCTGTAGGTAGTCAGTACGCAATGATCGACAACTACAAGGTGTCTTCCTCCTTCCTTCCAAGGTGACTCACTTAAACAAATCAATTTCGTACACGCGTATATTAAATACGAGTTTTAGAAAAAAAAATTAAGACTTTTCTCTTTTATATTTATTTTTATTTATTTTGTTAATTATGGCAATTGAGCCGGTTGCGACTATTCTGCCAGCGTCACGTTGGGACGGCGACTCATGAGGACAACCGTCGAACTTTGTACTTCATGGTAGGTGTTAGTTGAGCTGGAAAGACGAACACATGGGTTAGTAAAAACATGTAATCTAATTTACAGACATAAACAACACAACACGAAACAACACAAACACGAACAACACGAACGCGAACAACACAACACACACAACACGAATTATTATAAACTACGCACCAACAAAAATTTTAAGTTGTTTTTTTTTAAAGGTTGTCTCATCTATATTGTTTTTTTTAATCTATAGTGTTTCGTGTACCGGATCAAATCTTCACGGGAATAAAACGATTAAAATTTAACGATGTATATTATGAGGTCTCGTATTGTGCCTTGCAGACTCTTCGCGATTATTATCAAGGAAATGACGACGAATATTTTCTGTAAGTTTATACACGGTGAAATTTAAATGGTTGTTTACCCGCGGCAGAATGACTTGCCATAAGGAGTACTTTTGAAGCATACAGTAAAAATAAAAGAATAAAAAGTTTTTTTTTATCAATAATTATTAAAAATATTTGCCAACTCAAAAAAGCGAAAACAATAGTAACTTTAGACGTAATTTGTAGGTACTACTAGAGTCGCATGAGCAGCACGCCGTCAAACGAAACCGATTTATTAAATATTTAAACCAAAATAAGCTCTCGCACGTTGTGATACGTCATAATTAGCTTGCACTCTACAGGTCCATTTTTTGTTTTTAATATTTTATTTTTTTATCAAACGTTTGTATTACCAAGACACAACCATTTCGCTGAGGGAAAACAACCATTTAAATTTCACGGTGTATACTACTGATAGATAATATAAAAATTGACTTTTCAGATTGGCTTTCTGCGGATACGATGAACCTATTCGGATTAGGCAGTTTTTTGTCAAAATCTGAATATACCTACAGAAGAAGATCTTCGATGGTAAGTTCGAGAGGATCCCGCATTGCATACAGGCAGAAGGACCGCCTGGGTGTTACCACTGTGTGGACTCTGTAGGGGCCCTACAGGGTCGAAGCCTCCTGGGGTCAAGGGTTGATGCGAAAGAGTAACACCAGGGCTCTGGGACTAAGGCAAGGAAGGAATGGGGTAGGTTTTTTAGTCAGTATAAAAGTCTGACACAGTTTCCCGCTCCGCCTAAGGGTGGGATACGTCATTCGATGATTTTTACCTACCATAAAAAAACCACTATGTGGACTGCCTGGAAGATATGGTGGAGGATACGGTAAAGCATATGCCTTGGGCCCTAGACAAGTGGCAATCGCTCCGTGTCGAATCCATTTCTAAGTTCGATTTCGCCTTAACGATGTCGACCACAAAATGGTAGACAAAGTGACATCGACTAACATATCGATAAGTCGAAGTATTGGTTCGATAAAATAACAACTTCTTGGCTATGGTTATCGAATTAAAACGTATAATTTGACGTATAAACAACTAATAACAATTAGCGAATCGAAAACGTTTGACCACGTGACTTTTCGAAAGCATATGTCAGTTCCATACATTTCGGAGTTTTGAATTTCGTTATCGTTAGTGAGAATGTGACTTTGTCTAAGCCCCCTTATCTTTTTGGAGTCAATAGGTGGCAATGACCTCTCGTGCCAGGCCTTAGTTTTTTTCTTTAGTTCAGGCTATGCTCCGAAGCGAGAAAGAATGGTAGGCAGTTGCCTGCCTTTAGCATAGCATAGCATAACATACCATCAACCTTATAATGTTTCCATAACTGGGTCTCAGGCCTTCTCTCTATTTATTTACTAGCGACCCGCCCTAGCTTCGCACGGGTGCAATACTTATATGTATATTACGCATGTATTATACTTATAAACTTTCCTCTTATATCACTCTATTTATTAAAAAAAAACCGCATCAAAATCCGTTGTGTAGTTTTAGAAATCTAAGCATACATAGGAACAGACGACTTTATTTTATACTAGCTTTTGTCAGCGGCTTCGCCCGCGTACATAAAATATAGCCTATGTCACTCAGGAGTAAAGCAGCTTTTGTATTGTTGCTAAAATTTTTGCAATCGGACCAGTAGTTCCAGAGATTACCTCCTACAAACAAAAAAACATAAAAAACAAACTTTACCTCTTTATTATATTAGTGTAGATAAACTTTATTGTACACCTCATAATGTGGAAAGGATATACTTTTGCAAAAACTAAGTGTACAATGGGCGGTCTTATCGCACAGGGCAATTTCTTACAGACAACCTTAGAATGGACTAAACGAAAGGAGATAGATTTGGAGCGGATTTCTCTAGGAGAAGGAATGCGCCCAGTGCGCCCAGTGCGACTTGCTGGATATCACGACTTCGCATTTTTGGTTCTAGGTAAATTACTTCACTGTTTTGAGAGCATGTGATGAAAAAAATTACATAAAAAAGTAATGTGCCTGGCTGGGTTTGAATCTGCGACCTACAACTCGTAAGTCGAGTCTTTTTCCACTCGGCCACCTCTGCCCTCACATAAATAGTACCTTTAATCATTACATAGTATAAAACAAAGTTGCTTATGCCCTGTGTTTGCTTATATCTTTAAAAGTACGCAACAGATTTTGATGCGGCTTTTTTTAATAGATAGAGTGATTCAAGAGGAAGGTTTATTTGTATAATACATGAATAATATATTCAATATCAGTACCCGTGCGAAGCTGGGGCGGGTCGCTAATATTTAATAATTTCTGTTCAATTCCTACTTAAATCGAGAATAAAAACTACTACAGCAACCGAAGCTAATAACTTAACCATTGTGCCATTAGAACCTTCGTACAATTATATAAGCGTATAAGTTGAACTCAAATGGCGACTGAACACAGTTTATGATCTCAATCGAAGTGCGTCACAGCGGGGTCTGCGGGTAGCCATCGCCATTTTAGTTCAAGTTATTTGCCGCGTTCTATTACCTACCTTTATTTTTTTATTGTACATGAAATAGCATATAAAAAAGAGGATTACAATATTAATGTACAAAGGCGAGCTTAACTCAAACTTGAATTCTCTTCCAGCAAACCATTAAGTGATAGAAAGGGATAACAATATACACCGTGAAATTTAAATGGTTGTTTTCCCGCGGCAGAATGACTTGCCATAAGGAGTACTTTTGAAGCATACAGAAAAAATTAAAAAGTTTTTTTTTATAAATAATCATTAAAAATATTTATCAACTCAAAAAAGCAAAAACAATAGTAACATTAGACGTAATTTGTAGGTACTACTAGAGTCGCATGAGCAGCACGCCGTCAAAGGAAACCGATTCATTAAATATTTAAACCAAAATAAGCTCTCGCACGTTGTGATACGTCATAAGTAGCTTGCACTCTACAGGTCCATTTTTTGTTTTTAATATTTTATTTCTTTATCAAACGTTTGTATTACCAAGATACAACCATTTCGCTGAGGAAAAACAACCATTTAAATTTCACGGTGTATATTTTTTTTTATGGTAGGTAAAAATCATTTAATGACTTATCCCGCTCTTGGGCGAAGCGGGAAACAGTGTCAGAATGTTACTGACTAAAAAACCTACCCCATTCCTTCCTTGCCTTATTCCCAGGCCCTGGTGTTACACTTTCGCATCAACCCTTGACCCATTAGGCTTCGACCCTGTAGGGCCCCTACAGTTTGAGCAATATAGGGTAAGATCCAGTGTATAATTAAAAAATAAATAAAACAAAAATAGGAATTAAACAATACAGAAACAGACTTACATTAATACAATTTTTTACAATTACTTAGTTAATATTTTTTTACCTATTTTGTTATTAACATCGGTATATATAAAAGGAGAAACTGACTGACTGACATATCAACGCACAGCCGAAACTACTGGAACTAGGAGCGTGAAATTTTGCACAATGTTTCCTTTTATGACGTAGGCGAACGCAAAGAAAGGGTTTTTAAAAATTCAGTTCCCAAAGGGATGTAAGGGGGGTTTAAAGTTTGTATGTAAAAACCTACTTTCACGCGGGCGAAGCCGCTGGCAGAAGGCTAGTATTAAATAAAACTCCTAAGGCCAAGATAAACTTAAAGATCAAACCACAATTTATGACCGTAGCAATACAATCATGTTGTAATAACCACACAAATTAACGTTTTAACCCAAACACAATTTTCTTTAACACCCATCCATTTCTCAACCTCACCGCCGCTGCTTAACCACAGCTACATAACAGACCTCCTCTGTCTGTCTGACCTCCTTTGTGGTATGAGAATCCCATTTTTAACCTTGTCAACAATCGATTTTTACAGTCGACTCGATTGCTTCTTTTTTTTTCTGCGGTCCTCACTATCATCGGTCGCTCGGTCGCTCAGTCATCCCCACTTTCGCTGTAGTGGGGACGACAATTTGCTGAATTACTACACCTTCTAGCTGTGGTATTCCCATTCATACTCCATCGCACTGTCAAACACGATAGCTGTCTACACGTCACTAAAGTAATTCTTTTTTCAAATATCTCTCGCGCCATCCGCATCGGGTTTCGATTTTGACAATTCGATTTGACGTTTACATTTTTTAAATTCGTTCCATTTTTTTTTTCTGTTTTGAATTTTTACTTTTTTATCCTCAAAACCCGCTAAGGATTCATCTCATAACCTACAAAGAAACTCTTTGCATAATATAGCCGTAGCCGGCGGCGATTTTTATGTAATACAAGCAACTGGGTTACATAACTATCATTTCGGCCTCATATTTTGGTAGTTGCAATAGTCGGCGGTATGCCATGGATAAAATTGTTCGCGCTTTCCAACTGAGAACTGTGTCCTAATTTTTTAATAAGAAGTTTGTGTTCTGTGTTAAAAAAAGAGTGAAGTGTGTCGGGACTTTAGCTGACCAGTGACAAGTAAGTGTCATTTTTTTTTGTATTTTTTTTTTTGTGGCTTTGTCGTTATGTGAAAGTGTTATGTGTTACGTCGGTACAATGTTTTCTGCTTTTCTCATGTAGTATGTCGTTGGTCCAAGTTTAATATTGCCCAATTTACGCGGTATTAGATAATTCATTGCGATAGCTTAGCCTACTTTTTTATATCATTCTTGAGTCTCGACTCCGTTGTATTTGTTGTTTGAGTATAATTTTGAAATCCATGCTAATTAGTATGACGGTCCGAATTTTATGTTTTATTTATGAGAGAATAAATTATAATTTTATGCAATGTGTTTAGTTATGAATGTCAGTCAGTCAGTCAGTCATTGGGTCATGAGGTAAAGTTAAGTTTATAAATAGAATAGGACTGTTTTTAGACCGTTTTTCCGGGTTTTATGCCGAAAGGGTACATAAGGGATTATTACTAAGATGATCCGCTAACCGTTCGTCTGTATGTCTGTCCGTTTGTCAGCTGTTTGTATCTCAGAAACCGTTAAAGTTAGACAGTTTTTACAGATGTTGTATTTCTGTGGTCGCTATAATTAAAAAACAGAATAAATATTGAGGAGCTCCCTTACGAAAGACAAGATTTTATCGCCATTTTATAGATAATGATATGGAAATTTTTGCCCGTGAATTCAACTCACACTTGGCTGGTTTTTTTATTCCAACCATCTTGAACCAAGGGGTGGTTAGGTCTTTTAATATTTTATTAATAGTTTTGACAAAAATGAAAAAGTAGGTCAAATATTTGCAGTTGTTATTGCTGTTAAAAACTGTTATTATTAGCATTTATTTTTTTAAAACCTTTATTTTTGTATGAGTTGGACAATCGTTTCAATATATTATGTTAGGTCAAATTACAGTACGGCCGTCGAATCTTGGCGAGTCTGAAGTTAGCCTCAAAGCTAGTACAAAAATAAAAGTTAAAAAATAATAAGTGCCAATAACAGTTTTTAACAGTAATAACAACTGCAAATTGCATATATTTGTACTCAATTATTCATTGCATTCTACACTGTACTTGCTTAGGTTGTAGGTGAAAATTTATAAAACACTATTGTAGACACAGCAAAAGAAAAAATTATAACATACAGGGTGTCATTGACATGTTAACGCAAACGAATACCATAGATCCAGTACATGATTCTAGACCCCCCAGTGATGGAATTTTTTGTCGGTTTTTTCTTATTTTTTTTTTTATGAATTTTTAACGTTTTTTTAATTAAACTGTATAAAAACGTCAATTTAACATTTTTTGCGAAAAAAATGAGTGCATTACATTCCAAATTAAATCGGGTTTGATTAGAATAACGATTTTATTTGCCTTGATGTTTTTTTTATAAATTTTTTTTGCAAAAAAATTTTTTTTTCTTTATTTTTCTAAAAGTATCATTGGGATTGGTTAGAATAACGATTTTATACAGGTAAAAAATAAAAAAACAAAACCTTTTTTTTCAAAAATTTGAAAAAAAACCGACGAAAAATTCCACCACTGGGGGGTCCAGAATCGTGTACTGGATCTATGGTATTCGTTTGCGTTAACATGTCAATGACACCTTGTATAAAAAGGACTTATCATTATCATCGTCACTCAGGCTTCCTCTCTAAGCGAGGGAATAAGCCACAATCCAACACGCGGGCCCAGTGCGGATTGGTGGATGTCACATGTCTTCGAATTAAAGGACTTGTAGACTAACTTAATATAATTACAATTTTTGTATATTAATTTTTACAAATTTTTATTTCGTTTCTACTGTCCCGATTTTTGTCTGAAATTAAATCTTCTAAATTAATTTTGGTCCGCTCCCAGTTGCCGATTAAACTGATGGCAATGCAAAATTATTATGACATAGATTCATCTGATGATGGAACTAGAAGCCCATAGGAACTTGATAATTTACGACAAAACCCCTTGAATTTAGGCTCGTGTGGTTTGTCTTGACTAGTATTTTGGTGCTAGATGGTAACCAGGGTCTGATGATAGAACTGGATGGACATAAAAACTCTGTCATAAGATAACTCTGTCGTATTTCCGTAGGAACTCTGCGTAAGATCCGAAGCCAACTGGGGTCAAAGGTCTCTTTCTGAAAGGAACGCTTGGCCCCAGTGCAAAAGGCAAAAAAAGAACGACGGGTATTCAGTCAGTAAGAGTCTGACACTGTTTCTTGCTCCGCCCAAGGGCTCGCCCTCTTTGGATGATTATTACCCACCAAAAAATCTGTCGTATTTGAAGTTGGAATGGTCATGAGTATTAAATATATAGGTATCAAAGTTATAAAAGTTTTCTATGAAAAAATTTTTACGTCGAAAATTTGTACTTATTCTTAATTATTTATTTTTTTACAAATTAACTACTAAAAAATAAATGTTTTAGTTCTCGATTCTAGATACAAAACAATCTCTCTATAAAATAATCAGCTATATATTAACGCTGCAACCACAAGGGAGATGGCAGAGAGCCAACATTCTCTTAAGAAATTGTCGCTAGCTATATGTATTTGTCAGTGTCAGCGCGTTGATGTCTTTTGTATTGAGGACATGCGTAACATAGATTTTACCCGATTGCAGTCGGTTTTATAGAGGTTATGTGTTTATTTGGTCTAGATAAGTTTTATATATATAGTAAGAGCAATGGTGGCCGACTGGTTAAGGCCCCGACTTACGAGTTGTAGGTTGCAGGTTCAAACCCAGCCAGGTACATTACTTTGTGTAATTTATTTCATCACCACTGCTCTCAAATCTGGTGAAGGAATCGTGAAGAAACCGGCATGTCCTAGAACCAAAATTCGAACACATGTGACATCCACCAACTCGGACTGGGCCTGCGTGGTGGATTATGGGCCATTCCCTCTCCTAGAAAGGAGGACGAAGCCCACGCAGTGGCAACATTAAAAAGGCTGATGCTAAGCTATACACTCAAACACAGAACAAGTTATATCTTTTTCCTCACGTAAACTTGGGTGGGAACCAAGACCATAACCTCCAGCATAAAAGACAGTTCCACTAAACACTAGACCAAAAGGCTAGTTTAAATCATGTTATGTATTCTTAAAATATATATTGGTTACATCTATATGTAACTGTGAAATATTAAGGATACTTAAGTATTACATTTTCATATGTTAGTAGCATCAATATGGTATTATTATGTGAGAATAATGTAAATAAAGTAAAAAGTTTAATTTATTTTAATATCTATATTTAGAATTGTTTTTTTTTAATATTTATTTACACTGTTCTCACATAATAGTAGCAACAAGACGAAGTAACTGAATTATTTGTAATACCTAACATGATTCGAAAGAGTGTCCATTGAGTTCCTTGCACATTATCTACACTATATAATATAATAAAGAGGTAAAGTTTGTTTTTTTGTTTTTTTGTTTGTAGGAGGTAATCTCTAGAACTACTGGTCCGATTGGAAAAATTTAAGCAACAATAGAAAGCTGCTTTACTCCTGAGTGACATAGGCTATATTTTATGTACGCGGGCGAAGCTGCGGGCAAAAGCTAGTTCTACATAAAGATCTACGCCTTGTAATGTGAAATTCAAGCATCCCGTGATGCTCCCCAGGTCTTCGCTCCACCTTATGGGAAGTTCGGTCGTCTGGTAACAGTCCGGACTGAGTCCAAGCCGACCCGACATTTTAAGTAGTTGTCAGCAATCTGAAAAAGGGGCTAAGGGTTGATGCGAAAGCATAACACCAGAGTTCTGTGATCAAAACAAGGAACAGGGTAGGTCGTTTAGTCAGTAAGAGTCTGACACTATTTCCCTCTCCGCCCAAGGTCGGGATTTGTCGTTACATGATTTTTCCCACCATAAAAGAAAAATCCTTATGGGAGACCTTTCAACGCGCTGCGTCTTTTTACTCTCTCTCACTCCAGAACCTTTCATCCTCATAGAACATCTGTTCAGCGAGCAATGTGCCCTGCCCATTGTCATTTAAGTTTGGCAATTCTCCGAGCTATGTCGGTAACCTTGGTTCTCCTGCGGATAGGCATATTTATCTTATAATTTTTTAATTATTCCAACGGATGTTTCTTGCGTGAGCGCAGAAATAATTGCCAAATGGTTTTAATAAAACATTAATTTGTTTGTAACATAAATAATTCTAATATTATACCTGAAAGTATGTCGTGTGTATTCTGTGTAAGTAGATAAAAACCTAAAGTTTCTTTGTTCACCAAACAAACAATTTCTATTATCATACAATCTTGAATTAATGTACCTACTAAAAGTAATTCTAAATGCACCTTAATACATCTATATTATACATATTTATTTATTAATTTAAACTTCATGTACAGTAGTAGTACATAGGCGGACTTAATGCTACAAGGCATTCTCTACTAGTCAACCTTTGGGTTAAAAAAGACAATACTGAACATATACACAACACATATGAACACATATGAAGTGAGTGTTTGTGTGATCTTTGGTTTATTTTCCACAACTATCGCACAACGCCGTCTAGTCTTAAGCAGAGCTTGTGTTATAATATTTTTTTATATACATAGACATTATAGATAAATTACACCCGAACACAAAACAAAATGATCGAGCTCATCAAACAAACATTTAACCTGGGTGGGAATCAAACCCACCCAGGACAAGCTCCTTGACTTGGTGCTCTGTCCAGGTGGAGCACATCTCTACCGTATGCTCAAAAAAAAAACTCAAAATTATTTATTTCAAATAGACCATTTACAGGCACGTTTGAACTGTCAAAATTGAAGCTAATTTGCGTCAAAGCAACAGGTTCAACTTATTTGCCGCGTAAAAAATCTAATCAATAAAAAAATAATCTATATAACTCTTCCGTAACCGAGAACCGAAGCCAGGACTGTCGCCCGAGGCTGACAACTATCAGAATTGAGAAATGTTTCAATTATAATAAAAATAAAACTATGATAAAGTGTTGTATAAATTCATTGCCATATCAAAGGTGTTTGACCATTTGAAACATTTAGCAATCATCAATGTCAAATCGTATTAAAAGTCTGAATTCATGTTTCTATTCCTCACGGCTAAATTATCGAACTATCTAATTTTTTGAGAGGGTTTAACAAGGTCATACTTTTCCCTCCTCCTTGCGTCATTCTTCTTCGTACGGGAGTAATGCTGATATTAAATATATTTTACACATGCTATGCATGCTTGCACTGACTAGACAGGTCTACTCAGATCTGTGTGGTTCTTTCTTCGAAAGACCACCTGAGACACTAATCTGCATGGTTCTCATATGATTTGACAATTACATGGTAACTGTGTGGACTTTAAAAGAGACTTTGACCCCTGAGTTTGTTTCAGTGTGATTGTGAGCTAGGAAACATCGAACTCATCTAGTGCAAACTGACGAAACTAAAAAAAAATGACGTGTAAAAGTGTTATTTTAAAACTATTTCAAAACAAATATCCTGTCTTCAAGACCGCATACGGGAATCTAATTAAAATAAATCCAAAACAAAAAAAATCTTTTTTTTGTTTTGGATTTTTTTTTATGTAATCACAAATTTTCAGATTTACGATATTTTTTCCTATACCTACTTACTTATTACTTCATGCCAACTTTCTGGTCAATGCAATGGGAAGTACCCTATGAATTAAGATTCCCTTAACAGTGTCGAAATGTGTGTTTTTTTGCGATATCAATGACCGTATCTTTTTCAATGTTAATTTAGAAGTTTGATCTTTTCACAGCTTTAAAGGACCACAGATTTGATTATAATCTGGTTTTAATTTCAATTCGATACCTCAACGCCTTCCCGACAAAGAGTCTTGACAGACAGACAGACAGACAAACGTACAACAAAGTGATCTTTTAAAGGTTCCGTTTTCTCCTTTTAAGCTTCGGAACCCTAAAAATAAATACACTTAATGAGCGTCCATTTGTATGCATCTTTACTCATTAAGAGTGACCGACCCAAGATAAATTTTCAAACAACCGCTTTTACGTGACTATGAGCTTATTACACATCTTTCTTTAGATATTTTGGAAACACAAATATCTTGAAGATTCTATATTATCTAGTTTTCCAATAAAGATCTCCGAAAATCGATATTTTGTGTGACCTTTGGCCCTTAATAACTTTCTCATAAAATAAAATAAACTGGACAAGTGCGAATCGGACTCGTAGACTGAGGGTTCTATAAACATTTACTTAATTAAGTAATTAAAATCCCGAATCTCGAAGATTTTCTCGAATCCCGAAGAAGCCGTTTAAGAGTGAAGTAACAACAAAAACAATAATGTGTGTAATAATAATATATATTACACACACTATTGTTTTTGTTTTTACTTTACTTTTAAACAATAGTGTGTGTAATAATAATGTATATTCACATAAATACTTTCTGCCTTTATGTTTACAGCAATAGTGTGACAAAGTAATTTTTAGTATTACAGCGTGTAACATAATTATTAAAAAATAACACAATGTTCAAGTTTACGCACTAAAAATTATGATGTAAAAAATTAAGCATTAAGAATTAGAAGTTATTTCGTAGTTTTTGACGAAAACGAAGATGTTTGCACATAATAATACCAACAGAACTAATTACGAATTTTAGTCAACATTAATTTAATTATAACTCGTAGTTTGAATTATTAGTCAACTGGACCCACTCGAAATGGACCCGCGGGATCATTTGTCTCAATCACGTTTTGAATAGTTCGACTGGTCCTATTGTCTGATTTCGGCACTAGTGCACTCACGGAGTGTGTGGAGCCAGTGATGCAATGGGTCCATTTCGAGAATTAAATGGACCCGCGATATCACTCGGGTCTAGTGGCCTAAAGACTCGCTTCTATCATAAAATAAGTTTACGCGTATAATAAAAGTAAAATGACCCCATTAAATCGTGCTCCTAAGATAAAAAGTATATTATACGGTTTTTTTTTATGGTGAGAAAAATCATTTTATGACGTATCTCGCCCTTGGGCGAAGCGGGTAACAGTGTACGACTCTTACTGACTAAACGACCCAACCCATTCCTTCTTAGCCCTCATACCGGGGTTGGACATTCCCTTCTATAAGTAAAACACTAACAACCTCTTAAGAGGTAATTGTAGTCATCATTATGAACAACTTTTACTATGGGACCAAACCTGAAATCGTGTAAAAAAAATCAACTGCTTTTGACGAGTTAAACGAACATAAATACTATACATGTCGAAAGAACATCGGCGGTCCATTAAAGATCCGCGGGTCAGATATGGCCCGCGGGCCGTATTCTGCACATCACTGATTTATACAGATTTCTAGTTACCAAGTTGCGGGAAAAGTTTCAATACACCCACATTACTCAATCAATTAGACCAATTAGAACCTTTTTCACAGTTCATATTTATTATCGATTCTGGGTTTTACCCGTTATCATACACTTAGTCATCACTAGGCAACCTTGGAAGATGCGTAGAAAGTACAGCGGTTGCTCAACTGCGCACAACTAGGTGTGGAAGAAAAAGAACCCCTCAGGCACCCGGAGGGCCCGGTAACCGTGTATTTATGCGGACATCATTTAATTCATTAATCCCTAAGAGGACACCGGTGTCTGCACACCTAATGTCTTTTAGTTATGTCAGTAATTACGGTAGTCGAAAGGTTATTATATATATATACTAGCTTTTGCCAGCGGCTTCGCCCGCGTACATAAAATAAAGCCTATGTCACTCGGGAGTAAAGTAGCTTTCTATTGTTGCTAAATTTTTTCCAATCGGACCAGTAGTTCCAGAGATTACCTCCTACAAAAACAAAACCAAACTTTACCTCTTTATTATATTAGTGTAGATTAGTGATATTGCCAGTTTAACTTGACCATATCATGAAGGGATAAATTTCTATGATCTGACCACGCACGACATACTCGTATATATGACGACCTACAATTCCACATTACCTACTCAGCCTATTAGACCAATTAGGACCTTTCTCGCTGTTCACATTACAAACGGGCCACCGACCACGACTACCGGTGGCTGTTGCGCGCCACCGCCACATTGTAAAAGTATCAGAAGCGAACGACAACATATGTGTTCGGAAACTGCCACATTTCATAGCACTGTCTCTGCTGCGCAGTCTTACATGGACTATATGAATATACTAGCTTTCTGTCAGCAGCTTCAAGTAGGTTTTTCCATACAAACTTTTGATCTCCGCTTCATCCTTTTAGGGGGTGAATTTTCTTAGTGCCCGCTTATACCATAAAAGGAAGCCTAGTGCAAAATTTCACCCTCCTAGTCCCAGTAATTTCGGCTGTGCATTGATATGTCAGTCAGTCAGTTTCTCCTTTCATATAATAAATATATAGATAAACATCTATTGATGCGTCGTGCTCATCGTATCATCTTGTTTTTTTTTCGTGCGTTTGTCGTGCCGTAAGGCTATGTAGGTACAACAAACGCACGAAAAAAAATACATTGTCTTACGGCTCGCATCTGCGATGTAAACAAACACTTACACGTGCAACGCGTCTTTACAAAAAATATGGGTTCCTTACCAATTGCGAGGGATCTCTCACGCAAACTATTAAGTTTAGAAAAAAAAAATATATTAAAAACCTCAACATCATTTTTGAAAAAAAAATTGAGTTTCAGTTCTAAGTTTGGGGAATTCCCAATTTTTTTTTTCTAATATGGTGTGAAAATCTTAATGCGGTTGACAGAATACATTCTGTTTACCAAATTTCAACTTGGTAGTTCCTACATACGGACTGATACGACACACAGGCAAACAGACACACATGACAAATCCATAAAGGTTCCTTGTTTTTCCATTTTGCTACGGAACTCTAAAAAGTGTTTTATATTGCTGCCAGTAGCTGCGGTAGCCCGTTTACACCGAGCCTTAATCATATATTTCATCACTCGTCCACCTTGAAGGATGCGTAGAAAGTTCAGCGATTGCCCAATTATCTCGGTAAAATGATAGTTATGTTTTTCAAGAAGGTCGCCTAGAACGATTAAAACACGAGGCTAACTAGTGGTAAAAGCTATTATTTTAACCATAGGTCAGGGCTAGACCATGTGAGCTAGATCAATAACCTACGAGGCTAAACTACGCCCAAATCTTAAATGTGTCATATGAATCTTATTAATCTTACTAATATTATAAATGCGAAAGTTACGATGTTTGGATGTTTGTTACTCAATCACGCCAAAACGGCTGGGCGGATCTGGATGAAATTTGGCACAGGCATAGGATACACTCCGAAAAAGGACATAGGCTACTTTTTATCCCGGAACAACTTAAGGTTCCTGTGGGATTTCACATTTCGTTAGATAAAGTGTAAAATTGTATGGGGCAACCCGAATACCACGCGGGCGAAGCCGCGGGCAAAAGCTAGTTTATAATAATAGTATAGCGTCATCTATGGCATCACATAAGAATAAAAACCAATCCTGCATCGCGCAATCAAAGTTCTCCGCGCGTTTTGAACATATAGAACAGTCAAGGGTCGAAGCCAAGCGGGGCCAAGAGTTCGCGTCTGAAAGGAAGGCACTGACCCTGGTATATATGGCGACGTAGGAATGGGGTAAGTTGTTTAGTCAATAGGAGTCTGACATTGTTTCCCGCTTCGCCCAAGGGCGGGACTCATCATTGGATGATTTTTATCTACCATAAAAAAAACATTTAGAATAGCCCGAAATCAACTATCGGGCAGTAGCCCACCAGACAACAACATCCGTCTGGTCGGAAGATCCTCTCTTTTCACCGGACGTATGTGGGACTTTATCCTCTGTTCCACATACTTCAAAACTAGTATTTCTGATCCCGATTTCCGGCGACTGCAGGCGCGAGCTTGCGGACGGCAAGCAAGGGATCGTCTGGTAACACTCCCGACCCGAGCCCAAGTCGTCGATGGCGTGCACTGTTCCCGCGCGCCTCAAGGAGTTGTCAGTAAACTGTAGGGGCCTAGTAGGGTTGAAGCCTCCTGGGGCCAAAGTTTGATGTGAAAGCGGAACACCAGGGCCCTGGAACTAAGGAATGAAGGAATGGGGTGGGTATTTTAGTCAGTAAGAGTCTGATACTGTCTCCCACTTCGCCAAAGGGCGGGATTCGTCTTTCGATGCTTTTTCCCACCATAAAAAAAAACTTCACAGCTCAAACCTGTCAAAAATATCATTTTAATTTAGGTGTCTTCAAGGCTAGAGTGAATAGGCTCTTAATAAACTAGTGCGCTTCACCATCAACGATTGCATCACTGCTTACCATCAGGTGGGATCGCAGTCAAGCACTAGTTTATTGCAATTGAAAAAAATAAAGAATTCGCAGTCAATCTCAAGACAGGTGATATTTGATTACTATTTGACCGCGGTGTCGATGGCGTTGCGAGTCACTACGGACAAATATTTCGTGTGTACGATCTGAAACCTAGTTGACTTTTGTATAAACCTTTTTTTGTTGCTTTATTTAATAATTGAACTTTTTCCGCGACTTCTTTCGAGAGTAGGTAAGAAACAAAAATAAAACAAAAAACATTTCTTTGTATTTGTACCTCACACAATCGCATCATAAACTAAAAATACGTAATAGAAAAAGTCGAGAATCGAGAAAAAAATTAAAGTCGGAGAATGTTTTTATAAAAACTTGAACAACTTAGTTAAACCGTACTTTGAAGACAGTTTTGAAAAAACTGGCACTGACGGTAGTATTCATTTTTGTTAGAATCTGGGCCAAGTTTCAGTTTAGTTCAGTTTTTAGTGTTATCAACCGAACAAATAATCTCTAATGTCCTTACTTTGGTATTAATCGTCAAATCTTTGAGCTCCTTAGTAGTCCTAAGTTGAGCTATACGAATACTGACAAATGCTTGCACAGACTGGACAGGTCCACTCAATTCTGTATGGTTCTTTCCTCAAAAGACCATCTCAGACACTTAAGAGGCCGGTTCGGGACGATTTATCCATACAAACGTAATACCAAAATCATTTGCAAGTCGAGCATATTTCAACCATATTATGGTGATATTTGGGTTTAGACAATATTTATCTAGGTTCCCAGATCTTTCTTTTAAAAAAAAAAATGATTTTGTTATTACATTTGTATGGATAAATCGTTGTGAACGCCGGCCTCTTAATCTGCATTGTTCTCATACGATTTGCCTATTACATGTTTGCTGTATGGACTTTAAAAGAGACTTTGACCCCTGAGTTTGTTTCGGTGTTTCTTCTCAGGGTAGTCAGCTAGGAAACACCGGACTCATCTAGTTTAAACTGACAAAAAAAAGACGTGTAAAAGTGTTGTGAAAAACCTATTTACAAAAATAAATATCATTTGCATTTATTTTTGTAAATAGGTTTTTCACAACACCGGTAACCGCCCCGACTTACGAGTCGTAGGTCGCGGGTTCAAACCCAGCCAGGCGCATTACTTTGTGTAATTTATTTCATCATCACTGCTCTCAAAACGGTGAAGGAAAACATCGTGAGGAAACCGGCATGTCCTAGAACCAAAAATTCGAAGACATGTGACATCCACCAATCCGCACTGGGCCCGCGTGGTGGATTATGGCCCATTCCCTGTCCTAGAGAGAGGAGGCCTGTGTCCCTGCAGTGGGAACATTAAAAAGGCTGATGATGATGATGATGAAATATCATTTTTCATTCTAATATCTCTCTTGAATGGCCTCTTGCCCCTTACTGCTATGCTCTAAGTCGTGGGTTCGATTCCCACCCAGGACAATTTTTTGTGTGATGAGCTCAATCATTTGGTCCGTGTCTGGGTGTAATTTATCTATAATATATATGTATTTAGAAATATATAAGTATGTTTATCAGTTGTTTAATACCCATAACACAAGCTCTGCTTAGCTTGGGACTAGACGACGTTGTGTGATAGTTGTGGAATCTATATAAATAAAAGGAGAAACTGATTGACTGGCATATCAATGCACAGCCGAAACTACTGGGACTAGGAGAATGAAATTTTGCACAGGGCTTTCTTATATGACGTAGGCGAACACTTAAAAAGGATTCTTCAAAATTCACCCTCTAAAGGGATGAAACGCGTGTCCAAAGTTTGTGTGAAAACCTATTTACACGCGAGCGAAGTCGCTGGTAGAAAGCTAGTATTTTATATACTAGCGACCCGCCCCAGCTTCGCACAGTTGCAATGCTGATATTAAATATGTTATGCATGTATTATGCACATAAACCTTCCTCTTCAATCACTCTATCTATTAAAAACCAACCGCATCAAAATGCGTTGCGTAGTTTTAAAGATTTAAGCATACATAGGGACAGCAACTTTGTTTTATACTATGTAATATTATTGTATATAATTACGATAAGCACGAAAGGTACAAAAGTGGTCAATTTTAGTTTGAAACTATGTCACAATAAGCAGATCCCTTCACGGTGTACCCACTTTAATTGGCATTACATAAGTCATGTAATTTTTGTACTACAATTGTTACAGAAATACCTCGGCGTGCAAACGTGAAAATTATAATGTTTAAACTAATTATAAGATATTTTTTTTGAGATAATATTATTACATAGATATACTAAGAACAGCCAGCGGCATTTTTATGGTGGGATAAAACATCTAATGACGAATCCCGCCCTTGGGCGGAGTGGGAAACAGTGTCAGACTCTTACTGACTAAACAACCTACCCCTTTTCTTCTTAGTCTTCATACCAGGGTCGGACCTTTCTTTCATAAGCCGGACCGGGGCCCCAGTAGGCTTCGGCTCTGCAGTTGGACCTCTCCATTTGCTGACAACTCCTTAAGGCGTGCGGGAACAGAGCGCGCCGTTGATAATCTAGCTTGATCTGAACTATTACCAGACGACCGGACGCAAAAGTCCTTAAAAGTCTGAAACTCTGCCCTCTCACTCCACCCTAGAGTGAGTATCGAAAACGTATTTTTTTGCAACTTAAACCGCCATATTTTTTTTTTGTTAACTTAGAATTTTTTTTACAGCTTCAAGGGATTGTAGCCCTGAAAATGAATATGGTTTAAATTTCAACTCGATACCTGCACGCGTTCTCGAAATAAAGGGTCTTGATCGACAGACAACACATATATCCTACTAGCTTTTGTCAGCGGCTTCGCCCGCGTACATAAAATATAGCTTATGTCACTCAGGAGTAAAGTAGCTTTCTATTGTTGCTAAAATTTTTCCAATCGGACCAGTAGTTCCAGAGATTACCCCCTACAAACAAAAAAACATAAAAACAAAAAAACAAACTTTACCTCTTTAATATATTAGTGTAGATAAGGGTTAAGTTTTTTTTTTGGCGCGGAACCCTAGCGCAATACCACTCACTAATTAATCACGAAATCTCAGAAATTATAACACCTACAAATTTAAAATTTGGCAGGTTCCTTATATGGTGTAGACGTCTGCTAAGAATGGATTTTACGGAACTCCATTCCTAAGTGGTTTTTACGGAGCTTTGACGCCGTGGGCGACGCGTTAGGCGTTCGTCGTACCTACATAGCAAAAACCACGCAAAGCGTCGCGTCTCCGCAAAAAAGCACTAAGGGGGTTTATAGACTATCACGCGGGGGAAGCTGCTGGCAGTCGGGCTTGCGGACGGTAAGCAATGGGTAGCTCGCCGTCCGGTTGTCTGGTAGTAATCCGGAACAAGCCAGTCGTCGACGGCACGCTCTGTTCCCGCGCGCCTCAAGGAGTTATCAGCAAATGTAGAGGCCCAACTGCAGGGCCGAAGCCTACTGGATTCCCAGTCCGGTTTCTGAAAGGAAGGTCCGACCCCGGTATGAAGGCTAAGAAAGAATGGGGTGAGCCGTTTAGTCAGTAAGAGTCTGACACTGTTTCCAGCTCCGCATCAATGTTTGCATGCCAAAATGGTAGAATGTATGAGGATACTTTAATATTATTATTGTCACCTTATTGTAATTACCTGCATTCTAAGCAAATAAATCAACATTATATTCTATTCTATTCCGCCTAAGGACGGGATTCGTCATTAGATGGATTTTTCCCACCATAAAAAAAAGACTTTTACAGACTAAAACTCTTTTTCCCTCTTTGCTGATGTTCCTCCTCTGAGCTTACTTTCGCACAACCAATAGACCCTGTAGACAGTGAAATGGCTGCACCATTCCCATAGCCTGATGTAGATCTGAAGATTGCACGTAGTGGAGATGAGAATATAGAGATGGATGTCGGTGACGAGAACGCATAAAGTGAATTAGTATATTAGGGGAAGTTTGGAAGTAGTGCCAGTGATTGAAAAGTTGTAAGAGAATCGTTTGTCTTGGTATATGAAAAGGAAGATGTATCGCATGTTACAGAAAGAATTATGGAAAGAGAATTAAAGAAATATGAATGGAGAGGGAGAGGGAGGCCAAAGAAAAGATGGATGGATCGTGTGAAATGTGGTATTAAAGAAAAGGGAGTTAGTGATAGCGCGACGAGTGACAGGAGAGAATGGAAGAAAAAAAACGTGTTGCGCCGGCCCCAAGTAAAATGAGACGAGGGCAGGAAGATAATAATGATGATGATGATCTACCTACCTCTTTGCAGAAAACAAGTGTGATGACACATTGATGTCAACAAAGGAGAAGGTTGGCCAAACCTTGTTCTTGAAGCCGACGACATTAGAAGCTAATAAAAATACCTAAAATGCGAAATAAGGACTGCTACACCCACGCATGTCTTTGATTCGCATATTTGTGCTGTTTTTTGTTTAAATCAATGTCGAAGCTGTTATGGGTCCAGGAAATTGTGTTGCATTTCCTAATACCTGCCTTGTTCGGAGACACACATTTTTTATTATTATTTGTTTATCTTATATATAAAAATGAATCGCAAAATGTGTTGGTAAGCGCAAAACTCGAGAACAGCTGGACCGATTTCGCTAATTCTTTTTTTGTCGTGGTACCTATTGTCAGGAGAAGGTTCTTAAGAAAAAAAAATAGGGTAGAGTGGAGTAGAGTAGAAAATTTTATTGCCGGGAGCGAAGCTGCGGGTAAAAGCTAGTTAATTATATTTATACTATACCAGACTTCCTTTTAATCACTATATCTATTGAAAAAATCGAATATTTTGATTCGATTTTTTCCTTTGCACCTACCTTTGCATAGTTTTAAAGATCAAAGCATACATAGGGACAGACTTTGCTTTGTCCCTTACGTTGTTGAGACACCTGCGGCCCGGACTAAGCGTTTTGCCTCGTCATTTATACCGCGTACATCGAAGGATTGGAACAGTTTGCTGGCTGCAGTCTTTCCGTCCAATTATAATTTAGGTGTCTTCAAGGCTAGAATGAATAGGCTCTTAATAAACTAGTGCGCCTTACCATCAACGATTGCATCACTGCTTACCATCAGGTGGGATCGCAGTTAAGCACTAGTTTATTGCAAGTAAAAAAAAAACATATGTAGTGATTGTACACCATTAAACAAATAAAAAAAAGAATGAATGTATTCACGGAAACTTCACGTTAAGCTAAAACACTGAACTCTTATACATGAAGCAGTCTTATAGCAAAAGTCTGCATTTTTACCTTGTGTTGCATGAAGAATAAATAAATAAACAATAAATAAAAATAGGGATAAATCTGAAAACGGAAAATTTGAGATTACGTCACAACAAAAAAACATTTTTCGAAAGATAGCGACTAAACTACATTCTCTAAAACATTCAGTTGTATTCATATTAAAATAGCCAGAGGAATCAATAATCCATACTAATATAATAAATGCGAAAGTAACTCTGTCTGTCTGTCTGTCTGTTACGCTTTCCCACTTAAACCTCTCAAACGATTTTGATGAAATTTGGCACAGACAATCTTTAGACCCTGAGAAAGGACATAGGCTACCTTTTATTGCGAAAAAAAGGACACAGACGAAGTCACGGATACCAGCTAGTAATATATAAAAGATAAATACAAAATAAAATAATATAATAAAGAGGGAAAGTTTGTTTCTTTGTTTGTAGGAAGTAATCTCTGGACCTACTGATCCGATTGGAAAAATTTTAGGAACAATAGAAAGCTGCTTTACTCCTGAGTGACATAGGCTATATTTTATGTACGCGGGCGAAGCCGCGGGCAGAAGCTAGTATATAATATATAAATCTTTATTTCTCCTCACAATGTATAATCCATTAGTACACACGAAATATTTGTCGGCAGTGCCTCGTAACCGAACCGACGGCCCATTTCACTAACCTTGTGCGGCGGGAACGCAACCCGCATACCTAATGAGCACCAAGTATGTGCACTTGCGATACTGAGCCTATGTGGGTGTGTAATATAATAATATGTATCATGCATGGAGTAACTAGTTGAGTATAGCTTCCTTATACTCTGTTTTTTCATTGTAGACGATTATTTGACAATTGCAGTTGTTAAACTTCAGAAATTATGATACCAGATTTATGATTAAAGTGATATCTCCAAATTCGATTATTTTCTTATTTTCAATCTTTTTATTTCACATAGGCCTACATGGGCACTTATAAAACGTCAGAAGCTAGTGCACGGTTCCAAAGTGGTCGTTTACTATGGAGAAAAAGAAGAAACCCCATGGTTATTCTTAAAAAAAAATGTTTTTTTTTTCAATATTTCCATATCACTGTCAAATGCTTGCATTTACTGGATAGCATAGCATAGCATCAGGTTTATAATGTTCCCACTGCTGGTTGGCACAGTGCGGGTTGGTAGATGTCATAACTATGTCTTCGAATTTTTAGCTCTACTCGCACATGTCGGTTTCCTCACGATTTGTTCGTTCACCAATTTGAGAGCAGTGGTGATTAAATAAATTACACAAAGTAATGCGCCTGGCTGGGTTTGAAAACGTGACTTTTATCTCAATAAATCGAGGCCTTTACCAATCGACCACCACTGCTCTTTATACTGGATAGGTCCGCTCAAATCTGTGTTCATGGCAAATAAGTTGAACCATTCACCACGGTTATACGCAACTTTCCACCTCGATTGAGCCCCGAAAATCGGTTGTTATCTATCTATATAAATATAAAAGGGGAAACTGACTGACTGACATCAATGCACAGCCGAAACTACTGGGCCTAGGAGCGTGAAATTTTGTATAAAGCTTCCTTTTATGACGTAGGCGAACGCTATGAAAGGGTTTTTCAAAATTCAGCTTCTAAAGGGATGTAATAGGGGTCTGAAATTTGTATGGAGAACCCTACTTTCACGCGGGCGAAGCCGCTCTGGCAGAAAGCTAGTTATTATTATGAGCCCGTTGTGTCCTACTGCAGGGCAAAGGCCTCCCTTCTGTTGTTTCAATCTTTTCGGTCCTTAGCCACTTCTGGCCAATCCCTAAGATAAGAGTCCGAATCGTCACACCATCTCCTTCTGGGCCTACCACGTCGCCGGTTCCTGCTATTCGATACACAGTCAGTGGTGAAAATCGGTGTAAATCCTCGCAGACAAGTTGAGCCATCATGGCGGTTGAAATTGAATGCGCAGTATCCGATTTCCGGGTTTCAACCGAAGTGGGGGGCCGTGCATTCATAGATTGTGGTTAAATTTTTTTGTCAGGAACTTTAAGTCTTTCCTCAAAAGACCATAATTCCGATTATTAATAATTATGGTTGCACTTATTTGTTGTTAAAATATTTTATAATTTATTCGTTTGATTTTAATCAATTTTTTATTTAATTTTAATATGATTTTAATTTAATTCTGATTTAATTTAATTTGTTTATATGATTTTAAATTTTAGAGGCAATCACACGCACATGAATTTTAATTTTATTTACTTTTTTATATTATGTGGAAAATGTTGTTGATTATACACTTATTTCATTTATTGAACTGTATGCTTACTATAAAATTTTAATGTACCACCGCTTGTTTTCCCAAATAAATAAAATATAAATAAACATAACAAAGTTGGTCCAAGGCGTTGTACAATGGGAACTTAATACTAAAAAAGGCTCAAGTACGCTTCCTTGGAGCGGCTTTACCATTTTGTGCCGGTAGCTGAGGAGACTCTGGGCAATCAGAGTAAGCAGGCAAAGTTTTTTGAGAGGGATTTGGGTCGTAGGCCCAAGGTAGGTCTAGGTCGTTCTTGGTGCAATTTCGGGTTGGCCATCGCTATTAAGCGAGGCAATGACAGGAGTGTTCTGTGCACTTTTGCGCCGGGAATTATATAGGGTGGGATATTTATTGACGATAGACAAATAGATAGACAGATATAGTATTTTTTTAGCTACGCCATAAATACAATTAAGTACGGTACAGTATAAATACAATTAAGTACCGTAGAAGCTTAAACCTAATAAGGTGTTACCATAGATGTGTCATTACAATGGGCGGTCTTATCGCAAAAAGCGATTCTCTTTATGTTTATTTGTACATTGATAATTTATTTTTTTATTATGTTTAATAAACAGTAAGAAACTAACAAATTACTAACATGTCACATACCTGCGCATTGAAAGAAAAAAGTAACATTCACTTATCAAATAAAATAATAAAAAAAAAACAATTAAAAGAATTCTTTCAACCAAAAAAAAAACAAAACAAATTTTCAAAATTAGAACACCTATCAACAAAATTCAAAATGGCAGTTCCAAATTCAAACAGAAAAAAAACCGTTTGCAAATCCACCTCTCTCTTTAGCGTGCCGAAATAACATATAATTATATACAAGACTAGTTCAAGTTCAAGTATCCATTATGTAAGCACCCGGGTTTCACTGCACTTGCGTAACATACGGCCAGTACCAACGTTCATTGCTATATGGAGCGGCTGACCGATAAAGAGGGCTATAATATCGCAGATCTTTTGGAATTAATTATGGCCCATCGTGTGTGGTGGTTTGGGCCATGTTTTGGCCGTAGGACTCGTGTCCTACGGCCAAACTTTTTTTTCTTTTTTTTCTTTTTTTTAATATAAATAAAATTGAATCAAAATCGTTTATTAACGTAATAAACGTTATTTTTGGTGTGCAATCTACACTAATATAATAAAGAGGTAAAGTTTGTTTTTTTGTTTGTAGGAGGTAATCCCTGGAACTACTGGTCCGATTGGAAAAAAATTAGCAACAATAGAAAACTGCTTTACTCCTGAGTGACATAGGCTACATTTTATGTACGTGGGCTATCTGTCTATCTGTAGCCCAATTACAGGCACTTTTGAATTGTCAAAAGTCGGTTCGTTAAAAAAAAAATGAAGCTAAATTGCACGTTCCAAAGTGTAGATCTCTATGGAGACTCTTTTAATTAATACACATATATATATATAATAAGTTACACACAATCTTGATTGGAGTTTTCTTGTCGCTTCTATTATGTGAGTATTATCTGTATATACAACTTTCTTTTGAGATCACATAACTTTAGAGTATGAGACAAAATTTTGACATACGAGTGATAATTTTAGACCTAAATTAATAATAATTTTTAGCAACAAAAACTTAGATTCTTAGTTTTTCGACTACGTATTCTACAACTTTAGTATTATTATTCTTTACAGAATGTAAAACTTGAGTTATGGGATAACAAAAACAACACAAGTTCTGATTTATTCACTGACTCATAATCGCCCTTGAACTTAGAACACTGCAATTTTCACTGAAATTCACTGAGGTTCATTTTATTAACTCCTACACTCAGCGAAGCAGTCCATCACTCAATCAATGCACCAACAGTGCTGAAAAGTTACGCACAGAGGTTCAAGGCAAGTTACAAGTCACACAAAATAAAAAACGCGAGTCTATTGTCTCAGATACGAATTTACTGAAAAGGTCAATGATACACATATGTAGCGACATTTATGGCGTCACATCTATCCTACTACTATTATAAAGGCGAAAGTTTGTAAGTATGGATGTATGGATGTTTGTTACTCTTTCACGTAAAAACTACTGAATGGATTTGAATGAAATTTGGCACAGGCATAGGATACACTCCGGAATAGCACATAGGCTACTTTTTATCCCGGAAACCCCAAACCCACGCGGGCGAAGCCGCGGGCAAAAGCTAATAGTCTATAATCTACACTTATAATATAATAAAGAGGTAAAGTTTGTTTTTTTGTTTTTATGTTTTTTTTGTTTGTAGGGGGTAATCTCTGGAACTACTGGTCCGATTGGAAAAAAATTAGCAACAATAGAAAGCTACTTTACTCCTGAGTGACATAGGCTATATTTTATGTACGCGGGCGAAGCCGCTGTTAAAAGCTAGTAATCTATAAAGAGGTACAGTTTGTAACTTTGAATGTAGGGGTAATCTCTGGAACTGCAGTTTCGAATTGAATAATGCTTTTTGTCTTGAATAGTCCATTCTTCGAGGAGGGTTATAGGCTATATAATATCACGCTACGACCTATGGGGCGGAGCAGTAACTACAGACGCGGAAGAAGTTGCTGGTAGCCTATATATTGCTCTCATCACGCGGGTGAAGCCGCAGGCAAGAGCTAGTATGATCTAAACTGCGAAATCCTGCATAGCGCAATTAGAGTTCTCCGTGCGGCTTGAACATAATAATATGCAGCTGGCCAAAATCATCTATCCGGTAGTAGGGCTATACTCGGAGTTTCCTCATGACATGTGATCTCATCAGAAATTTAAATATTTTGACTAACCTGTCAGTCTAGTAGTTAGTGACCGTGACTCCTGTACTGGAGTTCGTGGGTTCGATTCCCACCCAGAACTAATAATTGTGTGATGATCACGATCATTTGTTCTGGGTCTGGGTGTATTTAGAAATATACAAGTATATTTATCAGTTGTCTAGTACTCATAACACAAGCTCTGCTTAGATTGAGACTAGACGGCGTTATGTGATAGTTGTGGATATTCGCAGAAGAACGAAGTTTACCGACATAGCCCGAAGAATCGCCAAGCTTAAGTGGCAATGGGCAGGGCACATTGCTACCACAGTTGGTCTTTAGTGCTGAAAGGTTCTGAAGTGACGACTGTCTACTGGTAGAGGCAGCGTTAGAAGACTGGTAGACGCTCCTCTCACAAGGTGTAAAGGTGACCAGGACCCTAGACAAGTGGCAATCGCTCCGTGTCGAATCCATTTCTAAGTTCGATTTCCCCTTAACGATATCGACCACAAAATGATAGACAAAGTGACATCGACTAACATATCGATAAGTCGAAGTGTTGGTTCGATAAAATAACAACTTCTTGGCTATGGTTATCGAATTAAAACGTCCTAATTTAACGTATAAAAAACTAATAACAATTAGCGAATCGAAAACGTTTGACCACGTGACTTTTCGAAGGCATATGTCAGTTCCATACATTTGGAGTTTCGAATTTCGTTATCGCTAGTGAGAATGTGACTTTGTCTAAGCCCCCTGGTGGGGGTTGCGGGAATCCAATGGATGCTAAGATGAAGACGTCTCAGATACTCCCTCAGAGAAAGGTTTAAAGATTTAATGACTATAGTCCATTACACATAATAGTACACCATCATTGTACGACGTACAGTCATTATAATCTTTAATCCACCTTCGCAGTACATTAACGAGAAAATGGTATATCCATCATTAAAGAAAAAAACCAGCAAAGGCCCAACTGCAGGCCCGAAGCCTACTGGGGCCCCCCCGGTCCAGTTTCCGACCCCAGTATGAGACCTAAGAAGGATTCGTCATTTAATGACTATTCCCACCATAAAAAAGTTTAAAATAAATACACTTCTCATCAAAAAAATCGAAACACTTCCGTTTTCATTGTTTCTGTCCGAATTTAACACAAAAAAGAATTCATACGATGAAAAAAAATACATATATTATAGCTGGCAGTTTGGCCATTACAGTAATAAGCGAAAATTCTAAATTCAAAATTAGAATTTCATTTGTTTATCTCATAAACGAAATGAATCACTGTTTTGAGACAAATGTGTGTTTAGGGTTGGAGTACATTTAGCGTTTAAAAACTAAAAATTGGCGCCTATCCTTAAACTTTTTGTTTTTTATTTCAATACTGTGACTTTGGGACGTCTGAAAAAAGGTTTTTTTTCTAAAACGTATGGATACTTCGCCCACAGAAGCCGCCCAAGTTGTGGCATTGCTGGATTCTGGCCTTAGTCAGCGTGTTGTGGCTGCAAGACTGCATCTAAGCCTGTCATCTGTTCATAGAGTCTATAAACGTTATCGGGAGACTGGTTTGTTCACGCGCCGTTCAGGATCTGGCAGGAATCGGGTCACTTCTGAGCGAGATGATCGATTTATTGTAACAACTTCTTTAAGAAATCGACGCCTTAACGCTTTTCAACTGCAGCAGCGGCTTCGTGTTGTACGAAGGGTGGCTGTAAGTGACTCTACAATTAGAAGAAGGTTGAAGGATCGTGGACTGGTACCGCATAAGCCAGCAAATGGGCCGAAATTAACTGCAGACCATCGAAGAGCGCGCCTTAACTTTGCACGTGAGCACCTAAATTGGTCATACCTACAGTGGAGCAAAGTTCTCTTTTCTGATGAGTGTAAAATTATGCTGTATGGTAACGACGGAAGGAACAAGGTCTACAGAAGAGACGGAGAACGCTATGCACAATGCTGCATTGAAGAAAAGGTCAGCTATGGTGGCGGTTCGTGGACGGTTTGGGGAGGAATCAGCGCCGACGGTAAGACAGAGCTTGCTTTCGTGTCTGGGCCACGTCTGCCTGCACTAAACTGTCATCGGTACGTCGAAGAGTGTCTCGAGCCTCATGTGATGCCCTATGCACATTTTATTGGCAACGGCTTCATATTCATGCACGACAATGCTAGGGCTCACACCGCGGGCGTCGTACGAGATTATCTTAACGAAGTCGATATCTCTATTATGGAATGGCCAGCAAGAAGCCCGGACATGAATCCCATTGAACATCTATGGGATGAATTAAAGAGACGAATTCGAGCAAGAGATCCTGCCCCAGAAACACTTAGCCAGCTGCAAGATGCAATCCAAGAGGAATGGGACAATATACCACAGCATGTGATCGTGACTCTCATCCGATCGATGAAGAACCGTATGGAAGCAGTAATTAGAGCTCGGGGAGGGAATACAAGTTATTAAATAAACGTTTTTTAGCTTTTTTTTTCATTTACGTGTGTTGTTTTATCCATTTCCTTTATACTCCATACGGAATAAAAATGACTCATTTAACAAAATACGAAACCTATGAAAAATTCATTTAAATTTAGAACATTAACATTAAGATTTGATAAGCTCATATTACTCACTATTAAACGACATTTAACATTTATTCCTAAATGTACACATTTTTCTGATAATCCTGACAAAACGTAAACTTGCAAGGTGTTTCGATTTTTTTGATGAGAAGTGTATTTTTGGAGTTTCGTTTTTTTTCTATGCCACACCACAATTATAACTAAGAACTGTTAAAATAAATGATGAGCTAATTTTTTATGAAATTAATGGAAAAATGGAAAAACAGCATTTTGATGTTAAAAATAGTATTCTGTATACTTTATTTTTGTTCAACAGTAAAAGGTATATTATTATACCTAGCCTGTACTGTCCCACTGCTGGGCAAAGGCCTCCCTCCGTTCTTTCCAATCATCTCGGTCACATGCTTTGCCGCTCCAATTCTCAAGGAAGACATCCAGGTCGTCCCGCTATCTCCTTCGTGGTCTGATCCGGCCCGGCCCGGACACAGCGTCGCTGTGTCCGGGCACCAATCCTGTATAAAAGGTATAATTTAGTGAAAAAACAATATAACATTTGATTGTTTTTAACAGTATAGCCGGCAGCTTAAGCCTGTGCTTAACCCTATACTTACCATCAAGTTGAACTAAAACGGACTTCGTTAATAGCAAAGACAGCCATTTTGGTTCAAGTTATTTGCCGCGTGCTCTATGTTAATGCCACATGTGCGATGTCACATGGCAGTAGGTTATAATATTTCCGCGACAGTTTCCTGGTTCTACCGGATTTCTCTTACATCTTGTACACTTGTACATACGATTTTATACATATAAGCATTCGTGCGCTTTCCACTTCCTTTGTTGACAAATCTTTTACGATTCAAGCTGCTCGATTGTAGAATGCGTTACCTTTAGATGAGATCTTCGACGGCGCGCACTGTTCCCGCGCGCCTCAGGGAGTTGTCAGCAACCGTAGGGACCCTGCAGAAGGGACGAAGCCAATTAGGGCCAAGGGTTCGTGTCTGAAAGGAAGGCTCTGGCCCTGGTATATATGACAACGTGGGAACGGGGTAGGTTGTTTAGTCAGTAACAGTTTGACACTGTTTCCCGCTCCGTCCAAGGGCGGGATTCGTCATTCGGTGATTCTTACCTACCTTAAAAAAAACCTATAATAATTCACAGTGTCTCTCACGGTTTTTTTTTTTTTTGTCCACAACTATCACACAACGCCATCTAGTTCCAAGCTAAGCAGAGCTTGTGTTATGGGTACTAGACAACTGATAAACATACTTATATATTTCTAAATACGAGTAAGTACATACATATTATAGATAAATTACACCCAGACACAGAACAAATGATCGTGCTCATCACACAAACATTTGTCCTGGGTGGGAATCGAACCCACGACGCATAGCAGTCAGGGTTACTAACTACTAGACTGACAGGCCAGTCAGTTATCTTAAAAACTGTAACATAAGGAAAATCTCACAAACGCCACAGGTAGTCTGTCACACCAGTACAGCGCTGACGAAGCAAATCACCAGCGGTGACCTCGATTTCTTTCGGACGTGATCCGTTATCGAATTCGCTAAGAATGCGAGCTATGCAATCTTTGAGTATTATTTAATATGTCACATACGAATAGTAAGACTTGTGTTGTTGTAGTTTAGTTTAGTTTTAGTGTTCAAAGAACTTGGAGAAAATCTTTTGTTAGGAGACTAGGCTCTTAATAAACTAGTGCGCCTTACCATCGACGATTGCATCACTGCTTACCATCAAGTGGTATTACAGTCAAGCAATTAAAAAAAAGACTCTGATTAGTCTGTGTAAAGAGTTTTTTTTTATAATTACGAAATTGGTAGTGTAGTGTATTTAAGTGGTAAATATATAATGATAGTGTATAAAAAAAAAGTTTTTTTTTTTAAATCAGTATAATAGTAATAGTTTATTCAAATTGTATTTGGCGTTTTAATATAAATTACATAGCCGTAAGTACATTGATTGATTTAAATATATTGTTTACTAGCGACCCGCCCCAGCTTCGCACGTGTGCAAAGGTGATATATTATAGCTATAAACCTTCCTCTTGAATCACTCCATCTATTAAAAAAACCGCATCAAAATCCGTTGCGTACTTTTAAAGATCTAAGGATACATAGGATCTAAGCAACTTTGTTTTATACTATGTAATGATTATTAAGTTCAATAGCAATAGTAGGGTCAATGGAGTTTCTTGCCGGTTCTTCTCCATAGGAAACGACCACTTTGGAACCGTGCACTAGCTTCTGACGTTTTATAAGTGCCCATGTAGGCCTATATGAAATAAAAACCATTTTGATTTTGATTTTGATTTTGGTCCCAGCAGGAACGAAGCCTTCTGAGGCCAGGGGTTGATGCGAAATCGGAACACCGGGGCCCTGCAAATAAGGCAAAAAGAATCGGTGGGTCGTTTAGTCAGTACAAGTCTGACGTTGTCTCCCGCTTCGCTCAAGGGCGGGATTCGTTTGATGATTTTTTCCAGCAAAAAAAAAACACAATTGAATAATATAAAGAGGACAGTTTATGTGTGGGTGTGATGCTTGTTACATCTTCACGCTAAAACGGCTGAACGGATTTCGATGAAATGTGGGTTTTGCACTTTTTCCTGCTCACTAGATGCTTACTGCTTCGCCATTAGATGTTATTTTCCACCAAAAAAAGACCTAAGAATTTCATACTTCAAGGAGCCTTACCTGGTAAGTTTGTCCAGCTATGGCAAAGGCCGGGTCCTTGATTTTCAACATACAATTCAGCTCTATCCTCGTCCATCTTCCTAGACCAGTTGCCTCTATTTCATCTTTCCACCATCGACATTGTCTCCACTGTTTTTTTTTTTATTTTTGGAATACCAGAATAATATTCCACAATCTATCACTCAATGCCGCCTAGTCTCGAGCTAAACAGAGCTTATGTTGTGTATTTCTAAATACATATTATAAATAAATTACACCCAGACACAGATTAAATGATCATGCTCATCACACAATATTTGTCCTGGGTGGGAATCGAACCCGCGACTTCCGCCATAACAGTCAAGGTAACTAACTATTAGACCAACAGGCTTGTCAAAAAAGAAGAATACATTGGTTTTGGTTCCATTTCCCTGTACTTCTTATGATGAGGTCACATCCACCTCCGTCCATTTCCACTTTAATTTATTTTTTATTCATCATTATCATCATCAGCCTTATTAATGTTACCACTGCCAGGACATAGGCGCCCTCTCTAGGGGAGGAAATGGGCCATAATTCACCATGCGCGCCCAGTGGAAATTGGTGGATGTAACGTCTTCGAATTTTGGTACTAAGATATGGCTTGGTTTGAACCCGCGACCTACTCGTAATTCGGGACCATTACCACTCGGCCACTGCTCTACCAGGCATGATACAAGTTTTTATTTACTTAAGAAACCTTTAACGTACTGCAAAACAAAATGCTTACCAAATATTTAATTAGCAACGCAATAAAAGGCGAGCGATGTCGCGTGGTCAACTTAGTGCGGCCAAATATTTGAACTGGTTATATAAGAGTGATGTAACTCCGTGAGGGTTAGTAGGTCGTGATGCACATAGAGACGTGTCCACTAGTGTTGGGTGTGACGAGAATTTGATATCGATAAAATGGGTAGTGATAGGAATCGATATGGGTAGAGATGACAGCGTCATTGTGATGTTGGAACTGAGAAAATTTCGATACATTGTCACCAATAAAGTTCTTTTCGTATTGTTTTCACTCTCGTCACGGAAATATTTGAAAGTTACAAAAAAATAATTAAGCTGTTTTTTTTAAAGCAAAAAAAAACATCCAAAGCCAATCTGGTCAAGTTCTACACTACTAAAACCCGGGCATGTCTATTTTCCGCTAAACGGAGCCAATCCCAACCGGTGCCATCTCTCCAGGGATTTTTTATGGTAGATAAAAATCATCCAATGACGAATCCCGCCCTTGGGCGGAGCAGGATACTGCCAGACTCTTACTGTCTAAATAATCTACCCCGTTTCTTCCTTGCATTAGTCCCAGAGCCCTGGTGTAATGCTTTCGCATCAACCCTCGGCCTCAGGAGGCTTCGACTGTAGCCCTACAGTTTCCTCAACTCCTTGAGGCGCGCGGGACAGTGCGCGCCGTCGACGACTTGGGCTCGGTCTAGGAATTGATATGGGTGGAGATGACAGCGTCATTGTAAAGGCAGATTTATATTGAGTAAAGGCAGATTTACATTGGGTCAGTGGCTGTCGTCAGTGCTGGCGCCGGAAACTGACGCGTACTATTTACAAGCAGTCAGTATTTCGTCAGTAGTGGAGGATATTTCTTTTTCATTACTCATACTCTGAAAGTATGTGTGAAGTTTGTGTTTTTGTTTACTCAATATAAATCTGCCTTAAGTAACTGACGTCAGTCCACTGACGAGTCAGTGCTGACCTGGCACTGCTATAGTGTAAATTGATTTCAAGTCAGTACAGTACTGTCACGTCAGTACTGACTTCAATATTCGCGCTGCAATATTTTCGGCGTCAGTCCACTCCGCCGCCACCCGCGCCAGCGCTACTGACAACGTGTAAATTGCCCAAGTCAGTTGCTGCCGCTCTGTTGTACGGTGACCACGATTCGTCGCACCGGATCACAAAATGACACGAAAATTGAGCGACACGGAAAACTTAAAACTTGTACAACTATACCGTGATAATTAATGCCTATAGGATTTCAAATCACAAAATTATAGAAATAAAGAAATGTGTGCAACAGCATTGCAGAATATTGCACAAAATTCTTTGATTCTTTGCTGTTTTTGAGAAATCACTTTTCCGCACTGACTTTACAAACGTGTGTACACCAAAAGAAATATCTTCCAATACTGACTGCTTGTAAATAGTACGCGTCAGTTTTCGGCGCCAGCACTGACGACAGCTACTGACTCAATGTAAATCTGCCTTCGCGAGAGCAGAGCGAGTCGTCGACGACTTGGGCTCGGTCTAGGAATTGATTTGGGTGGAGATGACAGCGTCATTATGATTTTGTTGGAATTGAGAAAATTTCGATACATTGTCATCAAGTTTAGTATTTTAACGCTCGTCACTGAAGTATTTGAAAGTTACAAAAGATAATAAAGCTTTTTTTAAAAAAAAAACAAAAAAAAACATCCTAAGCAAATCTAGACAAGTTCAACGCCACTAAAACCCAGACATGTCTGTTTCTGACTAAACAACCTACCCCGTTCCTTCCTTGCATTAGTCCCAGAGCCCTGGTGTAATGCTTTCGCATCAACCCTCGGCCTCAGGAGGCTTCGACTGTACCCCTACAGTTTGCTGACAACTCCTTGAGGCGCGCGGGAACAGTGCGCGCCGTCGACGACTTGGGCTTGGTGGAGATGACAGCGTCATTGTGATTTTGTTGGAATTGAGAAAATTTCGATACATTGTCATCAAGTTTAGTATTATTTTAACGCTCGTCACTGAAGTATTTGAAAGTTACAAAAGATAATAAAGCTTTTTTTCTTAAAGCAAAAAAGAAACAGAGATCCAAAGCCAATCTGATCAAGTTGAATGCCACTAAGGTTTTAGACAGACGGACCGCGATTCAACTGCAGTCCAACGGGGAATGCAGTTGGCACGACTGCAATAGAACTGCAAACTAAACGTGCAGTACGATTAATACAAAAAAATTTTTGGTGTTTTTTTTTCTAAGGACGGTACAGAACCCATTCTTCACAAGTCCGACTCGCACTTTGCCGGTTTTTTTTAATACTATTCTCCCTTACCGAGTACCTATAGTTATAACAAAAATATCTGTCATCTAACATAATTATATTTTTTCTTTGTTACAGAAAAATGCAATAAAAAATCCCGCTGAAGAAAAATAAAAAAAAGTCGAAGATGGCGGCCCCACAGCTGATCTCCGTCAGTGATGCCATCAACGAAAATTTGATAAAAAATGAAAAAGAAATAAATTATTGTGCGCAGTGCATCGATGGTCTTGACGAGAATATGAACAATATGTATGAAAATTTGACTGAAATACAAAAGTTCTACAATGGGAAAAATGTTCTGATTACTGGAGCTACAGGTAAAATTATTATTATTCTATTTATTTAAATTTTTAAACATATTTTATACAGTTTTAAATATTTTCTTAACAAAATAATAAAAAAAACATTTAAAAATATAAAAAATAGTCGCCCACCGGCATCGGGAACAGGGTCCAAGCTACCGGTGGTCAGGGCTCCAGAGTGAGGAACCTCCGGACAATACGCGCCGTTTCCAAGAGTACTGCCTTCTGAATCAGGCCCTTGATCCAGCTACCTAACGAGAGCCTCCTCAGATGTTGGTCGAGGCTCTTGGCTATTAAGCCATTGGCCGTCACAACAATGACTGCTGTGTCCACTTCCCACATGTCGACAACCTCGTGAGCCAAATCAAGATACTTAGTTTGTTTATCTTTCTAAGCTTTCACGAGGTTCTCATCATGAGGGACCGCTATATCAACAATCATTGTGCGACGCTCCAGACGATCTATCACCACTATGTCAGGCTTATTGGCCACAATAGTCCTGTCAGTGATGATAGATCGGTCCCAATACAATGTGATATTGCCATTGTCGAGAACTGGATCGGGCACATACCTATAGTACGGTACTTCTGATTCCACAAGGTTGTATTTAAGAGCAAGTTGCTGGTGGATAATCCTGGCTACAAGGTTGTGTCTGTGCAAATAGTCTCCGTTAGCCAAACGAGAACACCCAGAAATAATGTGTCGGATTGATTCCCCGGGCCGGTGGCATGCCCGACAGATGTCAACCGTACCGTCCTTCACAATGTATTTCCGGTAGTTGTTCGTCATCATAACTTCGTCCATTATCGCAAAGACAAAACCTTCGGTTTTCCCGAAAAGGTCACCAAAGCGCAGCCAGGATACGGACTCCAATAAGTCTACATCAGGCCCATGTAAGGCCCGGTAATAGCGCCCATGAAGCTCCTTGCTCTGCCATATTTCCTTATGGTCATTAGTATCCAGTATCATTGGTTTGCGCCAGTTCTCGTTAGCCAAGGAGAGCGGAGTGAGGCCTTTGTCCACCGCTACCAAATCTCGGTGCATACCCACGTCGGTTTCTAGGAAGTATACCCTGAGACTGCATACCTCGCGGTTGTGTAGGGTCTTTGCATTTAAGAAGCCACGACCCCCGCACTTCCGCGGGATATACAGCCTCATAACCGATGACCGTGGGTGATGCATCCTTATTCTTATTATTATCTGCATTATTATTCTCTTTATTATTATTTTTTGAATACAAGGTGTGTCTGACATCGAAGAACAAACAAATACCACTGGTCCAGTACATGATTCTGCCCCCCCAGTTATTAAACTGTTTTAAGTATCGGTCACTAATTACCAATCACCCTACACACTGTTAAATGTTGGTCGTTTTAATCCCATGGAGGGTCGACCTGGTATATGAAACACTAGCTTTTGTCAGCGGCTTCGCCCGCGTCCACAAAATAGCCTATGTCTCTCAGAAGTAAAGCTGCTTCCTATTGTTGCTAAAATTTTTCCAATCGGACCAGTAGTTCCATAGATTACCTTTTACAAACAAATAACAAACTTTACTTCTTTATTATATTAGTGTAGAGAGTGTAGACTATCAATTTGTAAAGATAAAATTAAAAATTTAATACTTTTAAACTATATTAGAGGAAGTCTGAAAGTGGCGCCAGTGACTGAAAAGTTGAAAGGTAATTGTTTGTCTTGGTATGGCCATGTAAAGAGGAGAGATGAAACGCATGTTACGAAAAGAGTTTTGAATTTACACGTAGATGGATGGAGAGGAAGAGGGAGGCCGAGGAAGAGATGGATGGATTGTGTGAGAAGTGATATGAAAGAAAAGGGAGTTAGTGATAGTGTGACGGGTGACAGGACAGAGTGGAAGAAAAAAACATGTTGCGCCGACCCCAAGCAATATGGGATAAGGGTAGGATGATGATGATGATGACTTTTAAACTATAATTAATTTACGTGTATACGAAATTCAAACAGAAAAAGAGCAGCTGAGCGGATTCAATGGCTGTAGGTAGTTGTTGGTCGATGCGTACTAACTACATACGGCCATTGAACCCGCTCAGCTATTCTTTATTTATAGATATGATTTTCGTATACCTACGCGTAAATTAATTTTAGGTTTAGAAAAAAGGAGTTTATATTTTAATTTTATCTTTACAAATCGATAGTGTTTCATGTACCGGATCGACCCTGTCGAATCCGAGTAGTGGATTATGGCCCATTCCCCTCTCTTAGAAAGGAGGCCTGAGTTTCAGCTGTACGGAACATTAAAAGACTGATGACGATGGTCTGACATTGCACCTCCCCCAATGATTGTCCAATTGTTTCCTAAAACCACTTATCCAATTTATCTTCTCAGGTTTCCTCGGTAAAATCCTGGTGGAGAAGCTCCTCCGATGCTGCCCAGGAGTGGAGAACCTGTACCTGCTGGTGCGACAGAAGAGGGGGAAAGATATCTACACGAGGATGGAGGAAATCTTCGATGATCCTGTGAGTAATCATAAACGTAATGTGTTTAAAAAGAAAGAAAACACAAAAACTTAAATCAGTAAAAAGCAACAGCTTTTTACTGATTTAAGTTTTCACACCGTTCACCGACGCGAAAACCGGGCTCAATATCATTACGACCGCGAGGGTGTCACGTTTGAGGCGCGCGTCTGTGAAATTTTGCAACTACCACGATCATTTGTTGTGCATAATCCAGTTGACAACCCTAGGGCGCGCGACCGCCGTGCGTAGGTATGAAAAGTGAAGTACATACATGAGATTGACTTCTGTACCTTTTTATTTTGTGCCAATATTACACGATGTCTCTCACAATTATCTTAAAAACAGTCACATAAGGAAAATCTCATAAAACGATACAGGCTGTCCGTTCGTCGATGACGCGCACTGTTCCCGCGCGTCTCAAGAAGTTGTCAGCAAACTGTAGGGACCCTGCTGAAGGGTCGAAGTCAACTGGGGCCAAGAGTTCGGGTCTGAAAGGAAGGCTCTGACCCTGCTGTTTCTTGTTCCGCCCAAGGGCGGGATTCGTCATTGGATGATTTGCACCTACCATAAAAAAACCGTATAAGATCACTTTCTTGACCGTTTATCTGTCAAGGCTCTTAAAGAGATCTTGGAAACGCGTGGAGTAATCGAATTTAACTTTAAAACATATTCTCAAGTTTGTATCATCTGAAGCTTTGAAAAAATAATAATATATATGTTATGTTATGTCTGAGTATGGTTTCCGCACTTAATCTTGTGTAGACCATTGTACGTGAATAAATAATAATATAATAATATAATATAATAATATGTCCACAACTATCACACAACGCCATCTAGTCCCAAGCTAAGCAGAGCTTCTGTTATGGGTACTAGACAACTGATAAACATACTTAAATATTTCTAAATACATACATATTATAGATAAATTACACCAAGACACAGAACAAATGATCATGCTCATTACACAAACATTTGTCTTGGGTGGGAATCGAACCCACGACCTCCCGCATAGCAGTCAGGGTCACTAACTACTAGACTGACAGGCCAGTCAAACTAGACTGACAGGCCAGTCCAGTAAAATCAAAAGTAAAGAATCAAAAGAAAAGATCTAAGTTAATGAAAATAAATAATGGTTTCCGCCGTTTATGTCGCAAAAAACGTACAGTTCAACAGTATCAAAATAATCAAAATTCATAGAGTTCACGTCCACGTATCTCGAGATAAAGGGTCTTTACAGACAGACAGACAGCCAACGAAGTGATCCTTTAGGGGTTCCGTTTTTTCCTTTTAACTGCGGTCAACCCGAGGGACATTTTCATACAACAGCTCGTACGTGATTATGACGTTATTACACATATTTCTTCAAATATATTAAATACACAGATATCTTGTGGATATTATCTAGGCTAAACATAAATTTGTGTAAGAGTAATCCAGTGAAAACCTCTGAAAATCTGCTATTTAACTTGAAGTTTGACTCTCCATAATGTATTCCTATACTAAAAATATATAAAAGTACTTTATATAAGCTTTGCGCATTTAATCGAGATTTTAAATGATGCAATTTTTTTTTTCAAAAATTCTTAAGGGTTTAATAAAAAAAAGTATTGCTTGGAACAAGTTTTCTGAAACATTCGAGTAGGTATATCATAGAATTACTGAATACCAACAGAGTTTTTAGATAATTATCATCTCTCTATTTTTGCATTACTTTTGCATCAAACATCACTTTGGATTGCGTTAAATAAAGCAATTAGGTAGCTTTTAAACCATGCGCGACGTTGACGATAGGCGAATGAGGAAGAGCCACCGGAACCTTAAAAAGAAATTGATATGTATGATTATTTTCCACTTTTTAAAATACAAAGGTCAAGTTCAACTTACAATAAGGTCAAAAAGATAAAAGCCAAGACCTTCACGTTTTAAAGGCAGACGATTCAATGCCAAGAGGATGCAATCCTTTTTAGGTTAACCAAAGACCAGTTGACAAAAGTTATGACAAAGATCAACTTCAAATGAACGGAAGTTGTCTTTTCGAGCTTCTTTCGGGGAAATTATGGGTTTTCGATATACTTAATGTTATTAAGCAATTTATTTTGAAGGTAATTTCCTGATTAATTTAAATATAAATTATTTTATGGCGAAATGATGAGTTGATGGTGCGAAGGTTAAGAGATTGCTTTTCAGATTGCAAATTTAATTTTATTCTTCTTTCATCACATTAATTTTAATTATATATTAAAATATTATTTATATATTTAAATTTATTTTGACTTTAATTGACCTTATTTTTTTTTTGACAATCGTATGATTTTTTGGCATGTATTTATAATAGGTACATGGCATATAAATTGGACCACATGGTATGGTACTTCATGCGCAATAACAGATTTTTCGGGTCTCAATGTAACATACCTGGAGTCTGCATAACCATAGCAACGGCAGTTATTTAGGTTCAACTTATTTACCGCGTATTATACTTGTTCTATTATTGACACATTTTTTTTTATTCTATTTGATTTATTATTATTTGTAAAATTATTTAGTGACCCGCCCCAGCTTCGCATGGGTGCAAAAGTGATATATTATAGCCATAAACCTTCCTCTCGAATCACTCTATCAAAAAAACCGCATCAAAATCCGTTGCGTAGTTCCAAAGATTTAAGCATACAAAGGGACATAGGGACAGAGAAAGCGACTTTGTTTTATACTATGTAGTGATTACTTTGCTGCTGCTGCCCGACGAGATAAATGTGAACTTATAAACATTTTGTTGATTTTGTGAATTCAATTGAATAATAAGTAAATGAAAGTTTATATTATGTGTGTAATAGGGATAGTTTTCCGGAGCAGAAGGCCTGAGTCCCAACAGTGGTATGAGGCCGATGCTATGCTAAGGATATTTTAAATAATAAGTTTCAGATACGAGTATAGCAATAATATATTTTACCGAGTTTAAATACGCTGACGAATGTGAAATGATTTTAGACTAGGTAGTTTCGGAGAGTTTTATTCTTCAGTTACAAATGTTAGAATTAAAACAAATTTAAAAGTAAAATATAAAAGCCTTGATTTCTAGCCTAGATTATAAATATTTTAGCCCAGCCAAAAGAAACAAATTACTTAGATTCCCTCTTTATACAAACCTACCTGAAACTTTTAAATCGGTTTCAGATTTTTTTTTTTGTTTTATATCTATACAGAATGATATTCATTTACCACCCCTGATCCTAGCCCACAGCTGATTATACTGTTTTTTAGGGTTCAAAATTGTTAGAGTATTTCCCGTAGATATAGAACCTTTAAATTTGGCATGAAGTGAGCTTTTATAGCATAAATATAGGAATAAATCTGAATAACGTAAAGTAATTATGGTCATCAAAAAAAAACTTTTTACGACTCGGAAAAGTCTTCGAAACTCGATTTAGGATTTGAATTCTTAAGTTTCGATTCGGGATATCAAACTTTTACTGACAAAACGACCCACCCCGTTCCTACCTTGCCTTAGTTTCATGGCCCTGGTGTTTCGCTTTCGCACAAATCCATGGCCCCAATAAACCCATGGCCATGGTAGGTAGGCTACTGATTAAAATTGTAGCCTTCAGCCGCGGCTAAAATGAGAAACAAACATGCATCTCGGCCAAGGAATATTTGCAAAGGACATTCCACTACCAATATTTGCACTAACCAACTTTAAAATAAATTGACAAATATTACCTAAGTCATCATATTTTGGCCTTAATTTAAGACTAGAGTTAGCACACATTAGGAGAGCAGTGGTGGCCGAGTGGAATCGGCCCCGACTTACGAGTTGTAGGTCGCGGGTTCAAACCCAGCCAAGCGCATAGCTTTGTGTAATTTATTTATTCACCACTGCTCTCAAAACGGTACAGGAAAACATCATGAGGAAACAGGCATGTCCTAGAATCAAAAATTCGAAGACATGTGACGTCCACCAATCCGCACTGGACCCGCGTAGTGGATTATGGCCCATTCCCTCTCCTAGAGTGGAGGCCTGTATCCCAGCAGGGGGAACATTTAAAAGGCTGATGATGATAGCACGCGTTCGAACTTGGTATGAGGGATCAAATGCACGAGAACCATGCAGAAGCGCTTTCTATCTTTTTTAAGGTGGACCTTCCTCACTCGCCTATCGTAAACGTCGCGCATGGTTTAAAAGCTTGTTGCTTTATTTAACACAATCCAAAGTGATGTTTGATGCAAAAGTAATGCGAAAAAGGAGAGATAATACCTGAAAACTCTATTTACTCGAATGTGTCACAAAACTTGTTCCAGGAAATATGTGTTTTTATTAAACCCATAAGGATTTTTTTTTAAATTACATCATTTAGAATCTCGATTAAATATGGAACGCTTCTATGGAAGTATAATATTTTCGCCATGTCTAGACAGACAGACGTCTGTCCGTCCGCGGATAATCTCAGCGACCGTTAGTACAAAAAGTATTAAAAAATGTTTTAATAGGGTACCTCCCCTACACGTAAAGTGGGAAGTAATTTTTTTTTCATTTCTACCATAACGTGTAATATATTGTTGGATAGGTATTTAAAAATGATTAGTGGTCCCATAAAATAATTTTCTGATAATGTAAATATTTTCGGAAATAATCGCTCCAAAATTAAAAAATGAGGCGTCCCCCCCTCTAACTTTTAAACCATAAGTTTAAAAAATATGCAAAAAATCTCAAAAGTAGAACTTAAAATAAACCTTCAAGATTTTGATTTGATAGGATGAACAGTTTTTGAAAAATTAAAAAAAAAAACGTTCTGAACTAATTTTGTAATTTAACCGTTTTTTTTTTTTGTATTTAGAAATATATAAGTATGTTTATCAGTTGTCTAGTACCCATAACACAAGCTCTGCTTAACTTGGGACTAGACGACGTTATGTGATAATTGTAGAATATTGTATATCGCCTGCGCCCGCGTAGCGCCCCTCTAACCTTTAAAACCATTTTCTTAGCGAAATATTGACTGATTTACATATATGCTTTATGTTTATTCTGAAGAACACTTAGCTAGCAATATTTTCGTGTAAACATATTTCTAAAGATCAAAACCATTTGAAAGGGTAAACAAGCGATAAATATCATTTCGTAAAAAAACTTAGTAGGTATCGTTACGGACCCCCGTAACGATACCTAGAGAGTCTCATGGTCGACTGATGAAAAGTCGACTGAACGTTTGATCGATTACAATTTTTTTTTCTTTATTTGCTGTAAACTAGTAATTGACTGCGATCCCACCTGATAGTAAGCAGTGATGCAATCGTTGATGGTGAGGCGCACTAGTTTAAGAGACTATTCACTCTAGCCTTGAAGACACCTAAATTATAATCAGACGGAAAAACTGCAGCCAGTAAACTGTTCCAGTCCCTCGATGTACGCGATATAAACGACGAGGCAAAACGCTTAGTCCGGACCGCAGATGTCTCAACAACACGCCGGGATGTCCGATATTAAAATTGAGATGGCGGAATCAAATCAAAATGCATCGTGTAGAAAACCGAAAGATTGCTACTCTACGCCTGTGCTCGAGGCTTTGAAGATTGGACCCAACCAAATCTGGATCACCATATTTGGCGAAGTAATCTTTTATCGCCTTTTTTATGGTGGGAAAAATCATCCAATGACGAATCCCGACCCTGGGTGGAGCGGGAAACAGTGTCAGACTCTTACTGACCAAACGACTCACTCCTTTCCTTCTTAGCCAACTAGTCCATCGGGCGGCGAGCTACCCATTGCTCACCGTCCGCAAGCCCGCGCCTACGGTAATCTTTTATCGCCTCGCGCTACTTCGACTGAACGAAACGACAAATATTTTTTAATCGATGAATTGCTGTTCTAGACATGAATTACTGTTACATAATTTAATAATATAAACTAAATCTTTTTTATTTAATTAAATCTGTTTTTGTTGTTATGCTATGCTCCAATCAGATTGACAATATCCTTTATATCATTTCCAGGTGTTCAGCCGGCTGAAGGATGAAGTGCCGAAGTTCCGACATAAGGTGGTGGTGGTCCCTGCAGACTGCGAGGCAGCTGGACTTGGACTCACACTCACTGACAGGCAGATGCTGACTGAGAAGGTAAGCATAGTTACATGCATGTAACATGGATTAGAGATCCTAGTATGGATGGAAGTTAGACCAGCTCCCCTTCCAAAATGACTACAACTATGTCTACAATACAGTAAGTACTGTACAGTCACTTTACTTGACTTAGGTGATCTGCAGGCCATACACCTTTACATTGATGACATTAGTGCAGTTTTGACGTTCGCGCAGTGTGACAGCGCTGTCAGTTTCAAAAGTTTTGTTAGACGACATAATGCCAATGAAGCGCTGCAGGGGATTTTTGTATTAATCTTTCTATGAACATGCTTGTCTATCACTAGTATATAAGTCGATGCTTTTAAAATGAAAGGTACAAGTTTAAACAAACATTTCAAATCGTTGAAATGGTAACTACCTATATAATTATATCTAAATATGTTATAATTTACTCATTATATTTCTTTAGCGATCTCTTTTATTATTTTAATCTACTTTATATTTTTTAGTACGTTTTTATTTCCATTTTGTTTGTTCAATATTTGTAGAAATATTTTTTTATCTCTTAATATGGGTAATTATAATATCGATGTCATCTACACTAATATTATAAAGAAGTAAAGTTTGTTTTTTGTTTTTTTTGTTTGTAGGATCTCCTACAAACAAAAAAAACAAAAAACAAACTTTAATAATCTCTGGAACTAACCAGTAGTTCCAGAGATTATCTCCCGTATGGAAAAATTTTAGCAACAATAGAAAGCTGCTTTAATCCTGAGTGGCATAGGCTATATTTTATGTACGCGGGCGAAGCTGCTGACAAAAGCTAGTACTTAATATACCTAGTGTAAGCTGTGCATACCTATAATAATAGGCATGCATACAAGTGTCAAAATTATTTTATTTTTCGTAAACTTTGTCCAGTATCTAATGCTATTGGTGTACCAACAAATCTATACTAATATAATAAAGAGGTAAAGTTTATTTTTTTGTTTTTTTGTTTGTAGGAGGTAATCTCTGGAACTACTGGTCCGATTGGAAAAATTTTAGCAACAATAGAAAGCTGCTTTACTCCTGAGTGACATAGGCTATATTTTATGTACGCGGGCGAAGCTGCTGACAAAAGCTAGTACTTAATATACCTAGTGTAAGCTGTGCATGCCTATAAGGCATGCATACCAGTGTCAATATTATTTTATTTTTCATAAACTTTGTCCAGTATGTAATGCTATTGGTGTACCAATAAATGAATAAATAAATGTTCTCACATTTTCACTGTTTCAAATTCCAGGTGAACATAATATTCCACTCGGCAGCCACCGTGAAGTTTGACGAGCACCTCCGCGCGGCGCTGACAACCAACGTCAGAGCACCTCTACATCTGCTCCGACTGGCTAGGGACATGAAGAAATTAGACGTGAGTATTTGTACCTTCTCAGTATATTTACGAGAATATCTTGTCATCATCATCTTCCTGCCTTTGTCCCGTTTTATTTGGGGTCGGCGCAATATGTTTTTTTCTTCCATTCTGTCCTGTCACCCGTTACGCTGTCACTAACTCCTCTTCCATATCACTTCTCACACAATCCATCCATATTTTTCTTTGGTCTCCCTCTCCCTCTCCATCCATCCACATTTATACTCATGGCTTTTTTTGTAACATGCGTTTCATCCCTCCTTTTTACATGGCCTTACCAAGACAAACGGTTCCCTTTCAACTTTTCAGTCACTATATAGTATATTAGAGTGTAGGGGTTAGGTAACACATACACATAGCACGTAAGTGTATAAATAAGTAACCGCAAAGCGCGCGCTACGCACTCATTGTCTGTACACCCAAGTGACAATAAACAAAGTGTAGTCCAGTGACCATCTCTTATTTACGTCTCCCATATCACCTAAAAGAGGAAGTTTGAAAGTAGCGCCACTTTCAAACTTCCTCTAATATACTCATTTCTCACTTTATCCATTCTCGTCACACCACACATCCATCTGTATGCTCATAAAAATAAAATCATATTTAAGAAATATAGTGATATTCAATATTTTAATACTTACTAGGAATAAACATAAATTTGTGGCGCCTGCTACCAAGCTCAAAAAAATAGGAGAATCATTCAAATGTCAATGTATATATTATTATAATAAACTTCCTAATCATATTTAGGAACTAAGTCTTAGTAAATTCAAATCATTTGTAAAACAGAAACTTTTGCTAAAGGCAGCTTTTGTCCTCAATATAGTTTTTTACAGTGTAAAATACACTGTTAAAGACTATCTTGAGGACAAAAAGGCTTGGGCTTGACCTGTTTCAGCATGTTCCACAATTGTTGTAATTTTTTATTAGGGTTCCTTAGTCAAAAAGGAACCCTAATAGTTTCGCCATGTTTGTCTGTCTGTCTGTCTGTCTGTCCGACCGCGGATAATCTCAGCGACCGTTAGCACTAGAAAGCTGAAATTTGGTATCAATATGTATATCAACCATGCAAAGTGCACAAACAAAAAGTGGTAAAAAAAAAAAACAAAATGTTTAATTAGGGTACCTCTCCTACACGTAAAGTGGAAAGAGATTTTTTTTCATTTCTACCATAACATGTGAAATATTGTTGGATAGGTATTTAAAAATGATTAAGGGTCCCGTAAAATAATTTTTTAATAATATAAATATTTTCGGAAATAACCGCTCCGAAAGTAAAAAATGAGGCGTCCCCCCCTCTAACTTTTAAACCATACGTTTAGAAAATATGAAAAAAATCTCAAAAGTAGAACTTTAAGTAAACTTTCTAGGAAAATATTTTGAACTTGATAGACAGTTTTTGAAAAATTAAAAAAAAACGTTCTGAACTAATTTTCTAATTTAACCGTACATGCAAGCATTTTTTTTTTAACTTTTTTATATATTTCATTATCCTTATATTTTAATATCTTCTTTCAAATAAAATTACAAAAATAATAAAATCTGTTCACGCAATCCAAAATTACTACCGGGTACAGCGCCATCTCTCGGGAAATTGGGTTACTAATTTTTACATGGGCTACTAGGTTTTGTTACATTGTGAGAAATTTGTGGCGGACGAGAAACTACGGAACCCTACACTTATTTTTTTTTTAACCTATATTTTTTACAATTTGACATTGATATTTATTTTTATTTTACAATATTATGTATTTAAATATTTTTTTTGAAATTTATATTTGACCAAAATATTTACTTAGTTAAATATTGCAATTTTCTATATTGTGAATATTTAGAACTTTGTGAAATATTTTTTTTCCTTCAATTATAATAATCAGTTGTGACTCTCATTCCCAGGTACTAATGCACATATCGACGGCATACTCGAATTCCCATCTCTCAGAAGTGGAGGAGCGGTTCTACCCATGCGACGCTGACTGCGAACAGTTGCAGCAGATGATCGACAAGCTATCAGACAACCAGATCAATAAAATATTACCTAAGTAAGTCATTTTATTATATTTCTTTTTTTCTTCAAAGACAGTTAAATGCGTGCTTAAAAGTAGTATGGATAACGTACTGCTTTCAAGTACCGCAATTGACTGTTTTCCACACTAGTGCAGAAAAGTGCGCGAACTCGCCCCCGCCCGACGCGCGGCCCGCACTAGTCGCACGTCGTCCCCCTTTTTTCAATTTGTAATTCGTAGGTGTATTGAGAAACTGTCGTTTGAAACACTGCTATACTGAACTCCATAACATCTTCGGCTGCAGCTTGGTTCCAATGAGAAACTATTTATTGTTATTTTTGACAAGCACGTGCTTGATCACTTTACTACACACTACTACTAAACACTACTACACCATTACTACACTAGTACTACACCACTACTACACTTTTACTACACCACTACTACATTCATACTACATAACTAAGCCACTAGTATATTTATTTATTTATTTATTATTAGCTTTATTTTACACCTCATAATGTGGACAGGTAATACAAATATTAAACTAAGTGTACAATGAGCAGTCTAGTATATTATTACTACTACACTACTACTATACCACCACTACTAGATCACTACTACACTACGAGACCACTACTACCGCACTACCACCTACTCCTACCTTCTACTTATACTACTTGTGGTACCGTAGGATGGCTACGTTACCAACTCCACACAGGAATTGAACCCGTATGGCGAAGCTTTCAAGCTTTATGCGTAAGCACAGGTTGCGGAGTATAGCGGGTGAAAATGAAGGTGAAGAAGAATGAAGGCGTAAAAATGAACGATATTGTTACGTGAGAAGCGATAGTATTAATTGTTTGCTTTATTGTTATTTTAAACGGTTTTTCTAACAATTTCAGGATCCTAGGACCCTGGCCTAATACCTACACATTCACCAAAGCCTTAGCGGAGAAGGAACTGCGGTTGGCAGCGGGAGGCATGCCCATAGGTATATTCAGGCCGGCTATAGGTAAGTCTAACTTTTCTTGTTTTTCCCAAATCCCTCACAAAATCCATCATCACCTTTCACAAGGACAGAGAGGTGCCGACACGAGGTACAGTTTCATACAACCGCTCTTACGTGATTGTTATATCACTAACTTTTGTCAGCGGCTTCGCCCGCGTACATAAATTATAGCCTGTCACTCAGGAGTAAAGCAGCTTTCTATTGTTGCTAAACTTTTTCCAATCGGACCAGTAGTTCCAGATATTATTATTACCTCCTACAAACAAAAAATCAAACTTTACCTCTTTATACCTCCAGAATATTTTGGATACACAAATATCTTGTGGTCATTATCTGGGCTTAGGACCAAGCCGCACAGGACTGATCTTTCTGGCGGCGATTGAGGAAGGCTTATGTCCAATAGTGGACGTCTTTCGACTGAAATGATGATGATGATTATCTAGGCTTCTATAGAAATTAAAACATAAATTTGTGTATAATAATCCAGTAAAAACCTCCGATAATCTGTTATTTTACGTAAACTTTGACCTTCCATAATGTACTCATAATTATTTTATGTTAAAAAAAACTCTGAATGATCACGATTTTTCTCAAAAACTTAAAAAAATACGTATTCCTGGAACAGGTTTTGTAAAATATCCCAAAGGAATTACCAAACGCTAACAGTGTTGTCAGGTATTATATCTGTCTTTTTTTACGTTGCCTCTTCATCAAACATCGCGTTGGATCGTTTTTGCTGAAGCAACAAACGTTAAAACCATGCAAGACGTTGACGATTGGCGAGTGAGGAAAGCCCCTCGTAAAATTTTAAAGCTTAATTTTTTATTGTAAATCTAATTTTTAATAGGGGTATATAATAGTGTAATCTAATATTGTTACATGTTGTATGACCGTAACTATGTTATATTCTTATAATATTCTATAGTATGTATTACTGTGATATTTATTTTACAAGTATGTAAGTATAGTAATTATATCTCCGCATTATATTTACCTAAAGCGTTTTTTGTTTATATTATTTAATCCATATTGTTTATTTTTCAAGTTTTATTTTTTATTACTATTTTAAGTGTCTATAACAACCCCTTAACCAAAGTTACGACCGTATCGTTTCAATTCTTTTGCGTCGAACGCCTCGAGTAGGCTGCGCATCCGATTTCTATGTTGAGCGTTGAGATCACGTCAGAACTAAGGAATAGGAGGCGTGACCACTCCAGGCGTTCGACTCAAGAGAATCGAAACAAAATGGTTGTTACTTCGCTAGGGAGGCTGTTTTTTTCTAACTCTCCGTTTGCAGGTTTACTCTGGAAGACATTTTCTTCAGTAATAATCTTCATCTCTCCCTTTTATACTTATTTATCTGTTTTCTTATTTTTATTTATTTAATATGTGTGTGTGTGTATTTTTTTAAATCAGTATTAGGAAAAAACAAATATGAGGTATTATGAGAAAAAAACAAATATGATCTTTAGAAGACAGTTTACAATATGATATATTCTAGAAACTAGAAAAGATTTTTCTTTAATTTGTGTATTTCTTTTTCGTGACATTATCCCATATTACTTGAGGTCGGCACAACAAGTTTTTTTCTTCCATTTTATGTCACTCCCTTTTCTTTAATATCACTCCTCACACAACCCCTACTTTTTTCTTTGGCCACCATCTCTTTCTTCATCCATTCACATGTAGTCGAAATTCTTTCAGTAACATGCGTTTCATCCCTCCTCTTCATACGACACGACTAGTTGAACGTTTAGTTCTGGGTTCATTTCCCAGGTCGGCCAAAAACTGTAAAATTGTGTAGCTGCCGGGAGTTGCGTGATACAACTCTTGGTAGATAGCGTCAAGCTCTGCAGCACTTGGCAACATCCTCGGTCGAGACGAATCGTAGTCGCCAAAAGCAAAGGCCAGACTTAAGTGGCACTGGGCAGGACACATTACACGCAGAATATATGGCCTTTGGGGCCGAAAGGTTCTGGAGAGGCGACCGCGTACCGTGAGACGCAGCGTTAGAAGGCCTCCCATGAGGTAGATCGATGACCTGTTCAGGGTTGCTGGAATCTGATGAATGCAAGGACTGGTCGTTGTGACGACGGGGGAGGCCTATGTCCAGCAGTGGAAGACTTTCGGCTGAAATTATGATGATGATGATAAAAGCAAAAGCACAGAGAATTGAGCTGTATTCTTCTTTGTTTTTTTTTAAACACAGCTGAGTTTACGTACTCGCTTGATCACTATAATATCTCCCGCGTACTTGTATATAATAATAATAATTTATTTATTTCTCCTCACAATGTTTTGTTTATAGCTAAAACGGATCAATTTATGGTACAACTAGTTTTTGCCCGCGGCTTCGCCCGCGTGGTATTGGGGTTGGGGTTGGGGTTACCGGGATAAAAAATAGCCTATGTCCTATTCCGGAGTGTATCCTATGCCTGTGCCAAATTTTATCCAGACCCGTCCCGCCGTTTTGGCGTGATTGAGTAACAAACATCCATAATATAATTTATCCATAATTAGTAAGATTACTCAGTCTAGTATGTATAATCTCTGTTGACGGTCCTCCATGATTGAAATTCATTCGGGAGGATAATTTGTCACATGTAATGTAAAAATACTCTATTTTGCAGTTATATCGACTGCAAAGGAACCACTGAAAGGCTGGTTAGACAACATGTATGGACCCACGGGAGTCGCTGTTGGCAGTGGTGAGTAATCTACATAATTATCTATTATGAGAAAATGTGAGAGCAGTGGTGGCCGAGTTGTAACGTCCCCTACTTACGAGTCGCGCGTTCAAACTCAGCTAGGCACATTACTTTGTGTAATTTTTTTCATCTCCACTGCTCTCAAAACGGTGAAGGAAAACATTGTGAGGAAACCGGCATGTTCTAGAAGCAGCAGCGCTGTTGTCGTGCGACATTGTGTGAAAAATTACTCCGTGTGACATGATTTTGGTATCTCTTTATAAGTTTATACACCGTTAAATTTTGATCGTTTTAATCCCGTGGAGGTTCGATCTGGTACGTGGAACACAATCGATTTGTAACGATAAAATAAAATAAAAAAATTAAGTACTTTTTTCTAATTCTTGTATTAATATACGCGTACGAAATTAATTTCTTGTAAATGAGCTTTATATGTAGTTGTCGGTCGTTGCCTACTAACTACCTACAGATCATTGAACTCATCCAGCTGATGTTTACTTAAAGAAATTAATTTAGTACATACGTAAATTAATTCTAGTTAAAAAGAAAACTTAATTTTTTAATCTTATCTTTACAAATTGATAGTGTTTCATGTACCGGACCGATCCTTCACGGGATTAAAATGATCAAAATTTAACGGTGTAAAGTGATAGCAAAATCGTGTCCACGGCGTAATTTCTCACACTTTACTTACCATATGCATCTGTTTCTAGCCACCGGCATCTTGAGGACGGTGCAGTGTGATGAGTTGGTGTCAGCAGACATCGTGCCCGTGGACTCCGTGGTCAACTGCCTGATGGTGGCTGCCTGCAGCGTGCATAATGCGTATAAGGACAAGTGAGTCAAAATACTGAACATTTATTATTTATTTAACATAACAGCACAGAGGCGGACTTAATGCATACATGGACATTTGTATTGTGTAAGAACATCACGGAACAATGAAAGGATAAATACCGATTGGTTATAATCTATCTCGCGTGATTGTAAACTGTTCACAATTCTTTGACAATTTACAATCTCGAGAGGTAGAATATAATTTTAAGATTTTTACAATTGTACAGTAATATTATAATTGCATCCATACGAATCCAAGGCAGCCTCAGTATACCGTTAAATTCTGATCAATTTAATCCCATGGAGGGTCGACTGAGCGAGTTCAATGACGCATAGGTAGTTGTCGGTCATTGCGTACTAACTACCTACAAGTCACCATTTAGAAAAAAGTACTTTATTTTTAGTTTCATTTTTACAAATGAATATTTTTGAAGTACCGGATCGACCCTCAACGGGATTAAAACTATCAAAAACGGTGTATACACCGTGAAATTTAAATGGTTGTTTTCCCGCGGCAGAATGACTTGCCATAAGGAGTACTTTTGAAGCATACAGCAAAAATAAAAAATTTAAAAGTTTTTTTTTATAAATAATTATTAAAAATATTCATCAACTCACAAAAGCGAAAACAATAGTAACATTTGACGTAATTTTTAGGTACTACTAGAGTCGCATGAGCAGCCCGCCATCAAAGGAAACCGATTCATTAAATATTTAAACCAAAATAAGTTCTCGCACGTTGTGATACGTCATAATTAGCTTGCACTCTACAGGTCCATTTTTTGTTTTTAATATTTTATTTTTTTATCAAACGTTTGTATTACCAAGACACAACCATTTCGCTGAAGGAATACAACCATTAAAATTTCCCGGTGTATAGTAGGTATGTAAAAATATTAGGTACTATAACTCTTTTGTTTGTCTTCTTTGCAGTTCCCCACCGCTGGAGCCCCCTATCTTCAACTACGTCAGCTCAGTGGAGAAGAGGATAACATGGGGCGAGTTTGTGTCGCTCAACATGCAGTGGATACACTACTACCCCTTCTCTGATGCCGTCTGGTGAGTTCTATTCCATAATTTGTATGATCCGGTATTCTGTACACTACTGTAACGGGGGCTACGCTACAATAAGAGACTTCTTTAATTTTATTATATTTGTTTATCGAAGCTCTTAAATAATATAATATTTTATAATAATTTTCAACAAATCAATATTCTTTTCCATAAAGTTTAAAAGTAAATTAAATATATTGTGCCACTTAGAATGATATGTGACCTATACACAGTCACCGCAATACCTAGGATTGCCTATTGCGTATTCTATACATTGGTAGAGAATATCTAAAACGTGTAGGTAATATTATTTACCAGCTTTTGCCCCCGGCTTCGCTCCTCTCCTTATTACCACTACCTTACTCTACTCTACCCTACCCAACCTACCATACGTTACCTGGTCGAAGCCTTCTAGAGCCGCCGGTTGGTGTGAAAGTATTACCGCGACTCTAGGAATCAGGCAAGGAAGGAATGGGGTAGGTTTTTTAGTCAGTAAGAGTCTGACCCTGTCTCCCGCTTCGCCCAAGAGCGGGTTTCGTCATTCGATGATTTTCACCTACCATAAAAAAAACCATTCGTTACCTACCTACTCTACCTACCCTAATTTTCTTTCTTTTTATATCCTGACCATAACAATCAATCAAAAAAATAAATTAGCGAAATCGGTCCAGCTTACTAAGAGGGGTTTTTGGAGAGGTTAAAAGGAAGAATTTCGCTTGTATGCAAAATATCATTTCAGGAAAGTCGCAGGAATGCAATGGATAAGACACGTTGCGTCAACATCGAACGTTCGGAATTGACCACACCTTCAATTCCCTTTTCCTGACCATGTGACTGAGCGTTAAAGATGACGTCAGAAAAAGGAACTGGGGACGAGGGCAACTCAAAGCGTTAGACGTTTACGAAACGAACGTAGCTTGTCGAGGGGGGCAAGACAGTTGGTGGCACTTAGAGGAGGCTTATGTCTAGCTGTGGATGTTTTTCGGCTGAAACTTTTGTCTGCTATAATTCAGTTTTTGGGGATACCTACCTATGCCGAATAGAGAGTAAAGTCCTACATACCTCCATTAAAAAAGGGAGGATCCTTCGACTAGACAGGTGGTACGTCTGGTGGGCAACTGTCCAATAGACGATTTCAGGGTGTTCTATATGTTCAAATAGCGCGGAGAACTTAGATCGCGCGACGCAAAATTAGTTCTTATGTGACGCCATAGATGGCGCTACAAGTTGAATAAACTCTTGAGGGAAATAGCGAACGCCGGCGCTCGCTTAAAGATTGTCTTTCTATTATGTTTCTAATTCATTATCATCAACCTAGCGCCCGTCCCGGTTGCTACCTTGGCTTTCACTTCGGTGCCCGGGGTCCGCTTTCCTTTCTAGACGCCTCCACTTCGCTCGGTCTTTTGCGTCCCTTGCCTCAAGCCCATTAGCATGCATGTCGTCCCTTACGACGTCGATCCAACGCCTCTTAGGCCTACCTCGTTTTCCGGGTCCCGGCGGAGGCGGCAAGGCGAGGCATCTGTTACCCACGTAGTCTGCCGGTTTTCGTAAAACGTGGCCATACCATCGTAAGCGACCCTGCTGCAGTTTATCCGCTATGTCACGGACCTGAAGGCTGCCCCGGATGCGGGATTATGTTTCTAATTACGGTATTCGAAAAGTTAATCACCATTCTTCTAATTTTCAGGTTCATATCACTAAGGCTGACAAAATCTGCGCTGATGAACAAAATCAACATGTTCTTCTTGCACTTAGTACCTGCTGCTTTAGTCGATGGGCTAGCCATCTGCTTAGGAAAGAAGCCAAAGTAAGTATGACAATATACACCGTTAAATTTTGGTTGTTTTAATCCCGTGGAGTTTTATTTTTACAAGCTTTTATTTACTTTCACCTGTCCCGTTGTCTGTCGTTCTGTAATCAAATCTTGCAACTTAAATTTGATCCACTTCCCGGTTTCCGATTGAGCTGAAATTTGGTATACACGTTTAGTTCGGATGACAATGCAATATTATGATGACATGGAGCTGATCTGATGACGGAATCGCGAGGTAGCCATAGGAACTCTGTAATTAAACGGCACAACCACGTCGAGTTTGGGCTCGTGTGAATCGTCTTGACGAGTTTTATTTATATAAGTATAGACCACCGCTATAAAAGCTTGTTATGAAAAAAAATATTTTCATTGAAAACTTGTTTTAATTTTATCTACACAAATCGATAGAGTTTCATGTACAAGAACGACCCTAAACGGGATTAAAACGACAAACTTTAACTGTATATTTTATCATTATATTATGATTGATTATTATACGCTTTTAACATATCTGCCAAAGATATAGGCCAGTTTCTTCTCAGCACCGGTTTACGTAGTAGCTACGGACTTTCCAAAATGTAATGTACCTATGTCTTTTTATCTGCTTTAGGGTTCCATACCCCAAAAGGAAACTACGGAACACTTATAAGTTCACTTTGTTGTCTGTCTAAGTGTCTATCTGTTAAGACCCTTTATCTTGGGAACACGTGGAGTTATCGAGTTGAAATTCAAACCATATATTCAAGTCTGCAGTCCCTTAAAGCTGTGAAAACTAAGTTTTTTAAGACATTCTGAAGGGAATCATAATTCATAGGGTACTTCCTATTGTCCTAGAACTCTGAAATATGACATGTATGAAGCAAGATCTTAATAAATCACAAGTATAAAAATAAAGAGAACAGTATAGAGCAGTGGTGGCCGAGTGGTAACGGCCCCGACTTACGAGTCGTAGGTCGCGGGTTCAAACCCAGCCAGGCGCATTACTTTGTGTAATTTATTTCATCACCACTGCTCTCAAAACGGTGAAGGAAAACATCGTGAGGAAACCGGCATGTCCTAAAACCGAAAATTCGAAGACATGTGACATCCACCAATCCGCACTGGGCCCGCGTGGTGGATTATGGCCCATTCCCTCTCCTAGAGAGAGGACGCCTGTGTCCCTGCAGTGGGAACATTAAAAGGCTGATGATGATGATAGGAATAAAACTGAAAATGTATAATTACGATTGCACACTTCTTTGTGATCGATTGACTGCGATCTCACCTGATGGTAAGCAGTATTTCGATCGTTAATGGTGAAGCAAACTAGTTTATTATAGGCTTATCCACTCTAGCCTTTAAGACTCCTGAATTATAATTCATGGCCATTTTCCCGCGAGATGGCGCTGAAGTCAACATTTTCATTTAGTTTTGAGAGTAATTGGAACAAAGTCGCAGAAATGACATTTCAATTTATCGAAATTAGTCGAAATACGGCATGAAAACCCTTCCGATTCACCATACTTAACGAAAATAATATCCAAATTTGCATATAGCACACAGACATGATTGACAAATTTAAAATCAGAAGCATTCAGCATAATTTACCACTAGATGGCGTGCATTTAAAAGTTATTATTATTACTTAAAATACCTACTCATTGGTACTTTTATTCCAGGATGCTAAAGGTATACCGGAAGATCCACAAGTTCTCAACAGTCCTAACGTACTTCTGTACAAGGGAGATCAAGTTCTGCAACAGTCGGACGAGAGAACTCTGGGAGAAGACTTCCGAAGCCGATAAACAGGTAAAGATTTCCACATAAATAAAGTATTACCAGAAGCAGTGGCGTAACTATAGGGTGGCAAGGCTGGCAAAATGCCACGGGCCCCCGGGGGCTTCTTAAGAAGCCATGGGCTTTATTAGGTAAAATCCAAACACAGTGACATGACTTTTTTTGGGCCCCCTTCCAATAAATTTGCTACGGGCCTCAGGTGATAAACTTACGCCCCTGACCAGAAGATCTACTGAGTACAACTTGTAATCCACGGTTAACCTTAAGTTAAAGGGTAAAATCTACAAGTCCGTGATAAGACCTGGCCCCCTAGCCAAGTTAACGTCGAACGCTTGGACTTGGCCATGCATGGCTCGTTTAGCGTTACTATATCCAGTAAGAGTAAAATAAGTGCGTAAATTCATATAGGTAACTATACACCGTGAAATTTAAATGGTTGTTTTCCCGCGGCAGAATGACTTGCCATAAGGAATACCTACTGATATACCACAAGTAGGATTATGTCGTTATACAGAACCATTATTACCCCCAAAAGTTGACCTTGATTTTAGACTTAGGATTTCTCGCCTCCGACCCCTTGAACTTTTACTCCGAGGCCGATTGGTAACGGCCCCGACTAACGACTTGTAGATCGCAGGTTCAAATCCAGCCAGCCGCATTACTTTGTGTAATTTATTTCATCACCACTGCTCTCAAAACGGTGAAGGGAAACCTCGTGAGGAAACCGGCATGTCCTAGAACCAAAAGTTCGAAGACATGTGACATCCACCAATCCGCACTGGGCCCGCGTGGTGGATTATGGCATACCCTCTCCTAGAGCGAAGGCCTGTGTCCCAGCAGTGTGAACATTAATAAGGCTGATGATGGACATTTTTCAAGTCTAAACTGAATTATAATATATGAATATTTCACCAGCATTCGACATCACAAACTGCATACGAACGGAGTAAATCAAACAAACATAGTCTAACCGATTAGTAACACAATATTTATACAAATCAGTAACTTAGGTATAGGCTTACCAATCAGTGAAATAGTCCTTGTTGTTGTAAATGCAACCACTTTAGCCGTGGTCTAGCTTAATACGGAACTACTATAGAATATGATACCAGCTTGCATTGGTTGTGTTAACGTTGACCTGCGGCCTCTTATGCCGTGGCCTTACCAAACGGTCCCTGTGTGTTACCAAATGGTAACCTAGCCTTACTAAACAGGTACTGTTTAAGGCTAGGGGTACCACTATACCTACATAGCTTTACCAAATAGTACTCTAGCCTTACCAAACATTACTATGGCGTAGCTTTACCAAACATTACTATGGCGTAGCTTTACCAAACATTACTATGGCGTAGCTTTACCAAACATTACTGTAGCCTTACCAAACCTGACTGTAGCCTTACTAAACATTACTCTAGCCTTACCAAACATTACCGTAACCTTACAAAACGCTTTCCACCAGTATCTTATTCATTCTTCTTCATGTTTTCAGATATACCCGTTCAGTATGAGTGACATGAACTGGGAGGAGTATTTCCAAGACTACCTGGCTGGCATCCGGAGGTTCCTGTTCAAGGAGAGTGATGACACGCTACCACAAGCCAGGATTAAGTGGAAAAGGTTAGTTTGAAGTCTTTTGAACTACCTATTTGACCACACATACCAGCCCCCTTTACGAAGTTACGATCGGTAACCCTGGTTCTCCTGCGGGTATATTCATTTCTGATTTGATCATGAAATGTGGCTCCGCAACGTGGTTGCTTGCAATGGACCTCGTCAGAAAGCTTAAAGTCACCCAAAGGACAAAAGAAAGGGCTATAGCCGAGGTGTCTTTGCGTGATCACATCAAAATGAAGATATCAGCAGGAAAACCAAGGTTACCGACATAACCCGTAACATCACTAAACTTGATGGCTGTTAGCAGCCCCCTAGCCAATAAAAAAAGTATGATTATCAGTTGTCTAGGAGTCATAGCACAAGCTCTGCTTAGCTTGGGACTAGACGGCGTTGTGTGATAGTTGTGGAATATTATAGTAAGTATATTTCTTTTTTTGTAAAATAAATCCTGAACCTTGTTTTTTTCTTTTGTTACAGATTATACTATCTACATCAGATAGCAAGGTTCATTTTCTTCGTCCTGGCGGTGTATGCACTGTGGTGGTTCCTGACTTTGCTGTGGTGATTTAATTATAACTTGTACAGTAAACTTAAGCCCCAAATACCTGCACATGCCTGTAACTCGCCATAGTTCGTTCAGAGTGAGATACTCCAATCACATCAGGATTAGACATTTGAACAAACCTTTTATACTGTTCGACTGATCTTAGTGGCTATTGTAGAGGCCCAACTGCAGAGCCGAAATCTACTGGGACCCTGGTCCGGTTTCTGAAAGGAAGTTCCGACCCCGGCTATATGAGGGCTAAGAAGGAATGGGGTGGGTTGTTTATTCAGATTTTTCCTACCACAAAAAAAAAAAAACATTAAGTAGTTGCTATTTTCTTAAATAAAACCAGCCTTGACCGCAGCGCTGACTCAGCGACGGGTCATATACAAATCCAATGTACCTATTTGGATTTTGACGTTGGGCCCGCTGCACTGAAAGCTGTATTCTTAAAGAATAGGGGGCCTTGATTTCTATGCCAAAATCGACCAAGGTCACCTTGTTTAGAACATGGTTTGTATCGTGGCTACATCGATATAAACCACGCCACTACGTACGCAAATCAGTCACTGCAGTTGAAGGTCATGGTTTACATCCACTGTCTATATGTAGTGGCGGGGCAAGACCTAAATTTGATTTGGGCAAAATATATTTAGCGAGGCCCCTTGATGGATGACGGATTTGGTTACGAGTAAAATTTTTGGATACTTAAATTTTTATTCATAAAAATGCAAACTAGTTGATTGTACTATTTTACATTATTAAGTACCTATACTCAACTAACAATAAAGAAAACAATCATCATTTTTGCGTTTTCGGACCTTCAAATTATGAGGCCCCATGGACCGCGAGGCCGTAGGCGGTGGCCCACGTCGCCCAAGCCTTAGGCCGCCTCTATATGGAATGAAACTTGCAAGGTCACCTCTGTTAAGACGTTGGTTTGCAACCTTCTGGTCCATCCTTTAGGCTTGCGGGCTTGTTTGGATGTAAAGAACCACAAGTAGGTTTTAGTCAGTAAAAGACTGACTCTACCTCTCGCTCCATCGTAGCGGAATATATTTTTTTACGAATTCCCACCTCAAAAAGGGGCATGGAAGTTACCTGAACTTTTTTGCAAGTTACAGGCATGTGTTGAAAAAAGGTGATTTTAAAATATTAAACGACACAAGAGTAAACCACACCCTGTTTTTGAGACCGCGTAGCTTTGTTTTTTTTTTCAGAATATTCTTTTTTTTTATTTGATTGTCACCTGACCAATTGCAGACTACGTTAGTTTATAATGTGGCTAAAATTATTTTTTATATTATTTAATAAATTGTGGACAGATATGAAAAAACAAAATCAAGTATTTTTTTTTATAAACTGACTGTAGTTTACAATAGTTCGGTGATATGGCCAAAAACTTTTTTTAACGAGTAATTTAATAGGGTTTTTTATTTGCAATTTATAATTTTAAGTTTTGCACTGGTAATGGTTTAAAAATCACTCAATGGAGAAGGATTTTTTATCTTTATAACGGTTCGGGTAAAAAAAAAACATTTAAAAAATAGAGGGACGGGGAGGGGGGAGTTTTAATATTGTGTTTTTTTTTCTAATACGTGGTCTCATCCTAGATAGGGTTGCAATAACAAGTTTTATTTTTGTAAAACCCAAGTCTTGTAAAATAAAAATTGTACCTTCCTTCAACATAAATAATGTAAGGTATAACAAAACAAATGTTACCAAAACCTAATTATTATAATAAGTATTTTAAATAGAAAACTATTTAGTTGTATGTAAATAAGTAAGTGTAATTTAAAGCTGGGTACCGACTGTTGTAACATAACGTGTAATGTAACATGAAGGGAACAATTTATAAGTATGAACGCAACGCTCGCACGAACCGAGCATGATACGGCCATCCTTCTCGGCCGAACTTCAGCTGGCTTAGCCAAGTTGGTAATATAATCTGCAATTGTTAACACTAGGTAAATTGTTAGGTCCAAGGGTTTGTGTAGGGCCAAGGGTTTGTGTCTGAAAGGAAGGCTCTGGCCCTGGTAAGTATGGCGATGTAGGAACGGGGTAGGTTGTTTAGTCAGTAAGAGTTTGACACTTGTTTCCGCTCCACCCAAGAGCGGGACTCGACATTGGATGATTTTTACCTACCATAAAAAAAACACTAAATTGTTAAAACTAATCAAATGGATGGGAAAGACTTCATCTTAACAAAATTCGTAACCAAGTTTACATTGTTCAAAATGACAGAATGATATGTAATGATATGTAATCGTTTCTGCTATATACAAAGTTGATACGACACATGGGCTTTCCTTAAAAAGGATCATTGTACACATCAATATGGACAACTTTTACTAGGAGACCAACCCAAAAATCACGAAAAAAAAACCTCGCAGGTCCATACATTTTGTCCAATATATTTAAATGTATGGAGCAGCGGGTTTTTTCGTGATTTTTGGGTTGGTCGCATAGTAAAGAAATTCTATATTCGATACATAGAAATATTAAACATAACTATGGTTTGGTAGTGTGCACGCAAGCATGGCGTCCACACCAAGGTCCGGGAACTCTGTTACATTGCATGATACGTTGCCACAATGTGGTAAGAAAATTGTATCATTGCGTGTTACATAGTATGTTACAGCACTCAGTACCCTGCAACAATAGGACACTGTTACAGTCTTCCTTTCATTTTGTCACTAAGTTATAACATCTAGTAAGTACCTACCTATTAAAAAATGTTGTTTCCAAATGGTGTTAAACGTTCTTCTAGCCAAACCAATATCAACTTTATGCTATAGCAAATAAAGTTGATTTGAGAATGACTAGTACGACTACCTCTCAGCCGATGCCTGCAAGGTCTGCAGAAATGTTTGAAACATTTGTCGTAGAATGCAAAAGACAACTGAAGAAACACAGATGGGTTTTAATCTGTAGAAGTCTGACACGCCTCTCGCTTTACCCTAGAGTGAAAGAAATCACTAAAAAATACATTTTTAAAACTCACTTGAAAATATATTTAAAATTAATTTTCAAGTACTTTTCTTGACTTAAAAATTAGGCGCAATACAAGATGTTATAACTTACGTGATTGTAAAATGAATGAAATGTAATTATGTATACAAACCTGTATTTCTTAAAAAAAACTTATTGTAAGTAATCTAATGATTTATTATCCAAAAATAAATATTATAAACAATTTCTGCTGTTTTTTTACTCCCGATTTCTTTGATGTTAGTTTTTTAAGTTTTGTGATCAAGGGGCCTTCCACAAGCCCCTATAGCAGTATTACTTCGATATTACTTTCGGTGGGAAAGAGACGGCGCTAGACAACGTGTCTAACGCTGTCACTTGCACACTCTGGAACAGGAATAAAACAATGTTACTTTAAACGTCATGGTCTGGGTCCAGATCTTGTTTTTTAATCCACTTCCCAGTTACCGATTGAGCTGTTTTGCATGCATATGTCAATCAGATGATAACGCAAAATTATTATGTCGTCGAGTTGATCTGATGGTGGAACCGTAAGGTGGCCAGAGGAACTCAGTTAAACGACACAGCCTCCATCGAGTTTGGAGTCGTGTGATTCGTCTTGGCGAGTTTTAAAAACAGTATATACTGCGCTATAAAAGCTTCCTATGAAAAAAAAAAATAATTTCATTGAAAACTTGTTTTTGATATAAACTAGAGCTTGACTGCGATTCCACGTGATAGAAAGCCGTGATACAATCGTTGATGGTGAGGCGCACTAGTTTATTAAGAGCCTATTTACTGTAGCCTTGAAGACAACTAAATTGTAATCGGACGGGAAGACTGCAGCATGCAAATTGTTCCAGTCCTTCGGTGTACGCTGTAAACGCTCTGTTCGTTTGGAGTTAAGGTTGAATTTGTTATGTTCAGTTTTGGACAGAAACTTCGATTCGCTTCGACTCTGCGCCAGTATAAATTTTCCATTATATTTATCAAATTATACGACTAAAAAAACCATATGCTAAAAAGTTGGATGGTTTTAATAAAAGGAAAGTTGTATGTAAAAAAATCTTTATTAAAACAAAATACATATACACAGGGATGCAAACTAAACTGAGATTCTATGCAAGTCTTTAAAAAATACGCAGTAAGTATATTTAAATATCAATTCATTACCGATTTCACTTCACTACTATACTATCCTATGTTTGCCTTTTCAATTAGAATTAGTAAATCAGCAACAGGGTTTTTTTTTATAGTGGCCCGAAATCATCCAATGACGAATTCCTCTCTTGGGCGGAACGGAAAACAGTGTTAGATTATTACTCACTAAACACTCCACCCCGTTTCTTCTTTGTCTCTCGCACAGGGGCCCAAGTCTCCCTTTCAGAAAGAGACCCTGGGCCCCAGTAGGCTTAACATTATTATTATTTTTTTTTTTATTGATTATAGGTTCGCGCTTGACCGCTATCTCACCTGATGGAAAGCGACGATGCGGTCGACGATGGATGGATTTTTGTATGCATAGACTTTTTTACCGGAAGACGCAGTGTTGGAAGGCCTCCTACAAGGTGGACCGATGATCTGGCAAGAGTTGCGGGAATCCGATGGATGCGAGATGCACAGGACCGTTCAGAGTGACGCCTCCGATTCATTCGTCGGCTGGAGGTGAGTTTAAGCCAAAAGGTGATATTGGTTATGAAGTGTATAGTGAAATGTTTTGGTAATGAATTGACATAGAAATATTTTCTAAACGAGTACACATAATTACAGTATGTCCAAAATATCTCAACCAATAATGGTAAGCGATGATGTTCACATCTCCTGCGCTTGGGCGGAGCGGGATGACTAAAAACCACTCCTGTTTCTTTTCAGGACCCTGAGTTTCTCTTTCGCCCAATCCAAGACCCCAGTAGGCCCCGAAATTCACATGGTGAATGCATATTACGTATATTTTTGAATATGCGCTTTCGAACGCCATCTTCAGATAAGTCAAGATATTTTGACCGCACTGTACAAATCTTATTGGTAGGTAGCGTATAGTTATTACAATACAGAAAAAGCTTGAAAAAAAAAAAACAAAACATTGTAGTCAGTCATTTGTTTTTTTGATGAAAAAAAGGGCGAATTCTCTCGATTTTATTTGATTTTTGTTTACAATTTTTATTGATACCATGATTATTTTAAAAATGCCATTTAATTATCATCAAATAAATAAAAATACATAAAAAAGAGTTAGATCATAAGATATAAATGCAATACAAAACCACATAAGTAAAATTTTACAATACAAAATATTGCCTAAAGAATGGTACAAAAATGTATACAATCACTAACATTAAAAAGTCTTACATTTGGATGGAATATTGTATAGCGGGAACTACATTGGACCCACACATGTGCCGCGCCTGATTTGTACGTAGAATAACGTGACCATACGTCCGGCGACCAGTCAGGCACATTACTTTGTGTAATTTATTTCATCACCACTGCTCTCAAAACGGTGAAGGAAAACATCGTGAGGAAACCGGCATGTCCTAGAACCAAAAATTCGAAGACATGTGACATCCACCAACTCGCACTGGGCCGGCGTGGTGGACTACGGCCCATTCCCTCTCTTAGAGAGGAGGCCTGTGTCCCTGCAGTGGGAACATTAAAAATGCTGATGATGATGATGACGTCCCGCTTTCAGACTGTCTGTCCCGCTGTCCCCCGCAAGGGCAAAAATGTCCCGCTTTAGCTTTAAGAATGCATCTGTTTTTAAATGTAACAACAGCGCGGGCGACACAGTGTGACAAATACAAAATACGACTTAGAAGTCACCCCACTACTTACCCGTTTTGTGTTTAGTGCTTTGATTTGTATTAATAAATCTTCTATAAACTTGTAAAATTCCCAAAACTTTGTTTTATTTTATAATTCCGCAGGTTTTTTTTTTAGAACTATTCCTCTGTTGTCCCGCTTTGGCACAGAAAATATATGGCCACGAACGTAGAACGACATCGCGTGGCGTGGATCTAATGTAGCCCTACAAGTCTTGTTGCTGTATAAAATGTATGGAGATCGCCACGTCCAGTAGCCTAATTCTTGTAATCAAAACCGTAGCGATATCGTAGCGACTTTGACATTTTCGTATTCACATCCATTAATCGAGTTTTACGACACCGATTTTAAACTCGTTCGAGAGTCGTTGAAGCGTATTCAGCTATTTCAATCATCTTTCAATCGTTGTCGGATAGGACGTCAACGGCTAAACATCAAATATAGTGGTTCAAATATCGTGAATACCGATTTTGGATAGGACTACGATCGAACGACAATGGAACCACAATGGAATTGGGATTGTTTAATTTTACGTGAATTAGGGCACTGATCGGCGTAATGCTGTTCTGCCTTTATAGTCAAGATTTAGCTATAATATTATGTAAGAAACATGTTGTTCGGCAAAACAGGAATACAATAGTACATACGCATGCTATTTTGACGTTTGCCTGCCCCGAAAAGGTTAAATAATTTTCTAAAACAAGTATGACCCATTTTTTTTTAAATATCTTTAGGATCTAAGTTATAAGGCTACAAAGATGCTAATAAGAAATTTTAATTTAAATTCATCTTGATGAGTTTTAAATAAATAGGTAGATATATACCGCGCTATAAAAGCTTACTATGGAAAATAGATTTTCATTCTAAACTTGTTTTATGCATGCGTCCGCCCCATGTAAAATTTAATAGTGAAATATAAGCTGTACTTTATGATAGATTGTTTGACAAAACAATTACGATCTCCTGAATAAATTGTTAGTATTATATTGTACCAAAATTGTATAATAACAACAGTTTCGGAATGTAAATTTCAGATCTAAATTATAAAAAAAAAAAATTTTTATACTTATTATCTAACACTTATAAAACTATGTTAGTTTATACAAAAAATGCATGATCGAGATTCCGAAATGATATTATTATTTTTGAATTTTTCTATTATAAAAAATATAAAAAAAAACTATACATAATCACCAAATTTACACACAAAATAAAATCATACTAACTACAATATTATAAAACTAAGAAGCGATTTTTGTCGGTCGACTAAAAATCGCAAGTGCTTTTTTCTATTAAAGCAATTAATTCATATGAGTCAATTAAAAATTATTATAAGTCAATGTGCAGATAAGCTAGGATATACAATATATATAAATGGATTATAATTGCACACTCTTATATTCAATTAGGGTATTATTACACTACAACGTACCATCGATGGTTTTATAAGCTTCGATCTTAAGATTGACCAGATGACAAAATACGTCATTCAACGATTTTGAGGTTTAGGCACACAGAATGGCTAATCCACAAAATGTCCAGACCGCAGAATGTCCAATAAACAAAACTTTTATTCCAAGGTAGGGCTTTTAGGCCCAGCACAAACCGCTGGCAACGCGGCGGAGCGCAACTGAAAGCAACAATCTACACTAATATAATAAAGAGGTAAAGTTTGTTTATTTGTTTGTAGGAGGTAATCTCTGGAACTACTAGTCCGATTGTAAAAATTTTAGTAACAATAGAAAGCTGCTTTACTCCTGAGTGACATAGGCTATATGTTATGTACGCGGGCGAAGCCGCTGACGAAAGCTAGTTTAATATAAACCTTAACGACCTTAACATACGGTCTATAAAAGAATAAATTGGCATGCGGCGCTCGGAGCGCCTTCAAGCTACTACTAGATCAAGCGCGCAAGCGTTTGTATACCTTATGTCAAGGTAGTTAAGGTTTAAATTAAATTGTTGTCTTCAATTGCGCTCCGCTGCGCCTCCAGCGGTGTGCGCTGGGCCACATGCTATGGTAAGCGTGTGCATAACACAATCATGAACTATGTAGCTAGTCTAACTAGCTCTTTTTAGAATCGTCTATTATCCAATTAAGGACAATCTACTTTACACTTCTGGACTGTCAAAATATAATTATCGCGGGCCATATTACTCATATCGTAGGACCGTCAGCGAATTAAATGATTTTGCGGGCCGTACTTTGAACATCACTGGTCTAGATCGATGTCAAACGTGAAGTGTGTTAATACCCTTACAGAAGCTTTGAGATGCTATAAATATTTTGATTTTTCAAACTTGGCGCTATAGTTGTATAATGTTGGATATTTCAACCTTTTAACTTTTTGCATCGGATCATCATCGGATGTTTGAAAAGTTTTTGTTATTCGCGAGAGCCGTTTTTTTTAATGGGTAAAATCGTCTAATTACGAATCCCACCCTTGGGCGGAGCGGGAGACAGTGTCAGACGCAAGAGAACCAAGGTAGCTGACATAGCGAAAAGAACCGCCAAACAAATGGGCAGGGCACATGGCACGCAGAATAGATGGCCGCTGAGATCTAAAGTTCTGGAGTGGCGACCGCATACCGGAAGACGTAGCGTTAGAAGGCCTCTGGCCGCTGGGGCCGAAAAGTTCTGGAGAGGCGACCGCGTTCTCCGGTACCGAGATTCCCACAAGATGGACCGATGACCTAGTCCGTTTTGCTGGAATTCGATGGATGCAAGACGCACGGGACCGGTCGTTGTGGCGACGTTTGGGGGAGGCCTATGTCCAACAGTGGACGTCTTTCGGCTGAATTGATTAATTTGGGCAAAATACGTTTAACTCAGAGATTTTTATTTTATAGCATCACAAGCACTGTAACCCTATTTATGTTCAGTATAAAAATAGTATAAAAGTTACACACACAACATTAATATCTGCAGGTACTAATACTATCATCATTATATTAATATTAGATTGCCTATACATATATTTGTGGTTATTCACTGTATAAAACTGGGATATTGTGTAAGACAATTAAAATTTTTGCTTTTACACTTCAGACAACGCGAAATTTATATATAATAAAGATTCCAAATCATAGAAATTTATCACTTCATGATATGGCCAACTAAAATTGGCCGAAAGGAAGTTCCGACCACAGTATGAAGGCTAAGAAGGAATGAGGTGGGTCGTTTAGTCAGTAAGAGTCTGACACTATTTTCCGATCCGCCCGAGGACGGGGTTTATCATTAGGTAATTTTCTCACAAACAGGTCCGTGACATAGCGGATAAACTGCAGGAGGGTCGCTTACGTTGGTATGGCCACGTTTTACGAAAACCGGCAGACTACGTGGGTAACAGATGCCTCGCCATGCCGCCTCCGCCGGGACCCGGGAGACGAGGAAAGCCTAAGAGGCGTTGGATCGACGTCGTAAGGGACGATATGCGTGCCAATGGGCTTACGGCAAGGGACGCGAAAGACCGAGCGAAGTGGAGGCGTCTCAGCAAGAAAGCGGAACCCGGGCACCGAGGTGAAAGCCAAGGTTGGCAACCGGGACTAATACCGCTAGGATGATGATGATGATGAATTTTCTCACAATAAAAATAAAACTATAATTAGCTAGATTGTTGAACGTTAATATTTGACGATATTTTAATAATCGTTTGATCATCTCATTGATTTTTTTTTTATGGTAGGTAAAAATCATTGAATGACGAATCCTGCCCTTGGGCGGAGCTGGAAACTGTCAGACTCTTACTGACTAAACAACCTACCCCGTTCTTTCCTTGCCTTGATCCTAGATCTCTGGTGTTACGCTTTCGCAGCAACCCTTGGCCCAGGAGACTTCGACCCTGTAGGACCCCTACAGTTTGCTGACAACTCCTTGAGGCGCGCGGGAACAGTGCGCGCCGACGACGACGACTCGGGGTCATATCATTGATGTAGAATTTTTGTAGAGAAGTGATTAATTTCTATGATCCGGCCACAAGATATCACGTAGAAAATCGCAAATTGAGATTTTGATAATCATCATCTCTTTATAATTTCATTGTCTAAAAGCATGAATTGATTTAAAATAATTTAGGCCTAATTTATTTAAATTCATAAGTCAATTAAAAAAAAAATAATGACAAAAAATTCTATTTACTGGTAAATCATGATCATTGCCAATTTCATAAATTCAGTACTTATAGCTACTTCATTTTTTTTTGTTCTTATACTATTTCAATTTCATCCTTATATGTAAACTAGTATAGTACGCGGCGAGTAAGTTGAACCATTTGCTATGGGACCGGAAAATTGGTTATTATCCTCGTCACTCAAGTTGAACTAACATGACGGTAGACTTTGAATGCGCAGTAACCGATTTTCGGATTTCAATCGAAGTACTGATGGTTTCGCATTTCGGGCTGGTATCCGCAACTCCTCAAGGGACGGTGGCCGAGTTGTAAGTCGCGGATTCGAACGAAATCAGGCGCATTACTTTGTGTAATTTATTTCATCACCACTGCTTTCAAAACGTTGAAGGAAAACATCGTGAGGACGTGTGACGTCCACCAATTCGAACTTGGCCCGCGTGATGGATTACGGCCCATTCCCTCTAAAGAGGAGGCATGTGTCCCAGCAGTGGGAACATTAATAAGGCTAATAATGATACGCAATTCAGGACTAAACCGCGTATTTGGCGTACGGGTTGGACAAATGTGTCATTCGATCCACCCCAACTCCTCAAGGAAGACCAACCGCGCCTTGGTCTTATTTCGGGGAGTTTAGCTGGGTTTCCGAAGCAATTTAGCCCCATAACCGTAGTAAATAGCTCAACTTATTTGCCGCGTTACTATAACGCCATTGGGAAAGCGTCTCATTGTCAAATAAAGACAATAAGTTTATTGATATTTTACTGGTCATGTACAATCGTAAGTCACAAATGGGTGATCATTTTTGTGCTATATTTATCCTAAAAGTTACTTAAATTTTTAATGCGTGTTTTCTTGCCATTGCGTGTTCATTTATCATTAATATAACATACTATTATTGGCTGGAAATTATAATCTCATTTCTTTTTTTAATTTCGTGACAGAGGGAACGAAATACGCCTTTGTACAATGCGTTCCAAAATATGACAACAGGATCGATCGCCATGTTGTGATGTCACGATTTCATGTCAAATCAAAGGTAGATTTTTCAAATTTAATTTATTTATTAAATTTGAAAAATCTACCTTTACTCTACTACTCTACTATTTAATTTAACTGTGAACGAAAATAGTTCAATCAGAATCCAGATCTTTTATTTTACTCATCTCTGAGTACTTCAATTTTACTAAAATTTCTTCGATTTGACAGTACGACGTGGCGTCACAACATGACAATCGATCCTATTCTCATTGGGAACGCATTGTATATTAATAAAATTATTTATTGAAGCGTTATTTTTTTTTTCCTTTTTAATGGCATTCAGACTTTGGCACGTTTAAAAAACTTGTTTTAAATAAAGAAGTGTGCTAACCGTTAGAAATCAAAAATTAAATATTTAACTTTTTTATGATATGAACTAGTGCTTGACTGCGGTCCCACCTGATGGTAAGACTTAACAATATTCTTAGTTTTATAGTTCTGAATTAAAAAAGAAAGCATTACATCGATTTTTAACCGCATAGTGACAGGAACGATTTGCCTGCTGTGGTCTTCTCATCCGCTTATAACTTAGGTGTCTTCAAGGCTAGAGTCTAGGCTCTTAATAGACTAGTGCGCCTCACTATCAACGATTGCATCCATCGATATATATGTACTACGCACTAGATTAGGCGTACCGTACAGTCACTTTACTTGACTTAAATGATCTGCAGGCCATACACCTTTACATTGATGACATTAGTGCAGTTTTGACGTCCGAGCAGCGTGAGAGCGCTGTCAGTTTTAAAAGTTTTGTTAGACGACATAATGCTAGTGAAGCGCTACAGCGGACTTTTGTATTAACTTTTCAGTATTTTGACAAATAGTTTCTATGAACGTGCTTGTCTATCGCTAGGATATACGTTGATGATTGCATTACTGTTTGCTATCAGATGGGGATCGCAGTAAGACCCTAGTTTATATCATTCCTAAGCAGTTTGTACACTTCTTTCGTTAGTTATTTAACTCACATATTAAATAAGTATTACTAAACATGTCAAAAGATATATTATGATATGTTGTATGTTAGTTTTTGTGGCGGATCCGTAGACTAACGGGTCGGGTCGCAATCCGGGGTAGTTAATGTCCGGCGTTGGCGACTCTGAAAATAATAATTAGAACAGTATTAGCATAATGCAGACTATCTTCAAAGCGCGGCTCAGGCGCAAAACGTCTCTTTCGCAAAATGTCCCCTGGTCGTAAAACGTCTCCTTCGCAAATTAAAATATCGCGCCAGGGACTTAAGAATAAAATTTTGATTTTCAAAACTAAAAATCATTTATTAACATTATTGTGCAATTATGATGTTAAAATTTTGGTACTTAAATTTACTTAAGAATGTATTACAAATAAAAAAAATATTTTGAATCAGTTAAAAATAATATTTTGGGGCTGTTTTGGACTATAGCTATAGGCTAAAAAACTTATCAGTTTTAACTGTAATAAAATATATTTTTTTTTTGAATACATTCTTAAGTTAATTGCTAAAAGCTGCACTCCATAGTTTTTTGGCAAATCCCAAGTGTAATTTTTGCAATTCGGTGATCTTAGCACCGTACTTTAGGATGACACATATATGTAATTTATTATTATTGTATTATTGTAAAAATATATTGACCGACCAGTTTGCATGCTAATAAAAATGCGTATCTCATGCATCATCCTACGATATCCCAGTATACTTATTTCATCTACTTAAAACTAAAAAGCAAAACAAAATCGAAGCTAATATAGTTTTCAAACATGCAAATATTGGAACATTGGTTCGAATTATGTAATTCTAAAGACTATCGATTGATATTGTCATAAAAAAGTTGGGAACTTATTGTCTGGCGTGAAATGATAAAACACTGTATCAGGAAAAGTAGAATTTAACCATCAATATAATACGTGATACGCACTAGATTAGACGTAACTAGGTGATCTGCAGGCCATACACCTTTAAGTCTGCTCTACACTACTCGCGAAGTTAAACGAATACGTTAGTGTAGTAAAGTACTTCGCTTCGCTTCGTGCAACCTCGCCTCGCTTCGGGCGACTTCCAGTCGTTGTCGGTTATTGCGCCCGAGTCAAAGGACTCGAAGAGCTCCTCGCGAGGTTGCACGAATGTGTAGTCACATACTTTGGACTTCGATCAACTTCGATGAGTACTTCGTCGAGGCAACTTCGCGAGTAGTGTAGAGCAGGCTTTACATTGATGACATTAGTGCAGTTTTGACGTTCACGCAGTGTGAGAGCGCTGTAAGTTTTGTTAGGCGACATAATGCCAATGAAGCGCTGCAGCAGACTTTTGTATGTACTTTTCAGTATTTTGACAAATAGTTTCTATCAACGTGCTTGTCATCGCTATAAGAGGAAATAAATCGATATATGTAAGTATTTACACTGGGTCCGCGTGGTGGATTATGGCCCATACCCTCTCCCAGAGAGGAGGCCTGTGTCCCAGTTGAGGGAACATTAATAAAGCTGATGGTGATGATGAATATGATGATGTAAGTATTTAATAAAAATTGTTTGTTTTTTTTTTCTGTTGTATCCAAAGATACAGTGTATTACCAAAACACGTTTTCTAACACTACAAAATCCAAAAAAAAAGCTAGTAACTTACCTCCTAGCCGCATAGACGATGTAAACAGCAAACATGGCGACAAGCGTGGCCGCGTCGGGCACGACGTGCGCGGCGCCGGCGTAGCGCGCCGTGCCGCACGCGGGCGGGCACACCGGGATTATAGACTCTATTGACAACACGCAACTTGTAGCATGCCACGAGAATGCTTTGAAGCACGCATGCGGGGGGGCTATCCACACAGTTACAGGCTTCAAGGGACTTAAGGAACCCGTTAATTGGCTGACACCGCCTTGAGTTCTGTAGGGTAGGTAGTGTCTTCCCTTTCCCGGAATTGTGTGGATAGCGCTAAAATGTTGGGAGTCATAAGGTGAGATTATGATATCAATTGATATAATAATGATTTTTGATGAATTTTAACCAATAACAACACGAATTTAATAAATGAAAAAAAAAGAATCGACTTCGAAAAGAAATTTAAAATAGGAAAAAAAATCTAAACTGCTTATAAAAAACTTAGGGAACCATTATTTCTGGTTTTCTTTTTACATTACAATTTTATTCTCTTTTTGGATGTGAAACCTCACAGCTAAAAGTTATCTTTGTGAAAAAGAGATTGCCTAAATATGTATGTGGCTTTATACCAACTTGTGTCAAACAAAATAAAGGAATAAATGATTTTGTTGGGAATCGAACCCAACAGTCATCAGCGACGCGGTGTGCACGCGCAGACGGCGTGCACAGACGTCATCGGCAGCGAGCAGCTAGGAGATATCTATATTATCTTTTCTTATACATTTTGTCGAGTTCTGTGATAATCTGGAGCCGCCGGTTTTTTTTATAGATGAATCACTCTATTTATAAAAAAAGCATCAAAGTCCGTGTTAAAGATCGAAGAATACATAGGGACAAACAGCGGGAAGCGACTTTGTTTTATACTATGTAGTGATCTATAATCTCACCCTATACTTGCAACCGCAGATTGCGACAAAATACTGAGATATTTGTTTCATATAAATTAACTCTAAAACACAAACATCAAAAAGAGGCAATGATATAATATTATAATATAAAAAAAAAACAATTTAAATACAGTAAAATACTACAAAGATACGAAAATCATAGCAATTGTCATCTACCGGAAAATTTTTAATCAGTGCGCAAATTTAGACATATTTTGAATACATTTTAATAAACAGGTATTTTTTATTCAGATATGTGTCAATAGTAAAAAAATAAGTTAACGCTTACGAAATTTGTTTACTCAGAAACTTATTCCATGGACGTCGCTTGGGACAAAGGGACAAAGTGGAAAAATGAGAAAAAGAAAGTTATAAACTAAAAATGGAAATGTGTTCTATTGCTAACACTAAGCCACCAAAATAAAAAAATTACGCAGTGGTTAAAAAATTACCCGGTATAAAAAGATTATACAAAATAAAACATTCCAAGATTTGGCCCATCGGACAACCCGGACATACGGAACGTCAAATATCCACCCTTACGTTGTTGAGACATCTACGGTCCAGACTAAGCGTTTTGCCTCGTCATTTATACCGCGTACATCGAGAGACTGTAACAGTTTGCCAGCTACGATCTTTCCGTCCGATTATAATTTAGCTGTCTTCAAGGCTAGAGTGAATAGGCTCTTAATAAACTAGTTCGCCTCGCCATCAACGATTGCATCACTGCTTACCATCAGGTGGCATCGCAGTCAAGCACTAGTTTATAGCAATAAAAAAAAAACTAAATCTTGGAATGTTCAAATTCTACAATTGAATACTAACTAGTGAAAAACTTTTGGGAAAGCGAGCGTCCTGTATGGGCGATGCAACGCGATGCGGCTTGTCCGACGCGAGCGACATCTTCCTTTATATAAAACATCTAAACCTACTCATTGCAACCGCTTCGCTTTGCTCATTGCCACACCGCACCCACGTGCTGAAACTGTTATTGAAGAGAGATGGAGGTATATACATAAGATATGTTATTGAAAATTTCAAAGTAAACCACACAATTTTTCTCTGAAAATACAATATTAAGTTTTGTTTTATTTAACATGCCTACAACATTTCCACAATTATCCGCCTAGACCGCGAACCCCCGCGGGACCGCGCGTCTAGTCCGCCTTTATACTGTTGTGTGTATGAAGTGTTAAATAAATAAATTATTATCCTTTAAATATGATAATTACACTTTTATCTCAATTGAAATAACAAAGAAACGACATTTAAAGTTCATTAATATCGCCTCCTCAATTGTATTCCTTTATTTTCTCTGTCTATAAATATAAGTTTTTATAACTTTTAAATGTACAAAATAGTCTGAACAATGTCCGCCATTAAATCACGCGACACCCCGTTCAACTTTTATTGACAACTTACAAACGCGCGAAGCGCAGCAAATTTGAATTAATGAAATGTCATTTCATTACATATATAGCTCCATCACTTTCACAGTTCAGTTGCGAAATGGATCGCGTAAAAAGCACGTGGTAGAGCCTCAGATTCAAAACTCATACAGTACGCGGCAAATAAGTCGAACCATTAAGTCCCTACTTTGATTGAGACCCGTCAATCGCTTATAATCCTCGTCACAAAATTGAATCAACAAGACGGTCGACTAACTAACCATAGCAAATTGGTCAACTTATTTGCCGCATTCTACCCATAACATCCCCTGTCTAAGTGACTTACCGACTAATTCCACCTGGCCCTCATCGGTACCAAGTTTGTTCTGGGCCTTGCACTTGAAGATCCCGTATTGGCGTTTCTCGATTGTGATGACTCGGATAGTCGTGTCGGTGAATTCGTCTGCAGTCGCGAAGTGAGAGATTCTGGGGAAAGAAGAATACACCGTTAAATTTTTGTCGTTTTAATCCCGTGGAGGGTTGATGCGGCACATGAAACACTATCGATTTGTTAAGATAAAGTTAAAAATATTTTTGTTTTATATGTAAGTTATTGTTCTCAAGTAAGTGACATGTTATGTTTTTATTGAGAATAAAGTTTCTTTAAACCTAACCTAATATAGAGTACTTTTTTTGTAAAACCCAACTTAATTTATTTACGAACTCTGAATGAAAAAAAAAAACCCAAATCAATTTGCGCGTATTCGAAATTCAATTCTTTAAGTAAAGGACAGCCGAGTGGGTTCAATGACCGTAGGTTGTGTAACATGTTAGTTTGGCGAAAAAAAAGTATAATCATACCAGCATAACATAGCATCAGCCTTGTAATGTTCTCACTGCTGGGACTCCGGCCTCCTCCCTGGGAGGGAATGGGCCCAGTGCCGGTTCGATGTCAAATGTCTTCGAATTTTTAATTCTAGGACATGCCGGTTTCCTCAGGATATTTTCCTTCACCGTTTTGAGAGCAGTGGTGAGGGTTTCTTTGTGTAATTTGCTTAAATTACACAAAGAAATACGCCTGGCTGGGTTTGAACCCGCGTCCTACTACTAGCAAGTCGGGGCCGTTACCACTCGGCCAGCACTGGTATAATGTCTAGTACTGAACGTTTTCTGCTGAAATGATAAAAGTGCAGCATATATACGTATTTTATTATTATAAATCACTTAATTTATATTACAATCTATTTAAAATATCTGTTATTTATTTATTGTGCACACCTCCCATAGTTTTGTTTTTTTTAACCCAAATGTTGATTGGTAGAGAATTCCTTGTAGCATCAAGTCCGTCTATGTACCACTACTGTACATAAAGAGTACCACAAGCAGGGGTCAGTTATCGACGGTCTCGAGGACACTTGCCAAATCTGCCAAGACGACTCATGTTATGGGCCCGACAGTTTATAATCAGCTACCTGCAGCTATTTCTGGTGCCCCGACTACAAGCAGCTTTAAGGCTGGTTTGAAAAAATGGCTTATAGAGCGAGCTTTTTATTCATTTTAATTTTATATTGTGACTTTTCTTATATTTAATTTTAATTTGTGATTTATTTGTATTCTTATATATTATTTTATTTGATTGACATGCTTGTGTATTTAATTATTATTATTTATCTTAAATGATGTATTATTTGACATTCAATTTTGATTAATTTGTAATTTGTTGACATTATTGTATCAGTTTGTACCTTTATGACTTGTAAGAATCCCTTACCAATAAAAAACTATGACTATTTAATACCTGTAATGCTGATTGTTAGACAGCTGTACTTCATCCTTCAGCCAAGTGATGGCGGGAGGCGGGTACGCTTCCACGTGGCATTCCAGGTCCATGTCGTATTGTAGAGCCTGGAATTTAAGTAAGGTTTGATAAATGACTCGAATGTTAGTCCTTTGCAATAAAAAAAAAACAAATCATTTTGATAAACATTAAGAAAAACTAGCGACACTATTTTTAGGTGGGATCTAAGACCTTCCTCTTTAGGGCGGAGCTTAGGTCGTCAGACTTTTACCCACTCCTATAGTTTCTTCTTCGCCTTACGCGTTGCGTTACGGTGGCTGGAAGTCGGGGATGGGATCCCAGAGTCTGAGATGTGAGGTATTACATTTCCTTATAAGTGCGGCGGTGCGACGACTTGGCCGTGTTCCGGACGTCGGCGAGCTACCCATTGTTCGCCGTCCGCAAGCCTGCACCTACGGTGGCCGGTAATCGGGATCGGAATCCCGGCGCCGTCTGGGGCATAAGCACCGTTGGTCAGCCTCCTTCTAGCTAGCATTACTGCTTCGCAGAAGGAGGCGACTACCTGCCAGTCCTATGTCTATGGATTTGGCAATTCAATGCTCCATGAGTTAATCTCGGTCTAGGCAGTAACCTTGACCTTGCATAAGTTCCAGGGCCCTGGTGTTCCGCTTTCGCATCAACCCTTGGTCCCAGAAGGCTTCGACTGTTTGTTGACGACTCTTTGAGGCGAGCTGGAACAGAGCGCGCCGTCGAAGACTTGGACTTGGTCCGGACTGTTACCAGACGACCGGACAGCGAGTTACCCACTGCTCGCAGTCCGAAAGCTCGCGACTTGGAAATATTAATCTTACCTGAGCCAATCTCGGTCTGGGCACAGTGACCACAGGCGCGAACTCCACCTCCAAGTTGATATTCCTCCTGGCTCCCTTGGCGACTCCATTCTCGGCCACACAGTAGTATGTCCCGCGGTCTTCCTTGTGCACTGTCGCTATTTTCAGGATGTTTCCTCTGTAACGAAATAATTGGAAAATGTAATACAGTTTTCAGCCATTTGAGATCAAAACACTTAGGTCATGGGAAGTTATGGGCAATTGACAGAATTGAATTGTGGATTTTAGTCAGTAAAAGTCTGATTCTGACTCGGATTTTAGCACATACGGGCAGGTCATACCCTGGAAAGGTACATAGGTTAAGACTGGCCACCTTATGACCGTGTGCTAACTATGATGGCGAATAATAGTTAGCCCACGGTCCGGTAACCATTCGTACTGGGCCCAAGTTATTGACATCACGATTCGTTTCGTTTAAAACTTTTACTGATTAAAATCAACTTTTCAATTCCATCAATTGACCATAACTTCTTCAAAGATTCGCAACCACATATTATAGATTCAACATGCAAATATGACGAAGTTATTCAAACTCACCTGTAGATAGATCCACCGGTGGGCAAAATAGCGTTGTTCTCACGACGCCAAGAGATCTTCGGAGGTGGGAATCCACCAGCGTAGCATTCCATCTGGACACCTGAAAACATATAAGCGTAATCAGCATTTTAATGTTCCCACTGCTGGGACTCTGCCTTGCTCTCTAGGAGAGAATGAGCTGTAATCCACCACGCGGGCCCAGTGCGAGTTGGTGGTGGATGTCTTCTTGATGAAATTAATTAGACAAAGTAATGAGTTTAATATTATAAATGCGAAAGTAGTTGTATACAAGGTGTCATTGACATGTTAACGCAAATGAATACCATAAATCCAGTACATGATTCTAGACCCCCCAGTGGTGGAATTTTTTGTCGGTTTTTTTTTATGTTTTTTTTTTACGTTTTTTAAATTAAACTGTATAAAAACGTCATTTTAACATTTTTTTCGATAAAAATGAGTGAATTACATTCTAAATTAATAATGTCATCGGGTTTGATTAGAATAACGACTTTATTTGCCTCGATGATTTTTTTATAATTTTTTTTTTTGTAAAAAAAATATATTTATACTAAAAATATATTTAACTTTTTTTTCTTCTAAAAATGTCATTGGGATTGGTTAGAATAACGATTCTATACAGGTAAAAAATAAAAAAACAAAACTTTTTTTTCAAAAATTTGAAAAAAAAACCGACGAAAAATTCCACTACTAGGGTGTCCAGAATCATGTACTGGATCAATGGTATTCGTTTGCGTTAACATGTCAATGACACCTTGTATATTTCTTTGTTACGTTCTGCTGTGCGTACGCACACCTATTGTCTTTCTGTGTCTTTAATTACGGTATTCGAAAGGTTAACTGGGTTTGAACCCATGAGCTACAAGCCGCAAGTTTGGACCGTTACTACTAAGCAACCACTACTCTCCTGAAAACATGGTCAACATTATTTCAGCTGTAAGACGTACTATATGACATAGGCAGCCCCCATGTGTAGCCACGATATACGGTTCTTCTTTATGGTGGGCAAAAATCATCCAATGACGAATCCCACTTTTGAGCAGAGCGGGAAACAGTATCAGACGCTTTCTGACCAAGCACCCCACCCTGCTCCTTCAATGCCCTTCGCACTGGGGTTTAGCCTAGACAACTGATAAACATACTTATATATTTCTAAATAAATACATATTATAGATAATTTACACCCAGACACAGAACAAATGATCGTGCTCATCACATAAACATTTGTCCTGGGTGAGAATCGAACTCACGACCTCCGGCATAGCAGTCAGGGCCGCTAATCACTAGACCAACAGGCCAGTCATATGTCGGTAACCTTGGTTCTTTTGTGGATATTTTCATTCCTAATACGTTGATGGTACCAGACGACGCTCCGTGGGCAGGCCCCCTACAAGGTGGACCGACGATCTGGTGAAGGTCGCGGGAAGCCGCTGGATGCGGACAGCACAGGACCGATCGTTGTGGAGATCCTTGGGGGAGGCATATGCCCAGCAGTGGGCGTCACTCGGCTGACATGATGATGATGATGATGACGTTGATGGTTAAACAAACTTACTCTCTCCCTCGCTGGCCACTAAAGATCGCGTAGAGTTGTCGGAGATGATCGGGGGTCGTCGGACCTGCAGTTCCACTTCGGCAGTAATCTTGTTACTGATGGACATCAGCACTTGGCACTGGTACCAGCCGGCGTCGTTCTCTTGTATGTCCTTGATCTGAGGGTGAAGTAAATTAAAATTGAGTTGAAATATTATAAGTTGGACACAGCAAGTTATAGGGCACCAACGCACAGCTGGACGAGGGAGCAAGACAACCCCAGTCACCCTAATGGATCAGTGACCATGTATTTATGCGGGCAACAACATAAAATAGGCTTTTGTCTATGTGAATTATGATACTTTTATGAAATGCATATACACATATTCTTTACATAAATATATTAGACATGTATTTCAGATTCTGCGTATATTATGTACTAGCGACCCGCCCCAACTTCGCACACTGGTATTGAATATATTATGCATATATTATACACATAAACCATCCTCTTGAATCACTCTATCTATTAAAAAAAAACCGCATCAAAATCCGTTGCGGACTTTTAAAGATCTAAGCACACATAGGGAAAGCAAACTTTGTTTTATATCTCTAATAGTTCAGTTTAGGTCGTAAAATAGATCGCGTACGGATGTCGTGGTAGTGTCTCAGTAGTGAATGGTCTGAATCTCATTAAAAAAATGGAGAGAAAAATTACAAAAACTTACCGAAAGTGTATAAGTGGCAGTGGCATCGTCAAATCTCAGCGAGAATCTGGAATCCTTGATGATCAGACCAGCATTGCTGGACAGAGGAATGGACTCCACTGTCTTGAAGCGATCGTACTTCACCTGGAAAGAAAAATATTCGTTATAACTAAATGATTCAAAAGAACACTTCTTATCGTCAGTTTAAACTAGATGAGTCCTGTGTTTCCTAACTGATTACCCTGAGAAAAGGGGTTCACACATTCCAAAATTCATCCCTTAAGGAGTTAAGACGAGTCCAAAGTTTGTATGGAGAAGCCAACATTCACGCGGACGAAGCCGCCGACAGAAGCTAGTTTTAGCATGCGGCAAATAAGTTGAACCAACATTAGCGTAGTTGGTATGGTTACACACAGCCCCCCACTTCGATTGGAGACGAAAATCACGACGTACAAAGCGTTTTGGGAACACATTCATAATGCGTACAGCTAAGGAGTGGAATTTAATTATAGTTTTACCCTGGAGGTCTTTAAGTCAAGAGTGAATAGGTTACTTCTAGGCAAGCATGCTCCATCGTCGACTACATCATTGCTTACCATCAGGTGAGATTGTGGTCAAACGCGAGCCTATCTAGTATAAATAAAAATTAAAAAAAAACTGTCACTGCGCATTCAACGCCGTTCGCCAAATTGGGTTCAACTTATATCCCGCGAATTGTGTATAAATACGACCATTACAATAATGATAAGTATAACATAGATTTTACGCGGCGATAGGTCGAGAAATCGTTAAAATAACATAATCAAAACTGTCATAATAATTCGAACACAATTGTAAGAACAACATGAGATAACGTAATAATATATAAACAGCCTTGAATTTATGAGACGCAATTCAGTCTGAGAGTACATTATAAAATCATATTGTTTTGTATGGGACTTGGGTCCCGTACAGTTCGACCGTCGGATCTTTGCGCGTCTGAAGTTAGGCGATTCTCACACTGCCCCGCATGATGCAGCGTAGCGCGTGGATGCGTGTTCTTCCGTTGCTTGTAAGTATCTCCGTTTGTATGGAAAACACGCACAGTCTAACACACAGAAAATGCATCCACGCGCGTTCATGCGGATCACGCGCATACACGCGGAGAAACATGCACCCCCGCGCGTAGGTGTGGGGCGAGACGCAAGGTATGGCACACCGAATCCCGCAGTGCCGCGCGTGATTTTGAATGGGCGTGACGTGTGTGTTTGTTTTTGTGTGTGTATTAGTGACCGTACAAAAACCAAACGGTTAGTATAATGGCAGCGTCCTGAATGAGTTCCACACTATTAACCATTTCTATCAAAACTATCGTGATGGCTCTGCGTATTTTAGCGTTTGAAAACTCGTACCAAAATAAAGGTTTTTAAAAAAAATGCCAATAACATTTTTTAACAGCAATAACAACTGCAAATTGCATTTATTTGTTTAAACCATTTATTTTGTTACGAGTTATGAAGCACTAAAATTCGCAGAGCCTAACTTCAGACGCGCTAAGATCTGACGGCCGTACTGTAAGAAAGAAAGAAAGAAAGAAAGAAAGAAAGAAAGAACAAAGAAAGAAAGAACCAGACTGTACGAAGGGTTTTTTTATGCGTTTGCTTGGGACTCAAGAGCTCAAGAGTTTATAATACAATCGCCAAAAAAAAAAAAAACACAAATGGGCCTCCTCTTTTGGCCTCAGGAAGCGTTGCTCATCTTTAGGGTCACCCTAAAGATTATTCAAATGCTCCACATTGTCTTTCATTGATAATAAAAAGATGGCCGTTAAAGACTTGTGACCACCCGTTCGGGTCATTCACTATCGATCGATGAGGTCACGCTTAGAATGCTATCTTCCCTACCGTACCCTTCGCCGACGCTTTTGCCACACAAGGAGTACATAACATGACTTATTCTTACATATTTCCTTACACACTCGTATAGTACAGCTGTCGGATCTTGGCGTCAGAAATTAGGCTCTGCGAATTTTAGCGTCTGATTTGCGACCATCTGCGGAGAGATGTAAGTTGTGGGAAGAACACCACCCACCACCGCCCGACTTCGTCCAACCCCGGGAACATCTGCCACTTGGATATGACCTGCGGTGGCCTATATGGAAAGCAATCAATAGACTGCGCACCCAAGTAGGCCGCTGCAAACACAACCTGGCAAAATGGGGGATTATAGATCCTTGCGACACACAGTGCGAGCATAATGGTGCGAGTGCGGTGTTCCTGATCAAACAATTGACCACCTATTAGAGTGCCCAAAAACTTTGAGGGAAGCGGAATCCATCGATTCGAAAAGAAGAATCAATTTGTAGTTTTATTGCTGTTAAAAACTGTCATTAGCATTTATTTTTTTAAAACCTTTGTTTCTGTACGAGTTTTCAAGCGGTAAAATTGCCCCTATTCTGGCCCCAGTAGCCTTCGACTCTGCCTGTTTGCAGACTGAGTCCCTATACGCAGGTAGTTTGTGGTTTTAAAACCTATACAATATCGTTATGGTCAACCCATATTTGGTACAGATATTCACCAGCGACCTTGAGCGAATAAAGTAGGAGCTAGCGTCACTTCTAGCGCTTTAAGATTATTGGAATAATAAATTGTCCTATTTATTAAACATAATTAGGGCATTCAAACTCGGATAGTTATCAACTCCGGAGCTAGTTACGATGTTGAGCAATCAAATCCGGAACTCCGGAGTTGGCTCCGGAGTTAACAACTTTTTAAAAAATTAGTAAAAAAGGCCTTTTATTTTTATCAATAGAAGTTTTATTTGTTAAAGAATCAATGTTTTTGTTTAAAAATGTACTGCCTGATAGATAGAAGTTATAAAAGTTAACAAATACGCATTACAAAATAGTTCAAAATCAACAAACATTAAAAATCAACATTTGTTTGGCAAGTTACAATAAAATAACAGGTACCTAAAAATCTCCTTTTTTGAGATCAAAAAAGTAGGTAATAAGTTTTAAGAAACGATAAGGCATTTAAAGATGAGTCAGAAGGAGAACTTCTAAGTTTCGTGCAGCAAAAAAACCTGCTGCCGCGGATGCTCGTTCTGACTCCAGGCTCGGCAAGACAGATAGTGGTACGTTTCTGCAAGGTATCCTCTGCATCTGCCATTATCATAAATTGCTTTTTCTACTATTACAAATCCATCCAGATCCAAATTAGCAGATGAGATGCTTTGTTTTTTAATTTTTAATTTGCTTAACTCCTGCTCTAGTTGCTCTGCAACACTTAGGTGCAACTCTGGTTCATACGTTTCCATTGCTGATCCTGTTGATGATGTAGAAGGCAAGTTTACGCGGTATTTTATTCTTTTCAAAACGTCAACAATTGTCTCAGATATGTCTAGTGAATCTGTTCATTAGTTGGCTTTATAAAAGTATCATTTTCTTTTTTTACATGCAATAGACTAGTGCTTGACTGCGATCCCACCTGATGGTAAGTAGTGATGCAATCGTTGATGGTAAGGCGCACTAGTTTATTAAGCTATTTACTAGCTTCTGATGAAAAACAATCTTCGCAGTCGTGAAGGTAGAGTTCTGATTATTTTTGCAAGTCTTCTCTGTTTTATTCGTTTTCTAGATTGTTCGACGGGCCGATGCAAGCCGAGAACTACCAAATAATACCGAAGTGTTGTGCTAAGGACTTAGGAGGGAATCAAACAACGGGTTACGTTACGCTCAAGTATTAACATGTGTGTTTCGTCATTTTGTAAATAATGTTTACATGGTTTTTGAAAACCGGTTTCAACTCCGGTGTTCTATTTCAACTCCGGATTTGAAAAATGCTTAAAATCGCTTCGAAACTCCGGAGTTACGAAACTCCGGAACTCCGGATTGAAAGCCCTAAACATAATATCAATAAATATCAAAAGATTGGTAATGAAATTATCTTTCAGTTAGTGAAAGTCCCATAAAAATACACCCAATGGTTTTTGCCTGATCCTCGCTTTTTAGTCTATGTTAGACGTAACTTTGAAATTATATTACACCAATTAAATTTAAATATCCGTATATCAAATTATTAGAAAAATAATCTAGTTTAACATATTTTTTTTTTCAAAACATACCGACTAGCCGTTTAAACGTAATGTTGGTTTTAAAATCATCTAAAGTCCGTCCTCCTCCTCCTTAAAGCCCATAGAATCCGTAATGGTTTTTTTAAGGTAGGTAGACATCAGTGTCAGACTCTGACTGACTAAACAACCTACCCCATTCCTACGTTGCCATATATACCAGGGCCAAAGCCTTCCTTTCAGACGTGAACCCTTGGCCTCAGTTGGCTTCGACCCTTCTGCAGGGTCCCTAGGGTTTGCTGGCAACTCCTTGAGGCGCGCGGGAAAAGTCGCGCCGTCGACGACTTTGAATCCGTAATGGTCAACTCATATTTGTCTTAAGGATCTCTAAAAACGTAGATTCAATCGAAGTAAGTACATCTTACTAAATCAAGAGTTTAAATAAGCAAGTCACTAGTTCTAAAAGTATCTTCTCCTAGAGTGGTTCGTTTTGTGGTCAGTTAAAAAAAAATCAGTTGTGTACCCACAATATTTCTTTCAAAGTTCCTTGTACTGAATAAAGTAAGTTTTTATTTAATTTTTTACTAACCACGTTTCTCAGTTTTTAACAGGTGTTACTAATAATTGAAATTCACTTTTATTTTTAACCGACTTCAAAAAAAGGAGGAGGTTCTCAATTCGATTGTGCTTTTTTATGTTTGTTACCTCAGAACTCCATTATTTATGGATGGATTTGCAAATTTTTTTTCCTTGAATCAAATCAAATCAATCAAATCAAATCAAAATGGTTTTTATTTCATATAGGCCTACATGGGCACTTATAAAACGTCAGAAGCTAGTGCACGGATAAAGGATATGCTTCCAGATTGGTCCCATTTTTTTCAAAATCTTTAGAGAGATTGAGAAGAGAAGAGATCTTTAGAGTTTTGATGATGGGATCCATGAGAAATCGAGGGAACTCCTCAATTATTATAGGCAACTATATAGTAATTTTGATATTTTCATCGAGAACTCATGCATTTACAGTCAAAAAGTAACATTTGATGAGGTGGAACTGGTGAAGAAGATCAGAAATGGCTAACGAAACTTGACACTCGCATTGATATCACAATCAAGGTAGTTAAGCAACTATGAAAATGCACTATAAACCAATGTCAATCAGTTCGATAACTGAGATCAGTTCGATCATCATCAGATGATGATGGTGATGGAGCTGGAAGGTAGGCACTGGAACTGCGTAACTAATTAATATATCCTAGCCGTGTTTGGGCTTGCTAGAATTGTCATAAGATGCACTTTGGCTGTAAGGTACTATTGAACTGATGTGATGATGAAGCTGGAAGGTGGAAGGTCGGCATGGGAACTTCAAAATAAAATAATGTATCCTAGCATTGTTTGAGCTTATTAGAGCTGTCATGGGCAATGCTGTCAAGGGCAATGGAAAGGGTTATGCTCGGAGTTTCCTTGCGTGTTCGAATCAGAAATGACGAAATCCGCAGGAGAACCAGGGTCACCGACATAGCCCGAAGAATTGCCAAACTTAAGTGGCAGTGGGCAGGGCACATTGCTCGTAGAACAGACGGCCGATGGGGCCGAAAGGTTCTAGAGTGGGGACCGCGCTCCGAAAGACGCAGCTTTGGAAGGCCTCCCACAAAGTGGACCGACGACCTGATGAGAATCACGGTTACGCGATGGATGCGAGACGCACAGAATCGGTCGTTGTGGCGACGCTTCGGGGAGACCTATGTCCAACAGTGGACGTCTTCTGGCTGAAATGATGATGATGATGAGATCTGCCATGAGATGCACTCTGGCTATAATGTGCCATTGAAAATAGTTTTTCTATGCACGAATGAATTTAATCATACTAAAATAGATTACATCGCGTTGGTATCTTTGAACTTTATCTGTCTGTTGATGAAAATGTCTACTTTGTTGTTGATGAACTAATTTGAATTTATAACAAGATTATTTTTTTATTTTAACTATAAGAATCATAAGTATTTCATGCATCATATCATCTCTCCACGAGATCAAAACGATTACACTGTAACAATGTACCTATAATATGAATTCCTACTTATATGACATTGGAACTTTTTCAAAAGAAATGGAACGATATTGACATCCTTGCCATAACACATTATAATAAAAAACACTAAACGTCGCGGTAGACCACGAAGGAGATGGCGCGATGAGCTAGACAGATTCCTTCCGAACTGGCAAGAGGAAGCGCGGGACCGCGATGGATGGAAGAAGTGGAGGGAGGCCTTTGCCCAGGAGTGGGACAGAACAGGCTAACAAAAAAAAAAAAAAAAAAAAACGGCTAGAAATAAAAACAAAATTTCCAAAAAAAAAACCGCCTTCAAAAAAAGTCAAACGATAAAAGTTCCTACACTAAAAAGTTGATAATAAAGATTTGAATTGCTGTAAAGAAACTTAATTTATAGGTAAACTTATTTGACATTAATATTTTGCAAATATTCAAAATTTATTACTTATTTTTGGAGTCTACTAGAAATATTTGTATTTTTATACAATTTTTTATAATGAATAAACTCAAGATCTGCCAAATAGATTTTCAAAATTCTATACACAGTAAACTGCTACATAGTCATTCATAACATAGGCCATATATTTGCTATCTTCATGTGGGCAAAGACGCTGGTAAAAGCCAGTAAGTAATAAATGACTGGCCTGTTATACGGTTAGTGGCCTTAACTGTTATGTCAGAGGTCATGGGTTTGATTCCCACCCAGCACAAATGTTTGTGTGATGAGCTCAATCAATTGTTATGTATCTGAGTGTAATTTATCTATAATATGTACGTATTTAATTTATGTTTATCACTTGTCTCGTCCACACAAGCCATGCTTAGTCCCAAGACTAGACAACATTGTGTTACATGTATGAAAAAAAAATCTAATTTAGATTTACTTACCCAAATGACTGGAAAGTCTTGAGCATAATGGACAGAGCAATCCAAGTCTACTTGACCACCAATATCCCGGATCTGTTCCTGAGTGATGTGCGATATTGTTGGAGTCCTTTGTGCTGATGCTAGAAAGATAAATAAATAAAATATCAATAATCACAAATATTTATCTACACTAATATAATAAAGAGGTAAATTTTGTTTTTTTATTTTTTTGTTTGTAGGAGGTAATCTCTGGAACTACTGGTCCGATTGAAAAAATTTTAGAAACAATAGAAAGCTGCTTTACTCCTGAGTGACATAGGCTATATTTTATGTACGCGGGCGAAGCCGCTGACAAGAACTAGTTTAAAATAAACCATTAATGTACTTATTTGAACACACACCTTGGCTGTCACCTCGGTGCCCAGGGTCCGCTTTCCTACACAGTCGCCTCCACTTCGCTCGGTCTTTCGTGTCCTCTGCCTTTAGCCCATTGTCATTCAAATAAGTGAAGTTAAATTAGCATAGTATCAGCCTTATAATGTTCCCACTGCTGGGACTCAGACCTCCTCTCTAGGAGAGGGAATGGGCTGTAAACCACCACGTTGGCCCAGTGCGGATAGGTGGTTGTTGAAATGCATGTTTCCTTTTCCTGTTTCGTTTTGAGAGCAGTGGTAATGAAATAAACTACACATATTAATGCGCCGGGCTGGGTTTGAAACCGCAGCCGTACTACTCGTAAATCAGAGTCATTTAGCATTATCACTCAGCCACCGATGCTCAGAACAAGCCAAATTACTTGTTCCAAATCATCTCTACAGAGAAAAGCGAGCAAGAAACTCCATGGATTCTTCTAAATCTTGATCATCATCATTTCAAAATCATTGAATCATCGTTTTTTTCCTAAATCATGATATGAATTACAAAATCTTGGTTACATATTTTGTAATAATTAGTCTGTTTTTCACTTGTAAATATGTATTTTCAATTTTATTAACCTTAGGTTATTATTAAAATAATAATTATATGACCGCCCCAAATCTATCTCCTTTCATTTTAGTCCATCCTAAGGTTGTCTGTCAGAAATTGCCCTGTGCGATAAGACTGACAATTGTACACTTAGTTTTTATATTTGTATATCCTGTCCACATTGTGGTGTACAATAAAGCTTATAATAAATAATTAAAAAAAGAATAAATGAATATTCATTGGCCCATTAAATTCTTAGATAACAATGCAGAATCCAATTAAATCAATTTATACAATAATGTAATCTATAAGGAAAGTTAAGTTTCCAGTTAATAAACCCTAACAGGAAACTTCAATCAAATTCTCATTGGTTTAATAGTGACTTTATTTTGATTTTAATTCATTGTCCTAATTGTGTTACAATAATAGTACATCTTTTATACTTTTATATATGAAAATGACAAAAGCTATATTTTAAATAAAAATGTTTATTATATCATTTATTTAAATTTTTTAACATATTTTATACATTTTTAAATATTTTCTTAACAAAATAATAAAAAAAAACATTTAAAAATATAAAATATATAAATATTATTATTATTATTTAGGTAAAGAATAACTGGTAATTAGTGACCAATACTGAAACATGTGAGTAGTCATTATAACAAACACCTTTTATTATTTACACATTTACCACAAAACTAACATATTGTGAAAATCAGGCAGTGGCAAAGAAAAATTTACAAATTCAATCGGGGCACTGGCAATTACTTTGCCAAATAAAAAGTCATGAATTGCCATTGGCAATGATATAGCTGTAGCCCAAAAAAGGGGAGCTAAACAATGGCAGGAAATCTATTAAACTCTCAAGCCAAGAGTGAACACCGGTGTTCGCACACCTATTGTCTTTCAATTATGTCTCTAATTACAATATTCAAAAGGTGTTGTAATAATAATTTTTTCACAATATTTAGAATAAATAAATACAAAATTGAAGGTGTAAAAAGTATTGCTTGGAAAAGGGTAAATTTGTATTATCCAAAATACTAAAAAAATTAAGTTGTAGTATGTATCAACTTACTTAAAAATGGTACTTAATATAATATGCAGCTGATGTTCAACCAAAATTTTGTTTTTTTTTTTTTATGGTAGGTAAAAAGCGTAGAATGATGAATCCCGCCCTTGGGTGGAGCGGTAAAGTGTCCGACTCTTACTGACTAAAAAAGCTACCCCATTCCTGTTGCCATAGAAACCAGGGCCAGAGCCTTTCTTTCAGACGCGAACCCTTTGTCCCAGTTGGCTTCGACCCTTCTGCAGGGTCCCTACGATGTCGATCGATCTTCAATGCACCATAAGATTTTCGGGTTCCAATCGAAGTGCGGTACAACGGGTTGCTGCACGCAAATATAGCAAGACCGGCATTTTAGTTCAACATTTACCGCGGCTTTGCAGACGGGCTAGTTTTGTGACAATTACTTGCTGCAATTCTATAGCCAGCAAGTTACTGATTATATCGCTGAACACAAAGCTATAATTGCAGCAATTTAGCAGTGTAGTCCGACGATATAGTCAAGTTATTTTAAACGAACGAAGGAACAAAGTCGGCAATTGCATTGCAGAATCTTACTGGTCTATATTCGGCAACAAATTGCACAAAATTAGAGTTTAATTGCTATATTATATTGGGCAACAAAAATTGCCAACAAAATGCAATTATCACAGACCGATTACAGGGATCTTAACGCTAACTCAAACTCAAAAACAAAATAACAAGTGGAAAACTGTGCGGTGGCATTGTCTGAAACCGAAAAAGTTTACGACAAAAACGATGTCAAAATAAACGTAACGCTGGCTTTTACAAAAACAAAAGCAAGCTAGCATTCTACGATACTTTTACTAACGTTATTTTAACCAATATTTTTATAGAATACGAAATAATAATCATTAATCATCTCAGCTAGGGTGTGTCTCAACAATCACAAAACAGTTGGAAGACAAAACAAAAGGTGTAAACTAGCAAAACTACGATACACTACGCCATTTTAAGTTTTGAAATTACTTAATCAGACTTTAAAATGAATGTTTTTACTCACCATTTGTTATGAAGCACAGTAATACTGATAAATATACGTAATTTTGAAACTCCATTGTCGGAACACGCATCATCTCACGCACATCAACAGAAAACTTAGCTTTTTTTATTCCTTGTTTGAATGGGAATGAACGAGGAACGCAATGGAATTTTTCGTTATGCCAGTTAAAATCTCAGAATCTACTCTGCATTGTGATGATAATAAATTCTCAAAAAACTACTTCACTGGAATATTTATATAATCTTACGATATAACTAGGTATATATTACCCATTATGTATGATGTTATTTTTAAAATTCAAAATCATCTATGTATTCGACTCTAGCAACTTTAATTTTTTCGTTATGAATTTACATCCAAATTTTAAACTATCAAGTGCTTAACTTAACATTAGAAAAAAAAATTGAAGCCGAATATTTCATATTCTAAAGCCAATGTCAACTATTATAAATTCAAAATAAAAATAACAAAGATAGGTACAACATAAAATAATAAAAAAAACTTCCAAAAGGAACTAATAAAGTTTGGTAATGTATACCTATAAATAAGTTGTAACAAGTTGTTTATCTTGCTTCAATTGTTTTTACTACCTATTTACTACTACTGTTACTATTTATAATTTCATTGATTAAAATATCTTTACAACTGGCCACACTCATTCAATAGTCATTCTCACTGACAGTACTCATTCATTAATGAATGAATGACGTTGCCGTGGCCGCGCCTTGAAATGTCGGTAAAACTTAGCCGGCTTTTAATAGTACGACTATTCAATGCTAGATGTCGCGGTGCTTCTTAATGTAATCTCTATAATATCTAATAGATGGCATTGACAGTTTTATTTTCTAAATTTGGATTGTTTATTTTCTTCATTATTTGGTTATTAGCTACCCATGACCCTGGAACACAACTGGCAACTGAAGGAACACAATTGAATAGTCAGTCTATGCCGGACACCCCCTCTCGCTTCTTGATTTTTTACGACAAATAGGATGATTATAAAAACATATTGTTGTATACAAAGATATTGTTCTCATCTATTAAGAGGAGTTTTTGGAGGGAAATGTGACTGTTTGAAATATTCAAGTGACGTAGATGTAGTTTTGTATCGCGACTTTCACCAGGTCATCGGTCTACCTTCTGAAAGGCCTGACAATGCCGACTCTTCTGGTACGCGGTCGTCACTCCTATATATTTAATCCCCATTATTCCCCAGAGGCGGCGTAAGGCGTGGGCGACGTGGGCGACCGCCCACGGCCTCGCGGTCCAAGGGGCCTCGCGCCTCGATGGCCCTCGAACCCATTATGTAGATATTATTACTCATCTAGCAATAAATAGTATAAAAATCGGCTAGCAAGTATCTGGCAATACCACCGGGTACCCGACCACCTCTGTCGTGGATTGTGGCCTACCTATCGGTCAGATATATCATCTATCCCGATCACCAGGAAGAATGGAAACGGTGAGAGATCGCATCGGCGTCGGGTCTACGATGAAGTACTGGAATTTTAATGAGCACTTCCGACGTCTGGCTCCCAAACTGAATCGGACTGGGGCTACTTTCAAGCGCCTCCAGCCGAACTTTGAGGGCCAGAAGCATGTCGGAGGCTCTACGCAGGAAGCGTTCGATCCTTGGCCCTGTATGGAGCGCCAGTGTAGGCGCCGTCGTTGCAAAAGCAACCGAAGGCCCAGCTGCTAGAGGGTGGGTCATGGCAATACGGATAGTGCGGGGATACGCGGGAAGCGGCAAATCTCCTTGGGATCTGGAGGCAACAGTCCTTGCATAGGACGAAACTCCACTGCCGCGTCAAGTCGCGGGATGTTGTATTGAGTTCCGGTGGGATGTCAAAGTGTTATCGCGACAGCGTTACTTTCGCAACCCAGTTCTGGGCACGCCATAATTATGGCAGTTAGTCCCCTCTTTGAGGTCTGGCTGGAAAGATGTCACGGCGTCCTCACTTTCCGCATGACGCAGGTTCTTACTGGACATTATAAGCTTGGGAGGTATCTGCACTGGATTCGTGAGGAAGTGACGCCCGGGTTTGGCCACTGTGTGGAGCACCCGGAGGACACGGTGGAGCATACGGTAGAAGTATGCTCCGCCTGGGCGGGTCACACTTAGCATCGCCGTGTCGTTGCGGAGGCGATCGACGGCTGTGATCTCTTGCGCCGGGCCTTGGTACAAGCCATGATCCGGAGCGAGAACGAGTGATAGGCGGACGCCTCCTTCTACGAAGCAGTAATACTAACAAAGGAGGAGGCCAAAAAAAAATCGAATATAAAAAAAAATCTCTCCTTTTACGTCGTCCTTCAGGGGGCCTCGCAAAATATATCTTGCCCACATCAAATTTAGGTCTTGCCCCGCCACTGTTATTCCCCATCGATCATCTTATTTAGATACCTACTGACGATTCGGATATTGTATCCGAATCGTCATATTTTATTTTGGAGATACTACCTATTTTTTTTTCATGTTCTAAACAATGTGCGTCCAAAACGTAAGTGAAAAAAAAGGCGATACTAAACGCCACCTCCGCCCTGAATTATTTTTATAAAAAAATCGACCAAGGTTACCAACTTTCCCGAGAGATGGCGCTATGATGATGGTAATTTGGGATTGTGTGAATCGATCTTATTTTTTCATGCGAAAAAGATATGTTAAAATATGTAAACTAAGTTTCAAAATGCTTACATATACGGTTAAATTACAAGTTTGGTTCAGAAATTATTATATAAGATTTTTCAAAAACTGTTCATCCTATCAAGTTCAAAATAACTTTCCTAGAAAGGGATGTAAAGTTCCACTTTTAAGTTTTTTTCATATTTTCTAAACTATGAAAAAGTTCAAAACTTAGAGAGGCGGGGACGCATTGTTTTTTTACTTATGAAGCGATTATTTCCGAAAATATAACCATTATCAAAAAATAAAAACAATTTACGGTTTTTTTAAATCTGTTTTTTTAATATCTTTTCAACAAGATGTCACACGTTAGGGTTCAAAAGAAAGAATACATTCCCCACTTCCCCACGTTTTTCTTTTTTTTTTCCTTTATTTCCACTTTACGTGTTGGGCAGATACCCTAATAGGTATTTATTTTCCACTTTTTATTTTACCACTTTGTCGGAATGATTAATAAACATGTTTGTATCTAATTTCAGCTTTCTAGTGTTAAGAATCGCTAAGATTATCCGCGGACGGACAGACAGATAGACAGACTCGGAGAAACTATATATACTTATATAAGAATCGCTAAGATTATCCGCGGACGGACAGACAGATAGACTCAGAGAAACTATATGTATATATATAACTAGCTTTTTCCAGCGGCTTCGCCCGCGTACATAAAATATAACCTATGTCACTCAGGAGTAAAGCAGCTTTCTATTGTTGCTAAAGTTTTTCCAATCGGACCAGTAGTTCCAGAGATTTCCCCCTACAAACAAAAAAACATAAAAACAAACTTTACCTCTTTATTATATTAGAGTAGATAAGGGCCGGTTTCTAGTTGACTACGGAACCCTAAAAAGGCGTGATTTTCCGAGCGCCTCAAGGTTTTGTCAGCAACTTTAGGAACCCAGCAGGTTCGAAGCCCCCTGGGGGAGTCTGACACTGTTTCCCACTGTGCCTAAGGGCGGGATTCGTCATTCGATGATTTTTACCAACCATAAAAAAAACTAATCTGCACTGAATCCATGTTGTGGTGGATTATAGCCCATTCCCTTTTCTAGAGAGAAGGTCTGTGTCCCAGCTGTGGGAACTGAGAATCATGATGATGATGAAAATGAGCTCAGCGTCTATCTAGTTAAATTTTGTGTAATTTAATTCTTACTAGTTCTCACCGACATGACGTGTTTAAGTTTATCTCCTAGTTAGGTTTAAAGATCATTTCCTGATAATTACTAACGTCTATAATAAATTAGGTGCATGAATAACGTGACCATTTATTTTCTGTGCCAGAGCGGGACAACTGAGGAATAGTTCAAAAAAGAAACCTGCGGAATTATAAAATAAAACAATGTTTTGGGAGTTTTACAAGTTCATAGAAGATTGAATAACACAAATCCAAGCAGTAAACACAAGGCAAAGGCAACAGCGCCCTCGCCGTAGCCGTCGCCGCCACGATCCCGCCGATATCTGGCCACACTGCCGTAGACACTGGCTCGCGGACGGTGAGCAATAGGTAGCTCGCCGTCCGGTCGTCTGGTAACTGTCCAGACCGAGTCCAAGTCGTCAACGGCGCGCACCGTTCCCGCGCGCCTCAAGGAGTTGTCAGCAAACTGTAGGGGCCCTTCAGGGCCGAAGCCTCCTGGAGCCTAGGGTGGTGCAAACTGTTACCTCGACTCTAGGAATAAGGCAAGGAAGGTACGGGGTAGGTTTTTTAGTCAGTAAGAGTCTGACACTGGTCTCCCGCTCCGCCCAAGAGCGGGTTTCGTCATTCGATGATTTTCACCTACCATAAAAAAAAGCACTAAACACAAACAGTTAAGTAGTGGGGTGACTTTTAAGTCGTATTTTTGTATTTGTCACACTGTGGCGCCCGCGCTGTTGTTAAATTTAAAAACGATAGATGCATTCTTAAAGCTAGAGCGCGACATTTTTGCTCTTGCGGGGGACAGCGGGACAGACAGTCAGAAAGCGGGACAGTCCCGCCCAAAGCGGGACGTATGGTGACGTTATGCATGAACATAAAATACAATTATATAAAAGATAAGTTACTCTTATCGTGTTATGTGTAATAGAACTTTATGGAGTGATGATGAGGTGATGTCGTTCGTTGCATAATAATTTTCCTTTGAGTGGATAAGTAAAAATTAGGTATCTAATATCTATAACAAACTGTAGGGGCCCTTCGGGGTCGAAGCCGCCTGGATCCGAGGGTTGGTGCGAAAGCGTTATACCGGGGCTCTGGGAATAAGGCAAGGAAGGTACGGAGTAGGTTGTTTAGTCAATAAGAGTCTGACACTCCGCCCAAGAGCGGGAATTATTTGTTTTAAGGACAATTATTTGTTACTCTTTTAAAATTCCTACGGCTGTATCCGGCCCCCTTACGGTTTGCTGACATATCTTTGAGGTTCGCGTGGACACTACTCGTCCTAGGTCACTGGGGCTTAGTGCTTGGGTAACGGACGGCCGGACGGTGAGCTACGCGTTGCTCGTCGTCCGCAAGCCACCAGCAGTGGTCGGGGATCGCCTTGCCCTTCCTGACATCAAAAACGGGTGAATGTTCTGGATGTCGGGGTTGGCAGTGATTATGGCATGAGAATATCTTAGTAGGTACCTATATCTATTACTACGTACTCGTAGTAATAGATATAAGAAGAAGGCTAGAAGATAAGGATAGAAGGCTACTGCCTTCTGCCAGCGGCTTCGCCCGCGTGAAAGTAGGGATACAAACTTTAGACCCCCATTACATCCCTTTAGGAGCTGAATTTTGAAAAACCCTTTCTTAGTTCGCCTACGTCATAAAAGGAAGTCTTGTGCAAAATTTCACTTTTCTAGGTCCAGTAGTTATGTCAGTCAGTCAGTTTATCCTTTTTTATATATAGGTATAGATTTCGTTGAATATTGTCATTAGAGACACAATATAAATACAATAGGTGTGCAAACGCTGGCGTTCACTTGGGGTAGGGTTTAAATTCAAGTATAGATGCTTTGCAAAATAAATATATTTTATCGTTATCATAAGAGCAGTGGTGGCCGAGCGAGAGCAGTGGTGGCCGAGTGGTAACGGCCCCGACTTGCGTGTAGTAGGTCGCGGGTTTAATCTTGTCAACTTTGTGTAATTTATTTCATCACCACTGCTCTCAAAACGGTGAAGGAAAACATCGTGAGGAAACCGGCATGTCCTAGAACCAAAAATTCGAAGACATGTGACATCCACCAACCCGCACTGGGCCCGCGTGGTGGATTACGGCCCATTCCCTCTCTTAGAGAGGAGGCCTGTGTCCCTGCAGTGGGAACATTAAAAAGGCTGATGATGATGATGTTATCATAAAAGTAATTCGCAGTGAGGGGTAATACAAAAAATAAAGTACGAGGTGAAATATGAAACCAATCTGCGGTAAAATTGCTATTAGTAGATAACACATGAACTTGTAAACAAGGCCATAATAGTGATACACTCCATCGCTGATTGAGAGGGTAGGGTAACTCTGAAGTGCGTAGAATTCAGGATAATCTATAAACATTTATTTTGCATGCAGCTAAGCGGAATCTCCTGTCAGAGCTTTTACTCAAGAGTGAAGTCAGTCTCACAACTTTAAGAACAATGTACAAACAAAACAAAAATCAATAGCACGAATTTAATATTTCTTTTTCGGGGATTCCTCCACTAGCATTAGCCCAGCTCTATGTATAATTCGGGGATTCCCGCAAAAGAGCCTGACGCTGTTTGGTCCTTCTCCTCCTGAATTCCTGATCCATGTCTTTATCATGTAAAATTTATTACCTACTTTTAACTTTCGTTGGGGTGACACCACCAACTTCCGCACCGGGTGCCACCCAAGGTAGCTACGTCACTGAATAGGTTACTTCTAGACAAGTGTGCTTCATCGTCAGCCTCATCATTGATTATGCTGATGCATTCCCTTGTAACAGAATATTGGGGATCCGCCGTTTTTAAATTATGTCTAGCTGAACAACGAACCGAACCAAGCATAGAGCCAAACATTGCTACAAACGTTTTCATGAGCACTCTAGCAAACGAATTGTCCTTCTCTAGAATGCTCGCCAGAACGCTTGATAGAACGCTGTAATGTAACATTCGCAAGAATGTTCATTACTAGTAAAAACTCAAGAAAAACAGCACCTTTAGAACATAATATTTGTATGGCTTAGAGATAGGTGTTCCGGATTTGGGCGTCTTTTCTATGTGACTTGTATATGTATGGAACTCATCCACGATACAGGAAAAATTGGCCTATTAGGTGAGAAGAAATTTCTAGTGTGGGGAAATGTTTTCTATAAAAAAAAATCATGGACACTCATTTATGGCCAAAGAATAAAAAAGACTAGACGTGTAGTTTATCTACATTATTCTACTAACGGGCCGGCATACTATTCTTGTGTAAAGTACGGCCGTCTTAACTTGGCGAGTCCGAGTCATACACCCGTATTCACAAACAATACTCAAACGACCCTTGACTAAGCAAACGCACAGCTTTGAATAGAGGCTCTGTGATTGGTTCGTTTGTGTTGCGTAGTTCACAAACCTAGCCCTGTGCGCTCGCGAGCACTGTGAGACTGCATAGTAACGTTTGTGAATACGGGTGTTAGGCTCTGCGAATTTTAGCGCTTGAAAACTCGTACAAAAATAAAGGTTTATTTTCAGTGGGTACGTATCCAAAAATTTTTTCTCGTAACTAAATTCGTCCTCTTGCGTCTTACATCAGGAGGCCTCGCAAAATACATCTTGCCCACATCGGTCTTGCTCCGCCACTGAGTTTGTCCCTCTGTTTGCAATAATAATTATTATTTAATTTCCATATTAAATGAAATAACTGAAATGGGACTGGGCAGGACACGTCTGCCGCATGCCCGACAAACTGTGGGCCAAAGTTACACAAGGTTGGTGCCCTGAGACAGTGCGACGGGCTTGCGGCAGACCACGAAGGAGATGGCGCGATGAGCTAGATAGACAGATGCCTTCCGAACTGGCAAGAGGAAGCGCGGGCCCGCGAAGGATGGAAGGTGTGGAGGGAGGCGTTTGCCCAGGAGTGGGACAGCATAGGCTAACAAAAAAAATATATCCATAAATCGGGCTATCTTTTTACGCCATTCGACGTAGAAGTGTCCCTTCTACATAACAATTTCATAGTTTTTGCTGACGAGTACTGACGTAGGCACTTAATGCTTACATAATATTATTTATATATAATAATAATGTATTTACTGGATTTAGTTATTCTGATAGCAGTCTTCAATCGTACCATATGTAAGTGATATTTATTTTGATTGTGTTTTTATTATTATAAGACGGGAAAGTACCTTGATTACGCTATAGACATACAGGGTGTCATTGACATGTTAACGCAAACGAATACCATAGGTCCAGTACATGATTCTAGACCCCCCAGTGGTGGAATTTTTTGTCGGTTTTTTCTTATTTTTTTTTTAATGATTTTTTACGCTTTTTAAATCAAACTGTATAAAATCGTCATTTTAACATTTTTTGCGAAAAAGTGAGTGAATTAACATTCCAAATCAAAAATGTAATCGAGTTTGATTAGAATAACGACTTTACGACCCACTCCGTTCCTTCCTCGTTTTTATCCCAGAGGCCAGAGGCCTGGTGTTACGCATTCGACTAGTATACGAATATTTAAATTGTGATGTAGTTTATTTTCAAAGTTATGTCTAACACAGATAAAAAAGCGAAGATTAGCCAAAAAGTATTGGGTGTATTTTTATGAAACTTTCATAAACTAAAAGATAATTTAATTACTTACCTACCAATCTTTTGATATACGGCTTTTATTCATATTGTGTTTAATAAATGAACGACATATTATTATTCGGATAATCTTAATGCTTGTGAAATGTCGCTACCCCTTATCTATCATCGGACAAACCAATGCACGGCGAGCATCCATCCTTACGTTGTTGAAACCTCTTCGATTCGGACTAAGCGTTTCGCTTCATCATTCATTCCGCGCATATCGAAGAACTGGGACAATTTGCCTGCTGCAGTCTTCCCATCCGATTATAATTTAGGTGTCTTCAAAGCTAGAGTGTGGCTTTTAATAAACTAGTGCGCCTCATCATCAACGATTGCATCACTGCTTACCATCAGGGATCGTAGTCAAGCACTAGTTTATAGCAAAAGAAAACTCTGTATGATATATCTGTCCCTTAAAAAAACACATCTCTCCTTCATTCGCCTTTTTACTTTTTTTATTCTTACAAACATTACCTAACAATGCTTTATGACAATTCAAATATTATATAAAGTTTACTATTATTTGTTGCCATTAAGTGATAAACTCATAAACATGCTATTATTGTAATCAGAGATGCTCAAAGGTCACGATATCACTATGGCATAGCTTCTGCCTACGCATTTACCTTATCTCTCACGTATTATTTAATAAACTCTTTGATAAACCGCTAAATATTTTGTGTACCTATTAGTATGAATTTGATTTAGGTAGTCTGGTAGACGAACCTTAGTAGTTTCGTGTAAAAATGATTATTTTTTTAAACAGTAGTTAGTGTTAGTAAAGTCCCACATATCTCCGTTGAAAAAGGAGTATTTTTCGACCAGACAGGTATTATGTCTGGTGGGCTAATGCCCGATTGATGATTTCAGGCTGTACTATTTTATGTTCAAATCGCGCAGAGAACTTTAATTGCACGATGACGGATTAGTTCTTATGTGATGCTTGATGCGGTTTTTTAAATAGATAGTAATTAAAGAGAAAGGTTTGTAATAATAAATAATACATGCATGATATATTTAATGAAGCGAAGCTGGGGCGGGTCGCTAGTTATAGATAAATTACAACCAGACACAGAACAAATGATTGTGCTCATCACACAAATATTGGTCCTGGGCGGGAATAGAACCCACGGCCTCCGGCATAGCAGTCTGGGCCTCTAACCATAGATCAACAGACGAGTCATAGCTACTAAATAGTCCGAACAAAGCTTAAACATTTGGTTTGGATAGAGCCCATTTTTGAGTTATAAAATAAAGAAAAGTGGCACCATTAGTAGAACCATTTATTGACCACATCACTCATCATTTTTTTTTACCATTTTTTTTATTTCGCGCAGCCCTGCGCTACGATTTAGACCCCTACTATAAAATATGATATTAGAATAGAATAGATCAATAATGACAAAAAGTAATAATCTTTTCTATGATTATCATTACAATATCAATCATATTAATCCTTTCCTATGATAATCATGGATGTTTTGTTATTTTCCTACTATTATTGATTTTTTGCCCGTGTGCGAATAAGCGCGGATCTAGCGCTAAAAAAAGGATTGTGGGCACAGCTACTCAAATATCCACCAAATGCATGTGTAGAACACGTTTATCACTACATAGTATAAAACATAGTGGCTTCCCGCTGTCTGTCCCTATGTTTGCATAGATCTTTAAAACTACGCAACGGATTTTGATGCGGGTTTTTTAATAGATAGAGTGATTCAAGACAAAATTTTGCAATTTCTGAAACTGCAGAAATGATTTTGATGCGGGATTTTTTTAATAGATAGAATGACTCAAGAGGAATGTTTATATGTATAATACATGTATAATATATGTAATATCACCATCACAAGTGTGCGAATCTAGCGCGGATCGCTAGGGATTGATGTAGTGCATTCCCACAAAGCCCCTGACATATACACTGTACAGTTTTCACTAGACATCATCATCAACATCATTTTAACCGAAAAACGTTCACTGTTGGACATGGGCTTCCCTTATGGGTCCATCTTGGCTTTCTAAAACTGCATCTTCCAGTATGTGCTCGCCAGTTTAGAGTCATTTGACGCCATCGATATCATCATCGTTAAAGGTCTAATCAAAGTCACAAATGAAAATAATTTAATTTCACATGGGCTTTTATAAAACGTCAAAAGCTAGTGCACGATCCCAAATTGGTCGTTTCCTATGGCAAAAAACCAGCTAGAAACTGCATGGTTACTCTTTTAATAAGTTTGTTTACCCACGAAAATTATTACAAAACTAGTGTCATCAAAATGATCTCGAAATTGTGACATCACAAGCCTATCAGGGATTTAAACATGCCTTGTCCATTGTGCCCAAAACGGTGGATCCACCCTTATGTAACTAATCGTGCTACTTTTTTCACCGACAAAAATAATATTGTTGACACAATCTACGCGGGGAATTTCGTCCCGCAACCCCCCCGGGTTGCGCGTCTGTTAGACCGTGCCTTTATCTCAGTTGATAAAAATTTCAAGTTCAAGTTCAATCCATCGTTCATTATCATTCGTTCTGTGGCGGCAAAGTTGGCAGCACGTCTCGGTCAAGGCTGTGATAAATTGAGTCGGGTAAATAGAATTGTTTAATATTTTTTTGGCAAAGTTGTTCATTGTTTTCTTGTATTTGATTTTTTTATTAGGTTCTTGTCTTATTTTGTGTATTTTGTTATGGAAGTACCTATTGAAAAAAAATTCTAAAGTGTAATTGAAAAAAAATGTTGAAATGAAATTGTTGAAAAAAAAATCCTTAAAGTATTTTATGATAATTAATCAAATCTGTATTTTTTATCATAATTGCTTATTTAACCTTTCGAGTAGAAATAAAATAGGTGTGTAAAAGCCTGCGTTCTGTCTGAGTTCAAGGTAATTTTAAGTAGATATATTTTTGTTAAATTTAAGTCTGTTTCTTCATGCCATCGGTTTATCCAAGGAGAGAAGAGAAAATTGTAAACGGCGTAAAACAGTAAAATATCGCGTGAAATTATAAACTATATTTTTCTAAGTAAATAACACACGGTAATTTATTTATATACACTTTATTGTCCTACAATATAGGTGAGTAAAACCTTATAATAAAGAAAACATACAATCGCCAACCTTATCGCACTCGGCGATAAACTAATGAATTTGGATGTGATTTTTTAAAATTTACTTACAAAACATGTTTTTTTGTTATAATTGAAACATTATTAGTCTTATAAAGATTTATTACAAAGGTACAGAATCTGCAATTCTCTGGCGCCATATACATAACCCTTCTTCGTTCATTACGTTTCTATTAGTAAAAATAGTATAAAAATTCGTACAGATGCTGGAAGCGATTTTGTGAATTATTTGAACTAATGAACTTAATTATAGTTTAAAAATGTTCAACCAAATTAATTGGCCTAGTCATAAATCTCAATAAAAATGCCATTATATCTAATAAAAATGTAGGTACCGATGAAAGAAGATCTCTAAGATTTTTTTTTATATTATCGATAGGCCTGCGTTTGACCTTGATAGTAAGCGATGATGTGGTCGACGATAGAGTACGATTGCTTAGTAATAACCTATTCACTCTTGACTTAAAGACCCTTTGGGTCAACTCACACCGAAAGAGCGGCGAAGGGCAGCGAAGCGGAGCGCCGTTTCAGTGTCATATGAATTTTAACTTTATTTTAATGACTACAATACTTATTATCGCATGAGAAACTCGAATGGGTCCCGCGAATTCCTGCGAATTCCATCCACGCGTCTTCTTTAAAGAGTGTGTCGCTGCGCTTCGCTACGCTTCGCTGCCCTTCGTCGCTCTTTCGGTTTGAGTTGACTCTTAGGTTGTTGCTACCAGGAAATATTTCGGTAGGGAATACCTACTACTCTATAGCTGTAGGCATAAGTACCGCCTTGCTTGTTTGTAGTTTTCCTACAAGGTTACAACGGATAAGATAAACTTCTAATCACTATTTGTGTAATCAACAGTGTGCAAAGTTACACGTGTCATGCCATGTTTATATTCTAAAAACCGGTTAAACTACATTTTACTAAGAGTATACACATGATTGGAATTCATAGCGTAATCAGAATAGGTATATTTTGGTTAGTTTTTAAAATAGAATTAATTTTATTGTACGTACACCAAGACCCAAGCAGTGAATAACAAAATTTACATAAATTTGACAGTCAATTTTATTTAGATGTTCCTCAATTTATTCCTATTTTCTTTGGTTTTGTCAAAAACGCAAATTTTTAATGAAAATATGCTCTATATTCTGGATAGTTTAAAAAAATATCACGAAGAAGATGGCAAGGTCTAGTGAGTGAGCAAAGTGATTTAACTTGTATGAGTCGGGGTGACCCAATCTCTTAAGGGGGAAACAAAAGAGGAGCTGGCGTCATGTACCGTGAATGAATATTATTCGAATATTAATTTATCCTTCATTTATTGAACAGAATATGAATAAAAAAGGGTATATTAAAAAATTGGTAATTCAATTATCTTTTAGTTTGTGAAAGTTTCATAAAAATACACCCAATGGTTTTTGCTTGATCTTCACTTTTTTGTGTGTATTAGACATAATTTTGAAAATAAATTGCACCAAGTTCAATAAAAAAAAATATTAGGAAAATAGTCTTGTTTAACAGATATATTTTTTTTTATTACCAACTAGCTGTTTAGACGTGATATTGGATTTAAAATCATCAAAATTATTATATCTTCCCCATTATTTGTAAACAATACATTAATGATTTGTGTGCATAGTTTAAATAATCCCTTTAAATACATTAGCAGTCCCAGCATTTATTTGTTCCCTAATTAAGTACCCAAAGTCACGTCATGATGCCTAATAACTGCGGAAGCTTTGGCGGTCATACAGACTGTTACCACATGTTTTCGTTGTGGTATTCAGCGTTAGGTTTCTCTGGCAGTCATTACCAAAATAATGGATAAAAGCCAAGCAGATTGATTAATTACACAGACACATTTGCTCGAGCAGAACTGAGTGTGAATGGCCCACTCGTATGCCCGTTGTCCCCATTTTCTGTATCCCCATGGACAGCGGCTCTTTATAAAAATTGTTTATAGTGTCGGTATCTAATATGGTTGTAAACTTGTAAGCGTCTAACCAGGATTGTGATTCCTAGGTCCTCACGGTTTTATCAACCACAACAGGCCATTAGCAGAAAAATAGATGTTTAAAGTAAAGTAAATGTTTATTGTAACTTGTTACAGTAAAAATATAATATCTTAAAACTAATGCATAATCTAAAACTATGACTTGTAACTATTCTATATTTATAATATATTTTTGGAGGGAGGCATTTGCCCAGCAGTGGGACAGTACAGGCTAGGTATAATAATATAATAATAATTATTGGATGGTGATCCCTATGTATCTTATACAACACACCACTTCGTTGCTCAGTAACTATGGTAATACGGCAAGATTATCGTCAAATTTTCAGCCTCCTTACTATTCTTAATGACTGTCACAGATCTACCATTGAGAATAATATAATTTATTTGACAACTTTGCCCTTGAACTTGCCCTCAACTTTGCCATCGTGGGTGCGTTCACAGACATATAGAATCCAAACTTGGAACAACAATCTATAATCCATATAAATATTTGTTCCATACCAGTCAATCGCTCATGCTGCATCAATTGTGGAACTGTAGTGACATCTATGGCGTCGCATAATAACTAATCCTACATCGTGCAATCAAAGTTCTCCGCATGATTTGAACATGTATAGAACAGCCCAATATCAACTATCAAGCCCACCAGATATAACACCTATCTGGACCTAGACCATGACGTTTAAAGTAAGATTGTTTTATTCCTGTTCCAGAGTGTGCAAGTGACAGCGTTAGACACGTTGTCTAGCACCGTCTCTTTCCCACTGAAAGTAATATCGAAGTAATACTGCTAAAAGGGCTTGTGGTAGGCCCGCTGGTCAGTGGATCCATCGTTTTCAAAGAAATTTTGCAGGACTTTGCTCTCTATTCTACATACCTTTTTATGGTGAGGAAAAATCATCCAATGACGAATCCCGCTCATGGGCGGAGCGGGATACAGAGTCACACTCTTACTGACTAAACGCTCCGTTCCTTCTTTGCCTTTAGCACTGAGGCCAAGCCTTCCTTTCAGAAAGAGACCCTGGGTCCCAGTAGGCTACAACCCTTTTGCAGAGCCTACGTTTTTGCGGACAACTCCTTGAGGCGCGCGGGAACAGAGCGCGCTGTCGACGACTTGGCTTGGTCCGGACGTTCCTTATACCTTTAAAACATGGTTTTAATAATAAATTTCTTCGATTACAGTTAAACACACAAAATGGAGGCAGTAGTATTCGACGGCAACAAGCTTTCCCTCAGCTACCAGAAGGACTACCCTATCCCGAAGATTGTCAATGATGATGATGTCATCGTAGAAGTCCACTACTCCGGAATCTGCGGTACTGATCTGCACATCATTCAGGTAAATAGATACAAAGGTATACTCTTTATTTTAGGTAAACCATAAACAATGAACCATTACACCATAAACCATAAACAATTGAGCAATGCAGTATTAATTTCTACTACTCTTCTACTTCTGTTACTAGTTTGTAAGCCTTAATATTCATACACAATGTAAATTGTTTCTGAAATAAATCAATCAATCAATTAATCAATCAATCAATCAATCAATCAATCAATCAATCAATCAATCAATCAATCATTCAATCAGTCAATCAATCAACCAATTAATCAATTAATCAATTAATCAATTAATCAATTAATCAATCAACCAATTAATCAATTAATCAATTAATCAATTAATCAATTAATCAATTAATCAATTAATCAATTAATCAACTAATCAATTAATCAATTAATCAATTAATCAATTAATCAATTAATCAATTAATCAATTAATCAATTAATCAATTAATCAATTAATCAATTAATCAATCAATCAATCAAAACATCATCATCATAATCAGCCTTTTTAATGTTCCTACTGCTGGGAATTTAAAACTAATTAAAATTATGGTGCCTAATTTTACATCTGCTACCAAAATAGGTTAAAAACCTGTATATTTCGGCTTAAATTTATTTTTAAGCGGCTTTATAAAAGCAGGAGGTTCTCAATTCGATTATATTTTTTTTAAAGCTGGAACTTTACCCGTGAAAAAGTAGAAAATACCAAATGTATGTCACTTACTAATAAAGTAGTAATCCTGGTAAAAGAATTAAAAAAATCGGACCGATTTGAAAACGTAGTTGTGTTTTTTTTTGTATAATCTGTGTTAAATAATACATAAATAAAACACTAACTTCCTAAAGTTGGAATTTAAAAAATATGATTCCTACATTATTTGTGACTGTCCCATATTTATGTTCGTGACTGTACAATGAGGGTGTTTAGGAATTTTCACACCACCAGTTAGCGCCACTTAGCCGTCAGGTCTTTTCCTTTGAAAGCTTATAATGACGTTGACGTCTAACGTTTGACGTTGACGTTGATGTCTAGCTAATGTCAGTAACATAAGCGTTTTGACAGGTGTCTGGACCTGACGCCTCAGTGCTGCCACCTGGTGAATGACATCTCAGAAAACCCTCATTGCTTAACTTTGCCGCGTGCCGCAATGGCACGGGTCCTTTATTTACGTCACTCATATCGTAGTAAGAGGCTTATAAATCACAGCAATTAGTAGATTTGATAGATGGCGTTAGATAACAAATAGTAATTACAATGTTGACCATGTGTCAATAGATCATTTATACTGATAGATGTTCCCGATTCGATTAGTAAAAGGCATAACGTGCCTATCAGTTAATAATATATAAAAAATTATGTTTGACTGTGTTTAGCACCGTTAAACAGCGTTTAACATAAATTTTAGTTTTAAAAACTCTAAACTAGAAACTGTTAATAACTTCAATTTATTAGGACATAGATTCACATGTCGATTGGAAGTCTCATGTCCAAAAATTAAGGAATCAGGAAAATAAGGAAATTCACCGTTTTGAGAGCCGTGGTGATGAAATAAGTTAGACAAAGTAATGCGCCTGGCTGGGCTTAAACCCCCGATTTACAACTGTCAATTTCATAAACATTTCTTGATTTTGATTTGATTTTTGTCTGTTTCCAGGGAGAGTTCCCCGCCATCAAGACCCGCCCCATCCCCCTCGGTCACGAGTCCTCGGGAGTCATCCACGCCGTGGGCAAGAACTCCATCTTTAAGGTCGGACAGAAAGTGGTCATTGACCCTAACCAGTAAGTACCTACACCAAAATTAAGGTACACAAGACTTAACCGCATTTGCAGAGGCTACTTTAGTACTGAAAAATGATACGTTATCCTCGATGGAGGTGTGCTCCGCTTGGGTGGAGCAACTCTGTGTCCTCGTGAGGGCGATCGTCAGCGGCAACGTCTCACACCGGGCTCTGACACGAACCTTAGTTCGAAATTAGAAGGAATGGCAGGTTGTCGCCTTCTTCAACGAAGCAGTAATGCTAGCGAAGAAGGCAGCCGCACATGAGAGGGAACGTACTTCCTCACGCCTCACATATGGCCGACGACCAATGAGTAGTTCGCCGTCTATGATGACGAGAGAAATGCCAATGAAAAGAGATGCTAACAAAACTGCAGTGGCCCAGCAGGGCTGAACCCTACTGAAGCCAAGGGTAGTCCGAAAGAAAATCCCTGTGAGGCGCAGAAGTTTATTACAGGGGTGCCTTGATCATACATACCGAATAAACGGGCGAGACAGTAAAATGTTTGTCGGCCGAGACAGTGATGTAAACGAGTGGCTGTTCACACCCGTTTTGAAATTTGCGATTTGTTCAAAACGTGACCAAATGGCGAGACAGCTAGTGCACGTTAAGACCAGCCGAGTGGGCGAGTGAGATAGTTCTGAGCAGCGGGAGGATGGACACTCGGCCGAGCTGAGCTACTGTCTCACCCTTTTGGTAGGTACGTGTGATCAAGGCATCAGCATCAACGATTGCATCACTGCTTACCATCAAGTGGGATCGCAGTCAACGACCACTCTACAACAATTAAAAAAAAATCATCTTCAATTGTTAATTTAAAACAAAAACTACAAATTTAACTTTTCTACCCCAGGTCCTGCAACCTGTGTGACTTCTGCCGCAAGGGAGATTACCAATACTGCCTGACAGCCGGTATCAACAGCACTATTGGCATCTGGAGAGACGGCGGCTGGGCGCAGTACGTCAGGGCTCCACAAAACCAGGTCTTCGCCTTACCTGATGGGATTACCACTGAACAAGGTATGATTTCATCGTCTTCATTTCAAGGTTGCGGTATTTAGATAGATGTGAGATGCAAAGGACCGTTCATTGTGTGTGCGACACTTGGGTCCAACAGTGAACGACTTTCGGCTGAAATGGTCGAATGAATTTATCCTACTTTTATTAAACACAATCCGTATATCAAAAGATAAGTATACCAAATGTTTAGGCTTTGTTCGGACTAAGTTAATAGATGTTATGTATAAGTTAGTAGATGGTTTATGTGAAGTTTGCACAAACGGGGTCGAGTGGTTCTTAATATATTACTATTTTTTTTCAATAGGTAAATGGCTGATCATATTTTTAATTTGGCCCCAAGGTCGACTGGTAGAAAATGCCTATGGCATTAAGTCCGCTATTATAATCATGTGCATAAAGTTTTTATAAATGAATAAATTTGATGTACCAATTTTTTTTTTAATATTACTTCACTTTACACGAAGTAAAACACGTACCGAGTCACTGGTAAATAATATATAGGTATTTAGGGGTATGCGGAACAGAGAGTAAAGTCCCACATACCTCCATTGAAAAGGGAGGATCCTCCGACCAGACGGTGGTTATAGTCTAATAGACTACTGCCCGATAGTTGATTTCGGGCCGTCGTATAATATGTTCAAATCGCGCGGAGAACTTTCATTGCGCGATCCCATTTATTACTAACTAGCTGCTGCCCGCGACGTTGTCTGCGTGAAGGCTCTACAGCACCAAAAAAACCTAAGATGGCAGTGTATGATCAGTGTATATCAGATGGCATAACATTATAAGTAAACAACTTTTAAAATAGCATTGCATCAGCCTTATAAAGTTCCCGCTACTGGGACACAGACCTCATTTCTAGGAGAGGGAATAATCCACCACGCGAGTCCAATACGGTTTGGTGGATGACACTTGATGAATTTTTGGTTCTAAAACATTCACAGTCACAGTTTCCTCATGATGTTTTCCTTCAACGTTGAGCAGTGGTTATGAAATAAAATACACAAAGTAATGCGCCTGGCTGGGTTTGAACGACAGACCTACAACTTGTAAGTCGGAGCCTTTACTACTTCGCCACCACTGAGTCGGAGCCTTTACCACTCCGCCACCACACTACGATGGTAGTTATGCTGCCAAGAGCCAAAATGTAAAGAGAGTCAGGACTGGTGACGCGGGAGCAAGCGACATACTGCTGCCCGCGTAAGAGACAACTCATCCTGAAGTTGACATCCGCTGCACTCAGTGTCTGCCCCTTCGACTTATTGATGGTCATCGCGATGCAAACACTCACGGGGAACTGTACGCGCCTGAACTGGAACGGGAAGTTATGAGGTATAAATACTGCCTCGACTTCGCCATAAACCGTAAGAATTTTTGCTTCAATGATGTGGCTGTGCAGCGAGATGACTTTAAGACGGGTCTCATTACACCACTTTGGAGGAGATAGGTAATTCCAAAAATGCATAATCGGGACTCCGACTTTCAGCTTTATGGTATGCGCTTGAAGTCCACTTGCTGGCTGGGAGTTCAAAAATTTCACGGGATAATGTGTGGCGTCATCTTGCTCGACGACAGTGTTTATAGAGGTATAGATCACTGCATTTCCCTCAATTTCCGAGAGAATGTATTCGTTAATTGCTGAAGCTTAATCATATTTGGACGTCAAAATGGCCCGCTCACACACTCAAGAAATTCTGCTGGTGCGGTAAATGACTGTTGTCCCCGTACACACAGCAAATGAATTCTTCTAAGCTGGCTAACGCTCTATCGAGAGACTTTGGAAGCACCTCCTGTCCACCTCTCTCGCAGTGGGCTTTGACTTGCAGCGGACTTTGGCAGAGGCCATGATCCGGAGCAAAGAAGAGTGGCAGGCGGTCGCCTCCTTCTGCGAAGCAGTAATGCTAGCGGATAAAAAAGAGGGTCGACTGCATCAGGCAAAAGCAAAGGCGCTCAAGCCGCAGGTACAGCCGCCGTGTCTCCAATCCCGATTTACGGCCACAGTAGGCGCGGGCTTGTGACCGCCGAGCAATGGGTAGCTCTTTGTCCACCCATTCGATAGTCGTCGACTGCGCGCACTATTCCCTGCGCCTCCAGCAGTCGGCAGCAACTGTAGGAGCCCAACAGGATCGAAGCCAAGCTTTCAACGTAGCAAACGGGTAGCGTTTGCCTGAAATCGCCACTGAACAAACTGTGACAACACCCATTAAATGTTCGTTCCCGCGGATGTCCTGCAGGGTTCTGTCCTCGGCCTCAACTGCCTTCCTATTGGCCATAATACGCTCATCCCATATGATCAAAGAGCAATCCTTAAGCACGTGTCCCTTATCGCTGTTACGTGGCAAACAGGCGTTTTGACGCTCTCTAAATCGATGGGAATTTGAAGATGGCATGTGCTGTCTTGCCACTCGGAAGCAGTGTGGCAGCAATTCCCAACGACGCGACAGCAATAGCAATATTGCCTTGCCTCCTGACCTCTGCAAGTATGCCATGTTTTTCCTGTTCCAACAGGAGCAACACAAGAAAAACATTTTGCCCTGGTTTTGCACAACGCTTTCAAGGACGGTGTTATAAATCTGTTTTTGCTCTGAAGAGAATTCTGTCTCAGCGTTATACTCTCGATTTCCATAGTCTTGATGAGGTGACGATTGGGGAGCTAGTAATCCATATTAGATCAGTGGATTGCCGCCGATAGAAATGTCCACATCTTGAAGTGAACTGTGACAGGTGTTCAGCACACGATCATCAGTTACATCGACTTCGTATCCAGTAGCACGCCTCAAAGCTCGCAGAAAATCTTCAGACAGACGATGGCGATATTTTAATGAACATAACTTTTTTGTAATACTTAACGCCGCATTTTTTTTTAATAGTCTTGCTCAACTCTGATCAAGATTTTGAAGGTTTTTTGGAACTTGAATTTTTCAAAACGAACTATACCCTGTCCTATATATTGCCCTGTGCGATTTTGTATTTGTATATCCTGTCCACATTATGAGGTGTACAATAAAGCTTATAGTAAAAAATAAATAATATACGATACCACGTTTAGGAAGAATTTGATTTTTATGAAATAGATGGCGCTGTTTTAAAATTTTCTATATGCTACTACATTCAACTATGTTTCTCTGCCCAAGTTACTTAAATGTCGTAGTATTTATAGTGTAAAGCCAGATAATAGCATGGTTTACTCAAAAACAACATTTAAATATGCGTCGTTAGATTAAACACTGTCACAGAATGCGTAAGAAAAATAAGTATTCACAACTCCTCCCCCGTAAGTGATAGCGTTATAATATGTAGCCTATTTGTTGGCCCATCCTTTATTCAAGCAAAATTTGAAGATAATCCATGCAGTATGTATAAATATATATCCAAGTAAGTTTTTGAGTTTAGCCTGGACATACATACAGACAAATAGACAAAAATTCTAAAAACTATATTTTTGGCTTTGATATTGATTGTAGATCACTTCCCAAGTATTCTTTTAAAAAAATATTTAGTGAACAGTTTTGACTTTTCTACGATTTTATTATAATTACCTATATGTATAGATTATTCGTAAAACTCTTTAGTTAAGTCCCAAGAGGACACAAATTTCCGTACAACTGTTGTCGTTTAATTGTGTCTGTAATTACGGTAGTCGAAAGGTAAAAATAATATTATTTTGTTAATGTAATATTTTCGTTTGTACTAATTTGAGTCAGTAGATGTCGTTGTACGTATATAAATAACATTGAAAGATTAGGTTGCGTTGCAAAATAAATCCGTTAGACCGTTGGAATAAGAATAAGACATTTCATATAAACATGGAGAACGCCGTTTCACCATTAAAGAGACAAACTATTTTTTTAAATTATGTATTAAATATTAACCCACATTTTTTCGTAAAACGAACCAACCACTACCTAAGATATTTCCCTAAAAATAAATAACTAACATTTGCTCTGTTTGGGCTTGTTTTTTTTTTCATTTTTTGTTCCCAGTTGTGAGTAAATTTGACCGCGCAGTAAGAGACTATGAAATCTTGAACACAATCTATGTCGTGAGATTTTGAGGGTTTTTTGAAACTTGAATTTGTCAAAACGAATTATACGACTTTTATGAAGAAAATGCGCACTACCATCTATGAATTTTAAGAATAACTAACTGTTAACCTTGCCAACATAGTCAAAAAATGATTAATTTCCAAAAAGTGTCAAAATGTAACTTGATTTGACTTTTGTGTAATCTCATAGATGGCGCTTTTTTAAATATGTCTTTATACTACTAATATTCATTAAACTATGTTTCTTTGCCTAAATTATGTAGTTTTAAAAAATGAATAATGTGAATTTTTATTATTTACCTAAATAAATTTACGTGCCAAGTTTTAAGTTAATTAACCCAAGCAATAAGATTCTCCCATACAAATTTTAACATCCCCTAAATCTTGCACTGGGGGTACTACTGAAAAAATAAATATGGCATCCTGGACAACTAATTTAGGGTAATGTTTATGCTAAGTTTTGAGTCGATTGGCCCACGGAAAAAAAAGTTACACCCTTGCATCCATTGCACCATTTAAATTCAATATTGCTTACCTCCCATAACTTACGGCGTGATAATATGTAGCCTAAAGCCTTCCTTGGTTTATAAGGAACATTTTTGCTGAATTTCAAATCAATCTATCCAGTAGTTTTGGCGCCAACCCGTACCATAGGCACAGAAAAACAGACAAACAGACAAACAGACAAAAATTCTAAAAAGTCACTTTTTGTCATCAGTTACGTTTTTCTAACAAAACCCACTCATTTTTTCCAGAAAATTCTCAATGTACAGTTTTTCTTTCGTTACTGTTTTATTATATGTATAGATACTAATGTTTATGTGTTTATTCCAGCTGGTCTCTGCGAGCCTTACTCCTGCGTGTCTCACGGCTTCGACCGCGCCTCCCCCCTCAAAGTAGGACAGAAGATCCTCATCCTTGGCGCTGGTATCATTGGTAAGCATCAGCACAAAGTAGAGTTTATCTATGGCGGGATTTACTGAAGTGCTGGGGTTCAAGTCTGTTATTACAATAGTGTCAGAATAGTCGATCATTGATTTCGTAATTGTTGATTTTTACAAGTTTTTAATTTACAATAAATATAATAGCGTAATTATGCCTTTAATCAACCACTGATACTCCATTGAAAGAATTGGCATCGAATGCTAATCTATTTATATAAAAGGAGAAACTTAATGACATATCAACGCACAGCCAAAACTACAGGGCCTAGGAAAGTGAAATTTTGCACAAGGCTTCCTTTTAATACGTAGGCGAACACTAAGAAAGGGTTTTTCAAAATTCAGCTCCTAAAAGGATGTAATGGGGGTAGACCCAAAGTTTCAAGACCTAAAAGTTTGTATGGGGCATGGGCCCCATACAAACTTTTAAAAGTTTGTATGGAGGACCGTACTTTCACGCGGGCGAAGCCCTGGCAGAAGGCTAGTCTCGTATATAATGAATGTTAAACATACGTAGTAATCTGCAAAAATTTGGACAGTCCCTTTAAAAACGTTGCATTACCTTTAAAAATGTTTAATTTTCGTTTAAAATAATATGATTTTAAACCTTCCCGCTCCCGCTAAATATGCTACTACTGGTTCAGTTATAATAACCTCCTTTGTTTTAAAAACCAGGTAACCTATGGATCACCACCCTGCACCATCACGGACACCGGGAGGTCACCGTCTCAGAGATGAACACGGTCAGACTGGAAATTGTCAAGAGACTGGGTAAGATTCTAAAGTATATTGTAACATTTTTTAACCTGCTATCTTTTTTGTGGTCTGCCTAACCCTGTCGTACGATTTAAGGGGGTAGTAACATTTATGATTCCACATAATCAGAATCAGAATCAGAATCAGAATGTCTTTATTGTGGGCATAGGTTACATACAGATGTTACAACTTAATAAATTATAGTTCCATTATGTCCTGCCAATTAGGCATACAATAATTAATTACAGATTATACTAAACAATATTTAAAAATAATAAGTCAAAATTTAGTTTGATTCATAAATGTAAAAATTCAGTAAAGATTATAAATGTCACAATTGGAAAAGAATTATAAATGTCAAAATACTTAAATATTCAATAATTTAAGAAATCCTGGATCGTGTAGTAAGCCTTATCGATTAAGAAACTGTCTGTGTGTGTGTAATCATAAATAGATCTGTCCGCGAGTACATATACAACCATATACTCGTACAACAGACCGAGAACGTCTTTGGGGCAGTAGCCCAGTCAGGCAAAATACGCGTCCAATAGAAGAATACACCTTCAGTCCTCTTCTACATCTTCCTTCAATCAGTCACTGTATAAATGTTTATACCGAACAATTTTACTTGTTATGATAGTTGTGCTATGAATCTTTGAAGAGTTTATACCTTCGAAGTTCATCATCAGATCAAAACAATATTTCTATGGGACCAATTCGGAAGTATAATCTTTTAATCAAAACAAACATTTTCAAAATCGGTTCACTATTGACCGAGATGTCGTTGAAAATAAATTAAAAAAAAATCATACAGCCGAACATACTCGTAGAACCCCCTTCTTTTCGAAGTCGGTTAAGAAATAACCATTGCTATAAAAAGTGACATACCTCTAAAAAGTACTGTACTTTTAAAAAGAAACATACCAACCTCTAAAAAGAATCATACCTCTAAAAAGAACCATATCTTTAAAAAGAACCATACCTCTAAAAACAACCATACCTCTAAAAAAAAATCATACCTCTAAAAAGAACCATACCTAATAACTATACCTCTAAAAAGAACCATACCTCTAAAAATCATTATGCTTTATTCCAGACACTGGCTTCAGACTAGTGACACCTGATGTGCTGGCCAAGGAAAAGATTACCTACGATGTCATCATTGACTGCACTGGTAACCTGATATTTTTATTTTATTCTACATATACTTCTTACCACCCAAAGTGTGTTCCTGCGCGCCTCAAGGAGTTGTCAGGAAAACCGTAAAGGCCCAGCTTGCCTGCAGGCAGGGTTGAAGCCTACTGAGGTCCAGGGTCTCTTTCTAAAAGGAAGGCTTGGTTTCAGTGCAAAAGGCAAAGAAGGAACAGGGGGGATCTTAAGTCAGTAAGAGTCTGACACTGTTTCCCATTTCGCCCAAGGGCGGTATTTGTCATTGGATGTTTTTGCCCACCATAAAAAAGGGTTCAGGTTTGAAACGGAGGCTCGGCCTTGACATGCAAGACATATAAGGAAATGGATGAGTTGTTTAGTCAGTAAAAGTTTGATACCCAAGGGTGGTATTTGTTATTGGATGATCAATAATCCAACTTTTCAGCTTTATACAGAAAAGCCATCGGATCTTGGCGAATTAGAAGTTAGGCTCTGCAAATTTTAGCAATTGAAAACTCGTACAAAATATAAGCTTTATAAAAATAAATGCTAATAACAGTATTTATAATATATCGATCACTGTATCAGTGACCGATCAGTAATTGCCCAGTGCAATAAGACCGCCTATTGAACACTTATTTTTATTAAGTTGTAAATAAATAATAATATACATTTTGGTTTCATTCCAAATATCTTTTATCTCCAGGTGTGGGCAAGGTGATGGAGATCAGCTTCAACTACCTGAAGGAGGGCGGAAAATACGTGCTCTTTGGATGCTGTCCCCCCACACACACCAGCACGTAAGGATCCCCACTTATATTTTAACAGTAACATCATTTTGTTGAGAGCAGTTATAGGAATTTTATTTAGGGTTGGCTCAGAAGTCTGCTCAGCTTAAGTGGGACTGGGCTGGACATGTTTGCCGCATGTTTAGCCAGCTGTGGGCCAGTAAAACACAAAGTTTGTGCGCTGAAATCGCACGAAGGGGTCGCGGCAGACCAAGAAGGAGATTGCGGGACGATTTGGATGCCTTCCTTAGGAATTGGCAAGAAGTGGCTTAAAACCGAGAACACTGGAAATCATGGAGAAAGGGCTTTGCCCAGCAGTAGGAAGATATGGACTAGAAATAATAAAAATGTAGAGTTCAAACAAATCAAAGCTTACAGTCAGTTGTCAGTCGTTGGGTACTAACTACCTATAGAACATTGAACTCGCCCAGCTGACGTTTACTTAAAATATTAATTTTGGACATGCATAAATTAATTCGAGGTTAAAAAAAGGACCTTTATGATATAATTTTATATGTATAAATTTAGTGTCTTATGACCATGGTGATGGACCGATGACCTGGTTAGGGTTGCTGGAATCCGATGGAAGCGAGACGCACTAGACAGGTCGTTTCGGCAACGTTTGGGGGAGGCCTATGTCCAACAGTGGACGTCATTCGGCTGAAATGATGTTGATGGAGTTCAATGTACTGAGTCGACCCTCCACGAGATTAAAATGATCAAAATTTTACGGTGTATACTGCGGCCAATCGCAACGGCACACCGCTTCACTTTAGCCTCTGCTAGTGTGTTTGAGATCTTAGCACTCGCACACACGGAGCGTTGGCGCTATGAGATGGACGGCCCATTAGGCGTTCGTCATAAAATATAGCAATGAACGACAAACGCTTAATGCGCCGCGTCTCCTTAAACAAGCACGGAATTACCACAACTAATACTTCTACTAATATCTTTTTTTCGTTTCAGCTTGAACCCGTTCGACATCTACAACAAGGAATTGACGGTGATCGGCGTGAAGATCAACCCGTTCAGTTTCCCCAGCGCCATCAGCTGGCTTAAGGCTATGGGTAGCAGGTAGGTCACCGATTCCGATTTCTGGCCACCATAGGAGCTTAGCAAATAGTTAGCTCGCCGTCCCACCGTCCGGTAACAGTCCGCACTGAGCCCAAGTCGTCGACGGCGCATATTTTCTCATACGCACTTCATAAAGTCAGCAAATCTTAGGTGCCGATCAGGATCGAAGCCTACTGGAACCAAGGTCTGTCTCTGAAAGAAAGGCGCCTGATACGAAAGGTCGCAGGAATAGGAGTGGGTTTTAGTCAGTAAACACACTATGATACTCTCTCCCGATCCATTCAAGGGCGGGAGATATCATTGGAGAATTTTTTCTTTACCAATTTTGGAGAAGATGTAAAATAGAACCAACATGACGATCAATCGTGAATGCCCAGTACCTGATTTTGGGTTTCAATCGGCTCCTGTGCGTTACGAGTGATAAATTATGACAAATAACATTTATTTTAGCAAATAAATTTTCCAAAACACGTGTAAAAAATTTTTCGTCAGTTTAAACTAGATGAGTCCGGTGTTTCCTAGCTGACTACCCTGAGAAGAAACACCGAAACAAACTCAGGGTCAAAGTCTCTTTTAAAGTCCTTACAGCAAATATGTAATGGTCAAATCATATAAGAACCATGCAGATTTGTGTCTGAGATGGTCTTTTGAAGAAAGAATCACACAGATTTGAGTGGACCTGTCCAGTCAGTGCAAGCATTTGTCAGTATTCGTGTAGTTCAACTTAGGACTACTAAGGGGCTCAACGATTTGACAAACAATACTACTATATTACCATACAAGTATTTTTATACTCAAAATAATGCCTTTTTCAGGTATCTGGACTACCACAAGCTTGGAGTGAAGACCTACGCCCTGTCAGAATACCAGAACGCCATGGATGATCTGAAGAAGGGTTCCGTAGCGAAGGCCGTCTTCAAGGTCATCAAGGATTAGATGATGGACGCTGCATAATGTTGAGCTGATGATGAAGAAGAAGAATATACAATGTGTAACGTTAAATGCGCAAAACCTAAAATAGTTTGCTCAAAATATCGAGCTGAATCGATTTAACCACTTTTTAATAAGTGTAAAATTTTTCGAAAAATCTGCATTTAAAATATTGCACTGTCTATTAATTAATAAGCCAAGATATCACTTGTGCAAACCTGCCAAAATAAGTCCACGAACTAGAAAGGTCCAATTTACATTTTCTCATTCACGGGATCATAATAGTTCTTATTAGAGAAATGATCAGAATTGGCAGTAAAATTACAGCAGCACATAAAATCTTTACATTTTTTTTAATTGCATTTTGTTTTCTCAGAAGTAGGTAAAATGAATTAAACATCATTTGGGGTGTTTGAATTTTGCGCTTTTAAAGTTACACATTGTATATTTGCTCGATTGTTTTAGTTATGAAACCTCATTGCTCAGACAAACGTACTGTCGGCCGCTGACTGTGAGCGCGCGTTACGCAATATATTAACTTCTCGTCTACATCGAACTGACTATACGCTATTAATAGTGCGTTGTCGCTGAATTTCGGTGACCGAATTATCGTATTACGCGTAGCAAGTTGACTCTTTTGGTTTTACAAGTAACGTATTCGATACGCTATAGGGTATTGTCGGTTTGGTGAGCACGCATACTGCAGAAAGAGTTTACGTTCAAACTGGGGCTGAAAATGAGCATACTCACTATCGGCGGCGAACAATACGTTTGGTGCGAACGGTGCCTAAGTAGTATTGTATTATACTTAGTTACTGGGCAAAAAAGTTCTTTATTTAAATAAAAAAAAGGTTACCAAATTTGTTTTTTTTTTTTGTAATAATAAAAACCAGTGCTTAATTGCGGTCCTACCAATGATGGTGAAATGTACTAGGTAGTTTATAAGGACCCTATTCACTCGACAGACCTGCACTATAATCGGACTGGAAGACCTCAGCATCCAAACGGTTCCTACTTGTGTACTAATCTTTTGTTCGGTACGTGTGATGTTGACATTAGCGACAGAAAATCGAAAGGCTAGCAACGCCATCTCGATGCTCAAGACTTTTTATTTTTTTATTCTTCTCAATCGACTCCAGTCATCGACTTACATCCTAGCGATTGACAAGCACGTTAATAAACTATTTGTCAAAATACTAATATGTTAATAGGTATAAATCCGCTGCAGCGCTTCATTGGCATTGTGTCTTATGTTCTTTATAAAGTGTTTAATAAATATACACCGTGAAATTTAAATGGTTGTTTTCCCGCGGCAGAATGACTTGCCATAAGGAGTACTTTTAAAGCATACAGAAAAAAAAAAAGTTTTTTTTTATAAATAATTATTAAAAATATTTATCAACTCAAAAAAGCGAAAACAATAGTAACATTAGACGTAATTTGTAGGTACTACTAGAGTCGCATGAGCAGCCCGCCGTCAAAGGAAACCGATTAATTAAATATTTGAACCAAAATAAGCTCACGCACGTTGTGATACGTTATAATTAGCTTGCACTCTACAGGTCCATTTTTTGTTTTTAATATTTTATTTCTTTATCAAACGTTTGTATTACCAAGATACAACCATTTCGCTGAGGGAAAACAACCATTTAAATTTCACGGTGTATAATTATTTCAATCAACAATAAAAAAAAAAAACTACCAGAACGGCATGATATTTCGACATCACCATCTTACATGATTAGCATACGTGCTTACAAACACAGTTAGGACATAATACGGTTATCACGCCATCGTCAAATGTCACCGGGTCAGAGATGGTAATCAGACCATTGTTGTCGAGCCCTGGTGGTACCCTGCTGGAAAGGTCTTCATAACGGTTACCTTGTTTCCAGGTAAAGGTGTCTTAGTAAGCAATCTTTTTTATGAAGCAAAGTCTTGCTGATCGCTCCCGCAAAGGTGGCCAAGTGGTAGCCCTCACTTACGAGTTCTGAGTGATTCAAACCCAGCCAGGCGCATTACTGCTTCACAGATGGAGGCGACCACCTGCAATTGATTCTCGCCCCGGAACGTGAAGGGCAATTAAAGGAAGAGAGAGAGAAAGTAAGTTTGTGTCAGTAAAAACTGACTCAAACTTACCTCTCTGGTGGGTGGTACTTTTAATTTTATTTGATGTGGGGGCTTGGACTCCGGCCTTCTCTCTGTGAGTGGGAATGGGCCGTAATCTACCACACTGGCCCAAAGCGGACTGGTGGATGTTACATGTTTTCGTTTTTTTTTTGGTTCATGTAGGGATGCCGGTTTACTCACGATGTTTCCCTTCATTGTGAGAGCTTGGTGTTTTTGCGTTGAGAGCAGTGATGATGAAATAAAATACACAAAGTATTACGCTTGGCTGGGTTTGAACCCGCGACTTACAACTCGTAAGACGGGGACTCGGCCACCACTGCTCTACCGCTACTTGTTCGGTCGTTTGAAGATTATATAATTAATGTACACTTTGATCCGAATAAAAAAGGAGAACTATCTGATTGACATAACAATGGACAGCTGAAACTATAATATAGGGCCTTGGAGCGTAAAATTTTGCACAAGATTTTCTTTTTTGAAAAAGGCCTAAGAGAGGATTTTCTAAAATTGTGGTGAATTTTAGAAAATTCTATATTGTCACACAACGTCGTCTAGTCCCAAACTAAGTAGAGCTTGTGTTATGGGTACTGATAAACATACTTATATATTTCTAAATACATGCATACCATTGCATAGTATAAAACAAAGTTGGCTGTTCCTATTTATGCTTAGATCTTTAAAAGTTCGCAATGGATTTTGATGCGGTTTTTTTAATAGATAGACTGATTGAAGAGGAAGGTTTATGTGCATAATACATGCATAATATATTCAATATCAGTACCCGTGCGAAGCTGGGGCGGGTCGCTAGTTATAGATAAATTACACCCAGACACAGAACAAATGATTGAGTTAATCATACAAACTTTTGTAATCGGTGGGAATCGAACCCGCGACCTCCGGCATACCATCCAGAGCCACTAATCACTAGACCAACAGGCCAGTCAAAAAAAGCTAGTCAAATCAATTGACTGAGCCTTCACCGAGGAGTAGGCTTCAGAAAGTCACTGTTTCATAGCACTGCTCGACAATTAGGGTCTAAGGGCCTTATCATACTAGCGGATTGCGAGCGTCTTCAAAGATAGCGGGCGCGCAACGAATGCGTTGCGAACACGCCGCGGCTGCGCAGCGAAGACGTCGCGGACGCACAACGAGATTTAAATTCGTCGATGCTTTTGTTTTCGTCTCCGGCGTCTTCGAAGCAATAAAGCCAACAGCAGTGTTTCCTCGTCGGAATCCATTTTGTTACTGAGTGTATTGTCCGGCGATAATTTGCTACAAACACGCCACGATAATGTAATGCATTCGCCATGCGTCCGCGACGTCTTCGCTGAGCAGCCGCGGCGTGTTCGCGACGCATTCGTTGCGCGCCCGCTCCGCTTTGAAGACGCTCGCAATCCGCTAGTATGATAAGGCCCTTAAGGGGCAGATATACGCCAGCGACCGCCAGCGACCATATATGAAACAAAGTCGCATGTCCCATGTATGCTTAAATCTTTAAAACAACACAACGGATTTTGATGCGGTTTTTTTTTTAATAGAGTGATTCAAGAGGAAGGTTTTTGGTATAGTATATCACCTTTGCACCCGTGCGAAGCTGGGGCGGGTCGCTAGTATATAATAATTAAAGGATTCATATATCCGATTATTAAAAAAAATATTTTTTATTTATTTATTTGTTGTTTAATAGTCTAGTTTAACACTTTTTTTTTTCAAAATATATCGACTAGCTGTTTACACGTGTGATGTTGGATTTAAAGCCATCAAAAGTCGTAATATCCGCCCCTTAACACGGCCGAAGTCGCCGGCAGAAGTTAGTTATACAATACCGTAACAGGAAAACAAGTTGAAAACATACCGTTTAACATATTATTATGCACTAAGTATATTTAATTTATGTATTTATCAACTGCATTAATATAATACCGTGGTTGTATTACATTTGTCATGCTAAGAATTCAAGTGATTCATGGGCAGGAGTCGATAACATTTTTTGGGTAACCCATAATCATGGCGGTCTTTCTGGTGCCAAGGGTTGATGCGAAAGCGGAACACCGGGGCCCCGGAACTAAGGCAGAAAGGTATGGTGAATCATTTAGTCAGTAAAAGTTTGACACTGTCTCCCGCTCCGTCCAGGGGCGGGATTCGTCATGCGATGATTTTTCCCACCGAAAAAAAAAATATCATAGAGGAAAGTTATCCTCTTTGAGGAGTGGCTGGAGAGGCGTAACGGTCTCCTCATCTTCTGCATGACGCACTGGCTGGATGCAAGCGGAAGAACGGACGGCATCGGATGTTGGCGAGTCTGAAGATAGGCTTCGCGAATTTTACCGCTTGAAAATTCATACAAAAATAAAAATGCCGATAACAGTTTTTAACAGCAATAACAACTGCAAATTGCATTCATTTGTTTAAACGATTTTTTTTTTTTTTATGAATTTTCAAGCGGTAACCGTCAACATCCGACGGCTGCACTGTAATCATGAATATGTGTGTCTCTGCTGACTCAGTAGTCAGCTATTTTATAAATACAGTTATTTTAATAGTATATAAGCGTAGTTATTAGGATTTAGGTGGAGGTGAAGGTGGTGGTAAGGGGGGATTAGGGTGTAGTTGTAATGGAGAGGGAGACCAAAGAAAATATGGATGGATTGTGTGAGAAGTGATTTGAAAGAAAGAGGAGTTAGTGATAGCATGACGGATGACAGTACAGAATAGAAGAAAAAAACATATTGCGCCGACCCCAAATAAAACGAGACAGCGGCAGGAAGATGATGATGATAAGCGTAGTTATTTATCTACACATTTCATACATTTAATAATAGTAATTTGTGATTTTCTTTTTAAAATCTAACTATTCAATTTAATGTGCGTTTTATGATATTGTAATTATGGTGTGTAAATACTATCAAAATGTTGTGCACCCCAAGCAATACATTGGTATTGTATTGTCAAACATGAGATGCGGTATCTTCACAACAGTTAACTGAATATTCAGACAAAATGTCACTGGGATGAGCATGACTCACATTTCACGTGTTTTGATCAAGTAGACTCTGTTACTTCCTTCTAGAAAGTATTTTCTCCTTCTAGAAATGATTTGGCGAAGTGATATCATCATTTATATCGTCATTTCATCTGAAACGCGTTCACTATCGGACATTGACCTTTTTTGTGTTTTTTTTATGGTACCTACGTAAAAATCATCCTATGACGAATCCCGCCCTTGGGCGGAGCGGGAAACAGTGTCAGACTCTTACTGACTAAACAACCTACCCCGTTCCTACATCGCCATGTATACCAGGGCTAGAGCCTTCCTTTCAGAAACAGACCCTGGGCCCCAGTAGGCTTCGACCCTTTTGCAGGGTCCCTACGGTTTGCTGACAAATCTTTGAGGCGCGCGGGACCAGTGGGCGCCGTCGACGACTAGGCTTGGTCTGGACGATTACCAGACGACCGGACGGCGAGCTGCCTATTGCTCACCGTCCGCAAGCCGGACCTTTTTTTTTGTATTGGGTAAAAACACCTAATGAGAAATCTCACTCTTGGGCGAAGTGTGTCAGACTCTTGCTGGCTAAACGACCCACCCCTTTCCTTTCTGGCCTTTTTACCGGGGTCGAAACTTCCTTTCTGAAACTGGACTGGGGCCCCAGTAAACTTCAGCCCTGCAGTTACGTCTCTACATTTAACAAAGACACACAACACAATATATTGCACAATTTTGTGTTCTTCACTACATAGTATAAAATAAAGTCGCTTCCCGCTGTCTGTCCCTAGGTATGTATGCTTAGATCTTTAAAACTATGCAACGCATTTTGATGCAGTTTTATTAAATAGATAAGAGTGTATCAAGGGCCATTCATTATATCACCATTGCACTCGTGCGAAGTCGGGGCGGGTGACTAGTCTCAAATAAAATAATATCAGTGTTACAATTTCATAAAATCACATTTTCATAGGCTTTTTTATGGTAGCTAAAAATCATCCAATGACGAAGCCCATCCTTGGGCGGAGCGAGAGACAGTGACAGACTCTTACTGACTAAACAACTTACCCCGTTCCTTCCTTGCCTTGATCCCAGGGCCCTGGTAATTCGCTTTCGCATCTACCCTTACATTTTCAAATTCTAAAATAACACGCGCATATTTACGTGATTTAGGGTCAATTCCCACTGAAAGAGCAGCGGCCGGCAGCGTCTTTTTGAGGCAAAATATTACAAACTATTTTGAATCTTATCTACGTGATTAAAAAGTTCATAGTCATAACTAGGCAAAAGAGGCGCCGCGCGGCTGATCGCGGCGCCGCACTGCCCCGCGCGGCGCATCGCCGCGCTCAGTCACTTGCTCTTACGGCCGCTGCCGGCCGCTGCTCTTACAGTGTGAATTGACCCTAACACCTCTACGGTCTGAACTAAGCGTTTTACCTTGTCGTTTATTCCGTATACATCGAATGATGGAACAATTTGCCTGCTACGAACTTTCCTTCCGATTATAATTTAGGCGTCTTCAAGGCTAGAGTGAAAAAAACTAGTGTGATTCACCATCAACGATTGCATCACTGCTCACCAGCAGGTGGTCAAGCACTGGTTTATATCATTAAAAAAACTGAACAAGTGCCCGTTGAGCTCGCGCACTGAGGGTTCCGCATAAGCTTGCTTTTTTTTTCTAACCATAATTAAGAGATTTAATATGTTTGTGTATGGACTTTAAAACAGACTTTGACCCCTGAGTTTGTTTCGGTGTTTCTTCTCAGGCTGGTCAGCCAGGAAACACCGGCCTCATCTAGTATAAAAAAAAACGAAAAAAAAAATTGACGTGTAAAAGAGTTTGTAAAAACCTATTTACAAAATAAAAATCATTTATCATTTAATAATAGTGTGACGGGTGACAGGACAGAGTGGAAGAAGATGACATGTTGCGCCGACCTCAAGTAATATGAGATAAGGGTTGGATGATGATATTATAAGACTTTGCACATGCTATGATGTATATTCATGTTTTACAATAAAAATATATTCTATTCTTGCCCACGAATAGTTAAATTCTCTAATGGAGCCTCAAAGACTATTCCACAACTACAAATTTTCAGTTTTCAGATTTATTCCTATACTTGTGTTATAAGACCTTATAGCTTCTTGTCAAATTTCGGGGTTTTTGATCAACGGTTAAATAATAATAATTATTAGTTTTATTTTATTCTTTCTTTTAAATTAAAACTCTTGAGTTCCGAGTGATTCTTTCTATTATGTCTCTAATTACAGTGCTCAAAAGGAAAACTATTTTTTTATTAATTTTGATTCCCATAAGAGTGTCAAAATACACATTTTTTGCGACAAAAACGGCCGTACCTTTTTTTTAAATTAATCTAGAAGTTTTAATTTTTTCACAGCATCAAGGGACAGCAGACCTTTGTATATGGTTAATTAATTTCATCTCGATGCCTCCACGCGTTTTCTAGATAAGAGCTCTTGACAGATAGACAGGCGGCCCATCAAATGATGCTATTAGGGATCCGTTTTTTCCTTTTGTGGTGCGAACCCCTAAAAAGTCATCATAGTCTGGTACACAAAAAAGAATTACTGTTAAAGGAGGTATGAAAAAAATATTTAAATATTCAGAAAGTTATGACCATCTGTCTGTCCATTGCAAAACAGTTTGCCGCCATCGATCTTATTACAGTTATATCGATAAATGTCACTTGTCGCATGATTCAGCCTTTCGAAAGTAGGGCACTTCATGGGCAAATTTTAAATATTGGCATTCATGATTTGTAACGTCATTTCGTTATGTGTAGCTTCTTCTTATATATTCTTACTAGCTTTTTGCCAGCGGCTTGGGCCGCGTGAACATAGGTTTTTTCTTAGTGTTCGCCTACGTCATAAAAGGAAGCTCTGTGCAAAGTTTCAGGAGTTCCCAGGAGTTTCGGCTGTATGTTGATATGTCAGTCAGTTTCTCCTTTTATATATACACCGTGAAATTTTAATGGTTGTTTTCCCTCAGCGAAATGGTTTTGTCTTGGTAATACAAACGTTTGATAAAAAAATAAAATATTAAAAACAAAAAATGGACCTGTAGAGTGCAAGCTAATTATGACGTATCGCAACGTGCGAGAGCTTATTTTGGTTTAAATATTTAATGAATCGGTTTCCTTTGACGACGTGCTGCGCATGCGACTCTAGTAGTACCTACAAATTACGTCTAATGTTACTATTGTTTTCACTTTTTTGAGTTGATGAATACTTTTAATAATTATTTATAAAAAAAAAAAATATATTTTTATTTTTACTGTATGCTTCAAAAGTACTCCTTATGGCAAGTCATTCTGCCGCGGGAAAACAACCATTTAAATTTCACGGTGTATAGATAATCTTTCTTGTACTCAAATTACATTAATACAAATTAAATAACAGGTGATGTACACAGGTGAGTTTAACCCATAGTTGGGTTTTCTTACAGCAAACCTATACTTACACGTGGGGTTTTCATGGAGGCGATCGGCGGCAGCGATCTCTCGAGCCGTGGTAGTGGCCATGGTTTGGAGCGAGGAGGACTGGCAGGCGATCGCTAGCAAAGCAGTATTGTTAGCAAAGGAGGAAGCCGATCGCATAAGGCAACAGCGCACACGTCCCAGATGCCGTCGGAATTCCGATCCCGATTTAGGGCCACCGTAGGCGCAGGCTTATGGACGGCGAGCAATAGATAGCTCGCCGTCCAGTCGTCTGGTAACGGTCCAGCCCAAGCCAGGTCGTTGACGGCGCGCTCTGTTTCCGCGCGACTCAAGGAGTTGTCAGTAAATGTCGAGGCCCCACTGCAGAGCCGAAGCCTACTGGGCCATCCTGCTTCTGAAAGGAAGGTCCGACCCCGGTAGGAGGGCTCAGAAGGAATGGGATGGGTTGTTTAAATTAGCTTCAATTTTGACATTGCAAAAGTGCCTGTAAATGGTCTGTTTGAAAATAAATGATTTTGAGTTTAAGTTTAGTCAGTAAGAGTCTGCCACTGTTTCCCGCCCCGCCCAAGGATGGGATTCGTCATCCGATGATTTTTCCATCATAAAAAAAAAACACTATCTGGTGGGATAATTATACATATTATTTAAACTAAGTCTAAATTCGAAGAAAAACATACGCGTGTAAAGCTCACCTCTTTTTGCCCGATACAATGGCCATTTTAACAACTAACGACCCATCCTCCCACGTGGCCCACACAATGGGCCAATGCGGACCATTGTCTGGTCCCCAATGCCCCACTGACCGACATCCTTCCCGGGCGATGGCTCGATTATAAAACAATACAACTTAATCAATAAAAGCCAAGAGAAAGTTCTTGTCATGCATCTCGGAAATTGCTCAACATATTTCGATAGTGTTTCTTGAATGAGTCAATTTGTTTTTCGCTTTCAAAGTTCAGTGTACTATGGTTTGGTATAATGTTGTTTTTGTACCATCTGCTCGATAATCTAGTGAGCGGCTAATAAGTTGGACTAATTGGTATGGGTGTACGCAGCCATTAATCTCGATTTAGACCTGAAAATTGGTTACTGCGCGTTCAAGGTCGACCACCATGATGGTTTAACTTGTGCGCCGGTCGAGGATTATACTCTTTTATATGTTATACAATCATCACCTAAGGCACGTCATTCTGTTCCTAGGGATTTAATGTATCTAGTATAGGCAATCCATAGGGTCTAATGAGATTTGAATTTGGAACGTTAAAAACCAATATTTTGAAAAAAAAAAACTCAGAAATGAATTAAATGCAAGTGCATCACACCAGTTTATTCAAGAATCAAACTAAGTAGCCAGTAATAAAAAAAGAAGAATTTGGAACGTCAAAAACCAATACATACTTTGAAAAAAAAAACTCAAAAGTAAATTAAATGCGAGTGCAACACACAAGTTTAATATTCAAAAACCAAACTAGCCACTAATAAAAAAAAATGTGGTCGTTGACGATTCAATACCAAAATGTTTTGAAAGAGCAGGATTGTTCAAGAAAATTAAAGTTATAGAATCTTAGCTTGGTGATCTTTATTCGTTTCAAATCTCATAACATGTCGAGTGATAGTTTAGACTGATTTGTAAATAATACTTAAATATTTCTCTAATATATAAATATATCGCGGGTCTCAAACCATAGACGCGTATCCACAAAACCCCTACTTTTCAGGAGAGATAAAAAACTTAATAACTTTTCCTGTGATTGAGCCAACACGTTGTATTTTTGCATGTAGCTTTATATTTATGCTGCAGTTAATATAGGATTCTTAATTTCTAGGTATCTACTCTATAACACTAGTTTTTGGTTGATACGTCTGTATAGCATGACGACTATACGGTAAAGCTACGTCAAAATACTCACTGAAATATATGACATTTATGGACGTAAAACCTTTTTTCTCAAATTGTCAATATTTATACCAATATTTATTATTTCTTAATTGGTGACTTCAAATATAGTAATTTAGGTATGAGAACTAATAAAAATTTACGTTATTTACGTCAATTTAAGAAATCATACGCCTTTCTGGCTTGTCATTAACTAATGAGAAGCGTTTTAATTCAAAAAGGAAGTATAAACAAGTTTTGTTTTACAATTTAAAAAAGGAAATGATAAATAGTAATTAAACCAAATTTTCGTGTGTGAAACGAAAAATAAGCATTTTATAAATAAATTTTATTCATAAATATGAACACTAATATTTTAAATAACTTAAAAACCACCATTATTATTATTATTTATTAAAATTAATAATTTGAAACTTATAAAGGCGTTACATCTGATCTGATCTTTATAAAAAATAAAATAAAATACCTTAAAAGAAATTCAGGGCTGATTTATCTCTTTAAACTTGTCAAACAGTCATTTTTATTCCTTGGTTAAAACCAGGCAGTGGTTGAACTAGCGACACGCGGGGTTGCGATAGCCGTTGACAGGATCAAGCAGCTGGGAGTCGGGGTGGCGCTGGACAAGTCTGAGGCCTTGTGTCCTCACGGCCCTAGGAACGCGCCGCTGCCGGATTCCCAGCTAATGGTAGGGGGATTCACATCGGCGTTGGGTTGATGATAGAGTATCTATGACTCGTCCTCGACAGCCAGTGGAATTTCAATCATTTCCGATTTCTGGCTTCCAAGTTGAATCGGAACGGTTCCTGCCGAACCTTGGGGGTCCAGACGCCCCCTGCCGGAGGCTCAGCGCAGGTATCATCTGGTCCATAGCCTTTTATGGGGCGCCAGTGTGGTCACCGTCGCTGCAGAAGCAACCGAGGGCCCAGTAATCGCATGCCAGAGAGTTATGGCAATAGGGATGATCCGGGATCCGGGGATACCCCGCGGTGTTCTATAGTAAGTAGCGAGCCTCTTTGCTGGCATGCCACCGTGAGATTTGGAGATAACTGTTTTTGCACGACTTGCGCATGGAGGTGCAACGTGGAGGCGAAAGTCCGCTGCCACGACAAGTCGTGGCATAGCGGACAGCTCCGACGGAATCTCATGATGGTAGAATGGCGTCAGGGACTATCGCAACCTAGTGCTGTGCACGCCACAATTCTGGCGGTAAGTCTCCTCCTTGAGACGTGGCTGGAAAGACTCACGGCGTCCTCACTTTCTGTATGACGCAGGTACTCACTGGACATGGTAAATTCGGGAGGTATCTACATCGGATTCGTGCGAAAGAGTAGCCCGAGTGTCGCCACTGTGTGACTCACCCGGATAGAGGTGTGCCCCGCTTGGGAGAAGCATCACTGTGCTCTCGTTGAGGCGAGCCGCGGAGGCGATCACCCGCACTGGGCTTTAGTGGAAGCCAAAGTCGGGAGCGTGGAGGGGTAGAAGGCGGTCGCTTCCTTCTTCGAAGCAATAATGCTAGCTAAGGACGACCCCAAACGCCGCCGAGATTCCGATCTCGATTTCGGGCCACCGTAGGCGCGGGCTTGCGAATTGCGAGCAATTGTTAACTCGCCGTCTAGTTGTCTGTTAATAGTCCGGACCAAGCCCAAGTCGTCGACGGTGCGCTCTGTTGTACCGGCAGTCAGTAAAACTGAACTACGGACTCTGCAAAAGGGTCGAAGCCTACTGAGGCCTAGGGTCTCTTTCTGAAAGGAAGGCTTGGCCCCAATGCGAAGGGCAAAGAAGGAACGGGGTGAGGTATTTAATCAGTAAGAGTCTGACACTGTCTCCAAGAGTGGGATTAGTTATTGGATGATTTTAGTCCACCATAAAAAGTTATAGTTTATTTTTTTTTTAAACAAGTCGTATGTTCATACGCCTTTATCTCTCGACAAAAGATTTCAATTTAAAATAAAAAAAGGTAGGGTTTATTTAAAAAAAACCAGTCGTATGTTCATACGCCTGCATAGCTCGACGTAAGATTACAATTTTAAGTTAAAAAAACGTACGTTTATACGCCTGTATTGTCCGACATGCTTTCCTTGTATCACAATATAATTGAAAGTCGTACGCACTTACGTCTCTATGGCACGTCGAAACTGCCCCAATATGCAATAATATTGCTCTTACGTCTATTATACGGCTATTTGGTCTAAAAATAATTGTAGACTGTCCAGCTTACGCCAAATAATATTTTATTTACTGTGCAAAAAGTAATACACATAAAATTATAAAAAAAATCCAGTTGATGTATCGCTTGTAGTAGAATCCAATGGCATTAAAAACGAAAAATCACATTTTTGCATATACGCCCCTATGGTTTGAGACCCTCGATATTTAGAAAAAAAAAATCTTTTTGTTTGTCTATTATTCTTTTACCTTGTCGACTGGTAGAAATGCCTAAGGCATTAAGTCCGCCTTTGTACTATGTGCATAAAGGTTTTCTTTAAATAAATAAATAGCCCTATCCATTGCCCTTTTATTAGTTAGCAGATGCCTGACCCCAGGAGTCTCCTGGGGTCAGGGATCTGCTTCTCAAGGTAAGGTTACGCCCTGGTATAGGAAGTGTGTAGAAGGCCAGCTAGGGCTCAGGGTCTTTTTCTCTAAGGAAGGTCCTACTGGGTTGGGTGGCGTCTGGTGTTCTGGTAACAGTCCGGACCAAGCCCAAGTTGTCGACGGCGCGCTCTGTTCCCGCTCGCCTCAAGAAGTTGTAAACATGCTGTAGGGGCCTAACAGGGTCAAAGCCTCCTGGGGCCAAGGTTTGATGCGAAAACGTAACACCAATGTCCTACCCAACCAGCAAAAATTATGCTTAAAACAATCTCAAGACTACTTTTTTTTGCTCTTACATCACTCCTATATAATTATATAAGCCTGGGTTTGGGCACCATTATAAGTATATTTAGTTTAATATCGTTCTAATATCCATCTAATTGAATGCTATTTGCACTTACTAAAATCTAGCCAAAATTAATTTAAGCCGACTTAGGCTAATATTGCTCTTACGTCAATATCATGTAAGCCTGCCTAGGCTTATATTGGTCTAAGGTTAGAATATTTTGAGAATTTTACGTCAGATCCAACTTAAAAGTTCATGTGAGTTTTGGTTTGAAATTAAATAAAAACAAAATAAAGTTACGTGAAGTTAATATTGTATGAGTAGTTATGTAAAATAGAAGTATGTGGAAAAATAGTTTTACAGTAAGTAATCGTATTGGGATTTATTATTTACTGTTAATTATACCTCGTTTTACACTTCAAAATTCATGCGCCTTGTTAAATAAGGTATTTTCTGATCTCGTTTAATTATTTTATTTGTCAATTTTTATTGATAGTGTCGCCATTAGTATAGCTGCATTTTACAAGTGCACTATTAGACTGATTTAAGATTGTTTACTCTAATTTTAGCATTCTTGGTATACTAAACGTAATTCCATATTGGAATAAATTAGGGTTTCTCGCAATTTTACATAAAACCTTAAATCGGCAGGGACAAAAAAATCACGAAGTCGGCGCGCGCGGCGCGGATGGCTCTACTTCTTAACAACTTTCTTCCTGCTGCCACCAGTTTTCTTATTTTTTTATAGTTTTTGTAATCTATTATTATTATTGAATTTAAAATAAAATATGGTTAGCAAAATTACTTTTAAAACTATTAAAATTAGTTATTCCCAAAATCGATTTAAGATCAAACGCTTTTATATGGGTCTTGTTTTTTGTATTGTAAATATGATCCACAATCACTCTCATATCATACTTATCCAGTGCTATTGATCTTATATTAGTTTCAAATAAGATAAAAATGAACGTACTCACAGTACTCTTACGCAACGCTGATATTAGTCTGACATCTTACAATAGCATTCAGCAAGTCTAATATAAAATCAAACGAGCTTAGAAAATACCCATATAGGAGCACGTTTTTTTCAAGTGCAACTAGTCTTAATACATGCTCTTATATACATATGTGAGATTTGGTTATGAGATTGAGTGATCTTGAGGCCATACCGGCTTCTCTAAAGGTAATATAGGATCGATGTATGTTCTAAAACAAATATAAGAACGCTTTAAGCCTATCACTCTTGAAAAGTGCGAGTTCTGAGACTGTTTTGCTGGTTGGGCTAGGATCCAGGTAAGTATGGAACAGGGTGGATTGTTTAGTCAGTAGGATTCTGATACTGATTCCCGCCCCGCTCAAGGGCTGAATTCGTCATTGGATGATTTTGAACCACCATAAAAAAAAAAATCAGAGTAAGTATAAATCGAACCTTAACAAAAAATGATAAATTGATCAAATCACCATACATTACCGTAGCGGTCTCCGATGTAACATTATTATAACAATATTATTATATGATTAATGATTTTATGTCATATAACATAACGGGGAATAGTTTGGGGTCATAACTATCACGAATTTATTATGAGGAAGATATTCAATGGGATGATACTCAGACACTGTAACTGTAATAATATTATAATTTTCTATTTTTAGATCCCATTTGGCTGTTATGTACATACATCGACTTATATCCTAGCAATAGACAAGCATGTTCACAAAGGGGAGGCGGCCGCCTCCTTTTGCGAAGCAGTAATGCTAGCTAAGGAGGAGGCAGACCGCATAAGGCAACGGCGTAAACACCTCAGGCGCTGGCTAGATTCCGATCCCGATTTTCGGCTACCGTAGGCGCGGGCTTACGGACGGTCGTCTGGTAACAGTCTCACGTCAGTCTCAGTCACGCGCCTCAAGGAGTTGTATGTATGATAACTACCTACCGCCATTGCACCCGCTCAGCTGTTCTTTACTTAAAGAAATGAATTTCGTAAACGCATAAATTAATTTCAGTTTTATAAAAAAAGTACTTTTATTTATTTTATCATTACAAATCGTGTTTCATGTACCGGATCGACTCTCCACGTCCACGAGATTAAAGTGACCAAAATATAGCAGTGTATTCGGACGGGAAAAAGAGGAACAAACACTAAAAAGAAATCCTATGCAATTAGTGACTACACTTTGGAACATTGTGACTTTGGTCACGTCACGCAGAACCTTTGACAAAGTGAACAACCGAGTGAATATTGGGAAGTCAAACCTGCATACAAAAATGCATTTTTTTCCCTATAAACTTCGTAGAAAGGTTGGGTAAACTAGGCTAGGTCACAACACCAGGGTTCGCCCTGATATTACAGTTTCTGTCAACCGTCACCTTGCTCTACTACTGAGGACTTCAAATGCAGTGGCGTAGCTAGGTGCGGATGCAGCGGCCTCAAAGGGCCTCATGCAAGTAAGGATTCTTTGAAAAAGAAGGCTTTTTTAGTGTTCCGTACCTTAAAAGAAAGAAACAGAAACCTTATATTACTTGGTTATCCGTCTGTCTGTCTGTTAAGTCTTCATCTAGTAAAAGTGTGTGTGTATCGAGTCGATTTTATTTATTTATTTATTTATTAGAACTTCATGCAACACAAAGGTACACAGGCGGACTTAATGCCTTAGGCATTCTCTACCCGTCAACCAAGGGTGGTGAAGAGAAAACATGGCAGGTGCATACAAATTAACGAAAATATTAATAAGATCCAGGGTTAAAATATATATATGAATAAAAAATAAAATAAACATACATATAATATTTATATATTTAACTTGTTTTTTTTTAACTTGTAAATTAGTGTTAAGATTGCGTCCTGCAAAAGAAAGTCTTTCTTTCTAGTTGAAATTTAAATTAAACTATATACTCAAGTCCTCGGAAGGTTTTTAAGCAGTGAAAAAAACAAACTTCTAAGTTAGAGGAAAAAAAAAGATGTGGCCGTCAATGTCGCAAGAAAATGTACATTCTGACACTCTCAAAGGAATCAAAATTTATGGGTACTGTTGACCTAGAACAGACCTACTTGTAGGAATAGGTAAAACTGGAAACAGATCATCATCATCCTAGCGGTATTAGTCCCGGTTGCCAACCTTGGCTTTCGCCTCGGTGCCCGGGGTCCGCTTTCTTGCTAAGACGCCTCCACTTCGCTTGGTCTTTCGCGTCCTTTGCCGTAAGCCCATTGGCACGCATATCGTCCCTTACGACGTCGATCCATCGCCTCTTAGGCCTTCCTCGTCTCCCGGGTCCCGGCGGAGGCGGCATGGCAAAGCATCTGTTACCCACGTAGTCTGCCGGTTTTCGTAAAACGTGGCCATACCAACGTAAGCGACCCTCCTGCAGTTTATCCGCTATGTCACGGACCTGAAGGCTGCCCCGGATGCGGGAGTTTTTAATGCGGTCTTTCCGCGAGACTCCAGACATCCAGCGCAGCATATTCATTTCCGTGACACGCAGGCTTTGCTTATGCCGCTCAAGTACAGGCCACGCTTCACTGCCATACAAAAGGACAGGCCTAATGATGGTCTTGTAGACCTGTCCTTTGAGCCTAACCGGCATTTTGGGGTCACAGATAACCCCCGCCACCTCACGCCATTTCGCCCAGGCCGCCGAGATACGAGACTCGACGTCGCAATCGACGTCCCCGGACTCGTGGAGCACCGATCCCAAGTACCTGACCTGTTCCGTGCGCTCGACTGTGTCTTCGCCAATGCGAACAGGAGCAGCGTTTGTTGTGTTACAGGCCAAGTACTCGGTCTTCGCCGCATTAATCTTCAGACCCCCGTTTTCCAGCGATTCCTTCCACGCTGTCACACGTCGAACCAAGCGCCCAATGTCCGAATCCGCCAGCGCGATGTCGTCTGCATGAGCAGCCATGGCGGCTGCTCATGTAAGTCCCTGATGTTAGAGGACAGCACGTCCAGCACCACGCTGAACAGAAACGGACTAAGGACATAGCCCTGATGAACTCCAACGGTGATGGGGAAGGGATTCGTATCGCCAACAGCGGTCCGAACCACAGAACCGGAGTCTCGGTACATGTCTCGGATGATGTCAACATAGGTCTCGGGCACTCCTTTGGATCTCAGCGCCCACCAGATCACATCACGGGGGACACAGTCGAAGGCCTTCTGCATGTCTAGGAACAAGAGGTGCAGAGGCGTATTTTTCGATCTGTATCCCTCCATGGTAACCCTTAGGGCAAAGATGGGGTCCATGGCGCCATGGCCTGGTCGAAACCCATATTGACATCCCGAGACGGTGCACTCCTGTCGGATCCGAGAGTCAATCACCCGCTCGAAGAGCTTCATGGTGTGGGACATAACCTTAATCCCACGGTAGTCGCCACACTCCTGCACCGAACCCTTGCCTTTGAAGACTGGAGTGATAATACTCAGTCTCCATTGACTCGGGATCTTTCCGGTGAGGAGCATGCGGTTAAATAGGTGGGTTAAGATACCCACACCACGAGGTCCCATCGCCTTCCAGGCTTCAATAGGGACTCCGTCGGCACCGACAGCTTTCCGGTTCTTCATGCGGCGAAGAGCCACATGCACTTCTTCAGGCGTAACCGGGGGCACAAGTCCCTGATTTGGAGGGAGAACCGGAGACAGCACCTCTTTGTGCTGCTTGTTCAGCAGCTCGTGGAAGTACGAGCGCCATCTCTCCTTCACCGCGAGGTCCTCGCATAACAGATTGCCGTCAGGGTCTCTTACACAGCGGCACTTAGTGATATCCAGTGCCGCTTTGACCCTGGAACGTGCCAACTTATAAATGAGCTTTTGCCCCTCAGACGATTCCAAGTTATCATAAAGTGGCTGTAAGTGGTCTCGTCTGGCTCTGGCAACCGCCCTCTTGGCGGCACGTTTTGCAGCTCTGTATGCGTCGCGGTCTTCGGAAGATTTGGAAGCTTGCCACGTTTTGAAGAGAGCTTTCTTCTCTCTGATCTCCCTCTGGACTGTGTCATCCCACCACCAAGTCTCCTTGTCACACTTGCGGCCGCCCCTGGACAAGCCGAGCACCGACTTTGCCGCTTTAGTGATGGCAACCTGAATCCTGTCCCAGTGGCTTTGCACCGGTTCGCCATCGGTTCCATCGCACTTATCGCCGATGGCCGACGCGAACGACTGGAACGTGGCTTCGTCCAGTCGCCACCACCGTATTCGTCGTTGTTGGCGCTCAACAAACTTGACCTTAGGCTTGACGCGCAAGTCCATGACAAGGAGACGGTGTTGTGCAGTGAGACTCTCGCCGGGTATGACCTTGCAGTTTGCCACCTTACTGATGTGGTGCCTCCGTGTGAGTAAGAAATCGATTTGGGTAGCGTACCTCCCGCTCTTGTAGGTAATCAGGTGTTCGGCTTCTTTTTGAAGAACGTGTTCACGATGGCAAGGCCGGCAGCCGCACACGTTTGGAGGATATTCTCCCCCTCCGCGTTACGGCTACCGTATCCAAAGCCACCGTGAACATGCTCAAACTCCTTGCACCTGTCACCCACATGACCGTTCAGATCACCACCCAAGACGATTCCCTGTGACAACGGGATGCCACGAAGCACCCCACCGAGTTGATCCCAGAACGCAGCCTTTTCAGTGTCGCTGCAACCGACCTGAGGTGCGTAGGCACTTATCAAGTGGGTTACAACCCCGGCAATAAGCACACCTACGACCATAAGCCGATCACTGTAGCGTTTCACCTCCAGGACTGCGTCTTGAAACTCCTCGGAGAGTACAACGGCCACCCCGTTCTCCCCACCGGCTGCACCCGTGTAGATCAGCTTGTAGCCATTCCCGATGAGCCGGGACCTGCGGCCTTTCCACCGAGTCTCCTGCAGGAATGCCACGGCCACCTTTCGCCTGAGAAGTACATCGGCTAACTCTCTCGCGCGTCCGGTCAGCGTGCCAATGTTGAGGCTGGCGAAGCGGATTTTCCGGGTTGGGGCTCGCGTCTTTGGCCGTGTTCGCCCCATACACGGTAGCCCTTGCCCACTTGCCACAGGAGTCGGGCGAATCTCCTGCGCGCCGTTTTGCGGCGGCGCCCTATCCGTGGCAACATTCTTTCTAGTCTTGACCATTTTTTTTTTAGTGGCTCTTTGTGGCCTTTACAGGAGCGACTGCCGTCTGACCTCCCAACCCTAAAAGGGAAAGCCAGCGCCAGAGCCTCATCTGCTGTTCGGCAGGTGCCCCAACTTGCAGGGGAGGTTGACTTGGGCCCCGAAGATCGTGGTGGGGCCCCATATGCACCCTAGAAACAGAAACCTTAGATTACTTGGTTATCCGTCTGTCTGTCTGTTAAGTCTTCATCTAGTAAAAGTGTGTGTGTATCGAGTCGATTTTAACTTGTAAATTAGTGTTAAGATTGCGTCCTGCAAAAGAAAGTCTTTCTTTCTAGTTGAAATTTAAATTAAACTATATACTCAAGTCCTCGGAAGGTTTTTAAGCAGTGAAAAAAACAAACTTCTAAGTTAGAGGAAAAAAAAAGATGTGGCCGTCAATGTCGCAAAAAAATGTACATTCTGACACTCTCAAAGGAATCAAAATTTATGGGTACTGTTGACCTAGAACAGACCTACTTGTAGGAATAGGTAAAACTGGAAACAGATAGATGTCACAAAATAACTTTTTTCGATCCGGAAACATCTTCTAAAGGAATTAAATTATTTACATAAGTTTGATTGGTATGGAATCTTCAGAGTGCGAATACCACACCCACTTGCTCAGTTTTTTATTTATTGCGTTTGGCAACTATTTCACCTGATGTTAAGAGAAGATGAGTCGAATTTCGGACTGCAAAGTCACTGTCCGGTTTCCGAATTTATGAAAGAAAAAGGCCTCGCTGATGCGCCGTCGCCCACATCTAAATTAGTCAGCGCTACGCCTCTGGTCAGCCGTCACCTTGCTCCACTGAGGACCTACAATGACACATATTAGTATGTAATGTAGGTAATTAGTAATTAGGTATATTTGAATGAAGGTTTACATACATACCACAGTGTATATTGTACGACTTCTAAAGACATTGAAATCCTGAGTAGTACAGTACGGCCGTCAGATCTTTTTATATATACACCGTTAAATTTTGATCGTTTTAATCCCTTGAAGGGGCGATCCGGTACATGAAACACTATCGATTTGTAAAGTTAAAATAAAAAATAAGCACTTTTTTTTTAAATTCGAATTCGTTTATGCACTTTCGAAATTGATTTTTAAAGTAAATATCAGCTGGGCCAGTTCAATGACCTGTAGGTAGTTAGTACACAACACCCGAAGACTACCTACGCGGTCATTGACTCGTTTACTTAAAGAAATGATTTTTTTAATGCGTATATTACTACGAGATTTAGAAAAAAAATTACTCTATTTTTTTATTTTATCTACATAAATCGATAGTGTTTCATGTACCCGATCGACCCTCCACGGGATTAAAACGATCAAAATTTAACGGTGTATTGTTAGAGGCATAGTGAAGAAACGCCAACAAGGAGGTGTGACAAGCAGTGGCGGCAATCATAGACAAGTTCGTGCGCGCGTCGATTCTGGTGATTTTTGGACTGTCAACGTGAGAAAAAGAATGGCGCCCGGTTTGAAAAGCCAGCCTGCCTAATTTTGTAATTTAAGATTGTTTAGTGTTATTTCTATTGAAAATAATTAAGCTAGTTCCGTTTGGTTTCCTTTTCTTTGTGATTTTGGTTTTGTTTCGTTAAAAAGGAAATATAAAATGTCATAGTCTATCGTTATTGGTTTTTTAAATTAGACTCACTTCTGGTTTTTCCTAAAAAAATATATATATTTTTATGATAGGAAAAATCATCTAATGACGAATCCGCCCTTGTGGCCGGAAATCGGGATCGGAATCGCGGCGGCGGCGTCTGGGGCGTGAGCTCCGTTGCCGTATGCGGTCGGCCTCCTCCTTTGCTAGCATTACTGCTTCGCAGAAGGAGGCGACCGCCTGCCACTCTTCCTCGCTGCGGACAATGGCCTCTACCAAGGCCCGGGCTATCGGATCTTGGCAAGTCTGAATTTAGGCTCTACGAACAAAGTTTTTAAATAAATATAATATATTATAATATTCTACAACTGTCACACAACGCCGTCAGAGCTTAACAGAGCTAAGCAGAGCTTGTGTTACGGGTACTAGACAACTGATAAACATACTTATAAATTCATACATATCATAGATAAATTACACCCAGACACGGAACAAAAGATCGTGTTCATCACACAAACATTTGTCCTAGGTGGGAATCGAACCCACGATCTACGGCATAGCAGTCAGGGTGGCCCTGACTGCTATGCCGTAGGTCGTGGGACCACTAGACCAACAGGCCAGTCAATAAATAAATGTCAATAACAGTTTTTAACAGCAATAATTTTTAACTGCAACTGCATTTATTTGTTTAAACCATTTGTTTTTTTACGAGTTTTCAAGCGCTAAATTTCGCAGAGCCTGACTTCATACTCGCTAAGATCTGACGGCCGTACTGTACTCACGATTTACTCGCATTAAGAGAAAAAATCGTAAATGAGAAACACACATCACATCGGAGTCACCAGCTTAAAGGGTGTGGAACAGAAAGAAGGTAATAAAAAAAAAAAAAATGGTTGCCTGTAAAGTCGGTTTTACGGGCGAAGATTTTACGTGACAACGTCCTAATTCTCTAGTGCTGCGCGCGCGGCAGACCGATCATAGTTGAGTGGGAGAGAGACGCAAGGCATTCGGCGGGCCTCCCTCTCGTTCGGTGACTCATCGTAACGTTACCGAGCGTTACACTTTTTCATAAGTGACTCCCAGCCGCAACCTAATTTAAGACGTTGTCACGTCAAAAACTTTTACGCCCTCCAGGCCTTGGGCCTTAAAGCAAGGATGAATATTCTAGGATGAGGGGAAGTACCTCTTACTGGCTAAAAGACCCACTGTTTCTTCTTGCCTTGGTCCAGGGCCCCGATGTTCCGCTTTCGCATTAACCCTTGGCCCCAGAAAGCCTTGCCAAAGCTGCGTGATCATTCGTAAGTGTTACACAAAGAACATACACAAGTACAGAAAACCTCAAACGGCGTAAATATAATAATCTTGTCGGTAGTTATATTTATGTTTGAGCCATTTGGGGTTGAAACACTAGGGCCATGGGGTCCGAGCGCTCATCGAGTTGTACGCGACATCAGCAAACAGCTGGTCGACTCTTCGCGTGACCAGAGGGCTGGGCTTTATTTCTGTCAGCGAATCAGCATTGCCATCCAGCGTGGCAATACTGCCAGCGTTCTGGGCACTTTTCCCATTGATATCGATGTGGATGAATTTCTTGATGCCCAATTAGTTTCTTCTTTTTTTACCAATTGTACACCTTCAAGTATTTTTAGTTTATTAAATAAAACTTTTTTTTTTTTAAAGGAACATAAGTGGGTTTTAAATAAAAGTTTTTTTTTTATATGGGGAAATCATCCAATGTTTTTTTTTATTTATTTTAATGAATGCTTACAGACTAATAACATAATGTGAGTAAACAAAAATTATTTTGAACATTGCTAATGAGAAGCCTCCACATATAGTTATTAGCATTTATTTTTATAAACCTTTATTTTTGGATGAGTTTTCAAGCACTAAAATTCGCAGAGCCTAACAGACTCGCCAAGATCCGACAGCCCTACTGTAAGGTGGTCCTACAGTACGGCCGTCGAAGCAAATATTATAAAGGTGTAAGTCAAATTCAGTGCATTAGCCGAGCCCACTGTTACAGATAGCTCGAAGTAAGGTTTATTGATGAGTATTTTACAAATCACCTCGTTTAGCCTCGAATTGCTAACCGTTTGTTGTGTTTAGTAAAGATAGCATAAAAGTGAAGCAAGAATGAAATAATTAGTTTTTCACTGTACAAAATTAGTTTTAAACTTTTAATATAATTGTGTAACCTGAATACAGTTTCAACAGAACCGGTAACGGAATTGATTCCAATAGTTTTTACACTTTTCGTTTTGTAATATTTTTTCCCAAACATATTTAAAGAGGGACACAAGTTGAGTGGTGGTGGTCGAGTGATAACGGCCCCGACTTACGAGACGGTCGCGGGTTCAAACCCAGCCAGGCGCATGTGTAATTTGTTTCACCACCATTGCTCTCAAAACGGTGAAGAAAAACATCGTGAGGAAAAAACAAATGTTCTAGAACAAAAAATTCTAAGACATTCGACATCCACCAACCCTCACTGGGCCCGCGTGGTGGATTGTAGCCCATTCGCTCTTTTTGAGAGGAGGCCTGTGTCCCAGCAGTGGGAACATTAAAAAAGGCTGATGATGACAAGTTGGTCATCACCGACATTAAGTACAACACAGGCCAGGGACATAAGGCGACAGAAGCCAGCTGGATGCGGGGGCAAAACCACCCCTCAGTCACCTGGGTGGCCCGATGACTATGTGTTTGTGTGTATAACTAGGTAATAAGTTTATAATTTTGTGTTACATAGATTCTTTATATAAAAATTCTGATCGTTCACAAGTTATAAACTTAGACAAGGACAGAAAAATCTGCTCTTATCTCTGTCCTTGTCTGTCAGTGACTGTAGGGTTTCGTTTGTGATGACACTGATGGATTATAGACTGGTAGATGTGCGAGTTTCTAGTCTAAGTATTTTTATTACGATGAAATGAAATTAAATGAAATGAAAAGGTTTTATTGGAATTTACAAGTTCTTTTTACATCAGTTGAAGCCTCCTTGTAAGCGTATGAAGCCTGTATTAGGAGACTCCGCTAAACGCGATGAAAACGCGTAACGTATTTTCCCTTATAATATATCAATGGAATGCACACAAAAAAAAACTTACAGTTTACACGATCCGGGAATCGAACCCCGAATTCTCCAGTAGCATTCCTTACTGTAAAAATGACGAAATATGCAAAAAATATGCTTTAACACTGGTTGACCGTAATAAGCACTGCCTCTCATTTCATTCCGGCTTACTGTCGCATTAAAACAAAGAAACCAGTCAAGTGTGAGTCGGGCTCGCGCACGAAGGGTTCCGCACCGTTTTTTTATTGAAACTCACACCTCTCATCTGATGGAAAGCGACGATGTGGTGAATGATGAAACGCGCTTACCTAGAAGTAACCTATTCAATTCACTTTTTTGAAGATGGGTCTTTGGAGGGTATGTGGAACAGAGAGTAATGTCTCGCAAACCTCCGTTGAAAAGGGAGGATTCTCCGACCAGACAGGTGTTATAGTCTGGTGGGCTACTGTCCGATAGTTGACTTCGGGCTGTCGTATGTGTTCAAATCGCGCGGAGAACTTTGATTGCGCGATGCAGGATTCTTGTAGTTCTTATGTGACGCCATAGATGGCGCTGGAACTGGGGTCAAGGGTTCATGTCTGAAAGGATGGCCCTGGCCCTGTTATAAATGCAAAGTAGGAGCGGCGCGGGTCGGGTTATTTAGTCAGTAAAAGTCTGACATTACTTCTCGCTTCGCTCAATGGCAGAACTCGTCATTGGATGATTTGACTAAAAACCCACCCTTGTTCCTTCTTTGCCTTCGTTCCTACTGTACCGATTCTAACCTTTTAGTACGGAACCCTAATATAAACAAAAACTAATAAATATTCAAGACTAATTTGAATTTTCTAACCGTACAACACATCTGTACAAGCGCAAATGTCCTTTGCAAAATAATATTATGGGTCAAAGTTACGCGACGCAGATAATATGCAAATGTAAAATAAATAACACAAGTAGGTCAGATGTATGGCGGTATTCCATCTGGTTGCAACTAGTTATCATATGAGATATTTGATAAGAGGGAGGACTGTTCTCCTCTGTAACTCTGTACTGTCTGTCTTGTCTATTGTTTTATTTTTCACTTACTCGGAAAAATCCGCACTAGTGCAAAAAATTGACTGTTTTCTGCACTTGTGCGGAAAAAAGGGCATGTTCTTCCACGCTAGAATATTATTGTAATAAAATAGTGTATCGTATCAGGCTGGGCGCGAGGCGTCACCCACGAGATCAAAAACCGACTATAGCAGATTTGAATGCTATATTTTTTTTATCTATTTTATTTCTACTGTACCTATGTTCAACATACACCATATGACGACCCGTTAATGGTCGATCCGGTAGCTAATACGCAACGACTCAAATACCTACAGGTCATTGACTCGCTCAGCTGATGTTTTCCTGAAGAAATTCGTACATGCGTAAATTAATTCGAGTTTTTAAAAATACTTTATTTTTTAATTTTATCTTTACAAGTCCATAGTGTTTCATCTACCGGATACACTCTCCACGGGATTAAATCGATCAAAATTAAAAGGTGTATAAGTGTAAACCCCATCCATATACACTGCATGGTTTAGGAGAATTTAACGTATACACAAACAAACATGGAAAACGACTTTCTATTTCAAGATAAGTTACAAAAATATCACTTAAAACTCCTAGACTACTAAACAAAACGCCTATGCGGCGAAAATCAGTCTGTCATTTGAAGATGACATTTCTGACAGCTGTCACTTGTCGTTTTGACAGTCAATGAGTGACAATAGAGTGGCAGTAGCACAATTGCAACCCGGAACTTGTTGTAAGATGGTAACTGCATTTGTTCTAGGAGTTAAAGTACAAGCAAACCATTGGCTTATTTGGTGATTAGATCATCGAAGCCTGTGGAATTCTACAAGTTCAGTGGTGCTAGAGAAGTTGCTACCCCAAAAACCACAAAAAAGGAAAATAAAGTATTTTCGCAGTGCCAATTTTTGTAAAACGAATAGAAATAAAATTGGCACTACGAATTTTTTTTTATTTATTTTAATTAGCTTATACTACTTTGTTTTTCCCACAGCTGGGCAAAAATCTTCCCCAAACTTTTTCAGATATTCATCTTACCACATCTTCCTAGGTCGATTTCGACGACATAAAAAATAAAAAATGACACGGAAAAATATATGTTTTTTCATTCATACTTTTTTTATTCATAGGTTTGCGCTTGACCGCTATCTCACCTGATGGAAAGCGACAATGCTATCAACGATGGAGCGCGCTTACCTAGAAGTAACCTATTCACTCTTGACTTAAAGATTCCCGGATTGTAGCCATCAGGAAACACAGACTCCGGCAAGGAATTTCACTCCTTGGCTGTACGCATAATGAATACTATTCCCAAAACGTTTTGTATGTATACATAAGGTGGTGGTATACTTAACATGAATAGGAATTTGAAAAAAATACATAGACAAAAACCCAATGCGATTTTTTTCCATTCATGACGGTATGAATGGAAAATTGTATGCACATAAGTCATTAGACAATACATACAGAATATTATCAATAATAATCAGGAAAATTACTGTTACCTAATTAGTGTTTAAATTGTATCCTAAATAACTTCAAAGATAATAAAGATTTGTAACTTGTTTTTTCCATGAGATCAGCTGCTTTTTTCCAAAGTGAAAAATTTTTGCGTACCCTAAATTCAGCTTTTTACCTTTTCATTAGCGTTCGCAGGTACTAACAGCGAACGCCGGCGTTCGCGGGTATTAACGGAAAGTTATTTGTCTATAAAACTTTTTATTTACGTTCTTGGATAAATATCAAAATACCCTCTAAAAAAAATGCTCAAATATTGTACATTCTATTTTTAAAAATTTGACAACGGCGCGTGGCGCGAAATCATGCCGCGAGCGCCGGGGCTCGCTTGGGTGACCTGTTTTCGAAGATATCGCAGAAGAACCAAAGTCGCCCACAAAGCCCTTAAACTAAGTGGCAATGGGCAAGGCACATTACTTGTAGCACGGATGGTCTTTAAGAGCGGCCAACCCAAGGTACATTTTCATACAACCGCTCTTACGTGATTATGATGTAATGACTTTTTTTTCAGATATTTTGGGTACACAGATATCTTGTGAATATTATCTAGGCTTCTATAGAAATCAAAATATAAATTTGTGTAAGAGTAATCCAGTAAAGACTTTTGAAAATCTGTTATGTAATAACAAACAATTACATAATTAGAAAATAACAATAATAACTTAAAATTACACAATTATGTAATCAACGGCGTTATTCACAACAATCGTAAGTATATAAATCTCGCGCTTAATTAAAAATTGACAACTATAATGCATTACTTATAATAAAATTAAATTTAACAAAAACGAAACCAGAATAAAATAAAATAGCTTGCAATTTCATAAAATATTATGGTACAATAAAATAAATTCAGACAGTTACATACATAATAATTAGAAATTAAAAACATTATATAAAATTGAATAAAATGAAGATGAATAAATTACATTACATTATATTGAAATTGATACATCATTATTATATAATACAATAAGATGTAGATAATAATTATAAATTTTATTGAGTTGATATGGTATCAAATTTACGTGAACTTTGACTCTCCATAACGTACTTTTGTATTTAAAATATAAAAACGTACTTACATAGAAGCCTTGCGCATTTAATTAAAATTCTAAATAATGTCATTTTTTTATCCTTAAGGGTTTATTAAAAACACGTATTTCCTGGAACAAGTCTTGTGAAACATTCGAGTAAATCGTAGAATTACCGAATACCAACAGATTTTTCAGGTGTCATCTTTCCTTTTTCGCGTTACTTTTGCATCAAACATCACTTTGGATTGCGTTACATGAAGCAACAAGCTTTTAAACCATGCGCGACGTTGACGATAGGTGAGTGGGAAAGGTCCACCTTAAGATCAAAGGACTTTAGTGTGACGACCGCGTATCAAAAAACGTAGTGTTGGAAGGTCTCCCACAAGTTGGACTGAAGAGACCTGGTGAGGATCGTGGAAATGCAATGGATGCGAGACGCACAGCAACGTTCGTTGTGGTGACATTTGGGGGTGGCTTAAGTCTAACCATGAACGTTCTATGGCTGAAACGATGATGATGATAACTCTATATAATGCAAAATCATCGTTGACAAAGTTTCAAAAGGATTATAACCAATTTTCGAGTTTCTATCTAAATGGGAGATAACGGTTCTACTTATTTGTCGCCGTATTATATCATCATCATCATCAGCTTTTTAATGTTCCCACTGCAGGGACACAGGCCTCCTCTCTCTAGGAGAGGGAATGGGCCATAATCCACCACGCGGGCCCAGTGCGGATTGGTGGATGTCACATGTCTTCGAATTTTTCCTCACGATGTTTTCCTTCACCGTTTTATATATCTACATATATTTTTTTTATTGATTATAGGTTCGCGCATGACCGCTATCTCACCTGATGGAAAGCGACGATGCGGTTGACGATAGAGCGCGCTTACCTAGAAGTAACCCATTCATTCTTGACTTAAAGATTCCCGGATTTTAGCCATCAGGAAACACAGACTCCGTTCTATGTTTCCTGATGGCTAAACATTCTTTGCCGGAGCAAGGAATGTTTACTATGTTTACTAACTTTTTTTGTAGTGGTTTATTTTTTATTTTTACTTGCTTGAGGGCTGGGCTTTATTTTTGTCAGCGAATCAGCATTGCCATCCAGCGTGGCAATGCTGCCAGCGTTCTGGGCACTTTTCCCATTGATATCGATGTGGATGAATTTTTTGATGCCTACTAAATCATTTGTGAATATTAGTGTATTTTTTTAGTTTATTATTAGTATATATATTAAATTTATGCCAAAAAATTAAAAGTTTACTAACTTTTTTTTACGGTTATTTAAGCTTAAAAAAAAAACTTTACAAGAGAAGTCAGTGCACATGACAATTATAGAAAATTCCTTGTAAAATCTAGTTTTCAGTGCAAACGATAAACATAGGCGACTGGAATGTGAGTACATTGATATCTGTAGTACTTGCTAAGGACGACATTGAACGAGCGCCCACATACGAGATTTGTTTTGAGGTGATAGATCTTGAGATATCGATGCCTCCCACGTAAGTTGTTGTAACCCCAAAAATGCAATTTTACAGGAGAGCGTTTTAAAGATACTTTTTGCGATACAAGCCACATTTTTCAAAGAATCTTTTTGAAATTCGGTATGAGCATATAGTTTTTAATATGTTATTGTTTACTACATGTCATTACTTTATAATTTTAACGGTTTCTTGAATTTTGTTGTTACAACTGTTTACCGCGACATGAGGTCCTCAAAAAATGTTGTAACTATCACTTACATGATTATACACGGGAGTTCAAGAGCCGATTTTGATCATATCTGATACTTACATGAATTTACGTCGATTACAAATAAAAAAAAGGTGTGGTATGTGTATCATTACTTGATATAATAAAATAATATATAATGTTTTTTCAGCCTAATTTTATTTAGGACGATACCTTTTCGTTGATACGTTACCGAAATACAAAAAAAGCAGAATATTTTCAATCAAGTTTATCAAAATTTTACATTTTAGGGTTTAGAGTTTAGAATAAGACACGGTATTTTAAAGATTAGGAAAACATTAAGGATTAAGATTAAAAATTATTTTAAAAAATCTAAAATAAAAAATTGAGCTTTTTCTAAATTTAAATTATACTTTCAATTAATTACATCGTCCTTTAACCAAATTTTTACTACAGTTTAAATAATCAAAACTCAAAAATGTATCGTAACCAAAATGATTGTTAATTATTTTTAAAACTTATTGGTTAATAGAATTTTTCTATTAACCAATAAGTTTTAAAAATAGGAAAACCATCATCATGTTCCTATCTTAGTCCAGTGTGATTTGGAGTCGGTGGAACAAGCTTATTCTTCTATTTTGTCGTATCACCCGTCTCACTATCACTTTGTAATCTTTTCCTCTCTCCATTTTTTCACGTGACTATACTTGTAGCTGTAATATACTTTATTCTTCTTCTTTTCGTAACCATATCCAAGACAAACGATAGGTAAATAAGTAATGTTTAATAACTTACACTGAATCTAGAAAAGCCCGCAAATATTAAGTTTTGCTCGTAATATAAGTACAATAGAGGGATTATTTCCCGACCCTAAAAAGCTGGTTTTATGCACCTAACTGGTGTATTCATATCATCAGCATTTCGGCATCTTAAGGTATTGTTGCCGAAAGAAGTGGTCATCACCTTACAGTCTGATAAAACATAATATTGAATCTTCAGAACAAACTGGTACCTCTTTTATTTTTACGATATTATGATCTTTCAGATCTTGTTTTCTCTGTGTACCCTTTAGGCAAATGCTATACGTTATTACTATGTACACTAATAGTTTAAACCTCTATCTTAATATAACATTAGTGAATTTAGTCAAACATAGTGTGACTCAACTTGCAAGCAATTGAAAAGACTTGAAATGGTAACAAACGATGGTTTTGACAGACCCAGACTTTTTCACAGGCTGTTAAATATCTCTTTGATCTGGGTTTAATACTGCTGTTGGTATATCAAATTTAACTAACACCTTATTAAGAACTTAATCACTTATAGAAATGGGGAAACTGTTGTTTATACATGTCTGAAGTTTGAAGTTTCAGTAACGGCAACAGACAATTTATTCTTATTTACTTATGTCTCACAATAGTATCAGCATAAATTCTAAGCTTGGCTCTCCTATAACTAAATTTGCCATAGTTGTTATACATCGTTTTCTCTGTCACCTTTTTAGTTAAATTCATTGAAATAGTGCTTACAGCAGACTCAATAGGCCAGTTTTCCTACTGGCTGTTTTTGATATTTTATTAGAAAGGTTTTCTTTGACGATTGACCTTTTTGAAAAATCTCTAGTCTTTAAATGTGTATTTTTTCATTACCTTTTTCAAACGATACTTTATTCAATCAAATCACTGATAGTAGACTTAGTTTGAAGAGTTCAACAGTGCAGAAACATGCAGGTGGTGACTAAGGTAAAAGTTACGAACAATGTTTTTTGATTTGGAAAACTAGCAATAAACACGAGCAAGAAGGAAAGTCCTGGTGAGTTTTAATCAGAAAAAGTTGCTTTTACTGATTAAAACTCACATGTAATCTTTCGGTGCCTTTTGTGTTCCAGGCCCTCATTTCCTCGACACGACCTGGATGCCTTCCTTGATACTTGATACGATAAAGCGAGTAACTAAGGTAACTGGAAAGAATGGAGGGAGGCCTTTGCCCAGCAGTAGGACAGCACAGGCTAGCTATAATAATAATGATATAATATAAACAAAAATGGCTATAACAGTCGTAATCCAAATGGTTATTATACTACACAGCTATGAAATACGAGTAAGTGAGCAGTTTCAAGGTCTTAGGTTCCAAATATACCATCATCTGTTAATTTAGTCATTTAAAACTTCTCAGATTCATTGAAAATGGTTACCTAGAATGACTCTGACTTCAGTGATATTCATAAAACACTCCCTGAAAAATACATACAACGTACTTATTTCAAACGAATAGCGACGTAAATCGTTGTATGTGATGTTACAACTTACTTTTACATATCTAACATCGAAGTAAAATGTTTTACGTATCACTTAACATAAAATAGTTTTAAAATTAGCGACGTAAATTATAGTATGGGATCAATACCATATTTTAAATGGTTATCATGTTAGTTAAAGATAAGATTAAGCGGAATAGTAATCACTAAAATATTAAATTAACGACGTAAAAATTGCGTGAGAGGTGCAACTAGCGCCGAAATCCAGCGTAATCTGTGATATGTGTTACATACAACGGACGCACGTGCGCTTTTCCCCGTTGTAAACCATTGCAAGTAATAAATACTACAGTCTACGTCGGAATCGTTCGAAATATACAACATTATACGTTTCAAAAGTACCTTAAATAATAGGTTTTTTGGACTTTTTGTTTTTTTGTAGGATAGATTACATAAAATTAGACACTTTTATATAAAAAACCCAAAATCGCAATTTTGTGGGTTACAACAACTTACGTGGGAGGCATCGATATACTCAAAATATCATATTTAGCTTTTGAATACCGTAATTAGAGACAAGAAATAGATGTGCGAACACTTGGGGCCAAAAGATTAAAAATAAAAAAGGCTCATTTTGACATTTGTGTTTTGACTACTTAGTGTACTAAAATTTAAAATAAAAATTAGGTGCCCTGTGAAGTAGTAGGTATTAGAGTAATAGGTACATTACAGTGGATGAAGTGCTAGGTAGTTAAAATACAATTAATGTCAAAACGGGCCTTTTATTTTTTACTACTTTAGTGTAAGTAACAAATTTTGTTTTTCTTTATAGCCTATAGCATATTGTATGTCCCACTGCTGGGCAAAGGCCTCTCCTTTTTCCTTCCAGACCTCTCTATCTACGGCGACCTCCGGCCATGTTGCCCCGCGAACATGATGAGATCGTCACTCCATCAATAAAAAAATAAATAAATAAATAATCTACACTAATATAATAAAGAGGTAAAGTTTGTTTTTTTGTTTTTATGTTTTTTTGTTTGTAGGGGGTAATCTCTGGAACTACTGGTCCGATTGGAAAAATTTTAGCAACAATAGAAAGCTCTGGAGTTGCATTAGGACGGCACTCCGGTATCACCGGGTGCCCGACTACCTCTGTCGTACAATCGAGGCCTACCTGTCCGACAGGTACATAGTATACCCCGGTCACCAAGGAGATTGGAAACGGCGAGAGATGTCGTGCGGTGTCCCACAGGGATCGGTACTAGGACCGCCCTTGTGGAACATCGGGTACGACTACGTGCTGCGCGCCGACCTCCCCGTAGGGGTCAGCGTGGTCTGCTACGCAGACGACACGCTGGTCCTAGCGCAGGGAAGGTCGTACCAGGCGGCGGTCGAACTAGCGACACGTGGGGTTGCGACAGTCGTTGAGAGGATCCAGCAGTTGGGACTCAAGGTGGCGCTGCACAAGTCCGAGGCCATGTGCTTTCACGGCCCTCGGAACGCGCCACCAACGGGTTCCCAACTAACGGTAGAAGGAGTTCACATCGGCGTCGGGTCGACGATGAAGTACCTAGGACTTGTCCTCGACAGCCGATGGAATTTCGAGGAGCACTTCCGACGTCTGGCCCCCAAACTCAATCGGACGGGGGCTGCTCTCAAGCGGCTCCTGCCGAACCTTGGGGGTCCAGACGCCTTCTGCCGGAGGCTCTACGCCGGCATCGTCCGGTCCATGGCCCTTTATGGGGCACCAGTGTGGGCGCCGACGCTGCGTAAACGCCCGGCGGCCCAGCTGAACGCCTGCCAGAGGGTCATGGCCATCCGGATGGTGCGGGGATACCGCACGGTGTCCCGCGAGGCGGCGAGCCTCCTTGCTGGCCTACCACCATGGGATCTGGAGGCAACAGTCCTTGCACGCATGCACGACCAGCGCGTGGAGGTGCAACGCCGGGGCGAAGATCCGCTGCCCGAACATGTCGAGGCGTGGCGGAAGGAGCTCCGGCGAGATCTCATGGTGAAGTGGAAACAGCGACTCTCGCAACCCAGCGCTGGGCACACCGTAATCTCAGCGGTAGTGCCCCTCTTTGAGGCGTGGCTGGATAGACCTCACGGCGTCCTCACCTTCCGCATGACGCAGGTTCTCACCGGACATGGGAAGTTCGGGAGATTTCTGCACCGGATTCGTGCGGAAGAGACGTCCGGGTGTCGCCACTGTGAGGCGAGCCCGGAGGACACGGTGGAGCACACGGTGGAGGTGTGCCCTGCTTGGGAAGAGCATCGCCGTGTCCTCGTGGGGGTGATCGGCGGCGGCGACCTCTCGCGCCGGGCCCTGGTTCAGGCCATGGTCCGTAGCGAAGAGGAATGGCAGGCGGTCGCCTCCTTCTGCGAAGCAGTAATGCTCGTAAAGGAGGAGGCCGACCGCATAAGGCAAAGGCAACGGCGTACTCGCCGTAGCCGTCGCCGCCGCGATCCTGCCGATATCCGGCCACCGTAGACACTGGCTCGCGGACGGTGAGCAATGGGTAGCTCGCCGTCCGGTCGTCTGTAAGACCGAGTCCTAGTCGTCAACGGCGCGCACCGTTCCCGCGCGCCTCAAGGAGTTGTCAGCAAACTGCAGGGGCCCTTCAGGGTCGAAGCCTCCCGGAGTCTAGAGGGAAGTGGGAAACTGTTACCTCGACTCCAGGAATAGGGCAAGGAAGGTACGGGGTAGGTTTTTTAGTCAGTAAGAGTCTGACACTAGTCTCCCGCTCCACCCAAGAGCGGGTTTCGTCATTGGATGATTTTCACCTACCATAAAAAAAAAAAAAAAAAAAAAAACTGTACTCCTGAGTGACATCTACACTATAATATAATAAAGAGGTAAAGTTTGTTTTTTTGTTTTTTTGTTTGTAGGGAGTAATCTCTGGAACTACTGGTCCGATTGGAAAAATTTAAGCAACAATAGAAAGCTGCTTTACTCCTGAGTGACATAGGCTATATTTTATGTACGCGGGCGAAGCTGCGGGCAAAAGCTAGTAGGCTATATTTTATGTACGCGGGCGAAGCCGCTGGAAAAAGCTAGTAATAAATAATTTTGTTTTTAAGTGGATCAATTTTTTTACGCATGCTGTGCCTTTTAATTGTATACCCCTTCTTCTTTTTATTCTCAAATCGATGGATTCCGCTAACCTCGAAGTTTTTGGGCCCAGTAGGTTGCCACGTTTATAGCAGCTGCAGTGGCGTTTGTAGGTCCTCCAGCGTGCATTTGTAGGGACATTTTGGACATTCTAGTAGTTGGGCTATGGTTTACCCTTAAAAATGTAATCCAATACGGCATCATAGTACTAGGTATTTGTTTAATTCACGATGAATCAGACCTTGATGTCGTTCTGGTCAAAAAGAAATAGATGAGTAACAAGCGAGCTCAAATGATGACTCAAAAGACTACAGCTGTGGAGGCTGACGGATTATACGTACTATTGCGGTCACTTCCGCCTGATCATTAAAAAAAATAATTCGCTTGAATCCTACGGCGCGGCGTCAAACTAAACCTTTAAAGTTTTCGTTTCGAGTGCAAGCAAAAATGAACTTAGCGGTGGTCAGGTTTTTTTTTTATTTTATGGTAGGTAAAAATCATCCAATGACGAATCCCGCCCTGGCCCTGGTATTTATTAATGGGGAGCGTGATTCGTCATTAGATGATTTTTGACCACCACAAAAAAAACCCTCCTGTTCAGGATGTGGAATGGGTGATAATCCATCACGCGGCCCCAGTGCGTTTAGGTACAGTCAGCACCAAAAGTCGATGAACAGAATTAACATATGAAAACACCTGTTCACAATAAAATGCCATAAGTTATAGTCGCAAATAGGGAAAAAATAGCCTGTACGCCAGAAATTTACAAAAGTCGTGAAGAGTATTTCAAAAGTACATATGCACTAGTATTCCTAAAATCGCTGTACACCATCAAACCAAATGTCGCTGAACATCATTGTATCAAAATCAAGACCCTTATGTGACCATCGTCATCCCAACGCCTAAGCCAAAGATATACGGTGGTGCGCTGAAACAATGTTTAGCAAAAACATATATTTCTTTCTTACAATGATGCGACTAAGTACTTATCGGGTAAGTAATAGATGCACCTATACTTATCAATTAATTACAGCAATCTTAGTCTTGATTTTGATACAATGATTTTCATTTGGATTGATGGTGTACAGCGACTTTAGAAATACTAGTGCAGATGTACCTACTTTTGAAATACTCGTGTTTAACGACTTTTGTAAATTTCTGGTGTAAGTATAGGTTATTTTGTAACAGATGTTTTGTTATGTTGATTCTATTCATCGACTTTTGATGCTGACTGTACATCTCACATCTCGAAGTTTTTGGTTTGGTCTTCAATCGTTTGTGAGCAGTGGTGATAAAATAAATTACCACTGGATCATCATTGCCTGCCAATTTAATACACAACTATAATACTAACAACAAAAGTGTGTTACAAAAAACTTACTGAATAAAGCTTGTCAAACACGCCTTCAAAGTTCAGTACTAAACATTGCACAATTACAAGTCTAGATCTTATCCATTGACCTAATACACACAAAAAACAACAATACGTATACGAATGTCATTTCATTCAAAATAATACAAAGGATGCATCTTCGGACCGATCTCGTGACATACTTTACCGTGTAAGCCACGCGTGGCATTGTGATCGCCACAGCCAATGCATGTTTTAAAAAAAATAAAAACGGACCAGTAATGCCTCACTTAGTTTTCGGCCGCCATAATGTGTGGACGTCTTTGATTTTTATATTCGTAATTTTAAATTAGTAATTTAATTTTAAGGATTTTTTTTTACTTCAAAAAAAGTTTATATACGCTTTAAAAATTACGGGTAAAATTTTTCAGCAAAACAAAATGTTGAAACACATTTTTTGTTTGTTTTTCTGCACTAGTGCAATAAATTGCGATTATTTCTTAAACAAAGTAAATCATTTAGAGTATTACCAGAATAGGACGAGGCCGTCAAAGGCTTTTTCTAGTTTTTCCTCCAATTATTTCAATCAGAACTCAGTGTCGAAGCCGGAAAAGGCTGAAAAAGTGCAGTGTGGTACGAGGACTGTGGATTTCAACCCTCGGAGGACTGGGAAGATTGTTGGAGGAACTGAGACGCCGTATGGGGCTTTTCCGTGGCAAGTAAGTATTTTGTCTTAGAGGTTTAAGTCACGTCTGCGGGGTTGTTTGAAAGAGTAATCGGGGTTGTTTGATTAAGACTGACTGATTGTTTCCCACATAAATAATGATATTTTTTTATTAATATTCAGTGACATTTAAAATTTCGTTTTCATGACATTTAATTAAGCAATATAACTATATTATTTTCAATAATATTTCAATAATAGATGAGCCCGTTCTTGAGTTACGAAAAGTGGCACTGATTTTTATAAATATTAATTAGTAAGGTCAGACAAGAGTGTTTATATAGTTTTTAGTAGCCAGCATCTTAAGCTTCCCAAAACCATAGCCCTATATAACAATATCTTTGTTTTTCTTGTTTTTTTTATGGTAATTAAAAATCATCCAATGAAATCCCATTCTTGTGCGGAGCGGGAAACAGTGTCAGACTCTTACTGACTAAACAACCTACCCCATTTCTACGTTGCCATATATACCGGGGCCAGAGCCTTCCTTTTAGACGCGAACCCTTAGTCCCAGTTGGCTTCGACAGAGTCCCTACGGTTTACTGACAACTTCTAGAGGCGCGCGGGAATGGGGTTTAGTCTGAACGGCTACCAGACGATTGTACGGCGAGCTTCCCATTGTTCGTCAGCTACCCAAAGCTCGCCTTTTTCTTATGTCGCAATAGTTTCCCATTAACCGCAGGTTATCTTGGGTGTGCTAGCAAAGCGTGTGTAGGGATAATCGTGGGTTGATCACGTTGCGTGATCGAATCAGAAATGAAGAGATCCGCAAGAGAACCAAGGTTGCTGACATAGCGAAAAGAATCGCCAAACTTAAGTGGCAATGGACAGGGCACATCGCACGCAGAACAGATGGCTGCTGGGGCCGAAAGGTTCTGGAGTGGCGACCGCGTACCGGAAGACGCAGTGTTGGTAGGCCTCCCACAAGGTGGACCGACGACCTGGTCAAGGTTGCTGGAATTCGATGGATGCGAGACGCACGGGACCGGTCGTTGTGGCGACGTTTGGGGGAGGCCATGTCCAGCAGTGGACGTCTTTCGGCTGAATTGATGATGATTGATTGATGATGATGATCACGTTTCATGAAAAATGGGCTTGGACATATCTAATGGGCTTCTTTGAAGTTAGTTCCAGCCGGTCGTAAGCCTTCCAAAGCTCTGGAACCCCAAAGTCTTGACATACCTAAATAAAAAAATTATAGTATTTTTTTTTTATTCTTTATTTATTTAGGGACATTTATAATCGCTATGCGCATGTCAGTCCCATCGTATCCTAAATATATACATTCTACTCATATCAGGGCCATGAATCTAAACAGACTCTTCGCATCATCGCTATTTGGTTTAGATAAAATGTTGTGGAATGTTCCTACTTCAAGTCTGTTCAAGTTCAAGACCCTAAACAAGTCAATTCTCTCAGGCTCATATCGAACACATTCCATCAATAAGTGGTGCAGGTCTTCAACAACTCCACACTGTACACAGTTGGGCGAATTCGTTTTTTTCATCATGAAAGCCAACTTAATACATGGAATGTGTCCAGATCTGAGTCTGTGAGCTATAACAACAAATTTTCTACTTACATGACTATCTACGAACCAGGGCACACGAAAAGGCTGACTCTGAATGGTTTTGTACCAGATCCCTTTGTCCAATCAGCGCTTGTCAAAATATTCCTTCCATTCGTCATAACATTTATTTTTATTTTTAGGTAAAAGTTCCGAATAATCCAATATCACATTCATTTCCTTTCCAGTTTTAACCATTATAGTAATTAAAACCATTCGGTTCTACCAAGCCAAATCAGTATCTCAAGTCGTCGACGGCGCGCTCTATTCCCGCGCGGCTCAAGGAGTTGTCAGCAAAGCCATAGTCTCTGTAAAAGGGTCGAAGCCTACTGGGGCCCAGGGTCTCTTTCTGAAGGAAAGGCTTGGTCCCAGTGCGAACGGCAAAGAAGGAACGGGGTGGGATGTTTAGTCTGAAAGAGTCTGACTCTGTTTCCAGCTCCGTCCAAGAGAGGGACTCGTCATTAGTTGATTTACCACCATAAAAAAATCAATATCTCAAAATATTCTAAATTATTTTTTTTGGCATAGTAGTATCAAGAACGGAGTCGCCGACGATTCGGAAACAGCGTCAAAATTGTAAATTTTTTATTTTTCACCGACGATTCGGACACACTTTTTACAGTCAGATAAAAAGTCTTAGGATATTTTTAATCAGTACTTCCATTCCGATCACCTAAACGGATCAACTGAGTGATCGGAATGGAACTCAATCGGATCACTTTTAAGTTTCCATCCCGATCAATTGAAACCGACCAATTGGTTGATCGGAATGTAAATTGATCGGATTACTTTTTGTTATTCCATTCTGATCAACTAAACCGACCAACTAGTTGTGCGGATTTCATTACGCATGCAGATTTGTTCCGCATGCAGAAAATGTCCAAAATTACAATAAATACTTATAATAAAAAAGATACTTGTGATGGTTGATGTAAGTATGTCGAGCAAATCCGCATTTGTGATGAAAACCGCACGATGTTAAAAACCTTTTAAAATATGTTGAAAATAGCCAAAAATGTATTAAACCAAAACAAACCAAACCAAACCAAATTGTACATATTTATGGTGTACCTAAAATAAAGAGTTTTCCTGTCTATCTATCTTCTTTATTTGACTAGGTACGAAACAGCTCCAATGAATTAAGCGGTGTCCGAATTGTCAGAAAAAAACTATTGTCGTCAGAAACTCGTAAAACGTTCTGAATTATATGGACTACTTAAATAACCGAATGTAAAATGAATTATAGAAAAAAACAAAACAATTCGTACTTTGCTAATCACTAATTATTTAAACTTCATGCATGTACAGTATTAATTTATTTAATTATTTAAACTTCATGTACAGTAGTGGTACATAGGCGGACTTAATACAAAAAGGCATTCTTTACCAGTCAACTTATTTTTTAATCGCTATACGTTGTTTGACTGCAATCCGACCTGATGTAAGCAGTGATGCAATCGTTGATGGTGAGGCGCACTAGTTTATTAAGAGCCTATTTACTATAGTCTTGAAGATACCCAAGTTATAATCGGATGGGAAGACCGCAGCAGGCAGATGTTCCGGTCCCTCGATGTGCGCGGAATAAACGGTTTCAACAACGTGAGGATTGGGTTAAAAAGACAACACTGTGGTAGGTGTGCACAATAAATAAACAACAAATCTTCATTAACTTAATCTAACTAGGTATATATATATAAAAGGGGAAACTGACTGACTGACTGACATATCAACGCACTGCCAAAACTACTGGGACTAGGAGAGCCAAATTTTGCACAATAAAAAAAAACGATTCCTTTTATGACATAGGCGAAGACTAAGAAAGGATTTTCCAAAATTCCCCCAAGAGATGAAACGCGTGTTCAAAGTTTGTGCGAAAACCGCGAAAAGTTTGCGCAGACGCTGGCAGAAAGCTAGTTTAATCATAATATAGTAACTAAATATCAAATTTTGTTACTTATAATAATAAAATACGTGTACAGAAAGGCCAATATTATAAACAGGTTTCAATGGAAGAGGGGCGCTGTGCGTAACCATAACGACTACTTAACTTCCGTTTCGTTTATATCACTCCTCACACAATCCATCCAACTTTTCTTTGGCCTCCCTCTCCCTCTCTATCCATCCTCAATACAAAACTGGTCTGACGATAATTATACAATTTTATTTTTGTTAAAAGGTGTCAAAACATTGATTGAGAGCAGTGGTGGCCGAGTGGTAACGGCCCCGACTTACGAGTCGTAGGTCGCGGGTTCAAACCCAGCCAGGCGCATTACTTTGTGTAATTTATTTCATCGCCACTGCTCTCAAAACGGTGAAGGAAAACATCGTGAGGAAACCGGCATGTCCTAGAACCAAAAATTCGAAGACATGTGACATCCACCAATCCGCACTGGGCCCGCGTGATGGATTATGGCCCATTCCCTCTCCTAGAGAGAGGAGGCCTGTGTCCCTGCAGTGGGAACATTAAAAGGCTGATGATGATGATGATGAAAACATTGATTGTTTTGACATCCCCGAAACGCCCATTTTATGTAGTTAGAATCTGCTTTACTTTTCCTTAAGTACTGCCCGAATCGTGTATCTTTTTGATTCCAAAAAACCAATCAATCGGTAATTTTTGGAAACAGTCGTATATTTTGACGAAGACGTAACCAGATTAAACCAGGCCTAATAAAGTCATGCCATTCCTTGTTAGAAAGAACGTCGTAAGCAACAATTAGCGTTTTTGTTTTACATAAATAGTTTTTCTCTGTAACTAATCGATCACTCGTATATCGATCTGTCGTTCGATAGACGAGTGGAAAAGGCACATCGAAAAGAAAGTCCCTTTCTGCAAAAAGCGTACATTGTGACTTACAACGTTCTGCCTGGAAAGGCACTAAGTATTTAAATTTTGAGAATCAGAACTTTTCAAACGTCAAAATTAATAAAATGACAGTCCTCCCAAATGTCCGCCCAACAAAACACAATCGAACTGAAATGTGAAGACATAATACAATCTAAATTGCAAAACGGAATTCAATACTCAATTAAATCATGCATCACGTATACCTAATAAACAATAATATCGTACAAAATATTACGTTGCAAAATGTAAAGTTTGGACTTATTGCATAACCGCCATCTTTGTTTCGTTCCCGCGTAAAGAGGTCGACAAATGTCAAGTTGACAGAAAGGGTTGCCAAGTCATTACTGAAGAAAACTGCCTGAAAACTTGGTAAGTTGTAAAAAATGTTAAACTAAAATTGGCTGATAGTGGCCGATAGTCGTCGTTACTATCCCACCATTAAAAAAAAAACCATTACTGAAAACAATGCATGAAAACATGGTATACAAGTGGTATGGTATACCTACAAGTTGAGCTTAAATGGCTGTACCTACTATGGTTACATGCAGATCCCCGATGTGCCGTTGGCCCAAACTGCGCATTGCAGATCGAATTTCTAAATTATCCGCAATTTTTTTTAATGGTATTGTTATTATTATTATTTTTTTTGCGAGATATAAATATATTTTCTCTGTAAAAAATATATGTTTTTCTAAACAATTTTTCAGACATTGGTTGTTTCTGAAACCGTTTTGAAAATAAGTCACATCACAAATGTACCTACATCAACATAAAGCTTACTATGACTTAATCACCTCAACCACCCCGGAACCTTTAGGCCCCATCCACCATTTGTTTTGAGAGCATTATCATCATTTATCATTATCATTTATCATTTACCACTACTACTTGAGTTTGGCGATTCTTTGGGCTATGCCGGTAACCTTAGTTTTCCAGCGAAAATCTTCATATCTGATACTATCACGTAAGAAAACTCCTAGTAAAGCCCTTTGCTAGACATGGCAAGTTCGGGAGGTTCTTAAACCGGATTCGTGCGGAAGAGACGTTGCGTGTCGCTACTGTGTGGACCACTCGGAGGACACGGTGGAGCATACAGTAGAAGTGTGCCCCGCTTGGGCAGAGCATCGCCGTGTCCTGGTGGGAGCGATCGGCGGCGGCTACCTCTCGCCGCCGGGATTCCGATCCCGATTTCCGGCCACCGTAGGCGCTGGCTTGCGGACGGCGGTAGCTCATTGTCCAGAACAAGTCAAGTCGTCAACGGCACGCCCTGTTTCCGCGCGCCTCAAGGTGTTTTCAGCAAACGTAGAGGTCCCACCCTCGCCCAAAGGCGGGATTCGTCATGAGATGATTTTTCCCACCATAAAAGCCCTTTCCTACGCCTTTTCTAGCAAAGGGTAATCTCTTTGGATGACGACCATGTTTCAAAGTCATAATTGTCATCTCGGAGATTATTGCAAGAGGTTTACAGAGGCGTGAGTTTATGTGTTTTCATCTAGATCTACTTACAGTTAATACGGTAAGGTTGGCAACCCTGTCTTGACAGTTTTTGTTACGTTCGAAAACAAATGACGGGTAATGATGGCTACTTTCACTTTTTGCAACAAGGTTTCCATGGTGTTTTTGTTTTGAATGAGCAATTTGTTGGGAGGTTAGCCTTTTGAGTTTAAAAGAAATTGAGAGTGACAATTGAGGATGATCGCTTTTCTAAATAATGTCAGGGCTAGCTTTCACTGGGCTGGGATTCTTTGAAAGAATTCCCGGGCGATTGAGGGGTGGGTTTTAGTCAGTAAAAGTCTGACATCTCTCTCTTTACAGAGGGAGAAAATGATGAACTAACTGCTATTCAACAAAAAAGCTTTCATTGGTTTTATAATTTGGATATTCAAAAGGCTTACAAGGCACCATATACACAAGTCTGCGTTATTTTGAAGTTATGAAAAATATAAATTTAAAATAGACAAAAAAAATAAAGCCGGGAAAAAAGATAGAGCCGTTTATAACTATATCGCAAAAAACATACATCTTGACACTTTCAAAGGAATCAAAACTCATAAGGACCCATTTTCCTAGAATCCTGAATTTTTTTTTTTAATTGCAATATACTAGTGCTTGACTGCGATCCCACCTGATGGTAAGCAGTGATGCAATCGTTGATGGTAAGGCGCACTAGTTTATTAATTTGGCATGTAGCAAGGTAGGAATTAATCTGAACACTATTTTGTAGTTTCTTCAAAGAAAAACTTTTTTGATTTACTTCGAAGCTCGATTCGGGATTAGAATTTCATTTTTTTTTACGGAACCATCAGTTTGCGAGTTTAACTTGCATTAGTTCCGTTTTTTTTTTAACCAATAACATGCCATAGTGGATATTTCAGTGTTCGAGCTGTGCGCCTGTGGAACTCTCGTCCACATACAATTCGGGATAACCCCTCCTTGGGGGTTTTCAGGGGAAGAATTAGGGAACATTTCTTGTCAACATGACCCGTAAATATGTATGTATTAGTTTATTTATTGCATATAGTATGTTTATGTATTTGTGTAGCTTATTTTAGTTAGTTAGTTTTAAGTGTAATACAATTTATGTTTGGAGTAAATAAAATTCTTTTGTGCATATGGATTGTCCTCGTGTTTTAAAATTGGCAAATATCCACCCTTTACGTTGTTGAGACACCTGCGGCCCGGACTAAGCGTTTTGCCTCGTCGTTTATACCGCGTACATCGAGGGACTGGAACAGTTTGCCGGCTGCAGTCTTTTCGTCCGATTATAATTTAGGTGTCTTCAAGGCTCGAGTGAATAGGCTCTTAATAAACTAGTGCGCCTTACCATCAACGATTGCATCACTGCTTACCATCAGGTGCGATCGCAGTTAAGCACTAGTTTATTGCAATTAAAAAAAAATAACTATGTTTGTAAAGCTTTGTTGTAACACAGTGCTGTGTGATATAGAAATAAATTGAGAAACACTCAAAATCAAAATCAAAATGGTTTTTATTTCATATAGGCCTTTTTATTTCACATAGGCACTTATAAAACGTCAGAAGCTAGTGCACGGTTCCAAATTGGTCGTTTCCTATGGAGAAGAACCGGCAACAAACTCCATAGAACCGGCAAGAAACTCCACTTAAATACCTACTACCCTTAATAATTCCAGGTGGAGATCCAAATGCTGGACGTGGACAAGCTGACGTTCGAGCACCACTGCGGAGGAGCCGTCATAGCGGAGAGGCTGGTGTTGTCAGCTGCGCACTGCTTCGACAAGGTTAGTTGCTTTATATCATCGCTAGGCTTCTGCCAGCGCCTTCGCCCGTGTTCGTCACTCAGGAGTAAAGCAGCTTTCCATTGTTGCTAAAATTTTTCCAATCGGACCAGTAGTTCCAGAGATTACCTCCTACAAACAAAAAACAAACTTTACCTCTACTAATATTCCTCCCGGAGCTGAGGGTTGGTGGGAAAGCGTTATACCGGGGCTCTGGGAATAAGGCAAGGGAGGAACGGGGTAGGTTGTTTAGTCAGTAAGAGTCTGGCTCCACCCAAGGGCGGGATTCGTCATTGGATGATTTTTACCTACCATAAAAAAGCCTTCTGCCAGCGGCCTTACTCGCCAGTAAGCAGGTTTTTCCATACAAACTATTGAACCCCGTTTGTACCCCCTAGGGGGTGAATTTTGAAAAATCCCTTCTTAGTGTTCACCTACGTCATAAAAGGAAGCCTTGTGCAAAATTTCACTCTCCTAGTCTCAGTAGTTTCGGCTGTGCGTGCGTCAGTTTCTCCTTTTATATATATAGACTAGCCTTCTGCCAGCGACTTCGCCCGCGTGTAAGTAGGGTTTTCCATACGAACTTTAGACAGTCATCACATCCTTTTAAGAGCTGAATTTTGGAAAACCCTTTCTTAGTGTTCGCCTACGTCATAAAAGGAAGCCTTGTGCAAAATTTCACGCTCCTAGTCCCAGTAGTTTTGGCTGTGCGTGTTGATGTGTCAGTTTCTCCTTTTATATTTATATAGATTACCACAACTATATTTTTGAGCCGTTTGGGGTTGAAACTCCTGGGCCGTGGGGTCCGATTGCTCATACGCTTTTTAAAGAACTATCTCAATTCTTAGTTGCCACTTCGCGTGGTCCAAAGGCTTTTTTTATGGTAGGTGAAAATCATCGAATGACGAAACCCGCTCTTGGGCGGAGCGGGAGACCTGTGTCAGACTCTTACTGACTAAAAAACCTACACCGTGCCTTCCTTGCCTTATGCCTAGAGCCGCGGTACCAGTTTTACTCAAACCGGCAGCTCCAGGAGGCTTCGACCCTGGGCCCCTACAGGTGATCCAACGGCTGGCTTTTATCTCAGGTAGAGATTAATTGCATAAGTATTGTCATATAACGTGACAAGGCTACCAGCCATTTGGGCATATTTCCAGTCAACAGCGATGTGGAGAAGTCTTATGACGCTATATTTTAGTTAGGAGTAGACTTTAAGCAAAATATACAAGTATAATTGTATAAAAATACATTTCACCATGTAAGCCCCGTGTTTTTCTTCTTCCAGCAACCTTTAAACCTGGAACACATACGCCTGGTGGTTGGAGAGCATCGTCTGAAGATTCAAGATAAACATGAGCACCGGTTCCTGGCGGAGAAGGTGGTACGACATCCAGAATTCAGGAAAAGTAAGTAAAATCATAACATCGACTTATCTCCCAGCGATAGACAAGCACATTCATACAAATTGCAAATACAATATTACAATATTACAAATTGTTGTTTGTTTGTTGTTGTTGTTTATTGTTGTTGCGCTGCAGCGGACTTATGTACATAAGTCCGCTGCAGCGCTTCATTGACTGGCCTGTTGGTCTAGTGGTTAGTGGCCCTGACTACTATGGCAGAGGTCCTGGGTTCGATTTCCATCCAGGACAAATGTTTATGTGATGATGAGCTCAATCATTTGTTCTGTGGATGTAAATTATATATAGTGTGTATGTTTTTAGAGATATATGATTATGTTTATTAGTTGTCTAGTACCCATAACACAATCTGCTTAGCTTGAGACTAGACGACGTTGTATAATAGTTGTGAAAAAAAAAGAATACGTACGTTTTATAACTTGCAGTCACAGAAATCTTAATAATAATAAGATTTCTGTGCTTGCAGTGCTCTCTCACTGCGTGAAAAGCCTTGAAAACCCGCCCGCAATTAAGATAGACCGGTGACTTGGTGAAGGTCGCAGAAATCTGGTGAATGCGAGACGCATAGGACCGTTCGTTGTGATAACAATTGAAGGAGGCTTATGTCCAGCTGTGGACGTCTTTCGGCTGAAATGCTGATGATGAAATACCATTTGTGGTTTGTTGTTAGGTTGGAGTTTCGTAAAATCCGTTCCTAAGAAAAATGAAATTAACAGGCAGGAAATTTACAGGCTGTAAGAAACCTACCTGCCAAATTTTAAGTGTAAAAGACCATCTGAGACTCTAATCTACATGGTTCTCATATTATGATTTGACCCTTACATGTTTACTGTATGGACTTTAAAAGAGACTTTGACCCCTGAGTTTGTTTCGGTGTTTCTTCTTAGGGTTGTCAGCTAGGAAATACCGGACTCATCTAGTTGAAACTGAGGGAAAGAAAAAAAACTGTAGTGTAAAAGTGTTATTTTAAAACCTATTTATAAAATAAATATCATTTATCAGTTTCTGAGATTTCGTGATTGAACAGCGAGTTCTACTATTTCGCTTTGATATATACATAAGTTTTAGTATGGACGTTAACAAAAACTCAACGAATTTCAAAAATGGCTGCCATTCAGAGGGGGTTTGGGTTTAGACCTCACATGTAGAATAGTTTTAGTGATAAAATAGAGCAAAGTATCACCCCCTAAAGTTTGTACAGTCCAGTCCGAACCCGGACGAGGACACGGTGGAGCACACGGTGGAGGTGTGCCCTGCTTGGGAAGAGCATCGCCGTGTCCTCGTGGGGGTGATCGGCGGCGGCGACCTCTCGCGTCGGGCCCTGGTTCAGGCCATGGTCCGCAGCGAAGAGGAATGGCAGGCGGTCGCCTCCTTATGCGAAGCAGTAATGCTCGTAAAGGGGGAGGCCGACCGCATAAGGCAAAGGCAACGGCGTACTCGCCGTAGCCGTCGCCGCCGCGATCCTGCCGATATCCGGCCACCGTAGACACTGGCTCGCGGGCGGTGAGCAATGGGTAGCTCGCCGTCCGATCGTCTGGTAAGACCGAGTCCAAGTCGTCAACGGCGCGCACCGTTCCCGCGCGCCTCAAGGAGTTGTCAGCAAACTGCAGGGGCCCTTCAGGGTCGAAGCCTCCTGGAGCCTAGAGGGTATGTGAAAATTGTAACCTCGACTCCAGAAATAAGGCAAGGAAGGTACGGGGTAGGTTTTTTAGTCAGTAAGAGTCTGACACTGGTCTCCCGCTCCGCCCAAGAGCGGGTTTCGTCATTGGATGATTTTCACCTACCATAAAAAAAAAAAAAAAAAGTCCGAACCCGGACACGTTGTATATATATGTTACGGGTAAAGCTAGAAGATGGAGTAAACCTAGGTTTACCCGGGTAAACTTAGTATTACCCAAGCTTCTTGGGTAAAGTCCGAATAAAAAGTAAAATCAATTTTAATTCGGGGTTTACCCATGCTCACCTAGGTCTACCCAACTCTAGCTGGGTAATGTTAGGTGTTGCGTTATTTTCGCACCCGTGGCGTAATTCTGGGGGGCCCGCGTTATCTGCCGACGCGGCCACGCACGTCGCTTACTTACTGACATAATGGCGACCGAGCAAAGTGCAAATATATCTCCAGAAGAAAGCTTACGAGAGCTTGCAAATGCAAAACTTGCAAATGCAAAATTGACTAAAGAACCTATCCCATTCCTATGTTGCCATATATACCAAGGCCAGAGCCTTCCTTTCAGATGCGATCCCTTAGACCCAGTTGGCTTCGACCATCTGCAGGGTCCCTACGGTTTGCTGGCAACTTCTTGAGGGGTGCGGGAACAGTGCGCGCCGTCGACGACTGGGCTTGGTTCGGACGGTTACCAGACGATTGGACGGCGAGCTACCCATTGCTCCCCATCCACAAGCCCGTGCCTTCGGTGGCCGGAAATCGGGATCGGAATCTCGGCAGCGTCTCGGGCGTGAGCGCCCAGTCGGCTTCCTTCTTTGCTAGCATTACTGCTTCGCAGAAGGAGCCGTCCGCCTGCCACTCGTGCTCGCTCCGGACCATGGCCTCGACCAAGGCCCGGCGCCGGAGATGGCCGCCGCCGATCGCCCCTACGAGGACACGGCGGCAAAATTTTGCAATCCAAAATGTCACATCAGTTTATCTTGTTGAAATAATGGCTGGGTAATATTTTAAATTAATTTGTCTAATTAATTAGTGAAATGAAAATCTGAGTGCAATTTAAACATTATTTAAAAAACATACAAAGGCAAACGTAATATTGCAAGCTACTGAGTAATGAGCAGATAACGCGGGCCCCCCAGAATTACGCCACGGGTGCGAAAATAACGCAACACCTAACATTACCCAGCCAGAGTTGGGTAGACCTAGATGAGCATGGGTAAACCCCGAATTAAAATTAATTTTACTTATTATTCGGACTTTACCCAAGGGGCTTGGGTAATACTAAGTTTACCCGGGTAAACCTAGGTTTACTCCATCTTCTAGCTTTACCCGTAACATATATATTACACAACGTCGTCTAGTCCCAAGCCAAGCAGAGATTGTGTTATGGGTACTAGACCACTGATAAACATACTTATATATTTCTAAATACATACCTACATGTTATAGATAAATTGCATCCAGACACAAAACAAATGATCGTGCTTATCACACAAACATTTGTCCTGGGTGGGAATCGAACCCACGACCTCCCCATAGCAGTCAGGGTCACTAACTACTAGACTGATAGGACTGACAAGCCATATAGTAGTAGTAGGTACATTCAGTATTCTTTTACTTTAATTCCAGATGGCCCCCATAGTAACGACATCGCGGTAATCTTGGTATCTCGCTCCGGCAACGGCGTGCAATTCAACTCACATGTCCGACCCATCTGCTTGCCTGACGACGGAGTCACGGCGGGCAAATGGTGTGCTGTTAGTGGCTGGGGCTTCCAGGCAGGTACATATTGTTCCAGAGTACTTATAGATAAAGTGTGATATATCTGCTTCCTAATAATGAAGCCATGGTGGGCAAGTGGTGTGCCGTGTTTGGCGGGGGTTCCAGGCAGGTACATATTGTTCCAGAGTGCTTATTTATAGATATAGTGTGTTCTATTAGCTTGCCTAATGATGAAGTCATGGCGGGCAAGCGGTGTGCTGTTAGTGGGTGGGGGTTCCAGGCAGGTATGTATTGTTCCAGACTAGTTATTTATAGATATAGTGTGACCTATCTGCTTGCCTGATGATGCAAGTGCTGTGCTGTCAGTCGCTGGAGCTTCCAGGCAGGTACATATTGTTCCAGAGTGCTTATTTATAGATATAGTGTGATCTATTTGTTTGGCTAATGATGAAGTCATGGCGGGCAAATGGTGTGCTGTTAGTGGCTGGGGCTTCCAGGCAGGTACATATTGTTCCAGAGTACTTATTTATAGATAAAGTGTGATCTATCTGTATCTGTATCGCTCCGGCAACGGCGTGCAATTCAACTCACACGTCCGTCCCATCTGCTTGCCTGACGGCGGAGTCACGGCGGGCAAGTGGTGTGCTGTTCGTGGCTGGGGGTTCCAGGCAGGTAGATAATGTTCCAGAGTACTTATTTATAGATAAAGTGTGATCTATCTGTATCTGTATCGCTCCGGCAACGGCGTGCAATTCAACTCACACGTCCGTCCCATCTGCTTGCCTGACGACGGAGTCACGGCGGGCAAGTGGTGTGCTGTTAGTGGCTGGGGGTTCCAGGCAGGTAGATATTGTTCCAGAGTACTTATTTATAGATAAAGTGTGATCTATCTGTATCTGTATCGCTCCGGCAACGGCGTGCAATTCAACTCACACGTCCGACCCATCTGCTTGCCTGACGACGGAGTCACGGCGGGCAAGTGGTGTGCTGTTAGTGGCTGGGGGTTCCAGGTAGGTACATACGGTTCCAGAGTGCTTATTTATAGATATAGTGTGATCTTTCTGCTTGCCTAATGATGAAGTCACGTTAGGCAAGTGGTGTACTGTTAATATCTGGGGGTTCCAGGCAGGAATATTGTTTCACACTGTTTATATAGATTGATATAGTTTTGTCTACTTTGCAGATGATAGATTCATTACGTGTACGGGTTAGGATTTGTGATAAATAAAAACAGGTGAAATGATATTACTGTGTACTGGGTGTAATTAGCGTGTTCAGGACTGAGAATGTCAAGTCATTGAATCACTAAAGCCTACATAAAATTAAACAAAAACAGGCTGCATCTTCGTTCGTTGCTATGACTAAATCGTCAGGCACTTGGAGGTCTTGATACTTTCAACACCGCTCGCTGGCATGTGGTGTGCCATTAGTATCTGAAGGCCGATTAAGATAAAAAAAACTATCTAGAAATTATGTTAATATTATAATCAATTTTTGAGCTATGAGTCAAGGGAACATTATAAGGCTGATTAGGTATGTTTTATCTTTATTTTCAGACTAGTATCTGTATAGCGCTAGTAAGGCTTAATTATACAAAATTTAAATGCTCTACTATTAAAGATATCTGATGGTTAGAGAACTATCCATATTTTAGTAATAAAAACAACATTCAATTCTACAACGCAAGGGATCAAGATTTTCCTATAGCATATCGTGAGAAATAAATATTGCTAGCATTTCTTTTGCAGGCGCTGTAAATTCATGTTTTAAATGTCATTTTACATATTTATTGAGCATTGGTGGTCGAGTGGTAATGGCCTCGATTTACGAGTTGTAGATCGCGAGTTCAAACGTAGCCAGGCGCATTACTTAGAGTAATTTATTTTATCACCACTGTTCTCAAAACAGTAAAGGAAAACATCGTGAGGAAACCGGCATGTCCTCATCATCATCCTACCCTTATCCCATATTATTTGGGGTCGGCACAACATGTTTGCCGAAAAAAAAACGTCCTTTGTTTTTTTCTTCCACTCTGTCCTGTCACTCGTCACACTATCACTAACTCCATTTTCTTTTATAAACTACTAGGATAGGTACCCATATGTCCTAGAAACAATAAATCGAAGACATGTGACACCACCAATCCGCACTGGGCCCACGTGGTGGATTACAGCCCATTCCCTTTCCAAGAGATGAAGCCTGTGTCCCAGCAGTGGGAACATTAAAATGGCCGATGATGATTAACTTATACAGGCTAACTTTGTTAAGAAGCAAATACTTCACTCTTCAACCCATCTTTTCAGAGAACACAGAAAACTTCGCGCCAACTCTAAGGGCAGCTGCAGTACCAGTGTTGGACCTCACGACCTGCAGGAAAAGCCAGGTCCTGGGTGGAAGACAACAGGCGATTCTGGACTCTATGATATGTGCAGGTGGGTCTGAAATTGATAGTTTTCTCAAAAGGGGCTTTTTTTTCGGTGGGTAAAGTCATCCAATGACGAATCTCGCCCTTGGGCGAGGCGAGAAATAGTGTCAGACTCTTACTGACTAAACAACCCACCTCGTTTCTACGTTGCTTTTATACCAGTGCCAGAGTCTTCTTTTCAGACGTGAACCCTTGGCTGCTGGTTCCAACGCTTCGTGTCTGAAAGGAAGACTCTTGGGGCTTTAACCCTTCCTGCAGGGTAGGGACCCTAAATCCTTTTGACCCTGCAGAAGGATCGAAGCCTTCTGAGTCTCAAAACTAGGTGAATTCTTTGCATTACTGTATCGGATAAAAAATCCTGCTCTTTACATGAGAATACATGTTGTAGGAATGCAAATGATAGCTATAGTGAATCCTACAGGCGCCGAAATTTTAAAACACTGAATATCATGTTTTTTTGTCGTTATTTTCCTTTAGAAGTTCATACCTATAAAGGAAAAAACGTAACCCTTATAGGATCACTCTGTTGTCCGTCTGTTTGTCAAAACTCTTTATCTCAGAAACGCGTAGCGGTGCCGAGTTGAAGTTAAAGCTTATAATTATATTAGGTTTACGGTCCCTTGAAGCTGTGAAAAAATGAAAGCTGCTGTGAAAGCTTTTATGGTAGGAAAAAATCGTCCAATGACGAATCCCGCCCATGGGCGTAGCGGGAAACAGTGTTACTCTTACTGACTAAACAACCTACTCCGTTCCTACGTCGCCGTGTATACCAGGGCCAGAGCCTTCCTTTACACGAAGCCATGTTGGCTTCGACCCTTCTGCAGGGTCCCTAATCAGTACAGCCTTCAAAGTTTCGAGACCCTTGCTTTAGACCATCGCAAACCATTTCAAATTTCCATTTTCTTTCCACAGGTATCCTGTCAGGGGGCGTGGACGCTTGCCGAGGTGACTCCGGTGGTCCCCTCGCTTGCATGGGGTCCAGCCGGTGGCAACTCCACGGCGTGGTCTCCTGGGGATCAGGGTGCGCGAGGAGAGCCCGGCCGGGAGTCTACACCAGGGTAGCTTCCTATGTGGACTGGATCAGACGAACTGCTGCCAGTTTAGGGCACAAAATTGGCTATTAGATTTATAGGTATACATCGATATATATGTACTACGCACTAGATTAGGCGTACCGTACAGTCACTTTACTTGACTTAGGTGATCTGCAAGCCATACATCTTTACATTGACGACAGTAGTGCCATTTTGATGTTCACGCAGTGTGAGAGCGCTGTAAATTTTAAATGCATGTATTATACACATAATCCTTTCTCTTGAATCACTCTATCTAACGAAAAAACACCGCATCTAAATCTGTTGCGTACTTCTAAGCATACAGAGGTAAGCAACTGTGTTTTATACTATGTAATGATGACAGTGTTCGAATCGTCTCTAAAAAAATAAAGTAGCATTTGGGACACTGTTTCTCAACATGCTGTATCCCAAACGTCAGTAAGTCAAGTTTTCATAAGTCGTCAACGGCGCGCACCGTTCCCGCGCGCCTCAAGGAGTTGTCAGCAAACTGTAGGGGCCCTTCAGGGTCGAAGCCTTCTGGAGCCGCCAGTTTGTGTGCAACTGCTACCGCGGCTCTGAGGAATAAGGCAAGGAAGGTACGGGGTAGGTTTTTTAGTCAGTAAGAGTCTGACACTGGTCTCCCGCTCCACCCAAGAGCGGGTTTCGTCATTCGATGATTTTTACCTACCATAAAAAAACAGAAAACGACACTGGATGTAATGAGAAAGTAATATTTATTTTACATTTTTATAATTCATTGTTAGCCGCAGGACGTCCACTATTGGACATAAACCTCCTCAAATTGTGCTTCTCCATGGACTTTCTTACACATCCTTCTCCATAGAGATCTACTCTTTAGAATGTGCAATTAGCGTCATTTTTTTCTGACAGACCGACTTCTTGACATTTCAAAAGTGCCCTTATCGTCAAAACACATTCTGTGGGTCTCGCATTCACCACATACCCACGTCTCAAACAAACTCATCGTTCCATCTTATAGGACCCCTTCCAACCCTGTGTTTTCTGGTGTGTTGTCGCTACCTTAGTTCTATTGCGGATACCTTCATTTCTAGAAAACCCAAGGAGGCCACAGTCGGTTTAAAGATTTCCAGTACATCCACTGCAGTGTCATGATTAATAATTTAAATTAATAGAGCCAGATAGATGACACAATAAACATAAAGATTCCATTGCAAACTAATTATTCGCACAAATCATTTACGTCACTTGCCTTGCAAAAAAGGAACCCAATTCAAGGTTTTCCCGATAACATATTATAATTACTTGTAAATAACACTAGCGAGGTTCCCGTGCTTTGCTCATTTTTTTTATGAGTTACATAAGTAAGGCTCTAGACAGACGGAATGCATTTCAACTGCAATCCAACTGCGTATTGCAGTTCGGATGCAGTTTAAATGCAGTTCACACGATTGCAATAGAACTGCAAACCAACCGTGCAGTTCGATTGCAGTTGGTGTGCAGTTTACACGATTGCACTGAACCGCCGACTGCAATCAGACGGCACGTTTAGTTTGCTATTCTATTGCAGTCGTGTCAACTGCTTTCAAACTGCATCATCATCTTCCTGCCCTTGTCCCGTTTTATTTGGGGTCGGCGCAATATGTTTTTTTCTTCCATTCTGTCCTGTCACCCGTCACGCTATCACTAACTCCTCTGTCTTCCATATCACTTCTCACACAATCCATCCATATCTTCTTTGGTCTCCCTCTCCCTCTCCATCTATCCACATTCATACTCATGGCTTTCTTTGTAACATGCGTTTCATCCCTTCATTTTTACATGCTTTCAAACTGCATCAGAACTGCAATTTGCGGTTGAATTGCAGTTGAATTGCGGTCCGTCTGTCTAGAGCCTTATTTATTCTATGATATTTTCTTATCTCATGTGGCTAAGGCGGAGGAGGAGCTGAGCTCCCGTGGCCATATTATTGACATTCTGTAACACGTGAAGCAGTTACTCCTAGTTTTCTTGTTTAGTATCTGAGTCGCAGCCATCTGGTTAAATTTAAAAGGAATTAGTCATCCAATTAGACGCCTAGGCCGTTCGTTAAACAATTAGCCATGTTGTTGACCGCAACATTCCGCCAGATGACTGAACGTTTTGTATTAATTTAGTCTAGTAGTGGAAATTTAAATTACTTTGCTGTCTTGAATAGACATTTCGAAAGGCCGAACTTTCAATACGCCAAGCTGTTAAACGTTCAGTGACTTTAGTTCAAACAACTGTCGGCCTAGACGTCCAATTGGAGGCCGGTGTGTAAAGAACGGCCATATGCAAGACTAACATATCTACGTGCAAGACCATGTTGTCCCATTTGTTGTGGTTACATGCAATCCCTTTGATTTTAACCTGCAAATCGGTTAGTGCGCATTTGAGGTCGACCGACATGATGGTTCAAGTTGGGTGACGAGGATCATACCCTTCGAACCAGTTGGGCTCTAATGTAGTTCCTGCTTAATTACTATTGCAATTTTTTTGTCATAACTTTTTAATTATGCACGCAAAAAATGCAAATTGTCGCTTACTATATTTTTCCTGTAAAGGGTTTTATGGAGGTGAAAATGTTATAAAAATCTGTTGTGTATTTCACCCACCATAAAAAAAACCATGTTGTGATGTACAGTACCTACAGCAGTTTTTATTGCTGTTAAATCTGTTTTCGCATTTATTTTTTTAAAACCTTTATTTTTGTACGAGTTATCAAACGCTAAAATTCGCAGAACCTAACTTCAGACTCACCAAGATCCGACAGCCGTACTGTAAGATTTTTTCCTATAAAGGCTTATACCAGGGTTGGCAAACCAATGGCACGCGTGCCGTTGACGGCACGCGACTTAATATTTTGGGCACGTCGTCAATCATAAAACATTTGCAGCAACAAAAATCACACTAATTGACGTGACAACGTCTTAAATTAGGTTGCGGCTGGGAGTCACTTATGAAAAAGTGTAACGCTCGGTAACGTTACGATGAGTCACCGAACGAGAGAGAGGCCCGCCGAATGCCTTGCGTCTCTCTCCCACTCAACTATGATCGGTCTGCCGCGCGCGCAGCACTAGAGAATTAGGCGCATTGAATCGGCGCAATAAATATTCTACCGAGAAAAAGACGTTGTCACGTAAAATCTTCGCCCGTAAAACCGACTTTACAGGCAACCATTTTTTTTTTTTTTACAGTAAATTTAATTTATGCGTGTAATAAAAACAATCTAAAATGTACCTCTTTTGTTTATTTTCTTTCATAGAGAGTTTTGATAGTATTAATTATTATTATTTTCCAAATAATCAGTAAGTCAAAATTATTTGCTGGCACCTCAATGACCCCAATAAACTTATTTTGGAAAATATGGCACGTTGATGCATAAAGGTTCGCCTACCCTGGCTTATACAATGGTGAAAATGGTATTAAAAACTGCTGTGTATTTTACAAAAATGACGTGATTATACAGAGAGACAGAAATGTCTTTTATTTTATAATAATTTAGATATAATAGATTATAGATAATATAATAAAGTTACCGTAATTTAATTTAATTTAACGCCAAAGGTTAGTGATTTATCTTGTAATAATTAATTCTAGTTCGTAAGAAATTGTTAGTATAACTTATTAAAATTAAATTATTGTGAGAAATTGGTTTTTTATTACAATTTTAATTAAATAAAGGTATTGTTTTGATGTCCGTGAAAAGTTACCTACCGGGGCTTTGAAACGTGAAGAGCAAGTTAAAGACACTTTTTTAGGTGAAAAAAATCATCTAATGACATCTCCCGCCCTTGGGCGGAGTAGGAGATGGTGTCAGAATTTTACTGACTAAAAACCCACTCTTATTACTTTCAAATTTACCATCGGATACATTTACCTTACATTGTTGAGATATCTACGGTCCGGAGTAAGCATTTTGCCTCGTCGTTTATACCGCGTACATCGAGGGATTGGAACATTTTTCCGGCTGCGGTCTTTCCGTCTGTAATTTAGGTGAATAACAGACTGAATGGGCTCGTAGTACGCCTCATCATTAAGGATTGCATCACTGCTTACCATCAGGTGGGATCGTATTCAAGCACTACTTTATAGTAATTAAAAAAAGCTTCTTTTGCGAAGGCTGAATCTTACTTTCAGAAGCAGACCCCTGGCCCCAGTAGGCTTCGACCCTGCTGGACTCCTACGGTTTGCTGACATCCCCTGTGTGTGCGTGTCTGGAACAATGCGCGACGTCGACCATTTGGTTCTGGTTCGGGCGGTTACCGGACGGTTACGGCTTTTATTCATATTGTGTAGGACAAATTATTTATTTCATCACCACTGCTCTCAAAACGGTTAAGGAAAACATCGTGAGGAAACCGGCATGTCCTAGAACCAAAAGTTCGAAGACATGTGACATCCACCAACCTGCACGGGGCCCGCGTGGTGGATTATGGCCTTTTCCGTCTCCTAAAGAGGAGGCCTGTGTCCCAGCAGTGGGAACATTAAAAAGGCTGATGATGAGGATAAATCGTTATTCTAATAATCTTGATGCACGGTGAGTGACGCAAGTTCACTCAAGGTCGCTGGAGTATATCTGCCCCTTAAGCATGCATAGGGTTGTTTTGTATTAAAGACTTTCATAAAATGTGTTTTTTTTATAGTAGATAAAAATTATGAGTCTCGACCTTGGGCGGAGCGGGAAACAGTGTCAGACTCTTACTGACTAAACAACCTACAGCGTTCCTACATCAGAGCTATACGCCAATTGTTTGTCACTTGGTGTGGAGGGTGATTAGGTAGGAAAATATGTGATTTCCTGCCTGGTACATTTTCCTTGTTTTTTAAATTATATCCCATTAGTACCTTTACTAACACTAGAATAAGTTACTTGTAATACTAACAAAATATGGATCATTATTGTCCGAAATGAATGAATTTTATTATAATTTAATATATACCAGGGCCAGAGCCTTCCTTTCAAACATGAACCCTTGGCCCCAGTTGGTGAAGGGGAAGGGTTGAAACCAGTTGAAACCCTTCTATAGGGTACCTACGGCTCTCAAGGATGACGAAGACCACCCAAGGTTGGTCTTCGTTGAAGTGGGTCATCTTGACCAAAATAGAAACAGATATAACTATTATGTCTACCACATCCTCTCACTCATAATATTATGATTTATTTATCTAATATCTTTATGCATATTGTGAAATATGGTGGTCCCAAATTGTTATCTAATTAAGTAATGATCGCTCTACTAACATATTTAACTGTTGAACTGTTGCAAAAGCTTGATAAGATAACCTAATTGTTCGAAGACTACGGTCCGGACTAAGCGTTTTGCCTCGTCTTTTATACCGCATGGAAGGGCTGGGACAGTTTGCCTGCTGCGGTCTTCCTACTCAAGGGAATCAAAATTCACAGTGTACTGATGGCCTAGAAACTTGAAATTTCACATGAAGCAATGTCACATAGTACAAATATAAGAATAAGCGTTTTGCTTCGTCGTTTATACCGCGTACATCGAGGGACTGAAACAGTCTTTCCGTCATATTATACTTCAGGTGTCTTCAAGGCTAGAGTGAATAGGCTCTTAATAAACTAGTGCGCCACACCATCAACAATTGCATCACTGCTTACCATCAGGTGGGATTGCAGTCAAGCACTAGTTTATTTATTTAATACTTCATGCACAAATGTACAGAGGCGGACTTAATGCCTTAGGCATTTTCTACCAGTCGACCTTAGGGTGATGGAGAGACAAACAGTGGTAGGTGCAATAAAAGAGCAAGGAAAAGTGAATAAAAATACTAATAAACCACAAATATAATCTCATTGTATAATATATATACAAATAAATAAACTATATAATGTATACTTATATATATACACAAATAAAGTCAAATAAATGGTAATGGTTTATGTCAATTAAAAAAATAATAATCATCATCAGCCTTATAATATTCCCACTGCTGGGACACAGGCCTCCTCTCTAGCAGAGGGGCACTCTCTAGTGAGGGTTGGTGGATGTTACGTGTCTTCGAATTTTGGGTTCTAGGACATGCCGGTTTCCTCACGATGATTTCCATCACCGTTTTGAGAGAGATGAAATAAATCTACACTAATCTACTAATATAATAAAGAGGTAAAGTTTGTTTTTTTGTTTCTTTGTTTGTAGGAGGTAATCTCTGGAACTACTGGTCCGATTGGAAAAAAATTAGCAACAATAGAAAGCTGCTTTACTCCTGAGTGACATAGGCTATATTTTATGTACGCGGGCGAAGCCGCGGGCAAAAGCTAGTTTAACAATAAAATGGTGGATTACGACCGATGCCCTCTCCTAGAGAGGAGGGAAGCCTGTGTCCCACCAATGGGAACATTATAAGACTGATGCTAAATAAAAATACAAACATACAAAATAATTATTATTTTAGTAAATCTGAGAAGTATAGATTATAATATTCTTATGTTTGTAAGTAATACATGAAAACAGGAATAGTTCGTTTGTACTTATTTTTAATACTAACAAATTAAATTAGTTACACTGGATTTGCGGTCAGTAAAACACAAACATTTACATAAGTTTGTAGATTACATTTTATACATATTTACTATACTAGTCATACTTAACGTATAGCAGTTAGTCCCAGTTTTCTAGATCTTTGATAGTCGAGTAATTCTTAAAATTAACTTAAAAAAACTTTTTACAAAAAAATATACCGACTTCACAAAAAATGTAAAAATAAATTTAATTTCGGAAGTCGGTGTTTCTCCGTATTATTTGTTTCTAATTTAACACCATCTTCCGAAATTAATGTTATTTTTACATTTCTAGTGAAGTCGGTATAAAAAGAATTTTGAAAATACGTCGATAATTGGCGGAGTAAAAAAAAAAAAAAACAAACATCCGAACATAGTACCTCCTCCTTTTATGAAGTCGGTAAAAAAACTAAGTAAAGTCATGGTAAACAATGTAAAGATCCATATTGCACCCAGTACTGTACTAGTATTGAGCACCTGTTCAGACCCTACAGGGTCGGGGCCGAGGGTTGATGCGAAAGAGTTACACCGAGGCTCTGGAACTAAGGCAAGAAGGGACGGTGGGTCGTTTAGTCAGTAGAAGTCTGACACTGTCTCCCACTCTGCCCAAGGGCGGGAATCGTCATTCGATGATTTTTACCTACCATAAAAAAAGATTAGTATTGAACTCGCCATAATTACTGCGATAAGTCTCCTCTTTGATCTCTTTGAGGAGTGGCTGGAGCGGTAACACGGCGTCCTCACCTTCCATATGATGCAGGTCATATGGAAGGTGAGGACGTGCACCGAACTCGTGCGGAAGAAATGTCTAAATGTCACCCGGTACACGATGGAGGTGTGCCCCGCTTGGGAAGAGCATCGCCATGTTCTCATGAGGGCGGATCGGAAGCGGCGATCTCTCGCGCCTGGCCATGGTCCCGAGCGAGAAGTAGTGGCAGGTCGTTTCATTCTGCGAAACAGTAATGCTAGCAAAGGAGGAAGCCGCACGCCTGAGATATTATACACATGATAGTGATATATATAGAAGATAGTGATATATAGTGAAGACTATCCTCTAGCCTTCACGCCCCAGCCTAAGAGGAACAGAAGGGAACTAGAAGAGAACGGATGAAACGTATGTTACTAAAAGAGTTGGGTTGGGAGTATACACCTAGAAGGATGGAGAGGAAGAGAAAAGATAAATGAATTGTGTGACAAGTGACATGAATGAAAGAGAGTTAGTGATAGTGTGACGGTTGATAGGACAGAATGGAAGAAATAAATCGTGTTCTGCCGACACCAAGGTACTGTAGTGACTGCATGTAGGTCACATAATATATGTAAATCATTCAAGCTGGCACGATAAGTTTACTTTTAATTAAGCTTTATGGAAAAAATGTATAGTATACTTACTATACGATCAATCTTACTAGATTGATCGATAAAAGGTGTGTTTAGCAGTGTCAGAAAATAAAACTAAAATCATCATTAGAACATAGTATAAACCAAAGTTGCTTACCGCTGTCCCTATGTATGCTTAGATCTTTAAAAGTACGTAACGGATTTTGATGCGGTTTGATTCAAGAGAAAGGTTTATGTGTATAATTTATATGCATAATATATTAAATATAAGATAGGCACTGTTACTTCTTAATACAGGCTATTTCATAGCCTAGCAAAGAGAACAGTACGTCACCCACTTGATTGTAAGAAATGTGAAACTACCCACTTTGTGAAAACATTTAAAATGTACTGCAATCTATTTTTATATAAATAAAGAAAAAAAAATGAGTACACGTGCGAAGCTGGGGCGGGTCGCTAGTATTTTATAAAATAAGTGTTTCGAAAACAATTATAACGCATAAAATCAATGAAGCCTTATCATCGTAGTTAACCCCCGCCACAGTTTCTAACATGAAATAAAATCAGGAAGAAGATGAACTGACAGAGGGCATAGAAAGTAAGGAACTGGGCAACTCTCGGTTCTGTATAAATCTATCTATAAAAATAATTCAATTTTACGAATAGAAAAAAAAACAAAACAAAAAGAACTGGGGCATCAAAAAATTCATCCACATCGATGTCAATGGGAAAAGTGCCCAAAATGCTGGCAGCATGGTCACGCTGGATGGCAATACTGGTTCGCTGACCGAAGCAAAGCCCAGAACCCGGTGCACGCGAAAAGTCAACCGTCGTTAGCTGATATCTCAAATTATATAAATTCCACGAAATGAATCTCAAAGATTATTCCGAATCGCAAAAATTCTGTTTTAGTGACATACTTAACTAAAAATTCACTGTTTGCAGATTTTTCCTATATTTCTCATCATTATCATTACATAGTATAAAACAAAGTTGCTTCTCGCTGTCTGTCCCTAAGTATGCTTAGATCTTTAAAAATACGCAACGGATTTAGATGCAGTTTTTTTTTTATAGATAGCGTGATTCAAGAGAAAGGTTTGTATGTATAAACATGCATAATATATTTAATATCAGTACGCGTGCGAAGCTGAGGCGGGTTGCTAGTAAATAATAAACATGAAAATAAAATAAAACTTGGCACAGATTTAACTGTCAAAACTATCACAAGTAACTGACACAACCCTTAAAAAAACCCGGAAAACACATCCCAACGATTTATAAATAGCGAGCGATCCCGTGCTCCACAAAGATGCTATCTTCCAGCCGTCCTCGATACAGCATTACGTCAATATCACCTCTGACTCTTCGCTTCTCATATCAGCTGCACGTTTTATGTACCAGCTTGTGTCCGACCCAAACACGTGAGAAAAAAATACGCAAAACATAAGATTAAAGTAAAGGAAAAAAACTGATGTATAGACTAAATCATTTTTTCAATACACTTTCTTGGAAAACTACTCTTATCCCGCCGTTTACAGGCATGCAATGACTTGGTCTGCACTAGTGCGGGAAAAAGCGCCTGCTGTTCCCCAGCACAATATTATTGTACTAAAATGGTGTACCATCTTTGACTTTGACATGTCCCACCAGGCGCGGGTCGACCCCCACAAAATCAAAAACAGACCAGAGCAGATTTTAATGCTATTTTTGCTTTATCTATTTTTTATTTTATTTCTACTATATGATTGAGATAGGATTAAACGTTTTTTCTTTCTTTATTTCACGAGTCGTAAGTGTATTGAAAACCGTCGTTTGACACTCTTGCAGATTTGTCACTGCAGCCCTCGGCTTCATAACACACTCGTCTACGGCCCGTGCGAATTCCACCTCGGTCGTATTGACAAACTTCAAAATGTACTATTTTTTTAGTCTGTTGTATGTCCCACTGCTCCTTTTTCGACCGCTAAGTCAAGCATTGCAAGTCGAAATAGACTAGCCACCGCTTCGAAAGGATCCTAACTAAATACCCAAGCCTACCGGGGCCAAGGATTGATGCGAAAGCGTTACACCGGGGCTCTGGGACTAAGGCAAGGAAGAAACCTCGTAAGTTGTTTAGTCAGTAAGAGTCTGACACTGTTTCCCGCTTGGCCCAAGGGCGCGATTCATCATTCGATGATTTTTACCTACCATAAATTAAAAAAAAGCAAATGCCCAAAGAAGCGTTGGAGTGGTATCCTCAAGAAAAAACAAGCCAAGAGCATGTCGGGCCACGCTCAGTGTAGGGTTCCGTAGTTTCACGTCCGTCACAAATTTCTCACAATGTAACAGAATCCTTGAACTAGAACGTATCAGCGCGATGCTGATTGAGCGCCCATGTATAAATTAGTAACCCAATTGCCCGAGAGATGGCGCTGTATCCGGTGGTAATTTTGGATTGCGGGAACCGATTTTTTTATTTTATTTGAATGAAGATATTTTTAGGATAATAAAATATAATATGTTAATTAAGTTTTAAAATGCTTGCATATACAGTTAAATTTCAAACTTAGTTCAGATTTTTTTTTTAACTTCCATCAAGTTAAAATTTATTTTCCTGGAAAAGCTTTATACAGTTCTACTTTTGAGATTTCGCCTGAGATTGAGCCCTTTCTTGAGTTATAAAATTACAACGAAAAGTGGCGTTGATTTGATATTGATGTGTTTGACAGAAGCCAAACAACATCTATTGGAGCAGCTTGTAGGTACTATATATATACCATACTAGCTTTTGCCCGCGGCTTCGCCCGCGTGGTATTGGGGTTGGGGTTGGGGTTTCCGGGATAAAAAGTATGTCCTATTCCGGAGTGTATCCTATGTCTGTGCCAAATTTCATCCAGATCCGTCCAGCCGTTTTGGCGTGATTGAGTAACAAACGTCCAAACATCGTAACTTTCGCATTTATAATATTATCTATCTATTGGATCAGCTAGTATGTACTATATATATATATATATATACCATATATACTTAACTATATAGAGAAGGCGGAAATAAATATAATTAAACGCTTCTAAGTAGTTAAATTACTTTGTTATACTGATAAAAGCACTTTATATGATATTATTATAAAAATATATCCGCTTATCGACTTGTCAGTTGTCCTGACTTGTCTGACATTATAAAGACAAGCTATAGTATTGTTAGATGTGGGTTTGGAGGAAAATGCTCGGAATCCACTGGACGGAGTATTGGACCAATGACTTAATAAAAATACATGAATAGCCGAAGTCAAGTCACCAATGAGGCTCACCACCATATGCCAAAAAACGATTTTTTGTATTCTTTGGCCACATTGCCAGAAAGAGAGAAGATAACCTGGAAAAGTTGGAGCAGGAGTCCAAAGACAGGGCAATATAACTAATTCATCGAAAAGTTATTCGTCGAGGTCACGAAAATTACTAGAACAGTTACATAAAGTTCCTAGAATCGTGTTTCGGGTTTCGCAATACTAAAAATAATGTTTTATATATATTTTTGGCTGCTCACTTGAACCTAGAGGTCACTATTAATTGTGTTTTGGATAACCAAATCTAAATTACACATTGTTTTTATATTGATAAGTTAAAGGGTGAATTGGGTTGTACAATATCAAAGTTTTTTAATTTATACTTTTCAACGCTGTATATTCACATAATGTTGACTTCAGCGCCATTTCGCGGGAAAATGGCCATGAACAACCCGTTTTATTTTACGGTAAGTAAAAATCATCCAATGACGAATCCCGCTCTGGGGCGGAGTGGGAGACAGTGTCAGACGCTTACTGATTAAAAAACCTATTTTATTGCCTTATTCCCAGGTCCTGGTGTTACGCTTTCGCATCTAAGATCCCTAAGAACCTTAAGGGTATTTTTTATGGTGGGAAAAATCTACTTTGGGAAAAATCTAATTTACCTTCGGACATCCCGGCGTACGGCAAATACCCACCCTTACGTTGTTGGGACACCTGCGGCTCGGACTAAGCGTTTTGCCTCGTCGTTTATACCGCGTACATCGAGGGACTGGAAAAGTTTGCCGGCTGCAGTCTTTCCGTCCGATTATAATTTAGGTGTCTTCAAGGCTAGAGTGAATAGGCTCTTAATAAACTAGTGCGCCTTACCATCAACGATTGCATCACTGCTTACAATCAGGTGGGATCGCAGTCAAGCACTAGTGTATTGCAATAAAAGAAAAAAATCATCGAATGACGATTCCTAGCTTTGGACGAAGCGGGAGACAGTGTCAGACTTCTACTGACTAAACGACCCACCGTTCATTCTTGCCTTAGTTCCAGGGCCCCGGTGTTCCGCTTTTGCATCAACCCTTGGCTTCAGAAGGTTTCGACCCGGGACCCTACATTTGCTGACAACTTTTGGGGCGCGCGTGAACAGAGCGCGCCGTAGACGACTTGGGCTCGGTTTATGTGATATTCCTGTATAATAATAATTTAATAATAATAATTTATTTATTTATTTTCCCTTCACAAATTTCACATATTTTCCTTATGCTAGGTCAAACAATTTAGCACTAAATTTGCGAGGGACTGGTGCCTGATGTAGATATGTGCAACAACCTGTATTACAGGTCACCAGACCCTCCCGCGGTTAGTATGCAAGAAAGTTTAGCAGCTCACAGCAAGCAAAAGTGGAATGAAGGCTTAATAAAATTAAAAAAAGACAAAAATATACTAGTACTAAAACATGACATTTTTTTTTAGGCATAGTAGAAACAAGAAGTACATGTACAATTAGAACAAATACAAATTCCAGAATTATAAGGGTATAGTTTAACTATTGCGAGATTTAGGGATGATTCTCATTAGAGCGGGCCGTGCCAGGGCCGGGGCGTGGACGAGCCGGGGCCCGTCCGTGCTACGCAATTTATTTTCGGACGCAGCACGAAAAATGTTCTGATTATGATGGGACGTGGAGGGAACGGGGCGGGACCGTGCAACAAACGTGGTATTGAAGTGCGTCGAGCGGGCCCGGACGGGACACGGATAATGCACTGTGTAATATAAATTGATTCATACAAAATATATGAAACAAATTAAAACCGTGCCCCGTCCGGGCCCCGCCCCGGGCACGGCACGTTCTAATGAGAATCATCCCTTATTGTAAGTGTTTGAGTGCATATGTGTGAGTGTTAGAGTGTAAGTTTAAAATGTATGTATGCTTGGGTATTGGTGTGCCAATAAATAAATACAAACGATCCAAATGTTTAAGTATAATGCTTGTGTTCGTGTTCGTACGTGCTGATATAAGAGTTATCCCTTATTACAAGGCAATAAAGCCTGTTTCAGCTTTTACTTAATAATCACGTACTTTTCCTTTGCACACATGCTGATGTTGCATTTTTACCCAGTGAATAGAAATTAAGTATATAATTTAATTATAATCTGAACGCCGTCGTGTCATTAAAGTGAAAAAATTGTGCCTAAATAAAGAGGCTAATTAATTCTAATTTAATAATTCCGAAATTAATAGTTAATTAGTTACTTATTTTGCCAAAATTAAAAGTTTTAAAACTAGTGTATCTGTGTGTTTTGTATTGTGGTGATTAAAATATCGTGCTCATAACACAAACATTTGTCCTAGGTGGGAATCAAAACCACGACCTTCGGTATAGCCGGAAGGGTCACTAACTAGGCTGACAGGTCAGTCAATTTTTCTATTATAATATAATCTGAGATTTCCAACGGTGTGTGAAGCCATGTCAGAGGCCTACGGGCGGTTTAAACTCTGACACCAGGTTGTTTATCAACCATACGATAAGAAGAAGAAGATCTGAGGTTTACGCTCGTGCGTGTAAGTTGAACTTAAACTCATCATCATCAGCCTAATTTATGTTCCAACTGCTGAGACACAGGTCTCCTCTCTAGAAGAGGGAATGGGCCATAAACCATCGCGCGGGCCCAGTGCGGATTGGTGGATGTCACATGTCTTCGATTTTTTGTTTAAGGACATGCCGGTTTCCTCACAATGTTTTCCTTCACCGTTTTGAGAGCAGTGGTGATGAAATAAATTACACAAAGTAATGCGCCTGGCTGGGTTTGAACCCGCGAGCTTACAACTCGTAAGTCGGAGCCTTTACCACTCGGCCACCACTGCTCTAACCTAAACTGGTCAATATTATTAGATAACAAATGTGGGTTACTGTACATTATTTTTGCTCTGTTTGCTGGTAAACTAGTTTGTATACTTTATCTAACTTTTACGTTAACTTTTTCCTCTTTCTTTTAATTTATTTATACTTCGTTATCTCGTGTTCCACATACAGCAGGCTTTTGCCCCGCTTGGGCGGAGCACTGCCGTTTTTTCGTGGAGGCGATCGGTGGCGGTGACCTCTTGCGCTGGTACCCTGGTTCTGCACAGGGCGAGGGTCAAAGGTCGCCTACTTCTGTGAAGCAATACCTAATGCTAGCGAAGGAGACAGCCGTATGCGTGAGGGTTCGAGCCTAACTAGCAGCTACTGTAGGCGCGGGCTTGCGGACGACGAGCAATAGATTGCTCGCTGTCTAATCAACGACTCGTAGTGTCCTACGCGTGCCTCAAAGAGATGTTAGCAAAATCGCAGTGACCTAATAGGGCCGATGCCTATAGAAAAACTTCTGAAAAGGTTGGTCCTAAAACGTAAAGGGCAACCGAAGAAACATAGGTGTAGTTTTAGTAAAAATCTGACAATTCCGTTAGCTCCGTTCTGGAGGCTTTTCATGTTGCTGAAAAGAGTAAATACACTGACTGTTGGACATAAGCATACCCTGGTTCTGCGGACGGTGAGCAATGGGTAGCTCGCTGTCCGCCTATCCGGTAACCTAACCGAGCCCAAGTCGTCGACGGCGCATACTGGTCCCACGCGCCTCAAAGAATTTTCAGCAAACCGTAGGGACCCTGCAGAAGGGTCGAAGCCAACTGGGGCCAAGGGTTCGCGTCTGAAAGGAAGGCTCTGGCCCTGGTATATATATAACATAGAAATGGGGTAGGTTGTTTAGTCAGTAAGAGTCTGACACTGTTTCCCGCTATGCCCAAGGGCAGGATTCGTTATTGGATTTGTACCTACCATAAAAAAAAGTCGCAGACTCAAATTTGTATGTTTCTCATATGATTTGATCAGTGTATAAAAGATACTTTGACCTCTGAGTTAGTGCTTCTTCTCAGTGTAGTCATCTAGGAAACACCGGCCTCATTTAGTTCAAATGGACGAAAAAAAAATTTTGTAAAAATCTATTTACAAAATAAAAAATCATTTATCCTACAAGTACCTACTACTTCCCGAACGCTGCCCACCCGAGATGGAATCTACGATTAACCCTATAAAGATATCCTACAAGTAAATATTTGTTCGTCAAGATTCACATGTTTCAACACACGTCAGTTTACGTTTTTCTTGATTACAATAATTCTTTTAATTAGTGCCGATGTACGAATGTTTGATAACACAACTATAATGATCATTAAAAAAACCTAAACAATAAACATTATAATAATGTTTTCAGATTAATTTGTATTAACACGAAAACAGATATATTGATGAAAAATATATTCCGTCTTTATTTATTTTATTTATTATCAATAAACGTATTAAAACCGTACATACATATTTGTGTAGGGGCCCTTCAGGGTCGAAGCCTCCTGGAGCCGAGGGTTGGTGCGAAAGCGTTATACCGGGGCTCTAGGAATAAGGCAAGGGAGGAACGGGGTAGGTTCTTTAGTCACTAAGAGTCTGACACTGTTTGCTGCTCCGCCCACGAGCGGGACTCGTCATTGGATAATTTTTACCTACTTAATTCACCCTATTTAATAATTGTGATACGTGGTAGGTTATGTTATTTGTATATAGTGAACAGTAGTAATGTGTAGTGAGTGTGTGTATGTAGTGTGTGTATGTAGTTTATCATTTTGTATGTGAAGTATTTGTAATAAGGTACGATGGGGCTGACATATCCTTTTGGGACAAAAGCCCCTAAATAAAACAATGAATAAAAAAAAAATGATTTTTACCTTCCAAAAAAAACATACATATTTGTGACAATTTAAATATTTCTTTAAAAAAAAAAATTATAAAAAATAGTAGTCGCATTTTGAGGAGGTTCTTGTCTCTGGAGTCCTAATTCAGATACAAGATCCTCCTCACAATGCGAGCCGTATCGAGGAGTACTGCCTACTGTATCAGGTCGATGTCGTCATCGTCATCAAAGGCGCTCACTGTCCCCGCGCGCCTTAAGGAGTTGTCAGCAAAGCAGTAGGGACTCTGCAAATAGGTCGAAGCCTTCTGGTGCCTAGGGTCTCTTTCTGAAAGGAAGGCTTGGGCCCAGTACGAAGGACAAATAATGTACGGGGTGGGGTGTTTAGTCACTAAACAGTAAAAGCAAAGTAGTTTTTTTTTAATATTCGACGACCGTCACACAACGCCGTCTAGTCTCAAGCTAAGCAGAGCTTGTGTTATGAGTACTAGACAACTATTAAACATACTTATATATTTCTAAATACATACATATTATAGATAAATTACGCCCAGACACAGGACAAATGATCGTGCTCATCACACAAACATTTGTCCTGGTTGAGAATCGAACCCACGACCTCCGGCATAGCAGTCAGGGTCACTAACTACTATGCTGACAGGCCAGTCGGTTTCATTAAGCGTCTGACTCTGTTTCCCGCTCCGCCCAAGAGCAGGATTCGTCATTAAATGATTTTTGCCCACCATAAAAAAATGCCCAATAAGTTTCTTCTATTTTTTTGACCATTTGTAAATATGAAGTGGTTTTAGTTTATTAAATAAATTGTTTTTACTACTTTGGATATCGCGAACATGTTGAAAGAAAAAAAAAAGATCTAGAACAATTTTGTTATCTCTCACATTTCTCCACTTTCAATGTTGTACTGTTTATATAATACATAACATTGTAGGTACCTACTAGGTATTGTAGATTTGTGTAATTTATGTCATCACCACTGCTCTCAAAACGGTGAAGGAAAACATCGTGAGGAAACCGGCATGTCCTAGAACCAAAAATTCGAAGACATGTCACATCCACCAACCAGCACTTGGCGCGAATGTTTTTTTTATGGTAGGTGAAAGGGTCAGGACCAAATTTTTGACGCGACGAAATGTGTCACATTGGAAAGTAAATGTGTCATACTGGAAAATTATTGTAGCACAATAGAATTGTTGCAGTAGATACATTTATTTTCCAGTGTGACACATTTTGTTGTGATTTCCGTTGTGCGATTACGTCAAAAATTTGGTCCTGACCCAAAAATCATCGAATGACGAATCCCACTCTTGGGCGGAGCGGGAAACAGTGTCAGACTCTTACTGACTAAAGAACCTACCCCGTACCTTCCTTGCCTTATTCCCAGAGCCCCGGTGTAACGCTTTCGCATCAACCCTCAGCTCCGGGAGGCTGGCGCGAATGGTGGATTACGGCCCATTCCCTCTCCTAGAGAGGAGGCGTGTGTCCCAGCAGTAGGAACATTAAAAAGGCTGATGATGATCTGTACACGTTCTCGAGATAAAGAGTCTTAACAGACAGGCGGACAACGAGTGACCTAAAGATTCCGTTTCTTTTCCTTTTGAGGAACGAAACCCTAAAAAAAGTAATTTGTAAAATCAATACATCTCATCCTGTCACCTTGTTTTTAAATGACCGAAAAAGAGAAAAATAATGCTTACATTATTTTTTAGGACAATACAATATAAGCTGTTTTTTTTTTCTTTTTTGATGTCATTCTTGCGTGGCTTGTATCAATAATGTCTGGAATTTGATTGCTCATTGAAACATAAACTTCCAGGTTTATTTAAATAAAGCTATCGATATATATATGTACGAAAAGATATAAATTAAAAAGAAAATGTAATGAATGCAGTGGCGTAGCTACCGAAAGACAGTGACCGGGCCCCCCAAGGTTTATTAAACAGGTTTTTGGGCCTGCTAAAACCTGATTAACAAAACTTTGCTAAAAATAAGAGGCTCTATACTTTAGGGCTAAACTAGCTTTTGCCCGCGGCTTCGCCCGCGTGGTATTCGGGTTGGGGTCGGGGTTTCCGGGATAAAAAGTGCCTGTGTCCTATACGAGATCGAGTGTATCCTACGCCTGTGCCAATCTCATCTAGATCCGTTCAGCCGTTTTGGCGTGACTGAGTAACAAACATCGTAACTTTCGCATTTATGATATTAGTAAGATGATGTTTCAGACACAATCTGCCACAATATGCGTCCGACGAATTTCAAAACCTTTTTTATCTAAAGCCGAGTCGCTGGCGATTCGGACACTACTAAATTTAAATAAAAAATATAATAAATATGTCCACAACTATCACACAACGCCATCTAGTCCCAAGCTAAGCAGAGCTTGTGTTATGGGTACTAGACAACTGATAAACATACTTATATATTTCTAAATACATACATATTATAGATAAATTACACCCAGACACAGAACAAATGATCGTGCTCACCACACAAACATTTGTCCTGGGTGGGAATAAAACCCATGACCTCCCGCATTAGCAGTCAGGGTCACTAACTACTAGACTAGAGAAGCTGTTCGAGGTATGTTGGAATCAAACATCGTAAGTGGAGATGGATCGGTTAGACGCTTAGGAGGGATTCCAATCATATACCTAAACAGGCGTTAGACTGGACACCCCAAGGCTAAAGGAACGTCGATCTAATGGTACAATGGTAGGTTTACACGCTTGCCAAGCGTTGGCAAACCTCGGCCAATTGCCATTGTGTAGCCATTGTATAAATGGGGAAACCCCGTAAACACAATAGCGATTGGCCAACGCTTGGCAAGCGTGTAAACCTACCACTTATGGTACCTTACCATGACGAACTAAGGTTCGTCATGGTAAGGTTCCTGAGTCCCCACACTGAGACTATTTTAACGCTGACTGGCTGGCTGACTGGAATACCATCAGCCTTAGTATGTTCCCATTTCTAGGACTCAAGCCTCCTTTCTAGGAGAGGTATGGACTGCAATCAACTATAAATGTCACATGCCTTCCCATTTTTGGACTGACTAACATATCAACGCACAGCCAAAACTACTGGACCTAGGAGCGTGAAATTTTGCACAGGGCTTCCTTTTATGACGTAGGCGAAAACTAAGAAAGGGATTTTCAATTCAGCTCTTATAGGGATGTAATGGGGTCTAAAGTTTGTATGGAGAATCCTACTTTCACGCGGGCGAAACCGCTGGCAGGAGGTTAGTATATTATAAACTAGATTTTGTCAGCGGCTTCGCCTGCGTACATAAAATATAGCCTATGTCACTCAGGAGTAAAGCAGCTTTCTATTATTGCTAAAATTTCTCCAATCGGACCAGTAGTTCCAGAGATTACCTCCTACAAACAAAAAAATAAAAAAACAAACTTTACCTCTTTATTATATTAGTGTAGAAGTGTAGATGTAGATATGAAATAATTATTTGGTATATTCTTCACATATTATAATTGTGTTACAAATTTTATGAACCTTGTTAAATTTATAGCATCCGAGTTTGCGTCCACTAGACCCGGAAAACATCCAACAGACAGACAGACAAACAACCGTATTATTATAATAATAACATTATTTATTATTATCAATATATTTGCACAGTTTCTGAGTCCCGATAACATATTTATTAAGTCGCAGTGACCGCGTTAAAACGTGTCGTGTCCAAGTCCAGAGACAAAAATAGTAGTCAAAATAATTATAATTAATTATTTTGGACAGTAGTCAAAATAATTATTTTAATTATTCGTGTGACGATCGAGTGGTAGTTCTTGTGGACAATGAGCGTATTTTGTGTTTCTTTGGATTTTAATTTTTTCGGAGAAGTGTAAGTATTTTTTTTTTGTAAAGTTACATTTTTTTTTTCATTTTTTATACTTTAGTGTAGTAGATCACAAACAAACGTTTGAGTTAAACTGCAATTAGAGATGGGTTTCTCCCCCGTTATTACCCAAAGTATACAGTAGCAAGTTATTTAACCGAGAAAATACCCAAATGGTACCCAACATTTAAGTATTTTATTATTTTTCATTCTTCATCATTTTACTTTATAAGTAAATAAAAAAACCAACCGAACCGAACAATCATTTTTTCTATTTTTTTTTTTTAAGTATAACCTGCACAAACATCCTGGGATAAAAATCAACTTTGTTTATTTTCTAGTTTAGTCTATTAAGGTTTTTATTTATGTTTTTTTTATGTCAAAATTTGTAAAGAAATCGTGCCATAAAACTAACAAAATAATAATAATAGAAGACAGGAAATATTAATTTCGCTAATAAAGTATATTTCTAAAATTTAGTTAATAAAGCCAAAGGTAATCAGTTGTTGCTTAATTTTGAAAACATTTATTAATAAAAAAAGAAACTATTTAACTAGTAAAAAAGCCAAAAAACTTTTATCTTTTCTACCCATGCCTTTGGGTACCCAATAAATACCCGGTTTATACCCGAATTGGGTACCCACCGCCCATCTCTAACTACAATAGGAGTTCTGACCGCACAACACTGCATCAATTGAATTGAATTCAAAATATATAGATGTTAAAATGATCTAAATTAACTAAAATTCAACTAAACCTTATAACCTAAATAAAACGTTATTTAGTGCTTATAAAAATTAAAAAGCCAAAAAAAAATGTTTCTACCCATGCCTTTGGGTACCCAATAAATACCCGGTTTATACCCAAATTGGCTATTTACCCACCGCCCATCTCTAACTACAATAGGTGTTCTGATCTCACAACACTGCATCAATTGAATTCAATTCTAAATATTTTAGTTCACTTTATGTGCCTATTCTCATACAACGGCAGAAACTATTCCATTTTATTGGTTGTTTCCTCTAGAGAGGAACCGCCAAGAAAATTGACTTACTCTTAGAAATAAAACGATTTTATTTTCCTACTAGCTTTTGCCCGTGGCTTCGCCCGCCTGGTATTGGGGTTGGGGTTTCCGGGATAAAAAGTAGCCTATGTCCTATCCCGGAGTGTATCCTATGCCTGTGCCAAATTTCATCCAGATCGTTTTGGCGTGATTGAGTAACAAACATCGTAACTTTCGCATTCATAATATTAGTAAGATTAGTAAAATTCCGTAATCAAGTCATACCTATATAGTTAAAACAACTCGTCAAGACGAATCACACGAGCCTAAACTCGATGGGGTTGTGTTGTTTAATTACAGAGTTCCTATGGCCACCTTCCAGTTCCATCATCAGATCAACTCCACGACATAATAATTTTGCATTGTCATCTGATCGACACATGCGTGCAAAATTTCAGTTTAATCGGTAACTGGGAAGTGGATCAAATTTAATTTACAAGATTTGATCACAAACATCGGGACAGGTCGCAATCGTCGACGGCTCGCACTGTTCCCGCGCCTCAAGGAGTTGTCAGCAAACCGTAGGGACCTTGCAGAAGGGTCGAAGCCAACTAGGACCAAGAGTTCACGTCTGAAAGGAAGGTTCTGGCCCTGGTATATATGGCAACGTAGAAATGGGGTAGGTTAAACAACCTACTCCAAACTTTTTTGACTGTTTAGTCAAATTACTAAACAGTCAGTAAGATTCTGGCACTGTTTTTCCGCTCAAGGGCAGGATTCGTCATTGGATGATTTTTACCTACCTTAAAAGAAAAACATCGGAACACGTGAAACTAAATAAAACCTTGTAAAAATATTTAAATAATGGAATTTATAGTTTTATGAGTTTTGGATGGACGAAGTTCATTGGCTGTTTAAATTATTCGCAAAGTGATTCTTAGTGGACATTAAATAATATAAAATAATCTACTATATATCTATTTTTTTTTTTGTATGTTCTATTATAATATAAAATTGGTTTAGTTTGGTATCTCAAGTTTCTGTGCAGCATATCTTCTTTCAAATAAAAAGAAAAAAATATTGAAATCGGTTCATTTAACCCAAAATTATCACACGGTACATAGCGCCATCTCTCGGGAAATTGAGTTACTAATAAATTTATACATATAGTTCTTTTTTTAAGTCTAGACTGCAATTTGACTACTTAAAATGTCAAACTCCAGAAAATTGGGAACATATTTCTAGAGTGTGACACGCGCCTCAAGGAGTTGTCAGCAAACCGTAGGGGCAGGTCGAAGCCTCCCGGAGCTGAGGGTTTGTGCGAAAGCGTTACCAGGGCTCTGGGAATAAGGCAAGGAAGACACGGGATAGGTTCTTTAGTCAGTAAGAGTCTGTCAAAAATCATCGAATGACGAATTCATTCGATGATTTTTACCTACCATAAAAAAAAGAGTGTGACATTCTGAGTTGTCAAATCGTAGTCTAGAATTAAAAAACGAACTATAGGCTACTTCGCGCTGATAAGTCGTAATCTAAGGGTTCTGTTACATTGTGACAAAATTTGTAATGGACGGGAAACTACGGAACCCTACACTGAGGCTGGTCCGACACGCTCTTGGCTGGTTTTTCTATGATGACAAAAATCATCCAATGACAAATCCCACCCTCCAGTGGAGAGGGAAATAGTGTCAGACTTGTACTGACTAAACGAGCCACCCAACGACTCACACAGGAAATAAGGTAAAGAAGGAACGGTCCTTCTTCACCTCAATACCCTGGCGTTTCGCTTTCGCATTAACCCTAGGCCCCAGGAGGCTTCGACCGTGCTGGGCCCCTAAAGTTTGTTGACTCGTTGCGCTGGTATAGTGCACGCCATCGAATTCATAGATGTTTTTTTTTTTTGAGATGGTGCAATCATTAAAATAAACCCGATCTTGATAAATTAGAAATGAGAATCTTATTGCACTATCTGATTTCCTGACCTCATTTGACTTAGTATACAAGCCACTAAACCGGTAAAAAAGTAGACAAATAGTTTCTTTCTTTCTTTTCTTTATTTTTTGTTCTTTATTGTACACAATACATTTAATAGTACACAGTAGTTAGTAAATTCATGTACAAAGGCGAGCTTAACTCAACAATGAGTTTTCTCCCAGCAAACCTTTGAATAACAGAGAGAAACAACAATCAAGGTTAGAAACAAATGTACATTAAAAACTTATATACCTCTATAAACGTACATAATTAAGTCTTATATATAAAAACATACGTATTTTTAGTAGTAGTTTTTTTATGGTAAGTAAAAATCATCTAATGACGAATACCGCTCGTGGGCGGAGCGGGAAACAGTGTCAGGCTCTTACTGACTAAAGAACCTACCCCGTTCCTCCTTTGCCTTATACCCAGAGCCCCCTATAACGCTTTCGCACCAACCCTCGGCTCCAGGAGGCTTCGACCCTGAAGGGACGACCTGACCTGAAGGGTCCAAGGTACCAAGTGCCAAGTGTGCAATATAAACCTATAAATACTTCTATAAACGTACATAAATAAGTCTAATATATAAAAACATACAAATAAATACAAACACTTTATATTTTTCTAACTACCTTCAAATTTAAATTGTCAGAAAGGGTATATGTGGGTACATTTTAACAGTTCAACAGAATCAGAATCGTTGTCAAACCTCAAAATGATGTGAATTCATAAAATTCATTTCAAAGTATATAAAGACACTTTATAACAAAGTGAAAATTGCTATAAAATAGTAATTTTATATAATTAAATGTCATGTGTTGTGTTACAAGTGTTTTTGAGAATCTCAACACTGAAATTGGTAAGTAATGAGTCTGTAGCTAAAATGCAATGGAATGGCTGTTAGTTTTTAAGATTTTTATATTATTTAATTGATTCAAACCAAAAATAAGCAGTGGTGGCTGACTGGTAAAGGTCCTGTCCTAATTCACTTCATCACCACTGCTCTCAAAACGGTGAAGGAAAACATCGTGAGGAAACTAGAAGGCATGTCCTAGAACCAAAAATTCGAAGACATGTCATATCCTCCAACCCGTACTGGGCTCGCGTGGTGGATTACGGCCCATTCCCTCTTCTAAAGTCCTCTTTCTTTTTAAGTCTCTTTCTCAAGCCTCCTGGCATGAGTCCTAGCTGTGGGAAAATTATAAGGCTGATAATATGCTATATCAAATTAGATTCCGTATTGAAAAAGTCTATTGGACGTACTTTAGATTTTTGGTCTTAATCTTTTAAACATATAAAAGTGAAATACCACTCACTGATTAATCACGAAATCACAGAAACTATAACACATACAAACTTAAACATTGGCTGGTAGGTTCCTTATAGGTTGTAGACAAGGGTCGAAGCCAATTGGGGCCAAGGGTTCGTGTCTGAAAGGAATGCTCTTGCCCTGGTATATACGACAACTTAAAAACGGGGTAGGTTGTTTAGTCAGTAAGAGTCTGACACTGTTTCACGCTCCGCCCAAGGGCGGGATTCATCATTAGATGATTTTTATGTACCATAAAAAACCCCTAAGGGTGTAAAATGGGTTTAGAAGTTTGTATGATAAACCGACTTTCAAGCGGGCAATGCGGCTGGCCGAATAATGAGACAGTTGAAGTTTTCACAAGAGATATATTTTTGTTGCTGTTATTAGCATTAACCTACTAACCTACTAACATTTATTGTGGACCAAATGTTGTCTTTTCAAAAAAAAAAAAAAAAATTAGAAAGAAAGAAAGAAACATATTTTATTTGATACATCACACACAAACACTTTTTTTGTGCCATAATAACATCTTTTTTTTCCGTTAGCAAAAGAAGTTGAAATTTTTCACAGATTAAAGGACCGTAGATTTCAGTATATGAATTGAATTTCAATTCGATATTTTTACGCGTTCCCGAGATAAAGTGTCTAAACACATTATGCCGAACGTACGCGACCGAAGTTCCGCGGCTGATTTTACGTTCCAACGTATTCGGCTGATATGACACACCATAAGTGCCGAACTTACGCGGCAGAAATTCAGTTGCGCAATTTTGTGTGTATATTCAGTGTTTCGAGCGCTGTCGTGGCGTCGTGTCGTGTTATCTAAATAGCCGGACAGACATATGCAAAATAAAACTCCGAACTTCTGTCGCATATAATGTGTGTTCTACAGAATACGTTGCCGCCGAATTTCCGCTGAACTTACGCCCGACTGAAGTTCGGCTGTTCGCTATAACGCAACGTAATTTCGGCATAATGTGTCGCCAGTAATTCAAATAGCATTGCAGGCGTAATCATGCCGAACTTCCGTCGTGTATCCTCGGCATAGTGTGTTTAGACACTAAGCCAAGGGTCTTGACAGAGACAGACAGACGAATAACAAAGTGATTCTATAAGGGTTCAGTTTTCTCCTTTTAACCTGTGGAACTCTAAAAGAAATAAACAGTGCTAAAATATTTTCGATGATTTATTTTTACATCCTCTACGGATGAGTGAATAAATTGATTTAAATAAAGGCGTTTAAATTGCACTTTTAATCAATTAGTTTATTTGGGAGAACAAAGATCCGGGACCAGTTTTTACTACATTGCAGGGTACCTATAATAAGTTGCTGTAATTTTTTTTAATTGTTGATAGGTTTGCGCTTGTCTTTTTTATAGTTGATAGGTTTATATTTGACTGCTATCTCACCTGTTGGAAAGTGACAATGGAGCGCGCTTACCTAGAAGTAACCTATTCACTCTTGACTTAAAAATACAGTACGGCCGTCGCATCTTGGTAAGTCTGAAGTTAGGCCCGGTATCCACCAAAGCGGAGAGGAGAGGAGACGAGAGGAGATATGTTTGAATAAACCAATCCGATTTCGTTATTTCCACATCTCTTCTCCGCTTAGCTTTGGTGGAAATGGGTCAAGCAGAGAGGAGAGGAGATGTCTCATTTTTCTATAGAATTTTTTGCAACGAGCGAGCAAGCGGCGCGGCAGAGCGGAGAATTGTTTAGTCCGGCGGCCGGGCTGCGCACGTGCTCGCGCAACCCTTACCCCGCTGCCTTCTCCGCACGCCTCGCACGTCCCGAAACGTCATTCGATTGACTGACTTTGAATGCAAGCGTGAAGACACAACTTCATTGTTTTCGATCTTTCACAGCTCACATCGCTGTTTCACACAGCTCACATCTCCTCTCTCAACGCATCTCTTCTCCGCTTTGGTGGAAATAACCTGCCAGCTTCGCGGCACATCTCCTCTCGTCTCCTCTCATCTCCGCTTTGGTGGATACCGGGCCTAAGGCTCTGCAAATTTTAGCGCTTGAAAACTCGTAAAAAAATAAATGGGTAGTCTTAGGATGGTTTAAATAAATAAATGTAACTTGCATTTGTTTTTGTACGAGTTATCAAGCGCTTAAATTCGCAGAGCGTGACTTCAGACTCGCTAAGATCCGACAGCTGTACTGTATATCTGCCCTTAATAGATTAAAACCGCATCCTTATTCCATACGAGTGAAAAAGTAAAAAAAAAAAGTATAAACAAAAGACCAACAATTTGTATAGGAATTTGTATAAAGAATTATCTTACTTCATCACTATTATATTAAATAATATCATCATCATCCTACCCTTATCCCATATTACTTGGGGTCGGTGCAACATGTTTTTTTCTTCCACTCTGTCCTGTCACCCGTCACACTATCACTAACTCCCTTTTCTTTCATATCACTCCTCACACAATCGATCCAAAAAAAAACAAAAATATTATAGATAATTTATTGGTTTACATATTTAAAATAATGTGTTGAATATTTATAATTTATTTTCATAAAATAATGAATAAAACGTGGTCGAAAATTAAAAATGTGGGTGTTTTAAATTTTATTGTAAATTGGTTAATTTTTGTGCATAAAAAGTGGCATAAAATGACTACAATTATATTTTATTGATCTCAGTTTGATTCCACTCTTTAGTCTTTTTGTTTTATACTATGTAGTAGTTAATTCGGTCATTATATTGAGAATTTGATTCATCATCAGCCTTTTTAATGTTCCCACTGATGGGACACAGGCCTCCTCTCTGGGAGAGGGAACGGGCCGTAATCTACCACGCGGGGTACAGGCAATGGTCCGCAGCGAGGAGGAGTGAAAGGCGGTCGCCTCCTTCTTGCGAGGCAGTAATGCTAGGAGGCAGACCGCATAAGGCAAAGGCAACGGCGCCCTCGCCGTAGCCGATCCTGCCGATATCCGGCCACCGTAGACACTGGCTTGCGACAACAGTCCAGACCGAGCCCAAGTTCCCGCGCCTCAAGGACTTGTCAGCAAACTGTAGGGGCCCTACAGGGTCGAAGCCTCTTGGAGCCAAGGGTTGGTGCGAAAGTGTTACCGGGGCTCTGGGAATAAGGCAAGGAAGGAATGGGGTAGGTTTTATAGTCAGTAAGAGTTTGACTCTGTCTCCCGCTCCGCCCAAGAGCGGGACTCGTCATTGGATATTTTTTACAAGATTTTTACCTACCGTAAAAAATAACCACGCGGGCCCGGTATGGATTGGTGGACGTCACATGTCTTCGAATTTTTGGTTCTAGGACATGTCGGTTTCCTCACGATGAGGTGAATGAGAATTTTATTAATAAAAACTATTTGAACAAAAGTCGTTGAGCGACTCAAAAGTTGATGCATGCAAGTATTTATTAAGTCAATATTCTCTAGTTTTTAGAACCAGTGTTTGATTATTACATAATTCGTTTTTTTTACTATTTAAGTAATAAATTTATGCTAATAATATATATTCCACAACTGTCACACAACGTCGTCTAGTCACAAGCTAAGCAGAGCTGGTGTTATGGGTACTAGACAACTGATAAACATACTTAGATATCTCTTAATACATACATATTATAGATAAATAACACCCAGACACAAAACAAATGATCGTGCTCATCACACAAACATTTGCCCTGGGTCGGAATCGAACCCACGACCTCCGGCATAGCAGTCAGGGCCACTAACCACTAGACCAACAGGCCAGTCAACTTATACTTAGTTTTATGGTGTATTTATAGTTAGAGCAGTGGTGGCCGAGTGGTATCGGCCCCGACTTACGAGTTGTAGGTCGCGGGTTCAAACCCAGACAGGCGCATAACTTTGTGAAATTTATTTCATCACCACTGCTCTCAAAACGGTGGAGAAAAACATCGTGAGGAACCGGATCTTAGAACCAAAAATTCGAAGACATGTGACATCCACCAATCCGCACTGGGCCCGCGTGGTGAATAATGGCTCTCGCTCTCCTAGAGAGGAGGCCTGTGTCCCAGCAGTGGGAACATTGAAAAGGCTGATGATGATGTATTTATAATTTGCATTCTCGTTTTAGGTAGGTCAGTTTTTTCTTGAGGTGATAATTCGTCCTCGTTGTGGAATTTTAGGTATAGGTATTGTTTATAATATTTGCTTGAATAATTTTATTATAATACTAGCTTTTGCCCGCAGCTTCGCCCGCGTACATAAAATATAGCCACATAGGCTACATAAAATATAGCCACATAGGCTATATTTTATGATATTCACTCAGGAGTAAAGCAGCTTTCTATTGTTGCTAAAATTTTTCCAATCGGACCAGTAGTTCCAGAGATTACCCCCTACAAACAAAAAAACAAAAAAACAAACTTTACCTCTTTATTATATTAGTGTAAATTTGCGGAAGATTTAGTTTGTTTTATTTGAAAAACGTATATGATTTGAGGAAATTATTAATAAAAGCTTAGTGAGTAAATAGATGCTACATCTACCGCTACCGCTGTCCCTATGTATGCTTAGAAAAAAAAACGCAAAAACGCGAAAAGTACGCAACGGATGTTAATGCGGTTTTTTTAATAGATAGAGTGATTTAAGAGGAAGGTTTATGTGTATAATACATGCATAATATATTCAATATCAGTACCCGTGCGAAGCTGGGGCTGGTCGCTAGTATTATAATAAAAATCAATACCACTTTTCGTTGTAATGCTATAACTCAAGAACGGGCCCACCTATCTAAACTAAATGTTTAGGCTTTGTTCTGACTATTTAGTAGATGGATTATGTGAAGATTGCAGAAAATTGGTCGAGCGATTTTTCGTTTATCACATTTTTCTGTTGCCGGAAGCGAAGCCGCGGGCAAAAGCTTGTTTTTCATAAGGTCATTTTGTACCCCGAGTCTCCGATACGCAGGATTTAGGGTTTCCAAAGTCAATTATGTTGCTGTCCAGGTTATTGACCCTAAAGCTGCCAAATAATAACCTTTTTTAGGGTCCCGTACACAAAAAGTTGAAACAAAACTTTTTTATTATTTCATTAAGTCTTCGCTGTCAGAATGTCTATCACCAGGCTATATCTCATGAACTATGATAGCTAGAAAGTTGGAATTTTACAAATGATGTATTTCTGTTACGGCTATAACAAAAAATACTAAAAATAGAATAAAATAATATAATATATGTCCACAATACCTGCGCCTATAAAACAAACGTGATTTTTTTTGCTGAATTTTTGGCTTTGTGCATGAGTCCGACTCGCACTTGGTTGATATTATTTTTTCCGTACCTGAAAAGGAAAAAACCAAACCCTTGTAGGAAAACTTTGTTGCCCGTCGGAGTTGAATTAGATCTGCGGCCCCTAAAAACTGTAAAAATTGAACTTTCTGAAAAAAAAAGGAACGGTCGTTTGTGTTAGTTATAGGTATTTCGAAACTCACAAGACTATAAAAACTTATAGGGTAGGTACCTACTTCCTGATAACCAAAAATCCTGAAATTTGTCACAAGGCAAGACTACCGTTTTGTTGTTACGTCATAAAAAAAAACTTTTGCGATTCGAAGAAACGTGTTTCATAGGTGTAAGTTTGTACGGAACCCTCCGTGCGCTAGTCCGACTCACACTTGCCCAGTTTCTTTTTGTTCTTTCTTTGCGGTGGAGATGAGCTTTGATTTTTTTTTCTTTTGGTTTTTTTTTGTTTTTGTGCATTTAGCCAGTATCAATAAGTCAGCCCAGTGCGGGTTGGTGGATGTGACACCCACCAACTCGCACTGGGCCCGCGAAGTGGATTAGTGCCCATTTCTTCTCTTAAAGAGGAGGCCTCAGTCCCAGCAGTGGGAACATTATAACGCTGATGATATGCTATGCTATTCCAGGATGTTTACTGTAGTGAATAAATAACAAATACACAAACTAATATTACAGTAATATTAACCTTTCGAATGCCATAATTAGAGACATAACAGAAAGACAGTAGGTGTGCGAACGCCGGTGTTCGCCCGGGGGCTCTAGAGTAGCTCGAGAATTTGAAGAAATAGGCCATTGACCTTTATCAAAAAAGCGCCAAAAACCCGTGAGCCTTTTACTTTATACAAAAAAGTTCATAAGCCAAAAATATCACACATTGTAATTTTATCTTTTGTGCTCAAAATCCGTGGGATTATGAACACAATCTTTAGTTATGAAATTATTTGATTCATTTTTTGAGTTTGTGAAGTTCAAAAAAGTTTCTTGTTTTTCTAGGGTTCCGTGACTCTGTGAAAACGGAATATTTTTAGGAACTTTTTCTTGTCAGTCGAAACCATAGATAAAAGAAAAAAAATATAGATGAAAAAAAATATTAAATGTATTATATTTGTATGCTTGTAAGTGGAATGCAGATTATGCAGAGCAGAGCACTAATATTATTATTGTACAGTACGACTGTCAGATCTTGGTGAGTCAGAAGTTAAGCTTTGCGAATTTTAGCGTTTGAAAACTCGTACAAAAATAAAGGTTTATAAAAAGTGAATTCCTACAACAGTTTTTAACAGCAATAACAACTGAAAATTGCATTTAGTTGTGAACAACTATTACACGTTAATGCAGTAAATTAGGTGCCAAGGAAACCATATGTTGAAAAGACATCATTGCCAAACAAGCGTGTCTTCAACATAGTCTTCAAAAGCATATTCTGTTTGGAAGAAATAACTTGCTTGGTTTAGCTAATCTCTGTTTGGGTGTTAAAAATTGTTTTCATTACATAATTATAATTATTTACTTACACTCAATAATGTTTAAATATTATCCAATGACTAATACCGCTCTAAAATGATCAACTAATACAAAAATCAAATTATTTGAGCAAATTCTTAAAAAAAAAAATTTTTTTTCGTTATTTTATGATTCTGACCATTATTTCTTTTGTTACAGGATTTCTACGTTGAACGCAGAAAATTGTGTGAAAACATTTAATTTAAAAATACATGAAAAATAAATATAATAATAATACCAAGTACCAAACTAGAGAGAATATTTTAAAGTAAATAATAAATATTTTAACGTACAAAAATATAATTTTAGATATAATTATTTTATATATTAAAATTGATTTTTATTGTAAAATAAAAAGAAAAGGCGGACATCATGCTGTACACAGTTAACCGTAAGTACCATTTTTTTTTTATATTTATTCTTCTTCTTCTTCTCAAATCGATGGATTCCGCTTCCCTCGAAGTTTTTGGGCCCAGTAGGTTGGTTTTTTTTTTATGACCTTAAGAATGCAGCTTCAGTGGCATTCTTAAGGTCCTCCAGCGTGCACTTGTAGGGACATTTTGGGCACTCTAATAGGTGGGCCATTGTTTGGTCAGAGACATCGCACTCGCACTGTGTGTCACAGGGGTCTATAAACCCCCATTTTGCCAGGTTGTGTTTGCAGCGGCCTACTTGGTGTACCTATATTTAAAATTATATTTTAACTATTAGACTGCCACTGCACTTATGCACTAGGTATATGTGGGGTAGCTAAAAAATTAAGCTGATTTTAACTGTGTGATTTTAATAATGTATAATTATCTACACTAATATAATAAAGAGGTAAAGTTTGTTTTTTTGTTTTTATGTTTTTTTGTTTGTAGGGGGTAATCTCTGGAACTACTGGTCCGATTGGAAAAATTTTAGCAACAATAGAAAGCTACTTTACTCCTGAGTGACATAGGCTATATTTTATGTACGCGGGCGAAGCCGCTGACAAAAACTAGTATATGATATAGGTATAAAAAACTGAAATATAAACTAAACTAAATATTTACACTAAACCTAACTATGTACATAACACAAAATACACTCAAGCATCGAAGTACTCCTCCACATCGCTGTCATCCAGACACGTGCCCAGAAGACTGGCAGCATTGCCACGTTGAATGGCAAAGCTAATTCTTTGGGCAAAGAAGGAGCCAGCCCTCTGGTTACTCAAAGTGTTGTTTAGACGGTGTGAAATTTCCTTGCAAAGGAGACGCGCGGTAGGACCCCATGATCCAAGCGTTTCAACTCCAAACGGTCCAAAATTGTAATCTACACTAATATAATAAAGAAGTAAAGTTTGTTTTTTTGTTTCTTTGTTTTTTTGTTTGTAGGAGGTAATCTCTGGAACTGATGGTTCGATTGGAAAAATTGAAGCTATAATAGAAAGCTGCTATACTCCTGAGTGACATAGGCTATAAATTATTTATATAACATGGATATTAACCAAGCTATCACAACTTTTGTCTCACAAATTTTCCGCGGACGAAGTCGCTGACAAAAGCTAGTTACCAATAAGGTTACAGTACCTATTTATTTTCGGCATTTTCATCTCATCAGCCGCAGCGGCAGCCCCGGCACAGCCTGCCGAACTAAGAATATGTTTATATCTTTAATTGTTATCAAAAATTTTACAACATTTTTTTACAAAATCAGCGTCCGTTCCGTCAAGGTACAGTACGGCCAACGGATCTTGGCTAGTTTGAAGATAGGCTCTGCGAATTTTAGCGCTTGAATACTGGTACAAAAATAAAGATAAAAAAAATGCCAATAACAATTATTTTTGAATTGTGCGGAGTCTGTTTTTTCCTGATGGCTACAACCCGAGAATCAATAAGCCAAGAGTGAATAGGCTACTTCTACCGATCGTATCGTCGCTTTCCACCAGGTGAGATAGCGGTTAAGCGCGAACCTGTCTACACTACATAATATAGTAAAGAGGTAAAGTTTGTTTTTTTTTTGTTTGTAGGAGGTAATCTCTGGAACTACTGGTCCGATTAAAAAAAAAATTAGCAACAATAGAAAACTGCTTTACTCCTGAGTGACATAGGCTATATTTTATGTACGCGGGCGAAGCCGCTGACAAAAGCTAGTAAACAATAAAAAGAAAGACCAGCAGATGTTTTTCGTGATTTCAGGTTTGGTCCCATAGTAAAAGTTGTTTGTTTATCATGACTACAATCACGTGTTTATATCGGTCACTAATTACCAATCACTCTATATATATATCCATCGGAAATTTAAAGCGATGCAAATACGGATATTCCGAATGACGCACGCAGTCTTATAGTACATGAGTAGATAATCCGTACAGAGGCGAAGCTTTATACAACTGCGTGAATCGGTTGCATCACTACAAGCATACCGTAGGCGTGGGCTCGCGGACGGCGAGCAATGGGTAGTTGGCCGTCGTTAGGTTAAATATTTTAAATATTATTTGTTTAAATATTTTAACCTTATAATGACGTAATTAGTGACATAATAGAAAGACAATGGGTGTGCAAAGACGCCGCGTTCGCTTGGGGCTTAAGAGTTTAATGTAAAACATGGTATTTTATCTACACTAATATAATAAAGAGGTAAAGTTTGTTTTTTTGTTTGTAGGAGATAAACTCTGGAACTACTGGTCCGATTGGAAAAATTTTAGCAACAATAGAAAGCTGCTTTACTCCTGAGTGACATAGGCTATATTTTATGTACGCGGGCGAAGCCGCTGACAAAAGCTAGTTGTCTATAAACCATACTAGAAAAAATAAAAATATATCATACTTTAATTATCCCAAGGAGTACAATAGATAAGTGAATATTTAATTATTACTTTTTCAAATAAATAACTTTATTTTTTAATAAGAAGAACATACCACACAGTGTGTTTTTATCTTTTTATCGTTAATATTAACATTTGTAGGTATGTTTGTTGAATTTAAAAAATACATAATATAGATATATTTGTGTTTTCACACTGACTAATGAAACTAATTGAAGAAATGTTTCATTTTGTTAGTTTTCACCTATTTAGTTAGTTCCCACTTCTACTCGCACCATACCAAAATAGGTATAAATATTGCACATTCTTAAGAAGCTTGGACTCTGTACGGTATATCTACTCAATGTGCTAATAGTACCGGTATAATATTTATACATTTATAAAATATGTGGTATCTTTGTGGTTTCATTTTGTTCGTTATTTTTAACTAAACAACCAATAACAATAAAAAGATAATATCGTTTTTCTGAAAACATCATCGAAATATTGATTATTAAATTATGCAGAAAAAAAAGAACTAATATAAGTGAGGTCGTGGTGGAAACCACCTTTTTTTGAAGTGGGTAAATATTTTAATGACTTCGCCCGCTAGAGTGGAGTGAGAGGGTGTGTTGGACTTTTACTGACTAAACATCATCTACACCGTTAAATTTTAGTCGTTTTAATCCCGAAGAGGGTCGATCCAGTTCATGAAACACTATCGATTTGTGTAGATAAAATAAAAAAATAAAGTACATTTTTTCTAAATCTCTTATTGATATACGCATTTACGAAATTAATTTCTTTAAGTAAACAAGTCATTGACCTTGTAGGTAGTTGTCGGTCGTTGCGTACTAACTACCTACAGGTCATTGAACTCGTTCAGCTGGCGTTTACTTAAAGAAATCAATTTAGAACGTGTGTAAATTAATTCGAGTTTAAAAAAAAAGTATTTTGTTTTTTTGTTCTAACTTTACCAATCGATAGTGTTTCATGTACTGAATCGATCCTCCAAGGGATTAAAACGATCAAGATTTAACGGTGTCTATTCCTTTGTATAGTTTTTGTGTTCTAGAATCATGAGTATCAGTACAACATAAGTATAGTTTTGAAGTATTCGTAGTATGAGAGCGCTGAAGTTTTAAAAGTTTTGTTAGACGACATAATTGATTGACTGGCCTGTCAGTCTAGTAGTCAGTGACCCTGACTGCTATGCGGGAGGTCGTGGGGTCTGCTCCCACCCAGGACAAATGTTTGTGTGATGAGCACGATCATTTGTTCTGTGTCTGGGTGTAATTTATCTATAATATGTATGTATTTAGAAATATATAAGTATGTTTATCAGTTGTCTAGTACCCATAACACAAGCTCTGCTTAGCTTGGAACTAGATGGCGTTGTGTGATCGTTGTGGACATATTATATTATTATTACAATGCCAATGAAGCGCTGCAGCGGACTGTTGTATTAACTTTTCAGTATTTTAACAAATAGTTTCTATGAACGTGCTTGTCTATCGCTAGGAGATAAGTCAATGCTTTTAACTTACTTTGGTAATTTATTTTTCACTGTTACTTTTTTACAGAAATAATTTAAAAATGAGTCAACTACCCTAATGTTTTTTTTTTTTTTTTTTATGGTAGGTGAAAATCATCCAATGACGAAACCCGCTCTTGGGCGGAGCGGGAGACCAGTGTCAGACTCTTACTGACTAAAAAACCTACCCCGTACCTTCCTTGCCTTATTTCTGGAGTCGAGGTTACAATTTTCACATACCCTCTAGGCTCCAGGAGGCTTCGACCCTGAAGGGCCCCTGCAGTTTGCTGACAACTCCTTGAGGCGCGCGGGAACGGTGCGAACCGTTTACGACTTGGACTCGGTCTTACCAGACGATCGGACGGCGAGCTACCCATTGCTCACCGTCCGCGAGCCAGTGTCTACGGTGGCCGGATATCGGCAGGATCGCGGCGGCGACGGCTACGGCGAGTACGCCGTTGCCTTTGCCTTATGCGGTCGGCCTCCTCCTTTACGAGCATTACTGCTTCGCAGAAGGAGGCGACCGCCTGCCATTCCTCTAATGTACCGGTAGAAAAATAACTTTTTTGTGCAACTGTCAATCAAATTATATTGACCTCTGCTAAACAAAAAAATGTGTCAGGAAATAGATCAAGTTTTAATGGTCGTTTTTAGTGACCGCAAACCAAAATACATTGAGCTCTAATTATAAAAGAATGGTGTGACCCGAGAGCTCAACTTATACCGTCCAGACTAACTTGATCAAACCGGCCATTGATGTATTCGAAATTCAAGTTTGAAATGGAACTTTTTCGCAACTGTCATCTTTTTTTTATTGCGTTTAATCTCGGTATCAGCCAAATATGTTTGGCCCTTTTGTTTTAAATAAAAGTTCTAAGGTACAGATCAATTTATAATGGAGATAAACGTATTGGATATGTTGAATGGAAAATTTCTTGTACATTTTTACAGTTGGGTTTAATAGAAATACCAGCGGTTTCGCTTGCCTTTTTTTAGTGCGTACTTCTTTGTATTATACATAAATAAAATCGTTATAAACCGGTAAATTTTGATCGTTTTAATCCCGTCGAGGGTCGATTAGGTTTAAGAAAAGTGCTTTTTTTTTAACTGGTGTTAATGTACCCATGTACGAAATTAATTTCTTTAAGTAAACGGTAGCTGGGCGAGTTCAATGACCTTTAGGTAGTACGCAACGACCGACAGTTGTGTTGACCTACAAGGTCATTGACTCGTATTCATAGAAAAATTAATTTCGTACATGAAATTAGTTCGAGTTAAAAAAACTAGATAGTTCCTAGTTTTTTGGTGTGCAAATTTCACTTTCCTACTAGAAACGTGAAATTTACTTAATTTTTTTCTTATTTAGTTTTTTTTTTTGGTTACGTCATAAAACGGCACTCCTTTTATAACAAAAGCAAGCGCTAAGAGAGGATTTTCCAAAATTCACCCCCTAAAGAAAGAAAAAAAAAGAAAATTGCGTTTATTAGCATTACAAAAATAGAAACACCGTAACATTAAATACATGGTATCTAGAGTAATGCCAAAAAGGCCTCAGCTCAGCATAATACCAAATGGTAACACAAGGCCACCATCTGACGCCGATTTTCAGCTGCAGCCCTTGGGTACCATATGCTCGAACAGAAAATATGTATTAAATTCTTAAAGAGATGAAAGAAAAGAAAATTCGAAAAAAATCGTTTGTACAATGTGTTCCAAATTAGACTAGGATCAAATTGCCATGTTGTGACGTCACGTCATACTGTCAAATCGAAGAAATTTTGGCAAAATTGAAGAACTCGGAGATGAATAAAATTAAATAACTGGATTTTAATTAAAGTTTTTCGTTCACAGTTCGTAAATAAATTAAAATAAAAAAAAAACTCCTTGATTTGACAGTAAATCGTTACGTCACAACATGGCAATCGATCCTATTCTCATATGTTACGCATTGTATTGAAACCTTTACCGCGGGCGAAGCCACTGGCAGAAGGTAGACTTTAAATAATTACTTAGTAGGAAGTAGGCCTTTCTCTTTAGTAGCTTCCTGAAAGCCAAGGTCTTCAAAAGAGATAGTTGGAAACAGGGACCATTTTGGTTACCCATTGAACGGGTTTTTGATAGGGTTTTGACAAAGTGTTGTTTTAAAACCCATTTCATATTGATTACCATCTTTTACGAAAACCCTCATCAGTAGATAACCTCTTCCAAACCCCTTCGATTTGTTTACCCGTATATTTAATAACCCATTCTTGGTGGTTATACTTTTTAATAGTAAGACGTTTTCAATGGGTTACCCCTTCAACGACTATAACAGAGTTACCCATTCGAACTACCAATATTGTAATTTTATTTCTCGTACCTTACTTTAAAGTACAAAACTGCATGCATTCGGCGGGTGTACGCGTCAAGTCGCAACACGCAGTCTAGGACCTAGCGACTCCACAGACAATAGTCAATAGTCATTATTGCAGTGATTTTAAAGTTAAATGTATGTTTTTTCTGGAATAGTCGGGATTGTTTCATATGAAATCGTATACGAGTATTTCTCAGTATTCTTCCGAAATTGAAGTTATTTTCATATTTTTAGTGAAGTCGGTGAACCTATATTTTTTTGTAAAAAGTTTTTTATTTCACCCTTTTTAGTTGCGATACACCTATAACCAGAGTGCTATTCCTCATGACAATTTCAATAAACCCAAACATTGTTTTTTTTTGTATAATAGTAGGTGAAAATTATATAGATGCGCCGAATAGTGGTTCAACCGAATAACCGAATAATATTGGGTTAAGTTCGTACCAAACCGAATAGGTATACCGCCGAATAATTCGGTAACCCAATCTACAGTTTTGCCGTGCAAACAAGTTTACAAAATATGCGGCATACCTACAAGTTGAACCATCTTGACGGTCAATAATGAGTAACACATTTTGGAATCTCAATCGAAGCGTAACAATGGCAACGGGTCCAACTTATTTTCCGGGTACTCTTCTACTCTCTACTCACTTTTTCAAGTGCCGCAAGGAGTGAGTCATACCTTACCTCCGTTTCTAGCTGCACCCCGAAACTGTCATTGCGTACGAAAACACAATATGGATGCCAAATTTTAGTGTAGTTCTTGAATTTTGCTGTCTTGGTTTTGAAAGATGCTAAGAATCGAACAAAATCGCGTTTGTGGGCGATCTTCAAAGAAATAAAAAATTATAATAAAAATTATGTACGATGTGCAACGCAGCGTTTTCTCGTGGAGGCGCTAGGTGGAAGGAAACTTCTTCAAGTCATCATCATCATTTCATTCGAAAGACGTCCACTGTTGGACATTGGCCTCCCTTAAGTGTCATCACAATTAACGGTCCTGTGCATTCTCCAACCCTTGTCATGTCATCGGTCCACCTTGTACACTGCCACTTAAGTTTGACGATTCTTCGAGCTATCTTGATTTCTAATACGATCACACAAAGAAACTCCGAGCTTAGTCCTTTTCATTCACTTTCGCGTGACTTTAATTGAACCTTCTAAAGAGGCCCACAGTGAGCGACCACGTTTCGGAGCCAAATATCATCACTGGCTATACACACTGGTCATAGACTTTCGTCTTGAGACGTGGTATGTTGGACGACAAGACACCGCGCAGCATACCTCTTTCTCGAAATTAGATCTACCCAACTGGATTGACTGTCCGAGGTAAACGTAATCTTTCACAACCTCGAGTGGAGAGTCTCCGATTTTGATAGGAGTGGGTTCTACATAGGTGTTTATCATGACTTTGGTTTTGTCCATGATCATTTTAAGACCCACCCTTTCAGTAGCTCTAACTAGCGAGGTCACTGAGCATTGTGCTGACCTTTTCCGTAAACCCAGTCATGACTACTATATCATCGGCAAACTGAAGGCGAATGATGCACTCGCCATTGACGTTAATGTGCAATCCACAACCTGCTGTAAACAGTTTCGGACAAATGAGGCCTCGAATCAAAGATTTTGTTGTAGTCCACAAACGCTAAGTAGAGAGGCAGATTATACTCCTCGGTCTTCTGTAAAACAGGTTATACGGCAGGCCGTAGCTTATTAATGTGATACATGGTACTGGACCCTTTTTAAAATCCGGCTTATTCGGGAGGCTGGACGTCGCCAATCCTGTGAGCGAGACATTTCGGGATGACTCTGGAAAACAACTTGAGCAGCTCTTTGATTGGTTTTCCTCTGGAATTACGCAGTTCGGCCGTAATTCCGTAATCACCGGGCGATGTGTTGTTTTTAATTTGCGTCAGAGCCTTCCTATACTCGTACAGGCTGACGTCCAGGATATTTTCGATATAGTGTCGGGGTAAACTAGCTCTCGGGTCGTTTGCTAAATTCACAATAGGTTTGGTAACTGACGTATACAACTATTCATAAAAAGCCTTGATCTAGCCAGAGGCTCCGATTTGGTGGGTATGACTCTGCCATCTGTAGTCTTCAGTTTTGTGAGCTGGCTCTGCCCAATAGGCAAAGACTTGTTCAAGTGCTATGAATGAATAATCGTATAATGCTGAAGCATGAAAGTCATTTTAACCATCGTCTAGTAGTATTAGCACAGGGAATATGGTTTCCGCACCTGGCTGGGTCATCATCGATTTCAACTGTGCAATCAACATTGCAGTATTAATTTCTTATAAAGTGGATTATTAAAGATACAAGTGCAAAACGTAGATACGTTACTTTATTTTGCCCTAAAGACTGATTTATAATGATCTATTAAACCGAATATATTCAGTATTTCAACCGAATTATTCGGCCTAACCTAATATCTCAAAATCTGCCGAATACACTGAATATAAAACGAACTATTCGGCGCATCTCTAGTAAAAATCATCCAATCACGAATCCCCTTCTTGGGCGGAGCGAGATATTTGTCAGACTCTTACTGACTAAACAACCTACCCCGTTCTTTCCTTGCCTTGACCCCAGGGCCCTGGTAACACGCTTTCGCATCAACCCTTGGTCCCAGGAGGTTTCGACCTTGCTGGGCCCCTACAGTTTGCTGACAACTCCTTGAGGCGCGCTGGAAAAGTGCGCACCGTCAACGCTTGGACTTGGTCCGGACAGTTATAGACGACTGGATGGCGGGCTACCAATTGCTCGCCGACCGCAAGCCCGCGCATACGGTGGCCGGAAATCGGGAACCGAATTGCTGCAGCGACGGCTACGGCAAGAGCACCGTTGTCTTTGCCTTATGCGATCAGCCTCCTCCTTGGCTAGCATTATTGCTTTGCAGGAGGAGGCGACCGCCTGCCACTCCTCCTCGCTGCGGACCATGGCCTGAACCCCGGCGCAAGAGGTCTCCGCCGCATATCTCCCCCACGAGGACACGGCAATGCTCTTTCTAAGCGGGGCACACTTCAAGCGTGTGCTCCACCGCGCACCGTGTCCTCCGGGCGGGCCACACAGTGGCGACACCCGGGCATTGCTTCCTCACGAATGCGGTGCAGGAACCTCCCGATCTTATCATGTCCGGTGAGAACCAGTGTCATGTGGATGGTGAGGACGCCGTGAGGTTCTTTCCAGCCACGCCTCAAAGAGGGGACTTACAGCCGAGATCATGGTGTGCCCAGCGCTGGATTGCGACAGTCGCTGTCGCCATTTCGCCATGAGATTCTGCTGGAGCTCTGTCCGCCATGCCTCGACTTGTCGTGGCAGCTGGTAGGATACATAGTTTCATTATGACGTCTTTATGTCTCCCTTCTACCTTACGACTCCATCAAGATGAGTTTGATAGTACCTTGAACCCAAAGTGCATCTCATGACAAATTTAATGAGCCCAAACACGGCTAGTAGGATACATTGATTTATTACGGAGTTCCGGTGCCTATCTTCAGGTTCCATCATCATCATCAGGTCACTTCGATGATACCTTTTTCAACATAACTACTCATAACCATTTATTTATTTGTATTGTAACGTTTTTGTGATATCTATGAGTATAATGTTCAATTGACCATTAAAATTTCTGGTCTTCTTCATCAGTTCCACTTCATCAAATGTTTTTTTTTTTTACTTTAAGTGCTAAAGTTCTAGATGAAAATACCAAAATCACCAAATGTTTTGAATTGGAATTGAAGAACCTCCTCCTTTTTTGAAGGCGGGTAAAAATACCACCGTCCTATCAAACCAAGCAAGAAACACGAATGAACAATTTTATATGATTCCTAACTTTCAAGGACAAAACCTATTCTTCTACTTCAACGTAATTTAAAATTATTTGATTTAAAACCCTTTGATTACCCTGACAAACCCTTTCAAAGGGGTTATCGCTTCAATTGTAAATCATAGAAGAACCGGTAACATCTTGTACTAGTTAACTTATTGAAAGGGTTACCCTAACGTTAGGGTTATGAACGGGCTAACACTTCCAAGAGGTAACATTTTCCGTTGCTGTAGGCGTACATGCTGTAACTCTTTCGAAAGAATTAACTTATATTCGGGGTTGTATGGTCCCTGGTTGGAAAGGTTACAATTATATGCGGAAAGTATATAAAAGGTAATTTAAATATAATTCATCAATATTTAAAAACAAAATCACGAAACTTGGCAATGAATTGGTGGAGATATCTTTTTTTTTAGGAGTAGGAAATCATCTTATATATTTCTCGCTTTAGTGTTATTTTTTTCGGTGGGCAAATACTCGTAGGGGGGTCCTGCTGAAGGGTCGAAACCAACTGGGGACAAAAATTCGCGTCTGAAAGGAAGGCTCTGGCTCTAGTATACATGGCAACGTAGGAATGGGGTAGGTTGTTTAGTCAGTAAGAGTCTGACACTGTTTTCAGCTCCGCCCAAAGGCAGGATTCGTCATTCGATGATTTTTACCATAAAAAAAACCCTGTAGGTACGTCTGGTGAAGACATAACAATATTTTGTATAGCTTTACTTGTATTTGGAACTGGTTAGGTCTTGAACGTAAAATGAATACTAAGTTGTAGGTATTAAGTCTATTAATAAACCTTATGACTAATAAACTTGGAATAATCGAGGTTGAATCCGGGTTTTTGCTTGTAGAAAAATTCCTAAGCAAAACAGTGGAATTTTACCACGCAAAGGAAAGTAAAGCGAGCGATGGTGTATTTTTCTTTTGTGTTGGTGAAAATCATCTAAAGATATCTCCAGCTCTTCTTACTTGGGAGATTCCTGCATCGAATTCGTGCGGAAGAGACGTCCGGGTGTCGCCACTGCGAGGCAAGCCCGGAGGACACGGTGGAGCACACGGTGGAGGTGTGCCCTGCTTGGGAAGAGCATCGCCGTGTCCTCGTGGGGGTGATCGGCGGCGGCGACCTCTCGCGCCGGGCCCTGGTTCAGGCCATGGTCCACAGCGAAGAGGAATGGCAGGCGGTCGCCTCCTTCTGCGAAGCAGTAATGCTCGTAAAGGAGGAGGCCGACCGCATAAGGCAAAGGCAACAGCGCCCTCGCCGTAGCCGTCGCCGCCGCGATCCTGCCGATATCCGGCCACCGTAGACACTGGCTCGTGGACAGTGAGCAATGGGTAGCTCGCCGTCCGGTCGTCTGGTAAGACCGAGTCCAAGTCGTCAACGGCGCGCACCGTTCCCGCGCGCCTCAAGGAGTTGTCAGCAAACTGCAGGGGACCCTTCAGGGTCGAAGCCTCCTGGAGCCTAGAGGGTGGTGAAAACTGTTACCTCAACTCCAGGAATAAGGCAAGGAAGATACGGGATAGGTTTTTTAGTCAGTAAGAGTCTGACACTGGTCTCCCGCTCCGCCCAAGAGCGAGTTTCGTCATTCGATGATTTTCACCTACCATAAAAAAAAAAGCTCTTCTTACTTCATCATCATTTTAGCCGAAAGACGTCCACTGCTGGACATAGGCCTCCCCCAATTGTAGCCATAATAAACGGTCCTGTACATCTCGCATCCATCGGATACCCGTAACCCTTGCCAGGTCATCGGTCCATCTTGTTAGAGGCCTTCCAACACTGCGTCTTCCGATACGCGGTCGCTACTCCAGGACCTTTCGACTCCAACGGCCATCCGTTCTGCGAGCAATGTGCCCTGCCCATTGCCTCTTGAGTTTGGCGATTCTTTGGGCTATGTCGGCCACCTTGGTTTTCCTGCGGATATCTTCATTTCTGATTCGATCACGCAAGGAAACTCCGAGCATAGCCCTTTCCATTGCTCTTTGGGTGATTTTAAGCTTTCAGATGAGGCCCTTTGTCAGCGTTAGTGTCAGTCTCGCTTATCAAAGTCAAAATATTTTATTTCACATAGGCCTACTACCCTTGTAAAACGTCAGAAGCTAGTGCACGGTTCCAAAGTGGTCGTTTCTTATGGAGAAGAACCGGCTAGAAACTCCATGGTTATTTTTTAAAAAAAATCTCATACCCTGGCAGGGTTTTTTATGGTATTTAAAAATCATTGTTTAACGAATCCCGCTTGGACGGCGCGGAAAACAGTATCAGACTCTTACTGACTAAACAGCCTACCCTATTCCTTCCTAATATGAACTCACTGAAGTACAACTGGATAAACTTGAGCGACTTCAAAACTTTTGTATTAGGTTCATATTTGGTTTGCGCAAATATGACCATGTTTCGGAATTTCGTGTTAAACTCAAGTGGTTGCCAATTCGCCTTCGCCGTAATGCTCATATTCTTTCCCTTTTGTATAAGGTGCTCTTTTTCCCTTCTTCTCCTCTTTACCTCAAAGAACGGTTCCAATTCCTTTGCGACTCCCACATAAAGGTTCTTAGATCATCAGACAACTTGAAACTTAAAATACCAATGCATTCTTCTACCTTCCTGGATAAGGCATTCAGTGTCCAGGCCGCTCGCCTATGGAATGCGTTGCCTGTGGCTATAAAACGTGCGCAAACACTGCCTGTGTTTAAAAGGCTTGTGAAGGAGCATTACTTGACACTGTGATCTTGTCTTCTTGTTACCACTTATTCCCTTGCCTGTATATATTTAATATGTATGTATATATGTATCTATTTATTATTATTTTTTAGTATTAAGTTCTTTTATGTGTTTTTTTTTTATTACTTTTGTATTTGCACCAAGTGCAACCCCATTTTGTGTCCTGGCCATTTCTGTCTATACAGGGTTGCCTGGAAGAAATCGCCGAGTGCGATAAGGCCGCCGATTGTATGTTTTTTATTGCAAGTTTCACTTTCAATGTATTATGTCTTGGTGTACAATAAAGTATATAATAAATAAATAAATAAATATGCTTTTGCATCAACACTAGGTCCCAGAAGGCTTCGACACTGCTAGGCCCCTAGAGTTTGCTGGAAACTCCTCGCGCGGGAACAGTACTGTCGATCGACGACTTGTGCTCGGTCCGGACGGTTCCCAGACGACCGGACGGTGGGCTACTCATTGCCCGCCATCCGCAAGCTCTAGTCTGTTTCTTATAGTACTTCATTACATAGTATACCTAAAACAAAGACGCTTCTCGCTGTTTGTCCCTATGTATGCTTAGATCTTTAAAACTACGCAACGTATTTTGATGCGATTTTTTTTTTATAGAAAAAAGTAGGTTTATATTTTATATCACCATTGCACCCGCGCAAAGCTGGCAGATCGCTAGTACTTACTAATTAAATTCAAACCAATGTTTTCTATGCAATTAAGTCGTAAATGTGTGAAGATTGCATTTTAATTAATACTTAAATAACACTGTGAGGCGCACTTAAAACATGTTATGGCATTATTTGTTTTACGTAATATAAGATATTTAATAATTTAATTACTATGTACAGGGATCGGAATGCAAAGATATGCGTCGTTTTTCTGGAAAGATCGAATAAAATAATCTTTATTGTACACCAAATAATAATAATATAATATTTAATTTTGGGAAATTATTCTCATAATTATTTTAAATTACAAATACAATACATGCACAATAAAAAATTAAGATATTAAAATTTTGATTGATTAAAGATCATGGATAACTTAGAAATATAGTTACTTAATTATATAAAAATAAAATAAATTTGAAATGTTAAAATTAAAATGCTAAACCCAAATAGTAAAAAAAATTTTTCCCTTCAAAAAAGGAAGATCAGAAAAATGTGATAAATAATAAATACACATTTCCTAACATAAAGACGTCTAAGTTCAAGTAATTGGTAGGTACATAATTATGCAGTAACGAGCAAAAGGTCGTAGGTTCAAACCCCATCCGGTGCACTATCAATGCGAATCTATTCATTACTAGGACGTAGTGGAGTAACTAAGATAAGATAAAGCACAACACCCGGCAAATATGTTGAACGGAAATGGGAATCGACCTTCAATACGCAGTTACCGATTTTCGGGTCAAAATTAGCAAAATTGCCTAGTGTTGGTTCAACTTATTTCCCCGCGGACAGTTAGTAAATGTATTTTTCTCCTTCTCTCTCTGACCTCTCATGCCAGACAGCTAAAGACAACGGACAACATACGGTGCCGGGATTCCGATCCCAATTTCTGACCCTGTAGCTCGCCGTCCGGTCGTCTGATAACAGTGCGAATCGAGCCCATGTCGTTGATGGCGCGCTATGTTCCCGCGCACCTCAAGGAGTCGTCAGCAAATGTAGAATCCCAACTTCAGGGCTGAAGCCTACTGGAGACTCCGGTCCCGTTTCTGAAAGGAAGGTCCGACTCCGGTTTGAAGGCTAAGAAGGAATGGGGTGGGTTGTTTAGTCAGTAAGAGTCTGACACTGTTGCCTGCTTCGCCCAAGGGCTTTTTTTTTATGGTCGGTGAAAATCATCCAATGACGAAACCCGCTCTTGGGCGGAGCGGGAGACCAGTGTCAGACTCTTACTGACTAAAAAACCTACCCCGTACCTTCCTTGCCTTATTCCTGGAGTCGAGGTAACAATTTTCCACCACCCTCTAGGCTCCAGGAGGCTTCGACCCTGAAGGGCCCCTGCAGTTTGCTGACAACTCCTTAAGGCGCGCGGGAACGGTGCGCGCCGTTGACGACTCGGAATCGGTCTTACCAGACGACCGGACGGCGAGCTACCCATTGCTCACCGTCCGCGAGCCAGTGTCTACGGTGGCCGGATATCGGCAGGATCGCGGCGGCGGCGGCTACGGCGAGTACGCCGTTGCCTTTGCCTTATGCGGTCGGCCTCCTCCTTTACGAGCATTACTGCTTCGCAGAAGGAGGCGACCGCCTGCCATTCCTCTTCGCTGCGGACCATGGCCTGAACCAGGGCCCGGCGCGAGAGGTCGCCGCCGTTCGCCCAAGGGCTGGAATCGTCAATTAAGATGACTTTTCCCATAACAAAAAAAAAGTTGAGAACTGTAAATTGCAGTGGCTGGGCCAGTGAGTCGCTATTACAATCTCAGTTCACCTATCCTTGCGCACACTTTTGATCTTGACTCGCAGAAAGACCGCATTAAAAACTCCCGCATCCGGGGCAGCCTTCAGGTCCGTGACATAGCGGATAAACTGCAGGAGGGCCGCTTACGCTGGTATGGCCACGTTTTACGAAAACCGGCAGACTACGTGGGTAACAGATGCCTCGCCATGCCGCCTCCGCCGGGACCCGGAAAACGAGGTAGGCCTAAGAGGCGTTGGATCGACGTCGTAAGGGACGCCATGCGTGCTAATGGGCTTGAGGCAAGGGACGCGAAAGACCGAGCGAAGTGGAGGCGTCTAGGAAGGAAAGCGGACCCCGGGCACCGAGGTGAAAGCCAAGGTAGCAACCGGGACGGGCGCTAGGTTGATGATGATGATGATGATGATGACTTTTGATCTTGACTGACATAAAAATGTTTCTTCTTACCGGGTCGATGGCAAAACCAGTTAAATTCCTTGCCTGTCCCAGTATTCGGTGACGGCAATGCTGTCCACCGATGCTGTCTTTAGGTCCCTACATGAACAGGTGATAGGGCACGTGATGCAGGAGGAAAGGTTTTTTTTTTATGAAGTGCAAAAAAATCCAATGACAAATCCCGCTATTGAGCGGAGAAGGAAACAGTGTCAGATTAGGTTTAAATAGTTTAAACGGTTTTGCTGACCGCTCCTTGAAGCGCGCGGGAACAGAGAGCGCCGTCGACGACTTGGGCTTGGTCCGGACTGTTACCCGACATCCGGACGGCAAGCTACATGCAGGGTAGAAGGTGGAACATGGTCTGTGGAGAGATGCCGCAGAAACTCTGAAGATCAGAACCTTCCGAGAGCCCTCATTTGCGGAGAAAACGGTTATACTCGTAGTAGCCACATTGTACGAAATTTGGTCGGAAAATTTATTGTATTTTTCCACTCAAAGACCAGTTGCCTAAGATACCGTTCCTTCAAAACTAATTGGACCATGACAGTATAGAAAAGACACAACAACGTATTTATTACACGTATTAGTACATTTCGTCACGGTGTCCGAGTTCACGTACATTTCCACTGCCTTCTCGAAGTAAATACATTATGAAATTAAACCTTAGATTGTGGTCACACTGTGGAAGACTAACCATGGCCATTGATTGCAATGAGCAATTGCTGAAACACCCGAATTTCTTTTTTTTTCTGTGGGTAAATATCATCAAATGACAACTCCCCCCGTTGGGTGAAGTAAGAGATAGTTTCAGACTCTTACTAACTAAAAAAACCATAAGGGGGTCGAGCCTTCCTTTCAGAAGTGAACCCCCCAGTAGGTTTCGACCCTTTTGCAAGGTCCTACGGTTTGCTTATAACTCCTTGAGCGCGCGGGAATAGGGCGCGCTGTCGATGAAATGGGTTTGGTCCGTAAGGTTGCTAGACAATCGGACACCGAATTACCTATTGCTCGCCGACCGTAAGGAGCACGCTTGTTTAGAATTAACCTGTTCACTCTTTCTTAACTTAAAAACCTTAAGGTTATAGATGACTACGGCAGGGAATTCCACTCTTTAACTGTACGCATTATGATTGTGATCCCAAAATGCTTTAAACGTATGAGTGGGATCTCCACCATGTATCGATAGCGCAAAGCCTCATGTTTGATAGTCTGCTAATGGAACGGACTTAGCGGAATTCTCTTCTCAATCCTCCTCCGCCAGGAATGTACGACAAGTAACCGCAAATCAATCTACCAGACGAGTCTGGTAGTTTGGTTGCGGCTTTTGCGAGACTTCTCCATCTTTCTCTATTCATGGCAATTCTTATACACTCAATGAGCTCTCTCCCTTTGGAGGATGATTTAACGAGGTCCGTCCATTAGGTAGTGTAACCGCGAGAACGTTAGTTCTACAGTTTTTTTATGGTAGGCAAAATCATCCAATGACGAATCCCACCCTTGGACGTAGCTGGAAACCGTGTCAGACTTACTGACTAAACAACCTACCCCGTTCCTTCCTTGCCTTAGTCCTGAGTCCCTAGTGTAATGCTTTCGCATCAAAACTTAGCCCCAGAGGTTCCTTCCCTGGAATTAAATCTTGCGATTCCAATGCACACTCTCGAATGTTGCAATTCATACTGATCTACCAAGTTTCAATACTCAATACTCAATACTTTATTGCATTCCATATTATGTACATAAATGGTATAAAATTTCGCAAGATCACTATGGACCCTGTCGGGCACAGCAAAATTAGGAGAGAGGAGTCATATTAATATTATTGAAAAAAAAATGTTTAATTATTAAATGTCATGAAAACATATGTCACGGAATAGTAATAAAAATAAGTGAAATAATTAAATGTCGTTCATTTTAAATGTCATTATTTATGTAGGAATCAACCAGTCAATCATATTCAATTCAATCCTAACTATCCTAACTAATATTATAAATGCGAAAGTAACTCTGTCTGTCTGTCTGTCTGTCTGTCTGTCTGTCTGCTACTCTTTCACGCCAAAACTACTGAACGGATTTGAATGAAATTTGGTATACAGATATTCTAGACCCCGAGATAAAACATAGGCTACTTTTTATCGCGAAAAAGGGGTTGTAAGGGGTTAAAAGGGGGGGGGGGAAGTTGTATGGGATTTCATAATTTTCCGCGGACGAAGTCGCGGGCAGAAGCTAGTATTCTATATTTCGTAATTATAACAGAATCCTTGGACAGACATGTTATTTTGTTTTGGAGCTCCGTTCGTTTTGATGACACTTGCGGGGAGGCTTATGTCCAAAAGTTGACGTCTTTCGACTAAATTGATGATGACTAACTCCAGCCGTGAAAATTTATATTGATTTTAATCACCATTGTGAATAAACCCTAACCTAAACAATATGATTTGAAAAACCCAGTAATTATACTAAGATGCGTGCGTACATTGTTTGTTTGTGAATATTTCCATCATTTTTATCAAGGTTTTCTTAGAGAACAGTTCTTCTACCAGGTCGTTTGTTTAGCCTTCTACCAAGTATATGGTAGTGGACATAAATAAAAAATAATAAATGTTGCTATAATGGACAGTTCTGTGCGTTTCACATCCAAAGGATTCCCTCAACCTTTACCAAATCATCGATACACCTTATGGGAGGCCTTCCAACGCTGCGTATTCCGGTACAGAGCCGCTACTCCAGAACTTTTCACACAAATCAAGTCAATTTATGTCAATCAAGTCAAAGTCAATTTATACTAACGCAGAGTCGTAGTGCACCGAAGCGTCTGTCCAAAACTGAACATAACAAATTCAAACTTAACTCCACTTCTAAGATTTAAAAAAGACGCGCGGTTTCTTCGGAATTCGTGCGCCTTCGCGTGAACAATGCTAATTAGTGCGCGCACATTCACGCGAATCTACGCGTCATCAGTCGGAATTTTGGTCTGCATCGGTGTTGATCACGATGGATTCGTAAAAGGATACGCGCGTATTCTAGCGAATACGCGTGCATTCGTGCGGCTTCGCTTAGCGAAAACTATGTCCAGAGGGTATGTTTCGGCTGGAATAATAATGATTCACCCCACGCGAACTAAAACAAAAGAAAATCGGAGCGCTTATACTGCAAGTACATGTCTAATAGTCACATCAAATAACTAATTATGATAAAATTCTAATTAAAAAAAAACGTGATCAGGTCATCACACAGCATATCCTATTCGAATGGGTACAACACTATAACATAATATATGTCCACAACTATCACACAACGCCGTCTAGTCCCAAACTAAGCAGAGCTTGTGTTATGGGTACTAGACAACTGATAAACTTACTTATATATTTCTAAATACTTACATATTATAGATAATTTACACCCAGACACGGAACAAATGATCGTGCTCATCACACAAACATTTGTCCTGGGTGGGAATCGAACCCACGACCTGCGGCATAGCAATCAGGGCCACTAACTACTAGACCAACAGGCCAGTCAAAAATGACGATGATGATTTACCCCACGCGAAGTAAAAACAAAAGAAAATCCGGGTACTTATACTGTAGTGCTAGGCAAGTACAAATGTCTAATAGTCCCATCAAATAACGAATTATGATAAAATACAAATTAGAGGAAACGTGATCAGGTCACCACACAATGGCATATCCTATTCGAATGGGTACAGCAATGATTAATAAGTGATCATCATTAGAATATTAAGTACAACCGCATTTAAACGCATCAGGATTTAAGATATCCGTAGAAAAACCAAGGTTGCTGACATAATCCAAAGAATCGACACACGTAACTCGCTGCGCGAAGACCAGATAGTCGTTGGGCCTCCAATATGCAATATCCTTCACCGTTTTGAGAGCAGTGGTGAAAAAATAAATTACCTAGTTACACAAAGGAATGTGCCTAGCTGGTTTTTTTTTATGGTAGATAAAAATCATCCAATAACGAATCCTGCCCTTAGGTGGAGTGGGAAACAGTGGCAGACTCTTACTGACCAAACAACCTACCCCGTTACTTCCTTGCCTTGATCTCAGGGCTCCACAACGGAACGGAACGGGCTTCTAAATAATATATTCTATCTATTTATCTCCGGTAGCAGTGGTGGCCGAGTGGTAACGGCCCCGACTTACAAGTCGTGGGTCGCGGGTTCAAACCCAGCCAGGCGCATTACTTTGTGTAATTTATTTCATCACCACTGCTCTCAAAACGGTGAAGGAAAACATCGTGAGGAAACCGGCATGTCCTAGAACCAAAAATTCGAAGACATGTGACATCCACCAATCCGCACTGGGCCCGCGTGGTGGATTATGGCCCATTCCCTCTCCTAGAGAGAGAAGGCCTGTGTCCCTGCAGTGGGAACATTAAAAAGGCTGATGATGATGATGATGATGATCTCCGGTAATACGCTTTCGCATCAACCCTTGGACCCAGGCTTCGACCCTGCTGGGCCTCTCTCCCAGCGAGGTCGAAGCCTTCTAGGGCCAAGGGTTGATGTGGAAGCGGAACACCGAGGCCCTGGAACTAACGTAGGAAGTAACGGTGGGTTGATTTGCAGAAGTAGAAGTCTGACACTGTTTCCCGCTACACCCAGGATTCGTCATTCGATGATTTTTCCCACCATAAAAAAAAAAAAAACTGTGGTATAGTTCGGAAGACTAACCATGGCCATTGATTGCGAAGAAGAAAAATTTCCTACTATAAAAAAAAAAAAATTATAAGTAAGTTTGTACGGAGCCCTCAACATGCGAGTCCGGTTCACACTTACCCAATTTTTTTTTCAGAAAACCATTATTTATGTTTCTTTATTTTGTTATTCGCATAGATAAAATAAATGAAAAGAATTCGAATTTTTGGTATGAAATCCAATTAAATTCCGTCGAAATACCCAACCGTATCGAATCGTGCGAATTTAGAAAGACTCAAGCATAAACATATATTACCTACCTACTACCTACCTACATATTGATACAAGTGCAGAAACTGCACCAATTTGTACCTCAGTAAAAATATAAAAAGAGACAAAGACATTAAAATCTACTCTATCTGTTTCTGATCTCGTGGGGGACGACTCGCGCCGGATACGATAAACTAATTATATTACAATATTAATATTGTTGTGCACATATGCTTTTTCCCGCAATAGTGCGGAAAGTAGTACATTGCATGCCTGTAAACGGTGGGATAAGAGCGCGTTACCGAATAAGTGTATTGAAAAATTTTTTCCATTCATTTGGCGCTACTTCAGCGAATATGTAACAAAATGTTAATAAAAACTGAATCTTAATAAGCCTTTAGTCATAAATGTCACCATGAAAATCCTATTCTATTAGTTGGATAAAAAATATGACTCATGCAATCTTTCCCACTATTTCCTATTTTATTTAAAACCTGACGTTATAAATAAATTGCAATTAATTAACATACTGCATGTATTTTTCCATTAAAATCAGAATATAAATAACAAATATAGAAAAACCGCAATCACCTTCAGGATTTCCAACCTATTGCCGTCTCTCTCACACTTCATAATTTTGATAGATCAGAAAGAAATGGCTATGTCTGAGTCACTTCGATTCATCGGATTTTATTGATAATTGAAGGATTATCCCAAAGGTCGGACATCATTTTAGGTTAGGACCACTTGTAATAAAAATAAATGGACTTGACTTGGAAAATAATATAATAAACTAAATAATATTATTATTATAATGGTACATATTTATTATATGGACCTCTAAACAACAGGCAAATAAAGGTAAATTATTTATTTATCTATCTATATATATAATCTATATATATAAAAGGAGAAACTGACTGACATATCAACGCACAGCCGAAACTACTGGGACTAGAAAAGTGAAATTTTGCACAAGGCTTGATTTTATGATGTAGGCGAACACTAAGAAAGGATATTCCAAAATTCACCCCCTAAAGGGATGGTGCAAACTGTTACCTCGACTCTAGGAATAAGGCAAGGAAGGTACGGGGTAGGTTTTTTAGTCAGTAAGAATCTGACACTGGTCTCCCGCTCCGCCCAAGAGCGGGTTTCATTATTCGATGATTTTCACCTACCATAAAAAAAAATCCCTAAAGGGATGAAACGTGTGTCCAAAGTTTGTGGGTTTTTGACGTGACAACGTCTTAAATTAGGTTGCGGCTGGGAGTCACTTATGAAAAAGTGTAACGCTCGGTAACGTTACGATGAGTCACCGAACGAGAGAGAGGCCCGCCGAATGCCTTGCGTCTCTCTCCCACTCAACTATGATCGGTCTGCCGCGCGCGCAGCACTAGAGAATTAGGACGTTGTCACGTAAAATCTTCGCCCGTAAAATCGACTTTACAGGCAACCATTTTTTTTTGCTGGGAAAAATCATCTAATGACGTATCCCGCCCTTGGGCGGAGCGGGGTACAGTGTCAGACTCTAACTAACTAAACGACCCACCCCATTCCTTCTTAGCCTTCATACCAGGGTCGGACTTTCCTTTCAGAAACCGGACCGAAGCCCCAGTAGTCTTCTGCCCTGCAGTCGGGCCTCTCCATTTGCTGACAACTCCTTGAGGTGCGTGGGAACAGAGTACGCCGTTGATGACTGACTTCGTCCGGACTGTTACAAGACGATTGGAAGGCGAGCTACCCATTGCGCGCCATCCGGAGATCGGAATCTCGGCGGCGTCTCGTGCCTTTTGTGTGTTTAGATTCGATTCCGATTTCCGATTCCCCAAATTTAAAAGCTCTGATTACAAAATCGGTTCCGCCACAACATATAGATGTTGTACAAGCAAAGTGTTGAATGTCACACTTTACAAAAAGGACAAAATACTGTTTATTAGTTGCACTTAAGTTTATTAAATTAAAATTTATATGGAATGATATTAATATATTTTACAATAAGTTTTGTATTTATAAATATCAATAGACTATAAAAGTATAAATAGGGTCGCCGACCTTAGAAGTTTTGACATTTAGGACATATCTACATTATTATAATAAAGAGGTAAAGTTTTTTTTTTTTTTCAAAGTTTGTTTTTTTCTTTTATATATATAGATCCCGGAACTAAGTATATTTAGATAGCGTTCACTCGTAATTGATGTTTAATCAAGGAATAAGGCGCCAAAATGTTAGACCAAAATTCCCGAATTGCAATTTTTGCAAATCATTGCGAAGTTTTACACCAGTATGTCGTCATATTGCTCAGTTTCACAGGTACAAAGATACGTTTACCGATATTTATCTTCTATTAGTAAAAGTAAGCAAATAAGTCAACAAATAAATTGCAAATCATCTTGTGAGTCATAAGAGAAACAAGTTCAGTTTAGTAGACACTAAGTTACGTTACTAGTTTAATACAGTTAGGATCGTCAAGATACTAAAAAGTATTAATTCGTATTAAATTTATATTTTAAATTGTTATAAACTTAAGTGGCAATGGGTAGGGCACATTGCACGCAGAACGGATGGCCGCTGGGGCCGAAAGGTTCTGTAGTGGCGACCGCGTACCGGAAGACGTAGTGTTGGAAGGCCTCCCACAAAGTGGACCGATGACCTGGTCAGGGTTACTGGAAGCCGATGGATGCAAGACGCGCAGGACCGGTCTTTGTGGCGGCGCTTGGGGGAGGCCTATGTCCAGCAGTGGACGTCTTTTGGCTGAAATGATGATGATGATGATGAAATTGTTTTTAAAAAAATACCTCTTAAGCTGTTTTTTTTTTCTGCCATATAAATTGTCAAAGAAATCAAGCACATTTTCTTATATTAATATGTTTGGTTTGACCAGAATCTCACCTGATGGTAAGTGATGATGTGGCTAAGCATAACATTATAATAAATTTAAATAAAAATACCCTAAAAATAAACTCGTACCGCCTTATCCTAAAACTAATACTTGATTTAACATCAATTAATCCTAATAATAGTCCCTAATTATTCCAAAATGCGATCTAAATGTAATTATATTTACTTGTACTTAGCTAAATGTGGTTAGAAAGGTTATTAAGATTAAATTAAACTAGCTTTTGCCCGCGGCTTCGCCCGCGTAGTATTGGGGTTGAGGTTTCCGGGATAAAAAGTAGCCTATGTCCTATTCTGGAGTGTATCCTATGCCTGTGTCAAATTTCATCCAGATCCGTCCAGCTGTTTTGGCGTGATTGAGTAACAAACATCCAAACATCGTAACTTTCGCATTTATAATATTAGTAAGATTGTTGTCTTGGTATGGCCATGTAAAGAGGAGAGATGACACGCATGTTACGAAAAGAGTTTTGAGTTGACACGTAGATGGATAGAGAGGAAGAGGGAGGCCAGAGAAGAGATGGATGGATTGTGTGAGAAGTGATATGAAAGAAAAGGGAGTTAGTGATAGTGTGACGGGTGACAGGACAGAGTGGAAGAGGAAGACATGTTGCGCCGACCCCAAGTAATATGGGATCAGGGTAGGATGATGATGATGATGAGTAAGATTGTTGTCTTCAATTGCGCTCCGCAGCGCCTCCAGCGGTGTGCGCTGGGCCTTAAAATTTGAGATTAGCAATAATAATATAGCATAGTATCAGCCTTGTAATATTCCCAATGCTGGGACTCAGGCCTCCTCTCTACGCGAGGGAATGGGCCGTAATCCCCCACGCGAGTCCAGTGCGGTTTGGTTTATAATAATAAATGTTATTCAAATAACAATGTTTAAAAAAATAAAAATAACAAGCCAACAGTAACAAAAGTTTCCTTTATAATTAAAGTGCTTAAAAATAAAATCTTATCGAAGGTGCAATTTATTGTAGTTAGGAACTGCAATTTTGGTAGTGGATCGCCCAATCTTGGTTAATGAAAACCTGTGTTTCAGGTCGAATAACGCGACTTAGGGCTACAAGCTCTGCTTAGCTTGGGACTAGATGGCGTTGAGTAATAGTTAAAAAAAAAAATACGCCCATAAATCGAATCGCGATTATTTGAAACTAGCTTTTGTCAGCGGCTTCGCCCGCGTACATAAAATATAGCCTATGTCACTCAGGAGTAAAGCAGCGTTCTATTGTGGCTAAAATTTTTACAATCGGACCAGTAGTTCCAGAGATTACCTCCTACAAACAAAAAAATAAAAAAACAAACTTTACCTCTTTGTTATATTAGTGTAGATAAGCCAAGTTATTGTGAAAAAAGATCAGAAATCCAAAAAAATTGCGCTGTGATGATTCTGCCAACAACAAATCACAAACATAGCATCATTATGATCACCAGCCTTTTTTAATGTTCCTACTGCTGGGACACAGGCCTCCTCTCTAGGAGAGGGAATGAGCCATAATCCACCACGCGGGCCCAGTGCGGTTTGGTGGGTGTCACATGTCTTCGAATTTTTGGTTCTAGGACATGCCGGTTTCCTCACGATGTTTTCCTTCACCGTTTTGACAAACATACGAGTATGTATAGCGACAAATGCCCATCGCGACGCGTCTCCGTAAATAAGCACTTAATGTTCCAGGCGTCCTTTGAAGGTTTATCGTCTGACACCAGACAAAAAAGGACTAAATATCTTTGTTTACTTCAAGTAGTAAACCAGTATTATGTTTGCTAAGGGTTAAGGATAAATAAATATCACACCTACTACCAGGTATTAAACACCAGCTCTTGAAGATTGCAAGTTTATGATTCATACTTTTTTTATGGTAGATAAAAATCATCCAATGACGAATCCCGCCCTTGTGTGGGGCGGGAAACAATGTCAGACTCTTACTGACTAAACAACCTACCCCGTTCCTACATTGCCATACATACTATGGCCAGAGCCTGCCTTTCAGACAAGAACCCTTCGCCTTAATTGGCTTCGACCCTTCTGCGGGATCCCTACGGTTTGCTGACAATTCCTTGAGCGGGAACAGTGTGCGTAGTCGACAACTGGGTTTGGTCCGGACGGTTACCAGACTATTGGACCTACCTACTAGCAGTTAGTAAATACAACCAGCTCTGGAAGATCGCAAGTTTATGATTCATACCTTAAAGGTATGGTCATCAGGTCAAATTGATTTTTTTTATTCAAGATAGGCTCGCGTTTGACCACAATCTCACCTGATGGTAAGCGATGATGTGGTCGACGATGGAGCTCGCTTGCCTAGAAGTAACCTATTCACTCTTGACTTAAAGACCACTAGGTTTTTTTTATGGTAGGTAAAAATCATCCAATGACGAATACCTCCCTTGGGTGAAGTGGGAAACAGTGTCAGACTCCTACTGACTAAACAACCTACCCCATTTCTACATTGCCATACATCCAGAGCCTTCCTTTCAGACACGAACCCTTGGCCTTGATTGGCTTCGACCCTTCTGCAGGATCCCTACGGTTTACTGACAACTCCTTAAGGTACGCGGGAACAGTGCGCGCCGTCGACGACTGGGTTTGGTCCGGACGGTTACCAGACGATTTGACCTACCTACTACCAGTTAGTAAATAACCAGCTCTGGGAGATCGCAGGTTTATGATTCATACTTTAAAGGTATGGTTATTCTCGCCAGGTCTTGGTAAAGGTCATGGTCCGGAGCGAAGAGGAGTGGCAGGCGGTCGCCTCCTTCTGTGAAGCAATAATGCTAGCAAAGGAGGAGGCCGACCGCATGAGGCTACAGCGCTCACGCCCCGAACGCCGCCGGGATTCCGATCCCGATTTATGGTGGCTTGCGGACGACGAGCAATATGTAGCTTGCCGTTTGATAGCTGTCCGGAGCAAGTGGCAACGCGCCAACGGTGCGCTCTGTTCCTGTGTGCCTCAAGGAGTAGTCCGCAAACTGTAGGGACCCTACAGGTCGAAGCCTCCTGGGGTCAAGGGTTGATGCGAAAGCGTAACACCAGGGGTCTGGGACTAAGGCAAGGAAGGAACTGGGTAGGTTGTTCAGTCAGTAAGCGTCTGACACTATTTCCCGCTCCGCCTAAGGGCGGAATACGTCATTGGATGATTTTTACCTACCATAAAAAACCCCTACATAGTGCTTACGTAATACTTGAACGTAATATACCCCATAGGTAGCATACAGTATCGAAATACACCCTCTTAAAACTATCCCACAAAATATCATATTCCTATAACACACGTCACTAGAGCAAAAACACTAACAACATCTACAGGCCAAGAAAAAACAAAACACAGCTCCAAAGTAAAAAAACTCTTTCGACCGTGACAGGACTCGAACCTGCAGTCTTCGGATTCGAAGTCCGACGCCTTATCCATTAGGCCACACGGTCCTTGGTTGCCTGCTTATAAATAGACACTGGTTATATACATGACCTAGTTTCAGGCGTGAAAAATCTATACGAAGCCATAGAGCCTTCATGACGTCATCTGACTCTATACATAAATATATGTATACTAGCTTTTGCCCGCGGCTTCGCCCGCGTGGTATTGGGGTTAGGGTTGGGGTTTCCGGGATAAAAAGTAGCCTATGTCTTATTCCGAAGTGTATACTATGCCTGTGCCAAATTTCATCCAGATCCGTCCAGCCGTTTTGCCGTGATTGAGTAACAAACATCCAAACATCGTAACTTTCGCATTTATAATATTAGTAAGATACATAATATGGATATAGTAGTGGATACCCAATATTCGTGAGGGTTTTTTTATGGTAGGTAAAAATCACCCAATGACGAATCCTGCCCTTGGGCGGAGCGGGAAACAGTGTCAGAATCTTACTGACTAAACGACCCACCCCTTTCCTTCTTAGCCTCCATACCAGGGTCGGACTTTCCTTTCAGAAGCCGGCCCGGGGCCTCAGTAGGCTTCGGCCCTGCAGTGGGGCCTCTACATTTGCTGACAACTCTTTGAGGCGCGCAGGAACAGAGCGCGCCGTCGACGACTGGCTTGGTCCGAGCAAAAAGGACATTTTTTTTGCTATATACTAGTGCTTGACTGCGATCCCACCTGATGATAAGCAGCGATGCAATCCTTGATGGTAAGGCGCACTAGTTTATTAAGAGACATTGGGGCTTAGACAAAGTCACATTCTCACTAACGATAACGAAATTCGAAACTCCGAAATGTATGGAACTGACATATGCCTTCGAAAAGTCACGTGGTCAAACGTTTTCGATTCGCTAATTGTTATTAGTTGTTTATACGTCAAATTGGACGTTTTAATTCGATAACCATAGCCAAGAAGTTGTTATTTTATCGAACCAACACTTCGACTTATCGATATGTTAGTCGATGTCACTTTGTCTATCATTTTGTGGTCGACATCGTTACGGCGAAATCGAACTTAGAAATGGATTCGACACGGAGCGGTTGCCACTTGTCTAGGGCCCATTGTCTGAATAGAAACATCACATTCGCACCTTATGTCGAATGGATCGATAGTAGTGTTCGTTGACCCCTCAGTGTGACTAAGTGTGAAGATATTTACTTATTACTATACCTGCCCCGGTGATCTTTGTACCACACATGAAGCCTGACTATTGAATCTATACACGGCTAAATTTTTATCGTTTTAACCCCGTGGAGGGTTTTTTTATGGTAGGTAAAAATCATCCAATGACGAGTCCCGCTCTTGGGCGGAGCGGAAAACAAGTGTCAGACTCTTACTGACTAAACAACCTACCCCGTTCCTACATTGCCATACATACTAGGGCCAGAGCCTTCCTTTTCAGAAGCAAACCCGTGGCCCTGATTGGCTTCGACCCTTCTGCAGGGTCCCTACGACCCCGTGGAGGGTCAATCCGGTACATGAAATACTCACCCGGGCGTCCCTTCTGCGTGAATCCGATTCAGGTACCTCCCGAACTTACCATGTCCGGTGAGGACCTGCGTCATGGGGAAAGTGAGGACGCCATGAGATCTTTCCAGCCACATCGTGGATGCATGCAGAACCTCGTGTACACAAAACGCTCAGAATCAGAACAAATATCTGTCAATACTAGCGTATTGACAATTAGTTGTTCTGATTCGTACACAAACATTTGTTACATAAGGGAATCAATCGTACCCGCGACATGGCAGCATAGCAGCTCATCACTTAACGACTGAGTCAACCGTGACATCAATACAGGGGCGTAGCTACCGCCGTATCTGTCGTATCAATTACACTGGGCCCCCGCGGTACAGGGGCCCCGACCTAGGCAAAAATTCGCAACATGTTATCCACAACCGTCTCATAGGGCAGCTAAGCATCTGTAATAAAAATACGCTTTTTTTTTATACGGGGCCCCTGTGGGACTAGCTACGCCACTGCATCAATACTAATTTGATTGTTGGATGACCGCGCATATCAGGTCGAAACAATTTAACTATGACTAAATAAGGTAAAGACATTGTGGTCCCAGTGCGAAGGGTGAAGAAAAACGGGGAAAGGTGTATCGTCGGTAAGAGTCTGACACTGTTTCCCGCCCCACCCAAGGGCGGGATTCGTCATTGGATGATTTTTGCCCACCATATAAAAAAAAACCCGAAAGAGGTAAACCAACTTGCACGCGGGCGGAGCCGCTGGCAGAAACTAGAGATTGTAACATATGGGAATCGAACCTGTGACATAGCAGCGTAGCAGTCAATGACCGCGAACGTCAGTTTGAAACAATTTAAGTATGACTAAATAAGGTAAAAGACATTGTACACATTTTAAATCAATAAAATTATTACAGATTTTTTTTGGGTTTTACGGATATTACAAATTCACATTCATTTGTTAACTTTGTTCATTATCAAAAGTGTTAGTAAGTATGAGTAGACACATTTTTGTGTGACGCCAAAAGTGCGTAAATTTTTAAACATATTGCGTAAGGAATTCCCAGCGGTTGCGGAATAAATTAACACTTTCACCGTAAGAGCTGTTAGTTTTTTTTTTATGGTAGGTAAAAATCATCGAATGAGGAATCCCACTCTTGAGCGGAGCGGGAAACAGTGTCAGACTCTTACTGACTAAATAATCTACCCCGTGCCGTCCTTGCCTTATTCCCAGAGCCCCGGTGTAACGCTTTCGCACCAGCCCTCAGCTCCGAGAGGCTTCGACCCTGTACAGTTTGCTGATAACTCCTTGAGGCGCGCGGGAACGGTGTGCGCCGTCAACGACTTGGGCTCAGTCTGGACTGTTACCAGATGACCGGACGGTGAGCTATCCATTGCTCGCCGTCCGCAAGCCAGTGTCTACGGTGGCTGGATATCGGCGGGATCGCGGCAGTGACGGCTACGGCGAGGGCGCTGTTGCCTTTGCCTAATGCGGTCGGCCTCCAAGACCTGTTAGTTTAATATTTCAATGATTTTTCGTGAGTAAAGTTAAGGTAAATACTAAGCCTATGGAGGGAAGAAGAGGAAATAGAAGTGTCATTTAAAAAGATAAAACTAATAGAGTGTTAACAATTGGATAATATAGCATAAAATATATGTAGCATAAAATATATCTACACTAATATAATAAAGAGGGAAAGTTTGTTTTTTTTTTTTGTTTGTGGGACGTAATCTCTGGAACTGCTGGTCCGGTTGAAAAAATTTTAGCAACAATAGAAAGCTGCTTTACTGCTGAGTGACATAGGCTATATTTAATGTACGCGGGCGAAGCCGCTGACAAAAGCTAGTGTAGCATAAAATATATGATAGGCTAGTTTTTTTTTCAGCATCCCAAATTAACTAGATACATCTGTTAATTTAACAGTGGTGTCAGTTCAATGACAATTTATTATTTTTTACAATATTAAAATTTGTTCCGATTTTCAGGAACTCTGTGTTAATCTATCTCAAACAAAATCATCGTGAAAACCAAATTAGATATGCCTGAATTAACAGCCTGAATAAAGAAAGATTTGAACATTGTTAGTAAAAAAAAAGTATACCAGTTTGACCTTTTCATCTGTCAGTAATGTATCCTAGATTCATCATCATCATCAGCCTTTTTTAATGTTCCCACTGCTGGGACACAGGCCTCCTCTCCAGGAGAGGGAATGGATCATAATCCACCACGCGGGCCCAGTGCGGATTTTTGGATGTCACGGTTTCCTAGATTAACTAAGAAAAATACATATGAATTAAAAAAAAAAAAAATACCATTATCCTAAAAAAACGAAATCGTGAAAATTGGTTAACATTTGGCACTGTCAGACTCTTACTGACTAAACAGCCCACCCCGTTATTTTGCCTTTCCCACTGGGTCCAAGCCTTCCATTCAGAAATAGATCCTGGGCCCCAGCAGGCTTCGACCCTTTTGCAGAGTCCCTACCATTTTACTGACAACTCCTTGAGGTGCGCGGGAACAGAGTGCGCTGTTGACGACATGAGCTTAGTCCAGACTGTTACCAGACAACCGGACGTAGAGAGCAGTGGTGGCCGAGTGGTAACGGCCCCGACTTACGAGTTGTTCGGGTTCAAACCCGGCCAGGCGCATTTCTTTGTGTAATTTATTTCATCTCCACTGCTCTCAAAATGGTGAAGGAAAACATCGTGAGGAAACCGGCATGTCCTAGAACCAAAAATTCGAAGATATGTGACATCCACCAATCCGCACTGGGCCCACTTGGTGGATTATGGCTCATTCCCTCTCCTAGAGAGGAGGCCTGTGTCCCAGCAGTGGGAACATCAAAAAAGGCTGATGAGGATGACTGGACGTTCGGTCCGAAAGCCCGCGTCTTCGATGGAACATTCCATCAACATGAAACCTCTTTTTTCAGACTCGGTTGAAAATTGAAGGCCACGCAAAAACTTTACTGATCTCATTCAGCTTACGTAAGTCCATTACCTTAGAAAAACACATGTTTAAGCACCTATTAAATATTATCTAATTGGTATTTACAAAAAAACTGACGTACCGTACATCTAAATTTGGATTTAAAAATACACCGGAACGATTAAGTACCGATGGTAAACAATTTTTTATGTATTTGGATAAATTGTAGGTAATTTAGAAACTGTTGTAAGGTACAGTTAGTCTATTTTTAAAGTGATAACTCATTAACTAACCTACGGTGCTCAAAGTTGGTCACTTACTGAACAACAAAAGTCCAAACTTAACATCTGTCCCTGCAGAAGGGTCGAAGCCAATCAGGGCCAAGGGTTTGTGTCTGATAGGAAAGCTCTGGCCCTGGTATGTATGGCGACATAGGAACGGGGTAGTTTGTTTAGTCAGTAAGAGTCTGACACTGTTCCCCACTCCACCCAAGGGCAGGATTCGTTATTGGATGATTTTTACCTACCATAAAAAAAACTTAAGATCTGCCAAAGGGCAATGGAGCGTAGCATAATAGGTGTTAAGCGAACAGATCGCGTTAGAAACACCACGCTGCGCTCCTTAACCCAAATAGCAGATATCCGAGAAAATACAGCCAGGCTGAAGTGGGAGTTATGCTGGCCACGTTGCACGAATGCACCCGGACAGATGGGCGAAGATTGTCACTCACTAGACGCCTGAGGGAGGTCGACGCCGTCGAGGTCGACCGCGGCGAAGGGAGTGTGATGATCTAATCACGTTTGCGGGGCAATCTCTCCAAGACAGAGAAGTTTGGAAGGAAAAAGGGAGGCCTTTGCCCAACAGTGGGATACAAAGATTAAAATTCATTACCTTCCTGCCCTTGTTCGGTATTATTTAGGGTCGGCGCAACACGTTTTGTTTCTTCCACTCTGTCCTGTGACTCGTCACGCTATCACTAACTAAATTTTCCTTAAGAGCGGCCAGCCAAAGGTACATTTTCATACAACCGGTCTCTAGTGATTATGATGTTATAATTTTTTCAGATATTTTGGATATACAGATATCTTGTCGATATTATCTAGGCTTTTATAGAAATCAAAACAAATGTGTGTAATACTAATCCAGTAAAGACTTCTGAAAATCTGTTATTTTACGTGAATATTGAGTCTCCATAATGTACATACTTACTATATTATAAAACAAGTTTTCAATGAAAAAATTTTTTTTCATAACAAGCTTTTATAGCGGTGGTCTATGCTTATATAAATAAAACTCGTCAAGACGATTCACACGAGCCCAAACTCGACGTGGTGGTGCCGTTTAATTACAGAGTTCCTATGGCTACCTCGCGATTCCATCATCAGATCAGCTCCATGTCATCATAATATTGCATTGTCATCCGAACTAAACGTGTATACCAAATTTCAGCTCAATCGGAAACCGGGAAGTGGATCAAATTTAAGTTGCAAGATTTGATTACAGAACGACAGACAACGGGACAGGTGAAAGTAAATAAAAGCTTGTAAAATACTAAAAAGTACTTCTATAGAAGCCTTGCGCATTTAATTGAGATTCTAAATGGTGTCAGTTTTTTTCGAAAATCCGTAAAGGTTTCATAAAAACTCGTATTTTCTGAAACAATATTTTTGAAACATTCGAATAAATCGTAGAATTACCGAATGCCAACAGGTTAAAATCATAGATGTTAAAATGATCAAAGTTTAACGGTGCATAACAAATTACCACTAGGAACATAATTATGGTAATGTTAACTTTAGAACATCACAACTACACCGCATTCATAAACGCCATATGCAATACAATGCTATGCATTACCCACAGTTTGACTGGCCAGTCAGTGTAGTAGTTAGTGAACCTGACTGCTATGCCGAAGGTCGTGGGTTCGATTCCCACCCAGGACAAATATTTGTGTGATGAGCACGATCATTTGTTCTGTGTCTGGGTGTAATTTGTCTGTAATATGTATGTATTTAGAAACATATAAGTACGTTTATCAGTTGTCTAGTACCCATAACACAAGCTCTGCTTAGCTTGGGACTAGATGGCGTTGTGTGATAGTTGTGGACATATTATATTATTATTATTATATTATATTAGTTTTTATTAAAAAGTCATAATTCAGAATTTCATATACAATAAAACTAGCTAAATAACTCAATAAGGTAAAAAACCATAGACAACAAAAAATAAATTAGTCAGGTGCGAGTCGGACTCGCGTGCTGGAGTTTTTTTTATGGTGGGAAAATCATTTAGTGACGGATTCCGCCCTTGGGCGGAGCGGGAAACAGTGTCAGACTCTTACTGACTAAACGATCCACTCGATTCCTTCTTAGCCTTTATACGAGGGTCGGACCTTCCTTTCAGAAACCGGACCAGGGCCCCAGTAGGCTTCGGCCCTGCAGTTGGGCCTCTACATTTGCTGCCAACTCCCTGAGGAGGCCGCCGACGACTTGACTTGGTCCGGACTGTTACCAGATGACCAGAAAGCCAGCTACCTCGCGCAATGAGGGGGTTACATGCAATCTTACCTATGAAAACGAGAAATATTTCAATTACCGAATAGAGTTACGAAGATTTTTCAGAATCGCAATTTCTTTTTCGTGAAGTAACTACTGGGGCAACAGGGGCTTGGTCCAGACGGTTACCAGACCACCAGACGGCGAGGAACCCATTACTGCCGTCTGCAAGCCCGCGGCTACGGTGGCCGAAAACCGGGATCAGAATCCCGGTAGTCTCTGGGGCATGGATCCATAAGGGTTCCTTAGCGAGGTGTTTAGCCATTTGGCGACGGAACCCTAATAAGTCATCCAATTAATTAAGATTTTCAGATATGTAGCTAAAATAACTCAATGAGGTAAAAAACTCAACTTTTACTAAAAAAAAATTAGTTCCCATCACTGCACCGGTAACAATGCAATTTTTTGACGTTTTGTAAAAAAACTAACAAAGAATTTATTTCATTGTTATTATTATATAACAAGTTATACGTACAATTTAACTTTTTGATTACCGTAATTACAAAAACAATTAAAAGACAATAGGTGTGCCGACACCGCGCACCGATATCATCTTCCGGCTTTATGAATTAAAGTGTGAACAAGTGATACCTATCTATACTATCTATACTATCTATGCTATCTATACCATCTATACTATCTATACTTCTATACTATCTATACTAATATTATAAAGAGGTATTTGCAAGTTTGTATGTAGGGGGTAATCTCTGAAACTACAATTTGGAATCAAAAAATTCTTTTTGTGTTTGATAGTCTATTCGAGGAAGCTATATAACATCACGCTATGACCAATGGGGGCGGAGCAATAACCACAGACGCGGGTGAAACCGCTGGTAGCCTACACATATATTGCTAACATCACACGGGTGAAGCCGCAGACAAAAGCTAGTTTAAAATAAAAAGAAAATATACCTTTTGCTTTTATGACAAAACAAATGTTTTCTTTTATTGCTATAAACTAGTGCTTGACTGCGATCCCACCTGATGGTAAGCAATGATGCAATCGTTGATGATTGATGGTGGTTAATGATTTTTTTTAAGGCGGGAAAATTCATCGAATGACGAACAGTCGGCCCATGGGCGGAGCGGGAGACAGTGACTAAACGACCCACCATTCCTTCCTGCCTAAGTTCCAGGGCCTCGGTACTCCGCTTTCGCATCAACCCTTGGCCCCAGAAGGCTTCGAACCTGCTGGGCAGTTGCTGCCAACTCCCTGAGGCGCGCGGGAATTGCCTATGACTTAGATCTTTATATTTTAATACTTCATAAATATATTCATTCATGATACCAATTATTCATCATCATCATCATCATCAGCCTTTCAATGTTCCCACTGCAGGGACACAGGCCTCCTCTCTCTAGGAGAGGGAATGGGCCATAATCCACCACGCGGGCCCAGTGCGGATTGGTGGATGTCACATGTCTTCGAATTTTTGGTTCTAGGACATGCCGGTTTCCTCACGATGTTTTCCTTCACCGTTTTGAGAGCAGTGGTGATGAAATAAATTACACAAAGTAATGCGCCTGGCTGGGTTTGAACCCGCGACCTACGACTCGTAAGTCGGGGCCGTTACCACTCGGCCACCACTGCTCTCGCCACCAATTCACCAATTATTATATAATTATTATTTCACTCGGCAGCTACCGAACAATGACCCCAAAATACATACCATTCACTTTGACTTTGACCGTGAGCATTTACAACCGTTTTAGAGCAGTGCTGCGAGGGGTAAAGGCCCCGACTTGTAGGTTGCGGGTTCAAACCCAGCCAGGCGTATTACTTTGCGTAATTTACTTAACTGCTCTAAGTTCTCAAATAAAACTTTCATACTTTCACTAATCATCCATTCTATAATTTCTTTGGTTTTTCCTATATTTTTATGTGGAAAATCCCTCAATTATGGCTGAATATTGCAGAGTAATGGGGAAAATACAAAGAAATTTAAGCCAAGGCTACATTCCGGATTTATATGCTTCCGGTATTGTAAATTACTACAAACCGGAGCTACATTTGTTTAGTTGGTCCTTGAAAAACTTGAACGCAACTTTCTTTTTACGGGTTTTTGGAAAATACTGACTATTTAATTAATATGTTTTTATCTTATCTTAACTACTTATTCTGGCATCACTTTAAGCCTTAACAGAAAACCTTTTTTTAATATATATAGGTTTTTTTTTGCCTTTTTGACCTTGCATTAACATCGGTAATTTTAATGTATTTTTCTTTGCTTACTTTATTTTTATTTCTATTGTATGTCTGAGGTACTAAAAACGTTTTTTCTTTCTTTCTTTCTATTAGGTAAAATAATTGCGTGAACATAAAACCACATTAACCGTTTTATTATTATAACTAGCCTGTGCTATCCCACTGCTGAGCAAAGGCCTCCCTCCATTCCTTCCAGTTATCTCGGTTACTCGCTTTATCGTTCCAATTCTCAAGGAAGACATCCAGGTCGTTCCGCCATCTCCTTCGTGGTTTGCCGCGGCTCCGCGTCGCTGTGTCTGGACACCATTAACATTAGCGTAGTATTTTATTTTTGAGGTTGGTAAATCATCCTAGAATTTCTCCCGCTCTAGAATGAAGCGAGAGGGTGTGTCAGACTTTTACTGACTTTGACTGGCCTTTCAGTCTAGTAGTTAGTGACCCTGGCTGCTATGCAGGAGGTCGTGGGTTCGATTCTCACCCGGGATAAATGTTTGTGTGATGAGCACGATCATTTATTCTGTGTCTGGGTGTAATTTATTTATAATATGTATGTTTTTAGTAATATATAAGTATATTTATCAGTGGTCTAGTACCCATAACACAAGCTCTGCTTAGCTTGGGACTAGATGGCGTTGTGTGATAGTTGTGGACATATTATTATTACTGACTAAAACGATGTCTGTATCCTTCAGTTTTTGCGTTTTAGTATCACGTGTTTTTTTTTTCAGAAGTCCACCTTCTCTCGTTCGTGCTTTAAACATTTTCTTGCTGCTTAGACTTGGTGGTCTAAAGATTAAAAAAAAAATACAATAGGCTTCTTAAAATATAAAATTTAAAAAAAATATATTAACTTCAGTAACATTGTTCTTATAAAAAAATAATAATTTCAGTAGGTAACCTATTTAAAATTCTTCGCTAAATTGTGAAGGTCATATTTATGTAGAAAAAAAAAAACAATTGGCCAAGATCTCACTGAAAAAAAAAACATCGCCTACCTATCTAGAACCATTAATTATACTCCAAATGATGAGAAATTGCGGCTGAAATGGTTGATTTTTTTTTTCATAAAAAAATCATTCATTTTTAACCACACTAATATTATTATAATAGCGAAAATTTGTGAGTTTGTATAAGTAGGTTTGTTGTACTTCTTTATGTTCGAATTGCTCAACAGAATTTGAAACACAAGGGTCATCAATGTCACGGGTAGACCATGTCTTAGAAATAGCACGTAGGATTCGTTTTCCTTGGGTCAATTTTCTACTATCACATAGGCAAAGCCGCTGGCAGACCTGGGCCCTTGACAAGTGGCAATCGCTCCGTGTCGAATCCATTTCTAAGTTCGATTACGCCTTAACGATGTCGACCACAAAATGGTAGACAAAGTGACATCGACTAACATATCGATAAGTCGAAGTGTTGGTTCGATAAAATAACAACTTCTTGGCTATGGTTTTTGAATTAAAACGTCCAAGCTGACGTATAAACAACTACTAACAATTAGCGAATCGAAAACGTTTGACCACGTGACTTTTCGAAGGCATATGTCAGTTCCATACATTTCGGAGTTTCGAATTTCGTTATCGTTAGTGAGAATGTGACTTTGTCTAAGCCCCCTAATCATAAATTGCCTTCTGAGGCCAAGTGTTGATGCGAAAGCGGAACACCAGGGCCTTGGAACTAAAGCAGCAAGGAACGGTGGGTCGTTTAGTCAGTAGACGTCTGACACCGTTTCCCGCTCCAACCGATTTGCAGGATTTGTCATTCGATGATTTTTCCCACCATAATTTCACTTTCGGACATCCCGGCGTACGGCAAATATCCACCCTTACGTTGTTGAGACACCTGCGGCCTAGACTAAGCGTTTTGCCTCGTCGTTTATACCGCGTACATCGAGGGACTGGAACAGTTTGCCGGCTGCAGTCTTTCCGTCCGATTATAATTTAGGTGTCTTCAAGGCTAGAGTGAATAGGCTCTTAATAAACTAGTGCGCCTTACCATCAACGATTGCATCACTGCTTACCATCAGGTGGGATCGCAGTCAAGCACTAGTTAAATAAAAAAAAACCTAATCATAAATTAGGGGGGGGGGGGAGGGTAAACGAATCAACAGAATCCTAAGGGCCTATTGTTTTACGATGTATGATTAATTTTCAGTTACAGTGTGGGGTCGGATCTTGGTGCGTCTGAAGTTAAGCTCTGCGAATTGTAGCAGTTGAAAACTGGTACAAAATATTACAAAATATAATAAAGATTAGATATAGATATAAAGATGATCACTGAAACCCCAAAGTCGCCAGTGTGGGAGAAATTTATAAAACAGCAAATAACTATTTTATTTTGATTTCGTATAATAGGACCGATGTTATTTATTTATTAGCACTCCCCCTTCGTATCACCTATATTTCTAGTTACTGCCCTACCATAATTTGTAGCGTAATATTATAAAGCCAATAATTCATATTTATATTTTTTTGCTGTTGCGAACAGTCAAAAAATTAAGCACATTGTCATTTTTTTTTTGAGTACTTACTAGTTTATTTCAGTATCTACATTTCCCATGTATTTAGTATTTAAGAATACCTTGTATTTCTCATTCTAAGTGAATTATATTCTTTATGAGAAATACATGTCTTAAACGGTAAAATACAGAAAGAATTTTCCAAATCGATCCAGTAGTTCTTGAGATAGCGCGTTCAACCAAACAAACAAACTCTTTAGCTTTATAATATTAGTATAGATTAATTATTTCATTTTTTTTAAAGATTTATTTTTAATACTTATATTAATAATAAAGACGCAGTAACTTTTAATTTATATATTTGAATATTATAATAAGTATGTAATTTTAAGTTTGGACTTTGGTACTAACATTGGACGTTGAAATTAGTCTGAAATTAATGTATATTCTTTTTATTAAAAAAAATGTCTAACTTATTTGTTTAATATCCTCTTGAGCGCCAATAATACATACGCATACGTCTGTACAACTTGAATGACCTTGAAAAATTCTTAAATGTAGTTTTTTAAACAGATTTTACGAAATTTATTTTGACCGAAAATTTTGGTTCCAATTTTACCTATTGTTTTACAAAAAAAAAAAAACAATACGTAAAGGATTTGTTTTTGGTGATTTCATTAAGTTATTTTAAACTCTTTAGCCCTTTGGGCTTTTCCTTCTCTTGCGAACGCCGGCATTCGCATACCTATTGTTTTTCTATTGTCTCTAATTCCGGCACTAGGAAGGTTTATGGTGTAGAAAAAACATATCAACACGTTAATCTATCATCACAAGCACCTAGTAAATAAATCCCTCACTCACTCACAATACGTCGAGTCATCAATGAGTCACATCACTATGTTCTCGATACTGACCACTTAGTATTACGTAAAGGAAATCACTATAGTCAAGAACGCATGACATTGACATTTTGTAATGCGATCTTTTTCTTCGATAGATTTTTCTGCCTATTAACGTATTTTTTTCCGTGTCTTTCTAGAGAGTGGCGGGGGAGTTATCAGCTTTCAGCTGTCAGCTTTATGTTGCGGTCCAGAATATCGGGGTTACCTTTTTAGGTTACCTGTTACACCAGTAGGGTTTCAACCCTGCTAGGCCCTTTTTTATTGATTATAGGTTTGCACTTGACCGCTATCTCACCGGGTAGAAAGCAACGATGTGGTCGACGATGGAGGGCGCTTACCTAGAAGTAACCTATTTAACCTATTCACTCTTGACTTAAATATTCCCGGGTTGTAGCCATTAGGAAACACAGACTCCGGCAAGGAATTCCACTCCTTGGCTGTACGGTTTTGCTGACATCTCTTCGAGGCACCCAAAGAACACTAGGCTCCGTCGATGACTCTTGCTTGCTCTGAACAGTTGATGGCCACGCCAAGTACAGTCGAAGTTACTGGAAATAAGGGAGAAAAAATGTAAAATTTCGCATAAAGTTTCCTTTATGACGTAGACAAGCGTTAATAGCAGACTATTCAACATTCTCATCTTAAGGGTATGAAACAGGATCCATAGCTTGTCTGGAAAAACCTAGTTTTACATGGGCTAAGCCAGTTTCTATAAAAAAGAAATAACATTGATTCATTCATGAACGAGTTAGATGCTATTTAAGTATTTTAATTTTTCATTTTTTATTATTTATTTTTTTCCTTGCATACAAAAATGAGGAAAAAGATCTAATTTATTCATTTAAATAACACGTGTTTTTCATTCAAGTTTTTGTCCGACGATTTATTACATTTATTTTAATATCAATGCCAAAACGAAAATTTATCATAACCAAAAAATTTTAATTAAAAAAAATAAGGAACTGGAGTATAAACGAATGCATACCCAGACGGTATAACGGTATTTAAAATTAATATTTATTGATAATTATTTCATAACAATTTTTCCTTTGTCTTGCAAAAAAAATCTAAGGCCGTAAGCAAAAGATGAAGTAAATTGCAATGATAATGCATTTTTTACAGCGTGCAACGCAATTAATACCTGGCCTATGACCTACCATTAATTTGATTTGCACCAGAAGCATATTCAGACAAAAGAGTAAATATAGTATTGAAAAAACTGGTTTACATACGTCATTGCTCCGAGCCGGCGAGCTTGCGAAATTTATATAAGTGTGCGGCGAGCACAGATCTCATTAGACACAAGTTTACTGCAGAGCCCACAGTGCACCGTGCATGACAACCTTTATTTCTTAGCGCGCGCGAATTTAAACTTCGAATATCGAACAGCGTTTTTTCGAATTTTGTTTTACCGAAATTCATATTAGTGTGAACGCTAGAGATGTGACTGATGTCTTATTTGTTATTTATAAAATAAGATTTTACATTTGTGACCGATTTAAAAATCAGTTTTATAAAATTGTTTATTGATTGAGTGACATTGAGAATCAACTGACGTTACTGAACTATTATTTACGGAATTAAATAATAGTGCTATTAAATACGAATTATAAATCGATTAGAAGAAACATCGGTTTGATATATTTGTAGTGTTATAGCCGTGTTTTTTGTTCTCGTACAAACATGAAGGATCTAGTGAAAATTTGGAACAATGTGGCTGGCAGGAGGTATTCTTCAGTGAATACAAGTGAACTGAAAGATTTTGACAAGCGACCGAGGAGATCGGAAATCGATAACTTTGAAATCAATTTGGCTGAGTGTGAAATTTTGAACAATAAGTTTAACGATGACCTACAGTTTAATGACAGGAAGAATGCGATTATTAATCGGTTGTTTGAAAGAAGAAAGAAGGGGCAGTTTGCTAGGCAGCCGAAAAGTAAGTGATTTTTTTTAATTTAAATATTTTTTCCGCAAACCGGAAATTATATTCTAAGAAATACAAATATTACTGCGTTTTTTTATATTTAGATGTTTTTATTTTTGCTAACCGGAAAAATGTGAAAATTTTTACTCTTCTCTTATGATTTTTCGTTATTTACTGTATTAAGTTTATTTTTTTTAATAAAATATAAATAGGTAATAATAATATACCCACCCATGTTTAATTTGACGTTTGGTTTTTTATGTATATTTTCGGGAATTATATTTACTTAATCTAATTTAGTGCTTCTATATTTTTTTTTGTTTTTTTTTTTTTGATATTTTCATAGTGACCAAAAAATCTATTTGAATAATAACACTTTGAAAATAGTGTTCAGACCTAGTAAATTTAAAATTTTCTGTAAGAAAATCCAGGTTAAATTTTAATGTAGGGTTTTAAAAATCATTTGTATATAATTTTAATAAACTTAATACTTAAAGCAAATAAAATTATATCTTAATTAAAATCAGATTTACTTCAAGTCGAGTTTAGGCTCATGCTAAGACTTTCATAAAAATCAAATATTTAAAAGATCGGATTTAGTAAATACTATAAATATAGGATTAATAAATTATCTTAAAAGTCCAGTTATGGATTATAAGTATGGATTTTTGTTCTAAAACCCATTAATTGCCATAATATTGTGTCAATATGTTTATAAATAAAATTCGCACCGTTTTGTTTTTTTAATAAATAAGAACAAACGTCTTCTGTGATTATAAAAAACTACATTTTACTTTATTAGGTAAATTAAAAACATTACATACAATATTAGAAAGAACTACATAATCTATAATTTTGCAATTTTCTGATAATAATTACAATAACTTACAAAATATATTATCGTACATATTATACTTCGTAACACAGTATAAAAAGATAGATAATTAAGTAATTTTAGCACGCACAGATTGACAGACGGTGAGCAATATGTAGCTTGCCGTCCGGCCATCTGGTGGGGTATAAGCCTGAGTAGTGTTCCACGTGCTCTCAAGGAGATGTAAGCAAAACCGTAAAATCCTAGGGCCAAAGCCCTTTAAGGCCAGAGGTAATTTCTATAAAGAAAACCTGTTAAAGTCAAAGTCAACTGAATTTGACTTTGACTTTGAAAAACTTGTGGTTAGGGCCACAGGTTTTCTTTCCAGTATTTACCTTTAGTTGCCCTTCACGTTCCCTAGAACGTAACGTTCTAGGGCAACTGAAGGTGTGGTTTTAGTCAGTAAAAGTCTGACACGCCGTCCTGCTCTATCAAGAACGGAAGGAATTCCCACTTTAACACAAAAAAAGTGTATCATCCAACGGAAATACCGTAACCCACTCTTCTGGTAATTTGCGGCTTTTTTGCACATCTAAAAATAGTTTTATAATCTGTTATTCAAAGTTTATTTTTATGATATCCTAAATAACTCCGTGGGCATTATGTTTTGGATACCAAAAAAACCAAATGACTGCTAATCAAACCAAGCTACTATAAGCTTCTAGAAATAATAATCAACACAAATTGGTCAGCGAAAAATATTGTATTTTCCTAGTTTTTACTAAGCTACTGATTATTTTAGATTTTACTTTTTGACAGGTTTTTTAAGTTGGAAATTATCTAATGACAACCTATCTGTATTCCTTCAGATGTTTACAAATAAATATGTAAGTGGGACTCTCATACAAATTATTTTTATTTGCTGACGGACTCCGATTCGGACTGAGCCAATTTTTTTAGTATTCATACCGTAATGCCCGCGATTAAGAGGTTTAATATAAAAATACACTTTGAATTAATCTACACTAATATAGTAAAGAGGTAAAGTTGGTTTTTTTATTTTTTTGTTTGTAGGAGGTAATCTCTGGGACTACTGGTCCGATTGGAAAAAAATAGTAACAATAGAAAGCTGCTTTACTCCTGAGTGACATAGGCTATATTTTATGTACGCGGGCGAAGCCGCTGACAAAAGCTAGTAAGATTATAAAACTATTTTTAGATACGCACAAAGAACAAAATTTATTGCACTATGTAAAGGTAGGTAGGTATTTTCCATTCAGTAGTACACCTTTTTTTGTTAAGGTTGGAATTCCTCCTCGCTCTGGGTAAAGTAAAAGGGAGATAGATTCATAAGAGCCTTAGTTTAGAATCTAGTGTAAGACACAAGTATTAGTTATAATGGAGCTGTCATACTCGAATTACGACTAAAGTCTTGAAAAACAAAAGAAAAAAAAACTTTGGCTGATTAAAGCCTACCTATATTCCTTTACTTTGTGTCCAAATAAATATTTACGTGGGACTCCCATATAAAAAACATTTTTTTCTTAGTCGTTTTATACTTCGGATGATATTGGAACCCTTCGTGTCGGATCTTGGCGAGTTTGAAGTTCATCATCAGCCGAGCGACGCCCACTGCTGGGCATAGGCCTCCCCCAAGGATCTCCACAACGATCGGTCCGAAGTTAAGCCTGAAGAGCGAGCGAGTTTGAAGTTAAGCTCTGCAAAATTTAAGCGCTAGAAAACTCGAACAAAAATAAATGGTTTAAACAAATAAATGCAATTTGCAGTTAGTATTTCTGCTAAAAATTGTTATCGGCATTTATTTTTTTTTTAATCTTTATTTTTGTACGAGTTGTCAAGTGCTAAAATTCGCACAGACTCGCCAAGATCCGGCGACCGTACTGTACTTAGCCAGTTTTTATGCTATGTCCAACGATGGACGTCGAAATTGAAATGATGATGATGGTGATGATCGAAACCATAATGCCTAGAAGTCTGATATTATAAAAATATACTTTGAATAACAAATTATAAAACTATTTTTATATTCGCAAAAAATAACGGTGTATTATTAGTGATGTAGGTTATGATATTTTCCGCTCAGTGATACACTTTATTTCTTGAAGTAGGAAATCATTAAAATACTAATTCCGTTCTGGGTGAAACGAGAGCCAATGTCAGAATTTTACCGACAAAAACCTTTCTGAGTAGGGTGCTAGATAGGTAAAGGTCCCGACTTACGAGTTGTAGGACGCGAGTTCAAACCCAGCCAGGAGCATTACTTTGTGTAATTTATTTCATCACCACTGCTCTTAAAACGGTGAAGGAAAACATCGTGAGGAAACCATCATGTCTTAAAACCAAAAATTCGAATACATGCGACATCCATAAATCCGCACTGGGCGTGGTGGATTACACCCCATTTCCTCTCCTAGAGAGGAGGCCTGATTCCCAATAGGAGGAACATTAACAGACTGACAATGCTATATACCCACTTACCTTTCGAAACCGTAATTAGAGACATAATAGAAATATCTACAATAGGTGTGCGAACAGCCGCATTCGCTTGGGGCTTAAGAGTTTATGCTCGATAACAATTATTCTCGGCAGACTTAAAAAAATGTTAAAGTTTAAAAATTGAAAAAAATACCTTATGAACTTAACTAAAAATACCTAATCTACTAAGGCGTCAAAAAACTCTTCCGCATCGCTGTCGACTGGTAAAGTGCCCAAAAGGCTGGCAGCATTGCCACGCTGTATGGCAATGCTTACTTAATTGTTACTTTATTGTTTAAAAAATATTAATATAAATATGTCCACAACTATAACAATACGGCACCTAGTCCCAAGCTAAGCAGAGCTTGTGTTATGGGTACTAGACAACTGATAAACATACTTATATATTTCTAATTACATACATATTATAGATAAATTACACTCAGACACAGAACAAATGATCGTGCTCATCACACAAACATTTGTCCTGGGTGGGAATCGAACCCACGACCTCCCGCATAGCAGTCAGGGTCATTAACTACTAGACTGACAGGCCAGTCAAATATTGTTTTAGTTTTCTCAATTTTACTTAGAAAATAAATACTGCTGTTCACATTTTGTCACGTAAGACCTGCGTCGTCGCATGTTGTTTAATATGCATCTTCGCAAATCTTCGCGCAAACGCACGTTTCATTCACTTCGTAGAACGTCGATCGAGATATTGACATCCGATGAAATACTGCCATTTCTTCGCAGACTTCGCATGACCCAAGGGCTGACTTTTACCTTGGGCAGAGAATAAGCATTGCCATACAGCGTGGTAATGCTGCCAGCCTTTTGGGCACTTTACCAGTCGACAGCGATGCGGAAGAGTTTTTTGACGCTTTAGTAGATTAGGTTAGGTACTTTTAGTTAAGTTTAAGTTTTAAGGGTTTTATTTTTTGTTTATTTTTTGAGTTGGAAAGCGGACCCCGGGCACCGAGGTGAAAGCCAAGGAAGCAACCGGGACTAACGCTGAGATGATGATGATGATGATTATTTGTTTATTTAAGAAAGGGGGTCAATGACCCCATCACTCGAGGGTTTAACCCATCGGGCGCTCGGGGGCGATATTGACCCCCTATATTAAAATAAACAAACAAAGCACAAAAAAACTTTCACTGAATTTTTATAGGAAAAACACAAAATATAGAAACAACAATTTACGGCAAAAAATAAAGTATGTTTCTTGATATAGCTTATAAAACTGAATAACTATAATTACACCTTAATTATAGTTATTCAGTCTTCAAGGCTAGAGTGAATAGGCTCTTAATAAACTAGTGCGCCTTACCATCAACGATTACATCACTGCTTACCATCAGGTGGGATCGCAGTCAAGCACTAGTTTATACCAATTTAAAAAATTCTAGAACATTCCTTTATTCTTAGTAGAAAATTAAATAAAATAACGTTTATCATTAATTAATTACTAATTTATTCAACTTGATTATTTTAATAACATTGTATGCGTTTTATGTCGCATTATACTAAGAAAATCAGCATCTTAAGCTAGGAACAGACTGAGGTGACGGATGTCCCTCAAGTTGAAGGGTAAAATCTACAAGTCCGTGATAAGACCTAACTTACTGTATGGATCAGAATGTTAGGCTATAATGTATCTTACTAATATTATAAATGCAAAAGTTACGATGTTTGGATGTTTGTTACTCAATCACGCCAAAACGGCTGCACGGATCTGGATGAAATTGGGCACAGGCATAGGATACACACCGGAATAGGACATAGGCTACTTTTTATCCCGGAAACCCCAACCCCAATACCACGCGGGCGAAGCCGCGGGCAAAAGCTAGTAAATAATAATAATAATATTTTTTTATTTCAATTGATACACACAGCATATACACAGAACTGAAAACATTTTATGTACTTGAAATACTAATTTTGTTGAACTCTGGTACCCAAATAAGATTCAACTTGTGTTAAGGGTACCAGGGCCCTCGCTCTAGTTGATCTATTACATATAAAATTGTTTAACATCTTAGTGGAACGTGTTAATGTGACCGAAGTTTGGCTATGAATAAAGATTACAATCAAGAGAATCAAGATTATTTAAAAATTATATTTATTTACGAATCACAAACAAAAAACTTTAGTTAGAGTGCAGTTCTTGAAATTTATTAATCTCTGCATCACTGTGTGAAGTGAATAGTGGCAAATGAAAGAAAAGGCACATTGTTGCTACTAATGAAAATAAGAAAAACATAGTTGAATTATGTAATTATAACTTAAAAATACATTTAACTAATTTAGATTAAACGATAACGTTTTTATTACAAGCTTTTTATTAGCTTGCAATGTAACTATGTGTGTTCGGCTCAAATCTTGCAAACTCAATTTTGAAGCAGATATCTTCAACCGATTGAGCTGCAATTTTGCATGCAGATGTAAATCGCATGACAATGTAATATTATGATGACATGGAACTGATCTGATGATGGAATCGCGAGGTAGCCATAGGAACTCTGTAATTGAACGGCACAACCACGGCGAGTTTGGGCTCGTGTGAATCGTCTTGACGAGTTTTAATTATATAAGTATAGAGCACCGCTATAAACGCTTGTTATGAAAAAAAATATTTTCATTGAAAACTTGTTTCACCTGGAATTAACTAAGACACAAAATTGGACTTGTAGAGTTTACCCTTCGACTTAAGGGACATCCGTTACCATAGTCTGTAACCAGCTTAATATTTTTAAAATAGTATGTAGTCTTAAAGTCTAGACTATTCTATGTTTTAATACAAAACTACTTATTACAATGATTGTATTATATTTAAATGACATATTAAATAGTTTTACCGCTATAATGTAATGCAAAAATAAAGTATTTATTTATGCATTGTACGAGTTTTCTGACATTTTAAGACTTAAATACAAACATTAGTAGACTAAGGACACGAAATGCGGTAGTCATGAAGATTAGTTTCATTATAATACAATATTACATTATTTAATTTGTTTTTTTATCTAAAAAATCTTCTTAACATTACATTATATAAAACAAAGTCGCTTCCCCCAGTCCCTATGTATGCTTAGATCTTTAAAACTAAGCAACGGATTTCGATGCGTTTTTTTTATTAGATTGAGTGCTTCAAGAGGAATGTTATACATGCATAATATCAACATTGCGCCCGTGCGAAGCTGGTGCGGGTCGCTAGGCTTATATATAAAAACTAGCTTTTGTCAGCGGCTTCGCCCGCGTACATAAAATATAGCCTATGTCACTCAGTGGTAAAGCAGCTTTCTGTTGTTGCTAAATTTTTTCCAATCGGACCAGTAGTTCCAGAGATTACCTCCTACAAACAAAAAAACAAACTTTACCTCTTTATTATATTAGTGTAGATGATTAGCTGTTTGTTAGTCTCGCTAAAACTCCAGAATCACTGGACCGATTTGACTGATTTTGGTCTTGAAATATTCGTAATAGTCCAGGGGAAGGTTTCAGTAAAAAACGCAAAAAAAAATGGAATAAAAGGAACAAAGTTTTTACTTAGATTCTAGTTAAACTTTCTCGGGATTTGCAAATTATATACTAAAATTAATATAATATACATACCATAAGGACGGTTTTCGACTTCCCCGTGACGAAAAAATTGTCAGAAACCAGTAATCAAGTACTTGCCAACAATTTATAATTTATTCTTAAATTAATATACGCACTTAAAGGGACAAGGAACTTAAATGACAAATAAATAAATGAGGAAGCAATGGTAAAAAATAAACAGGTAAATAAATATTCAAATATATCACTTTTACGTCATTAACAGGTTCAAGTTGTTTTTTTCTTCAATTTTATTTTATTTTTGCCGAGTGGTAAGGGCCGATTACAAGTTGTTTAATATATAAAATTCAGCCTTAATTTTATACGAATAGATATCATCATCATCAGCCTTTCTAATGTTGCTACTGCTGGGATACAGGCCTCTTTCTAAGAGAGGGAATGGGCCGTAATACTCCAAGCAGGCCCAGTGCGGATTGGTGGATTTCACGTGTCTTCGAATTGTTGGTTTCAAGGACATGCCGGTTTCTTCACCGTTTTAAGAGGAAAAAGAACCCACTGCTCCATAAATTTAAGACAAAATCTATGGAGCAGCGGTTCTTTTTTTCGCGATTTTTGGTTTGGTCTCATAGTAAAAGTTGTTCATATTGGCATGTACAATGATCCTTTTTAAGAAAAGTCTATCTTTCGTATCAAATTTGTATATTTAAAATTCAAATATATAATATAAGTAAATACCTACTTATTCAAAGGGTCACATATAAACGTATCAAAGGTTTACTAAATCTATTTTTGCTATCCATATAATTAAAGTAACAGGTTTTTTAAGTACACTATTAAAAAAATGTATATATGTATATTAGTTACCTAGCTATAGTAAATCAATCAATTAATAATTATGTAGGAGTAGGATAACTAGTTTGAAAATTCATATATAATCATAATAATATATATTTTCGCTGTGGCTAATAAACTTTTTTTTTATATTTGAAATTATTTAAACTATCTTATTCATTCAAATGTTACCTAATATTTTTTTCTTGTAAACTATAGGGTTTTATTATTAATTATAATTAATGCTAATAATTTACTTAGCGAAAGACCGAGCGAAGCGGAGGCGTTTGAGTTGGAAAGCGGACCCCGAGCACCGAGGTGAAAGCCAAGGTAGCAACCGGGACTGGCGCTGAGATGATGATGATGATGATGAATTTACTTAGCAAAAAAAAAAAACTTACTAAAAGGCAATTTTATTCATTGTTACAACATAATTGTGTATTAACTAGTTATAACTGGCCTAAGATTTTATCGATATAATTACTCAAATCTAGGCAAGATTTTTATGTATAATTTTTTTTTTATAGAAATCTTGCCTCATTTTTTTTCTCCTTTTTGATTTATTAAAAAGGACAAATGTATTATGTGATAATGAAATTACAGCCACGTTATATATATTTAATGAAAATGGCAATGCTTTATATATTTTTTATTCATTATAATTTTTTTTCTGCTTAAGACCTAAGGCAAAAAAAGAAAAAAAAAATTGGTAATCCAAAGTTCAAGATCTACCGAGTTACCTAGTGGTCACGTTTGTCTTTATATTATTCCCATTTTATATATACTATATATAGCCTTTTGCCAGCGGCTTCGCCCGCGTGAAAGTAGGGTTCTCCATACTAACTTTAGACCCTCATTACATCCCTTTCCGAGCTGAATTTTGAAAAACCCTTTCTTAGTGTTCGCTTACGTCATAAAAGGAAGCTTTGTGCAAATTTTCACGCTCCTAGGTCCAGTAGTTTAGGCTGTGCGTAGATATGTCAGTCAGTCAGTTTCTCCTTTTATATATATAGATAAAGTTACTCGGAGCTCTGAAACAAAGCAAATAAAGTACAAAAGTGGGTTTTTTAGTCAATAAAAGTGTGACAGGAGATGTCTTTAGATGATTTTCACCCACCACAAAAAAACCCGTCATTACCAAGTCGACTTGTGACGTAAAAAATGTTAGTATAATGTAGTTAATGATACGGTCAGTAAGATTCAATTGTGAGATATCGAACGTCATCGCATAATTGCACTAGTGCGGTTTTATTGAGAGTGTTTGCATTGTTATACGGTTTGCGATGGATATTTTTAATTTTATACCATTTGGTCGATATTTTTTATTTATTATATTTTTTTAACTTTATTTTTTTTTGTTTATTGTTATTACATACAAATATTTTATAGTTAAAAAAAAAAACGAAAAAAGGATTTAAAAATATAAAAAAGAGTCTCTCAACATGTTATTATTTTTTATTATATTTTCTTCAAAAAACCACAAAAAAAAACTTTAAAAAATGTATAAAAAAAAATGTTATTATTACAATTTTTTAGATTAAAAAAAATAGTGTCAATTATTTCAAATTTAATTTTATTTTTATTTTGTAACTGGCAAAATTTTGCTTTCATTGGAATAGTTTATGATGCGCCTAAAATGGATCTATTGTAATTTTAAACCAAATAAATAATATTAAAGGCTATAATTTCTAATTATAAAAAAAAAACAAACATAACAACATAACATTTATTCTGGCCATTTTTGTACTATTACTTTGTTTTTTCTTTTAAACAATATTAAATAAACATCCCATGGAAACAAACCCCGACCTCCGTAAGGCATGGGCGGTATGTGAGCCTGTACAACTCACTCTCTTTGTTACGGCAAGTCGCAGGCAGAGTTTAATATCAATGCATTTAAAAAATTCCTAAGTTTTGCTCAAGTGACAAAAATATCCTTATTTCCCTTAGTATGTTCCCACTGCTGGGATTCAGGCCTCATCTCATCTCTAGGAGAGGGAATGGGCCGTAATCCAATGCGAGCCCAGTGCATTTTTTTTGTGGTAGGAAAAATCGTCTAATGATGTATCCCGCCCTTAAGCGGAGTGAGAAACAGTGTCAGACTCTTACTGACTAAACGACCCACCCTATTCCTTCTTAGCCCTAATACCGGGGTCAGACCATTCTTTCAGAAACTGGACTGGGGCCCAGTGCGAGTTAGTGGATGTCATACGTCTTCGAATTTTTGGTTCTAGGACATGCCGGTTTCCTCACGATGTTTTTCTTCACCGTTTTGAGAGCAGTGGTGATGAAATAAATTACACAAAGTAATGCACTCGGCCACCACTGCAATTTTTTGTTAAATTCTTACGGGTAGAAAAATTCATTCAGAAAATTGAGACTCGTAAAAAAATTTAAAGACTACCTTCACCAATCGCCATAAATTTGACAGTTCGTAAACTGTCAAAATTTATTTAATGACAGCGACATGCATATTATTCTCAATGACGTTTTTGCTTTCCGCATGGAAATCGTTTGGACAGGTGGAAAATTTCCTTATAATGTAACTTCGTATCATAGTTAATTGATACTACGTTTGTTTACTATACCATCGGAAGAAGTGTAGCATAACATTAGACTCATAATATTCCCACTGCTGGGACGCAGGCGTCCTCATGCATGGGCCGTAATCTACCACGCGGGCCCAGTGCGGGTTGGTTTTTTTTTATGGAAGGTAAAAATCATTGAATGACGAATCCCACTCTTGGACGGAGCGGGAAACAGTGTCAGACTCTTACTGACTAAAGAACCTACCCCGTGCCTTCCTTGCATTATTCCCAGAGACCCGGTGTAACGCTTTCGCACCAACCCTCAGCTCCGGGACAGTGCGGGTTGGTGGATGTCATATGTCTTCGAATTTTTGGTTATAGGGAGGTTTAAACAGTGAGAAAAATTGTCCTTGGTACGAAGTTTACCCGGTGTTGTCTAAGCTAAACTAGCTCTACACAGCTTCTATTAAAAAAAAAAAAGAATAATAACCATAGAGACTAAATCGAGACTAAAACAAAAATAACATTACATTTATATATTTTGTTTTTTCTTTTGACAAGTAGATCCATTTTTTACACTCCTACCTTCACCTCCAAAACACCAGGGCCCTGGAACTAAGGCAAGTCAAGAGCGGAATTCGTCATTCGATGATTTTTTACCATAAAAAAAACTTCACCCCCCCCCCCCCCAGTTTTTTCTTTGATACGGCAAATCTACTTATGCCAATAAAACTACCCGTAGTAATATAAACAAACTGAATAAATAAATAAATTACATTCTTACAGCAAAGATTCTATACTGATAACCTTTTTAAACAATAGATTTTCTCACAGATATCTCATTACATAGTTATACTAGAAGCGACAACCCACTTCACCGTGTAGGTATGTTTATAATTATTAGCATAGAAAATTGGACTCAAGTATCTTGTTGTCAGCCATAGTAAAACACGTGGAAAATGTTGTTTTACAAACTTTTATTTAGTTCACCTGGCCCGATGTTAGTGATCGAATCTTGTAAATTACATTTGATCCACTTCCCGGTTACCGATTTAACTGAAATTTTGTATGCATATGTCTATCAGATGACAATGCAAAATTGTTACGTCGTGGAGTTGATCTGAAGATGGAACTGGAAGGTGGCCATAGGAACTCAGTAATTAAACGACACAACCCCATCGAGTGTGGGCTCGTGTGATTCGTCTTGACGAGTTTAAGTTTATCCCTCTCCTAGAGAGAAGGCCTATGTCCCAGCAGTGGGAACATTAAAAGACTGATGATGATGATGATGAGTTTAATAAAGTAAACGAGTTAAATAAACAAGTAAATACCGCGTTAAAAAAGCATGCTATGAAAAAAAATATTTTCATTGAAAACTGGTTTTCTTGTATAAAATGTGACAGTATTGAAAAGTGTCATCATTGTATAATGACCCTTCCATTGAATCAAGGGCTTGGGAAAATCTGAATACAAAGTCATCGTTAGTTTCTTTGAATTTCTAGGATTCCATAAATATACGACTCATAATTGTCACTATCACTACATAGTATGAAACAATGTCGCTTCCAGTAGTATGCTTAGATCTTTCAAACTACGCAACGGATTTTGATGCGGTTTTTTTAACAGAGTGATTCAAGGAAGGTTTATTTGTATAACACATGCATAATTATGCATGTAATTTATTGCACATTTAGTAATAACATATTACACAAACATAAACAAACAGACATACAAGCAAATTATTTCACTTGGGTACATATAATACCCGTTTAAGGTATTTCCTCATAAATTATCGTGTTTATCAATGAAAGTTTCATGAAAATTCGCCCATTCGTTTTTGAGTTTATCGCGTGCTTAGACACAGATGTGTTGGTTTTCGTTTTATAACAGGTACTAGCTGTCCTCTTCTTTAGTTACTGCCCTGCTCCTGTAGGTTATAGCGTTATATTATATAACCTATAGAGTTACTCAATAAATGGCTTATCTAACACAGAAAGAAGTTTTCAAATCGGACCTTCTTCGTTCGTGAGATTAGCGCGATCTACCAAACAAACAAACTATTCAGCTTTATATAGTATCTATAGATGCTAGGATTTTACTAATCTAAGTACCAAAGTCAAGTTTTACGTAAGCTCTTAATAAATAATTTAATAATTGAATAAATATTAGTTATAAAATACGCCTTGTATATGCTTAGGTAATTAAACATACACTATTAGCATTAACTAATAATTTCGATCTTGGAATGTCTTTCTGCATTTAATTTAAGGACAGGCTCTACTCAATTTTAACTTATTTTATAGCATCTTAAAATCCACAAATATAAAAGAGAACACCGATAAAAAATATTTTATAAAAACTGAGTATATTATAAAAAATAAGAACATGATATACCTAATTAAAAAAAAAACATCATGTATAAATTTTTATATATACTTTATATATATATATATATATATATTTTACTTTCATATAATTTTTACATATAAAGTTTGAAAGCAAGAATAATAAAAAATACTAGGTATATATTCATAAAGGCATTCCTAGCTTAATATGGTTTAAAACTAGTTATAAATTAGTTTAATCAGTTAGCTCAATAAAAAAAATTCGTATCTGACCCTAACTTACTGTTGAAGGAAACCTATTTACCTACCCTAACTTATTGTTGAAGGAAACCTATTTACCTACCCTAACTTATTGTTGAAGGAAACCTATTTACCTACCCTAACTTACTGTTGAAGGAAACCTATTTACCTACCCTAACTTATTGTTAAAGGCTGCTGAAGGAAAAAGAGGAGGCCTTTTCCCAGCAGTGGGATACAAAGTAAGCTAATAAAAAAAAAGGCTGTTATGGGGCCATAATGTCGACATATACCCTCATAATCACAGATCATACAAAATACTCCAACAACAGGCTCTTAAGCATGTATTTGCTGATAGTTATCTAAGCATTTCGATTTTATTTGTATAATAATTTCTGTCCATTTAAATAAATACCGGTTTTCCATATATTCCTAAGGTATATTTTTACATTTAAATATCTTTTTTATTTCATTCTTGAGCATCGACGCCGAGTTGCTAGCCGTCGGTTTTCTATCATTTACATTTCGAGGAGTGTGTCCCCACCTTTTTAGTTCCTATGTCATCATAATAATAATATATTCCACAACAGTCACACAACGTCGTCTAGTCCCAAGCTAAGCAGAGCTTGTGTTATGGGTACTAGACAACTGATAAACATACTTATATATTTCTCAGCACATACATATTATAGATCAATTACACCCAGACACAGAACAAATGATTGAGCTCATCACACAAACATTTGTCCTGGGTGGGAATCGCACCCACGACCTCCGGCGTAGCAGTCAGGGCCACTTACCACTAGACCAACAGGTCAGTCTGTTCTGATGCCATAGATACTACAGTTTATTTTAATTGCAAGATTGAGTAACTATACGGAAAACCATGTTCAAGTACTTTAGACCCAGGAAAACTAAAAGCAATGCTATATAGGATTCTAAGAAAATATAATTAACACATAGTTATAAAAATCTTCAAGTTTCTCACGTAATTGTTGTAAAGCCTTAGTTATTTAATTTACATAAATTACTTAATAGATTATTAAATATTTCCCACAAAAAAAATTAATAGGAAAAGTGTAACAAAAAATCGTCCATTCATTTTTCTAAATACAATAAAAGAGCTGTTTGCTTTTTTTAAATCAAACAAAACTATTTAAAACTAGCTTTTGTCAGCGGCTTTGCCCGCGTACATAAAATATAGCCTATGTCACTCAGGAGTAAAACAGCTTTCTATTGTTGCTAAAATTTTTCTAATCGGACCAATAGTTCCAGAGATTACAACCGAGTTAACAAACTTTACCTCTTTATTATATTAGTGTAGATTAAATCAGCATATATACGAATTTTATTATTACAAGTCACTTAATTTATATTACAATCTATTTAAAATATCTGTTACTTATTTATTCTGCACACCTACCACAGTGTTATCTTACTTAACCCAAAAGTTGACTGGTAGAGAATGCCTTGTTGCATTAAGTCCGCCTATGTACCACTACTGTACATGAAGTTTAAATAAATAAATAAAGCAAGGAAGACGAATAAGACAACGTACAATGCGTTCCAAATGAGAATAGATTCTATTGCCATGTTGTGACGTCACGATTTACTGTCAAATCGATGGAAGATATTTTAAAAATTCAGTTTATTTAAGAAAATATCCAGATTTTCAATTTTAGTCATCTCTGACTTCTTCAATTTTGCAAAAATATCTTCGATTTGACAATACGACTCGACATAACATCCTCAAATCTCGCAATCGATCTTATTCATATGTGGAATGCATAGTACCAACAAAGACGTGTTTACTGACTAATCATTATTACTAAAATAATAAAGTTTGTTCTATATTTGTACTAGATTTCCACTACATCATTAAGTATCTTCTCAGCAATTTTCTCCAAATTATATATTAGTTAGGACAGCGGAAAAAACCTTCGATTAATATCCGTAAATGACCGGTACAGTCGAATAACTTTGATTTGAAATCAAAAGGCGTCCACTGTGGGACATAGGCCTGTGTGCGTCTCGCTTCCATCGGTTCTCTCTACCCTCACCAGGTCATCGGTCCACCTTTTGGGAGGTCTTCCAATGTTGTGTTTTCTGGTCGCTAGAATATTATATCTATTTATAATTATGAAAATTGGTTACTGCGCTTTCAAGGTAGACTGCCATGTTGGTTTAACTTATGTGACGGAGATTATAACCGATTTTCGGCTCTCAAGTGAAGTGGAGGGCTATGAGTATACAGCAAATAGTTAAATTTATTTCCCGTGTTACTATAAGCGTTTCTTTGTGTATGTATTGTACATAAAACATTTTATAGTACACAGTAGTTAGACAATTCATGTACAAAGGCGAGCTTAACTCAACAATGAGTTTTCTCCCAGCAAACCTTTAAGTAACAGAGAGAGATTACATAAGAGGGTAGGAACCAGCGTACAATCTAAACCTTTATATACCTCTAGAAACGTACATTAATAATTCTAATATATAAAAATATACGTATATACTAGTAATTACAAATATTATGGCAGCTGTGAGAGGAAATGCTCTTTCCATAGTATATAAAAATAAAATTAAGAATTTTAATAAATAATGTTATAAGACTAGCTGGGTTAGGTACAATAAAATCAGATGAATGAAAAAGAAATAGGTAATATATAATAAAATAATGTTAGACAATCTCTTGAAATACTACTAAATAATCTATATTAAATTAGCATTTATATATTCTTAGTTTATTGACTTATAAATTGTTTTATTATACTAGTTAAAAATACAACATTCTTTAATTTTTTTTCTCGTTTAATAAAACAAAGGTGTGTATCAAGAAAGGTTATATAAAAATCAACTTAATTATACGAACTAATAATCTCGGAAACAACCGGCTCGAATTGAAAGTAGTTTTTTTTGCTTTTTTCCTATTGGATATAGAATATCACACGATTAATAGTAGCGGAACAATAATATATTTTATCATCATCATCAACCTAGCGTAAGTCCCGGTTGCTACCTTGGCTTTCACCTCGGTGCCCGGGGTCCGCTTTCCTTCCTAGACGCCTCCACTTCGCTCGGTCTTTTGCGTCCTCTGCCTTAAGCCCATTAGCACGCATATCGTCCCTTACGACGTCGATCCAACGCCTCTTGGGCCTACCTCGTTTTCCGGGTCCCGGTGGAGGCGGCATGTCGAGGCATCTGTTACCAACGTAGTCTGCCGGTTTTCGTAAAACGTGGCCATACCGGCGTAAGCGACCCTCCTGCAGTTTATCCGCTATGTCACGGACCTGAAGGCTGCCCCGGATGCGGGAGTTTTTAATGCGGTCTTTCCGCGAAACTCCAGACATCCAGCGCAGCATATTCATTTTCGTGACACGCAGGCTTTGCTTATGCCGCTCAAGTACAATAATATATTTTATATATAGTTATTATTATTTGCTGAACAGTGGTGGCCGAATGGTAATGACCCCGACTTACGAGTTGTAGGTTGCGGATTCAAACCCAGTCAGCCGCATTACCTTGTGTAATTTATTTCATCACCACTGCTCTTAAAACGGTGAAGAAAACATCGTGAGGATACCGGCATGTCGTAGAACCAAAAATTCGAAGACATGTGACATACACCAACCCGCACTGGGCCCGCGTGGTGGATTATGGCTGATTCCCTCTTTAGATAGGAAGCCTTTGTCCTGACAGTGGAAACATTGAAAAGGCTGATGATGATGATGGTAATAATAATCTACACTAATATAATAAAGAGGTAAAGTTTGTTTTTTTATTTTTTTGTTTTTTTGTTTGTAGGAGGTAATCTCTGGAACTAATGGTTTGATTGGAACAATTTTAGCAACAATAGAAAGCTGCTTTACTCCCGACTGACATAGGCTATAAATTACTTATATTACATGGATGTTAACCGAGCTATCACTACAAGAAATTTTCCGCGGACGAAGTCGCGGGCAGAAGGTAGTTATAAATATTTTTCTGATTTAAAAAATTACGATTTTGTCTAGACAAACACGCATAAATCTTCATTAGTGCATATTTATTTGATTTGATATGATACTACGCATTAATCCTTTATGAATGAGAGTTTCGTCTTTATATTATTCAAGGACAAATTGGCAATTATTAATAGATATATTATTAAATAACAAGCTATAAAATAAAATGATTTCTTACATTATTCACATAGTTCTTACATTCATAGTTATACATAAAAGAATATTTATTATATAATAGGAAAACTGAAACATAGATTCTATTACATAACAGTACCAATTTGACCCAAGTCGAGAGTCTCATGTATTTTACCTACCATTTTATATAATGATATTAAAAACAGCCATATATGATTTCCCACCTCTCCAAAAATAACCACTGCTTCTATTGCGCAACAGGAACAATTTGACCCAGGTCGAAAGTCTCATGAATTTTACCCACCATATTATATAATGATATTAAAAACTTCCATGTATGATTTCCCACCTCCCTAAAAAAAACCACGGATTCTATTACATAACTGGACTAATTTGACCCAGGTCGAAAGTCTCATGAATTTTACTCACCATCATTACATAGTATAAAACAAAGTCGCTTCGCGCTGTCCCTATGTATACTTAGATCTTTAAAACTACGCAGCGGTTTTTGTTAGTAGATAGAGCAATTGAAGAGGAAGGTTTATATGTATTATTCACATTATATTATCATATTGTACCCGTGCACAGTTGGGGCGGGTCACTAATATTATATAATGATATTTAAAACAGCCATGTATGATTTTCCATCTCCCTAAAAATAACCGTTAATTCTTAATGCTTCATGGCGTGTCAAATAAACATGTTTTCTTTCTTTCTTTCTGATTCTATTACATAACAGGACCAATTTGACCCAGGTCCAAAGTCTCTCAATCAATCTGTCTATCAAACAGTGTTTTTATACTTTGGACTGGTCAATGACTTAAAAAACAGTTACTTTCCGTACATTAATCTAATGTAACGTTCGTACATTCCTAATGTAACTTTGAAAGAGTTAATTATATAGTTAATCTTTAAAGTCAGACTTTTTTGAAGTCTAGACGGTAAATGCTGTTCTAGATTTGTTTATGGTGATTTTTTTGGGTCGGTCTGTGGGTCACTTTTTTAGTAATAGGTCGATGAACTGTATAGTTATATATGTCAGCGTAGAGAGTATGAGACGCTCTCTACTTTCTTTTTTTATATATAGATTAGGTCCTACCTGATGGTAAGCAGTGATGCAATCGTTGATGGTAAGGCGCACTAGTTTATTAAGAGTCTATTTACTCTAGCCTCGAAGACTTCCAAATTATTGTCTGAGGTGGTGGAATCAAGTCAAGACTTAACGGCCCCGTAACGGCCATTTTGTTTTTTCTTTTACTATCGATAGTTTCACGCTTGACTGCTATCTCATTTGCCTCCCTAGCCAAGTTATAATCGTTTCGTTCAGAGTTAGCGCTTGTAGTTGACGCCCGCACGGGATTGGGGGCGTGGCCAACTACTTGTAATCTGGCTGGGGGGGCTGATGGAAAACGACGATGCGGTTGACGATAAAGAAAGAAAGAAAAAGAAAGAGTGTATAAAGCGCGCTTACTTAGATGTGATTTATTTACTCTTGACTTCAAATTCTCGGGTTGTAGCCATCCGGAAACACAAACTCCGGTAAGGAATTCCACTCCTTAGTTGTACGCATAATGAATGTATAAAAATAAAACATTTTTTCGATTCTGCCTTTTTAAAAAACAAGTTTTATATTTTATTGTAAGTTATAAATATTTCCTTGTCGTAATCTCGTTGGTATACCCGTTTGAAATGGTATGTTAGGGCCAGGTGTGTGATTTTTTTTATTGAGCCAACTAATTTACATTATGTTTTCTTTTTTGCCTAGCGGTTGGCCATTTAGTCAATTTTAATAAAATAAATTTTCAATGAAGGTGGTAGTGGCGGCCGAAAGGTAAAGGCCCCGGCTTACGAGTTGTAGCTCAAAGTCAAAGTCAAAGTCAAAATCTTTTTATTTCACATAGGCCTACATGGGCACTTGTAAAACGTCAGAAGCTAGTGCACGGTTCCAAATTGGTCGTTTCCGATGGAGAAGAACCGGCAAGAAACTCCATGGTTACTCTTTTAAAATAATTGTTTCTTTTACAATATTTCCATATTACAGTATTATCACATTATGTAAGGACAGTGCAGACCAGTCAATATTGAAATCGTACCGTAAAAGTGGTAGGAAGTAATCTAAGATTTGCGTCTACAATGTTCTCACATTCACATTATTGAAAGAAGCTATACAAAAGAAAAATAATCACAATTCTCTGTAAGACAATTACATTATATTACGGATATTTTGATCACGAGATCAAACCCAGCCAGGCGTATTACTTTGTGTAATTTATTTCATCATCACTACTCTCAAAATGGTGAAGGAAAACATCGTGAGGAAACCGGCATGTCCTAGAACCAAAAGACATATGCGTAAGGGTGCATGTAGCATCTCTCAACACGCTTTGGAAGTTTCATTTTTTCACAACTTCAAGGGTCCATAGACAGTATACTGTTTCAATTTGAACTCAATACCTATACGCATTCCCGAGATAAAAGGTCTTGACAGATAGACAGAAGAACAACAAAGAGATCCTAAAAACGTTCTGTTTTTTCTTCTAGAGGTAAAAAATAAACAATTTCTAATAATTGTACATTGATAACCCTAAATCTATCTCCTTTCACGCAGTCCATCCAAAGGTTGTCTGTAAGAGATTGCACTGTACGATAAGACCGCCCATTGTACCCTTATTTTTAATAATGTTTATCCTATGTATAATTGTAGTAAATGCGGTGTACAATAAAGAATAAATCTATATATATAAAAGGAGAAACTGACTGACTGACATATCAACGCACAGCCAAAACTACTGAGTCTAGGAGCGTGAAATTTTTTTTTTGAGCGGAAACTCCAACCCCAACCCCAATACCACGCGGGCGAAGCCGCGGGCAAAAGGTAGTATACTATAATTTCAAAATTATTGCTACTAAATAAAACTGAAGATAATTTGAATATTATTATGTCAAATTAATTGTATAAAATACTACCTCAATATAAAATGTCTGCAGTACCACAGTTTATGAATAAAGACTAGTCATTAACTATCAAGTAAATTATATTAAAATAATTACAGTTTATTTCCACGTCACGGCGTTTGTCGGAATATTCTACGTGTATATGTCATGTAAACACGCATTTGTAGCATATACATAATAATTATGACATTATGTAACTTAGCAAAGTCCTTTAGACATTTTTTTTACTTGTCATCTGAGATCCGAATAGGATGATGTTGAAGTGCACTAGTTTATTAAGAGCCTATTCACTCCAGCCTTAAAGACACCTACATCACAATGGGACGGGAAGACCGTAGCAAGCAGCTTAAAATCTTTATTGTATACATTTCTGCAGCATAAAAATCCAAGTATAATGTATATTATTGCTTACCATCGTAAGATGGTAAACAGACAGGAGCCAACCAATAAAAAAGACATTATACGCATCTGATCGTACATTCAAAAGGTTCATGGTCAGACAAAAATGGGCAAAATCCATTTAAAACCGAACGGCCCTTTCTACAATTTTATTGCATTTCATAATAAATACAAGGTTAGCAAAAAATGCGGTTACGGTCAGCGACCAGTCAATTTCTCGAAGATTCTTCTTAAACTAGTGCGCCTCACCATCAACGATTGCATCACTGCTTACCATCAGGTGGGATCGTACTCGAGCAAATTGGTTAGAAAATGCGTGTTGGATACGATCATCGACTTGTATCCTAGCGATAGACAAGCACGATCATAGAAACTATTTTTCAAAATACTGAAAAGTTAATACAAAAATTCGCTGCAGCGCTTCATTGACATTGTCGTCTATCAAATTTTTTATATCTTACAGCGCGGATACGTCACAACTGCACTAATGTCATCAATGTAAAAGTGTACGGCATGCAGACACTTAAGTGGAGTAAAGTCACTGTACGGCACGCCTCATCTAGTGAGTAGTAATTAGGTAGTAGTAGTAGTAGGATATGACAATTAATTTATTCATTTACATAGTTACAACAGTTTTTATCAACAATAACAACTTCAAAATGCATGTATTTGTTTAAACCGTTTATTTTGTTGCGAGTTATCAAGCGCTAAAATTCGCAGAGCCTAACTTCAGACTCGCCAAGATCCGACGGTCGTACTGTAGAAGAAAATTTAATGGACGAGTTGACTAAACTATGTTGACTAATTTGACTATTTAGTCACATAGAATGATGTGCCTGCTGACTAAGGCTCTAGACAGACGGACCGCATTTCAACTGCAATCCAACCGCAAATTGCAGTTCGGATGCAGTTTGAATGCAGTTGACACGACTGCAATATTACTGCAAACCAACCGTGCAGTTCGATTGCAGTTGGTGTGTAGTTTACACGATTGCACTGAACCGCCGACTGCAATTGAACTGCAATCGGACTGCACGTTTAGTTTGCAGTCGTGTCAACTGCATCAGAACTGCAATTTGCAGTTGGATTGCAGTTGAATTGCGGTCCGTCTGTCTAGAGCCTAACTTACTTAGAATGGAGACATTGGCCGTGACTTTGATTTTAAGAATCATGGTCAAAGCTTCAATAAGTATGTATTTTAGGGTTCCATGACTCAAAAGAAAAAACTAAATCTTTATAGGATCACTCTGTTGTTCATCTGTTTGTCTGTCTGGATCCTTAATCTCAGAAACGCGAAAAGGTATCGAGTTGAAATTAAAATCGTATAATAATAGGTAAAATGGAGTGAATAGAAACATTTTTTTTTATTATTTTGATTTCATAAATATATTTAGTTTTAATAAAGCATTTTTGTTTTCAATATTTAATTTATAAAAATATTTAAATACTGCAAATAATTTTTAAATAACGTGAAAAAAAAAACAAAATGTTGATTCTATTCACCCCCGATTTGTTTCTATTCACCCCGTCTCACGGTACTAAAGTTGGCAGTGTCTTGAAGCTGTGAAAAAAATAAATATCTTAGTTAAGTTAAAAACTGGAGTTAAATTAAAAACCATCAAATCAAGCTCCTTCTCAGTTACAAATGACAAGTCATTAACAATACGTCATTATTTATGGGATTGTCAAAAAAAAACAATTTGAACTTCTAAAAAAAATTTTATTAAATACAACTCGTCAGGTCTGTATTATAGTACCAAATTAATATTATTAGTGATGTCTTAAGGAAAGATCCGGTTGAGTCAGCTAAGGATAGAAATTCCTCATAGATACAACCGATACAACCTAGGGCTAAGTCAAGAGTGAATAGGTTACTTCTGGGCAAGCGAGCCCTATCGTCGACCACATCATCGCTTACCATCAGGTGAGATTGTGGCCAAACTTGAGCCTATTAATTAACAAAAAAAAAAATCAGCTAAGTGTGAGTTGGACTTGTCTGAAGGGTTCCGTACTGTCCGTAATAACGAGTCCGAATCGCACCTGGCGGGAATTTTTTATACCACTCTAAAATTAGTATATGGATATTGTTAATACGTTTTAATTATTATTCTAATCGTGTAATAAACGTCGCTTTGCTAAACAAATTTATTGTGTAGGAATATAAAATTAAAATACCGGTTAAACGGCCCTTCGACGTGTATTATAAACAACTTAGTAAAAGGTATAAAATGTATAGTTTTTTTTTTATCACTGATCAGATCTGCTAGTTCTTTGATTAGAAAATAATTTATGCGTCAAATACTTTAATGCAAACGTGTTTTCCTGAAAACTTAACTTCACGTACGTGAGGTTGCGGGCTCGAACTTACAGATGGGTGAGCGTGCTCTCTCATCTTACATTGAGTCCGATAGATGTCATCATCATCATCAGCCTTTTTAATGTTCCTACTCTCGTAGAGGGCAGACTACGTGGGTAACAGATGCCTCGCCATGCCGCCTCCGCCGGGACCCGGAAAACGAGGTAGGCCTAAGAGGCGTTGGATCGACGTCGTAAGGGACGATATGCGTGCTAATGGGCTTAAGGCAGAGGACGCAAAAGACCGAGCGAAGTGGAGACGACTAGTCAGGAAAGCGGACCCCGGGCACCGAGGTGAAAGCCAAGGTAGCAACCGGGACTTACGCTAGGCTGATGATGATGACTCTCGTAGAGGGAATGGGCCATAAACCACTATGCGGGCCCATTACGGATTGGTGGATGTCACATGTCTTCGAATTTTTGATTCTAGAACATGCTGATTTCCTCACGATGATTTCCTTCAACGTTTTGAGAGTAGCGGTGATGAAATAAATTACACAAAGTATTGCGCTTGGCTGGGTTTCAACCCACAACCTACAACTCGTAAGTTAGGGCTGTTACCACTAAAAACTTATAGTATACTAGCTTTTGTCAGCGGCTTCGCCCGCGTACATAAAATATAGTCTATGTCACTCAGGAGTAAAGCAGCTTTCTAATTGTTGCTAATTTTTTTTTCCAATCGGACCAGTAGTTCCAGAGATTAAGTCCTACAAACAAAAAAACAAAAAAACAAACTTTACCTCTTTATTATATTAGTGTAGATTTTTTTTCACTAAATATTGGCACGATTATTGCTAAAAAACCTCACGAAAAACAATGTAGCATTTTCCGACATTACCATAAATAGATAATCATAACCTTCGCACATTTTTTCATTCAAATATTATGCCATAGACAAACCAGTTTAGAGTTTTTATAAAATTATTATTATGTAAGGCGTATTAAAAATTATGAGCTATTATACAATAACTCATGTTAAAAAAAAATGGTCAAGTATGAGATCATTTAAACTATATGGTTCCGTAGTTTTCAAGCATTACTATTTGTCCAACATTTTCTTTGGGTCTTTCACTATCTCCCATCCCCTCTTTTTACATGAGAAATTGTCAATTAACTTCTAAAAAAAACAATTTGCTGCACAGAAAACATACAAATCCTACACATTAAGATGTAAGGGTTGATGCGAAAACGGAACACCATTGCCCTGGAACTAAGGTAGGAAGGAACGGTGGGTCGTATAGTCAGTAGAAGTATGACACTATCTCCCGCTTCGCTTAAAGGCGGGGTTCGTTATTCGACGATTTTTTCCACAATAAAAAAAAAACAAATTAAGATTTAAACCGAAAAAAATGGATCGCTTGCATCTCTTCTGTTCTACTCCAGAGTGTGCGAAGTCATTGGAAGACTCAACTCAAAAAAAAAAGTTGAAAACTACATAGCTATACGAAATTCAATCATCTGAATCATTCCCGCTGAATTTATATACATTATTATTATACATTTAGTATTATAATATTTTAATACATTATTGAACTCTAAGCAACAACCGTTATTTTTTAATTTGTTCGAAATTTGAAACCCGTTTTGTCATAATCAGTTAAGCAGCTACAGAACCCTAAAAACGTAAAAGATTCCACGATACTTATTCATCAACTTTATAGAGTTCAATCCACTGGAATGTTCGATAGAGTTACCACGACCTTGAACCGTAAAGGGTAAGTGAAGGAACTCAGGTAGGTAAGCATGTTAAAAGCTTTTAAAATGACCCTTTGGGCCCGGTAGCCCGTCTACTCTTGACTCTAGTAGAAGTTTTTTTATATGGTAGGCAAAATTCATCCAATGACGAATCCCACCCTTGGGTGGGGCGGGAAACAGTGTCAGACTCTTACTGACTAAACAACCTACCCCGTTCCAACCATACATACCAGGGCAAGAGCCTTCCTTTCAGAGACAAACCCTTGGCCCTAATTGGCTTCGACCCTTCTGCAGGGTCCCTACGGTTGCTGACAACTCCTTGAGGCGCGCGGGAACAGTGCGCGCCGTCGACGACTAGGTACTCTAGTAGGGATCAAGACCATTTATTGTGGCGATACTTGGAGAGTCCTATGTCCAGCAGTGGACGTCTTTCGGCTTTAATGATGATGATGAGACATAGAGAATCTTTAAGAACTAACTAGAAATTATTATATTTAGTTACCCTGTATTATTTTTAGTTCTCACGATCCATCCTAAGGTTGTCTGGTAGATATCGCTGTCAGCGACAAGACCGCCTTTGTACCCGTAGATTTAAGTTTTGTCTAAGTTCTGTTACTTTTTGGTGTACAATAAAGTCTAATCTATCTATCTTGACTGGCCTGTCAGCCTAGTAGTTAGTGACCCTGACTGCTATGCCAGAGGTCGTGGGTTCGATTCCCACCCAGGACAAATGTTTGTGTGATGAGCACTATCATTTGTTCTGTGTCTGGGTGTAATTTATCTATAATATGTATTTATTTAGAAATATATAAGTATGTTTATCAGTTGCCTAGTACTCATAACACAAGCTCTGCTTAGCTTGAGACTAGACGGCGTTGTGTGATGGTTGTCGAATATATATATATATCTAAAAATAATTTTAAGTATGGCGTCATCCGCGTTATTATAAACTGATAAAGTACCCAAATAGTGCAAAATAGATTTTATAATTAATTATCCACAATTCAAAGTTTTTTGCTAAATACGCAAAAAAGTGTTGTTGTTATTGAATATATAAAATGTAAATGATGATTGGCTAAATTGAATGAATCATAGTTAATAGTAGATAATTCTATTGTGGGTTTGTCTGGCTGTCTGTTATTACTTACGCTGTTTAGACTAGAAAAATATAATTAAAAAAAAAGCGTAAAAAATCTAATTAAGAGGCCGGTTCGGGACGATTTATCCATACAAACGTAATACCAAAATCATTTGCAAGTCGAACATATTTCAACCATATTATGGTGATATTTGAATTTAGACAAAATTTATCTAGGTTCCCAGATCTTTATTTTTTAAACAGCTAAGGAGTGAAATTCCTTACTAAGTCTGTGTTTCCTGATAGCTACAACCTAGGGGTCTTTAAATCAAGATTGAATGGGTCACTACCAGGCAAGCGTGCTCCATCGTTGCCCACATCATCGCTTACCATCAGGTGAGGTTGTGGTCAAACGCAAACCTATCTAGAATAAAAAAAAAAACGTCCCTGTTACTATTAATAAATAAAATATAAAGTAAACAGTACTATAAACTGTAAATTAATAATTGTATTACTCTCTTTAATTAAAAACGGAAATCAATTTGCAAATATCACCGTAAATAAATATATTTTTAAGACTTGGCTAAAAATAGTATAAAAGCAACAAAAAATAACGCCCAGCGAAGGTGAACAGCCGTATTGTACCGTAAATAACAGTTACACTGTAAAATAAAAAGCACAGAAATACCACTTAAGAGCGGTCAACTTGACGTATATTTTCATACAACCGTTCTTACGTGATTATGATGTTATTACACATCTTTCTTCAGATATTTTGGATACACAGATATCTTGTGGATATTATCTAGGCTTCTATAGAAATCAAAAAGTAAGTTTGTGTAAGAGTAATCTAGTAACGACCTCTGAAAATCTGCTATTTTTCGTGAACTTTGACTTTCCGTAATGTAAAAAAACTCAAAATCGATTGAACGGACAGTAAAAAAGGTTTTCTTAAATGTTGTGTATGCAATAAAAACACGCGAACATTCATATTTTATCACATTTTTCACAATTTATATTTATCCTATAAATAATACTTCATTTAATTAAACATAAATAATCTTGATATGCTTTTTATCAAATTTAAATCAAATGGAAGATATACAAAAAATATTTAAATTATTTACCTATACTTAATCGTTTTAGAAGGTTTAGTTGTGAAATTTTGTACAAGACTTCCTCTTATGACGTAGGCGAATACTAAGAAAGGTTTTTTCAAAATTCAGTTCCTAAAGGGATGTAGTGAGGGTCTAAATCAGTGATTCCCAAAGTGGTCCAGGTGGACCCCCAGGGGTCCACGGGGGACTTGCTGGGGGTCTACGTAGGCGTGAATAAAAAATGGGGGTCCATAAGACGTTAATAGGGGTCCACGAAAATTTATCTGCTTTTGATAGTAAAGAGCAAAAATGTAAGCATAGTTTTTACGAGGGCCTACCTAAATTGTTATAAGTACATTTAATATTTTAATAAGTCAAGTGACTGTTACTTGTCCAAACTTGCGTATTTGATATTAATAGGCGTAGGGATGTAAATGTTCACAGATACACCCTGTATAGGGACAGAACTCAGAAGTGACACAATTTTTATTTTTTGGCGACTTTAAGAATGTGGTAGAAATGTGCAGCTGGGGGTCCACCGAAACCAGTAAAATTTTGAAAGTGGTCCACGGGAAAAATAAGTTTGGAAACTACTGGTCTAAATTTAATAAGGAGCCGCTGTTATAAAGCTAGTTATATTATAAAAGTGGTTCCAAAGGGACCGGTCCCAAATCGAACCAGATTTGTTCTTCTGCGCAAATCTTGTATATCCTACATGTTATTTTTAGCACAGATTTTTCTCGAAGCATTTTTTGTTGCCAAAAATAAACCAGTCCATTCTATATTTAGTATAATTGATGGGCTTTGATAATTCGCGGAGTTATTTTGAATCCATTACGTAAGTACCAATTAATGAATTAATTGGTTTTATTTGATTTTATAGGTATATATGAGTGTCAATAATATTTTTGATACGTTATACTTATTAGTACAAGTACAAGATTTCAGTAAACAACTTTGCTAAACTAACAAAATTATCATTCAACTATTTTTTGGTATGGTTGGGAAAAATCAGCCAATGACGAATCCGGAAACAGTGTCAGACTCTTACTGACTAAACAACCTACCCCATTTCTGCGTTGCCATATAAACCAGGTCCAGAGCCTTCCTTTCAGACGCGAACCCTTGCCTCCAGTTGGCTTCGACCCTTCTGCAGGGTCCCTACGGCTTTGCTGACTACTCCTTGAGGCTCGCGCGAACAGCGCGCGCCGTCGACAACTGGGTTTGGTCCGGACGGTTACCAGACGATTGGACGGCGAGCTACTCATTGCTCACCATCCACAAGCCCGCGCCTACGATGAGCAGAAGTCGGGATCGGAATCCTGGCGTGAACGCCGTTCACTCTAGCCTTGAAGATATTTTAGTCTGACAGTTTCCCGCTCCGCCAAAGTGCGGGAATCGTCATTGGACGATTTTTATCTTTCATAAAAAAACGCCTCTCCATCAACAATTTCATCACTGCTTACCATCAGATGGGATCGCAGTCAAGTACCAATTCATGTCACAAAAAAAATCGCTTACTGCCTTTGCGTCTCTTAACTTTCGCGTTTCTCTGGGCTAAGTTTCTTACCTACATATTAATACATTATTTATTGAAACCGCATCATAAATTAATATATTTTTACCAGACATTTTTTGCTTTATTTACGGTACTTTTCCGTAATAAACAGATTAGCAGTATGTAGGTTGAAAAACAAAACACCGTCTAGTTTTTTTTTTGTCTTGGGATAATCCCAGCGATTTTTGTGCGTCCATCCGCATTTATTAAAATGACTTGCAGTCTTGTTTATTTTCATGTTTGTTAAGATTTTTAGTTGGTAGCTATTTTACTGATTGGTCTTTATTTTACTTATATCTTACTAATATTATAAATGCGAAAGTTACGATGTTTGGATGTTTGTTACTCAATCACGCCAAAACGGCTGGATGGATCTAGATGAAATTTGGCACAGGCATAGGATACACTCCGGAATAGGACATAGGCTACTTTTTATCCCGGAAACCCCAACCTCAAACCCAATACCACGCGGGCGAAGCCGCGGGCAAAAGCTAGTATCTATATATATGTCGTGGCCACATAATAGAAATTGATCACTTCATGATATGGCCAAATAAAACTGAAATCATAGGACTATTAATTATTCTTCTTTCTCTGTGAAAAGTGTGGACTATTGAAAAGGGTTTCCATTTTCACCCACCCAGTCACATACTACTCCAGATTATCGTGAAAATATGTTTTCAATTTTGACTCGGCCGCATCAACATGTCCCGCGCCCCAGTTGCCACGTTGAATAGCAATGCTGATTCTCTGCTATTCTCTGAGCGAAGAAAGTGCCAGCCCTCTGATCACGCAAAGTGTGTGGAAGTGTGTGTGTGTGTGTGTGTATTATTATAGTATTAGCCTTTCTACTTTAGTAATTAAAGACATAATGAAAGAATAATAAGGTGTGCGAACGCGCGTTCGCTTGGGTATTAATTAATTAAACTAGCGTCTAAGTTTAATACTACAATAAATTGTGATAGGTTTATTGTGCACCAATGAACTTTAAATTAATTAAATATTTCACATAATTACTGCGGAAAACCCAAATATTTCACACCGCTTGACTGCTTGCAACTGCTTCGTACATGTGATAGTAAAAATTATCCCAAGCAAACTTAATTCCAAGATAAATATTCTTTATTTATTTATTTATAACTTTATTGTACACCTTAGCTTAACACAGGATAAACATCCTTCATCCTTTGTGATATTTCAGGATATGGTCTACTCCAGTACCAAGTTTTACCAAAATCCATCGACGTCGATGTTATATCAAAATCCCTTCAGCCGTTTGACCGTGAAAGAGTAACGAATACACACAAATTATTACCCTCATAATGATACAGTTACATTCCTTAGAATCTTCGAGACATAGCTTAAGGGCCGATTCACACTGCGGCAGCAATGCGAAGCGATCGATAACAACATGATCTTTTTTGCCTATACACCGTGAAATTTAAATGGTTGTTTTCCCTCAGCGAAATGGTTGTATCTTGGTAATACAAACGTTTGATAAAGAAATAAAATATTCAAAACAAAAAATGGATCTGTAGAGTGCAAGCTAATTATGACGTATTACAACGTGCGAGAACTTATTTTGGTTTAAATATTTAATGAATCGGTTTCCTTTGACGGCGGGCTGCTCATGCGACTCTAGTAGTACCTACAAATTACGTCTAATGTTACTATTGTTTTCGCTTTTTTGAGTTGATAAATATTTTTAATAATTATTTATAAAAAAAAAACATTTTTATTTTTTTTTATTTTTTCTGTATGCTTCAAAAGTACTCCTTATGGCAAGTCATTCTGCCGCGGGAAAACAACCATTTAAATTTCACGGTGTATACGGCCGCTGGCAAGACGCGCGTGGGTGCTTGACCGCTCGCCTTTTTTTGCCCTTACAGGCTATATTATATACTAAGGCTCAAAGTTAGCTGTTAAGGTAGGCCTTCCTGACTCGCCTATCGTCTACGTCGAGTATAGTTTAAAAGCTTGCTGCTTCATCTAAAACAATCCAATGTGATGCAAAAGTAGTGCGAAAAAAGAGAGATAACACCTGAAAACTCTGTTGGCATTCAGTAATTCTACGATGTACTTGAATGTATCACAAAACTTATTCCTGGAAATACTGTTTATTAAACCCTTAAGGATTTTTGAAAAAAAAATATTGCAAGCATTTAGTGTCGCTTTAATATTAGCTATGTAGGGTTTCATAGCTTCATTCCTCTTTCTTGCTTGAATGCCTGAAATTTTAACATGTCATAAGGCCTTTAGACTTTTCAGAATGTAGATACTTAAAGTTAAATACAATTTAAGCCTGCTCTACACTACTCGCGAAGTTCCTCGACGAAGTACTCATCGAAGTCTGAAGTATGAGACTACACACTCGTGCAACCTTGCAAGGAGCTCTTCGAGTCCTTTGACTCGGGCGCAAAAACCGACAACGACTGCAAGTCGCCCGAAGCGAGGCGAGGTTGCACGAAGCAAAGCGAAGTATCCTTCTACACTAACGTATTCTTTCAACTTCGCGAGTAGCGTAGAGCAGGCTTTTCCTATAAATATATTTTTCGCTTCGCTGCTACTATGAATAGGCCCTATAATTAACTATAAACCACAAAAAAACAGCAAAAAATCCTTACGTCAACCAATTATAATTGATTCATCTATAAATTCGCAATTGTAAGCCGAAATGCCGTTGGTCAATGGAAATTTACAAAACAAAATCATCATACAGGTTTTTACTGAACTTTTTGTGGGTCAAATTATTAAGTAACTGATTAATTTTACTTACTTTTCTCATTCAATAACACCTTTTTATTGAGTTTATTTTTAGACACGGAACTAAAATGTAAATATATAATTAGGTAACGAAATGTTATATGGTCTCAAGGTGGACAGATGAATAGGTGAGGGGTGCGGAAATCGGTCATTTGATGGATGTCGGCGTTGTGCCAAGCGTAGACCACTTGAGGACGGCGAACATTGGGTAGCTCGCCGTCCGGTCTGGTAATCGTCCAAACCAAGCCCAGTCGTCGAAGCCCGCTCTGTTTCCGCGCGCCTCAAGAAGTTGTCAGCAAACGTAAGGACCCTTTTGTAGGGTCCCCACGGTTGATGTCATAACATAGCATACCATCAGCCTTATAATATTCCCACTGCTGGGACTTAAGCCTCCTCCCTAGGCGAGGGAATGGGCCGTAATCCACGCGGATCCATTGCGAGTTGATGGATTACGTACGGTCTGGACTAAACTGTTTGCCTCCTCGTTTCTACCACGTACATCGAGGGACTGAAACAGTTTTCCAGCTGCGGTTTTTCCGTCCGATTATAATTTAGGTGTCTTTAAGGTTACAGTGAATGCTCTTAATAACCTAGCGCGCCTCATCATCAACGATTGCGTCACTGCTTACCATCAGGTGGGATCGCAGTCAAGCACTAGTTTATTGCAATAAAAAAAAAAAACAATCGATGGTGGTCGGCCTTGAATGCACAGTAACTGATTGACGTAACCGTAGCAACAGGTTCAAATTATTTATCGTGTACTATATCTATGGGATTCAGTTAAGATAAGCATCGCCTTAGCACCATGTTCGTGTTTCGTAGTTAAGCAAAAAAAAAACTTTTTGGAAGCACCCAGAATCTTCGTTTTTTGCTGAACTTGTATTTTAAGTACATGGAAGTGATTCCGTAACATTTTTTGCGAAGTACCTTGAGGTGTGCAAGGAGTTGTCAGCAAACTGCAGGGGCCCTTCAGGGTCGAAGCCTCCTGGAGCCTAGAGGGTATGTGCAAACTGTAACCTCGACTCCAGAAATAAGGCAAGGAAGGTACGGGGTAGGTTTTTTAGTCAGTAAGAGTCTGACACTGGTCTCCCGCTCCGCCCAAGAGCGGGTTTCGTCATTGGATGATTTTCACCTACCATAAAAAAATAAAAAAAAAAAACCTTGAGGTGCGCACCTCTCAAACATACTTCCCTTCCTGATCAATTTGCTTTATCGGATGTTAATCAGCGGTAAGATGATTAATATGTCATTTTTAAAATAACTTTACTTACCTTGAAGATGCCGCGATTGCTAGATTATACTTATATCCTAGTTATAGACAAGCACGTTCATAGAAACTATTTGTCAAAATATTGAAAAGTTAATACAAAAGTCCGCTGCAGCGCTTCATTGGTATTATGTCGTCTAACAAAACTTTTAAAACTGACAGCGCTGATACGTCAAAACTGCACTAATGTCATCAATGTAAAAGTGTATGCAGATCACTTAAGTTAAGCTATGTGACGGTACGGTATGCCTAACCTTCTAATCATTCTAATCATCTTCATTGACTGGCCTGTCAGCCTAGTAGTTAGTGATCCTGACTGCTAAGCCGGAGGTCGTGGGTTCGATTCCCACCCAGGACAAATGTTTGTGTGACGAGCGATCATTTGTTCTGTGTCTGGGTGTAATTTATCTATAATATGTGTGTATTTAGAAATATATAAGTATGTTTATCAGTTGTCTAGTACCCATAACACAAGCTCTGCTTAGCTTGAGACTAGACGGCGTTGTGTGGTAGTTGTCGAATATTATTATTATTATCTAGTGCGTAGTACATCACTGAAAAGTATAAAACAAAGTTGCTTCCCACTGTCTGTCACTATGTATGCTTAGATCTTTAAAACTACGCAACGGATTTTGATGCGGTATTTTTTTTAAAGATAGAATGGTTCAACAGGAAGTTTTACATGTATGATATATGCATAATATATTAATATCAGCATTGCAATGCGAAGTTAGGGCGGGTCGCTAATATATTATATATCGTTTGCTAAAAAGTCTCAGCGAAGATGAAACTACTACGTATTCTAGACGGAATAACCAAATTAATAAAAAACAAAAAAAAAATATCATCATCATCAGCCTTTTTAAAGTTCCCACTGCTGGGACACAGGCCTCCTCTCTAGGAGAGGCGATAAGCCATAATCCACCACGCGGGCCAAGTGCGAATTGGTGGATGTCACATGTCTTCGAATTTTTGGTTCTAGAACATGCCGGTTTCCTCACGATGTTTTCCTTCACCGTTACAAAATAAAAATATGTACTTCAATTAAGCAATACCTTTTATACATTACATTTGTATCTGCCACAGTGGGTTAAAGAAAAAAAAAAAACAAAACAATAGTAGTTCATTAACCCCGGCAAAAAAAAACTAACCAAGTTGTAGTACGGTTATAGTTCAATCTAAATTTTTTTGTAAAAAAAAAAACTTACAAAACATTTGTATCTGTCATTATGACTCAGCATTTTTATTGATTTGTTATACGAGTATTTTTTATTTTTAATCGATGATCAGAGAATGGAATAACCCATAGTAGTATATATTTGAAGTTCAAGGAAATAAGTCATAACATAACATCAGCCTTGTAACGTTCCCACTGCTGGGACTTAGATCTCGTCTCTAGGAGAGGACATGGGCCGTAATCCATCACGCCAATCCAGTGCTTGTCACACCTCAAGGAGTTGTCAGCAAAGCGTAGGGACCCTACAAAAGGGTTGAAGCCAACTGGGGCCAAGGGTTCACGTCTGAAAGGAAGGCTCTGGTCCTGGTGTATATGGCAACGTAGGAATTGGGTAGGTTGTTTAGCCAGTAAGAGTCTGACACTGTTTCCTGCTCCGCCCAAGGGCGGGATTCGTCATTGGATGATTTTTACCTACCATAAAAAAACATATCTTCAAATTTTTGGTTCTAGGATGCCGGATGTCGTTTTCCTCACGATATTTTCCTTCACCGTTTTGAGAGCAGTGGTGATGAAATAAATTACACAAAGTAATGCTCCTAGCTGGGTTCCCCACCCGCGACCGTCAAATTAAATAGTGGTCAAACATGAGCTTATTCATATTAAAAATATATATGTATATTTGTTTATAGTAATGCAAAATAGATTTGAGAGAAAAAAATAATTTATAGATTAAACCGGTATATGGTCACGGAATATGCCGAAAAAAAAACGAACGTTACTAAAAATATATATTGTTCGATTTTCAAACGTAAACAGATCCTTCTAGAACACCGTTCAAATCCAGTTTGACGTACGTTGTATTTCCGTTAGTGTTTTTTTTTTATTGTATTTTTAAATGGCTTTTTTGTAACTTTATAAATAGGATTTTTAGTCAGGTTACTATGTTAATTTAAAAATAAATCCTAGATGCAAGCTATTTTGCTTTTTCAATACAGTTATGTCATAACTTTGAAACAATGAGTTAGGTAAAGTTGATGTGTTTGCTTTTGCCAAAAAAAAGTATAGTCAGTTAATTTTCTATTAAAACGTGGAAATATATTCTAGTAATATGTATTGTTGTAGCTATCAGAAATTCCTCTCCTCAGCTAATTCAACATCAAAGTCCTCTTTAATTAATAATAACGAAACTAGAACTAAATGTAGTTCACGTGGCCCACGAGTGTCCGACGGGGCCCATGTGGGCCACATATATAAATCTTGGCGTATTTTTTACAATACAACTAGATTTGTAGAGCTACATTAGATTTACGCCACGCAATGCGTCGCACCATACAGATCAGGCGTGGCCCACGTGTTGTTCTCGCTTTATCATTTCATTGACAGTCCTTCATTGACGGATTCGGAACTAACCAAAGAACGGATGGACTTATTCCGTGTCAAGTGTCAACAATTACAAATATAACTAGCTATTAGTTGTACAAACAAAGATGACCGCGACCTAATTCCGAACGTGTGTTGATATGGTATTCCAAATTTGGATAAGCATTACTTATTTGTGTCAGTTCTTTTTTTGTGTGTGTGTGAGAAATGCTTTAAGTAATATGAATATGAGAGCAGTGGTGGTCGAGTGGTAACGGCCCTGACTTACGTGTTGTAGGTCGTGGGTCAAAACCCAACCAGGCGCATTACTTTGTGTAATTTATTTCATCACCACTGCTCTCAAAACGGTGAAGGAAAACATCGTGAGGAAACCGGCATGTCCTAGAACCAAAAATTCGAAGACATGTGACATCCACCAACCCGTACTGGGCCCGCGTGGTGGATTACGGCCCATTCCCTCTCTTGAGAGGAGGCCTGTGTCCCTGCAGTGGGAACATTAAAAAGGCTGATGATGATGATGATGATGAATATGAATATGTCGAATTATCATTACATAGTATAAAACAAAGTTGCTTACCGCTGTCCCTATTTATGCTTAGATCTTTAAAAGTACGCAACGGATTTTGATGCGGTTTTTTTAATAGATAGAGTGATTCAAGAGGAAAGTTATGTGTATAATACATGCATGATATATTCAATATCAGTACCCGTGCGAAGCTGGAGCGGGTCGCTAGTCGGTCGGTTTAAATTTGACACTGTACATTGCGTTCCCAATGAGAATAGGATCGATTGCCATGTTGTGACGTCACGTCGTATAACAGACAAATCGAAGAAATTTTGGCAAATTTGAAGTACTCAGCGATGAGTAAAAATGAAGAACTGAATTCGTAATAATACTCTTTCATTTACAGTTCACAAATAAATAAAATTTAAAATATTTTTCCTTGATTTGACAGTAAATCATGACGTTACAACATGGCATTTGTTCCTCTTTTCATTTGGAACACATAGTATTACACAGTAACCAAGCTACTGTGGCCCACAGTTTGTCTGGCAAACTATTAATTTGCAATTTATGACTATCATAATTATTTTTAATCACTTTGAAACAACACAGTCATTAATAGAAGGTCATATCAAAGTCTAAAATGCGTTGCTTTTATGAGGAAAACCGCAGCTAATTCCTTTCATAGAAATAACATCTGGGAAATCATCAAATATCCTGTTAGACTTTTACTGATCGAAATATATCCTAGCGATAGACAAGCACGTTCATAGAAACTATTTGTCAAAATACTGAAAAGATAATACAAAAGTCCGCAGCAGCGCTTCATTGGCATTATGTCGTCTAACAAAACTTTTACACCTTACAGCGTCAAAACTGCACTAATGTCATCAATGTAAAGGTGTATGGTCTGCAGATCACCCAAGTCAAGTAAAGTGACTGTACGGTACGCCTAATCTAGTGCGTAGTACATATATATCGATCATCATCATCATCATCCTAGCGGTATTAGTCCCGGTTGCCAACCTTGGCTTTCGCCTCGGTGCCCGGGGTCCGCTTTCTTGCTAAGACGCCTCCACTTCGCTCGGTCTTTCGCGTCCTTTGCCGTAAGCCCATTGGCACGCATATCGTCCCTTACGACGTCGATCCAACGCCTCTTAGGCCTTCCTCGTCTCCCGGGTCCCGGCGGAGGCGGCATGGCGAGGCATCTGTTACCCAGTACATATATATCGATGAGTATACCTATCTATTTTAGTACATGTGACGCTTTCTGAGTCTAACTATGGCTTTTACATTTTAAAAATGCCAGTATTGAACGTACTGAGCCTCTGCAATTTCTTTGAGATTCTTATGAGGCATGCAAAGCCTTCTCGATAGGAGAGGTCGTAATCCACCACGCGGGCCCAGTGCGGATTGCTGGACGTCACATGTCTTCGAATGTTTGGTTCTATGACAAGCCGGTTTCCTCACGATGTTTTCCTTCAAAGTTTTATGAGCAGTGGTGATGAAATAAATTACACAAAGTAATGCGCCTGGCTGTGTTTTGACCCACGACCTACAATTTGTAAATCTGGGCCGATAGCACTCGCCAGCAATATTCTAGAACAAAATTATCTTACAAGAAATTAGTGTATATTAACTGCATATTCACATGTGCTCAATAGCTATTATTTGATACTATCATACAAATAGTTCATTAATATAATGTAATATCGAATTGAGGACATCACCCGACTATTGGGTAGATAAGCATTATTTACTAATATCAACAGAGCTCGTTAATTATTGTGATAATTTTTAAGGATGACCTGAATTCTTTTGCCTGGGATTAAGAGGTCAAAACGGTGAAGGAAAATGTAGTGAGGAAACCGACATGTCCTAGAAACAAAAATTCGAAGACATGTGGCGCTGGGCCTGCGTTGTGTGTTACGGCTGTCCCTGTCCTAAAGAGAAGGCCTGAATCCCAACAGTGGGAACGTTATAAGGCTGATGATATGCTATGGCAATTTATGTCTTCTATATACAGGGTGTAAGAAACGTCGCCTTAAGGCCGCTGCCTCGAATCTTGCGGGCAGCGGGGCGGCGGCGGCGGCGGCGCGGAAGCGGCGCGGGCATCGCAGACCCGTTCTCGAAACTAGCGGGCAGATCGCGCGTCATTTTAGCCCCGTAGTATTGTTTTCATTATTGTGTCGTCGAGATATTTGTTTTATTCGCAAAAGAAATGTCTGAACAATGGCGGCAACATCTTTTTAATTCAAATTTATTCCTAATGCTCGATTTATTGTGGGCGCGGGCGGTCCCCGCTCGACTAAAGTACGCCGCTCGCTGCCCGCGCCCGCTCCGCTGCCGCGCCGCTGTTTTCGAGGGCCGGTCCATTTGATTATACGCGAAAGATCCGACCGCGCACGCCAGCGGCCTAAGAGGCCGGCGTTCGGGACGATTTATCCATACAAACGTAATACCAAAATCATTTGCAAGTCGAGCATATTTCAACTCTCTCTTAAAATAAATGAATGAATTTCCGTCGACAGCGATGTGGAGGAGTTTTATGACGCTATAGGTATTGCTAGCTAGGAAAATTGCTTTTATGCATAACTAGCGACCCACCCCAGCTTCGCACGGGTACTGATATTGAATATATTATGCATGTATTATACATATAAACCTTCCTCTTGAATCTCTCTCTTTAAAAAAAAAACCGCGTCAAAATCCGTTGCGTAGTTTTAAAGATTTAAGCATACATAGGGACAGCGGGAAGCAACTTTGTTTTATACTAGCGACCCGCCCCAGCTTCGTACGGGTGCAAAGGTGATATTATACCTATAAACCTTCCTCTTGAATCATCAATCTATTAAAAAAAAATCCTCAAAATCCGTTGCGTACTTTTAAAGATCTAAGCATACATAGGGACAGCGGGAAGCGACTTTGTTTTATATTATATGTAATGATAATATGTAGTTTTAATTAGTTACATGTTTTTTAATTTCTTGTTTTAATACTTCATCTAAATAGATTACTATCATTCTATCAAAAAAATGCACAAACAATGGTTTTGAATCTCACCTACGTACAAATGTTATTGAAGTCGTTTTTACATGATTTTGAATCTCACGGAACTACAAACTACAAAACTTGGTTTAAAAACTATAATTACATATTTACATATTAACATTTAAAATTAATATTTTATGGAATCATCAATCAAGTTCATTTACAAATTCGCAGGTTTTTAAATGGACAATAAAAAAATTGACAAGAATTAATTGCTATTAAAATCTGATCATTGTTTTTCGTAGGTACAATTTTATGGCTGAACTAGCTTTAGTCCGCGGCTTCGCCAACGTGGTATTGGGGATGGGGTTGGGGTTTCCGGGATAAAAAGTAGCCCATGTCCTATTCCGGAGTGTATCCTATGCCTGTGCCAAATTTCATCCAGATCCGTCCAGCGGTTTTGGCGTGATTGAGCAACAAACATCCGAACATCGTAACTTTCGCATTTATAATATTAGTAAGATTCGCAGGTTTTTAAATGGACAATAAAAAATTGACAAGAATTAATTGCTATTAAAATCTGATCATTGTTTTTCGTTCAATTTTATGGCTGAATAATCACAAATTTAATGAGTAGATTACAAACAAGTTTTTAGAGTAAATTTTAACATAATATATTTTATTATCTATAGAGCAAAAGTCAAGGTTAAGGGCGATATGGTTTGGAACAAGGAAATATATAATAAGCCTAGTTGATACCCGTGACTTTGCTCGCTTTAGAATTTAAACTCCACACTAATATATATAAACTAGAAAGTTTGTTAGGTTGAACTAATATCAGGAACTGCTAGTCCGATTTGAATAATTCTTTCTGTGTTAGATAACCCAATAATCTAGACAGGCTATAGGCTATATAACATTACGCTATAACCCACCGGTTCAAGGCAGTACCTAAAGATACAAGTGAAACATAAGTGAAGCATAATTCTGTTTGGTAACAATTTCAAAAAGTTTTATTTTGTGCCCCGCCCCAGCTTCGCACTGGTGCAACGGAATAATTAAATAAACATTACGCATGTATTATACAATATAAACCTTCCTCTTGAATCACTCTATCTATTAAAAAAGCCGCATCAAAATCCGTTGAGTAGTTTTAAAGATTTAAGCATACATAGGAAACAGACGGCTGGAAACGAATTTGTTTTATAATATGTATTGATATCACCATTGCCCCGGGACCCGGAAAACGAGGTAGGCCTAAGAGGCGTTGGATCGACGTCGTAAGGGACGATATGCGTGCTAATGGGCTTAAGGCAGAGGACGCAAAAGACCGAGCGAAGTGGAGACGACTAGGCAGGAAAGCGGACCCCGGGCACCGAGGTGAAAGCCAAGGTAGCAAACGGGACTTACGCTAGGTTGATGATGATGATTGATATCACCATTGCAGCTTTGCGTAGCTGGAGCGGGTCGCTAGTAAAAAAGAAAATAAAAATGTGCGACAGTCGGAAAGATGAAAATCGTAAAAACATACTTTCAAGTCGCGTACTCTCTCTTGAGAGAGGTGAGCTGTGAACTTAAAACAACACTTAAACACTATATTTTATCTGGCCAGGTATGTTCATCAAATTAAATGTACTACATGATAACAGAACTATCTTTTAAAAGATTGCAGATGTCGTGTTCAAGATTGCCAGGAAAGTGTGCAATTTGTAACGATAAATCTAGGCGAGAGAAAATATGACAGCGTTTAGTTTAGTTTCTCATTTAATTTTCTATTTGCGTAGTTACTTATAAGAAAATTTTTAAAATTGCTATAAACTAGTCCATGACTGCGATCCCACCTGATGGTAAGCAGTGATGCAATCGTTGATGGTAACGCGCACTAGTTTATTAAGAGCTTATTCAATCTAGCGTTGGTTGAAGACAGCCACATTATAATCGGATGGAAAGATCGCAACAGGCAATTTGAAGGATGAAGCGAAACGCTTAGTTCGAACCGTAGAGGTTTTAACAACGTAAGGGTGGGTACTCTCCATGCGTAGGGCGGTCGGGTTGTCCGATGATAGAAAAGAGTATTATAGAGTATTTACTTATAAGGTTCCGTATCGTTAAAGAAAAAAGCGGAACCCTTATTGGATTGTAGGGACCCTGCAGAAGGGTCGAAGTCAACTGGGATCTAGGGTTCGAAATTTTATTATTGATAGGCTCGCATTTGACCACATCTGACTTGATGGTAAGCGATGATGTGGATAACAATGGGGCACGCTTGTCCAGAAGTAAACTATTGACCTATTTTATCCCTCAACCACAGAGTCAAACACGCGTAAAGTATGAAAACGCTGGGTGTCTGACGCCCAGCAAATGCTGAGGTGGTCACCCTTTCGGTCCAGGCACGCTCAGCGTACTTTTTATTTTTGATATTTTTTACGTGTGTTTTGTAACTATTGTGCTGTCTGTATCGAATAAAATTATTTCTATTCTATTCTATCCTATAACGTCTGAAATTGCGAATAAATCTGAAAGTTCAGTACATTTTGACTAGTTAGGCGAACATTGTAGGCAACACTGACCAGCAGTTTTTTTTCGCGTTTTACATTTTGTCGAATTATGTAAATATAAATCTATGGAGCAGCGGATATTTTGTGGTGACTTTTGGGTTAGTCTCTTAGTAAAAGTTGTTCATATTGATGTTTACAATGATTCTTTTTAAGGAGAACCCGTCTGTCGTATCTACTTTATATATGTTAACCTTTTAATACAATAAAATATACAATCGGTGGTATTATCCACACTCGGCGATGTCTTCTAGGCAACCTGGGCCTCCTAGTATCGACCTTCAACCGACTTTATAGCCTAATATATCTTCCGATTGCCAAAATCAATATATTGTTAGCTTTATTTGTAAATAAAGATATATATATCCGTGTTTCACTGTGATATAAATAGTTTTTTACTAAACAGGAATGTTCAAGGCACACCTAAAACTTATTTGGAAAACAAAGACACCAAATATATAGCTAGCTATTTAGGAGAAACTGACTGACTGACATTGACATATCAACGCACTGCAGAAACTACTGGGACTAAAAGAGAATGAAATTTTACATATTGTTTTCTTTTATTATTATTTTTCGAAGATATGTGATATTCACCAAACCGCATTGGGCGTGTGTGGTTTTTTTATGGTTGGTAAAAATCATCCAATGACGAAACCCTCTTGGGTGGAGCGGGAAACAATGTCAGACTCTTACTGACTAAAAAACCTACCTACCTACTTAATGCGAAAAACATGTAAAGAAAAACAAAGTACTTACTCGTCCGCAAAATAGAGTGCCGCAAATAGTTGAACGATTTCGCTAATTCTTTTTTTGTTGTGTTTGTTATTGTCAGGAGAAGGTTTTTATGAAAAAAAATAGGGTATAGTAGAGTAGAATAATCTGTTGCCGGGAGCGAAGCCGAGGGCAAAAGCTAGTAATCAATAAAAAAAATACCGTAGGCCGGAACGATGTCTTTCTATACAGGTTGCCAATTTATTAATGTCCGAATTCACAAGGTTGCCAACCTTTACGAGAATTTTCTAATGATTGATCTGATGAATCAAATGAGCTTGGGGCAACCTTGGCAAAACCCAGGTTACTAGGAAGTTTTTTTTTCTAATCAATTATGGTTGGACTCAGAAGGTTATTTGGTTGAGCCAGTGGTCTGATTCATACAGTACTATGTCCTTCTTTACGTACATAATTTCTCTTACTGACTACAACCTACCCCGTTCCTACGTCACCATTTATACCTGGGCTAGAGCCTTCCTTTCAGACGCAAACCCTTGGCCCTAGCAGGCTTCGACCTTTCTGCAGGGATCCACGTGGGTTGTTTAGTCGGTAAGAGTCTCAAACTTATTTCCGCTCCACCCAAGGACGAGATTGTCATTGGATAATTTTTACCCACCACAAAAAAGGATAGTACAGTATATTTTACTAGTTCGAGGAAGTAAGTAATACAGAGTTAATAATACCACCTCCATAATCCCGGGATCATGAATTTGACGATTAAATTCCGGGACTTACGTCACAAGCGTTCCGGTACGAGATACAATATATGCCAACTCATGCGCACAACATTATTTTTAGCCACTAGTGTAAAAAAAAAATCATTAATATGTACATGGAACGAGTTAGGTCCATGATTTATTAGCTACTAGCTTTTGCCCGCAGCTTCGCCCGCGTACATAAAATATAGCCTATGTCACTCAGGAGTAAAGCAGCTTTCTATTGTTGCTTAAATTTTTCCAATCGGACCAGTAGTTCCAGAGATTACCCCCTACAAACAAAAAAACAAAAAAACAAAAAAACAAACTTTACCTCTTTATTATATTAGTGTAGATTAGTAGGTACCTTCCCAATCAATTAATTTAAGAATTTTCGATCAGGTTTTCGAGGTCAAACCTTATAAAAGTGACCGTTATTGTAAATCATTATGTAATATTAAGAAGTGATGAGTAAAAACTAACTTGTCATCAAGTCTTATTTTACACAATCAGGCATCTCCAGGATATTCTGACCCCCAAGCCAATGATAAATGATAAATGATCTTTATTTTGCAAGTAGGTTTAAAAAACACTTTTACACGTCATTTTTTTATGCTAGATGAGTCCGGTGTTTCCTAGCGGACTACCCTGAGAAGAAACACCGAAACAAACTCAGGGGTCAAAGTCTCTTTTAAAGTCCATACAGAAAATATGTATTGGTCAAATCACATAAGAACCATGCAAATTTGTCTGAGTTTACAATCATATCGTTTAGAGTTAGTAGTTGTAGTTGGATGCTTGTAGTTGGCCATGCCCCCAGTTCCCTTGTTCAGACATCTTCTCAACAAACTAAATGTGGGCGTGGTTATTTACAAGCGCTAACTCCAAACGAAACGATTGTAACTTGGCTAGGGGCTGAGAAGCTCACTGAACACTACACTAAAGTAAGTGCACAGTATACCTCTAATATTACTTAAACACTCAAGACCCAAGCAAACGCCTACCTATTGTCTTCCTATTACGTCTCTAATAATGGTATTCAACGAATTAAATGAGCACACACAATTCTGTAAAGTTCTCAACTCACCTCACTCAGATAGTCGATGGAGCCGAAAGGTTCTAGAGTGTGAACTGCGTACCAAAAGACGTGTTGGAAGGGCTCCCATAAGATGGAGCAATGACCTAGTGAGGTTCACGGGGCTCCAATGAGTGCCTGACGCTCAGTAGTATTCATTGAGGCGATACTTCCTAAGCGATAAGTCCTGGTAAAAGAAGTTTATTTCTAGTTAGTGTAGTTCACCTATAATATACTCATAGATTATTATAGATTTAGTTAAAACTTTCCGTCATCCGTATCAGTAGACATCTTGTTAAAGTTTGTTGACAGAATACTCTTGACATATTGTTAAAGATTAAAAACAAGTTATGATGTGTGTGTGTGTACTTGGGGGAAGCCTATGTCCAAAAGTGGACATTTTTCAGCTGAAATTATTGACTGAATACTTTTTATCTCAGAAACATAGTCCTTTAGAATATCTTTTGACTTTTATGTGGGCAGAGTCGATAACCAAAAATAGTAGTAAAAATAGTAAGCTAAATATTGTAATTAATTATGACAGTGTCAATGTCAAAATAATTGAGTAATGACAGGAAACATTATTATGTATAGGCATGTAATATTTTGACAATATGCATATGGTTTTTTCAATACTAGTATGCTATTAAAAATGTCAGAGGCCTGTCAAAATTTAATATCATAAAACATTTTGTAAATTATTATGCTTCCTATTTCGTTGTCTGTCTAGATTAATAGATGAAACAGGTTTTGTTCTTGCTTTTTTCATTTAAATAATGCACCGACGCAAAATGCCTTCTTGTTTTTAATTTCATGTTGTTGTTTTTGCAACATTTTTTTTCCTACTTTAATCAGTTTCTATGATCTAACTTTTGGGGCCTAATTAATTAAGTAATGACAAGCATTACATTATTAATTGATTGTTTTAATCAATACTAGTTATCTTAAACACATCTCAAAATATTTGTATCCACATTAAGACAATTGAGTAAGTTTATATTTTTTGCCTCCGAGTCATGTCAGAAGTCAATTTGAAGAAGAAAGAAAGAAAAAGAAATTATTTGCACAAGAGTATGGCGTATACCTTAAAAAAAAACAACAACAACTAAATACTAAAAATATGCGACACACCTGCACAAAACGGCCGGTGCTCAGCAAAAAGCTGGTGCTCATGTGTGAAACAGAGCTACAGCGCTGATTTTCAGCACCAGCCGAATTTGACGCTGCAATTTATTTTCTCTGTATATTTTTTTATAGCTTTAAATATTACTTTAAAAATTATATGTATTATATAATACATAAAAAATTGTAGTGCACCGATGTTGGGAACAAGGTTCAAGTTACAGGTAGTTGTTAGGTCTCCAGAGACAGAATCTCCTCAATATGAGTATGTGTGTAATTAATTCCGGCCAAATGTTCAACTGACTACATGCCTATCTAATCGTACACTTTTAAGTAAGATAACGTTCTTCTATTTTTAGTAATTTAGTGTTGTTTTTAGATTTAATCATTATGTTTGTGATTCCGGGATTTTAGAGGACGTATTATCAGCTCTATGTTATGTACTTCCTCGAACTTTTGGTAAATATCCCTATCCTAATTTGACCTTAGATCATGATATAACAGTATCATACAACGGAAGGTTCTTGAAGTAAAAGCAAATAATATATAAATGTTATAAATTATATTAGGTATCTATTATAATATTTCACAACTATCACACAACGCCGTCTAGTCCCAAACTAAGCAGAGCTTGTGTTATGGGTACTAGACAACTGATAAACTTACTTATATATTTCTAAATACATACATATTATAGATAGATTACACCCAAACACAGAACAAATGCTCGTGCTCATCACACAAACATTTGTCTTAGGTGAGAATCGAACTCACGTCCTCCGGCATAGCAGTCAGGGCCAACAGGCCTGTTGATTGAAATAGTAATAAAAATAAATAAATATAATAATATTTTGTTCCAAAAAACACCCGTAACTAATTGCTCTTTTTCCACAAATTGGCTAGACGTCAAAAGTGCAAAAATACCGAAACAAATTGATTTTGAGTTCATGTTTTGACTGGATCTAGCCATAATAGTTGTTTTTGTCTAAATTATAAATTTTGTTTTGGCCAGTTATTGTCTGTGTTTTTTTTATAGGTACACGATGCATTACTCAAATATAAAACCTATGTATCGGAATGAATTAACAAATAAAGTCATAAACAACGCTAAACGTTTTTTCGTTTTAATCCCGTGGTAGGGTCTATCCGATACATGAAACACTATCGGTTTCTACTTTTTTCTAAAACTAAAATTAAATTACACTTATATTAAATTAATTTATTAATTACGCTAAAAACTTCTAAATTGTAGCTATTAGAAAACCCAGACTCCAGCAAAGAAAAATGATTAAAAAAAAAACAATAAACTTAATTGGCATCAATTTTTTTTTTGTTATTTTTTTATTAATTGTATAGGTACAATTAATAAAAAAATAACAAAAAAAATTATATAATATTAACGTATTTTTAGTTTATTCTCGCCCGAGTCGTTCACTCTTGACAGAGTGGTCGTGGTTGATCATGTTGCGTTTTCGTTGGCTTAGTGAGGCTCCCGCGATGCGTCTCCACTTGACACGGTTTACGGAGTTTTGGTTTATTCATCATCATCATCAACCTAGCGCCCGTCCCGGTTGCTACCTTGGCTTTCACCTCGGTGCCCGGGGTCCGCTTTCCTTCCTAGACGCCTCCACTTCGCTCGGTCTTTCGCGTCCCTTGTCTCAAGCCCATTAGCACGCATGTCGTCCCTTACGGCGTCGATCCAACGCCTCTTAGGCCTACCTCGTTTTAGTTTTGGTTTATTAATCTTAGATTATTATTTAAGTAGTTGTATATATCTATTAGTATAAAATTAAGGCTAAATCAATTTCCGGATACAAACGGAAATATTTCCATACAGGAAATATTACTCTCAACAGACCAGTTTCAGTATAGAACTGTTATCAGTGAGATTTATTTTGTGCTATTTTTTCATTATACTAGAGACTTATATAGTTTTAAGTTAACTTGGAACATTAGGAACAAGGTGGAATTGGTGTACCATAGAGACCCAGCATGGTTGAAGCCTCCTGGAACCAAAGGAGGAAGGAACGGGGTAGCTTGTGTAGTCAGTAAGGGTCAATCCACACCGAGATGATGCAGGAAGAGGCCAGTGATTTCGCGTTGCACCGCGCGGCACCGCACGAGACGCACGAGGCGAACAGTAAAATCACTCCGCACGGACCAGTGATGCACCGCTGCGTCTCTCTACGCCGCGAGGCGTCACGAGGCGCAGCGCTGCATGGGGCAACGTATTCTAAATTCTCACAATGAAATGTGTATCTTTTCGCGTAGTAAATAAAGTTCTATTTTGAATCACTCTATTAAAATGTGCGTGCAGCGTCGCGTCGCGTCTCAGTGTGAACTTACCCTAAGAGTCTGACACTGTTTCCCGCACCGCCCTAGGGCGGGATTCATTGGATGATTTTTACCTACCATAAAAAAACTATGGTTCATTATGATAAATTAAATTAGTATATAGGTGCTTAATTATCTTAAGTCAATGACTGGCAACTCTACAAACCCGGAAAATAAGTAACATGACATATTAAAGTAACAAAACTACTTATTTTATCTTCCTCACTATTTAAACGATTTCCTATGTATTTAAAACTAGGCCAGTTCACCCTGAACTTGAATATGACATTGCATTGAAAAATATACTTTATTTTATACGTCGTAAGTTATAGTTTTAATTGCACGATTGACGTTTGGTCTACATACTTGAGACGGTCTTCAAATGAAAATGAACTATATGATTATGTAAATACGACACGTTTTTGAGGAGTTGTGCATGTTGTATTTATAGAATGCTCGCGATAAACCACTATCTCACCTGATGATAAACGATCAGGTAGTCTCCTCCTTCTGTGAAGCAGTAATGCTAGCAAAGGAGGAGGCCGACCGCATCAGGCAAAGACAACGGCGCTCACGCCCTCGCCATTGCCGTGATTCCGATCCCGATTTGATGAGTTTGCGGTAGACCTCATCAGGTAACCGCCCGGACCAAGCCCAAGTCATCGACGGCGCATATTGTTACTTTGCTCCTCAAGGAGTTATCGCAAACTGTAGGGGCCCAGCAGGATCGAAGCCTTCTGGGTCATGGCTGATGTAAAAATGAACACCAGGGCCCTGGAACAAAGGCAAAGACGGAATTGGGTGGGCTTTTAGTCAGTAAAAGTGTGACACTATCTCCCGTTCCGCTTAAGTTGTCATTTCATGATTTATGCTTTGCATTGCATTGTGTCAGCCTTATAAAGTTCCCACTGCTGGGACACAGACCTCCTCTATAGGAGACGGAGTAGGCTATAATCCACCACACGGGCCCAGTGCGGATTAGTGGATCTCACATGTCTTCGAATTGGTTGGTTCTAGAACATGCCGGTTTCCTCACGATGTTTTCCTTCACCGTTTTGAGAGCAGTGGTAATGAAATAAATGACATGATTTATGCCTACCATAAAAAAATAAATTAGAGAAAATTCCGATGATATACAATGATGTAAAAGACGATGGAGCGTTAGTCTAGAAGTGACCTATTGACTCTAGACTTGCATTCTATTTACAGATCTACAGATTTGAACTAATTGCACTACAGATACCATTTCTCAACAAAGTAACAAATCAAAAGATAAACACACAAGCGATTTCTGTACAATTCACACAAAATGTCATAACATTTCCATTTATTTTTGTACGAGTTTTCAAGCGCTAAAGTTCGCAGAGCCTAACTTCTGACTCGCCAAGATTCAACGGCCGTACTGTAGTCGCATCTAGTCGCTGCATTTCGAACTCTGTGATTCGGGTAGTGTATTATACTATACAAGGTGTCATTGACATGTTAACGCAAACGAATACCATGGATCCAGTACATGATTCTGGACCCCCCAGTGGTGGAATTTTTCGTCGGTAGTTTTTCAAATTTTTGAAAAAAAAGTTTTGTTTTTTTTTTATTTTTTACCTGTATAAAATCGTTATTCTGACCAATCCCAATGATATTTTTACAAAAAAAAAGAAAAAAAAATTTTTACCAAAAAAAAAATTAGTAAAAAAATCATCGAGGCAAATGAAGTCGTTATTCTAATCAAACCCGATGACATTTTTGATTTGGAATGTAATGCACTCATTTTTTCGCAAAAAATCTTAAATTGACGTTTTTATACAGTTTTATTATAAAAACGTTAAAAATTCATTAAAAAAAATTAAGAAAAAACCGACAAAAAATTCCATCACTGGGGCGTCTAGAATCATGTACTGGATCTATGGTATTCGTTTGCGTTAACATGTCAATGACACCCTGTATATTATTATATCAATCAGTGTTATATGTTTCCTTTATAGGTATATACATTAACCTCATTAAATAACTCGAGAACGCAATATTATAAGTAGCATTACTCCATTTTAGTTTCGATAAGATTTTACTTATAAACATGGTTAATATTTTAAATAATTTATTTATTACTAGCGACCCGCCCCAGCTTCGCACGGGTACGGGATACTGAATATATTATGCAATCCATTAAAAGAAACCGCATCAAAATCCGTTGCGTACTTTTAAAGATCTAAGCATACATAGGGACAGCGGTAAGCAACTTTGTTTTCTTACACTATAATATAATAAAGAGGTAAAGTTTGTTTTTTTGTTTGTAGGAGGTAATCTCTGTAACTAATGGTTCGATTGGAAAAATTGAAGCTATAATAGAAAGCTGCTTTACTCCTGAGTGACATAGGCTATAAATTATTTATATAACATGGATATTAACCGAGCTATCACAACTTTTGTCTTCCAAATTTTCCGCGGACGAAGTCGCGTGCAGAAGCTAGTATACTATGTAATGATACGAGAAACTGACTGACTGACATATATTATCAACGCACAGCCAAAACTACTGGGATTATAAGCGTGAAATTTTGCACAAGGCTTCCTTTTATGACGTAGGCGAACACTAAGAAAAGGTTTTCAAAATTCAGGTCCTAAAGGTATGTTATGGGGGTCTAAAGTTTGTATGGAGAACCCTACTTCCACGCGGGCAAAGCCGCTGGCTGAAGGCTAGTCTTCTTTAATGATAACCAATTCTTCAGGTTTTTTATGTGACACGGAATAAAACAAGTTTTAAGAAAACCTTAAAATCTTTAATGTATTTGTCTTAATGACTTAAATTAATTTTATTTCTACTCGTAAAAGGCGTGGAGTCAATGACCTTCACGACTCGATTATAAATCGATTATTTTCTTTTAGAAACTTCCATTGGATTGGTCATAAAAAAGTCGGTACGCGAATACTAGGTAAAATTATGCGTAACTAAGGTCACTTCCTAATATAGTAAGGGGAGATATATTGGTGATATAAGTAATTTGATCATACTTTTAAAACACAATACCATTCGGTTTCCTACTCATGATGTAGGTATTATGAGTATGAGGATATCTATTTCCTCACACTCGTAACAACTCCCTAGCGCTGCCTCATGAATGAACTAGCTTGGAACTATGTAGTATTCTCTTTAAAAAAATATCATCAATTTACTTATATCATCAATATATCTTCCCTTACCCTATATGTAATTAATATTATATTTATGTGGGATGTTGACTCAGCAATCATAAGGCCTGATACTCTTGTCAGCCAATGGCATAAGGTGGCCCTTCCTCACTCGCCTATCGTCAACGTCACGCATGTTTAAAAAGCTTGTTGCTTCATTTAACACAATCCAAAGTGATGTTGAAGACGCAAGCAAAAGTAATGCGAAAAAAAGAAAGATAACACCTGAAAACTCTGTTGACCGTATCCATACGAAGCTGGGGTGGGTCGCTAGTTTTGTATATTGGTATAGATATTCAACTTAAATTCTTTATTGCGAATTGACTGGCCTGTCAGTCTAGTAGTTAGTGACCCTGACTGCTATGCGGGAGGTCGTGGGTTTGATTCCCACCCAGGACAAAATGTTTGTGTGATGAGCACGATCATTTGTTCTGTGTCTGGGTGTAATTTATGTATAATATGTATGTATTTAGAAATATATAAGTATGTTTATCAGTTGTCTAGTACCCATAACACAAGCTCTGCTTAGCTTGGGACTAGATGGCGTTGTGTGATAGTTGTGGACATGTTATTATTATTATTATAATTTAGGGTTTGGGGATGTTAATAGTGGGTGCTAAGTTCTTAGGACTTAGCACAGCATAGCAACAGCCTTAAAATATTCCCACGGCTGGGATTCTGGCTTTCTCTCTAGGAGAGGGAATGGGCCGTAATTAACCACGCGGGCCCAGTGCGAGTGTACCTACACAATAAATACGAGTGAATAACAGATATTTCAAATAGAATGTAGTATCATTAAAATAAGTCACTTATAATAATAAAATACGTATAATATATGTATATGCTAATATTATGAACTAATAAATACTATGATAAATATCAAATCAGTATAAATTTGAATGGAGTCTCCTAATACAGGCTTTACTTTGCTTAAAAAGAAGCTCCAATCATAAGGTGTTAAAAAATACTTCATTATATAGTATAAAACAAAGTTGCTTACCGCTGTCCCTGTGTATGCTTAGATCTTTAAAAGTACGCAACGGATTTTGATGCGGTATTTTTTTTGTAGATAGAGTGATTCAAGAGGAAGATTTATGTGTATAATACATGCATAATATATTCAATATCAGTACCCGTGCGAAGCTGGGGCGGGTCGCTAGTTAGAAATAAATAAATTATTAAATGGTGGATGTCACATGTCTTCGAATGTTTGGTTCTAAGACATGCTAGTTTCCTCACAATGCATACATGCAGTGGTGATGCAATAAATTACACAAATTAATGCCCCTGGTTTGAACCCGCGACCTACAACTCGTAAGTCGGGTCCGTTACCACTTGGCTAACACTCATCACCAGCCTTATAATGTTCTCACTGCTGGGACACAGGCCTCCTCTCTAGGAAAGGGAGTAGGCCATAATCCACAACAGACCCAGTGCGGACTGGTGGATGTCAAATGTCTTCGAAATTTTGATTCTAGGACATGCCGGTTTCCTCACGATGTTTTCCTTCCCCGTTTTGAGAGCAATGGTGATGAAATAAATTACACAAAGTAATGCGCCTGGATGGGTATGAACCCGAGACCTACAACGCGTAAGTCGGTTCCGTTACCACTTGGCTTGGTGGATGTCACATGTCTTCGAAATTTTGATTCTAGGACATGCCGGTTCCTCTCGATGTTTTCCTTCACTGTTTTGAGAGCAGTGGTGATGAAATAAATTACACAAATTAATGCGCCTGGTTGGGTTTGTACCCGAGACTTACAACGCGTAAGTCCATGATACCAGTCCAGTAATACCATGATGATGATGATGATTTAATTTGCCTCTCTAATCTTGTCCATCATCAGAACCTTGTTTAATGCTCAAGGTGGCAATTTTATGATGAGTCAAATGACTGACTTTGTCCATGATATTTCGCAGTTTCTAATAATTTATACATGCAACTATTTATCATACTTCCTGATGTGCCAAAAACAGAATCAAGTCTATAAAGAAATCTAGCAATAAACAACTTTGATTCCGCCATCTCAATTCGGACATCCAACAATCGTATCGATATATCGCTGTCTTACCATGCGATTATAATTTAGGTGTCTTCAAGGCTAGAGTGAATAGGCTCTTAATAAATTAGTGCGCCTCACTATCAACGATTGCATCACTGCTTACCATCAGTTGGGATTTCAGTAAAAAAAGACATATCCCAGCGATAGACAAGCACGTTCATAGAAACTATTTGTCAAAATACTGAAAATTTAATACAAAAGTTCGCTGCAGCGCTTCATTGGCATTATGTCGTCTAACAAAACTTTTAAGACTGACAGCGCTGTCACACTGCGTGAACGTCAAAACTGCACTAATGTCATCAATGTAAAGGTGTATGGTCTGCAGATCAGCTAAGTCAAGTAAAATGACTGTAATATACACCTAATCTAGTGCGTAGTACATATATATCAATGGTACTATTATGAACCCGTTGTATCCCACTGCAGGGCAAAAGCCTCTCTTCCGTCATTCCGATCTTTTCGGTACTATTTTGTCGAGTTATGTATATAAATCTATGGTGGTTTTCTTTCGTAATTTCTGGGTTGGTCTCACAGTAAAAGTTGTTCATATTGAAGTGTACAATGATCCTTTTTAAGGTAAGCCCATCTGTCGTATCAATTATGTATATTATGAAGTAATTTAAGAGAAAGCGTTGTATAAAATTGTCGATTTTTTATACATATCTAGTGGGACTAATGCTTAAAAATCTATATTTAGATTAAAATTATTATACTGATTCTGGTTTTAGCAAAATCTTGTTCGAGCTTCAAGATAATAGCCCAAGTTTTTTAAATTTCTTAATAAAAAAAAGTCTATTGTCATTTTATTTAAATTTTTTGTTGGAAAGGAAGTGCCAATTATAGGCCTTGACATTAAACTGATTTATGAACCTACTAGCTTTTGTCAGCGGCTTCGCCCGCGTACAAAAAATATAGCCTATGTCACTCAGGAGTAAAGCAGCTTTCTATTGTTGCTAAAATTTTTCTAATCGGACCAGTAGTTTCAGAGATTACCCCCTACAAACAATAAAACAAACTTTTCCTCTTTATTATATTAGTGTAGATATACACCTAATACGACGGCGCGCTCTGTTCCCGCGCGCCTCAAGGAGTTGTCAGCAAATGTAGAGGCCCAACTGCAGGGCTGAAGCCTACTGGGGCCCCGGTCCGGTTTCTGAAAAGAAGGTCCAACCCCGGTATGATGGCTAAGAAGGAATTGGGTGGGTCGTTTAGTCAGTAAGAGACTGACATTGTTTACCACTCCGCCAAAAGGTTCGTCATTAGATGATTTTTCCCACCGTAAAAAAACCTATACCTACTATCATCTATGTATAGATAGATAGATTAAAACTTTATTGTACAACAAAAAGTATCTATGTATAGTACCTACACGGCAAATAAGTTGAACAAAATTAACAAGCTGTGCAAGCGCAGCCAATTCGATTGAGACTCGAAAATCAATTGAGTTAACTTAGTCTCTCTCGATTTTAAGCTACCAGGTCAACGGTAAATATTTGTCAGTAAAAGTTTGACACTCCCTCTTGCCGTTCCCAGAACGGGAGAAGGGAGAACAGTTTTTGAGATAGGAAATAGTCAAATAGAAGTTATATCTTCTATTTGACTATTTCCCATCTCAAAAATAGATAAGGAAGTTTACCTCTAAAATCGGTCAATACTTCCTCATATTTCAGTTATTGGATTTCCCCACGGATTCAATTAAATTAGCCTAATCTTATTTTCTTAGAATCTATATTATGATTGTTTCATATTGTCCATCTTAAGAATCATAAACTTCTAAGGACCGAAACTAGGGGTACTTGATAGTTACAACCTAGGGGTCTTTAAGTCAAGAGTGAATAGGTTACTTCTAGGCAAGCGTGCTCCATCGTCGACCACATCATCGCTTACCATCAGGTGAGATTGTGGTCAAACGCGAGCCTATCTAGAATAATAAAAAAAAGACATAACCGTGTTCCGGTTGCAGCGTGGTGCTGCTAAAATCGGCGGGTCAGTCGAAGCCAACGGAAAGAAAGGAAGGCTCTGATCCTGGTATATATGGCAACGTAGGAATGCGGTAGTTTGTTTACTCAGTAAGAGTCTGACACTGTTTTCCTCTCCGCCTGAGGGCGAGATTCGTCATTAGATGGTTTTACACTATTTCCGTACGTAATATTTTAATGTAGATGAGGAAACATCTCGACGGAGTCATCACGTAGCAACTCTCTTAGAAAACTTAAACAATCGTAGATATATATTAGTTAATACAGTAAGGAAATCCGCACAGCGGGAGCGATGCTAAACTATAAAACATATTTTTAAGTGTAACTGTGGAGATTTGTTACGGTAACTTATCCATAAAACAATAGTCAAATGGAACAGTGCACTAGCTTCTGACGTTTAATATGTGCAATTTAGGTCGGTTTGAAATAAATTATTTTGCATCTTTATTTATTTATACATACTTTATTGAACACTAACATAACAAAGAATAGAATTTGAGCTTTACTTTTAAAAATATAAAATTTATAAGCTAACAGCGCGCTCTGTTCCCGTGCACCTCAATTAGTTGTCAGCAAATGTAGAGGCCCCACTGCAGGGGCGGAGCCTACTTTCGCCCCGGTCCGGGTTCTAAAAGGAAGATCCGACCCCGGTATGAGGGCTAAGAAGGAACGGGGTGTGTCGTTTAGTCAGTAAGTTTTTGGCACTGTTTCCTGCACCACCCAAGCGCGGGATTAACAGATAAAGTATCATTTTGAATATAACTTCATACTAACTTATCATACACATGGAGCCACGGACAACAGTTAGCTGTTAGAGGTAATAAGAGCTATATTACTCAATTACCTTTGTACTTGTCAATTGTTACAACGGGTATTATTATCTAACAATTATTTTGAAGTCATCGGGTTCAAGATCTGAGCCCTCACCAGTCACCATGACGCGGTAGAATGTCAGTTGTACGAGCAAGAAAAAGGGCTAGAACTATTCACCTTACACAGCTTCATCCCTTTACACTCTTGAGTCCCGTGTGAACGCCGGCGTTCGAACACCTATTGTATTTTTATTATGTCTCTAATTACGATATTCTAAATAGATATTAAAAAACAACTAAATACAGATATTATGGTTTTAACATTCTAGTTCGTTGTGTTAATAATAATAATATGTCCACAACTATCAAACAACGCCATCTAGTCCCGAGCTAAGCAGTTAAATATATTTATTTTTAAAAAAAACATTGCCCCACAATAAGAATTACTCCTGTGTCGTGGGTGCTTTCACAAACATGTAAAGTCACATACACAAGATATCCAGACCCGGAACTGTACGCCAACCAACATCTGTTCCGTGTGAGAATTGAATTTGCGACCCTCAGCGCATCAGTCAATCGCTCAACCACTGCGCCAGCCGAACTGTAAAACACTCTTGCTGAACCAATTTATTTTTGACATTGGCAAAATAGCCAACACAGGCTATATTATTTGAAATCAATAAAAAAAAAATAATAGAGATAAAAAGAAATTCGCAAAGAAAATAATAATCGCATTTCTGTAGCATTGCTTTTACTGTAACATGACCTTAACCCACAGATAGCTGAGTTGACATAATTTGCTACAGAGACTTGTCAACGTGACATAATGACATAACATTAAAATACTGCCTTGTAACAATAAATTGTTCTTTATGCAATTATTGTATGTGTAATGTATAGGGAAGGTGTGTTTGATGATAGCTTTTGTTTTGACGTGGGAATTAATCATATGACAAAATAAATCATATAAACTTAACTAAATATCTTACTAATATTATAAATGCGAAAGTTACGATGTTTGGATGTTTGTTACTCAATCACGCCAAAACGACTGGACGGATCTGGATGAAATTTGGCATAGGCATAGGATACACTCCAGAATAGGACACCTCAAACCTCAACCCCAACCCCAATACCACGCGTTCGAAGCCGCAGGCAAAAGCTAGTTCACACTAAACGTAACTATGTACATATAGTACCAAAACACAATGCACTCAGGCGTCGAAATACTCCTCCACATCGCTGTCATCTGGAAACGTGTCCAGCCGTAGGGACTCTGCAAAAGGGTCTAAGCCTACTGGGGCCCAGGGTCTCTTTTTGAAAAAAAGGAATGGTCCCAGTGAGAAGGACTAAGAAGGATCGGGATGGGGCGTTTAGTTAGCAAGAGTCTGACACTGCTGCCCGCTCCACTCAAGAGCGGGATTCGTCATTAGATGATTTTTGTCCACCATAAAAAACAAACAAAAGGAGAGCAGTGGTGGCCGAGTGGTAAACGCCCCGACTTACGAGTTGTAGGTCGCGGGTTCAAACCCAGCCAGGCGCATTACTTTGTGTAATTTATTTCACCACTGCTCTCAAAACGGTGAAGGAAAACATCGTGAGGAAACCGGCATGTCCTAGAACCAAAAATTCGAAGACATGTGACATCCACCAATCCGCACTGGGCCCGCGTGGTGGATTATGGCCCATTCCCTCTCCTAGAGAGAGGAGGCCTGTGTCCCTGCAGTGGGAACATTAAAAAGGCTGATGATGATGAAAAAAAAAACAATGGCCTCAATCCAATCCCTCAAATAATCTAGTGGTCATCCGCGGTGCTAAGAAGCCTCTCCTTTCTAAAAGATAAAAACATTTACTTGTAGTAACAATGTTATCTCAATGCCAAACAGTCATTTCCATTTTATTTATAATTCATTTTATATTTTAAGTTTCTTATGTAAATTTTTATAAATAGGTTTATTTATATAAGATCCGGATTCCCTGCTTTTAAATTAAAGTTACTTTAGAATATAAAAATAATTTACAGCATATTATATGCCACAGAGATTAGCCTGCCATTATATACAAACTTATATATTATACCTCTTTAAGATATTATGTGTTTATATAACAAACGAGTCATTTTACCTCTTTCTATGTTTTTAATAACCATAAAATAATCATGAGCTTTTATTTATAATCATTACATAGTATAAAACAAAGTCGCTCTGTCCCTATGTATGCTTAGATCTTTAAAACTGCGCAACAGATTTTGATTCGGTTTTGTTTAATAGATAGAGTGATTTAAGAGGAAGGTTTATGTGTATAATAATTGTATTATACACATAAACCTTCCTCTATAATATTTAATATCACCATTGCACCCGTGCGAAGCTGGGACGGGTCACTAGTATAAAACAAAGTCGCTTCCCCCTGTCCCCATGTATGCTTAGATCTATAAAACTAAGCAACGGATTTTGATGCGGTTTTTTATTAGATAGAGTGATTCAAGAGGAAGGTTTATATGTATAATATATGCATAATATCAACATTGCACCCGTGCGAAGCAGGGGCGGGTCGCTAGTGTAATTATATACTTTCTTTAATAATAATTATAATGTATTTAATTGTATATTTAACACACACAGTAATAATATACTTACATGAGATAATATTAGTTGTGCAATCGCTGAACATTTAAAAATTAAATAATTTAACTCCTAAACTAAAATATACAAATCCGCCATGTTATTTTTAAAATAAATTTAATTGCCAATTTTCCTCCATTTTTGTCTGTCGCTTATAAAAATAAACCTAACCAAACCAAAAAAAAGTTTCTAGAACCGGATATAAAAATGTAATTTAATAAACAATTACTTAGATTTAATAAAAATATAATGATAATTTTAATAAAATTAACGAGTAATAAATAATATTAAGTATATGATTATTTAACACATTACAATGAAGACACGTGACATTTTATCCTCGTGATGGATTTGGCATTCCCTCTCTTAAGAGGAGAAAAAAAAAGTTTGTAGAACTAAAAATAAAAATATAATAAGCAATTAGATTAATAAAAAATATATATTATGTTAATTTTACTAAATCTGATAAAAATTAACAAGTAATAAAAAATATTATAATTTTTTTTTTGACACATGTCATTAATGACATGTGATTTTCATCCACGTGACAGATCACAACCCATTCCCTCGGAGAAAAAAAAAGTGTCTAAAATTGAAAATAAAAATATAATAAAGCAATTAAACTTATCAAAAAAATATATATTATGCTAATTGTACTAAGTGTGATAAAAAATAAACGAGTAATAAAAATATTATATGATTATTTGACACACGACATAAAAGACATGTGATATTCATCCACGTGAAGAGTCACGGCTCATTCCTTCTCCCAGAAAGGAGGCCTAAGTCCAAACAATGGGAAAATGATATGTCTAATTATGCATAGATAAGATTAATTCACTTGAAAGACGAAAAAAAAATTAAATAATGGCATTTCTTAACAATTTTTTTTAATAATGTACGTATTTTACAGTTTTCACACGTTGTTTTTCATAACCACCCTCGTAATACAATTTAAAAGATGTTAATATAATTTAAAATATATGAAAAAATTCTCACGAGAGTATAATATTAGAACTACATTAGGCCTACACGTGTGACAGACCTAGTATGTAAAAACGACGTCACGTGGCGTAGAACTAGAGTACCTCTAAAACCTAGTTGCCCCTTCTGGGGCCAAGGGTTGATGCGTAAGCGGAACACCGAGGCCCTGGAACTAAGGCAAGAAGGAACGGTGGGTCGTTTAGTCAGTAGATATCTGACACTGTCTCCCGCTCCGCCCAAGGGTGGGAGTCGTCATTCGACAATTTTTCTAACCATAAAAAAAAAATTGTTGAATTTTGGAAAATTCTTGACTACGTTAAAAAGAAACTTTGTGCCAAAGAGATTGCTCTTTGCATATGGCCTCTTAACAACTTGTGTCAAACCGAATTTACTCTACAAAGTATAGTTATTATTTAACTTTTTAGTAGCTTAATATTTTTTAATGTAGTTTAAAAAAATAGTAGTTAAATTAAACATTATATAGGGCATTTTCTTTTCATGTTCCTAAGCCTTGTACTTTTGACTGTGCGTTGATATATCAGTCAGTTTTTCCTTTTATATATATCTACATCTACACTAATATAATAAAGAGGTAAAGTTTGTTTTTTTGTTTTTATGTTTTTTTGTTTGTAGGAGGTAATCTCTGGAACTACTGGTCCGATTGGAAAAAATTTAGCAACAACAGAAAGCTGCTTTACTCCTGAGTGACATAGGCTATATTTTATGTACGCGGGCGAAGCCGCTGACAAAAGCTAGTATAAATATATAGATAGCTTGTCTAACATTGCTTCTCCTTTGTTCCAGGTCTTTTCATCCTGCTGATGCTGGGATTTTTCGCATTAGCAGCTGGCTGTTTTATACTGTTCGTGAAGCCATACGACTTCTTTTTCAAGCAGGTTTGTTCAATTTCATTTTAATTTTACTGAATTTTCGGGTTCACTGAGTTTTGGGGTTCACTGAGTTGTGGGGTTCACTGAGTTTTAGGGTCCACTGAGTTTTGGGGTTCACTGAGTTTTGGGATTCACTGAGTTGTGGGGTTGACTGAGTTTTGAGGATCACTGACTTTGGGGTTCATGGAGTTTTAAAGTTCATTCAATTATTGGTAGATAAGAGCAAATTTTAGACTCAGTGACCATTTCTACTAAACTGTGGTAGATATCGCTGTCAGCTATGACATCGCTATTGCACCTAAAGAATAGCAAAATATGATATTGATTTTGAAATTTTGAGAATTTGATTTTGATTTATTAAAAATAAGTAATATAATTTATATACCTATAATTATAATAATAAGCTTTTATTATCACTGTCTATTTATAAATCTCTAAAACCAAACGAAATACTACAATTTATTTTCTAATTTTCAATTTAAACTTCCAGAAAGCGATGTTAACTGATGGCGGCGAAATCTTCGAGATGTGGAGGAAGCCTGAAGTGGAACTGTACACCAAGGTGTTCCTGTTCAACGTCACCAACGCTGAGGAGTACATGGCTGGGAAGGACGACAAGATCAAGGTCAAGGAAGTTGGACCATATGTGTACAAGTAAGTCATTTTTTTTTCTTTGTCACACAGCATCGTCTAGTCCGAAGCTAAGCAGAGCTTGTGTTATGAGTACTAGACAACTGATAAACATACTTATATATTTCTAAATACTTACATCATTACATAGTATAAAACAAAGTTATTTCCCGTTGTCCCTATGTATGCTTAAACCTTTAAAACTACGCAACAGATTTTAATGGGGGTTTTTAATAGATAGAATGATTCAAGAGAAAGGTTTATTTATACATATAACACCCGTGCGAAGCTGGGGCGGGTCGCTAGTTATAGATAAATTACACCCACAGAACAAATTTATGAGCTCATCACACAAACATTTGTACTGGGTGGGAATCGAACCCACTTTTGCCGTCAGCAGTCAGGGCCCCAAGTCACTAAACCAATATGCAGTCTACAACATTCCGATCATTGTCAAACACCCAGTTTCCGAGAGCCCGATCAACGTAAAAACAACTAACTAGGTGTCATATCTCTTGTCAAGTGTCAGTTGACGTGTTTATAGCTTGATCAGCGACTTTGATTTGATCATCTTGTTAGTTGACAGCGTAGACAAATCTTCTATAGGAATGCCATCGAATTTTTTTTTCTAAGCATCGTTTCAACAACACAAATTAATTTGACACAGCTGTTAATTTGACAGTTGTGTTAAATGACATCAGTCAAGCACTAGTTTATTGCAATAAAAAAAAAATGATCGGGCTTTCAGAAACTGGTCTTAACTTAACTTTCAAAATCTAACTTTTTTTACGAAATCAATTGTTAGTAATTAGGTTTATTGTATAGAATTATTTCTCTAGTTACCCTCTATAATTAAAAATAATAAACATTTCTTGTACCTAGCAATTAAAAAATAGACGTTAATTATACTTACAGTCGTTGTAAAAGTCAATTTTTTAATCCATTTTAATTATTTCCTATACTAAGAACTAGGTAATTAGTATTTAAATTAATACCTAGTTAATTTTATCTAGAAAATTGTTCATCATCTCTCCGTAGCCATTTTCTAAATTATTCTTTTTTTGTATCTGTCATCGGATAATTTTTCCCACCATAAAAATCATGACATCATCAGTAATTTCTTCTTGTCTTCCACAGGGAATCTCTGGAGCATAAAGTGATGAAATTCAACGACAATGCAACCCTGACTGCGATTCCGAAGCACCCTCTGTCCTGGGTCGAGGAGTTATCTGAAGGAAACCAGGAGAATGACACCTTGTACCTGCCACACATCGCTCTGCTGGTAAGTTTTTTTTTCCAAAACATCTGGAGTAAGATTTGTAATATCATCATAATCATGTTAAAAGCCTGGGTGTCGCCACTGTGTGGACCGCCCGAAGGACACGGTGGAGCACACGGTAGAGGTGTGCCCCGCTTGGGTAGAGAACATGGTCCGGAGCGAGGAGGAGTGGCAGGCGGTCGCCTCTTTTGTTTGAAGCAGTAATGCTAGCAAAGGAGGAGGCCGACCACATAAGGTAGCAGAGCTCACGCCCCAGATGCCGATCCCGATTTCCAGCCACCGTAGGTTTCTGCCCACCATAAAAAAAAATATATGTAAAAGCAATTGTGTGAAAATCAGTAAACTAAATTTTTGAAAATTACACTTTTTTGCAAAAATACTCCTCATGAAGTAATTATGATATAAAAAAGACAGGATTTCTTTTATGTAGATATTAGCCCCAGGTGTCTTTCTCATTTTTGCAAAAAGTGAAAATCTCAAAAAAAAATGTACTTTAGTTTGGCCGGCCTTAAAGCGACCATGACTTAATCAGGACAAAACATATAACTATTGGATTTATACTGCCAATTACCCTTTGACCTTTCAACAATAATAATGGACAAATTACTAGACTATTAAAATCTAATTATATTATTATAATAGCGTCTACTGTTTAATGTGCGAACAATAATTTATTATTTATCAATCAATTTATTATAATTATCTAAAAACAAAACTAAAATACTTCAATGATACTTTGTTCTATTTTTATACATCTATACTTTATCTGTTTAGGTATTTTTCTAATCGTAAACAATGTTGATATGTATTTTTAAATATATAAAAAATATATATAACATAAGAAACTGTTCCGGTGTGAAGTACCGTCGGATCTTTGAAAGAACGCCAAGTTTTTTAGCAGCAATTTTTGATGGACAAAAATCATCCAATGACATTGCCCGCCCTTGGACGGAGCCGGAGATAGAGTCAGACTTTACAGACAAAAAGTCAGACTTTAAAAACCCAAAAATCCACCCCGTTTCTTCTTAATCGAAATGTATAAAAATGGGTCAATGGTACCGGTAGGGTTTGACCCTGCTGATCCCCGCGGTAGCGCAGAAGAGTGCCACTATGTGGACTGCCCGGAGGACACGGTGGAGCTTACGATAGAGGTATGCCCCACTTGGAAGGAGCATCGTCGTATCCTCGTGGGGGCGATTGGTACAGGCCATGGTCCAGAGCGAGGAAGAGTGGCAGGTGGTCGCATCCTTTTGCGAAGCAGTAATGCTAGCAAATGCGGAAGCCGACCGCATAATGCAACGGCGCTCACGCCCCAGTCGTCTGGTAAAAGTCCGAACCAAGCCAAGTCGTCGACGGCGCACTCTATTTCCGCGCGCCTCAAGGATTTGTCAGCAAATGTAGAGGCCCCACTGCAGGGCTGAAGCCTACTGGGGCCCGGTCCGGCTTCTGCAAGGAAGGTCCGACCCCAGTGTGAGGGCTAAGCAGGAATGGGGTGGGTTGTTTAGTCAGTAAGAGTCTGACACTGTTTCCCGCCCCGCCCAAGGGTGGGATTCCTCATTCGATGATTTTTCTTACCATAAAAAACCCTGCAGGGGCCCAGCAGGTTTTTTTTTATGGTAACAGTTTTGTGTCAACTCCTTAACTTTGCTCTCAATTAACTGCCCAAACTTAATATTTGAGGAAACTAGTAGAAAAGTCTAGTAATGTCTTATTTATAAACCACATATTTAGCAACATTTAAACAAAGATAATTTGTTAATTGCTTAGCTATTTAGTGTAATTAAATATTACATTATTCAATTTACAAATTGGTCTCCATAATATTCGATACTAAATACCTACAAAATTGGTTTTGTCGAAACATTCAACGTATCTATGTGTTAGGTTAGCAAAGTTTTATTATCTTAATAAAACTTAATATGGTAATAAATAATTAATTTAGAATGTGTTTACCTACTGTTTTATATTTATATAACGAGTTGTAGGTCGCGGGTTCAAGCCTAACCAGGTGCAATACTTAGTGTAATTTGTTTCATCACCACTGCTCTCAAAACGGTGAAGGAAAACATTGTAAGGAATCCGTCATGTCCTAGAACCAAAAATTCGAAGACATGTGACATCCACCAACTCGTACTGGGCCCGCGTGATGTATTATGGACCATTCCCTCTCCTAGAGAGGTGGTCTGAGTCCCAGCAGTGGGAAAATGATAAGGCTTATGCTAATATCCTGCGGATTTCATTACGCATGCGGAATTGCTCCGCATGCGGAGCTGCTGCCCGGGATCAGGCTCGTCCCGCGTGCGTATTTCACCCCATAATAATATATAATATAATATATATATTTTTGGAGCAGTGGTGGCCGAGTGGTAACGGCGCCGACTTACGAGTCGTAGGTCGCGGGTTCAAACCCAGCCAGGCGCATTACTTTGTGTAATTTATTTCATCACCACTGCTCTCAAAACGGTGAAGGAAAACATCGTGAGGAAACCGGCATGTCCTAGAACCAAAAATTCGAAGACATGTGACATCCACCAATCCGCACTGGGCCCGCGTGGTGGATTATGGCCCATTCCCTCTCCTAGAGAGAGGAGGCCTGTGTCCCTGCAGTGGGAACATTAAAAGGCTGATGATGATTAATAAATAAAATTCCACAACCTTCACACAACGCCGTCTAGTCCCAAGCTAAGCAGAGCTTGTGTTATGAGCACTAAACAACCGATAAACATACTTATATATTTCTAAATACATACATATTATAAATAAATTACACTCCGACACAGAAAAAATGATCGTGTTCATCACACAAACGTTGTCCTGGTTGAGAATCGTACCCACGACCTCCAGCGTAGCAGTCAGGGTCATTAACTACTAGACCAACAGGTCAGTCAAACGACATAATAATTTTGCATTGTCATCTACTTGACACATGCATGCAAAATTTCAGCTCAATCATAGTAACCGGGAAGTGGATCAAATTTAATTTACAAGATTTTATCACAAACATCGGGACAGGTGAAAATAATAATAAGTTGTGTTGGCATAGGAATTAAATATTAATGAATTCGTTGGGCTCGTATATTTTTATTCATAGTTTTATCACTTAAGAAAACAGTTTGCATAAAATATTTCGATTTAATAACTGGTTCTTAATTAGTACACGTGTATCGAAGTTACCTACTATAAAAATCACGAAATAAAAAAATATCGGCCCATACTAGGAATAACTCCAAACCTAAAAATACCTATAATTTTTCAATATAGTTACTAGAAAACCCGCTCTTAGGCACGCAATTTACTGTTTTTCGCACTAGTGTGGAAAAGTGCGCGTACTCGATTACAATTTTATTACATTTATCGTATCAGCCTAAGCACGCGTCGACCCCCGCTCATTTAGATTCAAAGCATGTAATTTCAAATAAATCATTTACAGGCACTTTTGAAAGGTCAAAAAGTCTGTTTGTCAAGAAATGACGCTAATTGCACATTTCAAAGCATAAATCTCTGTGGAGAAGAACGTACAAGAAACTCCATGTGATATGATAGCTCTCGCTTCCATAACGCCTCGGTTGCAATGAGAAACTTTCCGCACTTGTTTCAAATAACAACTCTCTGCCTACTTCAAATCGGAAGGATACACACTAAGCCTAAGAAAATACTTGAATAATGTCAAGAAGCACTTCTATTCAAAGTTGCCCAACGGAAAGGATGGGCAGATTGCAACAGGCTTGCCCCATGGACCTTTACGAAATGTTAACACGAACTGCCAGTTGCAATGTGCATACATAAATACTTCGCAAGCCACAAGTTGAAATTCCCTTCTGGAAGTTTCTTCCTTTTTAACATTCGTGTAATTTATTTGCCAATTTCTACATAGTATTAACATAATTTAGAAAAAAGCGGCGCGTGCGAGTCGGACTGGGTTCCATACTAATCTACTTGTGTAAATTATTCAATTGCCGAATAAAGACTAAGATTTTTCCGAATAAAAAAAAAGTATTTGTAGTTTATTTATTTTGTGACGTAATCACAAATTTTATTCTTCAATTATGCCAAAATTTCTTCGGTTTGACAGTATGACTTTACGTCACAACATGGCAATCGATTGTATTTTCATTTCGAACGTTTTCTTTCATATCACTCCTCACACAATCCATCTATCTTTTCTTTGGGCTGCCTCTCAATCCATCCACATGTCTACTCATAACTCTTTTAGTAACATGCGTTTTATCCCTTCTCTTTGCATGGCAATACCAAGATAAACGATTCCTTTTCAACTTTTCAGTCACTGGCGCCACTTTCAAACTTCCTCTAATATTAGAGGAAGTTATGTGTTATTAGAGGGAGTATATACTCATTTCTCACTTTATCCATTCTCGTCACACCACACATCTATCTCAGCATTCTCATCTCTGCTACATGCAATATTTTACATAATATATTTATTTTCAACTGTGTTCAATGTTTTTGAACAAATCTTATAAATTAAATTTAATCCACTTCTCGGCAACCGATTGATCTGAAATTTTGCACGCATGTGTCAATTAGATGACAATGCAAAATTATTATGTCGTGGGGTTGATCTGATGTTGGAACCCGAAGGTGGCATAGGAACTCTGTAATTAAACGACATAACCCCGTCGAGTTTAGGCTTGTGTAATTCGTCTTGACGAGTTTTATAGGTATATACTGCGCTATAAAAGCTTCTCATGAAAAAAAAATGTTTCTTTCATCCTTTTCAACGTCCGGTATTCTAATGATTTATCAAGATGTGGACAACATAAATCCTATGCGCATATTGCAAATACAAACCTGATATTATATCTGTGTCAAGCTCATCACCATATTTACTCTTAAGGGCATACAAAATGCATACAACATTTGCGCAAGCACGCAATACTGTTTAAAATGTGAAGTGCCTCAATATACTTACTTAGTAAGTAGGTTTTCTTATAATTAAAGAAATTATTAATTTTTAGACATAAAAATATACATTTAATTACACTAAAAATGACCTAAATAAACTAAAAATACTCTAATATTTACAAATGATTTATTGGGCATCAAAAAATTCATCCACATCGATATCAATGGGAAAAGTGCCCTGAACGCTGGCAGCATTGCCACGCTGGATGGCAATGCTGATTCGCTGACAAAAATAAAGCCCAGCCCTCTGGTCACTCGAAGAGTCTACCAGCTGTTAGTTGATTAGTAAAGACGTGAGCTAAACTAAATGTCCTGTTTAGTGGTAATTTCGTCATTTAGAATGGTGAATTGGGGTTTTATAGACTCGTCGGATAGTTAATGTGAGTGTGGTGGTCTTGTTCAAGATATGTGCCACTTGCTGGAGTGCCCAAAGTACCCATACTCCTGCGCTATCTAAGATGTAATTTGTACCACCGATGCTGCAGCAGTTTGACGACTTTACCATCGATTCGAAAAGAAGAACAAGAATCTAGGATACTAATTATAATTAAAGTTATTCAGCCTTCTTATAAACCTGGTCCTACAAAGCGTTCTTTATGCATTACATTTGAGTACCTACATTGTGAATAAAGCTATAAAGATTGCTTTATAGCTTCATTCACAATGTAGGTATTATAATTCCATCTCTTTTTCTCGCTCGCATGCCTCGAAGGGGGCTTCGACCAAAGTGGGAGAAGTTATTGCACGATTTCCCACCTAAAAGAAACCACAATTCGAAGACAAAACGTTTTTCGAAGTAATAATATTAAACGCTTGCCTTACCAATTTAATGTACCTAAACATTGACAAAATAATCGAAACCGAATCTACTTACCCAATGATATACCAAATGTCCAAATATCCGCATATATTACAAAATATTTAGGCCCAAACAAACGCCGGCGTTCGCACACCAAGTGTTGTCTTTCTATTGTGTCTCTAATAATCATTTTTGTCTACAGAGCATTGCCAACGTGGTCTCCCAAAAGGACATGTTCACCCGCTTCGGCCTCAACAACCTGATCAGTCTGACGAACTCGCAACCCCTTGCCAAGATGACAGCCAAGGAGTTCATGATGGGCTACGAGTCCAAGCTGATGACCCTGGGCAACACCTTCCTGCCAGGCTGGATCTACTTCGATAAGCTGGGGCTGATTGATAGGGTGAGTCAATCTATATCATCCATAAGTACTAAGCACTAGATTTACATACATTGACAGGCCTCCCACAAGGTAGACCGATGACCTGGTGAGGGTTGCTGGAACCCGATGTATGCGGGGATGTACCAGACCGGTATTTGTGGCGGCGCTCGGAGGATGTCTAATAGTGGACATAGACCTCCCTAGCCCATGCCGGTTTCCTCACGATATTTTCCTTCATCGTTTTGAGAGCAGTGGTGCTGAAATAAATTACACAAAGTAATGCGCCTGGCTTAGTTTCAACCCGAACTCGTAAGTCAAGGCCTTTGCCACTCGGCCACCACTGCTCTCAAATACAGTATACAGCAAATAAGTTGAACCAGCTGCTACGGTTTTTATGGTGGGAAAAATCATCAGATAAATCGTCAGAGTTACTGACTAAACGACCCACCCCATTCCTTCTTAGCCCTCATACCAAGGTCCGACCTTCCTTTCAGAAACCGGACCGGTGAACCCATTAGGCTTCGGCCCTGCAGTTGGGTCTCTACATTATGCGCGCTGTCGATGAGTTGCTATGGTTACGCCCCTATATCGATTGAGACCCAAAAATCAATTACTGACCGCCATATGACGAAGCAGTGGTGGCCGAGTGGTAACGGCCCTGATTTACGTGATGTAGGTCGCGGGTTCAAACCCAGCCTGGCGCATTACTTTGTGTAATTTATTTCATCACCACTGCTCTCAAAACCGTGAAGGAAAACATCGTGAGGAAACCGGCATGTCCTAGAAACAAAAATTCGAAGACATGTGACATCCACCAACACGCACTGGGCCCGCGTGATGGATTACGGCCCATTCCCCTCTCTTAGAGAGGAGGTCTGTGTCCCTGCAGTGGGAACATTAAAAAGGCTGATGATGATGATGATGATATGACGAAGATTATACTAACCACCCCTTTCTTCCCCAGGCGTACGATTTCGAAGGCGACTACGAAACCATCTTCACTGGAACTGATGATGTCAGAAACTCTGGGCTCATCGACACGTACCGTGGGTCTACCGACCTTCCGCATTGGGAGGGGAAACACTGCTCCAACGTCCAGTACGCTTCTGATGGGACCAAGTTCAGGGGTGGCGTTACCAGGAACGAAAGCATCCTGTTTTATAGGAAGAGTTTGTGCAGAGCCGCTCCATTGGTAAGTGTTTCTTTCAAATCATTTTTAGGGTTCAGACCCTCAAAAAAAAAACTGGGCAAGTGAGACTCGAACTCGCGTACTGGGGGTTCTTTAGAAACCTACCTATGAAAATAATTCGATTCACAATTCTAATCTCAAATATTTTTCCGAGTTGCAAAAAAGTTTGTTTTTTTTTGGTTTCCATTTTTCCTTTCGAAGTTCGGAACCCTTATATAATTACTTTGGGGTCCATCTGACTGTCTGTCTGTCAAGACAAATTACCTCGACAACATGTAGAGATATTGTGTTGAAATTCTATTCAGAGAAAATTTCATTCTTGTTTCGGTGACACGAACAGTATAAAAAATATTCGAAACGATTCAGTAACTAATTCTATACAAGCTACATTCAGGTTTTGCATAATTATGCTAAAAATAATTTTATACCTATGTATAGTACGGAACTGTCTGTGTGTGAGTCCGACTCGCACTTGCCCACTTTATTACCTACTATAGAAGCTCTAAACCTAACCACTTATCTCCTTCTTTCTTCTCCAGATTCCTGTAGATGAAGGTGAAAAGAGTGGTCTCAAGGGCTACAAGTACACCTTCCCTGAAAACATGATGGACAACGGCAAATACATCGAGGACAATAAATGCTTCTGCAGACATGGTGAGTTCATACATCTTCCTGTACTATCTATATATATAAATCCGCACTGCCCGCGTGGTGGATTATGGCCCATTCCTTCAATTAGAGAGGAGACCTGTATCCCAGCAGTGGGAACATTACACACAATACCTTTATGAAGTCCTCCAATTAGCTAAAGTCTTCAAATAGACAAAAGTCCTCAAATTGGCTAAAGTCCTCAAGTTGGCTAAAGTCCTCAAATTGACTAAAGTCGAATGCCAAAAAAAAGAAAAAGTTACTTAATGCCTTATTGCATTAAGTCCACCCATGAACCACTACTGTACATGAAGAATAAAATAGAGTAATACTCGTACTTTATTGTTCACCAAAAAAGTAACAATTTCACAGAAACTTATATGAATGGGTCCAAAGGCGGTCTTATCGCTGACAGCGATATCTACCAGACAACCAGAAGAATAAATAAATAAAGTTCTCCAAATAACACCATCGTTCTTTGTTACAGGTAATTGTCTCCCACCAGGCCTGATCGACGTCACCGACTGTTACTACGGGTTCCCCATCGCTCTCTCATACCCTCACTTCTGGAAAGGAGATGCCATCCTCTCCAGCAAGGTTGAGGGTCTTACACCAAACAAAGAACAACATGAGACTGCGTAAGTACCTTATAAACTTACTGTTTAATCGTATTCAATCGTATAAATATTTCTTAAAATCATAACAATATAAACAATAAAAAAACATTTAAAAATATATAAAAAATAGTATAGGGTCCTGGCTACCGGCGCTCAGGGCTCCAAAGAAAGAAAGGAATCTTCTGACAATACAAGCCGTGTCCAAGAGTACCGCTTTCTGAATCCAAAAAACTTATTTTGTAAACAATCAGTCATATAAATTATATTAGGATTTAACTTCAAAAAAAATTAAATGTATAAATTAAATAAGCTGTAATTCTTGATTTCTAATCTAATTTTCTTCTCCACAGATTTTGGATCGAGCCCCAATCAGGTCTACCTCTGGATGTGAGCTCAAAGTTCCAGATCAACCTGGCTTTAGGAGACATCTCTTCAATCAAGAACGCCGAACGATTCGCCAACATGCACCTCCCACTACTGTGGTTCGATATTGTAAGTATTAACTATAAAATCAACATTCATCATCATCAGCCTTTCACAGTCCTCCTCTCTAAGAGAAGGAATGGACCATAATCCACCACGTGGGCCCATTGCGTATCGGTGGATGTCACACGTCTTCGAATTTTTGGTTCTAGGACATGCCAGTTTCCTCACGATGTTTTCCTTCACCGTTTTAAGAGCAGTAGTGATGAAATAAATTTCACAAAGTAATGAGTTTGAACCCGCGACTTACAACTCGTTAGTCGGGGCCGTTACCATTCGGCCACCACTGCTTCTACCTCCTCCCTGCTTAGCAGAAAAGGTCTTTTCTAAAACTAAATTTGCTCAACAAAAAACTAATGAACTTCTTTCTTTGTCCACAGAGGATGTACACTCTCCCACCCTCCTTGAAAGAACGGTTCAACCTATACCTAAACATCTTACCTGTCGTTGAACAAGCCGCCATGTACCTGCTCTTCGTAACTGGCGCCGTCTTCATCCTCTCTTCCGTCTACAGCCTCACTTTCAAAGTCATGTTCAAGAAGCAGAAAGCTTTCAACAATTGGAAAGATAGTGAAGGAATCTACGCTCCCTGTGAAACTACCCTCCGTGATACAGATACCGAATCTGACAACAAACACTCTGTACTCAAAATGCATAGTGAAAAACTTAAAGATTTGAGCTGTAAATTAAGTGATAGGATGTATGACACTGTTGGCAATGTAAAAGATAAAGTTGTTGAAGAACTAAACCATGTTAAAAATGCATTTGAAAGGAGAGGTTCTAAAATAATCGGACATGAAGTTAACCACGAAACGAAGAACGAAACCGAATATTCTGCAATCAAACAGAGTGATTCTGAAGATGAGTACAAATATTTAGAAATTCTAGATGATGGATCTGATTTAGTACCAACAAAATTGGAAACTGAAAGGTCTGATAAGCTAAAGAATTTAGACTCTAATGAAAGGAGGTAGTCGATTGAACTTGAAAATTTCAGAGTATAAGCTTACAGTAACTTCGAAAGAAGTTCTAATGGTCTTTATACCGACTAAGATAAGGTGTAAAGATTGAATATTGCCATGATTACGACTGATATATATTTAGCTACGTATCGGTACCTTTTAGTTTTCTACTGTTTAGCTCAACGAATTTTTAGTCTTGCTCAGAATTTTCGAACTTAGTTTTTTAAGCAGTTAAGCAAGCTATCTTTTCCTATTAATGAATTAAGAACTTTGGTAGGGTAGGGTTGAGTTAACTTATAATTTGCCGATATTATTCTAATTTTCTTTTTATTTTGGGACTGGATAATCTTAAATGTAGGACTAATGTGATAAACTTGTCATTTTTAGTCGACATTTTTATTTTAAGATAGGACTTTATATGTAAAGTTTGCATTTTGCTATTTACTATTTAAAAAATCTTGCCATTTTGAGTGCTTAAGTTTTTTTTGGCAAAATGAAAATTAATCCTGTTTTTTCAAAGATTCCCTACTTTTAATAAGAAATGAGTAATTTGCTCAATAATATTATAAAAATCGAATGCATTTCTGAAATATTTATAATGGTACTTTATTATTTAAACTTTACCTTGTTTTATTATTTGATTTAGTGAGAATGTAATCTACGAATATATAATGCCTACTTAAGTTCATTCCGTCTAAAATACCAAAAAACAATTGTTGTTGGAAAAAAAATTAAGAATACGATGCCTTGTTCACTTTACAGAAAAAAAAAGAAAAATAATTATCTGCTTAATTTTTTTTTACATAATTATTATATTGGTATAAGTGTGGGTATAAAAGAAATGTAAAAGAAACGCCAGTGAAATTTATTTCAGTTCGTGTAAAAAATAAAAATAAGATCAAAATGTCTAATTCATATTATTAGACATAGATTAAAATTCCATATTATTTTATAACTTTCTGCTTGATAAAGAATTTAATAAATTAAAAGTACGGCCTACGCTCTCTGTTAAAATATGTTTTAGTTAAAATTATAATTTTAAGATTTTTCTAAATCAATCTTGCCATATGTCTTGTCATAAAAAAAATGACCAAAATTATACACAATATTAATTGGCCTGAAATTCGTAAACTTAGGCCTCAAATTGTAAACTTTATTATTGTTCTACGTTTCCAATTTGAGGCCACCTATTTCAATTTACAGTATCTACAGCATTTCTCTTATATTGAAGGTCTTCACATTTTCTTTGGTATAAATTACCTCCCATTTGAGGCCTTTTAAGTCCAATATTTGTAGTTGCTCAATTACTGTGTACGTTTAATTAAAACCATATCTACCTGTTATTTCTTAAAGACAGCTAGAATAATATAGAAATAGATTTTAAATAAGTTTTGTATGCCTGTTTCATCATTTTAAAATTACAAAAATATTTTTCTAGAAAATATTTAATTGTCTAGAGTATGGACTCATCTAAGTTACAGTTTGAGGCTAAAGAATGAGTCCAGATTCATAATAAATTTCTTCTCTATTTATTTTTCCACACAAGTGATGAAACAGGGCCTTGCCTAGGCCAGGCCTAAAATAGAATGGCCTTAAAGTTATGTAAATGAAGCCCATTATTTAGGCCTTAATTTGGTCATGTATTTGTAATAAGTACAAGTCAGGTCTCAACTTTTCAAAGTAATAGATTCCGGCCCGAGTGTTACTAGATGTTTCAGAGCATTACTAAAATCAAGAAAATTATATAAACTTAGTCAAAGTATTACTTTGAAATCCACCTGATTCTGACTGCTCCTAACTATAGTGTTTAAAAATGGATGGTTTTTGAAGTATTTATTTTGTTAAATTCAAACATTCCCGATTGTTGTATTTTTTTTTAATTTAATAATTCATTTTTATACTGAAAACTAAAAATTGAGTACAGCGCCATCTAGTGATACTATAATCAAACTCGAGCCGAATGCTGTCTAAATAGGCCGTGGCCTAAAATACAAACTCATGATGTGATATTTATAATTAATTAGATAATTATTGTATGTATAATTAATTAATTAAATTTCTTGTTATAAGTGTTATTGTTATTTTTTGCTGAATAACAAATAAATATTATATAATAAAAATATTGTTGTTCAGCAAATCATAACTGAATTAATTTTAAATTTTAATAATTATTATTTCCAATAATTGTACGTCAAAAAAGTATTCTCTCTACGTTTGGTACTTGGTCTACTGTTTTTGTAAATAATTTTATATTATTAATGATTAAAAATTAATAAACAATATTTAAAAAAATAAGGGTTTTTATTTCATATGTTCACATACTTTGTCCTCTACGATCCTTATCAAATCCATTTTGAGTGTTGAATCAGTAATAATGGACATCGACTTACAAGTTTCATGTCGCAGGTTCAAACCCAATGCCTAACTAGGTTTACACAGTAGAGTAGAGCAGGATTTTTTTTTTGTTAGCCTATTCTGTTCCACTCCTGGGCAAAGGCTATTTATGTTGAAAAAAATGGGAAAAGAAGAAAAAGAACGGCAGATAGTGTCAGACTTCTACTGACAGAAGGACCCACCGTTCCTTCTAAGCTAAGAAGCTGAGACAGCTCTAAGACCCCAGCGTTCCGCTTTCGCATCAACTCTTGGCCCCAGAAGGAGGGTAGAGTAAAATAGATTGGGAGCGAAGCCGCGAGCAAAAGCTAGTTTTTGTAAAACATAGGTCAGAAATTATATAAGTATGTTTATCAGTTGTTCAGTACTCATAGCACAAACTTTCCTTAGTTTGGAACTAGATGGCGTTGTGTTCAATTCGTGGAGTATTATTACGAAGCTTACTTAAAAATAAAAATACTCTGAAGAGCCCAGAAAAAAAACACAACTTAAAAAAAACTTATAATTCACTATTATTTAGGAAATAAACACAAACAAAGTTAAACTTAATATTATTGTAATAAGGTTATTGGAAGAAGTTGCTCTGTATTCCAAAATATGACACCACGGTAATACAGACCCACCAAAAGAATACCGCGTGGAGGATCACCTGCATCACATTGTCTAGGATCTCCATTCTAGAAAAAAAAAAATGAGAATGTAAAAAAAAAAACGATCCAGTGCGGTAGAAAAAATCAAGAAAACGCGTTTGTTGTATGAAAGTCTCATCGTCCATTGATTTTTTTATACACCGTTAAATTTTGGTCGTTTTATCCCGTAGAGGGTCGATCGGGTACATGAAACACTATCGATTTGTAAAGATAAAATTAAAAAATAAAGAACTATTTTTTTTTTATTTAAAAAAAAAAATAGCGGACCAAAATTTAACAATGTATATATGGGGTGAGGCAATGGCAAAAAATGGGGCAATACTTAAACACGTGATTGTAATCATGATAACAAACAATTTTTACTATGGGACCAAACCTGACTTCGCTAAAAAACCTGGTCAGTACATTTATATTCGTCTAACCCAGTAGTTCCCAAACTTATTTTTCCCGTGGATCACTTTTAAAATTTTACTGGTTTCGGTGGACCCCCAGCTGCACATTTCTACCACATTCTTAAAATCGCCAAAAAATAAAAATTGTGTCACTTCTTAGTTCTGTCCCTATACAGGCTGTATCTGTGAACATTTACATCCCTACGCCTATTAATATCAAATACGCAAGTTTGGACAAGTAACAGTCACTTGCCTTATTAAAATATTAAATGTACTTATAACAATTTAGGTAGGCCCTCGTAAAAACTATGCTTACATTTTTGCTCTTTACTATCAAAAGCAGATAAATTTTCGTGGACCCCTATTAACGTCTTATGGACCCCCATTTTTTATTCACGCCTACGTAGACCCCCAGCAAGTCCCCCGTGGACCCCTGGGGGTCCACCTGGACCACTTTGGGAATCACTGGTCTAACCTAACTAATCAAAATGTACTTAACTAGTTGATTTATTCACGATTTTAGGTTTGGTCCCATTATCCCATAGGTAGTAAAAGTGGTTTGTTATCATGACTACAATCACGTTTTTAATTCATTAAGCTTATTACCTATTACCCTGTATGTAAATTACGATTTTCATCAAACTATAGAAGTAGGGTTGGTGCGCTAACCCACCCCTTCAAAAGGTTTGTAACGCCATCTATGGCCTCACATAAGAACCATTTTCCGCGCGATTAGAACATATACGACAGCCTGAAATCAACTATCGGCCATATAGCCAACTAGATAATAACGCGTCTAGTTCGAAAATCCTCCCTCTTCAACGGAGGTATGAGAGAATCTACTCTCTAACTTTTTGAAAGCGACTGGAATGTAAGAACATTATTGTAGACACAAATCCTTGATTACTTCCTACCATTTTTACGGTACGAGTTCAATATTGACTGGTCTGCACTGTCCTTACATAATTTATGTGATAGTACTGTAATATGGAAATATTGTAACAAACCATTTTTTTAAACGAGTAACAATGGAGTTTCTTGCCAGTTCTTCTCTATAGGAAACGACCAATTTGGAACCGTGCACTAGCTTTTGAAGTTTTACAAGCGCCGATATAGGCCAGTGAAATAAAAAGATTTTGACTTTGACTTTATACCTTTTACAATGCGCCCTCGCTTTAGGGATGTCCTCATCTTTTTCCTTCAGCAGATACCTCCGACCTCCCAGGCAGCATTGAGCGAAGTACCCCACCTCGTCCGTTCCCTCCACATTATAGAAGAACTGCTTGGTATCCGCTTTCTTGATCACCGATCGGAGTTGTGTGAAGTTCGTGTTGTCGAATGTCCATTGCTGTGTTGTGTAATAACTCAGAGCTAGGTTCGCGATGTAAATGCGTCGTTGGATTTTGACTAGCCTGATGGAGAAAAAAAAAATTTTTAAATGCTATAAACTAGTGCTTGACTGCTATCCCACCAGTAGCCTAATTCCCGTAATGAAAACCGTAGCGATATCGTAGCGACTTTGACATTTTCGTATTCTCATCCATCAATCGAGTTTGAACGACACCGATTTTGAACTCGTTCGATCGAAGAGAGGTCGTTTAAAAGTCGTTCGACTGTCGTTCTATCGAATCCCCATCAAGAAACACGTGAATACCGATTTTGGATAGGACTACGATCGAACGACAATGGAACGACAATGGAATTGGGATTGTTTGAGTTTTATGTGAATTAGGGCACTGATGGTAAGCAGTGATGCAATCGTTGATGGCGAGGCGCACTAATTTATTAAGAACCTATTCACACTAGCCTTGAAGACAACTAAATTATAATCGGACGGTAAGACCGCATCTGGCAAACTGTTCCAGTCCTTCGATGTACGCGTTGGTAACGCTTAGTTCGAAAAGCAACCTTAAGGTGGGTCTTCCTCACTCACCCGTCTCGATTTAAAAGCTTGTTGCTTCATTTAACGCAATCCAAAGCGATGTTTGATGCAAAAGTAATGCGAAAAAAGAGAGATAACACCTGAAAACTATTTATTCAAATATTTTACAACACTTGTTCCAGGAAATACGTGTTTTATTAAACCTTTTAGGATTTTTGAAAAAAAAAAATTTAATTATTTAGAATCTCACGTAAGAGTGGTTGTAAGAACATGTACATCGGGTTGGCCGTTCATAATACAGGTCAGTTTTTATCGTTCAATGGATCGTATCTTTTGGTAAGGCCTCAAACACAGACACCAAACCCGATCAAGTTTACTGTCAAATTTGCAGCGTATTTGAAGCGGCATCGTCTTCCGCTTCCGAATAAATGTGAATGTATGGGGTGTCCATTACACTCAACAATTGTTTTTTCATTACTCATACTCTGAAAGTAGGTGTAAAGTTGCCTGCGGACAGGGTTGGAAGAAGTACTTTTACTCCCTAGGGAGTTTTACTTTACAACTGACAGTTGTTTTTTTAATATTTAGACAGCAAATATTAGAAAAAAAACTAGTTCTATTTTGACATTTCTATTGAACCGGGACCTGAATTTTTATACTGCCAGTACAATTGAAATGACATAGAGATAGAAATAATTTAAGAATACTTTTTTTTCAATAACTTTATTTTAATTTATTTTCAACTATTTCATTAAAACTAATATTATATTTGAGAAAAATGTTGACCTGACCAATTTTTACAATGATAAAATGAAAAATATCGACTGAATAGACAGACGATTAAAAAAAAAAAAATGGCGGTTAAAGTCTCTCTATAATCTGTGGCCGATTTGGTCTTTCTTGATTTTTTTTTCGAGTTGTAGAGTTTTGTTTACATTTTGCTAAATCTCTGTTACAAGAAATTTGTATTAACACGATAAGTTCATCAGCTTCAGTTATAAATTTAATGCAAGATTCTTTGAGGAGAAAACCGCTTACCGCCTAAATCAAAAGAAATATACCTACCTAAAAACATACGAAGACATTTGACGACGATTCAGGTTTTTATTATTATTTTTATTTTCCTCGTATTCGTAATGAAAAGCACAGTGTTTACCTCGGGTTAAAGAGTTATTTAGTCCCTCGAACTATTAGCGAGCCAAGCAATTTCTCGGGACTAAATAACTAGCTTTCATCCCTCGTATAACAATGTACTATTGTTAATGACCACAGACAAGTGTAAACTACATCCGTAGGTATAAACCAGGGTATATCGTTATTAAATTTCAAAGCAACTTACATGGGTTTCTTGCCTAACAGCCAGAGAAGTGTATCCACCAACATTGCTGGCAACAAGTGTTGAATGAGAACCTGCAAATGTTGTAAAAAAAGAAAATGTTAGAACAGCAAAATCCACATAGACAAATCGGCTATAGAGGTCAGATATGTAAGGGGCGATCTCGAGCGGACGGTAGAGGACATGGTCCGGAGCAAGGAGGAGTGGCAGGCGGTCGCCTCCTTCTGCGAAGCAGTAACCTTAGCTAAGGAGGAGACTGACCGCATAAAATAACGGCGCTCACGCCAGCGACACGACAGCGGGCATTGAGCTACTTACCGTCCGATTGTCCTTGGAAAAAATAGTTGCCATTGGTGAACTATTTTTTATATAAGTATGTTTTGTTTTTAAATAAGTTATTCAAGAAAATATTTAAAAATGTATTGAATATGTTATAATTGTAAATAAATGAAATAACTAATTTACTTATATCCAATAAAAATACCTACCTTAACATAATGATACTGGGCGTTGGTCGTGACGGTACCTCCCGCACACCACAGCATGTTGTCCAGGGGCACCTCCTTGGCCACATGTTTGGACATCTCGATGAGGTCTCCCATCAGGATAGTGTTCAGGTTACCGGCACAACAGTTGTATATTGGTATGTCGTCTGTCGGTTCCAATCTGAAAAAAAAAAGTTCATAAAAATCTTTTTTTTTTACCTTCTGACTTTTCGCCCGCTTTATTTCAATGATTCAACATATTGTCCAGTTGTGAGGTTAAGTTTACGATAAAAAAAACCACACTAATTTTATACAAAATATCCACTAGGAATGAAATTGCGTTTAAATTAAAACCAAACTGAAATTATCAACAAAATCCTATCAAAAATTTAAAGCAATGTTTTACAACAACTAAAAACGTTGCTAAGTGATTTTGAATAGGCGCTTTATCAAAATTCCTCACATTTGTCTGGTAATACCTTTTCAATACACTTACTCGAAAACCTGCTATATCACTTCTAGGCATTCGTTTGACACAAAAGAACCGAAATGAAACGGTTGTAACTTGGCTTGTATCATAATGTACCTACGGTCAAAATTTTCAGATTTTTAAGCCGCTCAAAAGGCTGCCCAACTTAAATGGGACTGAACAGGACATGTCTGCCGCATGTCTAGCGAACTGTGGACACGTACAACACAGGATTGGTGCCCGGACACAGCGACGCGGGGCCGCGGCAGACCACGAAGGAGATGGCGGGACGACCCGGATGTCTTCCTTGGGAATTAGAACGATCATGCGAGTAACCGAGAAAACTGGAAGGAATGGAGGGAGGCCTTTGCCCAGCCGTGGGACAGCACAGGCTAGCTTAAATAATAAATAATGATAATAAACCGTAAAATTCTGTGACCTTCGGTATGTTATAATGTACTACGAACTAGATTAGGCGTACCGTACAGACTACAGACAGTGACACTTAGGTGATTTATAGGCCTACCAGGGCCTCAAGTCTGCTATTACAATAGTGTCAGAACAGTCGATCATTGATTTCAAAATGGTTGATTTTGACAAGTTTGGTAATCTACTAACATAATGGCGTCATTATGACTTTCCAATGATCGAACAGTGACAATTCATAGAATGATTTTTTTAGAATGGTAATCTCGTACATAAAGACAAATGAATATTAGACATATGCGTTAAATTAATAAATTTTTTACAGTTCTAAAGGAACTGTAAAAAAAAATCTGTAATTACGATTAGAATGTTATCGTACTCTCTCGTACCACATTTCTATTATGACACCGCTGACCGCCCAATGATCGGCCATTATGAATTATCAGATTACGAACTTTTAGCAAAATAACAATGGAATCGTGTTGAAATGACAATATTTTGAAAAAAGCAGACTTGGGCCCCTGGTCTATACATTGATGACATTAGTGCAGTTTTGTCGTTCACGCAGTGAGAAAGCGCTATAAGTTTTAAGGCGCTACCCATACAGGGGCACCGTAAAAATTCCTCTTTTTCGTTGCGAAGTTAGCCGTATTGCTACACAGTACAAACGCCAAAAAAATACAGTGTATAGTCTATTATATAATTAAAAGACTTATGCAAAAATATTTTCTAAGAATAATTCAAAATTTTGAGAAAAAAAATTTTCGTCTCGATGTACTCAGTATTTTAAGTGATAACCATTATTTTATTTCTAACTATCAAAATGGAAATTTAACCAACTAAAGAGAAATGTAAAAATATTTTAAAAAATCGTTGTACTTTTTTTTAAATAATAAAAACTGCGAAAAATCCTTCATATTAGCGGACACGAGATTCAACTAAAATCAAACGCATAGCCATTTTCAACCTTATTCGTTTACAGCGATGCACTACCCAAATAAATACCTAAAGATTTGCTGCTTTCTGCGTCTTAAAAGTTTTGTTAAACGACATATTTTTTTTTAGTTCAAGCTCTTTTATTCCATCCTAAGGTTGTCTGGTAGATATCGCTGTCAGCGATAAGACCGCCTTTGTACAATTCGTTCCAAATGAGAATAGGATTGATGGCCATGTTGTGACGTCACGACGAACTGTCAAATCGAAGAAATTAGGTAGAGTGAACAAAAAAAGATATTTAAAAAAAATAATTTACGTACGATACGTGAAAAAAAAAAGTTTAATCCGAATACAGTTTTTCAATTTTGTTTATCTCTGTTTCACTGTGTGATGTGTCTGAGTAGTGGTAAATAGAACTGACTGACTGACTGACTGAGACTGTTTCTAACAATGAAAAAAAGGGAAGAAAATGTTTTTCTTGTAAACTATTTGTGACATAAAACAATATATTTAACAAATTTATATCAAACCCTAACGTTTTTACTTTAACTAGAATTAACTAAAATCTAAAAAATCTATTCTATAATGCCAATGAAGTGCTGTAGCGGACTTTTGTATTAACTTTTCAGTATTTTGACAAATAGTGTCTATGAACGTGCTTGTCTATCGCTAGGATATAGTTGATGTCTGTGACAATTACTTACTCCTTAGTTCCTCTGATCCACGCGCTAGCTATGATGTTCTTCACACAAAAATCAACGGGCATGAAATCGCAAACTATGTCCGGTTTTATGTGTAGAGTCCTCATTATACCTGAAATAATAAGAATAAAATAAAATTCTCAATTGCATGTTAGGGGGCGTTCAAGTATTAGGTACGTAACGCAATTTGGGGGGAGGGGGTGTCTTGTAAAACGTTACGATGCGTTACAGTGGCGGGAGGGGGTCTTTCTTACAACACGTTACGTAACTTTTTGTTTAAATAAAAAATTAGGGAATCAAAACTCCCAAATTTTCATTTACGTAGTACTTTTCATTTAGGAATCCCTCGATTGTATTAGTCTGGTCGTCGACAACGGCTAAAGAAAAGCTAAAAATACCTACAGAAAAATTTTGGGAAAAATGGTCACTTGAGTGTTACGTAACGTTTGAGAGGGGGGGGGGGTACAGAAAAACGAGACGGTGCGTTACAAGGTGGGGAGGGGGGTAAAAAATCTGCAAAAATTGCGTTACGTAATACTTGAACGCTCCCTTATGACAGGTACCTACATAGCTAAATAGGTACTTATGCTATATCACTGCATTGTTTAAGACAAACTCGCTTCCCGCTGTTTGTCCCTACTTTGCTTAGATCTTTAAAACTACGCAATAGATTTTAGAAAAATAGTAATTTAAAGTTATTAAAATTAATAAATAAAAATTTTAAACAATGCAAAAAGGTTCTCTCCGGCGGGGAATCGAACCCCGGTCTCCCGCGTGACAGGCGGGGATACTTACCACTATACTACCGAAGACTTGTTATACGAAGTTAAAATAGGCATATACTTCATCAAACTATTACATTAACATTTTATGTAAATAATATTAGCGGTCATTTGCAAAATGGTGTAAGTTATTAATAACTTTCTTATTATGTTTTAAATTAATTGTCACTAATACAAGTCACAATTACGTGAAGCATAATGGTACACATGATACAAATAAACTCATACATTGGGAACAGCGCCATCTATGTTTTATATGGAAAACTACAAGAACCACCGTGAGTACAATATAGAGTAACAGTGTCGTATCAAAAAGATACTTATGTTTTATGCAAAAAACTATCTTTAGATATTTATGTTTTGATTTGCAATATAACATTAAACTCATAAGGATTTGGATTGCTAGAAAAAGTTGTATCGTGTATAGTACGTACTGTGCACGATAGATGACGCTATTTTAAACTTTTATTGATATGTAAATATTTTATGCATATTTTTGATAGAATTTATTTAAAATATAATTTATTACCTTTGCCACAAGCCACAAACAATCCTACTGGACCGTTGAAATTTTCAACCCAACCAGGAAATGGCTCTTCCACGCTGCATATCACTGAAAAATATCATATTAATTTAATAATAATATTAAGTAGGTATATTATATGTGATGATTTAGTTTTTGTTTGTTTTTTTTTTTTAATATTAGTTAATGTTAGAATTGAACGCTTGGAATTGGCCAAGCCTTGATTTCTTTTTTTCAGTAAAACCGAAGCGATATCGTAGCGACTTTGACATTTTTGTATTCCCATCCATCAATCGAGTTTGAACGACAGCGATTTTGAACTCGTTCGATCGAAGAGAGGTCGTTTAGAAGTCGTTCGATTGTCGTTCTATCGAATCCCCATCAAGGAACACGTGAATACCGATTTTGGATAGGACTACGATCGAACGACAATGGAATTGGGATTGTTTGATTATATGTGAATTATGGCAATATCAGTGCCCTAATTCACGTAAAATCAAACAATCCTTCTATCTTAATGCTTAGTCACGTAGTCAGAACAAAGGTATTGAAGGCGTGGCCAATTCCAACCGATCTTAACTTGGTAAGGGGGTCTGTTGTCCTAGGGATGGGCAAATGAACAATATAATAATTTAGTGAAACCAACAATTGTCAGATATCGAAAGGAGAAGCACTTTCTGTTTTATGTCAATCTGCTTCTATTGTCTGGCACTGCCAAGTTAACAGCAGTTAAATAAAATAAAATAAAAAAGCTTTATTGACACAAAAATATTTGTACACAAGTTGATTTTGATGAACAGTTGGTAACAGTTGGTGATGAACAGTTCATTGCGTTCTTTCTAGGCCGCGTTCGCAAACAAGTTAAATTCCTTCGGTAAAGTATAAAGTGAAGGAAAGCTTTATGGGAAACATTACTGTCAGATAATAAATATCGAATTTGATATCCGGAAAAAAATATCGATTATCTATATATCAAGATATAAATATAAAATATCGACAATAATTATCCATTATTTGTTGAAAAAATATCGATATTTTTTACTCAAGCCTATGTTGTCCACTTACCTATGGAAGGTCTGACGATGATGACGGGAACCCGTCCTTTGTACTCGTAGACCACGTGTTCAGCCAGCTGCTTCGTGAAGGTATACGTGTTGGGCATCTCTCCAAGATACCTGAACACCATCATGTTATAGTAGTATTGGAAACAAGTAAAAGGTTTTTTTTTTTATTGGACAATCATCACACAACGCCGTCTAGTCCCAAGATAAACAGAGCTTGTGTATTTATATTTCTAAATAAATACATATATTATAGATAAATTCATGTCATGTGACATCCACCAACCCGCACTGGGCTCGCGTGGTGGATTACGGCCCATTCCCCTCTCTTGGAGAGGAGGCCTATGTCCCTGCAGTGGGAACATTAAAAAGGCTGATGATGATGATGATGATAGATAAATTACACCCAGACACAGAACAAATGATCGTGCTCATCACACATCATCAGAACAAATGTTTGTAAATTTGTTCTGGGTGGGCATCTAACCCACGACCTCCAGCTTAGCAGTCAGGGTCACTAACTACTAGGCTGACAGGCCTGTCAACTTAAGACTTACGCTTTCGATTTGAAAAGATAAAAAAAATTACTAATATAATAATAGGATAAATTTAACGATGTATAGTATAACTAGCTTTTGCCCACTGCTTCGCCCGCGTGGTATTGGGGTTGGGGTTTCCGGGATAAAAGTAGCCTATGTCCTATTCCGGAGTGTATCCTATGCCTGTGCCAAATTTCATCCAGATCCGTCCAGCCGTTTTGGCGTGATTGAGTAACCAACATTCAAACATCGTATTTTATGATATTAGTAAGATAAATTAAATTCGGACACAGAACAAATCATCGTACTTATCACACAAACATTCTGGGTGGGGATTGAATCCAGGACCTCTGGCATAGCAGTCTACTCATAGTACTCTAGTAGTTAGTGACCCTGACTGCTATGCCGGAGGTCGTGGGTTCGATTCCTACCCAGGACAAATGTTTGTGTGATGAGCACGATGATTTGTTCTGTGTCTGGGTGTAATTTATCTATAATATGTATGTATTTAGAAATATATAATTATGTTTATCAGTTGTCTAGTACTCATAACACAAGCTCTGCTTAGTTTGAGACTAGACGGCGTTGTGTGATAGTAGTCGAATATATTATTACTTACTTAGGAGTAAGCTCCCGCAGGGTGTGCTCATCAATCGTCTCACAGATCTTCAGAGTGTCCCTCCAGTCAGCCAGAGGAGGGTAGAGGACTTCCTCGATAGGATCTCGATTCGTATTGGCATATGACGTGGAAACATGGACTAATACCTGTAAAGAATAAAAACAGTTGTATTTTTCTTTCTTTTTTCACCATAATTACCCCAGTTTTTTTAGCCATTTAGGAGTAGAAATTTCATCATCATCATCAGCCTTTTTAATGTTCTCACTGCTGGGACACAGGCCTCCTCTCTAGGAGAGGGAATGGGCCATAATCCACCACGCGGATCCTGTGCTAATTGATGGATGTCACATATCTTCAAAATTTTTGGTTCTTGGCCAATTTTTGGCTCTCGGGATCGGAAACCCGGCGGCGTCTGGGACGTAAGCGCTGTTGCCTTATGCATGCGGTCGGCCTCCTCCTTTGCTAGCGTTACTGCTTCGCAGAATGAGGCGTCCGCCTGCCAGTTCTCCTCGCTCCGGACCATGGCTCGGCCCGGCACGAGAGATCGATTCTAGGACATGCCGGTTTCCTCACGATGTTTTCCTTCACCGTTTTGAGAGCAGTGGTGATCAAATAAATTACATAAAGTAATGCCCCTGGTTGGGTTTGAACGTACGACTTCCAACTTGAAAATCGGGGCTGTTACCACTCGGCCACCACTGCTCTTGGTAGTAGAAATTTAACATGGTCTGGAGCGAGGAGGAGTAGCAGGCGGTGTCTTCCTTCTACGAAGCAGTACCTAATACTAGCAAAATTATAAATTGAGTTTAGCGCCATCTAGTGAATGCGGAATTGCATTATAAGCAGAGATTTTTGGAAACTTGAATATTGGAACATCATTATCTACCATAGATATATCAAACAGTATGACATATCTATGATCATCATCATCACTACATAGTATTTAAACAAAGTTGTTTAGTCCCAGGAAGTTTGTCATTGCGACCGAGGCAAAATTCGCACGAGCCGAAGGCGAGTGTCTTATGGAGCCGAGGGCTGCAATGACACAGATACACCCAACAAAAGGGAACCCGTATCGACTTACCAACAAATCCCTGATATCTTTGGACAGCTCCATAACTTCCAAGGTACCTTTTAAGTTCATCTGTGCTGCGAATTTTAGCGTGTCATCAAATCTGAAAGATTTTTTATTTATTTATTTAACAATTTTGTACACACATTAGAAAACATGGCAGGAAGAAGGATACAGAAAATAGGTACAGAGGTGATGCTGGTGGTGAGGTGGTGCTTTTTAAGTTTTAGAACTTAAGGTGGGCCTCTCCGACTCGCCTATCGTCTACGTCGAGCATGGTTTAAAAGCTTGTTGCTTCATCTAAAGCAATCCAATGTGATGTTTGATGCAAAAGTAATGCCAAAAGAGGAAGATAAAAGTAAAAAAAAAGTAAGTAAAGTAAGTATAAATAAATAAATAATAATAATAACCCCTGACAACTCTGTTAGCATTCAGTAATTCTACGATTTACTCGAATGTTTCACAAAACTTGTTCCAGAAAATACGTGTTTTTATTTAACCCCTAAAAAATTTTTGAAAAAAATAGACTACATTTAGAATTTCTATTAAATGCACTAGGCTTCTAAACTATGGAGAGTCAAACTTCACGTAAAATAGCAGAGTTTTTAGAGGTCTTACTGGATTACTCTTACACAAATTTACGTTTTGGTTTCTATAGAAGCCTAGATATACCCACAAGATATCAATGTATCCAAAATATCTGAAGAAAGATGTTTAATAACATCATAATCACGTAAGAGCAGTTGTATGAAAATGTACACGGGTTGGCCGCTCTTAATATTATGTGTCGTGAATTTAAAATTGACAGCGAGCTACCTAATGCTCGCCGTCTGCAAGCCCACACTTACGGTAAAAAAAATGACAGATAGATTGAGGTCTTACCGAACACTAGCAGCTACATGGAAGATGATGTTCACCCGATTGACGATCAGGGCACGGTCTTCTTGTGATAATCCTGGAAGAAGCAACAAAATCATTGTGTAAGAAACCAGCTTAGGGTAGCAGTATGGGTATTTTCATCATAACCATCAGCCTTTTTTAGGCCTCCTCTCTATCATCATCATCAGCCTTTTTAAAGTTCCCACTGCTGGGACACAGGCCGCCTCTCTAGGAGCCGTGGACCCTAATCCACCACGTGGGTGCAGTGCGGATTGGTAGATGTCACATGTCTTTTTTTTATGGTACCTAGATAAAATTCATCCAATGACGAATCCCGCCCTTGCGAAATAGTGTCACACCCGTATTCACAAACGTTACTATGCGGTCTCACAGTGCTCGCGAGCGCACAGGGCAGGGTTTGTGAACTACGCATCACAAACGAACCAATCACAGAGCTCTATTTCAACGCTGTGCGTTTGCTTAGTCAAGGGTCGTTTGAGTATTGTTTGTGAATACGGGTGTCAGACTCTTACTGACTAAGCGACCCACCCCGTTCCTACGTCGCCATATATACCAGGGCTAGAACTTTCCTTTCAGAGACGAACCCTTGGCTCCAGTTGGCTTCGACCCTTTTGCAGGGTCCCTACGGTTTGCTGATAACTCCCCGAAATGCGCGAAAATAGACCGTTCCGTCGACGACTTGGCTTGATCCAGTAGTCACAAGCCCGATATGCCTGGCTATGATTGAACCCACGACCTACAATTCTTAAATCAGAGCCGTTATCATTCGGCCACTACTGCTCTTGAGGTATTGTACTTATTTACAAGATAAATTTTAGAAAGTGCAAAAAAAAAATAGGGAACGAAATACATACCAATTCCAGGTTCCATAACATCTCCAGATATGACGAAGACCTTCGACTCGAAGACTCCAGGTCTTTCCTTTTTAAGTCGGTCGAAACACTAGAACAAAGGTAACTTTTTAGTTATCTTATTAAGTAGGTAATTACAAAATTATGAACTACTAACTGGTACCCGCGACTTCGTCTGCGTCTTTTTTCCTCAATAAAACGTAGCCTATGTCCTTTCTCAGGATCTAAAGATTGTCTGTGTCAAATTTCATCAAAATCGTTTGAGAGGTTTAAGCGGGAAAGTGTAACAGACAGACAGAGTTACTTTCGCATTTATAATATTAGTATGGATCTGAAGTATAGCTATTTATTCCTCTTGATCTTCAAGTGAACGCGTTCGCGCGAGTATTAACGGAAAAGTTTGCTACTTTTCCCATATTTAAAACTTTTTATTTACCTTTTTGGATAAATATCAAAATAGCCTATAAAAAAAAAACATGAATGCGAACGCATTCAACCGAATGGCGCGAAATCATGCGCGAACGCTTGGGGATCAAGATAGTGTCGTATAACTTGACATGATCTTGGCGAATCTGAAAATAGGCTCTGCGAATTTTAGCGCTTGAAAACTCGTACAAAAATAAAGGTTTTAAAAAATAACAGCAATAACAACTGCAAATTGCATTTATTTGCTTTGAAAAAAAAATAGTTTTTTAGATTCTTTCCTTTAAATTTTGTACTATGAGGTCTTGCTATCTACGTATCTTATAAAATATACGTTTTTTACGATACAACGGCTTTGTTCTTGTATATCATCAACATCATCATCAATTCAGCCGAAAGACGTCCACTGTTGGACATAGGCCTCCCCCAAACGTCGCCACAACGACCGGTTCCGTGCGTCTCTTATCCATCGAATTCCAACAACCCTGACCAGGTCGTCGATCCACCTATGGGAGGCCTTCCAACGCTATGTTTTTCGGTACGCGGTCGCCAATTTGTGTGTGCATATAGTTTTTACCTATAAATAAATAAACTTACAGGTGTAGCATACAGTTGAGCCAGTCTATCCTCAGCCTTAACTCCTTTCTTGGCCCTCATCAATAAGTAGATCCTGTCCAGCCCACCGCAAGAGTACAGCAGCTTTTCTATCAGAACTTTGCCAATGAAGCCTGGAAAATATAAAGAGGTGGAAATAATGAAGAGAAGCCTTTGCCCAGGGGCCTAAGTCCGCTATTTTCTAAATATTGTCATTCCCACACGATCCCATTGTCATTTTGCTTAAAGTTCGTAATCTGTTAATTCATAATGGCTGATCACTGGGCGGTCAGCGGTCTCGTAATATAATTGTGGGATGAGCTGTTTTGTGACGAATTAAAAAATATAACTGCACTATCATTACATAGTATAAAACAAAATCGCTTCCTCCCTATGTATGCTTAGATCTTTAAAACTGCGCAACGGATTTTAATGCGGTTTTTTTTAATAGATACAGTAATTCAAGAGGAAGTTTTATATGTATAATACATGTATAATATATTTAATGTCACCATTGCACCCGTGCGAAGCTGGGGCGGATCGCTTGTAATATTATAATCGTAAGTCACTGATTATAGGAACTGTCTCAATTTTAGTAATTTACCGCATATGTCAATAATTCATTTGTTTTTATGTACGAGATTACCATTCTAAAAAAAATCTTTCAATGAAGTGTCACTGTTCGATCATTGGAAAGTCATAATGACGCCGGTATAATAATACATTACCAAACTTGTCAAAATTAACAATTATGAAATCATAGGCGATATCAGAATACTGATATTATTGTAATAGCAGTTATGGGACAATACGAGCTAGTAATGATAATGCAAAGGAGGAGGCGGACCGCATAAGGCAACGGCGTTTGCGCCCCAGACGCCGCCGCGATTCCGATCCTGACTTCCGGCCACCGTAGGCGCGGGCTTGTGGACGGTGAGCATTGGGTTGCTCGCCGTCCGGTCGTCTGGTAATCGTCCGGACCAAGCCCAGTCGTCGACGGCGCGCACTATCCCCGCGCGCCTCAAGGAGTTGTCAGCAACCGTCGGGACCCTGCAGAAGGGTCGAAGCCAATCAGGGCCACGGGTTTGTGTCTGAAAAGGAAGGCTCTGGCCCTGGTATGTATGGCGATGTATGAACGGGGTAGGTTGTTTAGTCAGTAAGAGTCTGACACTTGTTTTCCGCTCCGCCCAAGAGCGGGACTCGTCATTGGATGATTTTTACCTATCATAAAAAAAGCTAGTAATGATAATTAGTAATAATTGGGCCTTTCTGTCTAGTCTAATCTACACCATTAAATTTTGGTCGTTTTAATCCCGAAGAGGGTCGATCAGTTACATAAAACACTATCGATTTGTTAGATAAAATAAAATAAAAAAAAACTTTTTTTCTAAATCTCGTATTGATTTACGCATTTTCAAATTGCAATTTTTTTTCGCGATATCTGGTTTGGTCCCGCAGTAAAAGTTGTTTGTTATCATGACTACAATCACGTGTTTAAGTATCGGTCATTAATTTACCAGTCACCCTGTATATTTTACTCTCTTCGCGCACTTTTCTGCACTAGTGCGAATAAAAGTAAATAACTTGAATAAAAGCGGGTTTTCGAGTGTCGAAATAGTATATATTGATACAAGTGCAGAAAGTTTGTTATTGCGATCGAGGCGGAATTCGCACGAGCCGTAGACGAATGTGTTATGAAGCCATGGGCTGAAGTGCCTTTGCACGTGTGTCGACGTTTTTGAAATAAAGAAAGAAAGAAAAAAAAATGTTTAATCGTATGTCAAAGACACAGTAGAAATAAAATAAAAAAGTTAAAGAAAAAATAGCATTCAAATCTGCTCTCTACTCTATCTAATTTCGTGGCTGATACGATAAACTATTTTATTTCAATAATAATATTGTGACGGGGGGCAGCACGCGCTTTTTCCCGCACTAGTGCGCGAAAAAAAAATCTAACCTGAACCGCCTGTGATGAATATGGTTTTTCCTTTAAAAAACTGTGGTATGGTCGGCACGTCCGATAAATCTCGATCTTCCAGGAAACCCATGGTACTCTCCAAATATCCTCCCTAGCCAGCAATTCACTAATCTGTGAATAAAGAAAACAAATAATATACCAGCGGTAATCATCATCATTAGCCTTTTTAATGTTTCCCATTAAAAAGTTACATTATATAAACATTAAAAAATCCCCTACGAGTGCTCTGCCCTGGTAATCGAGAGGGCAGCAAGTCGAAGGTGGCCTGCTCTTTTACGTAGTAACTAAATTTATCGTACCGTTCTTACTGCTCTTTATCAAATAAGAAAAGGCATTTCTACTTTACGTAGAAATATAAAACCTAGATAGGAAGAAAGCTCGTTTGACGTACATTACAAATCGATTATATAAAAAAAATGGCCACCTTCGACTTAATGCCCTCTCGATTACCAGGGCAGTGCTATCGGCGAAAGATTCGTTCGTTTAACCCAGTGATTCCCAAAGTGGTCCAGGTGGACCCCCAGGGGTCCACGGGAGACTTGCTGGAGGTCTACGTAGGCGTGAATAAAAAATGAGGGTCCATAAGATGTTAATGATGGTCCACGAAAATTGATCTGCTTTTGATAGTAAAAAGCAAAAATGTAAGCATAGTTTTATAAGGGCCTACCTACATTGTTATAAGCACCTAACTAAGCAGATAACATTTTAATAAGGCAAGTGACTGTTACTTGTCCAAACTTGCGTATTCGATATTAAGTACAATTTCATTTACAGATCTTCAGAAATTTTTTCGACTCCTCATACAAAATGTCAAAGTTACGTGACCGACTTTGTATGAAAGTTGAATTTTTTTTATGCGAATTTCAAAAAGCCATAGAACAAAAGTTGTTCAAAATGGTTGGTAGAACACGAGGTTGAAGGGATGTAAATGTTCACAGATACACCTTGTATAGGGACAGAACTCAGAAGCGACACAATTTTTATTTTTTGGTGACTAACAATGTGGTAGAAATATAGCAGCAGGGGGTCCACCGAAACCAGTAAAATTTTAAAAGTGGTCCACGGGAAAAATAAGTTTGGGAACTACTGGTTTAACCAATCGTCGTTGAAGAGCGTTTTCGGTGAACCGTTACATCGGCGAAGGATTCATTCGGACTACCAACCGTCGATAAATAATATTTTCGGCGAAACGTTCATCGGCCAATCATTTTTTCGTTCAAGTAACCGTCGGAGTAGAGTGTTATCGGAAAGCCGTCCTTTCGGTGAGCGGTATTTCGGAATACCATACGTAGTTCCGACGGCGTCTTTGAATGAGGGTGTTCTAAAATGTCGTTAACCAGGTGACGACACTGAGGCGTCAGGTCCAGGCACCTGTCAAAACGCTTATGTTACTGACATTAGCTAGACATCAACGTCAACGTCAAACGTTAGACGTTAGCGTCATGTATAAGTTTTCAAAGCGCTGGCAGAATAGTCGAAACCGGCTCAATTGCCATAACATAAAAAAAAAAAGTTTTCAAAGGAAAAGACCTGACGGCTAAGTGGCGCTAACTAGTGTTGTGAATATTCCTAAACACCCTCATTGATTTGATTTTCCCACTACAAATAGTGCTTGTGACGCCATAATAGGTAGTCAAAAAATGGCACGCTTGGTTTCCATACAGATCGTGATGCTTGCGTTATCTAGGTATATCTATAATTATTAAGTTTTGCCGTTTTACGCAAATGTGACGCATTTTCAACAATACAATTTTAGATTACTATACAAGTACGTAATCCTAATTTTAAGGTTGCGTCATTCGAGTGAATAAATTGTCTTTTTTTTGTTTGTTGTAACTTTCATCAATATATTTTAATATATTATTTTTATGTAGATTAACAACTGCAAACGTCGAACTCCAAGGTTAATGGCCAGGGAAACTACTAAATGTTAAGTGACGTTTTACATAATAATATAACACGAGCATTCTACTTGCATTACGGCAAGTATGAAGTTAGGCTCTGCGAATTTTAGCGCTGGAAAACTCGTACATAAATAAAGGTTTTATAAAAAATGCCAATCAAAATGACCTTTGAATGACCAATAACAGTTTTTTAACCCCTTGAAACGGATTTCGCGCTACGCGCCGTTGTCAAATTTTCAAAAATAGAATGTACAATATTTGAGCATTTTTTTTGTAGGGTATTTTGATATTTATCCAAGAACGTAAAAAAAAAGTTTTTATAGACAAATAACTTTCCGTTAATACCCGCGAACGCCGGCGTTCGCTGTAGTACCCGCGAACGCCGGCGTTCGCTTGATAGCAATAACAACTGCTTTGCATTTATTTGTTTAAATCGTTTGTTTTCAAGCGCTAAAATTCATAGAGCCTAGTTAGGCTCAGGAGATACTTAAGGAGTCTGAAGTTTCAGACTCGCTAAGATCCGACGGCAGTATTGCACTTAAAAAATTAAAACCTTATTAATGATAAGTACCTTTGCAAAAACAAAATTTGCTATTTCCTAACCATCACTAAGAAAACTGTCATTGTTCTCCTTGGCAAACATATCGAGAACAGTCAATACTTAATGTCTAATTAATTTAATAGTTTTTGAAAACCCTTAAAACTGAAACTTACCTAAAAGTAGGTACCTAACCTAATCTAATAAAGCATCGAAAAAATCTTCCGCATCGTTGTCGATTGGTAAAGTGCCCAAAAGGCTGGCAGCATTGCCACGTTGAATGGCAATGCTTATTCTCTGCCCAAGGTAAAAGTCAGCCCTTGAGTCACGCGAAGTGTCAACAAGTCGAGTTTTTTTATAAGAGCTTTTCGACGCCTTAGTAGATTAGGTACTTTTAGGTAAGTTTAAGTTTTAAGGGTTTTATTTTTTTTTTATTTACGTGTACTTATATAATTATGTAGTTATAAAATGAATGAATAATACTACCTATGGTTATTGTGACAACGGTGTTTACCCTTATACGTTTTTTGAATGTGCAAGTCTATTTAATTAATGTGTTATTTTGTTGAATACCGTCATTACGAGTAGAATGAAAAAAAAAAGACAATAGGCGTTCGCTTGGAGTTTGAGAATTTAATTAAACATTACGTTACAACGAAAGGTCAAACATAAAAATTCACCACGAGGTGATTAGCTCAATGTGACTAAGTATCTATACGAATAGACTAAAACCAATTCGAGCACAGGCGTAGAGTAGCCAGCCTTTTGGGAGGTTCTCTACTTGAAATCGAATAAAGATTGCTCGAATAACATTTGCTTGAAAACGGTTCCTCGACAGTACATGAAATCGAAGAATTATGAGCGCGACAGTTCACTATCTCGATGCATCAATATCTCGAAAGCTATTAGGTCGAAAAGATTGGAATAATAGACGGGAAGCCTTTGCCCTACAGTGGGACACCGCGGCCTCATAATAATAATTGATGTTTCAAAATAATGGACATTCGTGCAGCCGATGATTCGACCTTATAGCTTTTGAAATTTTAATGCATCGAGATAGTGAACTGTCGCGCTCATAATTCATCGATTTCATGTACTATTGAGCAAACGTTTTCAAGCAAATCTTATTCGAGCAATCGTCATTCGATTTCAAGTAGAGAACCCGCCTTTTGGTATTCTACAGGATGCATTTTGGAGAGTGTGTGCGCGAATTGAATGTAGTTGCAGTTTGCAGTTGTTATTGCTGTATATATATTTATATAAAGTTAAAGGTACCTAATAAAAGAGTCAAAGTTGGTGATTTTCCTAAAAACAATATACTTAATTAAATTTAAATTTCTAATTAAAGCGTGAATTCTGCTTCAGTTAAGGACGGTTATGACCTTTAGAAATTAATTATACAATACGTAGAAAACAATGTGTTATTCAATGTATTGATTAAAATAGATAAAGAACGTGGTTATCTGGTTATACGTCAATGAACCAGCCTTGCAGGATTTACATATGTCATTGTATGATGTTACTTGTATTTAGCCACCCACTCTTCGAAAGTAGTAACAATCAAAATAGTAACAGAAACGAAAATCTATACGTAACTAGCCTTCTGCCAGCGGCTTCACCTGCATGAAAGTAAGGTTCTCCATACAAACTTTAGACCCCCATTACACCCCTTTAGAAACTGAATTTTGAAAAACCCTTTCTTAGTGTTCGCCTACGTCATAAAAGGAAGCCTTGTGCAAAATTTGACTCTCCTAGGCCCAGTAGTTTTGGTTGTGCGTTGATATGACAGTCAGTCAGTTTCTCCTTTTATAGGTTATGTATATGTCTATTATTGCTTTGCTTTACATCAGCCTTATAATGTCCCCACAGTTGAGATTGAGGCCTCCTTTCTAAGAGTGGAAATGGGCCGTAATCCACCACGCAGGCCCAGTACGGATTGGTGGATGTCACATGTATTCGAATTTCATATCTATATATATAAAAGTGAATTACTGCTTACTGAATAATCATGAAATCTCTGAAACTGGAACACCTACAGACTGTGAACTCAGCGATCATCGTACCGATAGGCAAGTCAGCCAATGGCTTAATAGCCAATACACTCAAGAAATACATTAGGGTCGTAATAAGCAGCGGAACTAAGCCTTGATTCAGGTGGCACTCTCTGGAGCTCTGATCACAGGTAGACTGAACCCTGTTCCCGATACCTGTGACTACTATTTAATTAATTTTTAATTAATTTATGAAGAAAGAATGATGATTATATGAATAAATAAATGCCGCTATTCCATTGAGCAAAATAAGAAAAAAAGACGCATTACTTTGCGTAATTTATTTCATCACCAAAACTCTCAAAACGGTGAAAGAAAACATTGTTAGTAAACCAGCATATATTCTAAAACTAAAAATTCGAAGACCTGTGACCAACTTCCTAACCCGCACATTCCCTTTCCTAGAAAGGAGGCCTGAGTCCCAGTAGTGGGAAAGGAAAAAAGAAAAAAAAGTATTACTTACATGTTCAAATCCTCTCGTCACACTTTGCTGCTTTTATTTATAAGGATAACTTAGATTTACCTAAACCTTTTGACATCAAAAAAACAACGATTGTAAATTAGAAACAAAATTCAAATCCAAAGTCCACTATGAAATCTAAATGCAAGCTTCGAACACATTCACTCGTCGAGTTTCAATGAGAAATGGTTTAGTTTGTGACCGCTTGAGTCCAAACCTCATTATGCTTGCTCGGGTATGCTTCAGGGTTCCGTGTTAGGGCCACCTCTGTTTTTGTTTACGATCAATGATGTTTACTCAATGTAAATTTGACCGAGGCCGATAACATAAATATATTATAGTAATTGAATTTAAAATATTTTAATTAGAATGGATGATGACTGTGTGTAAAGCTATATTACTTACTCAGTTTGACAATTATATTTTTATTTATTTTTGACTTGTCTTTTTTTCAATTTAATTTACTTGTATTTAGTAAATTAAATTTACCAAATAAATAATAATAATTAAAATAATACTATAATAAAATAATAACTTCTAATTATAATAATAATTTATTTATTTAATTTGTACTGGTTAGTTTAGTATTTAGTACTTTTTTATGATTTTCAATTTTATTTTTGTTTCTTTTTTAGACATACATTTATTTTCAACTGTATTTTTAATTCGCAACGAATTAAGATTTTAAATTTCATTTTGTACTAACTGTCCCGGCAAACTTCGTATTGCCAATTTTTTTTTTTGTTTTCATCGTTTAAACCCCCTGAGCTATTACAAATATTTTAAGACCAAAATTGGCCAAATCGGTTAAGCCGTAGTCCGATTCGCATTTTTATATCGAGGCAACTAATTTATAGCATATTCTGATTTTTACTCGGGGCTTGGTCGGGGGTTGGGTAGTAATAAAATATTTCTCTCTTTAATATCTCTTTAATATTTGTGAATTTCTAGAGGTTTTTAAATAGTTAAAAATGAGTAGAACCTAGCCTTAAAATTTTTCAACGCCTTCTTGAGTGGCAACCCTGAATATAATGTTACGAACGTGAGTAATCAAATGCCGGTTTACTATGAGAGAGATTTATTTTTTCACAAACAAAACACAAATTTAGTCCAATCGTCAATAAACCACTTCGTAATGCACTCTAGAGATCCGTAGAAATATCGCTTAGGTCGTCGTATGGATGAAACAGTCTTCACTTGACTTGGGTAGTTCGCTCTTGATCGCTGTCGAAATCAAACCGACTCCCGTCCGGCCAGCGAACACGTATTTATACTCAGAGCCAAGAAAATTCTAGATACCGAAGGTTCGAGGCCACACCAGAACAAAAGAAACCGTTTCCGCGAAGCAATAAATTATTCTTATTACCAACCGGTAGGTAACTACTCGACCCCACGACTCATACGAATTTCGACTCTATAGTAAAAGACTGAAGGTACAAATTCCTTTACCAAGTTACTTAAGTACCTACAAAAGTTCTCAGAATTATTAAGTACCTACTTATACGTGTCGGATTTTTCTAGAATTTGCTAGGCCCTGGTACGTACTTCTATTCTGGAGGTTTCGACTAGCAATGCGTTTTAATTATTCGGTGATACTTTCAGCTTTGTCGAAGAAACGACGTGTTCTATTTTTACGGCGTAACAGTGCCCCCCTCTTAGTCATGCTCGTCCCGAGCATTATTAGATCCACGGTACGGCGCCAGTCTATCCAAGTGGACTACCTTAGGCTTCCCTCTTAGTCCTTTCTTGATGCGATAGGTCACGTCGTTAATCCTTTTCATCACGGTGTAAGGTCCCTCCCATCGAGCTTGAAGTTTCGGCGACTTCCCTTTTCGTCGGAGCGGGTTGTGGAGCCAGACTAGTGCACCTTCTTCAAATCCCTTGGTGTTGGCATTACGGTCGTACCTAGTTTTCATTTTGGAGCTGGTGTTCATGCTATTCTCACGTACTCGTTTATGCACTTCGTCCAATTGATCTTGAAGGTCACTGACATAGTCCGTAACTGGCTTGGTCTTGTCAGGTGGCACGCCAGTTATAGCATCGACTGGAAGTCTCATCTCTCTGCCGAAATTCACTCTTGCTGGAGTATATCCCGTGCTATCGTGCACTGCCGATCGATAAGACATCAGAAATAGTGGAATATACCGGTCCCAGTCCTTCTGATGGTCATCGACAACCTTAGCCAGGTGATTCTCCAGGGTCTGGTTAAATCTTTCCACCATTCCGTCCGACTGTGGATGCGCAGGTGTTGTGCGTGTTTTGTAAATCCCCAGAAGGGTACACATCTCCTGGAACAGCGCAGATTCAAAGTTACGGCCTTGATCGGAATGGATCTCCAAAGGTGCGCCATATCGGCACACTACTTCTTCGACCACCTTCTTCGCCACTGTCGTCGCTTCCTGATTGGGAATGGCAAAGACTTCTGGCCATTTTGTGAAATAGTCCTGGATCACCACTATGTATTTGTTTCCATCATTTGTAATTGGAAATGGTCCAGCAACGTCGATGGCAATGCGTTCCCATGGGGCTCCCACATTGTACAGCTGAAGCTTGCCCCTGCTTCTAGTCTGTGGTCCTTTCACAGATGCACACGCTGTACATTTCCGACACCATTGCTCTATGTCCTCTCTACAATTGAGCCAGTAATACCGCTGTCTCACTTTCAGTAGAGTCTTCTTGATCCCCAGATGTCCACCAGAAGCACCATCGTGTATTTCCTGTAGCAGGGGGACCACTTCACTTCGTGGTACTATCACTTGTGTGGTCACCTCCTTGCCATCGTTCGATTCCCATTTCCTACAGAGCACATCATTCTCCAGGACTAAACTGTCCCACTGCGCCCAGTAGCTCTTTGTGACGGGACTAAGTGACGATACTTCACTCCACTGGGGCCTAGCTCCACTACGCAACCAGTCCAGTACCGGTCGAATATCGTCATCTTCTTCCTGGGATTTCTTGAAGTTGCCTTCAGTTCTAATCAAGTTCACGTGTTCTCTGGCTTCGTTTTGCTGGCAATGTCTGCAGTCTTCATCACACGGACGTCGCGACAGGGCATCAGCATTGTTATGCCCTTTTCCACTCCGATGTTCCGTCACGAAATTGAACTCCTGCAGCTGCTCGAGCCATCTTGCAACTTGACCCTCCGGGTTTTTAAACTGTAGCAGCCATTTCAGTGCAGCGTGGTCGGTCCTTAACGTGAACTGCCTTCCTATGAGGTACTTATGGAAGTGCTGCAAGGTTTTTACTACAGCCAGCAGTTCTCGTCGAGTAACACAGTAGTTCCTCTCGGGCTTTGAAAGTGCCTTACTGAAGTAAGCGATCACGATCTGTCGGTCATCTTGCACCTGTGACAATACGCCACCAATTCCCGTATTGCTGGCATCTGTGTCAACGACAAATCTTCCATCTCTGCTCGGATACCCCAGTATAGGTGCTTCACATAGCCGCTGCTTCAGCTCGTTGAACGCTGACTCACAGTTGTTGTCCCAGATAAATTCTCTTTTATCCTCAGTCAGTTGATGTAGAGGTTTTGCAATGTCAGAAAAACTCATAACAAACCTTCTGTAGTATGTGCATAGCCCTAGAAATGCACGTACTTCTGTTTTATTCTTTGGAACTGGCCACTGTTGCACAGCCTTTATCTTCTCAGGGTCGGTTCTTACTCCATCAGCGGAAATCACATGTCCTAGGTAGCTGACCTCCTTCTTGAACAGGGCACACTTCTTTGGGCTTAGTTTTAGGTTAGCCCCTCGTATTCTGGTGAACACTTTTTCCATGTTCCTTAGGTTTTCCTTAAAAGTGCGGCCCATTATAATGACGTCATCCAAATATACTAGACAGACGTCACCAAGAAGACCAACCATGACTCGTTCCATGAGGCGTTCAAAGGTTGCTGGAGCATTGCACAACCCAAAAGGCATAACGTTAAATTGCCACAGGCCATTGCCAATGCCCGTACTGAACGCTGTCTTTTCTTTATCCTTCTCGCTGATTTCCACTTGCCAGTAGCCACTTTTCAAATCAATGGTTGAAAACCACCTCATACCACTGAGCATATCCAGCGTATCGTCGATCCTCGGCAAGGGGTAACTGTCCTTCTTCGTGACATTATTCAGCATTCTGTAGTCGACACAGAATCTTGTACTGCCGTCCTTTTTCTTTACAAGAACGACAGGAGAAGACCATGGGCTCGTAGAAGGTTCAATTATTCCACTATCAGCCATGTCCTTTACCATTTCTGCCACTTCAGTTTCTTTAGCCCAGGGTATGCGGCGCGGTCTCTGTTTAATTGGTCTAGCATCACCTGTGTCTATTTCATGCTTGACAAGACCTGTTCTTCCGCAGTCCTTTCCCGTTGCAAAAATATCCTGAAACCGTAGCAGAAATTCCCTGGCTTGCTGTAGTTCTGAGGTCGATAAATTCTTCTTAGAACTTTCCAGAAGTTGCTGGATGTGATCAGGTTCATCTCTCGTTGAGTCCTGCTTCACTGGAGATGTGTTGATTTGGCGGAGATACTTCACTTCTTCACATCTCCCAACAACACTGTTTTTCTTCAAGTGGACCTCCTTTTTCCCAAGATTTACAATTCGCACTTTAGATTTCCCTTTCGTCATTACCAATGTCCTCGCAGTGATGAGTTCCGGATGCCGGCCAGTATCCTCAACTATTACGCATCTTTGTTGCCTGATTTTCTTAGGAAATTTTACTTCAACTAAAGTTTCTGTTCTCGGAGCCAATGTAGTATCTTTCACACAATAGAGGTTACATGTGTTGACTCCTCGCAGGAACACTTCTTGGTCTGGGAACTTCAATACTCCCCTATCAATATCTAAAACACATCGGTACTTCTGCAAGAAGTCCAGACCCAGAATGCAATCATCGGTAATATTCGCAATCAAAACAGAATGGGTGTACACTTGATCACCGATTTTTAACTCTATATCTGTATCACCGAGGACGGAGACTGGCTGGCCGGTTGCTGTCTGAAGTCGGCAGGATGGAGACTTTCTTTGCCACAAGATCGTGCGTTTCAGCAACTCAGGTCTTATAATAGTCCGTGACGCCCCGGTGTCAACGGTGAAATTGCAAGTACGTTCATTCAGTGTTCCTTCGATGGTCAAACTATTTCCGGTGTGGACTTGATTGATAGTGATGACTGGGGCCTTTACTTGACCAACCGGCACGCACCCCGCGGCCCTAGCGACATTAAGTTTTATCGTCTTCTCGTTAACTTGGGTTGCGGAGTCCACACTTGCCCTCTTCCTCTTGGGACAATCAGTACGAATGTGCCCTTTTTCTCTGCACTCGTAACACGTCGGAATATAGCGGGACGTTGCCGAAGAAGAAACCACCCCTTCTCGGTTACGCGGTTGCACTGAAGGCGAAACCACTACTTCTCGAACTCTGTGCGTGCGTGAATCCTGGCGTACGGCTTCTACTTCCAAAGCGTGAGCCATTGCACTTTTCAGAGTTTGGTGGTGTCCGAGTCGCACCGTAGCTCTCACATCTGTGTCCCGTAGTCCGTCGATGAATGCTTGCACCAGATTAACTTCCACAATCTCCGGTGTCATCGACCTATATGCACGCCGCACCAACCGTTCAATCTCGACTCCCCACTGCTGGAGGCTCTCGTTAGGCCTCTGCGTTCTGTCGCGAAGTTGCGCGCGAAACACGTGCTCGAGGTGCTTGTCGCCATAGCGGGTGTCTAACCCTTCCATTAGACGCTCCAAGGTCCTACCGTCCGAAGGAAGGTTCTCTAGGACCAGTAGGGCGTCCCCACGTAGAGCTAAGGTTAACGCCGCGAAAGACTGCTCATCATCCCAGCGGTTTGTCTTCACCAACGTTTCGAATTGGTATTTGAAGGCAGTCCATGACGACGTGCCGTCAAAACGTGGCACATCAAACTTTGCGGCCGACGTACAGTGGGTGTGCGATGATGAACCAACGGCAACGGGTTCGCGTGCTTGGAGCTTGACGATTTTTTGATTCATGTCGTCAAATCTCATTTCCAAACTATCGGTTCGGGCGGATACCTCCTTGACCTCTAAGGTGAGGTTCTTTACTTTCTCGCCCAACGTGACGAGACCGTGATCGATTTTCTCGAGGATAAGGTTCTGCTTAGCCTCTTGATCGCGGCGAGCTTCTTCCTGGTTAGCCGCGATTAGGTCCTGGAGCTGGCGCTGGTTAGCTTCCTGTTCGCGGCGAGCGGCTTCCTGTTCGCGACGAGCGGCTTCCTGTTCGCGGCGAGCGGCTTCCATACTAGCTTGCATGGCGGCCAACACTGCAGCTAGGTTAATTTCCGAGGAAGGTCCTGTCGGCGCCTCAGCAGCTGCTGTTGCTCCCATACTGTCCTGATCTTCTTCCTCCAGACGGTGGCGCGCAGCATCCATCTCCGTTTGTCTCCTTGTTCGTGGTCGTTGTTCGTCGTCTCTCTGTAGTAATGGCATCTCACTTCTGACACCAGTTGTTACGAACGTGAGTAATCAAATGCCGGTTTACTATGAGAGAGATTTATTTTTTTCACAAACAAAACACAAATTTAGTCCAATCGTCAATAAACCACTTCGTAATGCACTCTAGAGATCCGTAGAAATATCGCTTAGGTCGTCGTATGGATGAAACAGTCTTCACTTGACTTGGGTAGTTCGCTCTTGATCGCTGTCGAAATCAAACTGACTCCCGTCCGGCCAGCGAACACGTATTTATACTCAGAGCCAAGAAAATTCTAGATACCGAAGGTTCGAGGCCACACCAGAACAAAAGAAACCGTTTCCGCGAAGCAATAAATTATTCTTATTACCAACCGGTAGGTAACTACTCGACCCCACGACTCATACGAATTTCGACTCTATAGTAAAAGACTGAAGGTACAAATTCCTTTACCAAGTTACTTAAGTACCTACAAAAGTTCTCAGAATTATTAAGTACCTACTTATACGTGTCGGATTTTTCTAGAATTTGCTAGGCCCTGGTACGTACTTCTATTCTGGAGGTTTCGACTAGCAATGCGTTTTAATTATTCGGTGATACTTTCAGCTTTGTCGAAGAAACGACGTGTTCTATTTTTACGGCGTAACAATAATTAAAACGTTTGCGGTCGAACGGTGACAAATTATGCATTTTTTTTTTGTGAGACAGTCAGCGAGGTTGTTGTACTTTCAGAGTTCCGTACCTCAAAAGAAAAACACCGATACAGGATCGTATAAGGCAGGAGCGCTCACGCCCTAGACGCCACCGTCCAGACCGACGTCCCTATTTCCGGCACCGTAGGAGCGGGCTTGTGGACGGCGAGCAATGTAATCGTCCGAACCAAGCCTAGTCGTTGAAGGCGCGCACTGTCGCTGCGCACGTCAAGGACTTGTCAGCGAACCGTAGGGACACTGCAGAAGGGTCGAAGCCAACTGGGGCCAAGGGTTCGTGTCTGAAAAGACGGCTCTGGCCCTGGTATGTATGGCAACGTAGGATTGGGGTAGATTTTTTAGTTAGTAATAGTCTGGACAATGGTTTCCGCTCCGCCTAGGGACGGGATTCGTCATTGGATGATTATTACCATTATTACCTACCATCAAAGTAGTACATTTTGATACAAGTGCAGGAAGTTTGTCATTGCGACCGAGGCGAAATTCGCACGAGTCGTAGGCGAGTGTGTTATGGAGCCGAGGGCTGCAATGACAAATCTGCACGTGTGTTACACGACGTTTTTCAATACACTTACGACTTGTGAAATAAAGAAAGAAAGAAAAAATGTTTAATCGTATCGCAAACATACAGTAGAATAGTACATTTTGATACAAGTGCAGGAAGTTTGTCATTGCGACCGAGGCGAAATTCGCACGAGCCGTAGGCGAGTGTGTTATTGACCCGAGGGCTGCAATGATAAATCTGCACGTGTGTCAAACGACGTTTTTCAATACACTTCATCATCATCATCAGCCTTTTAATGTTCCCACTGCAGGGACACAGGCCTCCTCTCTCTAGGAGAGGGTATGGGCCATAATCAACCACGCGGGCCCAGTGCGGATTGGTGGATGTCACATGTCTTCGAATTTTTGGTTCTAGGACATGCCGGTTTCCTCACGATGTTTTCCTTCACCGTTTTGAGAGCAGTGGTGATGAAATAAATTACACAAAATAATGCGCCTGGCTGGGTTTGAACCCGCGACCTACGACTCGTAAGTCGGGGCCGTTACCACTCGGCCACCACTGCTCTCATCGGCCACCACTGCTCTCAATACACTTACGACTTGTGAAATAAAGAAAGAAAGAAAAAAAAAATTATTCGTATCTCAAACATACAGTAGAAATATAAGAAATATATAAGTATAGCATTCAAATCTACTCTGGTCAGTTTCTAATTTCGTGGGGTCGCCCAGCGACTCTGGGGGACGCCTCGCGCCTGATTCGATAAATGAAATAAAACAAAATAATCACCCGTGACCGTGACGATAAGGAAGGAATAAAAAAGCCCTTGTTGTGATAAACTCAAAAAAGCACTTGGGTGATATACATGCTATATTGAACCTAATAGGAGTGCGATAAGCGGCAGTTTTCGAGTAAGTGTATTGAAAATATAATAATAATAGCATTCAAATCTGCTCTGGTCAGTTTCTAATTTCGTGGGGTCGCCCAGCGCCTCGCGCTGATTCGATAAACTAAGTAAAAAAAAAATCACCCTTAACCGTGACGATAAGGAAGGAATAAAAAGCCCTTGTTGTGATAAACTCAAAAAAGCACTTGGGTTGATATACATGCTATATTGAACCTAATAGGAGTGCGATATTATTGAAAAAGTCTTATAGGATCACTTTTTTGTCCGTCTGCTTGTTTGTCTGTCTGTCAAAGCTCTTTTTCTCTGGGACGCGTAAAGGAATCGAGTTGAAATTAATACTGTATAGTAATCTATGTAATCTCTTGAAGCTGTGAAAAAACCAAACTTCAATATTAACGGAACAAAAAGATACGGACGTTAATGTTGCAAAAAAACGTATTTTTTGACTCCTCAATGGAATAAAAATTCATATATTCTTGTTGATCTAGAATTCGGAAAATTTGGCATGATGCAGTCTCATAGCATAAATATAGGGAAACATTATTAAGCAGTACATTTTTAGTTACGTCAACAAAACAATTTCTTTTTTGTCATTCGAAATCTTCAAAACTCGATTCGAGAATTGAATCATTTTCATAACAGCGACCCGCCCCAGCTTCACACGGGTGCTCATATATTACGCATGCATTATACGTCTAGTAAGCCTTCCTCTTGAATCACTCTGTCTAATAAAAAACCCATCAAAATCCGTTGCGTAGTTTTAAAAATCAAAGCATACATAGGGACAGACAGCAACTTTATTTTATACTAGCTTTTGTCAGCGGCTTCGCCCGCGTACATAAAATATAGCCTATGTCACTCAGGAGTAAAGTAGCTTTCTATTGTTGCTAAAATTTTTCCAATCGGACCAGTAGTTCCAGAGATTACCCCCTACAAACAAAAAAACATAAAAACAAAAAAACAAACTTTACCTCTTTATTATATTACTAGCTTTTGCCCGCAGCTTCGCCCGCGTACATAAAATATACCCTATGTCACTCAGGAGTAAAGCAGCTTTCTATTGTTGCTAAAATTTTTCCAATCGGACCAGTAGTTCCAGAGATTACCCCCTACAAACAAAAAAACAAAAAAACAAAAAAACAAACTTTACCTCTTTATTATATTATATAGTGTAGATTATATTATATATTATATTATATAAGTGTAGATTATGTCATGATAAATTGTTTATGTACAATTTAAAATGGCCGGAATTGTATGAAATATGTAAGGCACTATTTATACAATTACTTATTGTATTTCTTTTTTCGTTTTCAAAATTCAATTTGCGAACAAAGAGGTTGACCAAAAAGGTTATAAGCTACATTATAGCACTAGTGCATAATGGTAATCACAATGTCACAGTTTGGTTTCATGTGTCATTATTTACGTAAGTCTAGTGCATTAATAGTCACTTTCTGAGCAAAAGTTTTGTAAAATTTATTTAAATATATTTCTATGTTAATTATTGTACCTTTAGACTTAATAATTTAGTCATTATAAGCTAGACTTAAATAGTATTATGCTTTGTTCACACGTAGGTACCTGAAATGACAAAAAAAAGAATAATTATACTCGTATATATTCCACAACTCTCACACAACGTCGTCAAGTCCCAAGCTAAGCAAAGCTTGTGTTATGGGTACTGGACGACTGATAAACATACTTATATATTTCTGAATACATACATATTATAGATAAATTACACCCAGACACAGAACAAATGATCGTACTCATCACACAAACATTTGTACTGGGTGGGAATCGACCTCCGGCATAGCAACAGCAAATCAGTAAGTTCAGTACATTTTGAGCAGTTAGGCGAACATAAATGTACTAACTAGTAGATTATTTTTGCGATTTAGGTTTGGTCCCACAGTAAAAGTTGTTTGTTATCATGACTACAATCATGTGTTTAAGTATCGGTCACTAATTACGTCACCTTATAATTATATGTATACAACTACATAAATTAAAACCTATTAAAAAGTCACTGTCTTATTTCAAAAATATATATAGGAGATGTTATAAAAGCCTCTGGGGCCCAGCAGAACTGAGGCCTACTGGGGCCATGGGTTCGCTTCTGAAAGGGTACCCCAGGATCTAAGAACGCAACGTAAAGAAGGAATATGGGAGTGGGTTTTGGTCTGTAAAAATCTGACACACCCTCCCACTGCAGACACGGTGTGGCACTCGGTAGAGGTGTGCCCTGGTAAGTGTGTGGCTATCGGCGGTGGTGATCTCTCGCACCAGATTTTGGTAGAGG